>MAOA02000038.1:0-1200000 GCA_002742255.2 Ceratocystis albifundus
GAGGGGAAACAGGAGGGGAAACAGGGGGCGAACTTTCGCGACGGGTATTTTGGTGGTTCGAGACGGGGTCTCGAGCAGGTGCAGGTGGTGCAGGTGGCGTACGCTTGCGCGGTAAAATTTCTGCGGCGGGTTCAGAACTGAGGGAGTGTGTGCGTTCAGGGGCGGGCAGGTGGTTATCCAGAGTGGACAGGACAGAGTATGGGTTCGGGGTGACAACGGAAGAAGGTTTCGGTCGTGAATGGGAGATGCAAGCAGGGGAAGGGAAATGCAAAGTGTCCGTAGTCCAATCGATCGCTGGGTTATGTTCTTTGAGCCATGACTTTCCAAGAATAATGTCCCACGCACCCATGTTAGCAACAGAGAAAATCAGATTGTCATGATGATCCTGTAGGCTGAGTTGTAAGCCAATTTCATGAGTTATTTGTCCACTTGCGGAGAGGGACCCATCGAAAACCAACAAGTCAGCTGGGAATTCCTTCTTAGTTGGGGACAAACCATATCTCGCAAGAAACAACGGGTTCACAAACACAGAAGAAGCACCAGAATCAATCATGGCGGTGGCAGGCAAAACTCCATTAACTAACACAGGAACAATAAGTAGTGAGGCATTACCAAGATCACGGGCAGAGGAAGAAACAGGGGAAACAGAACCATAAGCGGCAGCGGACAAAACCAAGACAGATCTTTGCATAGCAGGTCGGATGAGACTAGCATGCAACTGCATCTGATTTGAGCATGCTAGTCTTGGTAGTTTTTTGGCCCCGTGATGGAATACAACGCGGGCTGCGTAGATTCCGAGGAATCTTGAACCGGGGCATGGGAGTTGGGGGGAGAAACAATCGAAGCAGAAGCCAAAATACCAGAAACGTTAGGCGAAGAAGGCTGCATTTCAGCAGCGGCGATGACTTTGGCAGCTTTTTTAGGGCAGCTAGCCACCCTGTGGTTGGCTTCCCCGCAGTACAGGCAGAGTCGATTTTTCAGTCTGTAGGCCTTCTTCTGCGCTGTAGTCATCGTGGCATCCAAGATCATGGGATCGCCAGCCAGGTCATTCGCAGGCACTGGGTCGCGGGTGGGAGCGGTTAGCAGGGGGTAGTCTTTCCTAAAACGAATTGGACAGAGGTGTCCGTCGACGGGTTCTTCTCCATTTTCCGGGCGTGGAGAGCGTTATCCAGCAGCACACAGGCCTTTGCGAAAGCCTGTAGAGAGGAGGTATCGGCCTGTGTCGACAAAAGTGCATCCTTCAGGCTGTCCTTCAAGCCATTTCTGAATAACGCAACGTTGGTCTCTTGGTTGGTCCAACCAAGTTTCTCAGCCAAGGCATTGAAGGTGCTGTAATACTTTGCACAGGATGTTTCTTGTCGCAGGTTCAGGATGGCTCGCGTCGCTGTGGCTCTAGCATCCGGATCGTCAAACGACTCACGAAGGGTATCCATAAATTCGTCGTAAGTTTCGAAGTTCACGACTCCTGTTGACAAATTAATCCGCGGCTGGACCCAAATTGCGGCGCTTCCTTTGAGGTACGAAGCAGCATAAGCAATTTTGGATTGCTCAGTTCGGAACAGGTGTGCACACGTGGAAAATCGAAGAGCCAGCTGGGACATAAAGATAGAAAATTTAAAGATGTCGCCATAAAAGTAATCCGGACTGGCTGCAGCGGATGACGAGGAGCCGGAGTTCTCATTGCAAGTTGACGGGGCAGTAGTGACGTTGGAGGCTGTTCCGGGGGCAGTGGCAGGGGCAGGGGCAGGGGCAAATTGGGTCTGGTCACGGCCGAGGTGTATTTTCTGACCACGTTCGAACCAGTAGTACATGAGTTGGATCATCTCAGCAGAGGCATTCTCAGGGATCGGAGGTTTGCTGACGTGATTCTCGGTCATAGATTGCATACCCGCATTCTGGGCTTCCATGAACGCTTGCGTGAGAACAGGAGGGACACCTTTAGTGATGGCGTACGCACCAGGGAGTTTGTTGAATTCCTGGATGTGCTCGACCATCTCATGCTTGGAAAGGTATCTCTCCGCAGCATCGGCATGTCGGATGGTGGTGGAAAAATCAGAGACAAGACCAGAGGAAGCAGGGACAGAGGAGGCAGGGACAGCAGCAGAGACGAAGGGTGTTTGGGAATTGGGAGCACCCAAGTCACCCGGAGTAGGATCGTTTGCAGCCATGGTGATGCCAACACAGTTTTGTAAAGAAGAAGCTTACAAAGTGTTAGAAACAGGTTCAATAGGTTCTCAAATGACACTCGAGGGTATTTGACAGCGTGAACCACTGAAGACGGAGGACAGAGATTACGATCAGGCTCAGTCTAGTTCTCAAGTAACAACGCGGAGATATCTGAAGAACGTGACAAACTGAGGACGGAGGACGAAGAACAAAAGGGTGTCGGCAAAACCCAGAAATAGTTGTGGGAAGAAACAGAATAAAATTCAGAAAGAGAAACGGAGGGTGCAGGTACTAAACACTATGAAGAGTTGTAAGCTTGAGAAGCAAACTAAAATCCCAACTCTACAGAGGGCGGAACAGAGTGAACTATATACACGAAGGGCAGAAGCCAAAGACAAAGACAAACAACTTGCGCAAGAAAACTTTTCAACTCAGACATCATTCCTCCGAGGTATCCATTCATCAAGACCGCCGGATTCCGATACGCATCGGTTATCGACGCATGATTTGCTTCGGGTGAGTTTTCGCAAATCCCTATCAGGTCTTGAAGGGGGCTGTGCGTTGAGGCCATCCTCATTAGGATTGGAATGGCGCCATCGTATCGTCTGCACAGTGGGGTATTCCTTCACGATGCTCGGCATCTCGGATTTCCGACGTTGCTGATCTTATTCGTTGGCGCAGTGGTCAACCCTATCGATGTTCATTCATAACATTTCGTCTCTTTCTTCTTTGTCAAAGAATTCGTCCTTTCTCGATAGCGCGTCTGGTACCACGGCTAGCTTTCCTGGTCGGTGGATTGTTGTGAAGGGCGGTAGTTCCTCCAGTTCTTCCATCCACCTTATTTGTCTTTCAGATAGTCGTTGCTTCGTTCTGAAGTATTCCAGGTTCTTGTGGTCTGTCAGTAACGTGAACTTTTCCAGGCCTCTAAGCTCTCCTCTCCATTTTCTTGCTGACTCGATGACGGCTAGTAGTTCCTTGTCGTGTATGCCGTAGTTCATTTCTGCCGGAGTCATCTTTCTGGAGAAGAATGCAATTGGTCTTTTCTCTGTTTCAGGTCCTTGGTTCAGAACACCTCCTATTCCCACTCCTGAGGCGTCCGTTTCTAGCCACGTTTGTGCATCTGGGTCCCAACTTGCAAGCATGTTTCCTTTTACAAAGGCGTCCTTCAGTTTGGCGAATGCTGATTCCTCTGCCTCACTCCACTTGAAAGGGGTGTCCTTTTTCGTGAGTGCTATCAGTGGTCTTGCCAGTTCAGCATAGTCTTTGATGAAGTCTCTGTGGTAGTTTGCAAAGCCTAAGAAGCTGCGGACTCCTTTAGCAGTTGTGGGCTGTTGCCAATCTTGTATCGCTTTAACCTTTTCTGGATCCATTTCAACGCCTTTTCCCGCTGTGATGATCATGCCGAGATATTTTACCTTGTTGGTCTCGAATTCGCACTTGTCAAGGTCTAGTCTCAGGCCTGCTTGTTGGAGCTTCTTGAGGACCTTGCGTACTTTTTGTCTGTGATCTTCGAGTGAACCACTCGAGTATACAATCACGTCATCGACGTAAGCTGACGCACAGCTGTCTAGGAACTCGTCCAGCACATGGTTGATGAATCTTTGGAACACCGAGGTTCCGTTGGCGATTCCGAACGGCATAACGAGCCATTCATATGATCCATATCGTGTGCGGAAGGCTGTCTTCCATTCGTCCCCTTCTGCGATTCTGATCCTGTGGAAAGCCGCTCGTACATCCAGCTTGGTGAGCCACTTGGCTTGTGAGATTACTCTCAAAGTTTCTTGGATGAGTGGAATTGGGTAGCGATCTTTCTTGAGGATTGCATTCAGTGCTCGATAGTCCACGCAGAGTCTTAGCCCCCCTCCTGGTTTCTTCACAAATAGGACTGGGGCTCCTCCTGCTGAGTTGCTGGCGCGGATGAACCCTTTCGCTATCAGGTCTGTCAGGGTTTTTCTCAGTACCAGCAGTTCATCTCTTGACATTGTCACGGGTTAGCCTACGGATGTTCTCGCAGGAAGGTTCGGAGATGGTCAGATATTTCTCATTGAGGAGTAAACTAGGAACTAAGTACTAAGTAGCTACGTATGTGAGGGAATATATAGTTGAGGGGCAGGAATATAAGTGGGGATGCAATCATATATGTGCGGGGCTAGAGCCCTAACATCTGCCTCCTCTCCTCCTTTTCAACCTTCTTTTCGGGACGGCAGAGTGAGTCTCTTTCCAAACGTTGAGAGCGATGGTGTTTTCCAGGTACTCGGCTGGTTCCCAGGTTGTCTCGTTCCATCCTTGCCATTTAACTTCGTATTCCAGCTTTCCTCGTTTCTTGCGTTCTCTGAGAATTCTTTCCGCATCGTACATGTCTACTCCTTGCTCGTTACCAACTGGTCCTGGCTGATCATCGTGGGTGATTTGGGAAGGGAACGGATCGTTTGCTGCTGGTCTAAGTCTGTCGGCATGATATGTGTTGTGAGCAGTCGATCCTGGTACGTTTAGCTTGTAGGTGTGGCTGTCAACTTTCTCCATAACTTGGCATCGCACGTGTTTGTTGCGCAAACCTCTTCCAAGTCCAGGCCCGAGTTGCTCCTTTCTCATGTTAAGCCACACCCATTCGCCTGGTTGGTAGTCTCTGTGGGGGTTCCGTCTGCGATTTGCCGTTTCTTCCATTTCTGCTCTTGCCATCGTCAGGTTTGCTTTGGCCCAGTCCCTGGTGGTTCTAAGTTTTTCCAAGACTCTTTCCGCTTGTCCTAATGGACCTTCGGGGTTCGGTGGCGGTAGGTCTGTTGGTTCCAGGTCGACTGTCTTTGGGTGGTAACCGTGGCTTAAAAAGAATGGGGATACTTGAGTGGAACTTCCAGGCGTTGCATTGAGAGCAAATTCAACCATTGGTAATGCTTTCAACCAGTGTGGGCCTTGCGCGCCCAGCTTTGCTAGCTTCGACTTGATCTCTGCATTTGTCCTTTCTACTGCACCGTTCGTGGCTGGGTGGTAGGCCGTCGTTGTCCTTCTCTCGACACCCAACTCGGAACAGATTCTTTTCCAGGCAGCGTTCACGAACTCACGATCTGACAGTATCGATCTTGGTAGTCCGTGGTGCTTGTAGTATTCCTGCAGAAATGCCTCTGCAACGTTCTCCATATCCAGTGCTTTCATCGGGATCAGGTGCACCCCTTTGGTCAGTAAATCCACAACTGTCAAAACGTGACTGTATTCTTTGTCGTCTTTCTTTGCTGTGGGCAAGGGACCAATGAAATCGATACCGATATCTTGCCATGGGCGATCTGGGATGGGGAGTGGTTTGAGCAAGCCTTCTTTACTCGTACGCCAAGTGTTCGTACTTCCACAGACTTGGCAGTTTCTTGCAAACTTCCTCACATCCAACGCACAGCTAGGCCAGAAAAAGAGACGTGACAGCTCGGCATACATCGTGTTTCTGCCAGGGTGAACTAGAGTTGGTGAATCGTGAATGTCTTGTAGTAATTTCGTGCGCAAAGGTTCTGAGTTAGGAACCCAAAACCTCCCTCGGTATAAGACTCTCGATTTGTCGTCCAACTTGCAGTCGCTAACACTGACTCGTATGCGGTTTCGAATTTCCTCTGGCCATTGTCCGTTTGCAGCAAGTAAAGACGTTCTGATTAGCTTCATGTCGTTGTCGTTGTTTATTCCTTGGAGCCACAGCGCTTTCAGACTTTCTGACAAGAACTCTGGGGCCTCATCTGTGGTTTGTCGTGAAGACACAGGTTCCACGCTTGATCGGCACGTGCGCATGACATCGACGCCATTGTCAGTGGAAAGTTCAAGCATCTGTTTGTTTCTTCCTCTAAGACGTTCGTCTTGTGCGTTTTCCGGTAAATCCCGTCGAGATAAGGCGTCAGGTAGTGGTGAGAGTTTTCCTGGGCGATGAAGAATCTCGCAGTTGTATTCGCTCAGCAGAAGATGCCAACGTATTTGGCGTTCCGACAGGTCTTGGCTTTTTGTGAAGTGCAACAGGTTCTTATGATCCGAAACAACTTTGAATGGTTCCTTGAGTCCTTTCAGCTCGCTTCGCCATTCCTTCACAGCGTGGATCACTGCAAGTAGCTCTTTGTCGTGGATCGGGTAGTTGCACTCAGCAGCTGTCAGCTTTCTACTCGTGTATGCGCAAGGACGGCTCGTACCATCAGGCTGGGTCTGCAGGAGTGCTGCTCCCATCGCGTATCCCGAGGCGTCCGTCTCAACTGTCGTCGGCAGGTCTGGGTCGTGGGTGCAGAGAATTGGCGCTGATGTGAAAGCCTTTTTCAAGTCGACGAAGGCCTTTTCTGCCTTCTCATTCCATTTGAACGGCGTTTTTACAGTAACCAAGGCGTTTAGAGGTGCTACGCGCTTGGAGTAGTTCCTGATGAAACCTCTGTAGAAATTGCACAGGCCGAGAAACTTACGTACATGCTGGAGCGAACTTGGCCTCTTCCATTCCGTGATCGCCGTTATTTTCTTTGGATCCGTTAGCACCTGTCCTGGTCTGAGAATGTAACCCAGGTAGGTGATTTCCTTGGTGGCGAAGTCACACTTGTCGATGTCTACAGTGAGTCCACCTTTTCGGAGGCAGGCAAGCGCTATGTTGACTTTCTCGTAATGTTCCTTGGCAGAACCTTTGGTGAAAATCAGCACGTCGTCTACGTATGCAGAAGCCCAAACGTCCAGGTAGGGCCGCAAAAGACTGTTGATGAATCTTTGGAAATGTGACGGTGCATTCGCAAGACCAAATGGCATGACTTGCCATTCATACAGGCCTTGCCGGGTTCTAAAAGCCGTCTTCCACTCGTCTCCCTTCGCGATGCGTATGTTGTGGAAAGCAGAGACTACATCAAGTTTCGTAAACAGCGTTGCTTCAGACACATGTCTCAACGTTTCGGCAATGTTTGGCAGCGGATAGCGATCTTTTATCATAACAGCGTTTAGACCACGGTAGTCAACACAGAAACGCAGTCCGCCTCCTGGCTTTTTTACAAACAGGATAGGGGCGGCTGCTGTCGACTTACTAGTCCTTATGTGCCCTTTCTGGATCAAGCTGAGAATGGTACGTCGAAGCACTAGAAGCTCGTCGCGCGACATTTTATACAACGGGCCCCAGGGAGCCTTTTCGTCAGGGACCGTCAACTTGATCTCATGGTCCATTCCGGGTCGGCGAGGGGGCAACCTTTTGGCGTACTGGGCGTCTGGGTCAAAGGCAGCAACATTTTCAGCGGACACCCATCGGGGAATTCGCGATTTCCATCTTGCCGGGTCTGCGGGTTGGCTTTCCCGGTTGAGTCTGTCCAGAGCTTTGTTAATGTCTTCGATAGAGGCTCTGAAAACATTGATTGTCTTGGACCCGAACTGCTTCTTGTCTTGTTCAGTGAGTCTGTTGAACTTGAAAACCCTTCTCACAAACTCTGGCTTTGTCACAGATTGGGTATTTCTCCCGTAAACCGTAACTCCCTTATTCTTGAAATTGATAGCATCGTTTTCACAATCTATCAGTGCGTTATTTCTCTTAAGCCATGGATAACCTATCAGAATTTCGTCCGATAGGTCGGGTACAACCCATGCTGCGTGTTTCTCTTTGAACCCACCAACGTCCAGTTCAAATGTCGTGATTTCATCACAAATAGTGGGTTTCGTGCTATTAAATGGGGTCAGGCTGCGGGCACGTCCAGCCTTTTGCGTCTTGAGTTTGAGTTTCTTCACAAGTTTTTGGTTGATCATGGAGGTGGAGGCGCTACCAGTGTCTATTAAAGCAATGGATGGGAAGGTCCCATTGATAATAACATCTACTTCTATGGACTTGTTCTGCGTAGACATTTCTCCCTCTTTTTTCTCCCACTTCTTGGCAAACTCATCAGTCTCTTCTTTGGACCTCTGTACACGGCTTCGCACAGAGGTGGCTAGTTTTCCGAAAGCGCGTCTGTTTCTTCGTCGGAAGATTCCACGTCTGGGCTTTCTTGGACATGGCGTACTTTGGTCTTCGTGCCTTCAGGAGGTATGGCTGGCAAGCACGGGCAGTCGCGGATCTGGTGAGAGGACACGCCGCAGCGGTAGCACCGCCTCTCTTGGCGTCTCCTGTTGACCTCGTCTTCCGACACCCATCGAGCCCTCTTTTTGGTGTCTGCCGTGGTACGTCTGGCAGCGGCTCGGAAGGGGTTGCTTTTCGGCGATGGGGCGGAGCGGGGCTGGGGATTGTTCTGAGCATGGAAGCTCAAGTTGTTATCTAGGATTGTGAGATCCTGGACAAATTCCTCGTACTTCTTGTAGGTCTTCAACGTTGCCATCTTTTCTGACAGCTCTCGAGACAATCCTCTTTTTACCGTGTTGATCTTCTGCTTTTCCGTCCAGTCAGAAGCTTCCGCCTCTATCATTAGACGTTCCGCGTAGATCAAATAGTCCTTGACGGAGCGGTTTCCTTGCCTTATGGTGGCAAGTTTGTTCTCCGCTCTTTCCACTGAGCCGTGGTCCACAAAAGTGCTTTGCAGCAGGGCCATAAAGGCCTTCAGCGCTTTCTTCCCGTCTTTCATGGCATAGAATGTCGGCATGCGGGAACTAATCCGATCGTGCGCGAGGCCAGTCAGGCGGCTGAAAGCGTATGTGACGCAGCCTCTTTCCCCACCAAGAGCTTCGGCGTCATGGTAGAATTTTTCTTCCATGCTAGCAACAAACGTGAGGAATCGATGGTGGTTTTTGCCATCGAATTCCTTAACGTCCGGCATGATGGGTCTCGGACGACGGGCGTGCATCTGTAGAGCGGCGATTTGTGCTTGGAGCAACTCAATCGTTCTGTCTTGTTGAGAGCTGGAGGGCTGGTCTTCTTGTTGGGTGGAGGGCTGGTCTCCCTGCTGGATGGAGGGCTTTTGTTCTTCCATCGTGTTCGTTTTTTGTAAAAAAAAAAAAAAAAATAAAATAAAGATAAAGATAAATAAATAAATAAAATTGTTTATCCGTTCCGTTCGTTTCGTCGTTCGTTGTTCGTCGTTGGGTTTTTTGAATGAGAAATGATGTCACGGGTTAGCCTACGGATGTTCTCGCAGGAAGGTTCGGAGATGGTCAGATATTTCTCATTGAGGAGTAAACTAGGAACTAAGTACTAAGTAGCTACGTATGTGAGGGAATATATAGTTGAGGGGCAGGAATATAAGTGGGGATGCAATCATATATGTGCGGGGCTAGAGCCCTAACAGACATTTGATATAGTGGGCACCAGGGTAGTTCCTTTTCTCCTTGCAGGTCTATTTTTGCGTCGAGTCTTGGGCGATGGGGTGGAAGTTCTTCGTCCGAGTGGGCAAAGGCATCCCATAAGTCTGCATATTGTGGAGGCAGTCTCTTGCGGATTTCAGCTGGTGGAGTTTCTGGTTTTTTCTTTAGTGCCTTGTTTATATCTTCTATGCTGGCTGCGAAGATTGATGTTGTAGCGTTGCTCTTCCTCTTTGCGATTCTCATCATAGCTGCAAATGTGCGTCCGTTGATCACACTCATATTTGTTTTTCCCTTGTTTTTCTTTTTTAATCTTTCTTCTCTGACTCCTATTTTCTCGACAGTGGTGTTGGTAGAGCATATCAGCATTCTGTCTTCTTGTGGTATGTAAATGGCACCTTGTTTCTTGATCCACGGTAGACCAAGCATTACATCATATTCATTGCCGGGCATGATGTATGCGAATACGTCCTTTTCCTCATGCCCTTCAATGTTGATGGACATGTGGGCCACTTCGTTGATCACTCCTCTTTTCCCCATTGGAGTTCTTACTGTTCGCGCTGGAATTGGTATGCGCTTTAGTTGTGCAGACTCTGCAAATGACTCAGATACTACGTTGTATGCTGAAGAACCGGGATCTATTAATGCAGTTGTCGTGTTCATGTCATTGATCAAGACTTCTACTACAAGAAGACTACAGTCCATTGTCCCCTTCCATTTTGTCAACCAAAGCTTTTCCAATTCCTTTTCTTGCGCCTGTCCGCGACTTTGGGCAGGGCTCAGTCTTTTCCCTGGCTTATCTCGTCAGATACATCCTCCACTGTCGGCGTGGCCCATTCCTGAGTCGCCGTGTTGTTGACTTGCGTGGTGGTGTGGCTCGGGGGTCTCGCTGGTTGCAGCGGGCAGACTCTAGTGTAGCAACCTGGGCGAGCACAGCGCAAGCAGACGTTGGCCTGGCGCCTCCTGTTCATTTCTTCTCTGTTGACCCACTTCGCCGCTCTGCCTCTGTACCGGTGGTCGTCAGGTAGGCCAGGACCGAGGCTGCGTTGTTTGTTTTGTCTTGGCGCAGGGTCTTGACGAATGAAGTTGGAGTCGATGTCCATCGGCTCACCGTACGAGACATCTTGTTGCTTTTTCCAGATTGGTGAACTGGTACCGACAAAAACCTTGTCCATGTTCCAGTTTCTTTGGAGGTTGAAGTATACTTGACGGTATGCTCTCACCTCCTCCTCCAGGGTTCTGCTAGGGGCCATGGCGAGGGTTTGGGTCAGGACTTTCCTGTTCAGACCTCTGCGGAAGATGTCTATTTTTATAACCTCGGGCCAGTCCTGCCCTTCCGCTTCCATCAGTAGATTATAGAAGTCCTCCACATACGGCTCGTACGCGTCTCCCTTCTGTTTAAGCGTGTTCAGCCTCGCTCGGGCGGCATCACTGTGCCCTGGGCTGTCGAACCGGTTGTCGAGGATCACCCAAGCATCCTCTAGGGTGGCGTCGATTTTCACACGCAAGTCTGCCAGTCTTGCGCTTACCCCTTCGCTGGCCTGCGTGCTAAGGGACATTAAGATCAATGCGATCTTCTTTTGATCATTTCTGGTTTCCTGAAGATCGAGGGCGGCCTGCATCTGTCTTTTCCAGGACCTGTAGAGAGCCCGGTTCCCATCATAATTCGGGCAGCCTAAGGCGCTGGAGATGTTGTTCATATTGTAAGAATAGCTACTCTTGGCTATTTCTTCTTCGGAAGTGTCTTCAACGGGGACACTGGGGTCTTGGACGTCTTCAACGGGGACGTCGGTGTGGTATTCGGTCGAGTTGTCGTACAAACTCGATTCTTCGGATGAAATGTGATAAGTTGGCATGAACCTCCTTGTTCTTTCTGAAGTTATTTTTATTGATCGATTAATTTGTTACGGTTGTGAGACGCAATGCTGTAGAACGTAAAGAATCTTTATTAATCGATGAAGAGTAGAAGAAGACTAAGTGGAAAACTCTGCTGTTGTGCGGGGATAAATACCTCAACCTGCCCCACTATTCCCGCACAACCCTAACAGCCTTCTATTGTCGGTGCTAAACCGCAATACCTAGCAGAACCCTGGAGGAGGAGGTGAGAGCATACCGTCAAGTATACTTCAACCTCCAAAGAAACTGGAACATGGACAAGGTTTTTGTCGGTACCAGTTCACCAATCTGGAAAAAGCAACAAGATGTCTCGTACGGTGAGCCGATGGACATCGACTCCAACTTCATTCGTCAAGACCCTGCGCCAAGACAAAACAAACAACGCAGCCTCGGTCCTGGCCTACCTGACGACCACCGGTACAGAGGCAGAGCGGCGAAGTGGGTCAACAGAGAAGAAATGAACAGGAGGCGCCAGGCCAACGTCTGCTTGCGCTGTGCTCGCCCAGGTTGCTACACTAGAGTCTGCCCGCTACAACCAGCGAGACCCCCGAGCCACACCACTACGCAAGTCAACAACACGGCGACTCAGGAATGGGCCACGCCGACAGTGGAGGATGTATCTGACGAGATAAGCCAGGGAAAAGACTGAGCCCTGCCCAAAGTCGCGGACAGGCGCAAGAAAAGGAATTGGAAAAGCTTTGGTTGACAAAATGGAAGGGAACGATGGACTGTAGTCTTCTTGTAGTAGAAGTCTTGATCAATGACATGAACACGACAACTGCATTAATAGATCCCGGTTCTTCAGCATACAACGTAGTATCTGAGTCATTTGCAGAGTCTGCACAACTAAAGCGCATACCAATTCCAGCGCGAACAGTAAGAACTCCAATGGGAAAAAGAGGAGTAATCAACGAAGTGGCCCACATGTCCATCAACATTGAAGGGCATGAGGAAAAGGACGTATTCGCATACATCATGCCCGGCAATGAATATGATGTAATGCTTGGTCTACCGTGGATCAAGAAACAAGGTGCCATCTACATACCACAAGAAGACAAAATGCTGATATGCTCTACCAACACCACTGTTGAGAAAATAGGAGTCAGAGAAGAAAGATTAAAAAAGAAAAACAAGGGAAAAACAAACATGAGTGTGATCAACGGACGCACATTTGCAGCTATGATGAGAATCGCAAAGAGGAAGGGCAACGCCACAACATCAATCTTCGCAGCCAGCATAGAAGATATAAACAAGGCACTAAAGAAAAAACCAGAAACTCCACCAGCTGAAATCCGCAAGAGACTGCCTCCACAATATGCAGACTTATGGGATGCCTTTGCCCACTCGGACGAAGAACTGCCACCTCATCGCCCAAGACTCGACGCAAAAATAGACCTGCAAGGAGAAAAGGAACTACCCTGGTGCCCACTATATCAGATGTCAAGAGATGAACTGCTGGTACTGAGAAAAACCTTGACAGACCTGATAGCGAAAGGGTTCATCCGCGCCAGCAACTCAGCAGGAGGAGCCCCAGTCCTATTTGTGAAGAAACCAGGAGGGGGGCTAAGACTCTGCGTGGACTATCGAGCACTGAATGCAATCCTCAAGAAAGATCGGTACCCAATTCCGCTCATCCAAGAAACTTTGAGAGTAATCTCACAAGCCAAGTGGCTCACCAAGCTGGATGTACGAGCGGCTTTCCACAGGATCAGAATCGCAGAAGGGGACGAATGGAAGACAGCCTTCCGCACACGATATGGATCATATGAATGGCTCGTTATGCCGTTCGGAATCGCCAACGGAACCTCGGTGTTCCAAAGATTCATCAACCATGTGCTGGACGAGTTCCTAGACAGCTGTGCGTCAGCTTACGTCGATGACGTGATTGTATACTCGAGTGGTTCACTCGAAGATCACAGACAAAAAGTACGCAAGGTCCTCAAGAAGCTCCAACAAGCAGGCCTGAGACTAGACCTTGACAAGTGCGAATTCGAGACCAACAAGGTAAAATATCTCGGCATGATCATCACAGCGGGAAAAGGCGTTGAAATGGATCCAGAAAAGGTTAAAGCGATACAAGATTGGCAACAGCCCACAACTGCTAAAGGAGTCCGCAGCTTCTTAGGCTTTGCAAACTACCACAGAGACTTCATCAAAGACTATGCTGAACTGGCAAGACCACTGATAGCACTCACGAAAAAGGACACCCCTTTCAAGTGGAGTGAGGCAGAGGAATCAGCATTCGCCAAACTGAAGGACGCCTTTGTAAAAGGAAACATGCTTGCAAGTTGGGACCCAGATGCACAAACGTGGCTAGAAACGGACGCCTCAGGAGTGGGAATAGGAGGTGTTCTGAACCAAGGACCTGAAACAGAGAAAAGACCAATTGCATTCTTCTCCAGAAAGATGACTCCGGCAGAAATGAACTACGGCATACACGACAAGGAACTACTAGCCGTCATCGAGTCAGCAAGAAAATGGAGAGGAGAGCTTAGAGGCCTGGAAAAGTTCACGTTACTGACAGACCACAAGAACCTGGAATACTTCAGAACGAAGCAACGACTATCTGAAAGACAAATAAGGTGGATGGAAGAACTGGAGGAACTACCGCCCTTCACAACAATCCACCGACCAGGAAAGCTAGCCGTGGTACCAGACGCGCTATCGAGAAAGGACGAATTCTTTGACAAAGAAGAAAGAGACGAAAGCAGAACCAAACGCCTCTGGAAAGAGAGCTGGGATCCAGTGGACACCCAATACACTGAGATTATGCAGCAGTCAATCACAGAAGAACCCACATCGAAAAGCGCAGAAACCAGGAACCCATTCGAAGCAGAGTCAAATCTGGGACGACTCTGGACAAAAGCAACGGAAAAGGATCCAGACTATGAGAAAATCAAGGAACACATAGTCAAACGAATACAATTCCCATCAACACTTGTCCCTCCAGGCTCAGCACAAGCATCGGACTGCTCTGTCAGAGACGGCATTGTATACCACAGACACGCGATTTGGACACCAGACTGTGAAGACCTGAAGGGTGAGCTACTGAAGAAGCACCACATTGACCCAATATCGGGACATGGGGGTAGAGACGCGACAATAGTAGCACTGCGAAGACAATTCTTCTGGCCGAGAATGATAGAAGACGTCAAACGACTACTGAGAAACTGCGACTGGTGCGGCAGGACAAAGCCTTGGAGAGAGAAAGTACATGGCCTACTGACACCTCTACCTGTCCCATCCCGACCGTGGCAAGGAATCTCAATGGACTTTATGACACACTTGCCAGGAAAATTCACAGATTTGCTAGTGGTTACATGCAGACTCACAGGAAACGTCATCCTAGTACCTTTGGAAGACACAAAAACCACCACTGTAGTCGACGCGGTCATGGCAAACGTATATGCACATCATGGGCCTCCCGAGTGGATTGTCAGCGATAGAGGCCCTCAGTGGGTGGGTGAGTTATGGAAAGCATTTTGCAACACCCTGGGGGTGGAGAGAAAGCTATCCACAGCATACCATCCACAAACAGACGGGGCAACTGAGCGAGCAAACCAAGAGGTTCAGATCTTTCTCCGCACGAAAATAGCACTGGATCAACAAGACTGGGCGAGATGGATCCCAGCGGCACAAATAGCTATCAACAACAGACCGCAGCCAAGAAGGCATGGTGTAAGCCCATTTTTCCTCACGCACGGCTACAACATCACCCCAGTCCAAGTGCTTGACGAAACCAGCAACAGTGCGAAAGGCAGCAAGATGGCCGACGTGGAAGCCATCAAGACAAAACTCCAAGAGCTGACAGAGTGGGCCCAGGTGGTAACAGCAGACACGCAACAGAACATGGAACGACAAGCAAATAAACACCGCGCGGCGGCGCCAATGTTCCGAGTCGGTCAAGAAGTCTGGCTGAAGCTAAAGAACATGAAACTGGGAAGGCCAAACCGCAAACTCGACTGGCTCAACGCGAAATACAAGGTTACAAAGCAAATAGCACCAATGGTCTACGAACTGGACGTACCAAAGGGAATACACCCAACATTTCACGTTGACCTACTGAGGCCAGCAGGAGAAGACCCATGGCCGGGGCAAAACGCAGATTCCGACAAGGCAGCCCCCCTCTTCAACGAGAAGGGAGAAGAGGTATGGCTAGTCGATGAAATCCTCTGCGCTTTCGGAAGGAGGAAGGAGAGAGTGGTGTGGATAAAGTGGAAAGGGTTCGAGACACCAACCTGTGAACCAATCGACAACGTCATCGAAGACAACCTGGAAGCATTACACAGTTGGGAAGCGAAGTGGGGACCAATAACAAAAAATGATGGACCAAAGGAGATCTACCTCACACCGACCGGACGCTTGAAGAGCAAGTGGAGGAAGAAAGAAGGAGAGGAGAAGGAGAATGATATTGCGGTTTAGCACCGACAATAGAAGGCTGTTAGGGTTGTGCGGGAATAGTGGGGCAGGTTGAGGTATTTATCCCCGCACAACAGCAGAGTTTTCCACTTAGTCTTCTTCTACTCTTCATCGATTAATAAAGATTCTTTACGTTCTACAGCATTGCGTCTCACAACCGTAACACTTGCAAGAAGCTCGACTACTTGCACGCGAAGTTCACAGTGACCGAAGTGCCCTCAACTCTGAACGTCAGATTGAATGTGCCGAAAGGTTTGCACGACACGTTCCACGTCGACCTCATCGAGAAAGCCGCCAACGACCCTCTACCAAGTCAAGAACTCTCTCCCGAAGAACCCCCTCCGATCGTGAATGAGAATGGAGACGAAGAATGGGGAGTAGAGGAAATAGTGCAAGCCAAAGGAAAAGGGTCTAACCGCAAAGTCCTGGTGAAATGGGTCGGCTGGGATGCACCAACATGGGAACCAATTGACAACATACAAGAAACCGAAGCTCTGGACCGATTCGAAGCCAAATGGGGACCAATCACCACAAACGACGGACCGCCGCCGGCTCGAGTACGGATGAGACCAAAGAGAGGAGGGAGGTGATGTTACGGGCTGTGCGCCCTCATCATGTGACGGGCATCCACTCTAATTTCTGCGCACACTTTCATTAATTCTGCACGGGTATAAGTAGGCCATGTTCTTTCTCTTCATTCTAGTTTAGTTCTTCTTCTTCTTTTCCTTAGATTAAAATGAATAAATCGTCTTAAGGTAACTTTCGTGAGTATTCACCATCGTGCACCGGCAACAAAGAGACATTTATTTAGTTTTTCATTGTCTGTGATATCCTAGTCTCAGTATCTAGGTAACACGGCTGGAAAGTATGGTGCTCGGGTAGATGATTTCCACGATATTAACGAGAAAGTTTTCATAATGGGCGCAACTCAGAACGGGATAGGTTTCACAAGCATATTTGGGAATGGAAAGCCAAGTTCAGTGCAGTCTGGAAACCCGAAATGAATCATGGCTATTCAAGTGGTTCACGTAGATGCCTGTGCCATCCCTACATCTGCTCTCGGCGTAAGCTAAATTCTCCTCACTACATGGTCAAAGACCTTGAACTGGCGAATGAGATGTTAAGCCAGAGCCAGCCGGAAAGAAATAGCCCGATTGCAGAGAAGAGAGGTAATCAAAACAGAGGAACAATACCAAGCAATTGGCCAAATGGATGAGGATGCTCAGATAGCCTCCGAATCATCGAAAAGTGGAGGTCGAAGAAGGCCGGTGCGACGGGTGGCCCAAGCATGCAGTGCCCGCGGCAAGCCCATTTGTATTGCAAGTAAGTGACAGATAGTAGTTGGCTGGCATTTCTAAAGGAGACTGTAGCGAGTCTCTCTTGGGCTGTTTAAATACTTTTGCAGTGTTCTTGCTCCGGTTTCGATCGTGAAGTTGTAGTCGGATGAGGACATCTAAATGGTAGCAAATTGTACATCTATGAATGTCGGGGCAAATGGAATATAGAGAAACAAATACACTTCTTCAACACGCTCTAACCTGCCCGGTCAGGTACCGGCCTACGAGTGTTTATCTGATCTGTTTCCAGACCCTCTACTATCCTGGATAAAGCTTCTTTGGATTCTTCTAGTGCTAGTAAACAGGACATCCTGTTAAGTTTAAATACAACAGTACGAGCAATAGGAATCTTGATACATGATCTAGCTTGGGTCAAAATAGAACCTCGTGTCAATAACAGGCCAGGCTTTCTTCCGTTTCTTTGCTTCTACTGTATACTACCGTTATTCGCTTCCTCCGCCAGAACCAGAAGAGAAGAAGCAAAAGTGATTATCAGCAATGTCTTGTGTCTATCTAATTCGTGCTTGAAGAGCGGTTCTCAGCCGGCTTATATATGGGTTACTACCGTGTCTGGACCAAGCATATGGGCCTGATGAGAAGGACCTGCATGTCTAACGCTAGCCCGGCCCAAGAAAGAAGGGCAGGAAGGGTATAGTAAATGAAAGATGCAGATGACAAATTTCTTGGACAGCGACGATCTACTCATCATATACACCAACAAAGGCGCTTGTGGAAACAGTTCTTGTCATTTCTTGGCTACAGTAGCCAAAAAAGGGCCTCTCACACGGCACACCACGGCACACCACGGCAAAATGATGATCACTGATAACGATGATATACGGAGGTCTTGACCAGCAAAGTCGATGTGCTGCCTCGACTGGATCTTGTAGTTTGACCTCCTAGTTATCCTTCCTTGTCTTTCCAGTAGTCCGCCACCTCATGCCCAGTGCCAGTCACTCTATAGCATTCTACATGCTACGACTTGACAAGATACTGGTAGGTTCAGCAAGTTGTTCCGGAGTCAAGACCCGTGTCTCTGGCCCAAATGTAGCCTGAATTCAGTAACACTCTCGCGGGTCCCAACGCCCACGTGATGGGAGTACGAGAACCTTCTTCACGATCTGATCTGGCTAGTTTAGATGAGTTTCTCTTTCTCTTCCTCTCCAATGCGTAATCTTCGACCATGCCCAAACCGGCTATAGTGAACATCTTGTATCCAATTCGTAACAACCGTCTCTATATACCTGCCACCAAGCCTGAAGCTTAGCGGAACTAGGTCAGTGTTGAGTTCCGGTGGGCGATCACTATTTGACTCACAAAAGGCCGGTAGCAGTAGATAGTACTACTCGAGGTACCAACTGCCCGTTCTCAGTAACGGCAAAGCGGTCTCTC
This sequence comes from Ceratocystis albifundus, assembly GCA_002742255.2. Taxonomy (NCBI): domain Eukaryota; kingdom Fungi; phylum Ascomycota; class Sordariomycetes; order Microascales; family Ceratocystidaceae; genus Ceratocystis; species Ceratocystis albifundus. The sequence continues at coordinate 18,411 of MAOA02000038.1, forward strand.
GATGAGGATATCGAAGAACAGCAGCAGATAAACTCTGGTATTACCGCCAACTCACACTCACAACAGAGTGCATTACTATTTACTGATTCATTGATTATTTCGATTGCGAATGTAAGAGCTTACGTAAGTTCCATTCTGTTCCCTTGTGGCTTTAAAAAGCACGGCTAGCCGTGGCCCTATTAGGCCCCCTAACGGAGGGCGGGACGCATAGTGGGAGACAGGGGGAGGCACATATAGGTGTCGTCAAAACAAGGGGGCGCTTATAGTTAAAGGGGGCAGCGCATGCAGGCGTCGCCCAGAACCTGCGGGAGTTGTATAAGTTCTTGATTTCTGGCATCCCTCAGACATCACGATAATAAAGCACGGGACTTTTGTCAATTGGATACCAGCTACAAGAACAGCTCTGTTGTTACTTGAAGATAGATCCTATTGCGAGTTGACTATAACACAACAATGCGTTTGCTGAAGCTCTTCGATATCCTTAATGAAAAACCTATTGGCCATATTGAGAATGGGCCGTCGGTACGGTACCTCAAGTAGTGGTCTCCCCCGTTGGTGATTCAAAGTATCAGTAGGCTGGCATGATCTATCGCAGAGTCGATAGTTGTATGTAGCTGTCAACGACTGTATTTGTCCCTCGTGGATCTCCTGTGACAAAGTCATAACCACGATCTACTGTACGGGGCTTGTTTATTAATTATAAGTGACTCTCGACATTCAAACTCGCTTAAGGTAGGAGGCAACTCCCAGTGAGCAAAGCGACGACTTACATTGAGGCTCGACCGATTCTTGCTCTGTCTACTTCTTAATATTTGAAGAGCGATATGGCCGGAGTTTTACATGTCGTGCTAACGATTGGCGACGCCCAAAGCTCATGCCTACGTAGCCCGCACAGATACTTGTGTTGTTCTATAGCGACAGGCTCCTGTGGCTTTCTTGGGCCTCCTATCCAACAAGCAGGAGTAGCCTTTGGCTTACCCGAAGCTCAATTTTTCTTCAGACTAAATAGGTAGCTCCGACAGAGCCCACGGTGCCGCCGATATCTACTGTGCAACCCTCATCAGGCTAACCATTACAGGCGATTGTTGAACTCCCTACCACATGATAACCTCAAGGGATATCCTGCCAGCCATCAAGTGTGACATGGTGTACATGTAGTGCTAAAACAAAAAACGAACTCGATCAATATGGCGCAGTTGAAGACGTAGTTATTGAGCCATCTATTCAGCAGATCACTAGCCTCTCGCCCTGATCAAAGACTCTATCTCGCGAAGATGAGCAGATAGATGATACTAAATCCACAGAGCATAGACCCAGATGCAGGACGATAGATTTGACTAGCAGATAACCACCAGCTTATCAGTACGTTGAAGCGTGCTCGAAATGTCCAATAATACGGCAACTGTTGACTTTCACTTATATCTGCAATGCTTCATCTCCTCCTTCGCCCCTAGCTTATCCCACTACGCCATGAGCCCTAATGATGCCCTTTACGAAAGCCGCACTCCATGTAAGATTGGGGATGCACCTCCCACAAACTACTTCTACCTGTATACGAGCAAGCTGGACGCCAGGCCAGCCCGTTAACCTTGATTTGCTATGATTATTCGTGTTGCTGATCCATACCACAAAATCAACTTCGACTGATGCGAATGGACGGGCTTAGTTACAGCCATGGCTGCGTAGTTTCTGTTGAGGGTATACTAGCCATTGGCTTGAGATGCTTCTTGGAAGTCGCCTACTCATATATAGGAATACTCAGGAGCCAAAAGAACAACGTGACTTATAAGCCAATGTATAGTTGTCCTAGGCTTACCCTTCAATATGAATGAAGGTCTTATCAAGGATACGAGATTCCAGCCATAGATCCAGGCTACTCTTAGTCTTCTAGCCCATCAATACCAAAGACACAGTATCCAATAAGGTGCCAAGTTCAAATACACCAGGTTGTAGGGTTAGAATGAATATACGGCACACTCAAAGCGAAGCCTCTCTCCATTCAAAAACCTTTGGTCACACTTACGTCAAGTTCCCATTCGAGAGGCTCCCACGCCCCCGCCCCCGCCCCCTCTTCCTTTAGACTGAGCGGTGTGAAAGGTATAGATGATAAGTCTTCTTCCAGGACACCGAATATAGCCCATCGGCCAGCATTGGGACGGTAGCTGTGTTTGCCTGCCAGTGAGCCGTGCTATGCAAGAATGGTTGTCGACATCTATGGAAGAAGATGACTTTGTAGTAACACAATAATCATATAACATAATGAAAAAGCCATTCACTATGAGGCCGGACAAGAAAGCAGGAAGGGTATATGCAAGGGATTCTAGGGAACATGGACTAGTCCTCATCCTACGATGATTCTACGAGAGGAACTCGTTGCAATTGAACTTCCACTTACCGCTTTTCTAGAAGCTTGTTGGTTCCGAAGCTTATAGAGATGGTATGGAGGCTATTGCGTTTCTGTTATCATGTGCCTCGATGCTGAGGTGAACATAGCTGCTATATCTTGTTTTCAACTCTGTGGTATTCTTGATCTATGACCCTCCGCTGCTATCTTGATGCCGAGGTAGCTCCTGTGATGTGGAACTGGTGATATTGTTGAATTTCCGTCTTGGACTTGCTTGAAAACCCTTCAGACAGGTATATATATAAAGGGGGTCTCACTTGACGGCATGTAGACTCCTTTCTTTCTCCGGAACATTGGTTTTACACTTCTCACATCTCAACTTCGATCGCAATCTCATCCTGAGCCTTCTTACCACTGTCTTCTTCTTCTATCTTCAACTTTATCAGAATACATTTGCCATTCCAAAGCCTCCTCTACAAAATATCAGCCAGAAACCACCACTCCTCGACAATCATGCAACGCTGGACTGTTACTCTACTTCTCGCCTTTGCTGCCAGCTCTCTGGCAGCTCCTCCTAGCAGAGTTCAAGATACCGCCAACGCTAAAAGGGCCGATGATGATACCCCCTATACTGGACGTGGGGAAATACATTGCTTTCTAATCGAGGAGATTTGTATGTGCGTTGACGAAGACAATGTAACCTTCCAGGCTCCTAGGGATGTGTGCTTGCAGTAGGACTTTGTCAGCCTTCGGTAGAACTATTCTTAACATAGAGATAGCTAGAGCTAGGACTAGGATAAGTTTGGCAATGAAAAGCAGTCCCAACCTTAGAGTTGCTGGACGTTGAACCCTTGAAATGGTTTGGTGAGATTGTGAATTGCTGGTGTTCGACCTTTGCCTTTAGTAGGCTACAGTCCAGCAAGTTGTAGCAAGACCTTGAACTGAGCTAGAAAGAACTAGAGATTGATGATTTCCAGCCTGGCATGTTAGTCTCACAGAGTAGAATAGGGGTGGTTGTTGCAATAGAAAGAGATATACTATCTATCCTGTGCTTAGTTGCTCAGACTGTATTTATCCGGCTCATATCTGTCATGCTATCTCTACTATTGAATGCTAATGTTCCGAGTGTAAGCAACAGTAGCCGTAGAATAGCAGTCCCTGTCACTTACCGTTACCACAGCATGACGTCCTCTTGTGTGGAGGCCCTAGTCTATTAGACCCGCCGCTGTTTGCAACACTTCGACAGTTGGATGGATGTCTGGAGCCAGTCAGTCAGTACCTTGCCCTTGTTACTTGGTTAGCACAAGGATTTTCAAGTCTTCTTCGAGACAAACATTGGCCACCCCTTGGAAAAAGCTCTTGGGAAATTACAATAGTATTTAGCAAGGTTTAGTCATGGGTTCTCTGGGGTCGCGCTTACGCTTTGAGATACCCCGAGTCACCGAACAGTAAGGCCCAATAAGACACAATCGGAATCGTTGGCGGGCTAAGTTAACAAAAATGAGAAGTTAACCGGTGATTTAGATATGGCACGTCGGAGTTGAATATAAGGTTCAGGCACTGTCACCCAATATCATGTATGACTGGGTATGACTCGAAGGCTAAATTTCACAAGCATGCGCCCCCATGAAGGGCTTAGAAACACAAATGAAAGCAGTATGAAGTCTGTCGGATGCAAGCTGTTTCCGGTCCTTTGATGGCTGACAAAACCAGCGCAGGCTACATGCACCGCGTGCAGGGCGGCTAGTCTGGTCAGTGTGCCGAATGGAAGCCAGGAGTATGCCAGTGACCACAGATTTTGCCGGAATCTACTCCTGCGCCAAAAGCTTACGCTTTTGCATACTAGCTTACAAGCTGTCGTCACAGACCGAGAACGCTAGATGGCCAATGCCAAGTCTGCAATGGGTAGAGAGCCTCCATATACTTAATAGCGGACCTTAAGAAGTCACAAGCGACGCCCGATATCTCAGCGTCCCTGTAGCTGCTGGGCAGCCAGGAGTTGCACTGGAAGATGACGTGAGCCATTGTCCCTGCTTGAGGACCGCTTTTGTATTGCTACGGACAGCAAATATTTCCTGATTGCAGGATTAAGAGTGTCTCTATAGTCTTAGTGAGGCGTGCGTTGAACAAACAACGCAGTCAAACTGGATTTGGCAGATGGATGAAAGGGAAAGCTTCGACATGTAGCGAGTAGTGTTGTCATAAGTTTGGCCATACAATGACTTGAGAAGCATGCCCTCTCAGGTATTCAGAGCTATTGAATGTATACATTCCACTGCAAAGCAAAGATTGATTGCTCCGTCGTATTGCTGTGAGAAACCAGGAGGTAGACGTTAAATAGTACATCTACAATTACAAAGATTGATTATGTAATCCGAGTGGAGTTGGCGTATGTACTATGCTAACCCTAACGGCCGACCAAACTTAGTCAGGGTCAGCATCACTATCCAACCCGTGACAGTATGACGTACGAGAGAGAGAGAGAGCAGAGAGAATGTAGGGGGTGATGAGTAGACAGAAACTCAAAACAAACAACCAAAGTGAGAAGCGGCAAGAGAGTCTCTTTTATAGATGTGTGTATATGGATGGCGTGTCTAAGCGTGTGAGTGCACATATCACACTGTTGATCAGCGAGGTTTCTAAGCAGGGGAATGCCCAATATAACGCACGTGTTATTCTACTACGACAAGAGCAGAGCCTATTAACTCTGCTAGCAACTGGAAAGTTGAAAGAGCTCTTCGCTATACCTACTCCTGTTTCCACTTTGCAAAGCTAAATTAGTAATATAATTCCCAGGTTATAGCTCTATACCGACGGGGAGCAAAGGCTTGTTTACCACTACGGTTGTATGAGTGTATACTTTCTTCTTCTCCTTCTCCTCCATTTGCTACTCCCCGATCTTGTCTATCAAGCCCTGAGTATATGCTGAGCCCATTGACGCCAGGCCACAGGGTAGCTAGCTAGCTAGCTGAGCTGAGTGGGTCACGCCTACCAGATGTTGGTGTGTTGTTCAACAAGCACCACCCTTAGCATCTATTGAAGCTTTGCATACTTCCGTGATGTTATTATATAGGCGTGTAAATGGCACTCTTGAAAGCAATACTCGTGTTTGAGTTCGAGCTTTTCGCAAATTAGAAAAGCAGAAATTGAAAATTAGCCCGCAGTTGGATATAGTGCGTTGGGGCTAAGCACCCGACATGCAGGCCGCAAACTGATATGAGGGTCGGGCATTAATTGAAAGCTAGATTTTGGTAGCATACACCCATGAATAGGCTCCAAAGTGTCGAAGAAAGAAAATGCTAGAATTACGAAGACAATTTGGCGCAAGCTGCCCTCCGCAGTTTCAGATCAGCAATTTGGGCAATACAAGAATGCTACTCGTAAGCTATCTAGACAGCTCACACCAACTCTGCACTACGCCACAACAGACAGATGGCCTAAACAGTTCGAGTGGTGAACATGTGGCTTTCGTAGCACGTAAGGGGAGTTCCGAGATCTTGGTGATGACGACTAAAATGAGTTGACGACTTTTCGTAAGAGCCACGGTCTTCATTTCTTTTGTCATCATGGTACTCAAGCAGCACCGAGATTCCAATCATTTCTTTCTATTCACCGATTGAGCCTACAGCTGTCCCTTTTAGGTATCCATCTTTAACGTTCATGCTAAGCCGTAGCCCGGCTGAGATAGCCTTTCCTCAAACCACGCGAAGAGGCAAGTCACGGCCTCCATTAGGCATAAAGGAGAGTTTACGGAAAGGTAGGTAGGGATGAAGAGCACACGATACAAACCAGCAGCTATGGAATTGCTAGTAGGGATGTTTGAGTTATTGACGCAGCATCATGCTCTTCTGGTGCTGTTCTTACGTCTATCTGTCGGTAACCTAGTTCCGGTGTGACAGGTTTCACTGAGTACAAGAAATTCGTGTAGCTGTGACCAAGATACTGGTCGTGAGTAAGAACATGAGAAAGATATGGAAAAGAAACTAGGAAACTAGAAAGGCATAATCCAGGGTCTGTTTGATAGATTCCAAACCCCGTGAAGCCTGTGTTGCGCATCGTGAACGATCTAATCAGAGAAGTGGGTCTGATTGATCAGCCGAAGATAGTCCGAATTCCCAATAATTACCGACCCTAACCAAGCTGCTAAACATTAGGGTTAATAACAGACATAAAGGGCCTTTTCCGAGGCCGTCTGGACAGTTTTGTGGTAGATGTGTGAATCGGCTGAGTTGCTTTTCAATCAAGAGTTGGATAGGTGGAACCAACCCCAGAAACTAAGTGTTTCGTATTCTTCTAACTCTAAGGACATTTAATGAGTCCTACTACTATCTCCCCCCTAACCTTCTTGCTCATGCGACTCTGAGTAAGAGACCCTTTGGCTTCCTCACATGTGACTCGTCCTTTTAGAGATCGCTTCTGATATGTCCAGAATTAATAATAACGGGTTGATATCTCAAAGTACAAGACCGGGCTCCCCTTCTCCTGTCCAGCGTGGGACGCACGGTAAAAGTCCACGCCGCAAAATAGTAGCAGCGTTCATGTTGCGCTAAAGGTATGGCGCTGAAGAATGTAGCGGCGGGTGGATATTTGGCAGCAATACTCATCGGCTTGCGCGGTACTTGGTCTAGTATATTCCCGAGTTTCTCGAGTTTGAATCAAACAAAGTATTTCTTACCTTTGAATGCCCTCATCAGCCTTGAAAACTTGGACTTGACTAGTAGTCTGGGGTTTCGCAGGCCGATTCATCTATGGAATTGTGTGTCAAACTTCACGTCTACAGCACCGCAAGATAGTTTATTCGAAACGGTCTCAGAATAGTATTAGACTGGCAGATATTAAGCGCAATAAATGAAAAGGCTCCCATCTATCCATGGGCCAATATGCAAGAATCATGTATCGGGGTGGCTATTAGTGGCCGGGCACTCCTGGCCCTTTTCTAATATATATCATCTTCCAATCCCTCTCAACTCATACTCTGCGCTGAGATACTTTATCCGCCCACGCCTGGCTAATATGCTGCTCGTTCTCTCCATTACCAGAATGTGATCTTCAGCTCTGCTCGCTGCGTCTTCCTCTTCAGTGCCTCTGCTCCTTCTTTTTCCTGCTCTGCTGTGTGAAGGGACAAAGTTAACAACAAAGAAGTACTCGTTGAATGATGTTCAAGACTGTCTTTATTTGTGAAGTTGGTTTGTTACTAGAAATCTAAACTAAACCACTGGGCATGATCACCATCTTATTCTTTTCCTTTTCCGTGAGTGTTCTGTAGGGTCACATATCAGTTGTCGTCATTCAGGGTCGTTGGCTGTCTTTAGTGCACGCATTATCGATTCTTGGTATGCGTTTTGTCCGTTGGCGCGTACAGCCTCGGAGTCCGTCATGTCTGAGCCTGGATCAGTCTTAATGACTGAACCTCCCAGGGTCGTTTAACCCATAACATTATAGACTGGGTAGCCAGCTGCTAGGACTTGACTTGAACGTTGATATATCTAACAGTAGCAATGTATGACTAGCTACAAACGTGCCTTGATTATAATGGACTTAGTTTTGCTGTCTGCAGGAGCATGACATGGTCAATATCCATTCATTACTTGAAGAACAGACATTTCTCTCCACCGATCTTGATCATAATCAACAATCTTAAGAACTTTAACTCATGTCATTGAGAACTATACTGACCAGTATAACATCACGTTGCGCATAGGCGGGCCACGTAGGCGGCTGATCTCTTCCATCCTACTGGCAGTCATTCGACTTGGTATCCGACTCCGCTCGTGCGTCGGTCTTCTTTGCTTTGTCGTTCAATTCCAACTGTTCTATCGTATCGTCCTTGTACCAACTAACCAGGTAACAAGCATAATGCACAGGCTTCTCGCATTTCAAGTGTGAGGAATGTGTTTCACTCTGGGATCTCTAATTAAAGCTTGAACTAGAGTCACGATTAGTTGAGTGACTGATGTGGACTAGGTAAACAATCCATTCTCCGACAGCCGGTATGTACTTACACTCGAGGTATTAGCACTCAGGGTTAGACATGGTATAACATCTATAATCTGGATATATAAACACAGCCAACCATACAGAGCCTGTATTGACGACTAGATATCTATTTCTATTGCAGTAATTATGACTACGTAACTCGATCAAATCGTCACACCAAATCAGAGTTAAGGTTGAACGCGAGCTATTCGATATTACATCAGATCTTTTCAATACGTCAACATTGAGGATTTATGACAGAGTTACATATGAATCTATTTTAGTAGCATAGCCTAGTCATGGACTTGCCGGAACGATAGCTTAGCAATAGCTCAGCAGGCTGGGACTGATTCTCAGTGCCCATGTATCCTGGCTCCAGCCATGTCTATATTGAGGAGGGCATTGCCAAAGGCTGACAAACTTTTACTCTAGGCAAATTTCAAAGGGAGCCAAGAAGGGCTCGCCGTCTTCGTCAAGGCACATGCAAACTACACCCACAGGCGAATCTGTAAAGCCACAATTGTCGTACTCAGCTCCAATGCTGCTATCAACATCACCCTTCTTGGACTCGCCGACATTTTGGACGTTGTTGGAACCGGCTGCCAAAGCGCTGGCAGCGAAGGTGAGAAGTAGGGTAATAGTCCAGCGCTGCATGATTATCGGTTGGTGGTTTTTAGTTGATTTTTGTAGGGGGGACTTGGCAACAACAAAGATCTGGTAACAGAGACAAGAATTGATGAAGAAGAGAGTGGTAAGAGGGCTTAAGAGGAGGATGCCAGTGAAGTTGAGGTATGAGAAGTATGAAACTGATGTTCTAGAGAACGAATAATAGAAGACATGTTGCGAGGCGAGGCACTCTTATATACTTGCTTGATTGCTTCTGAAGTCGGTCTCGACACATTCAATCATGCCATCTCCTCTACATCGCCATAGCTACGTCGGTTTTAAGAATGCTACACATCGAGAAAATTATATACAGCAGCTATGTTCACTTCGGTGTCGAGGCACACGATAACAGAGCTGTCATGGCTCCCATATTGTCTCGACAAGTCATGTCTTTGAAATGTTGCTGGAATAGTAAAGGTCCAACTATAGTGAGCTCCTTACATAACCCAGCATTGAGTCGGGCTAATGTTGGACGGTGAGCAAACTTGTCTTCCGTGGAAGCTCTTGCATCTACGCTTCCGACTGTACTGTTTGGTCCGAGGATAGACTTTCTTTTCCATTATGTCATGTGATTACTTGAATAGTGTTGATCGTGGTTAAGGCAGTGCCAGAATACGGCTTGATTCTAGAGCAAGACAACTTAAATAGTTAGAGTCTTTCCATGTCGTAGTTTGCTTATCTTATTCGGAGGCACTCGCTTTTCTGGCCGAGTTCTTATTTTCCCTTTAGCGCTACATGTACGCCATATCACACTAGACTACAGGCTGGACATTCCTTGAGGTCATGAAGTGGTAGAAAGGCTAACAAAGAACGCATGTCGTTCTCAGTTTGGTGACGATGGTTGCACAATGGGTTCTGTCGCAGTGACATGCGTAGTCTTAGACGAATAGAGTGTCGTTTAAACGGATCGTCACGTATTTCGTATCGCTCCAGATTAAACATGTGGCACAAATCTAGCTGAAGAAGAATGTAGAGCCCCGAAGAACCGGACTTAAACTGGATTTAAGACAAGATACGAAAAGGAAGCAACTCCGGCCGGAAGACGGTCAATGTGCAGTGGAGATCCTAGCTCAGAAGGACGTTGGGTAAGCCTGATCCCATGCATTAATTGACATGGTATATAGAGCTTGATCTTTGACTAATGAATCCATATGTCCATTTTTCCGAGCACGATGAGATAAGCCTAAATCCCAGCTACCGACTAATTCCGCTTAGATCAAACCATCGTTCTCTATGGGATGCTGATAGATGGATATCAGAGTCCTGCCTGGGCTTCTTTGACTATGAGCTTATCAATCAGTCTACCGGGATACTCTATAGCAATGCTTCTGAACAGCTTTCTGTTTCTCAGCAATGTGCATGTACTTTCGTTTTCATTAGCAATAGAGCCTTCTGTTGAATAGATCTTAAAGTCTTGATTAGCTGATTTTTCTTTCTCTTTGCCCTCCGTCTTCGGCCTTCATTCCCTTTGTATTGTCCCCGTGATGATGCATCTTAGGGTTTACAATATGTGGGTCTGGGTTATAAATAACTGAGGTATATATCTAGGGAGTAGAGGTTTCACCTCGCACACCATCACAGCCCTCTGGCTTGACTCCTTTTACATCCATCCCATCGATTGCAAAGATTCCATACGTTTTTCAGCATTGCGCCTTGTATCCGTAACGCATAACACTGTTGAACCTCGTCTTATAAAACTTGTGTTGCTGCGAATCTGACTCGGACAAATCCTGCTGGTGGTGATCGTGTGGTCACCCAACCCGAGTCTCCTATTGTTCCTATCGCTGCCATGGTTCCCTCTGCTACTTCCTCCGACTTCTCTGCTACCATTAGACATGATGATGCTGCTGAAAAATATCTCCTAAAACATGATATCGCTCATTATATTCAGGAATTTGACAAATTACCTGGTGCTTATGCCATCGCCAATGATGTCCATCCTGCTCTGGTCGCTGCCTTCGTGAAGCCCAAAGTGAGGGCGTGCATTCCATGAACACAAAATCCCTCACGGATCCTACCATTCCCGAAAACGCGTCTATCCAAATGGTCCAACTGCTCTATTATTGGTTCCAAAGAGGGATGATTGACTACATGTCCCAACGTTTTCAAAACCTAGCACCCACTGTTGAACCTGGTCTCGCCAATGCCTCGGGCTATCTCTTGAAAGCCAAAGCCCTTCCGGATACACCTGCTCCTTTGTCTACCCACGCGTTATCTCACAATTCAGTTCCTGGCTCCTCTGCTGCTCACGCAGCTGCTTCTCCTGCTCCTGTCTCTGGCTCTTCCTCGGTTGCTATTGCTGCTCCCCCTAAATACTTTAGCGGAGACATGTTCAAGTTCTCTGCCTTTGTTGCCGAGCTGGCTCATGTATTTGATACATATGCCAACCAGTTTCCCACGGAGCAATCTAGAATTGCATATGCTGCCTCGTATCTGAGAGGAAGTCCTCTGACCTGGATACTGACGAAAATTCACCCCACTACCTTTATTTTCGACTTCAACACGTACGCTGAGTTCATTGCCGACCTGGAATTCCTGTTCGGTGACCCCGATCCAATCGGTACGGCCACCAGATCTATTCTCAGTTTACGCCAACAAGGTTCCTGTTCGGCTTACTACTCTACCTTTCAGTCCCTTCTCAAGCAGCTTCACTGGACAGATCATAAAACCAACATTGCGCTGTTCAGAAATGGGTTGAAAGATTCTGTCAAAGATGCTCTCGCATCTTCTCTTGTCGATTTGTCCTCCTTGGAATCTTTTGCTAAAAAGTGCATTCGGTTGGATAATGCCCAATATGCCAAAGCTAAGGAAAAGCATGCCAGGTCCTATGCTCAAGGCCACCATCCTTCCAACAAATCTGCCCTTATCAATGCTCCTGTTCATGCTGGTGATCCCGTGATCATTGATGCCAACAAGACACATCCACAAAGGAAGGCCTACAGATTGAAAAATCACCTTTGTTTGTACTGTGGAGGAGCCAACCACAAGGTTTCTAACTGTCCTAATAAAGTTGCCAAAGTCGGTACTTTGCTGTGATGTCTACCTCTGGATACTATGCTTCTGCCCCGGGTTAAACTTATGGCTATGTTCCTGGTGCTTATTCTGCTACTACCGCTGCTGCTGCTCCTGCGAAGTCCCCCAACACTGAGGCCGTCCAGCCAATGTCACGGGTTAGCTGTATAGATGTTCATATAAGCTGGTTCGGAGACGGTCATAGATTATACATTAAAGAGGAAAGGAAAGGCAAACCAATCCAAACTAGCCAGGTCCCGAAGAAGGTTCTTATACCCTATTCTGTGGGGCGCAGCCCTTACAAGCGGCAGAGGATCTTGCAGAGGATCAAAGAAGGGGCACCATAGACAGTTTCTTCCTTTCCTTATATCTGACAATAAAGTCATGTAATCGGTACACTAGTACTATGTACAAGCCCAGTAACATTTGATCCATCTCCCAATCTGCTTATTCGAAACACATGTAAGCTAACCGCGAAGTTGGGGTTGAAACTTTGGTCGTAGTTATCTTCTATTTTCTTTTCCTCCAATAAGAGAGGGCCCTGGCCGTGCACGAACTGAGAAATTCAAGGACTTTTTGCCGTTGGCAAATGGGCTGCAGGATGACGCGCCCTAACCCATTATCACGGACTAGAACGATAGGCGTAAGGCGGAGGTGCCGGGGCTCTTCGCTGAGCCCATGACGGTGGACGTCAATCGTTGCTCGTCTCATCCAACAAAGTAACATCGAAGTTGAAAAGTCCAAGAAAAGCATCAAGACAAACCCAAATATAGAGCATGCCTCACATTCTACTCGTCGAGCCTGCGCTATTGAGCTATGCGTAATGAACAGTACTACAAATAGAGTTTTTCTAGTACCACACCGATTTGGCGCGCGCGCGCGCCAATTCCTAGATACGTCTTGATTTCAGATCTTGGACCAAGTCAGAAGAAACAGGGATCACGTCAGATAAGAGCTCGTGGTATGTTTCGGCGTTTACTCACTGTAAGCTTGATGCTCGGGCTTCGTCTTCTTTGTTAACTCCATAGCCAGCCATTGTACCACCAGTGCCACCCCTTGCAATGGAGTTAACTCAGGCTCTGCTGGTCTGTTTAGCTGCTTATGTCCATGTTGCCTTATATCTTCCTCATACAGTTGGTCGATGTGCCAAGATTGTCAGTGGATGCTATCTCAGGTATAGTAACATCACAGCAGTCCACTCGAGGGGAAATAGAACAGGCTGGTTGGTTCATATATGTTTTCTGTTCAGCCTTTCGTAGACGATAGTTCATATACATGGCATCCTGGCATCTTGGATAGCTTCACTACACATACACGGCCAGGGAGCAGTTGAAGAAGCCATACAGACCGGTCTACATGATCAATAGGCTGAGTCAGATCCGTACACCCTGCACCCCTCGGCTGGGATATTGTTGTCTCTACATACAGACAGGGTTGTCCCCACAGACTAGCCATAGCAGTGTAGCCGGACCCGGATAAGGGCAATCCATCATGAAGTGGCGGCAGTCATGAGACTAAAATAGGACTGACAACTGCTTGGTCCTTCAGGAATACAGCGTGGCAGCCGCTGCGGAAGTACAGCCGTCAGCAAAGGGCCAAGAGTACTACTGTTCATCCAAGTATGCATATATATGCAAGTCAGCAATCATCCCGCTTACTTCAAGTCCTTCAACATGCGTCCGTGTCCTCGCAGATCTCGGGATCGATAGAAACCTGCTTATTTTGACATTGCTTCTAGTGCAGATCCTCGGCTCCTTCAAGCCAATTCTGGGTATCATAGTTGAGTGTTCCTCGCAAGATCGGATCTTCTCGTATGATGTGATATCAAAACACTTCACGTGCGCTGCATAGATGTCTATAAAGACTCGAGAGTCTCCCATCAAAGATGCTATTCTCTGCACTCTACACTCCCTCTTCCAAATCATCTGCACACATTATCTACTACCAATTTTCTATCTGCCAACCTTCGCTTTGTTACCTACTTTACCCTCAACTTTCTATCCTCACTCGCCTCACCATCACCATGCGCTTCACTCTGGCTACCCTGATTGCGGCTACCGCTGTCCTGGCTGCCCCTTCCCAAACAGTCAAGACTGGCCCGTCTCTAGTCGAGCGCGAAGCTCCCAACCACTCTGTTGTTATCATGGATGACCGGATTTTCCCCTCAAACACCACGCTGAAGTTGGGCGTGTCATACAGTTCATCGTTACGAAGGGATCTCACAGCATAGTACAGTCCAGCTACGACGCCCCTTGTACTCCTCTAGAAGGCGGCTTCTCTTTCGGCCCTGTCATTGTAGAAGAAGGCACCCAAAACATCCTCTACGAAGTGAAGGATGATAAGCCCATTTGGTTCTACAACGGTGAAAAGAACCGCTGCAGCAAAGGTCTAGTTGCGGCCATCAACTCGCCAGAAACTGCCGAGATGAACGTGGAAAGTTTCCGGAAAGCTGCTATGCAAGTTTGAGCTACCGAAACCGTTGGACCAGATTTTAGAGCTACATCTGCAGGCTAGTCGGTGGCATGGCTAGGCTAGATATCAGTTTAGATTATATGAAACAGAGCCACGGCAACTCAGACGTGCTTTGCAATGGCTTCGCTATTAATTAACAACAGACATTCTGCTACCGATCAAGGACCCTTTGCGACAACGGCCAATTTTCTTGAGATCAAATATCACAGGCTAGCTCACAGATTACAGAAGACTGTGTTGCTAGACCTAGACTATCTTGCCTGTAGATTGAAGAGCTGACGGCTATATGAAATTGGTGAATGTTAATGGTCTAATACGGCGCTCATAAGAGCAGTTGTTATATCAAGCGTGTGAGTTTTGGCATGAAATGCAGCCAGTCAATACGTTGGAAGTCACAGAAGGTCTTCGACGCGTAGATGACTCGAGACTTGAGTTAGTGGGGGGATCCTATATTCTTCTCGGGCTGCTTCTGCAAGTCGGGTCTTGAGGACTTCCTCTTCCTAGGCTCAGCTCTAACACTGAAGGTGCTTGCGAAGCTTAGGAGGAACCTTGTGGCTGGTTGTAGTGCTATATGCTATAATGGATGCTGTGTTATCATCATCGTCGTCATCGCCGTCAGCAAAGCTAGTCACATTAGGCACGCGGCTACCAGTAACGCTGACCGCGTGCTTTGGCGCGCCAAATGTGTAGAGACAGTGGTTATGCTGCTACTTCCAACCCTTTCAGCCCGACTCCGAGTGTATTGTGTATCGCCAGATTGAGACAAGAACGCCCTCTACTAGCTGGCAGTGCGAGCTTGTTTGCGTGCCTTGTTGTTATTGATCACAGCTACGTTCAACAGGCCTACTATCGGGCTTAACTTCCTTGACTCTGTACTGACAGTCCAACTTGGTTGCTCGATCGCGTACTATTACTGCTAATCTGACTAACAACTGTCGACTGAGCCAGTCCTCCAACACAAACGGTAGTGTTTCTGACGACGTCAGCACTGACAACCACAAGCCGGGCTGCTCAGGGAAGTTCTTCTTGACCGGCACGTATCGATGGGCGGAGGCGGGCGCAGTCGTTTCCCATTGCCAAAGCCCGGGTGACTAGGTCATCTATCAGTGCCACAAATGGCACAACACTCGGTTTGGTTGCATCGCTGCTTGCGAGTCATAGAAGCGTCTCCAATGACACAGAATCAAGTCCCAAGCAGCAGCGGTCCACCAGACGGTCAGATCGTTTACTTATAGGGCATGAGTGTTTAGGAAAGGTGATGTCCAGTGTTGAGTTTTGTGGGAGTCAATGTGTGCATGTCACAGGTCAGCTGTTGTCTGTGTTTTGATTTTCGTGGATGAGGTTTGGAGAGTGAGTTTTGATGCTGATGAGAGAACCATCCGTGAGTTGAAGGCCGCAGAATAGACAGTCATATGCCGTTACTTCTACTGCCAATCAATTCTTAGACTTTGATTTGGTTCTTGTAGGCCAACGCACGCTTCATCTACAGTTGTTCGTGACAGACTCTTATTGTTGTCTTTCTTTCGTTAGGGTTACCGTGAAGGCAGGCAGTAGATTGGGGAGGGACTAGACCCGAATAGGAAAGTGGGCGTGAAGTTGCTGAAAGGCTTGTAAAACATCAAAAAGGGCAACTACCAACAAACAACTTGGTATGTTGCTATATTTAGAGATGAGACAGGCGCCGGGAAACCCGTTGAGGAAGATAAACGAAGCTGGACTGTGAAGGGCTCTAAGTAGGACGTTCAACGAGCTTGAATTAGAGTTATTGTCAAATGTGCAGCAGGACAGGGTCATTCATTCATGTACTGGAATCTGTGTTCCCGGTCTGAGGTCTTGTTATTGATTTTCCTGACACGAGTATCACTGAGTTGAATCTTGGGAAGACAAACGACATAGTTAACCAAGTTTCGCGAGCCATATGCATTTTCAACTCTGATGTTGTTTGTGTATTGATAGAAATATGGAAAATGTTTTGAAAAAGAACAGAAGGAGCACACGAGCTGATTTGAGTGACTTGGCCACAAGTAAGAGCCTCTTGGATACATTAGCTTAGTTATCTCCTGTGCATATACGTAGCAGCATTACACCGGTGCTGTTACGGGACTTGTAGGTGATCATAGTTTACCAACATAAACTCTTTGTTGTCAGATGAGAGAGAAAGGAAGAAACTATCTAGAATGTTGGTTGGCAGTGTCCCTTCTTATACTTTACAACCTGATCCCTCATCCTTTGCTTGCTCCCCCTGGTAGCACCCTCCCACCACATGGCTTCTATATCTCCTTCCATCTCTAGCATCTTACAAGGCGTACAAGCCTCTATATCTCTTTCCAGTCCATGAATTTGCAATAAACAGCAGTATCCGAGATCGATATCACTTTTCAATTGAGATATTACATAATTCCTTATACTATTGGTATAATGTAATAATATTTGGCTTGTTGCCCTACATATAGCCTCCTATCCAAACTCAGCTAGTAGTATAGCTACTCTCGCATCTCCCCGGCACAAATGTTATTGAAATCCCGCGATGCTAGATCTCTGGTGCCTTGATACTTTAAGATCTATATAGATACATCATAGGCCCGGGTTAGCGGTATAATTCCATTTGGCTTCCATTCTTTGATATAAACAAACTAAACTATTCTTTCGTAATACCGATATGCTATAGCCCTAACCTCTCTCCAGATATCCCCTATCCCTCCCTACTGGTTACAGAATTCCCAAGAACCATCCGCAAGTTGGCGGCACTATGTCTGATGCTCTTCACTCCAAATCCAGCCATCCCCACTCGTATCTTCGTGTCCACTGTCTCCCACAATAATCCCATTGCTTACGAGAGCATCGATAGTCTCTCTGGCCCACTCCTGGCATTTTCGAATAGGTATGTGCCTATTGAGTCTAACGTTGCGCTCGTACTGCTTTTCAGGGGAGGATTGTTTCTGCAGAAGTAATCAACGAAGGCTATATTATCGTTCTCGACAAAACCAAGCTTTGTCATTTGTTTAAAGGTAGCGGAATATGTAGGGCTCCGTTCCAACTCTCTCACTTCATAAGTCATGCCGTCGTGGATATTGCCTACGACATGAAAGAGAGTTCCCTGCCCAGATTCCCCAGTCTCCAAAAAAGATAGCATGATGTTCATCCGGAAGACCCAGGTATTCAACAAGACAGATGGTATTGCACGACATCTCGACAATAGAAGGTATGGGAGAGGATGGTCTTTGAAAGCAAAGAAGACTCAGGCTGTCTTGAGGAATGGCACCAGTTGCCCTTGTGAGAAGATATATAAAATGGTAGTTGTCAAGGGACAAAGTCCAGAACCACGAAGATCTTGTTGAACTGAGGTGGAAAACTGGCTTCACACATGAATTTGAGGTGCTAACTAGAAACCTAAGCTAAAGTGACCGGAATTTGCTGTCTTTTTATCCTGCTTGCTCCATCAATGAGGACTCGGCAGAGCTGCGGATAACTTGTACTTGTCATCGTCGAGGTTTGTTAGAGCATGTATTGTCTGTTAGTACGAGCGTGGTTTATTGCAGCATGGGCTTGTTGTTTGTGAAGAGTTCCGGTATTTAGCACATAGATTCAAAGTCCTTACGCGCCATTTTGGAGCAGTCCAAACGACTGATCCTTTGAAGGTCTTTGAACCCGTAACAGTAGAATGGAAGATGGTGATAAAACCGTCTTGTCGGAAAAGGTCAATGAGTTAACCTTATATAGCGTGTACTCTTCTATCTCGCCCCGGACTACGAACAGTCGTAGACGTTGGTTCCGGGGGCTCTGTCCGGTGTCATCTTGGGTCGAGCGAGCGATTACTGTTACAGATACAAGATACAATGCTGTTAAACATATAGAACTTTTTAATAATCGATGGGATGTGAAAGAAGTCTAACTAGAAGATTGTGATGGTGTGTGGGGTGAACGTGAACTATGCTATGTCTGCTCGCTCCATCATCGGTCCATCGTTTTTTTGTTATCGGTCCCCATTTCGCTTCCCAGGTGTACAAGGCTTCCAAGTTGTCTTCGACGACATTGTCGATTGGTTCACAGGTTAATGTTTCAAATCCTAGTTTGGGAATCTTTTGTCAGAGTCTTTATTTTGTCCTGGCCATGGGTCTTCTCCTGTTGACCTCGATAGGTCAACATGAAAGTTTGAGTGTATCCCTTTTGGTACAGATAGCTCATAGACCATTGGTGCTATCTGCTTTATGACCTTGTACTTTGCATTAAGCCAGATGAGCTTACGGTCTGGTCTTCCCGGTTTCATGTTCTTTAACTTTAGCCAAACTTCCTGTCTGGGTAGAAACATTGGCGCTCCAAAGTTTAGTTAGTTCTTCATTTTCGTGCAGCTGCCCGTGACTCTAGGCATGACTCTATCTTTTGCTTGCTTTTCTTCCGTCGAGGCCTGTTCCACTGCGTAACCCGTTCCTTAATTGAGGTATTGTTGATTTGTTTGGTGTCGTAACTTGGATTCCTTGCTGGTTTCAGTGGGCAGACTCTGACATGGCGTCCTGGGCATATCTTTCCTGGCGACCCATCTAGCAACTCTATCAATGTGACGGCGGTCATTAGGTAGGCCTGGACTGAGGTTCTGTTGTCTGCTAGCTCCTGGGGCATAGCTTGGGCTCATGAATTTGGGATCCATGTTCATTGGCTCACCATATTGGACATGGTCTTGCCTGTTTCCAATCAACCCACTGATGCCACCACTAAACCTGTCCAGATTCTTGTTCTGCAGGAGGCTGATGTAGATTTGTTTATAGGTTGATGTTTCTTCTTCGACGGTCTTTCTTAGAGCCACTGAGAGTGTGTGAGTGTGTGCTTAGAAACCCTCCTGTCTAGACCCTTGCGGAAGTCACCAGGTTCCATCCCATCGAGACATTTCCTGGTCGCTTGTCCTCCACAAGGACGTCTATATTATACTCCGTTGAATTGTCGTGTACGCTCGGTTCTTCGAGTGAAATATGATTGGTTGGTTGGTTGGTTGACATTAACCTTTTGTTCAAAAAAGAAAAAAGAGAAACTACCCTAAACTAACCAGGCCGCAAAGAAGGAAGGTACTTAAACCCCCGTCCTATGGGGGTGGGTCCTTTATAGTGGGGCGGCACGGGCGCAGCCTGGCGCTTATGACGAATACCTTTCCAACTATGGCCGATGTTTCAATATTGAGCGAGGCTACGTTGACCGCTGAGGCGGTTGTCCGTGAGGGACAAACAGGCTATTTCTGACTTTGGATGGTCAACAATACAGGCGTCTTTAATAGAGCCAATCGCGGTTGGTGCAGAGCCGAGCAGAGCAGAGCAGAGCAGAGCAGAGCAGAGCAGAGCAGAGGGGGGACAGCGCTTGTGATTCGTTAAACATCCAGACCCACTCAATGGATGCCGATTGGATATCATCATGATGGGCTGAGGCAGACAGATATATCTTGAGGCGCCAAAACCTCTCATCTCACACCCAAGCTATCTTTTCTTTCTCCCTTCTCCTCTATTCGTCCCTCTTCTTCCTTCCCTTCCCTTCCCTTCCCTTCCCTTCTTCCTTCCCTTCCCTTCTTCCTTCCCTTCCCCTTCCCTTCCCCTTCCCCGTCTATACCTTCGAGGACAACCATGTCCCTGGACCTGCCCGCGTTCTTCTCACTTTAGAGTTTCCATCACCCGCAATCACTATCATGCCTGATCCAGCAACTTACGAGGTTCTTTTCGTGGACCAGAACGAGAATTCGTTGCCTACTCCAGATGATATTAGCAACTGCAAAGATGCCACACTTGGCCCAAGTCGCTGTCGTTTGATATGCATGCATGAGCGGTTCATGATCAAGTTTGGCGTATATGTTAAGCCAATCGAGGGCTACAATATGTTGCACGTCGCCAAGTCCACATCAATCCCGGTCCCCAAGGTGTATGCTATCTACCAACAACATCAGCAGCAGGGGATCTCTATAACTTATATTGTCATGCAATATATTCCTGGCTCTACGCTTCAGGCTTCGTGGGATAGCCTGGACGACACTAGGAAGATAGCTCTTGCAGGGACTCTGCGGTCCTACTTTGACCAGCTCCGACAGCTCCCACATCCAGGATACTTTGGCAACATCACGGGCGGTCTGCCTCTCGATGATATATTCTCCGCCACAAAGGCCGCCGAAGATGAAAAGACACAGCTTACTACCGAAGACGAACTTATAGCCTATATTATCCGCATATACTCCGTGGAAACGGGACAACGCACATCTCACAGAGCCCGATACTACCAGCATGTTCTCCCTACCACTCTCCGCGGCAATGGCAGCCCAGTTTTTACACATAATGACCTCCAACGGAAGAATATCATGTTGCAGCCCGACGGGGTTCCAGTCATCATCGACTGGGAATTTGCATCATGGTACCCGACATACTGGGAGTATGCAACCGCTATATATGCCAATGGCGACTGGAACGATGACTGGCATGATTACGTCCGTCTAATCCTAGATGAATATCCAAATCAATGTCTTTGGTTGTCAACTATGAAGCGTGAAATGTGGTCTTGAAAATTGGTAATTGATGCATATACAGGTACTACAACTCTGGAGACATTGATAGTCGTAAGGGCTGCGCCCATAAAGATTTGGCGCCCCATGGAATGAGAGGGGGGAGGGTGTATAAGAACCTTCTTCGCGACCTAGCTAGTCTAAATTAGTTTCTCTTCCCTTTCCTCTTAATGCGTTGTCTCTGACGACCGTACGAACCGGCTACAATGAACATCTATACAGCTCACCCGTGACACCGCCTCCCTACATCCCAGACATCCCAAACCCGTCACACAGGAAGTCAGTTAACTTCAAGGCTTTCACCGCGCCACACTTCCTTCCCTAACTTCCCATCTATTTCAAAGTATTAAAAGAGCACGGAATCAATATCAGAACCTAAACAATACATCTACTCTTCACAAGAAGCTTCAAAGTCTAGCTTTAGCCTAGATCAGATGTATCTCACACTTGAATATATCCCCCAGGCAAGGCAACTGCCAATCAACTGAGGCGTTCCAAGTATAAAGACTTCAAAACTTACAGCTCGTAATGGCAATGGACAGGTGTGTTGTATACATACGACAGATGATGAGGCATGTACGGCACTCCGAGAAAAGCGCGGTCGCATATATACAAGCTGGATCTGTAACCAAGACCTCAATGGAATCAGAGGAGGGAATTTGAAGGACATCTGTAAGAAAGAAGAGTCAAAGTTCAACACGGAAGACAAATCAGGAGCATAGCATGGCGGGAGGCTGCAGCGTAAGATATTTAACGAAAAAAAAAAAAAACGAAACAGGCGACACAAGTGACGTCTGAAATGAAGCTAGAAGTGAGCGGCCCATTAAACACAGTATGAAAGATGTTTACTCCAACTATCCTTTTCCGATATCAAGCATTTTTTTGAGTTTTTGAAACTCTGCTTGAGGTGCAAAGGATGCAGAGAGAAAAAGGGGAGGAATTCTGGTGAGGGAATTGTCAGTGACGCTGACTGGTCCATGTCGCTTGCTACCAATCCTTGCCTTGTTTATAAGCCAGGTGGAGGGGGAATCTAGGGCCCAAGAAAGGCGAGTCAGTAACACAAAACCTAGCGCACTTCTAAACAAAATAACTCCCTTCACTTGATCCTAGTTGCTTACCGAGCTGTAGCTACCAGCACCAGAGGCTCCCGGGGGAGGCGGAGGCGGGGGAGCAGCTGATGACGGAGGGGGTGGGGAGGGGCAGATTCCGCAGGAGGTGGTGGAGGGGGGGAACCTGAGGGAGGGGCTGGGTGCTGTTGCTGTTGCTGCGCAGCCGCAGCCGCAGCGTAATACCACTGCATATAACTGTAATTAAATTAATCATCCGTCCATCATCAGAACTCTCGAAATTGTTGCCAACTCACGCAGTATAACCGCCATAAGCAGCATAAGGGTCTTGGCCACCGTAGTACTGGGCATACTGGGCGGCAACCTCAGCATCTGTTGCAGCGGCAGTGGCGGCAGCAGCAGCCGGATCCATTGGCGGATTAGGAGTTCCTGAAGTCGCTGAAGCTTGGGAATGGTTAGCAACACCGTGTGCGTGGGCGTCGCGGGTCTGGTATGAGTTCTGATCATAGCCACCACGACCATAGTCACTTCGATGGCTGTCTCTATCTCTATCACGCGGTCCGTCGCGATGGTAGCTGTCTCTGTCATTCCGATCGTGGTAGCGGCCACTACCGCGACTAGCACCATAACCACCACGATCGCCGCGGCCGTTATGGCCACCATCGTTGTCACGGCTACGATAGTGTTCGCTAGGACCGCTACCTCGGGGACCGCCACCGTACTGGCCATCATCATAGCCGCCTCGGTTAAACTGCCTGGGAGGCCGAGCCTTGAAGTCTTCATACTGTTGCATAACACTCGAAACCAGGTCGTCGCAGAGAGCCTTGGCCTCCTCGACTTTGTTAGGATCGGGCCCGCTATTATTCATGTAATTGTCAAGGTTAGTCTAGGCATAGAACAGGCACACTAAACGACTGCTCACTTACGCAACGTGCAAGAACATGTCTTCATCAGCTTCCTGATTAGTCGATTGCTCAAGGTAGCCGGAGCCACGGCCCTTGATTTGAACGCGGCATCCAGTTTCGTTCTGTATGTGTTTCACATACTGGCCCCCTTGACCAACTACTTGAGCCCTTAGGTTGAAGCCCGGTAGAGGTTCGAGTACTATGGGGATCTTGGCTTCGGGCCACTTGCGCTATGAAGTTGAGGCATATTAGTATTGGTATTTGCTTAGCTAAGGGGCAGGAGACGTGCTCTACCAAACTCGTCGCGCTCAACTTGTTCTTGAGGCTCCCGACGGCGGAAGCGCCGCTCATCGACAAGATTAGGAAGGTCCTGCTTTAGCATGCCCTCGATCTTGGCAACGGCTTTTTCGAGGCCCTCTTTTGAAGTGCTGGTGATGTGCAGGTACAATGGGGGTTTCTAGTGGTCAGTGTGTTAGCTAGAGTGAGCGGAGAGGGAATGTCAACGATCAGGAAGCCTGGGAATCTCATACAGATGAGGTCGCCATGCTCTTATCGGGCAGGTAGTTTCCGCGAGTTGTAATATCAGCACCAGTTTCTTCCTTGATCTAGAGATGTAAACTTTGTTAGCAGCACGAGCTAGAACGCAAAAGAAGGCTGCGACGGAGTCAGATTTACCTGGGCTTGCACGGAGCCCTTAGTAACAAGGAAGCGGGTCTTGTAGTCGTTGATTTCAATGTCCTTGATGAAGTCTCCGTCGGCGACATAAATTTCCTCGCGAATAGGGCCATCACCGCTAACAGAGCCAGTAGCACTGTCCGAGCCCTTGGCGGTGAGTGTGTCGGTCTGCTGGGCCCCGCGTCTGGCCTGAAGAGAAGCGTTGATTCTTGCGGCAGCGGCAGCTGTAATATAACGTTAGCTATGAAGCAGGGCGGGAACAGAGCGCAGCACGCTTTGTGTTGCGCAAACAATTATTATGCAATAGCTATGCTATGCATTCCAGCGCGAGGATGGTACTCTTACCCGCAGCTGCAGCAGGGTCTGCGGCAGTCTCAAGCTTTACATCGTCCTTGGCGCTTTGGGGGCTGCGCTCTCGGTTTTCGGAGCGTCTGGAAACAGGAGAGCGAGAGCGACGGTCGAATCGGGAGGCGCGCTTGTGTTCAGGTTCAGTTTGGTCAAAGCGCGACCGTTTGGGACGATGTTCGGAGTCGGCCATGGCAGAAACACTAAAAGCCGGGACAAAATGGAGAAAAAGCAACTGGAGCTTCTAGTGTCAAGCGGACGAATGGCCTGGAGATGGCAAAACTAGACTAGACGAGGAAGAACGTGCTTATGCTATTCAAGCCGTGTGCTTTCTGGGACGCCGCCGCCAGTCAAAGTAAGGGCTGAGCGAATATAGCAACAGGAACCGAGGAGAGAGACAGGGAAAGCAACAGACAAATAATACAACCAATGGCTCTATTGTCCTATTGGAAGAAGCGAAATAAAAAAAAAATATAAAAAAACCAGCGCCAATCAATAAACAGTGAAGACTTTTATGGTGGTGGTTGTCGCAGTTCGCAACGTCAGGTCGGTTCTAGCCAAAAGGTTTGGCAGCCAAAAATAATATTAAGTGGGTCTCCATAAACAAGGTCGCGCCGGCAGCTGCCCATTGGCAAGCGGACAGCTGTCATGAGTAATGCTTTGTAGCATGCAGTTTTATGCAGCTTTATGCAGTTTTATGCAATCTTATGCCGCTCTGTATGGCTTAATCATGTCCGCCCGCGTCAGAACCCTCACACGCTTTTCCCTCCATGCCAAGAAGCAACACCTGCCTGCCATGGGTTAAAGGCATCAATCGACCATCTATCTATCTATCTAGCTATCTATCTAGCTGTCACATCCACTCATGCACTTCTGCTCCATCTTGTTAACCTGGGCGGCTTGTCGGGTCTCCACGGGCTTGGTCAAGGCCTGACCTCGTGTCACACTACGTGACAAAAGAGGCTGCCCACGGTGTAGTGAAGTAACATGGTGGGACCAATAGAAGCTCTATCAAGGCTAGGCGAGAACCTGTTTGCTCCCCTCGTATCAGCTCTACTATAGAGAGCTGACAGGCAGGGCGTACTATGTCTGTGTCGGCCTTGGGCTATACTAGACCTAGCTTAGAGCTTGCTAGTTTGCTGTCCTGCCTGCAGCAATGAGATCTGCGCCTCAAGCCCCGTCTCCTCTCTTCTCTTTACTCTTCCCTCCTCTATTTCCCTTGATGTTTAGCCACTCGTCATCCATAATACAGACCCGCTCCTCGTCCTGCCACGAGTACAATCGTAGACCAGCTTGCGATGATGCGCGCAAAAATGACAATGCAAATGCAAACGTAAAAGCACCTGTGCCTACAGACACAGACACAGACACAGACACAGACACAGATGCATACACATGCAGCACAGCAACGTTCACATGCATAGTCCATGTATTCCATGTATCGCCGGCTGATCATCCACCCACCCATCCAGCCCTTTCGTCTCACTACAGCTCGACAGCCGTCCTTAGCATGCTGGCTCCCAGTGAACACCCTCTTTAGCTTTTATATTACACCATCTAGTATAAACAGCATTCAGTCCTTGTGCGGCTCATCCATTTCCAGGAGGCTTCGATAGTATGGTCGAGCGTACAGAAAAGGCGGGCACTTTTGACAGAAGAACTTGGGCGTTGTTGGATTTCTATTTCCATATCCATATCTATACTCAGATCCACATCTACTCGCCTTCTTTATCTCTATCCCTCTTTGTTCTTTTTTGTGCCTTCTGTCTGTCTTTTTTATCTCCCTCTCTCTTCTCCATCTAATCATCTTCCGTTTTGTCCCTATGCACAGACTTCATCGACATATCAACTTTGCCTCTTGAAAGATGCACTTTATCCTAGCAACGCTACCATGTCTGACAAGAAGGACAAGAAGGGTCTGCGAAAACTTATGAGCAAGCTAAGCGGCTACCGTCCGCACAGGCATCCTAACGACACTCAAGCCCAGGCCCAGGCCCAGGCCCACGACAATGGCCTCCAATATGCGAACCCTAGCCACCAATACACTGGGGCTGACAGCCGTTATCAGTCGCCGTCGCATATCCATTCATCCACCATCTCCGAGTTCTCGCCACTCCCTCAACACATATCCTACCAACCAGAGCCTAGTCTAGCCCCTGAGATGGTCGGCAGCCTTGATACTAGCTACACCACCTCCGCATTCAACCACGGCCCTAGTCAACATCGCCGCTACCGTTCCAGCCATACGGTTTCACCCCTCTCGTCGGATAGAAGTAGCCGTCGCCACCTCAGCTACCAACCCGCCCATGCCAACATTAGTTATACGCATCGTCCAAGCCATGAGAGCGGGAGCAATAGCAGCGGACAAGCCTGGGGACAGGATCGCATTCCCGATATCAACCAGCTTTGTAGAATGTGCGTCTCCAGCAGCCATAACAAAACATCTACTGCTATTCTCCGTGCCCTACAAGAAGCTAGGAGCCCAGAATGGAATACGATACTGCAAACATGTGCTTTGGCCACTGCACATAGCGAAAATACCCACCTCATGAAAGAGCTCTTAAGTCTTGGCGCGAGCATCGGACCGGAAATTCGGGGTGAAAATCATGAGACTATTTTGCACATAGCTGCAAAAAAGGGACAGCTTGGCATGGTCGCATGGCTGATTAAACACGGGGCTGCCCTAGGCGCGCGGGACTATGAGGGGTTGACCGCTGACCAGACAGCTAGTAATCATGGGCAACGAATGTGTGCTGTCATCATTGCAGACGCAAGAAGGATGCTTTATGAATCGCGTATGTTACCTTCAACACTCCTGCCAGTCAGCTTCAACCTTTTATGTGTATTTCAAAACTAATGAGCGAGTTGAATTGCAGCAGCCTAGTGGTCACACCACCAGCACCGGTATACTCACACGCTGTCCCATCATCCGCCGCGTTGAAAGTAGTATGAAGATACGGGCTTTATCCTAGGCAGAGGACAATGCAACTCGGCTTGATCGTACGATCCGGACATCGTTGGATTCTCCTACTTTTTTTCCATCTCGGCCCCCCTTTAAAGTATCAGTGAGATGACCAAAGCTACTTGAGAATGCTCCTAATTTTTACTTCCAGGCCTTCCTCTCGCCAAACGTTGACTTTTCTCTCTTGTCCTCGTCAGCTCACTCGAATACACATACACCAGTAAAAGCTTTTTCCATGTCTAGCACGCCTCTTTTATGAAGTCTGCGCCATATGGTTTGAGTTTCAGCAGCCCGGTCTTGCGCTGCACAATCACAACAAACGAACTGATACCGAGCCACAGCGCAACTCCAGTCATGCGTGGTACGGTCAGTTGACGACAAACAAGATATCTTCTTACACAACCGCCTATTTTCATCCCATCTCTCCTTTTCTCCCCTCGTTGTCTCTTTGTTACAAGTGTTTAAACACGCGGCCATATTAGCAGGGCGTACCCTCATCATCTGCTTTTTCCTTGCTATTGTCTTTGCTTGATACCTCGGTTTTTAATTTTGTCCTACTTGCTCTTCTTTTTTCCTTCTTCTTGTTTCCGCATATCTATAGATGCTACAGATATACATATCGGACAATTTAGCCGCATATATTGCTTTTGCAATACTCCCTTACGCATTCCCACTTTACGACTCTCAAACCGTCATCATGACACAAGTCGCATTTCTCTCAGCTCAATGTTGCAACCCTTATCTCTAACCCATGATTGCAAGGCTAGTGAATCAACCCCAGATATGTGTTAGGGTTTGTAGATCATACCCCACAATATTCTCTTTCCGGCGCCGGAGAATGGAGCAACTTACTTACGGCTAGGATCCATGACTCTACGCAATTTTTACACTCTTTTTTTTTTTTTTTTCCTTTTGCTTTTGTCACGAGAAACATAGCCTCAGCCAGACTTTGCATCTTGTGTCTCTCTCTTTGTTGAGCAAGAGATCGTGATCTAATTGTGTCTCGGGCTCTTTGTCACGTCTTCTTGCTGTGGCTCTTTTCCCTTTACCGTTTTCTTTCTCAACCACTAACCCTTTGCTTCCGTTCGACCATTATGGCCTCCCGCCGATTGCTGGCCCCCTTGGCCCAGCTTCCTTTGGCTGTCACCACTACCGTTCCCTCTATGCCTGCCGTGCGATCCTATGCCGCCACCGCCGTCACCCGCCGCTGGCAATCAAGCT
The DNA here is from genome assembly GCA_002742255.2 of Ceratocystis albifundus. NCBI lineage: Eukaryota > Fungi > Ascomycota > Sordariomycetes > Microascales > Ceratocystidaceae > Ceratocystis > Ceratocystis albifundus. Next base: position 46,582 of record MAOA02000038.1, read on the forward strand.
CGACCTCGGCAATTGCTTACAAGGCCCTGCGCCGCCGCAGCGCTCCGCTGCCCCTCGCTGACACCCCATCCTGGACCCCTGAGGCCGCCGTGTCCAATATTCTCTACGAGATGCCCTCGCCTACCTCAGCTCCGTCTAAGCGTCATATCCTAAACTGTCTTGTGCAGAACGAGCCGGGTGTATTGTCACGCGTTTCTGGCATTCTGGCAGCTCGTGGCTTCAACATTGACTCACTGGTGGTCTGCAGCACTGAGGTTGAGGACTTGTCCCGAATGACCATTGTGCTAACAGGTCAGGATGGCGTTGTTGAGCAGGCTCGTCGTCAGCTTGAGGATTTGGTCCCCGTTTGGGCCGTGCTGGATTACACTAATGCGCCTTTGATCCAGCGCGAGCTGCTACTGGCCAAGATCAACACTCTGGGTCCCGAGTTCTTTGAGGAGCTGCTGGCCCACCATCGCGAGTTGGTGGCCACAGATGGAGATGAAGCGCCTACGCTGGAGCAGATTTCCAAGGACTTCCACCCTAGCAAGCTGGCTCCTAGTGAGGCGCTTCGCCAAAAGCATCGCCATCTGCGGGATATTACATACATGGCCCACCAATTTGGTGGTAAGGTGCTAGATATCAGCACTAATAGCTGCATTGTCGAAATGTGAGTAATGTCATTCTATTGTTTCTTTTGTTCTGATCGGTCTTGGAGCTTGTTCCTGCGCTGTTTGGCGCTGCCAAACTTAATATACCTTTTTCTTTTTGCTGACTGTTTCACCCCATCGCTATAGCTCCGCCAAGGACTCACGTATTGATACCTTCCTCAAGCTGATTGCCCCCTTTGGAATTCTCGAATCAGCTCGCACTGGCATGACTGTCCTGACTCGTTCGCCACTGTACGAGTCTGAGAACGAAAACATGGTCAAGGAGGCTGACGAAGCTGTCGATATCAGCCAGCTGCCCCCTGGTTAAAGAGGTTGGTTGTTTGCTGTAAAGATAAGACTCGAAAGCTATTGTGGCTTTTGAGTTTCCGTTCTTTTGTTCCTTCTATTATTGTGAATGAATAGCCCTTTACTACCTGCTTTCTACGTTGACATATCAGAGACCTTCATTTTACATACACACATATACACTTGCCCAAGCCACAGGGCTGATTGGGAAATGTTGGCGACTGACTTTATTGAAAAAGAAGGCCAGAGAAATTCACTGAAGAAAGGAGACAGATTAACAGAATGTGTTCTTTGCCCATGCGTGTATGTATGTGTGTTCATGACTGGCTTTGTCAAGACGAAGTTCAGATGAATGTAAGGACAAGGGACAAGGGGTGTTTGCTGTAGAATTACAGGAAAAAAAAAACAAAATGAAAAGTGTACCATCAAATGCAATAATCGCCGTCCAGGCTTTTGGACAACAAATATTTGTCATTTTATATTGTTTTGCCTTTTTTTCTTTTTTTCAAGTGGGATGGATACCTACTGCCGTAAAACAAGCATAGCCCCCTTAAATCCTACCCTTATTGACGACAAAGCCCTCTAAAGTAGCTATCATGTTCTTGAGTCAGTATAAAGTGTATTGTAGACGCTTCTAAGCAGTTCAACTTACAAACAGCAGCCCAGAGACGGTTTTCGGCTTCGGGGAATACTAGCGAACGGTCACTGTAGAAAACCTCGTCGTGAACTTCCTCCTGATGGCGGGGCAGACAGTGCATGAACTTCCAGCCCTCTTTGGCGCCTCCACGCTTGGCCATTTCATTGGTGATCTGGAAGCCAGCGAAAGCCTTGAGGCGGCGCTGGGCCTCGGCCTCCTGGCCCATGGACACCCAGGTGTCAGTGACCAAGACGTCAGCGCCCTTGACAGCCTCTTCAGGAACGTTTGTCTCCATGAGCTTGCCAGGGGTGGCAACACCCTTTCCGGCGGCGAGAATGATATGCTTCATGGTTTCCGGAATAGTGAAGCCAGCAGGCGAGGCCACAGCGATATCTACACCCATTTTAACGCACCCAATAGCTAGATCAAACAAGACATTGTTGGAGTCGCCAACCCATGCCACCTTGAGGCCCTGTAAGCCAAGACCCGAGGTAGCGCCAGAAGCCAAGGTTTCGTGCAGGGTCAAGAAGTCGGCAATGGTCTGCAGCGGGTGGAAGTCATCCGACAGAGCGTTGATGACAGGAACGGAGGAATCCTTGGCTAGGCCAGTAACGTCGGAGTGCGGACCAACGCGGGCAACCATGCAGGAGGTCATAGATGATATGACTTTTGAGGTGTCGTAAAGGGACTCGTTAACCTACAAGGGCGGTGTCAGTCACATCAGAGGTGGTGGTGGAGGACATAGGCACGAGCCAGTAGCAGCACAATAGGGGCCCATCAGTAACACTCACGCCTAGCTGAATATCGTCTTTGCCTAGGAACATAGCATGGCCGCCTAGCATAGCTACAGCAGCCTCGGTAGAAACACGTGTGCGTGTACTGCGCTTGTTAAACATCATTGCCACAGCCTTGCCTGCCATTGACCCAACTAGTTTGGGGGGGATTTGGCCGCCCTTGACGGCGGTCTTGTGGGCAGCGGCATTGCGAACCAAGGTGGTAAACTCGGCGGGTGTCAAGTCTGCAATGCTCATGAGATGGCGCGGTGCGGACGAGGCAGCGGAGGCGGAAAAGGCTCGCTTTTTCAATCCGCTAATGCCGACCTGGGCTACCTTGGTAGTGTGGCTCTTCATGTTGGAAATGGGCGAGCTTAGGGTAAAGTAACGAAAAGTTTATAGAGTGCAAAATGGTTTTAGGCCGTGGCGAAGAGCAGACAGAACGACAGACTGGCGCTTGGATTTAGGGCGGCAACACTGTAGTCATAAAGTCGTTAAGCGGAGCAGACCAGCAACAAAGGATTTGTTTGACGTGGGTAGTAGGGCAAAGTTTCGTTTAGGCCAAAGTGCAGTAGGCTAGTGAGACAATGGCTTTTAGGTGCCCGTTTGAGCATTGTAGGAGTCAGTGTTAAAGAGTTGGAGACAGTCACTTGATGATGGATGCACTCACTTTCAAGTTGCTAGTCGGCCAAAGGCAGCAGATGAGTCAATCAGATGTCCATTGAATAATCCTTCTTTGCTCTCAGTATCTAGTATTCCGTTCTAGCATCGTACCTTGCACAGTTCCAGTACACAGTCATTATTGATATTTAGCACAGTTAAAGCTGAGCTCATTGTTATGTCAGCCTTATCTTATCAGCACGAGGCGGCCAAAAGCCTCGCTCGGCGTCTTTGTGCTGTCTGTGTCTTGCTCATATCTTCATTCATAGTGTGTGGTGGTATGTGGTTAGGCTGAAACAACGTCCGTGTCGAATACTTTAAACCAGGCTTTTTTTTTTTTTCTCTGATTTCATTCAAGGCCTTTATTTCTTGACTCAACTCTTTTCGCTCTTTTCTTCTCTCTTTTTCTTTTATTTCCAATATCCAATCTATCGCTTCATCACTTGCTTCACCACACCATGACATCGTCACCACCACCGACTGACTCGGCCCTAGGTCAAGACCCTGGCCCTTCCAAGACCCCCAGTGCAAACCCAATTTTCGACGACGACGACGACGGCCACATACCTTCCGACGAAGTATCGCCACTCCTTGGTGCCACAATTCCGCGCCGCTATGATGGCGTCGAAAGCAGTTCTCAGGAGCCATCGAACGATATCAACGACAGCAGAAAGCTTTCATCAACAAAAGCTTCACGTAAATCCCTCGCCTCCACCATTGCTATCGCTCTGCTGGGCTTGATATCTCTGCTAGCCATTGTTGGTGTTTTTGTTCTCCCACACAACGTTGAGTCCTACGTCAAGAAGGCCGCTGTTCTGGAGCCGACAAACCTCGCGATCGAATCGGTGACGTCAGATGGCATTCGTGCCCGCATCGGTGCTACTTTTCAGCTTGACTCCCGTCGTGTTACCGAAGATACACCACGCAAAGTCGGCACTTTCGCCACTTGGGTCGTGCGCAAGCTTGCAACTGCAGAGACTCGTCTTCATCTGTACTACGCTGATAGCACCAACACAAACTTGAATAACATGCTACTTGGCTCACTTGTGGTGCCCCCTTTGGCCGTAAACCTAGTCGACGGCCGGGTCACCCATCTAGACTTTGTCACAGATATAATACCCGGCGATGCTGAGGTTTTTCGCAGCCTCGCTAACCAGTGGCTGCATGGCCAGCTGGGGGCCGTCAAGGTGGTAGGCAAGGCTAATGTCACGGTCAAGACGGGAGCTATCCCGCTAGGCACACACGCTGTGGCCGAGTCTCTATCGATTGAAGGTCAATCTCTCTACCACTCCTTTGCTTCGGCGTACTTTGGCGAAAAGCGTCTTATCTAGCGCTGTCATAAATGCAACAATCACAATCCCACACACTGTTTGTTGTTCCTGTGCCAACCCTGGACTAGTGATGCGTGCGCCGTTTTACTCTAGTCTTGCTCTTTTCCTACTGTTCCTGTGCTAATACGTTCTATATCTGTTTTCTCTGTCGTAGCCGGTGATATACCCGCCATCCCCAAATACACCATATCCCGCCTGGAGTTCCGCGATGTCGGTAATTCTGCCGTAGGCGCCGATGTAGCTGTAACGGTTTACAACGGACATCCAATCCAAGCAAGCATTCCATCACTTACATTTGACGTATTGATTCCCGACTGCAACCCGCTTGATCCATATCTTGTAGTGTCCCAAGCTACCACCGACCAAGCTCTCGTGTCTCCTACTTCTAATGTGACGGTCAGCGCACACGCCGTTATACACCAATTGCCCAAGTCCGTCATGCGTGTATGCCCAAAGTCGACAATATCGCCTCTAGACGAGTTCTTGCACCACTACATGGATGGCCATGACGCCACCGTATTCATTCGTGGAAGCCGAACCCAGGCCAAAGGGACGCCAGCCTGGATCGGGGCCTTGTTGTCAGAACTTATGGCACCCGTTCCATTTCCTAGTCACTCGTTTGATGATGTTATCAAAGAGTTTTCCCTCACCGACGTTGACTTTGCACTTCCCGATCTTTTTGCCGAGCCCGGCAGCCCTGAGGCGGACCCCAAGGTTTCGGGCACCATTCATGTTGTGGCAGCACTTCCTAAGCAGCTAAACTTCAAGATCAACGTCACGAATATCCGCGCCTCAGCAAATGTGTCCTACCAATCGCACAAGTTTGGCGAACTACATCTAAAAAAGTGGCATGCTGCCAACTCAACTAAAGTCCATGATGACGTCACAGGCGAAAGCGATCTCGAGATCTATTCACGCATAAAGAACGCGCCCCTCACTATTACCGACTCAGACATTTTGTCCGAGGTAATCCAAGAGGTTCTCTTCGGCGACGGTGACATCATTCTGGATGCTGATGCTAATGTTGACGTCAAAGTCACCACTGCTTTTGGCGAAGTGATCATACGAGATGTGCCTGCTTCTGGCCAGATTCCAGTAAAAAGTTCGTCTTTTTTCTCCCCGAACTAGGTTTCTCTTTCTTTTTTCTTTTCTTTTTTTTTTTCATAATCTCGGTTGTCTCTAATGTTTCTTTGTATTGTCCGTCTTCCTGTGGTGTCTTGATCTATGTCTAGCTGCTCTTTGGCTAACGGCTTCCATCTAGGCCTCCCTGGCAACTCCCTTGGCAAAAACCTGGAGCCTCAAATAAGCGAGTTGCGTATCATCGAGTCATCATCTGCATCCATAACGATTTCCGCCGTTGTAAACATCACTAATCCTGCGCCTTATTCTGCTTCAATCCCTTATATCAATATCCATTTGCTCAAAAATGGCAGTGTTCTTGGAAACACCACTCTGCGCAATGTCAATATCACCAGGGGTCGCAATTTAAACATTCCCGTGTCTGCAATTTGGGCTCCCGAAGATTCAGGGCTAGATGCTCGCAAAACTGCCGTGGATCTTGTTTCCGGGTATCTCTCCTCCTATAACACCACCATAACCGCGAAGCTTCATCATAGAAGTATACCCGCCTGTCCTATAATTGGGCAATCGTTATCCAACATCAGCATCAACGCTACCGTTCCAAGACTCTCCACACCGCATGATGGCCACACTCCGGATGATGGCAGTAAAACGGGACGCGGCAAGGGTGAATTTATTCGTGACGCTACTTTTCACCTGTTATCCTCAACTGCCACCTTTACCCTTGTATCGCCGCTGCAGTATGACACTATTACACTGCGTGGCGTGAATGCCACAGCTTTCTGGAACCACACTGAACCCGTTGGTGCAATTAACTATGATTATTCGTTCGACGTCCCGCCCGGTACATCGACAACGCCACGACTGCCGGTTGATTGGAGCGTTGGCTCCGTAGGGTACAACGAATTACTAGGTGCCATGGGAGGTAAGCTAAAGCTAGATGCACAGGCCAATGTCACTGTGGCCATTGGAGCATACGAGGAGACGCTCTGGTATGTTGGTAAAGGCATTGGTGCGTCCGTCAGACTGTAGGGGTATGGGTAATAGAAGTGCTGTGGTTTGACTGTATTCAAACGGTGCATCTCGTTCCCTGGCGCTCACTATTGCCTTAAGGCTTGACCTTATTTTGTAAGTATTGTTTCTGTTTTAGTGTTTTCTTTCATCTGCATATCCACCCATACATACGTACGACATTGTCCCCTCTGAAACTGCATTATATATACATATTCGTTCCCACAAGCTTTTATCACACTGAGCTCTCTGAATGAGTTTTCTAGACCTCGTGAACCATGATGTGATTCTAGTAGCTAGTTACCAAGAATTAGTGAATTAAACTTGCCATGTATTTCACCGCCTAAGCCTTATTATCCATGTGTTACAAAAATTCGTATGATACTATCTATACCTACCCACTTCTATGCCAGTCTCACGCCTGCTTCTTTGCGCTTCTTTAGCTGCTGAGCCGTCACCGAACTCATGCCTACATTCTGACTTGCGTCTAGCATAGACTGTGCCTCGCGCCTCTTCTCCTCCTCAATCTTCTTCAACTTTAGCTCCGTCTTACCCTTTCCTGAACCCTTGCCGTGGAAGGCATGACTCAACTGCTTAAAAGCTCCTTTGGTATCAAGACGTCGGCCGTCGTCGTCAACGTACTTGATCTCAAACGTCGGCACAAAGTTCTCCGAGAACAACTCCGCCATCTTGCGCGACTGTTGCGTCTCACGCTGCGCATTTTGCTGCCGCGCATATTCTTCGCGTTCACGCGCGCTCATACGGTCAAGACGGCCGCTATTGCGGTCACGCTCACGCTGCAGGCGTGCAGTTTCCTCCATCTCAATCTCCATTTTCCGCTTCTTTGCAAGAAACTCTTGCTTTTTGCGGAAGGCTTCATGTGTTTCACTGCTGTTGGTCTCCTTTAGGATTCCCCGCTCACGTAACAGAGAAAGTGCCGAGCCCATACTATGTGCCACGGTCTTTTCTTCCATTAGTTTCCCATCCTCTTCGTCGTTATTGCTATCGCCGGCTGAAATCTCCTGTGCGTATTCACCATACTTCTCAAGGGGTTCGGCCTCGCCCATTTGTTGATCGCCGTCTCTGTCCTGTGAAGAAGCCGCGATAGCCGACTTTGGCTTTGGCTTGGGCGCTTTGGCTTTTCGTGTTTCTTCATGCTGTAAAGCACCGAGTCCTGATACAAACTCAGAAACCTCACCAATAACTAATCCAGCGGATTCTTCTGGTGTTGGGTCTTCTTCAGTCGCCTCCGTTTTAAGCTGTTTGGCAAGGTCCTCTGGCTTCATCTTTTTGCGCTTTTTTAGCGCTTCGCGTCGTTGTTTTGAAAGGGCAGCCTGTAAATCATCGTCGTCACCCAGGTCAACATTCCCTGATTTTCGCTTCTTTGAAGGGACTAGGTCAATTTCCATGTCCTCCGTGACAGCGTCCGTTGCTGGGAGCAAGTCGTTTTCGTCGGCAGCTTGTTTCCTTCGCGTTGACTTCGACTTTTTGCCCTTCTTAGGCTTCTTGACTTTGACTTCCGAGATATCTAGATAGTCAGAGGATGGTTGGCCGGTGCCATCTAAGGTGACGAGTCGGTTAGCTGGTGTGATGGATACACTATGAGCAATGTGCGCAAAAATTAATAGTCAACTTACCAACCATATCGACATCAATTCCTTTGGGTTTTGCCTTGGCCGCTTCGCCTTCCAACATGTTTCCCAAAGCCGCCACAGCTCCATTAGTGTCTAGGGTGAACTTGGTGAGCCTTTTTCCATATATTTCTTCGTCATATTTGGAAAGAAGACCTGAGTTGTCATCGTCTAAGGGATTGTAGTCTGGGCGTTTTATCTTCAAGTCGAGCCGTTCCTTGAGTTTTTCTTGGTCCCGGATATCCACGTTCTCCAATTCGTCACCCTCTTCCTCTAGTTGGTCGATTGATGCATCTTTCAGCGTTAGAATCTGTTCGTCGCCATCGCCAAACTTGTCGACTTCATGGGCAACTTTGAGGCCTGCCAAATCCTTGGATGTATACTGGATTGCAGCCGCCGCACGCGCCTCAGCCTCAGCTAGCTCCTCCTCCATCTTGCGCGCCTTGTCGATCTTCTTTTGGCGCTTCTTCTGGCCCATCAACCACGACTTGGCGTCTACGTCTGCTTCCGCTGCATCGGCTAGAATGCTGCCCTTGAGCAGAGCATTGCGCTGCTCTTTTTCGCGTTGCTTCTTAATAGCAGCCATGCGCTCAGCTCGCTTGCGCTTTTCTGCATCTGCGGCCTGGACTTGGCGGTAGTTGTCATATGAGGCCGCCTGGCGCGTGTCTATTGTGCTGGCAACTTCGCCGTCATCATCGTCGGCATCTCTGTCGTTTCGGTCGTCGTTATCGGAATCGTTCGTATGAGCATTTGCCGTTGAAGAAACTGAGCCGGCCATGGGCAACGGCTTCATGCCCATTGAAGCACGCAGTTTGTTCTGCTCTTCGATCATAGAGGCATCCATATTGAATATGAGGCTTTATCAATAGTGTGTGTGTTGGTGTGTATACAGAATGCGACAAGCTTGCGACATGGACCTGGTCTAAAAATCCAAGCAGCAAGGCTGTACTGCACGCAGGATCTGCCCTACATCTCAGCCTTGTGTGACATGGGACTTATACTCAGGGTTATCCATTAGGGTTAATATGGACAACCAGGCTCCAAGGACACTTATATATCCAATAGCTGATGCATGCACCTACCTAATAATTAGTCTGGAGCTTGAGAGGGGGCTCCTTCTCGTCCATTCCACTCTTTACACCCTTTCTTTATATTAAGCAAAAATATTTGCATTGGCTCGGCAACCCGCTATTAAAATTCTTCAATTTATGATGTAGCAAAAAATCAAAGGTTGGCGCTTTCCAGTCCCACCAAAGCCTAGCGCGCTGAGTGGTCAGGTTTGTGACCCACTTATCTTCCAAATTTTAGTATATAAGAGCCACTCATCTCTCTCTTTCTCTTGTCTAATTCCTCCCCCTTTCACTACCAAGGACCTGTGCCCTGCGATCCCCTGGCTGCAATTTGTGGCTTCAGGGTTGAACGCAGAAGGCAGTTCGATCGTTCTATGGAGCCACACGTACTTCAGTGGGGTTATCCGATCGACAGTTCCCATATCAAGTCAGCTAGGTTGGTCGTATCGGAGTTCTTCGCTTGTACCTTGCACATGCTCGCTCTTCACACGGGCTGAGCGGTGTGAGGGAGACGGCTCCGGGAGACCAATCTTGTGCTGTTGCCACTATATTCCACCCCTTTTTTCTGAGGTCATTGATCGGTGAAGTTGAGGATACCCATAGTTGGCCACATTTCAGCTCGTTTCAATCTGAATTTCTAGAACCATGAGATTTAGCAGAGGAAGTAGTCTTCCGCAAGTCGGACAATCAGCCCGGATGGTATCCCGGCGGTTGATACCTGGTGTCAAACTACTACTTGTGCGTGTCTTTGCTCCATAGTCATTGTACTACTACTTTAATTTCTAGTATACAAATCTGTCGGTCGGCTAACCCTGTCATAATCTACAATACGCATTCATATTATTTCACATCACTCAAGGTCCGAAAAATGATGGTCATCATTCATGTATCCATTATTCTCCTGTCTGCATCAGTTTCTCATCAAGCCATGATCCAAAGGCCCAGGCTATTGTAGATGCACCAGTGGTACTGTTTAGGAACTGTTGACAGTGTAACCGCTGTTCCAGGTAGCACTAACGGTGACCGTGTTTGCTTCGCTGCCGGCAGTGAGGACCTTGTTGTTACCGCTCTCCCATGTTATGGTACCGTCTGAACCAACGCGGATGAACTTGAACTCCAGACCAGTGCCCTTGGCAATCGATGTTGTCAGTGACCACAGGGGGTTGCTGTCAGTGTAGGCATCAGCGGACAACAGCACTCCAGAGGCAGGGTCCCACGCGCCAAAGTCAGTTGTGTTGCCAACAGCCTTGATGTTTTCGCCAAAGTATGTGACAGCAAGCTCGTTAATGATCAGTTTGGCATCATTGGAGCCATCGTCAGGCTCACCGGAGTTACCATTACCAGCACCGGAAGAGGCACAGTTTGAAGCAGCAACGTAGGTGCCAGTGACGGTGGTCGGGGTGCAAGTGGTTGGCACTGAGACGGAAGCAGCACCGATCCAGCCGGGAGGGACAGTGCCAGCGCGGCGCTCAGTGGCAGACAAGAAGGCAGCGTAAGACCAAGTCAAATCATGGGCAGAAAGGGGAGTGCCGTCGGACTTGTCAAACTGCTCCGCAAAGGAACCATCAGAAGGCGTGTAGGTCTTGACGACTTCAACGAAACCATCAGCATAGTTGGTGACTGCAGTGACAATGGACTGGAAAGTGCTCGAGTCGGAAGCATAGGTTCCCGCTGTCAGCGACGGCAGCAGATCAGTGAAGAACGGTAGCGATGTAGAAGTGACGTTAATAGACCCAGCGGCCTTCCAGGCGATGACTGAGTCGTAAAGCTGTTCAGCCACAGCCAAAGTGCATAGGTACCAGGGATTGCCGTTGTAGTAGACATCCTCAGCGTAACGACCGATAGCGATAGCAGTACCAGCAGCTTTGCCTGAGTTGATGCTGTACACGGTGCGGAAAGAGTCGATTAGCTTCTTGGTGGTGATTAGTTGCTTAGGCGCACAAGGTTGGAAGGTAGAGTCATCGCAGCCCACAGCGGGATCAAATACGTGAATAGAAAGCAGGGCGCTGTTGGCATCCAGACCAGTGCGGCCAGCGTTGGTCTGCACATTGGAGACGATGTGTCCCTTGTTGCTAGACCAGAAGGTCTGCAGGTAGCACAGGACCTGAGGCGACACGGCGTCGTATCCACTGTGTGCCTTGCCCAGCCTGGCGGCCAAGGCCGAGCCCTCAACAAGAGCTGCGCAAAGGTTAGTAACTGTCTGGCAACAAGCAGATTGCATCGCATCCGTGGCTGATTGCACATACCTCTATATTGGGCTCCGACAGTGAAGAAGGAAGATCCCTGAACCTCCTCCCATAAATCAAAGCCCGTGTTGTTCCAGTATTGGGCTACATAATTGAGATCGTTCTGGATCACCTGCCACAGCTTGCAGTCTGTAGAAATTTCATTGTCTAACAGATAGTTGTAGTAGCCAATCAGGGCCGTAGCACGTAGAGCTGGGCCATCGCGCTGGGGGCGGCCCCAAGCGCCCGAAAACTGCGTCATATCCACGTTGAATTTGGGCTCAGCAAGACCAGTGCCTAGGACAAGAGTGCCCGAAGGATTGCTGACCGTCTGTAGGTGGGCCTGGGAAGTCACGTAGTTCTCTATCTCGGGCAGAAGCAGCTCAGTGTTGGTGTTGACGTTGTCAATGAGCTCCTTTAGGACCAGGCCAGCATCACGAGTCCAGGTGTACCAGTCTAGTAGATATGAGGGTTAGAAGCAATGCTAAGCCACAAAAGGGGGCAAGCAAGACAGCACAGCAGTCTGGCCATTCCAACTTACAGTCAGGGTCCGATTTCGAAGGTGAGGCTACAACAATTCCAGGACTAGCTCCCGACGCAGCACATCCCGATGACCCAATATTGCATAGCAGCTTGGTCAGGGCAATGGGCCGCTGGGTGGTCACAAAGGAATCGATGTCGGCACGCTTCCAAGACACAGGGTTAGCTACAGCGCCAGTAGCGGCCATAAGCCAGGCGGTCGCTGCAACAGCTGTCTTAGAAAAGACCATTGTGGATGAAAGTGGATAGAGCAAAGAATCCTGAAGGTTAGAGAAAGAAGCAAGAACAGAGGAAGAGTCCGGTTGACCAAGGGTCTTGGAAGAGAAGAAGAAATCGTAGCCACTTTGGGTGAAGAAGAGAGACCAGACGAGAAATAAAACGAGTAAGACGATAGCCCTAGTTATAGTTTTCCGGGACTGTGTTAGCAAGCAGATATCTTGGGCTTGGGGACTTTGGCGACCATGGAAACCAGGCTGCAAGAAGGTTTAGCATAAACTCGATGCCATAGTGACTTTACGGTGTAGAGATTTCTCGTAAGGGAACCAGAGATACAAGGTCGAGCCAGTTCGTCTGGAAAGGGCCGACTAGACGCGGGGGATGGAGGGCATCAGCGAGCAAGGGAGAAAGACAGGTAGAAGACTGGAGAGAGGACTGTACAGAAACAGAGCGGCAAGATCACAGCAATCTGAATGAAACCAGGCAATATCCCCTCCTCGCTTGGCCGATATGATCCATAGACAGAGACAAGCAGGGACAGGGGGCACAGGCATGGGCATAGGAAGATTGGCTAAGAGACAGGAACGAGCACTAGGCCCGAGTCGCCCATTGCAGTCTAACAGACCAGAGGCCAGACCACCCATTCTGTAGCTTCCCCGGACTTTTCCCCAGACTTGACCGTCAACTGCCACAGACAGGGTGGTAAAAGCCAAGCAGGATGACAGCTTATAGCCTAAATTTCCGTCTCTGGTCCTCCACATCCTGCTCCTTCATTCTCCTTCAAACGGACCGATACCAGATATTTATCCAGAGATATGCTTCTCAACTCAAGCTTAATGGCACAAAGGGGGGGGGGGGGAGGGGGCAGAGGGGAAAGGACGGGAAGCGTTACATTGAGAGCCCTGAAGAGTGGAGGGCGCTTCTGTTGCGCCGGGGGGCGGGATTGTTGTCCTGGGCGATGGCAGAGCCTTTGGCAGAGCCTTTGGGAGAGGCTTTGGCGGTGCCCGTCGTAGAGATGTCATGAGACAAGGGCGACATAGTTTCTGTTAGCTTGTGCTTGTTTGTCCGTCGCCAATAAAGAAAAGAATAAGATGATGAAAAGGAAAATAAAAGAACCCAACTAACTACACACGATCAACATATGTATAAAAGTGTTAGGAGAGAAGAGGGAAGTCGTGCAGCAGTAGCAGCAGTAGAACAAACAACAACATAAACCTGTACTTGTCCACGGGTCATTCATTAATGCGTAACGAAAAAGGCAGTTGCCGGCTTTACAAGGGCCTCGGCTCCTAATGGTAACTCGCAGAAGGTCCGAGCAGGATAAAGTAAGAATGCGGTTACATAAAAGAAAGAGGTAAAGAAGCAACTGCAACCACGAAATTACAAAAAGAGAAATTACCAGCTTTTGATTTTCTTTTCGGGCCTATATGGTATGGTATGGCCTTGCTCCAACGGCCATCGTTTCCGTTCTTTTTCTGATTCGTCCTCTTCCTGCTCGCCTGCATGTTGTTCATATCTTGAGCGCCTGGACTGGACGGCCAAGAACATGGGGCTTCGTGACTTCGTGCTTCAAGATACACAGCGCTGCAGGATATGCCATACCCGGTGTCAAGAGGGGAAAAAGGAGCAACTAAATTTAACCAACAATAAGAGTAGTTGCTCTGCTGGGGCAAATCGATACATATACGGCAATCTCCATCCTCTGCAAATGCCGGACGGCAGAACAAAGGGAAAGAAAAGAAAAAGGCCTATGACTCGGCAAGTAGGTGCAGGCTGTATGCACGCAGTAACAGCAATAACCCAGACTCCGCCCTGTGCCAAGATAGACAGACTTGTTGTACACATGTACCACGTGTTGGACGGTGGACAGCTGTCTCAATCCAAACAAACGACTTGGTTTTCGCCCTGATATCGCCGTCATGGCAGTGAACTCGGTCGTTTGCTCCTTCCCAATGGCCAAAGCCCCTCCCACTTTATTGGTGGTACCAAGAATTTGTACGTATATAGCACTATAGAACTAGTACTATTAACACACGAGCTTTCTTCAGCACTCTCCAAGTCAACTTTCCCCAGAAATTATCATCCCTTCCCCAACATTTTCCCCGGTCCCTTGCCAATTGGGTCCCTGCTGTCCTCAAGCTAGAGAAGCGAAATAAGGAAGGAAGCAAGCCCGGGGGAGGGTAGAAGTGTCATTGACAGGGCAGCAGTTGCAGACATGAAAGCAGGGGCGGTGAAGCTTGCCAGGCTGTAAGACACCTCCCCATCTTTACTTATATTAGGATCTCTTCTTGCACATACAGATGCGCCAATGTATCATTGGACTAGACCATTTGGAGCTGGTGGCCGCTCGCTTTTCCCCCTGGCCCTTTTCTAATGCCTCAGCATCAATGGCCTATTATCACATGTTCAGCAACAGCTTATGCCAGGCCATACCCAGTAGCAAGCCGCGGATAAAAATCATCTGGACCGTTGCATTGCATGAGCGGAAATAGAGAACGTTCAACTTGGCCTAGAAGCTCCATAGTCTGAATTAGAGCTTTCTCTATTTGTGCTTCAAGCTTCTGATTAGCTTTTGCTGCATGGTCGAATTTAAGAGGACTATACCCTAGACCTTAGACCCTAGTCTACAGACCCTATTTCACGAACCCTAGATACAAACCCTAACATAGTCAACATCTTTTTGTTCATCATATCCATATCGATCGTCATCGATGACACAAAATACACTACACCCCTCCTTCACCAAAGTCTTCTGCCCCCCGTTTATCTTCGTTGTTTCTCTGCCCACACACCCCTGGGATCGTGTGGACACGGACTCTACTATTTATTACCCCCCCCAATTACTCCCATTTGTTAACCAAGTTTTGCTTTGTTGCCATTTGTGTCACTTCTCTCTATTTATCTTCCCTCCATTGCTCCTGTCTAAAATGGCTGCAACTGCTGCCCCTCCTGTCCCTCCTGTCCCCTCTCCTTCTGCTCAACACAAGCCCCCGCCCCCGCCAACGAGAAAGACCGAGATTTCGCCTTTGACGCCTTTCTCGCCAGACTTGTACGAGCGTGCATGGTGTTCAATTCCGCATCCCACTCTGCCGCTGCTAGCCACTGCCCATGCTAAGAGCGTTACCATCTTTTCTCTGTCCACTTTGACCAAGCACAGTGCCTTGAGTGGCGGCCACAGTCGGTCTATTCGGTCATTGTCATGGAAGCCCAATCTAGCGTCAGATGGCATGTGCTTGGCCACTGGCAGCTTTGACTCAACGGCTGGCCTGTGGCGCTGGGAGAACATTGAGGATGAACACGCTGCGCTGGAGCGTGAAGTTACCCGCCCTAATGTGGCTACTAAACTGGGCAGTGCTGAGGATACTGACAGCAAGGAATGGGAATTTACACTGGTTCTTGAGGGCCATGACTCGGAGATCAAATCCGTGAGATTCTCACCGTCTGGTACCTATCTGGCTACCTGCAGTCGCGATAAGACTTTATGGATCTGGGAAGATATTGGTGCTAGCGAAGGTGACGACGAGTGGGAAACCGTGGCTGTCCTCAATGAGCACGAAGGCGATGTCAAAGCTGTTGCCTGGTGTCCTGATGTCCCTGGCCGTAACGCACGCAATACGTATGCCAGCGACGTTCTGGCCAGTGCTAGCTACGACAACACCGTTCGAATTTGGCGTGAAGACGGCGATGGAGAATGGGTCTGTGTCTCTGTACTAGAGGGCCACACTGAAACTGTTTGGGGCGTCGAATGGGAAGGGCGGCCACGCGATGGCGACCGATTCCCACGCTTACTAACCTTCTCAGCCGACCGCACTGCCCGCATCTGGGAGTTACAGGAAGAGCGAGAAGACAACGATATCAAGGACAAAAGTGGCCTGGCAAGTGGATTTGACGGGGCTCTAGGAAGCATCCCGAATACTATGCGCCGAGCCCTTCACGAGGAATGGAATTGTGTTGCCATCCTACCCTCTGTTCATACACGAGAGATATACGCTGCATCTTGGAGTGCCTTATCTGGCCGTATAGCAACAACCGGTGGCGATGGACGTGTGGTGGTTTACGCCGAAGAGGAAATTGCCTCTCCTGCCTCTCCTGCACCTTCTATTCCCGAAACCGAAGGTAGCAGTGAAAATCCCGGCCCAGGCAACTGGAAGGTAGTTGCTTTTTATGAGCAGGCGCATGGTGCCTACGAGATTAACCATTTAACATGGTGCCGCCGCTTCGACAAGGAGGCAGAAGCTCTAGCGGGCGTTCAGGAGATGCTAGCGACAACTGGCGATGATGGAGTTGTGCGTTCATGGGCAGTGTCTTCGATAGACATGTAGCCACCAGTTAAAAAAAAGGTTATTACCATGGTATTAAAAATTCAAAAAGGACAACATGTAAAACAACGCAGGGATACAAGTCAAAAGCCAATATTACGCATAACACAAGTTAGTCATCTGTCATTATTAATGTCTTAGCCACTTTAGCTTGTTTGCATAATACATTGATTTTGTACAGCCTTATTCATTATCACATTTGTGGCATGTGGTAAGCAAAGGAGAAGAGAAAAGAGAGACGAAAGAAGACATGAGAAAAAATGAGAGAAGTCTAGAGAAGAAAAAAAAAAAAAAGATATAACAACACATGGCGAGTGACAAGGGGAGGAAAGAGAGTGAGAGACTAGAATTTGAGAGGTGATGAGATGACAGACGATGCGAACAGTGTCTGATAAGGGTATGTTATGTGTATGAGACGGGGAAAAGAAGCACAACACCAACACAAAAGAAAAAAGAAAAGGGAGAATTCTGCATTGCACCATAAAAGGGAGTAGAAGGACTACAGATACTCATTTCATCCATGCGTAAGCATGAACTCACTCGCCCTTGAGCTTATCCTGTGTAACGCTAAACGCGGCCTCAAGCAGATCGTTCTCCTCCTTGATGTGCATCTTCTTCATACCAGTGGCAACAGAGGCACTGGGGTTACGGCCGGCATACATGACGTGCTTGCGGTTGTGGTGTTCGGTCTCGTTAAGCAGAGTCTCAATACGTGGCTGAGTGAAGGTCCAGGCGCCAGCGTTCAGAGGTTCTTCCTGGGCCCAGACAATAGTCTTAGCATTAGGGTAGGAGTCCAGGTTCTCCTTCAGCTGTTGCCAAGGGAAAGGGTGCAGCTGCTCGATACGCGTGATGGCAACATTGTCAATCTTGTTGTCAATACGGTGCTTATGAAGAGCAGCATAGACTTGACCAGAGCAGAGAATGACGCGATCAATCTCCTCATTGGACTTAAGACCACCGGTCTTGTGCTCAGGGTCAGAAATGATCCACTGAAACTGCGAATCACCGAGGAACTCGTCAATGTCGGAGCGGGCAAGGGGATGACGCAGAAGCGACTTGGAAAAGAAGATAACCAAAGCTGTTGAGATAAAAATGAATGGTCAGCAACTGCGTTAACTCGAAAGGAAGCACGTATACTACTAAAAACAGACTGACAGGCAAAGAAAGATAAAGGGAGGGAAGGAAAGGAAACTTACGTTTGCGGAATTGACGGTTCATCTGGCGACGCATGATGTGGAATAGGTTAGAGGGACTGGTCATCATGGCAATTTGGACATTGCAGTCCTGGTGCTGGCGAGCAAGCTTGGCCTCAGAGGGGAAGAAGCGAGGATCCTCTGAGCACAGCTGGAGGAAGCGCTCAAGGCGTCCTGAAGAATGCTCGGGACCCTGACCATCATAGCCATGGGGCAGAGACATCACTAGACCAGTACGCTGCATCCACTTGGCTTCACCAGAAGCAATGAATTGGTCAATAATGCACTGAGCGTTGTTGGCAAAATCACCAAACTGGGCCTCCCACATGACGTAGGCATTGGGAGATGACAGAGAGTAACCATACTCGAAGCCCAGGACACCAAACTCAGACAGAGATGAATTAGACACGACAAACTTAGCTTGGTCGTTGGAGATATGCTGCAAGGGGATGTAGACATCCTCAGTGGCTTGGTCGTGGAAGACAGCGTGGCGCTGAGAGAAAGTACCACGTTCAACATCCTGACCAGAAACACGAACATGGTGGCCTTCGGCAACCAGAGTGCCAAAGGCTAGAGCCTCAGCAGTTGGCCAATCAATGTTGGTGCCCTCAAGAACCGACTTGGTACGGTTGGTGACAATACGCTTCAGGTTCTTGTGCATGGTAAAGCCCTCAGGAACACTGCCAATCTTGGTAGCGATGGACTCGAGCAGCTCGCGCTGGACGCCAGTAGGGCTATGGGGTAGGATCTCAGTGGCCAGCTCCTTGGGAGACTTGAAACCGTTCCAAGCAGAGGTGGTCCACTCCTTGGAGGTAGGAGTGTAGTCCTTGGACTTTTGGAAACTCTCCTCAAGAGTATCCCATACCCACTTCTTGTGCTCATCAATGTCCTCCTTAGTGAAGGTTCCCTCGTCCAGGAGCTTCTTGACGTAAATATCAATTTGGGGATCCTTGGCCTGGATGCGTTTGTACATCAGGGGCTGGGTGAAGGCAGGCTGGTCAGTTTCGTTGTGGCCGTGCTTACGGTAGCAGACAAGGTCAATGACGACATCGCTGCGGAACTTAGCGCGGTAGTCAGCAGCCAGTTGAGAAATGAAGTTGACGGCTTCAACATCGTCAGCATTGACATGGAATACAGGGGCATCAATGGCCTTGGCAATATCCGTGCAGTAGGGAGTTGAGCGGGCAAAACGGGGGTCAGTGGTGAAGCCAATCTGGTTGTTGACGACAATGTGGATAGTGCCGCCAACGGAGTACTTGGGCAGGGAGTGGAAAGATAGGCACTCATAGACAATACCCTGGGCAGCCAGAGCAGCATCACCGTGAAGTAGAATGCTCATGGCGGTGTCGTGGGTCTCCTCGTCATTGTTGTAGTGCTGGATAGCACGGGTCTTGCCCATGACAACGGGATCCTCAGCCTCTAGATGCGAGGGGTTGGCGACCAGAGAAAGATGGACACGCTTGCCCGAGGGAGTGGGACGCTCAAAGTTCATACCCAGATGGTACTTGACGTCACCAGAGCCCTCATCGGAAGCATTAGCAGTGCCCGCAAATTCCGAGAATATAGACTCGTTAGGCTTGCGGACAACATTGGACAGGACATTGAGACGGCCACGGTGGGGCATACCAATGACGATGTCCTTGACACCGTGGTCAACGCTACGGTCAATGAGAGCCTTCATGCCGGGGATTAGAGTTTCACCGCCCTCCAGACCAAATCGTTTGTCGTTGGGATATTTGGTAGACAGGAAGGCTTCGAAGCTGGAGCCCCAAATCAGGCGATCCAAAATTCGGCGCTTCTCGTCGACGGAGTAGGTGAAGGGCTGAGGCACTTCAAGACGTTCGCGTAGCCAATCGCACTTTTCACGGTCGGGGATATGGATGAACTCGCTGCTAGAGGATCCACAGTAAATGCGCTCGCAGTGGGCAATAATCTCGCGCAGCGTCATTTTCTCACGACCAGCCTCCTTGAAGCGAGGCAGAATGCCAGGGCCCAGGTTGAATTCTGTGTCCAGATCCTTTTCGGAAAACTGATAGAAGCTCAAGCGAAGCTCCGGAGGATCAATGTTGCTGAATCCCTTGGCCTGGTCGGTATTACGGATACCGAGAGGGTCGATCTTGGCCTTGTGATGGCCGCGAGCCTGGTAGGCGCGCACCAGAAGCTGGACTTTGAGGTGGTCTTCAGT
This sequence comes from Ceratocystis albifundus, assembly GCA_002742255.2. Classification (NCBI taxonomy): domain Eukaryota; kingdom Fungi; phylum Ascomycota; class Sordariomycetes; order Microascales; family Ceratocystidaceae; genus Ceratocystis; species Ceratocystis albifundus. The sequence goes on from MAOA02000038.1 coordinate 66,388, forward strand.
GACCTTGTCCTTAATGTCCATGGAAGAGGTCAGGTTGGAAATGTCACCACCAGCGTTGGGGAGGAGAGTGGGGGGAGCTTGGAAAGCCTGGGACATGGGCATATCGCCAGTCTCCATGTTCTTGAAGTAAGCCTGCCACGAAGCGTGCACACTGGCAGGGTCCTTCTTCCACTGGATGTACATCTCGTCAATGTAGCTGATGGCATTGGAAGTCAAGAAGCTGTCATTAGGGTCAGGAGGCGAGCTCTTGACTGTAGAGTACAAGCGCTGATGCAGGTTGTTGGCAATGGCCGGGGAGGCACGACGAGCCGAGAAGGCTCTCAAGACTGGTTGCGACGAGCGCATGAGGCCTTTGCTAGCCCGAAGGACAGAAGAGGACAGCATGGCGAAGAGTGTATGCTGCAGGGGGGTATACAGAAGATACAAAATCAATGACGGAAAGGCCGGACGGTAGCGGCGGTTTGGTTTGTATATCGAGACGAACCCGAGTTTATAGAGGACGGTGGTCGGGAATATAAGGGCTCGGCCGAAGAGTGCGCTCGGGACGAAAAGAGGCTCAAGGTAAGAATATTCTGCGGCAGGGAAAACCGAGAATGTGAAGACTTTGACGACTGATATTGATTTCGTCACAGAGCAACCGAGCTCAGGTCAAAAAGTCAAAGACCAAGAGACAGACAGGTCAAGGTAAGCTGTCAGTAGTAGTCTACCGTAGCAGCCAATTGCAGGTTGCAACAAAGGGGAGAAATCAAATGGTAATAAAAAAGGAATAAAGAAAATAAAAAGCAAAAGCTAAAAAAGACCAAAAAAAAAAAAGGAATCTCAAATGAGCGGCGGAGTAAGTCGGACGCCTAGAAAATTGAAATCGAGGCTCTTGAAAGACAACAAAAGAAACGGTTCTCAATTTTATGGAGTGGAGATATTCATCTATGAGATGAGGAAAGAGGAAGAAGAAAGGTGAAGATGAAGATGAAAATGAAGATGACAGAGAAAATAAGAAAATGAGGGAGTAAGCCGGCTAGGGGAAGGTGCTGGCAAGCGAGAACCATGGAAAGAGGGAATCAGGAAAGGGCTTTCCGAGAGGAAGGTGCAGCGAGCTTTGCTATTGGCCTGAAGGCCCTTTTTCGACTTATTTTTTCATTTGGCAAGGACGTTGGACGGCAGGTGCACCAGCAAAAAAAAGAATTGGAGCCCGCTGACCCGTTTGCCGTTCCTGCCGCTGTTTGTTCTTATTATACAGTTGCCTGAATAATATATGGCGGTGATTTACGGAAAGCTTGTGCTGCTGCTATTGCAAGCCGGACTCTGATTCGCTAATTGTGGACCATCACGTGTATGTGTCGACCCTGGAGCTGCTACTGTCTGATGGAAAAAGTGGCGCACAGCCTCTGTTAAGCCACTCAAACTCAGCCACAGCGGGAACCGCTGATTTATGCTTGCTCTGATTGGCTGTAATTATCGGATAGTGAGATTCACAAAGAGCAAGCATCGTCACTTCGTTAAATCTTGAGCTCGAGTATGAGCATATAATTTTGATAACCCAACCTTACTTCATACAGGCTTGGCATCACCCGCTATTTGGACCTAGAATCTCATTCACAGGGTTGATAATATGCTACGGTACGGGTCTCCATTCTTCTCACGTAGTAGTCTGGGGTTGAGCTGCCATTAGCTTGACCAACGCTCGAATGCGGGGGGGTACGGTGCAAGACCCGAAGTATCGCCGGGATGTCTTTTCTCCGTGGCCCGTTCGCTACCAAGATTCTAGTTTCATTGTGCGAGTGGCGTATATGCCGTCGAGGGCCAGTGTCCTTGGGCGCATCGTCGGAGTGTGCCTATCCCATAAGTGTACGGCTAGGCACACGACAATTGGAAAGCTTCTATCTAAACGAGATTGATCCCGCATAGCGTGGCCCTCGAGGGGATTTGGGATGCGCTTGACTAAGCTGCAAAGCCAAACACTTATGAGCAGCCGTGTTTGCTGATCTTGGAGTTCCACAAGTTACTGCATGTGCCGGACGAACTTTTGCTAGTGAGTTGTTCAATGACGTCATCTCCACCAACGAAAGATATCCTTAACGAGACCCTTTACTTGTATAGAAGAATTTCGCAACTAGCTGTTAATGGGAATAAAAACGCCCATGTAGTGCTACTTTGCAGTTCAATCGATTCCCGAGACTCTGGCTCCATATCGAGAATCTAAAACAGGCGCCTGGAACGTAGTTTACACACGTCTATAACTGCGTCTCAGAAACATCGTGGTGTCGACCGAGTCGAAGAGATCTTGCGAGAATGCGATGGGTATAGACTAGAGGTAGTCCAGCCGAGTTGGCATCTGAAGTACTAACAGTTCCACCAGGCAGCATACTGCATGCATATATACTTGGATCAATCGAACTATGGTGGTATGTGGGACTTTGTTGCTGGCACATTCGAGTCTTGGGACCCAGAAAAGTCATCGGTGGAAACATGTTTCTCAACGGGAGGTGGCTCGACTCTAGTGATCCCCATGACAAGCTATTTTCGCGTCATGCTTTCTACATAATAGGGTGACGCTGCTGCTGTTATTTGATACAGCTGTATAGTTTATTTTCAGCTTCCTACAGCTGGTACAGTTTTTGGAGAAGTATGGCTTAGCCCAAAATGCATGCTTTGGACACTACAAAGCCGGTCTCCCGGGGACCGCTACATGATACTTTTATGAAAAAAAAACGGACTCGGAAGTATGCAGACAGATACCTGGCAGGACAGTAGGTCAGTATATGAATGGTATGAATGCTACCCCTGCTTATAAGCACAGCTTACTCGGAGTAGCAAAAGAATGCACTGTAACCAATCTTAAGTCTGTTTGATTTTGACTTCATGCCCAACCTCCAATGCCTATCACTGCAACTCTAGAATTGTTATGGCTTGTCTTATTGTTTGCCCCTTCTCGCTTCTCGGCTTATGTATAGGGAAACGCGCTGAGGTTTCCTGGAGTAGCTCTAAGTTCGGTCTTGTTACTGATTCTTGCCTCAACTTTATGGGCTCACGTGATACAAAATGCCAAGAAAGTATCCGGTACTCGCGAGCCCCACTAGCCACTAGACTCTATTTGGGAGTAGCAGTAGCTGCAAGTGCTGACTGATGTTGGCCGCCTATTGGCTGAAATCAACAGAGTCCACTTAAATAAGAGGGACGATCTGCCGCCAATCAGCAAGTTGAATCAAAGCTGAGATTTTTGACTTTTAGAGGCTAGCAATAGCATTCTGTCATGCTGTTCTTGTGCCTCGTAGCTTAAGTTTAAGGGCTTGACTGAATGAGTTCATCTTGGTTTTTTTTTTTTTTTTCATCACGATAAATATAAAGTTGGGGGGGGGGGGGGGGCACTGCTTAAGAGAGTGAAAAATCAAGGGCCAAATTTTGAGAAGGAAGTCGTTACCTAGCAGGCGAAAAAATGAAAAGAAAAAAAAAAAAAAAGAGAAAGGAAGTTACGTAGGCTACCGGGGAAGGACTCTGATTACGTAAATGACGGGCTCTACGCCACAAACCAGCCGCCACATTACTTGCCGTTTCTCATGTGGCTGAAGGTCTGCATATAGTACAAGCAGTTAGCGACAATATAAAGCCTTGTGAAGAAATCTCACCGATCCCAGCCTCGAAATCACAGTTTCCCCGTGGCCGACTCTCGGACAGCGCCATCATCACAAACTTACCGGCGCTTTCTAATTTCCTTTGAAGCGACATAGCCATCGCCAGTGGCAAAGATTAAAAAGGACAAGCACAAACACGCGACCAGCAGCTGCTGACATCCGGGTGGTTTTAACCTACAGCCTATTCTGCAATCCACAAAAGTTTTCTTTACTGCCTCTCAATCACGTCGGCCCGTAATCGCCTCTTTACAAGCAGCCATATTTGCGCATTGGCCGAGGGCATGCCGTGAGCCGAGCCGCAAATCCTGCGATGCCAGCCCCTACAGGCCAAGCGGCCTTCAAAAAGAAGGATGGCATCATTGGCCTCACCCTTGATAACAAGTATGTGACATGGACACCAGTGCCTGGCAATGGGCCTCCAACGGTGTCATTGGCTGTGGCCAACATTACAAGTAAGAGGCCCATAAGGCGGCATAGAAGACAATGAGGAGCCGCATCTGTTTTTTGCTATGACGTCAATGCACCCTAACGCTAACATGCGCCGCTAGATTTGCAGCAAACCCCAGATAGTGCACCGAAAGTAATGCTCAAGATCTTTGAGAAAGGCACCGATGGGGGAGAGGTGGTCTCTTATCTGTTCCATTTCAACACGCCCGAAGCCAGGCCTCAAGCCAATGCCGTGAAAGACGCCCTCTCCAATCTCATAACAGGACTCCGTTCCAACGATCCGAATGTCCCTAAGCCTGTCGCTACGGCAGTTTCAGGGTCATCCACTAGCGCAACACAAACTGGGGCTTCTGGAGTAGCAGCAACAAGCAATGGCTCAGTATCCGGATCTATGGCATTTGCAGCTGCTGTCAAATCTTCGCAAGCCCTCTCGACAAAATGGTTTGATGATAATCAGCTCAAAGTCGACATAGAGCTTCAGCAGTCTCTTATGAAAAAGGATCGCGACTTGCACCAGACATACATGGAGGCTCGACGAACTAAGCCTGAAGCGATATCTGACGGAGCCTTTAACTCCCAGTTTTGGTCTACGCGCACTAATCTGCTACGTGCACACGCTATTGAGACGCACCAGAAAAAGGGAGCTTACAACGTCTTGTCTACAGTCAAACCCCGGACAGTTGACGGCGAGTTGAAGCTGAACATCAGCGTCGAACAGGTGCAGATGATCTTTGCCCAGCACCCGCTTGTAAAGCGGATATATAACGAAAATGTACCAAAGCTGAGTGAAGGCGAGTTCTGGTCGCGCTTTTTCCTAAGCAAATTATCAAAAATGCTTCGTGGCGAACGTGTCACTGACGCTGACAATCGAGATGCTCTTTTTGACCGCTATGATGCTGCTGAAGATACGCGTGGCTTTTACTCCAAGATGTTATCACAACAGGTTCCGGCTATCATTGATATTGAAGCCAACGAGGAAGACCAGGGTGGCATGAAGACTGGCAACCGCGCTGATGTAGAGATGCGGCCTCGTACCAATGTTCCAATCGTCAAGACCCTAAACAGCCTGAGCGAGAAGATTATGGCCCACGTAGCGCCATCAGATGCTGACCCGTTAGCTCCAAAGGGCCTTGACGAAAGCACATACAACCAGCTGCTGCTTCACGATCTCCAGGCCGATGTAGCCGAAAACCGGATCATGCTCAATGTCAAGGAGCAAAATCTATTCTTCACCAAGAAAGACACAGACCCATCGTCCAATGCAACCATATTCACCAAGCAGGACCCAAAGGCAGTGCTACAGCAGTTCCAGGCCGAGCTTGGTACTCTAGCAAATAGAGCTGGTAATGGGCTTGATCTCCATGCTATGATTGGCGTAGATGATGCTGAGACTGAAGTCGAGATTGAGGATGGTGGAAGCCATGCTACAGGTCCAGAGGCTGTAGATGCGAATAAGCCCATGTACGTGGGATCGCGTGCTGCACGCCAGGCTGCTGGGAAGGACGTGCTGGATGTGGTTGTCGCTAAGCGCAACCAAGTCCACGGCGATCTGAAAGAATCTGATTCCCCGCTGGGTCTCTCACCTGCGCTCGCTGAGCGCTGCACCATCACACATGCTACAACCATGGAGTTTCTAAACCAATTTTGGACTGCATTTCTCTCAGGGGACCCAGACCGTGCTGGTGAGCTGCCCTACTTGGTTGAATCTCTAAAGCGGTCGGCGGTGCGAATTTATGCCGTCGGCGATGAAGCCGAAAAGGAGCGCAATGTTATCATTGAGGCTAAAAAGACTGAGATTCGAGACTACTACAAGAAGACAGGCAAGAAACTACGCTGGAAAACAGACAGTGTGGGGGGCGGCAAGGTAGCTGTGGTTACGATGATGCGACCAACTCTGGAAGCGTTGGCTAAAGCTGAGGCTGAGTACAAGAAGGCGCTGGCGGCCGAGGGAATTCTACCATCTACAGAGTAGATTTAAAGGCGAGAGACGAAAGACCCAGAGCCGTCATGTGTGTTGGGGAGGGAAGGGGAATACACAGGGTCAGGACGAATGGGTGGAGTCTGACTTGCTCACGACAAAGATACCATAACCAAGCATAGATTTATAAGACAAATAAAATATATAGCTATGTATTGAATTAGACCAGGAGTGGAGAAATGAATAACAAATTGCGCAAAAAGCCTCCCAGTCGGGGGAAGTTCTTTGATAATGGTAAATAGTAGTCGTGGTTTAGGCACGGAGAGAGAAAGGACAACGGGAGATAGATAGAACAAGGGGAATATGAGAAAGAAAAGAAAAGAAAAAGAATGGAAATGGACGTCTACACACACCGGCCTACACCGGCGATGTCTTTTCCTCAGTATTCGTGCGACAAGCCTCCCCGTCTCTACTCTCCTCATCCTTCTCTGCCTTCCGCACACGTACGTCCTCGGCATCTACTTGGCGTTTGTCTGCGCCCGGTATGGCAAAGCCCATCGAGGCCTTCTTTCGCTGACCTGGCTTGCCGTGCATATCGTCGAACTTGCGGATTGCCTTCATACTGTCCATATCCTCACTGATCGATGCGCCAATCTCTTTGAGCGCATGGTTGAAGTGCGACTGTCGAAGTGTCCGCCGCAAAGGGTACGTGTACGGCTGGTCGTTTTCGGCATGGCGGTCAGCCTCTTCGGTTTCCTCACGTACAGCAGCCATGGCGGCGGCAACGCACATGTTTTTCAGATCAGAGCCCGAGTATAGCGGGGTCCGTTTGGCTAGGTCATCAATAGAGACATCGGGACTGAGCTTCTCGTCACGTAGAAGGATCTTGAGGATAGCGGTGCGGTCTGATTGTACGGGCAAGTCAATGAGAAGCTTGCGTGGCAGGCGACGCAGCACAGCCTCATCCAGGTCAAAGGGCCGGTTGGTGGCTACCATGATAAACGCATTGGTAGAGCTGATGCCGTCCCACTCGCGCAGGAACTCATTGATGATTTCGCGATGCGACGTCATGCTAGAAGTGCGTGAGCGACTAGCCAGCAGAGCGTCGGCCTCGTCAATAAAGATCACTAGTGGAGCTAATTTCTTTGCCAGAGAGAAGACAGCTGCTACATTTTTCTCGCCCTGGCCAACCCACATTTCGTTGATATTGGCACCGCTGATTTGCAGCATATTGGCGCCGCTTTCTTTGGCTACGGCTTTGGCTAGGAGCGTCTTACCAGTTCCCGGGGGCCCGTACAGGAGACAGCCAGGGATGCGGTCACGTGCGAGAACTCCATAGCCAAAGGCCTCAGGGCGCTGCAGCGAGAGCATTGTCAGTAACTTCAGGGCCTGGATGGTAGGCGCAGGGGCTTGGACGTCTGCAAACGTCGTCTTAATGAGCGATGCGTTAACCAGACCGCTAAGCAGCTTCTTCTCATGCTCGTTGAAAGGACCTGATGAGGCCCCATTTAGGGGCACAGCCATATCAGGGTTCTGCCAGTCGACTTCTCGGCCACCCCGAGACATGGGACCAGAGGTGCTCGACTTGAACGGGTGTGTAGTGCTGCCGCTTGTGCTATCACTGCCGCTAGCAGACCTTTCGATTTCAGAGCCTGGCTTAGGCACCGGTACGTGCATGTGCTGCCTGTGAGAATGCGACGGATAGTGCTTGGGCTTGTTGGTTGAGGAAGCTTTCTTCAGCTCCTGAGCTAGGACGGCTTTCTTTCCTGCTTCTGACAGCGGACTGTTCTCTGCTTCAAGCTGCTCATAAACCTCTGAGAACGTGGCGGCTGACACGGCATAGGGGCTTTGTGACAGACCAATGATGCGCTGTGCAAGCGGGTAGAGCTCCGTAAAAGGCACTATGCCCGACCCTATAATAGGCTCGTAGTCACGGCCGAGGTTATCTCTCAGTTCATCAAATAGTTTCTTCAACGGTTCTTTGATAGCCTCACGCGACCACCAGCCCTGTTCGCGCAAACCTTCAAGGCTTTTGCGATAACTAGCTAGGGCCGAGAAAGGCAGCTGTTTCTCCAAGAACTCGGCGTCGAGAGGCTCCTCGGACAGAGTTTCCAGAACGTGCATTAGATTAGCACAGTTTTGCTCTAGGAAGTCAACTTTTTCAGAGCCAGCCCACTCGTACGAATCTAACGCTAGTCGAGGCTCAGCTTTGAACGGGATAAGGCACTCGCTGCTAGCAATTTCTTTGACTGTCTTGACGTATTCTGCTGAGCGTTGTCTTGCCGAAGACGTGCCAACGAGTACAATCTGCTTGCCCTTCATCCACTGCGCATCAGCCATCTTTCGAAGTCGGCCGATGATGAGAGCGCCTTCCAATGTCATGTTAAGCTCTACAAAGTCATCGATTTGGATAATGGTCTTTTTGGATTCGATATTAGGCCCTGCCTTGGCGGTTGCAGCATGAAGAATGCGTTCTAAGGCGGCTTGGATCTTGAGATTACCCCAGCGGTCTGTACTCGAAAGCAAATATCCCATGGGCTCTTCTTTAATTTTTAAAAGCTCCTCCTCAAAGGCATCTTCAGCCACATCTTTAGAATGCGCTCCAAACATGAGCTCGGCCAACTGAGCTGGCTCGTGTTCGGCATTCAAGTCTTTGAAGCCAAGGTAATTAACAAGATCATCGGGTAAAGCAAGCGTACCGTTCAGGAAAGCTGCCCGGAAGCCAAGAAGCGAAAAGGGTCCTCTGGATAGGGCCCAGTCTTGACCTAGATACTGGCCAAGGATCTTGGAGAGATCCTGAGCGTCTAAGCGCACAAGATCCGCACCAACTGATGTGGCAACATGCCTTAGGAGCGACCTGCTAAACCGTTTGCCGCCATATTTTGACGTCTCGATGACGGTAATGGGTCGCTTGATATCATGTCTGGTCTTGCCCATAGGCCCTTTGGAGTTAAGCTCGACATACACAGCCTTTTCCACTTCGAGAATATCGGAAACTGGATTGGATTTTCCCGACTCTTCGGGGAAAAACGGCTGCTTTTGCAGGATCATTTCAGGGATGAACACTGTGGGAGACTGCATGTATGGCATGGACATCACCTCGACAGCTTCGTTGTTTAGGCTGTCCTCGCCGCGTGAAAAGTCTTCTGGCTTGTTCTCTTTTGTGCGTACAGTGCGATCCAAGCCCCAGTAGCTTGGCGCAGATTTGCGCACTGCATCAATCGTCTTGAGAAGATAGTTGGGTGGCGGCAGCTCATTTTGGACATGCCAGGCATAGAGCGCATAAGCAGCGCTGAGAGATGTGACAGCCGTACGGCGCTCTATAGAGCCGAGATCGCGATGCAGGGCCTTTTTTAGTTCACCTTTCTTCCATTCTGAAAGCAGGAAATGTAATCTGTAGCGTTCGAAAGAGGGGGTAAAAATGGGAGTGTTCTGGGATTCGGCAGAGCTGGAACCATCAGTAGGGGAGGAGACTTCGACAGTGGATTCTGTAGACTGAGCAGGAGCCTGGGCCGGAGGGTTAGAGTCAGTTTGTTTTGTACATGAAGTAGAAGCCTCAGCAAAGGCGCTAGCCAGTTGCTCAGAGGAGTCTCTTCGTGCCTGAGAACTAATATCGGAGTTCTGGGTTTCGGAGAGGCCACTTGACAACGGTTCTATGGCTGGTTGGGCGTTTTCCTTGGGGGATGCACTTTGTGTGGCGGGGCTTTCAGTTGGACGTAGCCCAAGTGGAAGAGAATCTTCGACAAGACTGTCTACTGGGGTTTCTGTGGTGTTCGCGTGCGCGGATGATGGGCAACTCTCTAGGATATGCGGCCCATAAAATTGTTGCAGCCATGAAGCCTGCACTGACCTCCAATTGGGCTCGTCAAAAACAGGCCACTTGGGCTCGGCAAAAGGCTCGTAAAGATGGACATTGTGCTGTACAAACGATTCGGGCAAGTCACATGCCAGCTTTTCGGTCTCTACAAGTTTCTTGTTAGCCCGGCGCGAGCGAAGCTGGGTGCTCTGCTGAATACGTAGTCGTCGGGCGGTAAGCGGGACACGGCTAGCGGTCTCCAAGCCGTCGGCTGTTGTAGAAGCGGAAGAAGAGGTTGAGGAGGGGTCATCGGTACTGGTGCCGTCGTTGCTGTTGTTGTTATGAGGATCGGAAGATGCCGCCGGAGTGGACGAATCGGCGTTTGAGGGTGTCGAGTCAGCAGCTGGGCTGCTCGAGGATGCCAAATCGTGCAGATGTGACGTAGCATGCAGATTGCGGCGAGAAGCAATAGAGTTTGTGGTCGCTATTGATTTAGACGCCGAAGCCGCGGCTGCGACTCGAGCGGTTACTTTTGAGACCGAAGCACACTGGCTCCCTAGACGGTGATAGCATGGCGTAATAGAATGCATTGCAAGCCAAGTTGTGTAGCGAAGAAGCAGAAACAATCAAGCGCGAATGTAGGCAAGGGTTATGAGAAGTAGGAAAGACGCCAAAACGAAGAGCATCATTCAGTTTGTACAGCTGGTGGGGAGAGGGGAGGGGCCACACGGCAATCAGTGAGTGGCCCGGCAGTCAATATACGTAAGAGCTGAAATGCAGTAGGAGGAGTGAGAGATAAGGAGCAGCAGACCGATTATCGCAAGGGAGAAAATAAGAAAAGATATATTTATAATGTACAAAGCACAAGCAAGCGGTCACGGTGTTGTTATGGTCCGTTTATGCACAAATAATCAGTGACGTTGGTTTCTTTTTTGGGATCGCGAAAAACCAAGAGCCCCGCGGCTTTCCGCCCCACTTTTATTCTTGCCATGTTGCGTTACACAAGACTAAAGACCCACTCACTTTAGGGAGGGCAATTGCTTAATAACGCAGGACCCTACGGCGGCGACAGCTACATGCGCCCCTCCCCCCGCCGCGCCCCCCTTCGGATTACCTAACCAAAGTGCTTCTGTGAGCTTTTGACAGTGTTTGGCTTAACATGGAGGCACTGGAGGGACCTTTCCTGTTTGTAGAGCAGGTGAGGGCGACAATGTGAACAGAATATTTGAAGATGCAGTTCCTATGGGGAAAGAATACGTGAAGTAGCGAATGAAGGCATGGGGCGCAGGATAGATAGAACTTTGACATGGAGAGTAGGGGAGAGATGTCGTATTCACTTTGTCTTGAGATCTATATATAACAGAAACAAAGTAGTTTATGGAACGCCTGTGCCACCAAGCTGGAAAGACTCTAGGGCCAGCACCCTGGGTTTACTTGTCATCAATCAACGACAAGTATTCAACTAACAGACCATAAATACAAACCCCTCCCCGCCCAGCATATGCCAAGCTTGCCTTAGGCGCTATGCTCCTACCAACGCCTCACCCTATAGTATTAGATCCGGAAACACCCCCAAGATCTTACGCGTCATCTCTTGCTCGGCTAGCTCTGGCGTCATTGCCATCTTCCACTCGTGGTTCCAACAGCCCACTTCCTCCTCCAAGGTATCAAGTGTTTCTTTCAACGGTATTAAAGGCATTGGATATCCCGGCGGCGCAGCCCCCGGCCGGTTCGATCCGGCGCCACGCATGAAAAGACGGCCTGCCCGTACCTCCCAAGACCGGCTTACGTCCGTCTCGATGATACTGGCAAAAGATAGCACATTAACGTCATTCTCAGACCGCAGTTTCTCGCGTCGTGTAGGATCGATGCCCGACAATATATTCTGAGTGTCAACGCGACCAAGACTGCGCCATTCAGCTATGCAGGACTCCATAGCACGCGTTATACGCACAAAGCGACCCAGATCTTTGACAATTCCGCCAACAGCAGCACGCAGATCGGGCTCAAAACCATGAATGCGCACTAGCGGCCAAAGCGCGCGGACCAGCTGGACACATCGTATTATGCTATGCACCACATAGAGCGATACCTCTACACTGTTAGAGCGAATCAGATCGTACATGGTCGTCAGCATGCAGTCCAGCAGTAATGCAACACTCTCAAGATCCTTTGCTGAAAGGTCCTCGGGGACTGCTGGCTGGCAGTAGTAGGTTAGAGTGGCACTGGCATAAACGTCTAGAATGAAAAAGGTATAGGGAAGAGCAATCATAGCTCTTATGACGGCTGGAAACATTTTAGTGAGGACGAACATCCTAATATCCGCATGCATCATGCCACGCGTGATAATAGAGGCCTCTTTGTCTGTGCTATTGTTGACTAGCGCAATCTTGAAGTTGTTGTACAGGTAGTGGAACAGCTGCGGGACAACTTTAGAGTCGCCATCTCTAAGCCGAAGACCATAGGATATGATGCCTGCTACGCGAAGCTTGGGGTCCTGTGCTGGGGGGGAGTAATCCTTCGTAATTTGATAAAAGAATGTGTCTACGGCGCATATATCAGTTGCATAAGAGCGAATGAGATTGATGATTTGCCGAATGAACAAAACGTATGGCTCGTGTACTTGAGGGCTGGATGAAGAGAGGGCCTGGAGGTCGAGCTTGACCTGTTCCATGACCAGCCGCAGAGTGTTGGAAAATGATGATATCGTCGATTTCCGTGCCGAGACCGTAGATTTACGCAATGAGGTTCGCATCCACGCCAGAAAGACTAAAGGAAAAGCTTACGTGTTAGTAGGAAGGAAGCCAGAGCAGCGTTCGCGGAGTAGACTCCCGTCAACAAGGAAAAGAAAAAAAAGGCCTAGCTTACACTCAAATAGCTGGTGCTGCGTGCCATATGAGGCGTTTGCAGCGAGAGCGACTGCATCTCGAGGCAAGTATGGCTTGACCCGTCTAAGAAGCTCACTGGCTAGCAAATGCTCGTAGATGACAAACTTCGATGGCTTGCATATTGACATAGCCCAGAGATCAACCAGGGAAATATATTGAGGCTCGACGCTCTCTGGAAGCTCACCGACCTGGGTGGCCACGTACAGCGGAGCGTATCTGCGCTGGGCAAGTCGCAGACGATGCAAATCGCCTTCAAACAAAGACCACTTATTGTCGGAGAAGACATCAGAGACTTTCATGGCACCAATACGAGACAACAGATTAGTAGCCCGCGCACATAACAGAACCAGATTCTCAATGCACATCTCTCGCACCATATCAGCCCCCGAAGACGCTAGCTTAGGCGCCTCCCTCTCCGTCAACACAGTGCGTGCGGCTGCAAACAGATTCGTAGCAAGTTCACGCTCCAATAAAACTGCGTCGCTACGTCTGACAGCATCAAGAGACGAGTCGCCAGACACAGCGCAATCTCGATCAAAGAACATGCGCAGCGTTTCCAGGCCTGCCCCAAGAATAGACCAGTCCAGCATGGGTGGTGAGTAGGTGAACTGGCGGAGTATCTCGTTTAGCTGGTAGGTGTTGAGCGCGAAGACAGCCGCCTCCCGCGTCTTAGCATGCCGTAGAATGTCCTGCGAAGCTTTAACAGAGAAGAAGATCATGTCCTTAATGGCGGCTCGATTGAGAGAAACAAACATGTCAATCTTAGACTGGCTAAACCCGTGGTTGGTCCCTTTAGGCAGAGCAAGTAGCTGCGCCTGCATGTCAGACGCCACAGACTCAAACTGATCCAGAAGCTGTCGGAAAATGTTGTTCTGCCATGACATGAACGCACGAAAGACCTTGGGATCCTGATTAGTTGCAGCTACAAAACGTGCAAGCTGGTTCCAGGCACGTAGGTTCACCAAGCACGCCTCTTTGTGGGATTCCGAAGGAGTCACAAGTTTGGCAATCAGCTGTGCATTTGGCCGCAAGTCAGGCGGCGCCGCCCAAAAGATCGTACATAATAGATCATGGTGGTTACGTAGTGAAGCTAGATCTTGATGGTGGATGTTTTGGTCCTTGAGAAATTGCCGGTTGTGATTTGGCATGATGCGAGCAATCAAATTCCGCACTTCAGTTGACATTTTCCTGTCATTAAGCTGTTTAATGGCCAGCGCAACGAGCTTGAGGAAGATATGAAAGCACCGATCTCCAGCCTCGACAGACAAAGAGGGACCGTGACAAAGCTCTTCTAGAAACCCCGGAGACTTGAACACCTCCTCGTGCCGCAGATGGGAGAGGTTCTGAGACCCAAAGAAATCAAAAATAAGACCAACAATGCCATTGCATTTAATCCATCCCCATTGCTCAACCAGGTAGTGGCACCGTCCAACCAGCGCTCGGCAATACTCATTGAAACTTGGAGACTGAAGGGCACTACCTTCTCTATAGATGTCAAACACTCGTCGTATGAGCTTTTGGGGAAGAGCCCATCCGTCCATGGACTGCACTCGACGCATGCCAGGCATCAGAACCCCCAGGTCATCAAACTCGCGCAAGGGGAGCAGGGTAAACATGGTTTCCCAGAGCTTCTCAAATCGAGACGCTGCTGTCCCCTGGAGGTCCTGAGGTGAAATCAAAACAGCGTACAAAACATCCCAGAACGACATGCGGGGGATCTTGGTCGCTTCCAAGATTCGCATCAGCACGACCCAGGCATGTAAACAAGTGTCGTTAGCGGGGATTACTCGCTGCACTGATGTCTCCCGCTGAGAGTTCACATAAAAGTCGTGAAGCGGCTGAAGACCAAAGACCAGCAGAGCTTTGACGGTGGTTTTGCTGAGGTCTACAAGTATCATCTCCATATTAATAGCCTCAGACAACAATCCCGGCTGGCTTTTGCAAATACAGTGAGCAGTAAGCGCAGCTATAAGAAGTCGAGTAAGAACCTGAACCACCAGAGCTTTACGCTCAACTTGCAAATCCTCTACTCGCGATCTAAAGCTGCGGAATAGGTCGAGGACCCGCGTGACAAAGGATAGCCCACAGGTTGGATCCGTAAAAGTTACGGTATTCTGGAAATACCTGAGAATAAAATCAGCACCTTCAATGACCACGGACTCGGGCATGGGGTTCTCATCAGACGGTCCGTTGAGATTATCCAAAATAGAGTCGAGAAGCACGCCAAGCTCCGAAGACACTTTGGCATCCCAGGGACCCCAATGCAGTCCAATACCGCCAAACATAAACGAGACAGTTAGCTGGCGACCTTTTTCCCATACCGCGTCATGCTTCTCTACTGCTCTGTTTATGAGACCCTTTCCAAGCAGCGTGTCTGCATGAAATGACACATTATTGCTGAGTGGGAAAACGCCAAAGTGAAGAGTATAATGCGTGCCAAAGGGACCAAGCCCAGTGATTTTAGGCTTTTTGCTTAGGGCGTCGCGCGCCGGGAAGGCTGGACCATCATCTTCAATAACCACAGTCGGGAGTGGGTCGGTAGAACGCAGAAACTGGGGTGCATGTACGTCAACTCGACGCGGCTTGAGCTGCTTTCGTACCCTGCGCTTTCTCCGTGTGGCTGCCTGGTTTACTACCGGCTGATCGAGATCGAACATGTCCTCATACTCGGCTAGTAAAGGCATGGCATCCCCCTGGCCTGGTCCTGGATGTTGTGGACCAGGGATGACAGAGGCCATCAAGGCTGGCTTGGCCGGTGCCTTTTTCTTGGTGCGCTCGTACAGCTCGTCTAAGATCCGTTTGCCAGCCTGAAAGTTTGCAACCTTTTGCCTGTTGTTGTAGTAACTGCTTTGAGAGGCGGCGATGCCCTGCTGGATAGATGGAGTAACCTTTAGCCTCTCTCGCCGTAGACCTGCATCAGGTTTCGACACAAACACACCACCACGGTGCTTTGATCGGCTGACATTCTGACTCTCAGTGCCTTTAGGCGCGGGAATTGCAGCAGCGAGGGTCCTAGTGCCGTCCATGTTCCATAGTTCTTTACTTGTTCCGGGCGCTAATGAAGACGCAGAAACATTGTGAATACTAGAGGTTTCCCCGTTAATCGCATCCAACGAGTCCCAAAGAGCTGCACGCGGGGTAGCGTTTCTAGCGGGAGGCCGAGAGGCTAGAGGCTTTCGGGATTTGGAGACAGATAAATCCCTCTGCTTTATCCTTCCTTCCTTCCACTGGCTGAGAACTGTGTTGACATCTTGATTGTCCCAAACATTTGCAAGTTGAAAGACCTTTCTGCTTGGACTCATGCGGCCATCTTCAGCGGCAAGTCTAGAGCGCCGCGCTGCCAGACGCACAAATCTCGGGGCATTCGCTTCGAGGGTATCAAGGATGCTCAGTTTAGGCGGTGAAGCCTTCTTCCGAGGCTGAGAAGTGCGAGCTATTGTATTACTTTTAGAACGAGAAGGCAGCGGCTGGTTGCAAGTCGAAGACGACTTTTTCCTAGCGCTAGACTTGGAAGCAGAAGTAGGCACATTCCGGGTGCTCGAAGAGTGCAGAAGGGATGTTATAGAGGGCTGATTCCTCGATGCCAGCTTCCCAGTCTTAGATGATGAGATAGAGGTCTTTAGGCGCTTCTGTCCTGTGCTACCATTGAGACGAGATGACTTGTATGGACGCTTGCGAGAAGCAGACATCATCTTGTCTATGATATCTTCTTCCATATCAGAAGTATCGGCGTCTTGGTTGCCAGAGTAGTTATCCCGGATTTTAAAATCATCCACGTCCAGGGGATCTAGCGAAATGTGCGTTTGTACATAGTCCACTTGAGGAAGCGCAGTAGGTTGCGAATCTTCGTCATCCGAATCTCGAATGGATTGCAAAAAGCCGTCTTGGGCTCGGCCCGTGCCGATTCTTGTTTGAGCAACTCCGCGCTTTGGCGATGTAGGTTGGCGTCTAGTGGGAACAGTCGCATTTGCGTTCCTAGCAACCTCTTTTTGCTTCCGCTTCTCAATTTCATCGGCAAGACGAAGATAAGAAGGCGGCAAAACACCACGGAGACGCCGCCCGAACTTCTTCAAGGCAGCGTCAATGTCCTCTTCTGAATCGGGCTGCTGCTGGTTGTCCTCCTCAACCTGGGTTTCTTCTTGTTGCTGTCCACTGCCGTCCCCTTCATTGTTAGAGTCCCCGTCAACAACCACTGCATCTCCCGAAGAGCTCTGCTGCCTGAGTCTCTTGTGTCTAGCCGAATATGCATTTTGCAGATCAGCATTTGCATTTGTAAATGGGCCTATATCGGGAGAGCTAGGGATCACTATAGCCGTAGATCCTTCCCTACCCTCGGTTGTCGTTTTTTGTGCTGGGCGAGGTAAGACCTGTAGTTCATCGTCTTGGTTGAAATAATCAAAGTCATCAAAAGAGTAATCATTCGTAGTTTTATGCGCGGTTTTGCTTGGTGTATGAACTGGTATTGCAGCCTGAGAGGAGGGCCGTAAGCGTCTTCGCGCTGAGGTGTTAATAGGAGGGCTACTCGACAGTAATATTTGATTTTGGGTCGTAGCATATGGGACAGTAGACCCCTCCGTGCTGTTCAATAGATCCAGACTACCCAGAGAGTCAGGCCTGAGAGCTGGCAGTCGTGCCCGTTTCTTGGGCTGGCGAGCCGTGCTTGGTGACGACGGTCGCTTGCCTTTGCGGGGTGTCCTTGAAGAAATCAAATCGTCTAAAGTAGGGAGATCATCAGAGCCTTGCGAAGCAGAAGGGCCGATGGTTTGAGGAGCAGGAGATGGGGATCCAAGATCACGCGGCCTCCGCATTCTTCGCGATGGATTCTTGATCGACGATGATGTTAACAAGTTCAGCTCTTCAGCCCCAACTACCAAGTTCTCAATATCATCCTCAGGTAATGGCGCCCCTTGGCTGTCTTCTTCGAAGTCCTTGTCCTGAGAATCACTTTCTTCTCTCCGCTTGCGAGAGTCTTGGGAGCTCTGTGCAATACGCAGGGGCTTCACACCATGCGATTTCAACTGCTGATTGTAACTGGCTATCTCAAGCAGGTATGGATGCTGCTGGATTGGTTTCCGGGGTCTAAAAGTCCGTTTCGGAGTCTCGTTCTGGAAACGCAGGAGTTGCTCAAGCGTGGTTTCAGCCAGCAACTCTTGGGTAGCAGATGGCTCAGTCTGAGAGGGTCCTGATCTTGGACTACCGTAAGGACTGGAACGTGGAGAGGGCCTAGCGCTAGCAGTAGCGCTGGGAGTCACTGAGGGATCAAGACCATCTACAGTTTGGTGAGTATGAGATGCCTGTAACTGAAGAGGGGCTTCGCTATGGCCTGACAGCTGCGGTGTCAATTGTTGGGATGAAGGCAGCGATGGAAGCTCCACCTCCTGTTCATCAATAAGTTCGATATTCTCAATACTTGCATCATGTGTGGTTGTGTAAAGGTCAATTTCATTCAACGACTGAGATGGGAACGGCGGTTCGAGCCCTACTACGTGGTTCGTCGAGGTCTGCATCAAGTCCTGGCTTCCTGAAAGCTCTCTATCCGGCCTAGACTCTACAGATGCAGTCCTAGGAAATGAGTTCTGGAGAGGAGGCGTTTTGGATAGCCATGATAGGGGCGATGAAGGATTGTGTTGTAAGGGTATCACCCCAATTTCGGACGATATATAACCTGCCAGCGGTCGTGAGCTTTCTGCTTGAGCAGGATTTTGGTCTTCTGACGATTGGGGGACATTCCAGATATCGGACTCTATAGAGCTCTGGGGGTGGGCATGGAGTTGATTCTGGGTCCGGATCTTTGGTACAGTCCGTATTGATGGAGTTGTTGGCGAAAACTTGGGCGAGGTCGACAGAAATGCGCGAGTCGGGCTATCGGAGCCGGAGTCATCATCATCTTCGGAATCGGGAACGACTCCACGCTCTTTCCAAGGCGTCATTCCGGGAGGGGGATGGGATGTTATATGAGCACCAGAGCAAGTAGCATGGCAAGCTAGAGGTACGTGACGTTACTTTAAGCAGAGCTATTGAGGAGGGAAAATGGCATGCAACAATCGCGCTTGGTTTATTTTAGCAGGATATTGGCGTCGTTAGGCAAGCTGGCTGGCACCGTCTTTTCGTGCCGCATCATTTCATGGCGCGAGAAATAGACACGAGCGCGACCCCTATGAAGCCAGGATCGCGGTATCACGTGACATATATAAGAGGTTGCGTCAAAGTTACTCCGTTAAAGCAATTATGCCGACCACATACATGGCTTGATCTGGTGATGAGGTAGAACAGTAGCTCAAGAACCACGCAGTTTTTTTTTTTTTCTTCTTAGGGTTTTCTTTTATATTCCCGTTCTCTTGGCCTCCACGACTTTCCTGTGTTTGCCCCTGCTGGCTGTATGTAGTCACTCTCTATTTGCTGCAGGCGATGTAGACCTAGTTATTCATGTATGTGAATCTTGCATGAACCTTGTTGTCCTTAAACCAAAATCCACATGATTCTATCGAGACTCTTTCCAACTGCCAATCCATATTTCCAGATATCCATCGTTCTCTTGTTAAATCTCATTATAGAAACAGCAGAACTCGCATGAACCCAACGACAACTCCATGACTAAGGGCGTTCGTTGGTGGTCCAGTCAAGCCTAGCTTCTTTCAGCCAATCACAGCACTCTATGGCCCAGACCAGGATTTTCCGTCACTGACATCCCAACATATAAAGGCCTTGGGGCGGGCGGACTTCGACAGCTTCGAACCAACCCTCCGTATCACGATTCCAGTGAGATCACTTTCAACCAAGCATCCGCAACATCGAAATCCTAAATTCACTTGACACGCTCAGGCAGCAGCATCTCGCCCTTCCCTTCCCGTCTTGCAACATTCCCGCTTGTTACTGGTTTATGCCTTCGCAATGCGAGGTACCATTCTCCCAATTGTTGTTGCCGTAGGTGCAGGGGTCGGTATTTGTACGTCTTTCAGTGTCAGAATTCAATCACCACTCATCTTGCTAATAACCTTCCTAGCAATGTACACTTTGCAGCCAGCATTTGCCCAACAGGAACAACGCAGGCTTTCCAAGGAGGCGGCCAAACAGGTTGAAGAGGCTGAGAAAAGGATGAATGCTGGAAAGAGGAGCTGAACTAGACGGCGCAGCTAAATAATGCCATCGCTGGTTTCAAAATGCGAGGTCTGGACTGCTCTGATTGCCCGCATCACCAAGTTTTGTTATTTTATCACAGGGTGTTGGTGTTGTGCTTTCCTGACTACGTCTTAGGGTTAAGCAAACATTAAGGGCTAGACGACGACGTATGGCAACTTTGTAAAAAAAAAAAAAAAATCAATAATTAACACCAATGCTTGTATGTCAAGTCGATGATTCCAGAATTAGACAAGGCAAAACACATGAGCAAATACGCAACGCTGAGGAAGCAAGATTGTGCCGTAGTTGTTGGTGGCAGAGAAGGCATAGTCATTGGTATTTAGCAGCTCAAAGGAAGGAAGATTCATGTATTGATCGTTATTGTCGACTAGATGCGTGTCTTTTTTTTTTTTTTAGTGTAGACGCAGTTGATCGCACGAAATCGGCAATATAGAAATCCATAGAAGAACGTGGCAGGAGGGTAGTGTAGCCTAGTTCTTGTTTTTGGCATAGTTCTTCTTGCCGAAGGAAAAGGGAACGTAGCGGTATTTAATCATGTGCTGGATTTGGCGGCGCACTGGAAACAAAAGAGAACGATGTGAGAACTAAGATAACAAGAGCAATTGGCGGGCTTCGGTAGATGGTACTTACTGGTGAGGAAAAACAAAATGAACCAGTACATCAAGAGTACAGGCCAGAACACCGGGATGTTGAAGAACTCAGACCAGCTGCAAAGAAACGAAATGCCAATGGCACGGGTAGCCCACAGCCAGAACTTGAACTCGGGTAGACGGCGGATAAAGGGCCGGAACTCCTCATCGGCGCGAGTTGGGAGGGTGCCTACGGAACCATCCTCCATTTCACTGTCGATGGCATCATTCGAAGGGTCGAACTTGGGGGAGAGGAAGGCGAGGAACAGGTTGAGCAGATAAATACCGAGGGCATATGCAACTGGAAAGAAAAGATAGAAGAGGTTAGCACCAATAGGCGACGACTGACAGAGGAGAAGGCGCACCAATGTACCAGCCCTGCGCAATCAATATGCGCAGACCAAAGATGAGGAGTAGCACGCCGGTGCCGATCCAGCGGTAGAGGACGTATGGCGTTGACTGGTCAAGCAGTACCTGCACTCTCTGTATGAGGAAAGCAACAAAAGTTAGTCGTGAATGCGTTCCTGGTATGACAGACGTTGACGGGATGTTTTGTTGGCAGAGCCACAGCTGCACGACTTAGCAGGCCAGCCAACAGCTAGCTCCGTTCTAGCTAGCTAGAAAGTCCTGCATCGAGGCAATAGGGATGGATATGGCCGGGGAACTGTGCTCTGGTCATGAGTTTGCCTGAAGGCTCAGGTCAACTGATTAATGGGCGACGTACACGTTGTATCCGCGAGGTCTGGGAGGTGACAGCCTCAAAGGGGGTCTTGTCGGGCTCGGGGATATCCATGGCTGTTGGCGTACGAGACGAGAATGTGGAATGCAGTGAATGGTTGGAAGTGAGGTAAACGAGAGGCGAGCAGACCGTTGATGCGTACGTAAGCGGACTTGGTAGAACGGGGGGTTCGTTTGGAGCAGGCTTGCGAACAAGAAGCGATGTGTAATGGAATACCCAGATTCAAGACCAAGGCAAGGCCTGTCGAGAGAAAAGTAGGACACGAGAGACAAGAGGAGAAGAGGGCGTGAAGCGCGGATCTGGGCCAATGCACTGTTGCAGGGCAAGGCTTGGACTTTAAAGATGGAGATCGAAAGCGTTTCAAGGCTAGGAAAGGCGAGACAGATAAAAATCGCGAAATCGGAACAGTATGCAACTCGGAAGCAGAGGATGGCACGGCGTGGGAGAGTTGTGAGTGAGGTATGAGAATTAGGAAGTTTGTTTTCTCCGGCGATCTTGGTGATGGGTCTTGCTTAGGGGCCTATTGCTGCCACGTAGTGCGTACAGGCCAGGCCAGTGCTTTACTGGATGTTACTTGCCACCTACACACTTGACTATGTAGCAAGCTTTGTTTATCCACTTAGTGGGCAGTGCAGGACGATGCTGCTTTGTGCCAGGTTTGTAGCTTTTCGGGCTTAGGCCTAGACGGACCGCAGCTAAAGGCCTAAATACGCTGCATAAGCGCCTAGAACTTAGCAGCACCCGCTATATTTAGCCATAGTTTGGCCGATAAAGACCATAGCCAAGCCCTGTAAAATCACATGCTACTGTGCTGGGGGCCGCTATTAGTGAGAACAATATAGGGTAGGGGGGGCAGCTACTGCTAGTTTGCTAGCTAGTGCTACGGGTAAAAGTAGCGATGTACTTGCCACGAGTAATGCAATAACGAGCTTCTCCAAGCCTTTGCTTAGCTTCTCCAAAGCCGTCTGTCGCTTGCTTGCTACTCTCACCATCTGCATTTGTCTCAGCCTCGGCAATACATGGATCCATAAATGGGCTCTTTGCTTCGCATTCTTTCTTCTATCACGACCTGCGATCAGGGTTTTTCACATGAACCAACTATAGTACCTACTGCAATTTTACTGCACTGCGACCCCTCCATTTCCATTAGCTAAGCTCAACTCTACCATGAACGCTTTCAGAACAGCCATCCAGCCTTGTGCTGCTCTCATGACTACCCGCCGGATGTCGGCTGCTCGATTTTACTCGGTTGCTTCCCCTGCCTATGAATACTTGACTGTTTCCCATCCACGCCCGGGCGTCAGCCAGAGTTTGTTACCCGTCCCTCAATCTGACACAGAGATATTCACTTCTGGCTGTTCTTGCGGCTAACGCTCCGGCACAGTCACTCTTAACAGACCCAAAGCGCTCAATGCATTGTGCACGCTTCTGATAGACGAGCTCAACACCTCTCTTTCTGCACTCAACTCAGATGCCGATACAGCAGTTATTGTGCTGACTGGATCAGCCAAGGCCTTCGCCGCCGGCGCTGATATCAAGGAAATGGCGCCGTTGACCTTTAGTTCCGCTTACACATCGGCCTTCATCGAATCCTGGTCGCAGCTCACGACAGCCGTCAAGAAGCCCATTATTGCCGCTGTTTCCGGCCATGCCCTTGGCGGCGGCTGCGAGCTAGCCATGATGTGTGATTTCATCTACTGCACTACAGGCGCCAATTTCGGCCAGCCAGAGATCAAGCTCGGCGTAGTCCCCGGTGCCGGCGGATCGCAGCGGTTGACTCGGGCGATCGGAAAGTCGCGGGCAATGGAGCTGATTTTAACCGGCCGGAATTTCTCTGGTGCTGATGCCGAACGCTGGGGCGTCGCAGCACGTGCATTCGAGACGCATGAGCAGCTGATGCAGGAGACGCTCAAAACAGCAGAGACTATTGCGGGGTACTCCAAGGTAGCCGTGCAAGCAGCCAAAGAGGTGGTCAACAAGAGTCAGGATTTGGGGTTGCGGGATGGCGTAGAATTTGAGCGCAAGATATTCCACGCCCTCTTTGGCAGCAGGGACCAAAAGATTGGGATGCAGGCGTTTGCAGCAAAACAGAAACCTGAGTGGGTGCACGAGTAAGGGCAGGGCAGGGCCGGGTCAGAAGGCCAAGAACGAGAAAGAGGTGACGGGAGATACAGCACTGTAAGCATCTCTTGGCCAAGGCAGCGCCTGCCTCGCCCTTGCGACAACTGACTTGGTCTTTTCTTACGCAATGATTTGGGCTGGGAACACTTGGTTTACTGAGTGAGAGAAGGATGCAAAGTGAATAAACAGATGAACAGCAACAGGCCTGGCGACGATTGCGTGGTGTTCCCAAGGACCTTTCAGCCTACTGATGTGCGTGCCATGTTAGACGTAAACAGGGGCAAGCAAGTAACTTTATTTCCTGTTCTTTTTTTCCCCATGCTAGACTTGATATGAAGCTCCGCTTCTTCTACTCTTCCTCTGCATCTTGTACGCTGGATGGCTTAATTTAAGCTGGTTTGACTGGCTGCAGCTACATCCAATCCAACCAAGCCAACCAAGCCAGCCAGCCAGCCAGCTTGGCTTGTATGTAGACAGCCTGGTACTTATTCCCGCTCGCCCATTCACCCTCCTCTTTTTCCATCTTTATTCTCAGATTTCTCCCTCTAGGGTTCGCATACATTCTGACTAGATAATCTTTCTTCAAATAACAATACCCCTTTTTCGCGGCCACCTTACAAAACCCCCAGCGAGCAAATTCAACCTAGAACATAGAAAAGACAGCTGTGGTTGGGGGGAAGCGCTGCTGCTTGCTTCACTTGATCTGACTCGCTAGCAAAGGGCTCTGCTTGGGTTGGGTTAGTTTCACTGGCCAACTCCACTATCGCCATCGCCTTGAGACGTCCGTGCTTCCACGCATTTGCTGAAGGCTGGAATCATCCATCTCACCGCCCACCAAGGCTAGTTAGACGGGTTAAACCTCCTGTTTGTCAAGTTTCAGATACGGGGGGACGGCTCTGTCGCAACCTTCTGCCGCCATGGATCTTGAAAAAGAACTCACCTGCTCCGTAAGTCTTTGTTTTTTTTTTTTTTTGTTTTTTTTTTTTCGCCTTGCCTGCACGCCTTCTCCTGTCCTCTCTCTGACACCTACACTGGCAATAGATCTGCACGGAGCTGCTTTTCCAGCCCCTCACTCTTTTGGACTGCCTGCACACCTTTTGTGGTGCCTGCCTTAAGGAATGGTTTGCCTTTCAGGCCTCTTCCGCTGAACGGTCTCCTCTACCGCTGCCCCCTGCCGGGACACCTCTCTTCACGTGCCCGGCTTGTCGGGCTGCCGTGAGAGATACCAAGCACAATGCTACCGTTGTTACCCTGCTGGACATGTTCACCACTGTCCATCCAGAAAGAGATCGTGATGCTGCCGAGAAAAATGAACTTAGAGAGAAATACCAGCCTGGTGAAAAAGTCCTCCCCGATGTTGATCTACGCGGTCGTTCGGAGCAACAGCGAGCCGATGCCGAAGAAGAGCGTCAGCTGATAGAGCAAGTGCGTCAAATGAGCTTGAATGAGATTGGAGTTACACGTCCATCGAATGCATCAACTCCGAGTAGGCCGCAGCATCGTCGTCGTCGTACTGATGAAGGTAACTCTGATACCGAACGTCGGACACATCGTCGCCCCGTGAGTCATGACGGCAGGGATCGACCCCGCAGAGACGGATCAGCCGCTCGTGCATATTTGCGTAATAATGGCGGCCATCTCCAGCCTGTCGATTTTCGCGCTTCCAGCTCTAGCAGCGACGGAGGCCACCGACGACGTATTGCTGACCAGAGACGTGGCGAGGAAACCAATGCGCCGCGAGGCGCTATCAATAGAGACGAGGGCGAAGCATCGTCAACAGCCTCCCGTCAAGTTGAACACCAGAGCTCACTACGTTCCTTGATTGGGACAACGGGAATGAGCGAAAGTGACATTGCACGTGAAGTTGAGGAGCTTGCTCGTCAGATTCAGCAGGAAGGGCTTCTTGATGGCCTAGACTTGGATAACCTAGACCCCAGCCACCATGATGAACTCTCTCGGCGTATTGCGCAGGCTTATCAACGTCGCCAGCGAGAGAAGGAACGTGATAGAGAGAGAGAGAGAGAAAGAGATAGGGAAAGGGAGAGAGAGCGAGAACATCAACGTCGGAGCGAGGCCCGCAGAACCCGCGTTGATGACCAGTCCGATATCAGCCGACCCCCACGTTCGTTAAGTTCTCAGCGTTACCACAGCAGAGACCATAGCCGGGCAAGACGTGGCACAACAACAACAACAACGACGACAGCATCAACAGTACCGACTTCATCTGCTCAGCACGAGTCGGGCCGAAACTCTGAAGATAGATCCCGTCCACCACCTGCACCTAGTGCCAGTCACTATCTTGAGATAGATACAGACCGTCGCCGTCGGCGTGCCGCAAGTACAGGCCACTCAATAACCAGTGCAGCTCGCAGCGCGACTGATTCTATCAATGGGACGACTTCTGTTAATAGCCAAGCGGCAAGATCACAAGTAGATCTAGCCGTAAGAGCACCCACGAACGATAATCGTGCAGCCAGATCCCAGACAGATCTTTCGCTTCAAACAGTGACTACGAACATCTGTGCCGCGAGGTCGCAAAATGACCTATCGCTGCGGACTGCCAATCTACAAACCGTAACCACGGAGGCTATTACAATGTCTCCGCGAGACCACAGTGATACCCAACTATTCAGCTCGCCTCCCCAAACATCAGATACTGGGCGTTCGTTTGCCGGTCGGCTACCACAAGTCACAGTAGCTTCAGCACCGCAAACACCGGCTGTTACCAGCTCTAGCGTTGCTCCACCAACGCCCGCAAATCCGCCCTCCTCTCGACGAAACACTCCCCAAATGGCTGTCGAGCTACCAGCAGAGCTTCCCGTCAATTCTAATCAGCTAGTTCTTCGAAATACCATTGCTAGCTCTCAAGGAGCGGGCCATCATCGCAGTGTATCACAGCCTGCAAACGTTACAGCATCATCTAATACAATACTGGCCCCAGAGCCCAGCATATCCTGCTCTCGCTGTGAAAAGCCCCATATTGAGTACGAACTGCATTATAATTGCGGAAAATGCTCTTCGGGCACTTGGAATATCTGTCTTTTGTGCTACCGCAAAGGTCGTGGCTGCCTCCATTGGTTAGGCTTTGGATATATGGCATGGCGGAAATGGGATCGCCTGCGTCAGGCCGGCGATGCTGACCTTGAAAGGCCCCATATGCTTACAGCTGGCCGGTATCGCCGCCCCAATAACCATGGCCAAAACTATGGCGCCGACTCGGTTGAAGAGAGGTTTGAGAGCGGCTGTTTCTGCGCGCGCTGCTACCAACGCACCAACGAATGCTACTGGCGCTGTGAAATCTGCAACGATGGCGACTGGGGCTATTGCAACTCGTGCGTGGGGCTGGGTCGGCGCTGCAACCATCCATTGTTGCCGTTAACATATCAGCCCACCAGCAGTAGTGACAAAATGTCGGTGAATCTGCCCCGTTGGGCAGCTCTTTTGACAGGCCCGACGGCCGCAAACATTGGATCATTCCGCCCGCTATCCTTCAAGCCGCAATGCAATGTTTGTGCAAAGCCTATTTTGCCGACACACTGTAGACTGCATTGCTTCCAGTGTGTACGTGAAACTGCTATAGACTTGGGAGGCTCGTATGAGGGTGACTACGATTTATGCATGACTTGTTACGCGTTTCTTGTCAGCAGCGGCAAAATATCACAACAGAACGGCACGGCAGGCTGGCGACGCTGTCTCAAAGGCCACCGGATGATTATCGAGACTTATTTGGAGGGGAACGGTGGGGAGCGTCGCGTTATAATTGAGGATATCGTTGGGGGAGCCTTGCTTAAGCTTGAGGATGACCCCCAGGAACGATATCTACGATGGACATCTAAAGAAAACGGCAGGCTTATCTCTCGGAAGGTGAGCCGCAATGTTGCTTGTGATGTCCCCACTTCAGAGCTCCAAAACGCTGTATTCTCGGTTCCGCGGGAGCAGGATCTAGGCTCCAAGTACGTGGCAGGCTGGCCGTGGTTTGGCCAGCACGAGCAAGCAGACGATGAGCTGTACTTTCCCCGAGGAGCTTCGCTGAAGGAGGTGGAAATAGCTGGTGAAAGTTGGCTGTTCGGTGTTTTTATGGACCGAAGTGGGCTGTTTCCAGCGGGCTATGCGAAGATGATTCCCAAGGGTTGAAGGGAAAAGCACAGAAACACGAGTATTTACATAACATGATGTATAGCAAATCGATCTATCCTTTCTCTTTTTCTCTTTTACTATACAGTCAGTCAGTTAGTCATCCCCCCCCCATAATTGAACCAAATTTTCACACCTGCCCTTGTTGCGGCAAATCCACGGCATTAACCCTAAGGTGTGATGACAATAGCTAGAATGCATAAATTAAGGTTACAGGCTGTTCGACATGCAGTAAGTACTATGTTCTTGCCGGTTCCGGTGACGCCATCACAGACGACCCACTTCTTTATCCCTCAGCTTAACCACAGCCAACTCAAGCTGTCCCATTGATATCGGATTATTTAGTGTTGCTGATAATATTTGCGCCTTATTTTGCTTGACTTTTTTATTTTATTTATTCTACTCCGTACTTCTTAACATGTTTCGTTGTGGTGCGCGAGGCTTTGCTACTTCGGCCCGGCGTGCCCTCCCCGGATTTGCGTTTAAGCAGACGGCCCGTCAAAGGGATCTGAGCTTGGCTCAAGGCGTCGTTAATGGGCTAACTGAAGGTTAGTTATCTTATGACGGGCATGGTTTCTGAATTCCCGCTCGAATCTCCCTGTACTGATGCTGTCGCTGTAGCAATCGGCAACACACCACTCATCCGCCTCAAACGTCTTTCAGAGGAGCTGGGTCGCAATATTTTGGGCAAGGCTGAGTTTATGAACCCTGGTGGCTCCGTTAAGGATCGTGCCGCACTTTTTGTTGTCCAGGATGCTGAGAAGCGCGGGCTTCTTAAACCTGGCGGAACGGTTGTTGAGGGCACTGCGGGAAATACTGGCATTGGCTTGGCTCATGTGTGCCGTAGCCGTGGCTATAAGCTGGTAATCTATATGCCTAATACACAGTCTCAAGGCAAGATCGATTTGCTGCGTCTTCTCGGCGCCGAGGTGTACCCTGTCCCTGCCGTTGCCTTTGATAACCCGATGAACTATAATCACCAGGCCAAGCGCCACGCAGAGGGCCTAGACAATGCGGTTTGGACGGACCAGTTTGATAACAGGGCTAATCGACAGGCCCACTTTGAAACAACCGGCCCCGAGATCTGGGACCAAACCAACGGGAAAATAGACGCTTTTACTTGCTCTTCTGGCACTGGCGGCACTTTCGCCGGAGTCATGGGTTACCTAAAGGACCAATCAAAAGGAAAGGTGAAAGCCTACCTTGCCGATCCCCCCGGGTCCGTGCTGCACAGCTATGTGCAAAGCGGTGGGAAACTTTCTGAACGCAGTGGCAGTAGCATAACTGAGGGTATTGGTCAAGGCCGAGTGACCGACAACATGGCGGGTGAAATTGGATCTGTGGATGGGTCCTTCCAAATTTCAGACGAGAAAACTATCGAAATGGTGTATCGCTGTCTTGATGAGGAAGGCTTATATTTGGGAGCTTCTAGCGCGCTCAATGTTGCTGCTGCTGTTGAGGCTGCAAAGGAGGTGGAACAGGGCCAAACAGTCGTCACCATCTTGTGTGACGGCGCTTACAGATATGCCGACCGACTCTTCAGCCGCAAATGGTTGGAGAGCAAAGGTTTGATTGATGCTATCCCGAAGCATCTCCACAAGTACATTGTGCTCGAATAAGCATAATAGATTGCAACACTCTGCATTCTGGAATGTTTCGAATTACCTTTAAGCGGCCTCTTAATGGTTGTCTTGGCTTTCAAGCAGCTGTTGGTGCGCGCGTACAAGGTAGCATAAAGCACGTACATCACGGTCTTGTTTGTATGGAGGTTTACCAGTATTCTTATTATTGTACAACAGGAGTATATAATGAAATAGACCAATACCCGGACACGTTGTTCTTAGTGTACATGTGCTGCATAGCTGTCGCAACTTTTCTTTTTATAAACGTACATTTTCTGCTCAAGCCTTGGCCTCAGTCTCCTCAGACTTGGCCTCAGTCTCTTCAGACTTGGGCTCGGTCGAGACTTCAGCTGGTTGAGGCTTTACTTGGTTAGGACCCAAAAGTGCATCGTACATGATCCAGCCGCGCCTATCAGTGCCTTCAACTCTCTTGCTTAGTCTATCCTCCATTTCTTTATTGACACCACTGGCAATACCATCCAGCTTAGCCGCTAACTCTGGGCTCACGACTTGCTTTGCTAGTTCGATAGCCTTCAGTGTAGTTGCTGCAATGGAAATGTGTCGCGTGGGCGAGTAGTTCAGGTAAAAGTCTTCAACGTAATCCACCTTTGCGCGTAGCATTTTCGAGCTCCGGTTGGGTTGTTCCTCCGGTACGGGGTGAATCTCTAAAAGACCCTTACCAGCTGGCCACTCGAGAGCTAGGATCTTTGCTATTTTGGTGACATGACCACCAGCGTCTAACTTGTTGCCGTGGAAGACAGACTGCGCCGCCAACAGCATCAGATATTGGGCTAGGACTTGGGGCTCACGGTGGAGAGCACCTGGATTCGAGGACCCTTTTGGCCGGCGATGCTCAGGCTCCTCTAGAATGTCCATGACAATGGTGGCCCATGTGGCGGCTTGCTTAGTCTCAGACGCACTCCAGTTGCTTGAAACAGCCTTGTGGCATAGCCAGTACATTATTTCGTCAACTGGGGGGAGATGGCGCAGGTACAGGCCGCTCTTTTCTGAATGACGCATTGCCTCAATAATGGACCAGATGTTACCGGTACTGCCGGCCGCACGGATAATGCGGAAACGATCTTGAAGCTTGATAGTGCGCTTGCTGCGTGAATAGCCATTGAGGAGGCGGACAAGGTTGTCCCAGTCGGCGCGGGTCTTCATGAGACTAATAGCCCGGAGCAAGATGGCCCGTGAGTTGGGCATATCCTTCTTCTTGAAGTTCAGGGTTTCAAAGCGGTGCTCATAGCCGTCAACTTCAATGACAATAGGGTCAGTCTGCAGACGTGAGCGGTACTCTTCGCTAAACACCATCTTTCGCTGCAGTGCAGGTAGACGGTACGGTAGCACAATCCGGTGTAAGATCGTCGTGAGGGTCTCATCCAGCTCTGGGGATGACGTCTTGGAGAAAATTACATCGCTTTCTGAGATAATTGTTAGCTTCTTCATGCTCAATGGCGCGCAAAAGAAGGTGCGGGCATACTTTGAGGAGCGGCACTGCTCATGTTGCGGATCATCACCGGGGCTTGCACTGGAAGCTGAGAAGCTAACCTAGCACGCAAGCCAGCTGATCGTATGGTAGCAGAAAACATGGCGCTTATAGTAGTTCCCGTAGCTCAGCCGGGATGTATCAAGAAAGGTAGCCTATGTTAGGAATACTGAGGCCGGAGAAGTATGATGCGTTTCACGTGATCATGGTTGTCAAAAAGCCTGTATCTTTTTTTTTTTTTTTTTTTTTTTGAACAGCCTTGCTAGTGGGGCAACCTGCTCCACTAGCAGGGCAGCCAATAAGCAAGCTCAAAATACCTACTGACCCACACTTTTCTCGGCCCGGAAATTTGGACATCGTCAAGCCTGGTTAACTTTGAGATGATAGATAGTGTTCAACATCACATAAACTAGCGACAAGCTTCCTGCACAAAAAGCTATGAACGTGCTTCCCGTTTGCCGGCCACTGGGCTGTCTGAAGACAGCATTTCGCCAGGCCCGCACCCAGCGTATCTCTGCACTCCAACGCAACTATGCTTCCTCCTCTCCAGCTCTGCCCTCGACCGACATCAAGGGTGCTGGCGCTCGTGTCTGTAAGTACTTGGGGGATCCGGTCGGAATCTGTGCAATGTATTGAACTTGGGTGACATTGAGCCGGCTTTAAGCTAACTAATAACCTTTTTTATATAGTCTACAAGCCCTCCAACAAAAAGCCATTCGCCGTTTTCACTGCTCCACCCACTGTTCGCACCGAGTTCAAGAACCCCGTTCCATCTTTCCACGCAGACGAGATAGCTAGGCTCGATCCCACCGGCAGCCGCACGGCGCTATTTTCTAAAGCCCGCCTAGACCGTGCTAAGGTCGGTGACGTGCTGATGGTGACGACTCGCTCGGGTGAGCCATTCTCCGGTGCTTTTATGCAAATTCGCCGCCGCGGCGTCGACACGGCCATTCAGCTACGTGGCAATCTCATGAAGACGGGTGTTGAGATGTGGTACAAGATTTACTCGCCTAGTGTTGCTGGCGTGGATATTATTTGGAGAAGACCGCGTAGAGCTCGCAGAGCTAGACTCACGTACCTGCGCAAGCCAAAGCATGACATGGGCAGTGTCGACCATTTGGTCTTCGCATGGAAGAGGGAGAGAAGCGTCCTGCGTTCGTCAGCAGGCAAGACTGGCGGTAGCAAGAATCTCTCGACTATGTTTGAGCCCTAGAAATTGGATGTTTACCATGTGCTTGCCGTCGGATCTAGAGTGGGTGTAAGTGAAGTGAAAGGATTGACTGTACTATTATTATTATTATTACCACACGTATCTTGCAATACAACATCTTGTCTTGAATATTGACCAATTGATCAAGAGCCGGCATTCCAAGACAGCTGTATGAAGTAAACATAACATCCAAATAGGGGATGCCATTCAAACAGAGGTTAAAAAAGTGATATATTAAAGTCTATAAATCTATCCACGGCTTGATTGCTCTATGGAAAAATGCACCAGTATTTGATTGGCACTTGACATATCAAAGGCTTCTCTAGCCATCAACAGTGTTGTGGCGGCTCCTTTGTCAATCATTAGGTGCATGGAAGGGGAGAGCTAGCTAGCTGTAGCTGAGGAGGTACTGGGAAAGGAAGACGGTGGAAAGAGGGCAAAAAGTAAAACAAAAACAAAACAAAACCAAAATAGATCGCTAAGCAAGGATATATGACGTGCTGGTAAAATAAATAAATGAAAAACAATTTAAATCGGAAAAACATGTCTAAGAACGGTAGTCAGTAGTCTACGCCTTTCACTTTTAGTTGGTTGTCAGTGACCGCGGAAAAGACGTTGATTTTGCGCTCATACGGTATCTCATGTTTGAGTCATCATGTTCGTCATTATCGGCAGGATTGGAGTTCATCCGACGTCGCGGAGCCGCCGTTGCAGTTGACATTGAGCGGGGCATTTGGTGGTGGCCCATCCCAGGAATATGAAGATGCACATGGGGTAGTTTGTGGAATTCGTGAGGAATGGCGGGACCGGGGTGTAAAAGCTGCTGAAGAATGCCGGGATTCCTCTCGAAAGTCTTGCTCCGAACCATTCCAAGAGTACCGCGGCGGGACTTGGCGCTCGTGGTGCGATGCAGAGGGGGAACAAGATCGGGAGGCACCAGAGTCTCACGCTCGAAGCGTTGCTCGTTAGGGAGAAGAATCGCGCGATCCAGCCCATAGGGCAGACCGCGATGGCGACCACGTATTTGCATGGCAATGATCACTAGTTTTCCAATGACAGAAAACTTGCCACTAAGCGATGTGTTGACACCTGAATATCCAAGGGACATGCCTACAGTACCGTAGGCGCTGATGACCTCGAATAGTACAGCCCACATAGTAAATTTGTTGTCCTGGACCTTGCTACCCTCCACAATGGCAAGAAGGAACAACCCAAGACAAACGTACCAAATGTCGAAAGAAAGCTGGCGGCGCAAATGCGTCCCAACATAGGAAACATCGGCGTCCTCTTTATCTTTATTTTCATTATCATCGTTGTTATAGATGGACTCATAGATTGATTCGTACACGCCTAGAGACCGTTCTTCGTACACGTTTGTGCCCCGGATTGAAATGGCGATGGGATAGACGGAGATGTACATCATAATCATATATGAGACCTGTACTCCAGGATGTAGCTGAGAAATGTCCAAGCAAGCGAAGCCGGCTGTCCGTGTTGATGTGGCCTGAAACAAAGCGTTCAAAATTCGAGTGTGAACAGGCAAGTCTGTCACCACGTCGGCTTTTAGCTGTAGAGCGAGTGCGGATGTGTTAATGTACTAGATCTAGTCGACAATTGAGATGGGGACAGGTAACTTACGTCGAGGATGATGAAAAGGATGACATCAACTCCGTTGAACAAAATAAGAACACCAAAGAGCCACCATGTAGTGTCAGATGGGAACAACAAAGTAAAACATCGGCGAGGATGGTCCAACAGAAACCTTAGCTCTTCCCAGAGCCCACTATTCTTTGGGACAACAAGAGACAATAGCCAGATAATGAACCGCAGCATTATGGGGAAGCCAGTACTTCCAATGACAATCAGAAATGACATGACCAGCATGACGAGTGTAGAGGAGTTGAAAGAGTACATGCTGTTTGGGGTCAGGGTAAAGCCTAGATCCATAAAAGCCGACCCAGATGTGAAGAAGCCCCACCACGTTCTGTCGATAGCCATGTTGTCCAGAATCTGTCCATAGCGGTTACTATGCCTGATGAACGGCAGCAAGAAACAGAGGCCAAATATGTGGAAGCCCCAGAAGTAGCAGCCAAGAATGACGGCCAGAGTGCGAAGGGAGCGATACTCTATGCCGCCTAGTTCCTCACGCTGTTCTAGTGACAGCCCAATAAACTGAGAATTGCGGCCGGTAGTAGGTGTGTAGCTCAAATATGGCATGTCCTGGATTGCCTCGCCGCCGCTGATAATATCCCGAATTTGAGAAAAGGTACGAGTGCGATACGCGCTAGGCATTTCGTTGTCCACTTCACGCCCAAAGCACTTTTTCAGCCAACGCGGCATCCTAAAAATACTGAACGTATTCTTTAGCGCCTCGGCCTCCTCTGCTATTTCCATCCGCGTATTGCGGGTATTTTGCGCCGGGCGATGATCTCGTGTTTCACGACTAGGCTCGGAAATGACTATAGTCGCTCGATTGTTGGGGTTTGCATTAGAGGCCGTCAAATTTGTATGATTTAGTGGACCGTCATCCCGAGACTCAGGTCTGTATAGTGCGGCTGATTCGCGTGGAACACGGGTGGGCACGATTCCTTGTTCGACCTCACGAGGATTGGGGATGCGAAGAATTTCGTCACCATCAATGGAGATGACGCGGGAAAGATTGGGACGCTCCAGCACATGCTCAGATCCAGCCGTCGAGCCCTGGCTGAGGAGCTGCCCCGCACCGTAGCTCACTGGGTTGAAGTTTGTCTGGGCATCGACTCCGTCGCTTCGCTTTACAGTCTCGCCAAAGACAATGCGGTTAGGTTGCCTCGAAGGGGATGTTTGGGTAGGACTTATATCTCCATCATCCTCGCTGTCATCATCATCAGCGGACGTAGTAGGGGCCTTGTATGATTTACTGCCGGCTTCAGATTCGGTTGACGAACTTTGGGACGAGTCTGACGGGAGCGGGTTCGCTGCCGTATCAATGCTATGTGGTTTAGCGGACTTGACATCAGGGAGAGGGGAGAGCATAGCGCCGTCATGGGCCATACGTCGGGCACGACCTGACGAGTGCATGACGGTAATGCGGCGGCCACGAACGCCGCCACTACTATTGGCGGTCTTGCTGCCATCGCTTGACTGAACGCTGCTGCTTGAGGCATTTTGGCGGTTGATCTGCGACTCAGGGTCAGCTTGATGCTGGTCTTTGGTGCGGCTTTTGGAAATCGTTGTCCTGCGAAGGCGCGCCTCCTTTACAAGCTGGTTGAAGTGCTTCTCGAACCAATACAGACGCAAGTAAACCACCATAGAATGCATGATGATTGGGTTTGCCATCATGGGGATTAGATAAAGGACGATTTGCTGTCCCGTGTTGAGCAGGTTTACATCAACAGGGTTAAGGCCAGCTTGGGTGCTGGAGCCAGTTGAGAAGAAGAGAGCATCGATATATGCGAGGTTGCTGTTCCCAACAGCGTAAACCAGGACGGAGCCAAATAAAGAGAAGCCGACAATGGCGATATCTAATGAGAGCGAGGTAAGTATAATGCTACCAGCAACTGACGGCGTGCAATATTCAGCATACAGGCAGGCAGGGTACAGTCTCGGCGCAAGCACCAACAAGGGCCCATAAAAGAAGACTGCCGCGGTGCATGCAGGATTATAAGACCAGGAACAGGCCAGAAGCAGAGATTCTATAGCAAACTTACAGTGAACAGTAATGAAGCTGAAGTGCGGTTTTGACGTTGGAAGAAACTTGTTGAGATTAGTCTTGAGCCGAGGCCAAAAGCCGGAGGGGGACTCTTCCATAGCTTGCGATCAAGCAGGCCGGGTTTTGAGACGAAGAATACGGCGAATGGGTAGGAGGTAGCTAGCTATGCCAGGGAAGACGGATGAAGGGGGGGGGAACGAGATGTAAGCCGTGTGGTGTATAAGTATGTGTATGTGTATGTGTGTGTATGCGTGTGTATACGTGCACAGGTGAACTGAAGTCTTGGAGCCGTGCAATTTGAAGCCGAGACTTCTAGTATGCCGCGAGCAAACGATCACTGGTACAGATAAACAATGCGCGTTTTTTTGGCAAGACGGCAAGCAAGTCGGCCAGGTGGATGAGAGTTGGGGTTAGAAAATCATGATGATGCAAGCAGAAATTAAGCCAAGAGAATTGAGCAACGAGTCGAGTCTCCAACTCTCGGGGAAAGATGATCTGGAAGAAGAAGAGGCTGGAAAAGAAGAGGAGGGCCACGCGAGGGGCAGGACGGCGATAAAGGGAGGAACAGGAAGGGGAAGGAGGGGGGATAGACGAGATATAGAAAAAGGAAGGAGGTGAAAAAAAAAAAAAAAGGAAAAAGAAAAACAGGTAGTTACAGTATTAGGAAAGAGGATAGATGAGAAAGTGAGATAATGGAAGCAAGCCGGCTAGATAAAGGCGCCCGCCCGCCCGCTCCCCTCCTCAACTTGTTCTAGTGCAAATGATGAAAAATAAGAAATATAAACATAAATATGGAATTAAATTAAATTAAATTAAAAAATAAACATGAAAATAAAAATAAAAATAAAACTAAAACTAACGAAAAAGAGCTGTGCGAGAGCCTTCAGGAGACATGTGGAAGCGCTAAGATCAAGTCCAGCAAAAACGCCTTGAAAATGACTGGTCTACGCACCGTGTACGTACGACCTCTGGCAACCCCATAGATGATCATCTATCTTGCTCGTCCGTCTTTCCTCCACTCCCTCCCATTTCTCGTATCTCAACTTTCCCTCTTCCCTTTTTCTATACCTCCATGTTTTCTTCTTCTCTGGGCTTCGGGCGGCCAGGGGCAGACAGGGAGAGAGGACAGGAGTATGGCCACAGCAACAGAACAGCGCATCACAGCACACCACACCACAGCACAGCACACCACAGGCCCAAAGCACAGCAGGAGCTAGCGGCGGAGAACGAAATTGGGCCAAATATAGTGCTGTTCCAATACTTTACGTGGTTTTCGGATTGCCGCGCAAGGATTCGAGAAGTGCGATGATGGTTGGGTGGTAATATGCAGCATTGGGGAGCTATACAGACTGAAGACTGCAGCGGGTAGGAATTACAGTGATATGTGCTATCATGATGTTACGGCAAGATCCAGGGTTTGTAAGGGCGGACAGACACTGGCAAGGCGAGAATGGCCTCTGGTTGGCTGGCTATACAGCTTTGGTCGACTCACCTTACCGCAAGTCTGCGCATCCGAGACACACTCCTCTCCACCGCGTGTTCCGTCATATTACGTGCACTTGAAGAGGAGGGGGTAGCTATGCGCAGATTATGGCTTGAGCCAAACGGCCAGGATACTAAGACAAAGAAATGGACGAAACAGCCAAACTCCAGCTGAACCGAAAGGAGACTAGATCCAAAATGAGCAAAGACGCAGCAGTACCTAGCCATTCATTATGGGGGCTTTGACAAGGCGTACGATGAAAGGAAGATCAGGCAAGGGTGTGTCCTCGAAGTCGAGCGAAGTTGAAGTTCGGCTATCACGAGCCAGAGAGACGTCAGTCACAATCCTCTTCTTACCTTTCCTTTTTCCTTGTCCAAAGCATCCCAAACAAGAGTCATAAATACAGCCATCGCGCTCTTTTTGAGCCTCGTAGACCGCCTCTGCCAAGAACTCTGAACTTGGAAGCGTTTGAAACAACAGGCTTATCATGATCTGTCGGTGTACACAATATGTACACTGCTAGTTGTAGTACAGCGCAACCGCACCTCTCGCTATCTCGGCTTGTCCGCCTCCTCCTCCTCCTCCTCCTCCTCCTCTTCGCTCACCCCAATGTACTCTTGCCGATACTAGCACACGTGGGGTAACTTTCAACTTTCGTTGCCACTGTTATGCAGAGATGCAGAGGGGAGTCAAGACTCAACGACTACGAAGCTTATCTATATCTTGTCCTACCTCTATCCTTATCCTATCTTGAGAGTATTTCGATACCGTTTCATCAATTAGCCAAAGTGGCGTAGCTTGCATGCATAGCATACCTAGTTACCCGCCTAGAGCCTCAAGTCTACATATAAGTCGGGGTCTTATATGTATTATACATTGTATGCATGCAGAAAGTACCATGTTTACCATGGGTTTTTCTCTATAACCCTGGCCCGTCTTGGCTACTATAGCCTCGAGACTGAATAGATAAAGAAAAAAACAAAATACGGGATGATGTATTGCCGACTGTACATGTTATGGGTGCAGCGCCAGCATGGCACTCATCTCTGTATCTTTAGTTCATTTTCGCCTTCTCCTCCCCCCCCCCCCCCTCTTCTTTGTTCTTCCTGATATTCAAAGCTTTGACAATTCAAAACTCGGCAGTACTTTTGTTTCAGAGCGAGTACTACCTTTTAATGCTGACAGACAGGCTGTTGTTGTTGTTGTTGTTGTTGTTGTTGTTGCTCTTCTTGCACCTGGGCTTTGGCTTGGGGCTTTGAAAAGAGCCGCAATCCTAAAATAATGTTCCTAACACAGGAAATGCTCTGGCTGTAAGAAATCAAAGACAGTCAGACAAGACGAGGCCAATAATAGCTCCTCGTCACAAGGAACGCGTCGTGACGCAGCTAACACTGACCATGGTTAAAAAAAGATATCGACAGAGGATCTGGCTGGCAACTAAACACAGCACGTCCCATGTTTCTTGTCTTCGATTTCCAGGAAACAATTACATGTCAATCTCCGGGGTGTCCTTCCAAACAGAACAGAAGAAAGAGATAGATCTATGTCTCAGCCAATGTTCGAAACTTTCCGAGATCAGCACGTTCTTCTGCGGTATGGATAGCACTGCTGAAGAAAGACCCCAAGACCCCATAAGCGCAGCTTCACACCAAACGTACGTCTTGCGAAATACACCGTTACCGGCACTTCCAGCGGCAAAGAAATACTCGCCTCCCTCCCTGGAAAGCATCCCAAACGGTAATGCTGATACAGCCAGACTATTGTATCGTCTGAAGGATCCCAAAGAAAATCAGGCAGAGCTGCATCGCTGTAGTGAATTCTCGTAGTATGCGATGCGACTGCCCTAGAATAGGTTTGGCGCCCGGCCAAGCCTCCCGCAATGTTGAAGTTGGATTTGTTTTGCGTCTATTGGAGTCACTAAGCTCAAACGACGCCAGCTTGGTTACTGGACAGAATTCACCCTCTGCCGGACTGACCACAGATTTGGGGTGAGAGAAGCCCTGCCGCGCTGTCACCTGCTCTTAGAGATGGTATGCCAAGGACCAAATAATAGGAGGAGGAACAC
The DNA here is from genome assembly GCA_002742255.2 of Ceratocystis albifundus. Lineage (NCBI taxonomy): Eukaryota > Fungi > Ascomycota > Sordariomycetes > Microascales > Ceratocystidaceae > Ceratocystis > Ceratocystis albifundus. The sequence continues at coordinate 105,389 of MAOA02000038.1, forward strand.
AAAACTTTCACTCACCTTGATTGCTGGCAAATCAAGATTTCGCCCCGACATTGATAGATTCGATGCTTTATCGTGATACCTATGCTGTGGGTTAGACAAAAATTTGGCGCTCAAATAAACCCCAACCAACCCTAATCATGTAGGCACGAGCGGTTAGGGTTGATAAGCTATCAGGACTGACTGCAAGAGCTGCCCCACACAAACATCGTGTACATAGGTTCCTAGGGGTAGGCTGGACCTGCTTGTCGCATCACGAGCCAACGACAGCAACAGCTACACGACTTCGACCAATACTGTCACTCATAATGTGGTAAGCAGGAATCCCTCGTCTTAACTTGTGTGCAATACCCTCCTCAACTTCAACTCTAACGACACCTTTTAGCAAACACATCCTGAACGCCCAGGTTTCCATCCGCGCGCCTTGCTGTACGTTTGTTATATGACGTCCCAACAAGCGGCCCCAACGTGATTGTCCGACATCCCCCCTTCCCGCCAGCTCGTGCTAACTCCTTCTTCCATCGCCTGACGTAGGCCGCAGATGGTTTGACTGCGCTGAATGCCACGCCGAAGCCGAAACACACCCTATCCGCCAGCAGTCTGACATGACATTTGCCTGCAAGAAGTGCAAAAAGTGCTTCCGCAAGGATGCACAGGAGTTTGAGGAAGCCGACGAATACTGCCCACACTGCGATAACCACTATGTTCTTGAAGCTGTCATGCCTAAAGCTGCGCTGCAGGTCGAGGGCGAGGACGCCCGTGTCGATGCGAGAATGCTGAAGGATGAACGTGTAAGAGGGAAGGGTGGCATCACCATCTTTGACCCTCAGCCGGAAGCCGATAAACTCGGTTAGACCCGCCTCCGCGGGCCAAAAAAAAAGAGATCATTTCATTGGCTAGGCATGCAATGGCTTTTATCGGTTAGGAGGGAGCAAGCCTGCTTCATGGACATGTACTTTAATAACTAGGCTTCAACGAGTAGTTTTCCCCGTGCGGCAGACTATTTAGAGGGCTTTGGTGGTTTTGTAAATTTAATGAGGATACGATTTTTTTCTTTTCAAAGGCTATTGCTGTTGTCCGCATCGCCTCTATGTAGCATGAAAAGGGGTGGCAATGTAAAGTAAAAGCAGATGTTCATTACACGTCTAGTATGCACGTTGCATCGTATGAATGGAAAATAATCAACAGAGTAGTGGCTTTCACTCGGCGTCATCCGGGCCCCGAGTCAATATTGTGGCAGTGCCTGTTCCGGGCGTCCGGCCAGTCTTTTTCTTAGCCGCCTCCTCCTGCTTCTCCTCCTCAATGCTCTTGACAAAGGCCTCAATCTCCTCTAGAGGCATCATCTCGATACTCTTTCCTGGCGCCATGAGGGCAATCTCAATGTTCTTTGCACCAGTCTGCACCACCTCTAACAAAGATTTGATGGCCAGGCGCACTGTAGCGTCACGGTCCATGTCGTCCTTGTAGTTTCGCTCGAGGAATTCACGGACTGTCTTGCTCGATCTACCAATGGCATTGGCTTTCCTGTAATGAGTGTTTGTTAGAATTGGACTTACGCAATCGGAAACAAAAATGTGGTGATAGAATTCAACGTACCATGCTGAGTAGATACCCGAGGGCTCCGTCTGGTATAGTCTAGGGACCTCACTGCCCTTGTCAAAACCAACAATCAAAGTGCTGATGCCAAAGGGGCGGACACCACCACTCTGCGTGTAACGCTGCTGCACGCCAGCAACATACTTGGTAATGTACTCGATGGTAACGGGGTCCTCGACAGTGAGACGATGAGACTGTGCCTCTATGCGAGCCTTGTCGACAAGAATTCTAGCATCAGCATTGAGACCAGCAAACGCCAGACACACATGATTGTCGAGTAGACCGAGCTTAGAGGGGGTGATGCGGGTATCTTGAAGCTTCATGGCAGAGCGTTTTTCGCAGCCCAAAACGACGACATCCTTGCCTTTCACACCAACGGCACAGGTACCTACGGAGAGAAGAAGGCAATTAGTAGTGTGCATGAGGAATAAGCTCCGTGGCTGTTGGAGACCGAGTTGGGTCGAGAACAGGCTGTGGTGGAAATCGCAATACCTCTCTTGACAGCTTCGCTAGCGTATTCGACTTGGAAGACATGGCCATCAGGACTAGGGCATTATTAGTACATGGCAGCATGCAGGCATGGGCCGTCGTTGAAATTGATGCGCACCTGAAGACTAAAGGCTGTTGTTAGTTGGATTACACAGCAAGGCTGAGCAAGACGAGAGAGTAGGTAGACTAACCAGACAGAGCTCTATCGTATGAAGATGCCATTTTTTATGTTTGGATGAGACGGGGAGCAAATAGAGCAAAGCAATGTGTCGCTCTGTTGAGAAATCCAAGTAATTGAGATTGATCTAAGGTGTATGGAACCTTATATGTGTTTGTTTTTTTGGTGTTGGCTTCGTCATTAAGCTTCGCTGTGGAGGAGCCTAGCTAGCTTGCAGGCGCCAGCGATAGCGCGGCTGGAACTTGGAGCAGTTTGTATCACGTGTCCATAACCCTTGTAGTGTCACGTGAAATATTTAGGGTCTGTGGTGGGGCTACAATAGATCTCGGGGGGGGGGGGGGATCCTAGGTAACAATGACGCAATATCCATCTGGAAGACCAAGATAGCAACGAGAATCATGAAACACAATGAGTATTAGTATCTGAAGCAGATCGAGGAACCTTCAACTACAACTATCCGGAACGGGATATCGTCAGGCTAGAGCACGAGTGAGACAGCCTAGTGCTAAGGGCAAGGGTAGCTTGAGGCAGTCATTGCATCCTCTATGCTACATGCCACACACACAGGCTTCCGAATGAATAGGTGTGTCCCATTAGTCATGGAAATGTCAAGATAGGTGGCATTATCGTCTATCCTATTCTTGTGCTTGACCGGAAATAAACAACAGAACATACTAGTAGAGGAGTAACCATAAATATATATTAACTAATGCGTAGGGAAAGAGCGCTAGGCGTGATGCTGAGAGAGTTTGGGGTATGAAAGATCCTCAACAGAGGAGATTGGTGGTATAGAAAGAACGGCTATCATTAGGAAAAGGGGGGAGAGGAGGGGAGGGGGCGGGAAAGAAATACATGGAACGACAAAGATATCAAGAGTTAAAGGGTAGAGGCAAGGCTGCAAAGAGACTGCAATACGCCCCCTCCCCTCTCTCCCGCTCAAGATCTGCACAACTATCATGGTTACAGCGAGCTTAGAACTTGCCATACTCATGCCAGTGCCGCGATGCTACAACCGACACAATATGCTGGCCTTTGGCAGCCATTCTTTGCCGGAACCCATCGCACCATGCTGTCTCCAGCTGGCTCTGGCCAGCCCCCTGAAACCCCCTAAAGTACATGTCGGCGACAGCTAGTGGTCCGGCTAGAACATCCGGCTGTGTGGATGCATTCAAGGCAAAGTCTAGAGAGCAGCAAATGTGTGCAGCTAGGATGTCATCACGTTGGTAGTTGGACACGTCGATGTTGAGTTCGACAGGAAGCACGGGGGCATACATGTTGTAGTCAACGGCGGGCTGGAAAAAAAGCCTGTGCAAGTTCAGGATGCACCGGTTGAGGAGCAGACTCCCCATCCAGAAGTAAAGAAATCCAACAGCTGTTGCTGCGTTGATAAACGCAAAGGTTTCGGAGAACGGCATATATGTCTGTGTTTGTGGCGATCGGCTGATCCAGTAGCTGTGGCGGTGGCTGTCTTCTGGGTCTTGTGCGGCAATGACGCACCATTCGTTGAGCTGACGATCGACGTGGAGACAGCGAGTGAGTAGGTCCTGGATTCTGAGCTGTCTGTCCTGTGTTAGGACGTGATGAGACGTGGCATCAGCACGCTCCAGGATGTCGGGGATCTGAACTAGAATATCGAAAAGGCGATCTATCAATGACTTGGGATAGTATTGCCAGGGAGTAGTAGCCCAATCGCGCTGGGCCAAATGTGTTGCTTTGCGGGTGAGCAGCGACCATGCAGTCTAATAAAGAGTCAGAGGAAGGCCGCGAAGCAAACGAATCAAGAATATTCATACGTTAGACGGTCGGTACACGCGAGAGAAGAAATGGTGTGCGGGGAACAAGGTGAAGGCTTGAGGACCAACAGCCTGCACAGTGTCCATGTAGTCATGGGGGCCCTTCCACTGAGAAGTCTCTGGGGGGGGAGAAGAAGAGCAGTTGTTGGGCTAAAAGGGCAGCTGTTAGAGAAACACAGGACAGAACAGGACACAAAAAAAGAAAATAAGCAATACCAACCTCGTACAAAAACACACACAGGCCCGACTTAGGCTCGCTCGCCGAATCTATATTGACTATGCATTGACCTGACACGCTGAACTCTCCATTGCTACTAGCAGGCCGGAAGTTGGGCAGCTCATAGCTTGGAGGGCTGAAGATACTGCTGGAGACCCCACGGCTGACATGGGCCAGCTTTGTCTGGAGGGAGATAATTTGTGTGGTATAGTACGAATGCTTGTCTGAGAGGAAAAGCAAGTCGTCCCATGCCGGTCTCAATGGTTCGCTAGGAGACAAAGTCGGGGCGAAAATTGGGGACCTATTGGACATGGAAGCTGAGGGGAGAGGAAGTTGTTGGGATGTTGAACGAGAGGAGGACGCAGAGGCCGGCGGAGAGGGGGAGTTTCCTTCCTGGCTGTTACGAGACCCATTGCTTTTCACACTGGCAGAGTCGCCCCTGAGAGCCTTTTTGGATGTGCTACGCGGAGGGTGTGAGGAGCACCGACCACCGTCCTCGGGGGTGGCCGTGATGAAGATCATCTGGCGCTCATAGCCCTCGCAACTGCGGCCAGTACTGACGCATTTCCGGCAGATAGGACGCAAGTTGTCGCACTTGACTCTCCTTCTGCGACATGTCTCGCAGCCTTTGTATTTTCCGGGAACACCAACCATGGTGGGTAAGGGGATTTCTGATGAAAAGAAGGGGACGTGAATATGTAGACAAAGCAGACAAGAGAAGAGACAAGGTAGAAAGTGGGAAAGAGAAAAGCCAGAGTACGGGCTGGAGAGGGGGGGGGAGGGAGGGAGGGGAGGGGGGGATGGGCAAGGACAAAATGGAGAGAAACAGGACGTAGGAATATGAATAATATGCAGTAGATTGGTATGTATGACAGCAGCGTTGTCACAGACCAAAAGTTTGTAAATATATATAGAGAAACTATATGACAGAGGGAAAGAGATGAGAGGCGAAAGATATGCTGAGCCAGGCCATGTCACGATATCATGCTGGGAGAGTGGATGCTAGCTTGTTATATATAGCCTTTGACTTAAACATACATCGTTGATATAAGCCCGATAGACAGCTACCAGTTGAGTGGCATGTCGAACCATGGAGTAAACTAGGAATAAAAACAATAAAAAACGGGAATAAACCAAACAACAGCCTGAAGGAATAAGGGACTCAACCATCAAGACCTGAATCCACAGTGTAGTTTCTTACTTACCATAGACGGACGGCCCAAAATACAGAGCGGCACCAACGAAGCCCAAGATTTATGGCGAATTAATCGATGGAGACAAGAGTAAAGAGAAAATATCAAAGACGAGGACGAGGAAGAGGACGAGGAAGGTGAAAAACAGCAAGGCAGATGGCCTCAGCACAAGACAGCAAGACAAGGGGAGACAGAAGCATGAGCAAGCAGGGGAGGAATTGGACAAATGCGAGCCAGTGACTGATTGACTATACTAGCCCGAAACCAAGCCCCTCGTCAATTATATCGGAAAATTTTAGCTTGGAAAAAAGAAGCAAGGCCAGGCCAGACGCCCACCCCTAGGGTAGGTAATGAATGCAGTTGTAGCCAGCCTGGTAGTGATTATTGCGCCCGGAAAGACAGTGAAAGGGAAGAGCCATTTCCACAGGCAAATAAATGAGTGGGTTAGTGCGTATGCCTCCTTCTTCCCTTCTTCGTTTTGGCTCCTCTCTCGTCTCCTCTCGTCTCCTCCTCTTCTCTCTTCCTTCTTCTCTCTCGTGCCCTCAACAAAGTAACCCCATTGGGGGCAATAAGCAAGGTGAGGCAGACTAGAAAGGCGTTGATAAAGATAACGACAGCAGTGGGCGGAATTTCAGCGCAAGAAAGACACTAGGAGGTAAGCTATAGCCAGATTGCCCGACTTGACACACGCACCACCCATACGCATCTACACACCTACGTACCATACATGTATGGGATGAAATGTAATGAGGAGGGGGAGAGAAGATGGAAGAGTCAGTCGGTTCAAGGATGAAGGTATAGAAAAAGAGAACGGGCCAAAAGGCGGTTGAGGGCAGCACAAGCAGGTGGCATGGGCATTGTCCAAAATAGCAGTAGATACGAAGACTATTGTGATTGTTGTTACTGCTGTCGCTGCTGCTGTCAATGATCTGCCTTTACACGTGCTCTCTATCCGCGAGACTACTTGAGCCAAGCCCGCTCCCTAGCTCTACAAAGACGTCTCTAAAAACATATACGGCAGGTTCCTGCGAGCGAGCTTTACCGGCCGCCCTCTCCCGTGAGAAACGGGTCCCTATAACTCTGTTTCCCTGGCTCGTTTCATCGGCTGTTGGGATTTGTTGGCTCCAAAGATCTACCCAGTATGGCTCCAACACAGAATATCATGCCGGAAGATGGGCATATGGATGGATGAATGGGATGAATAAGACTTGAGTGGACAAAGGTACTTTGGGTGTTTTTTATTCTACAGCGAGCGGAAGAAGAGAGAAGAAGGGGCCTTTTGCCATGAAGGGATGCAGCCCTACGAGCAAGATGGCAGGGTCTAGAGTTTCTAGAGTTGGTTGACTTGAGGGCACTGAAAAGGCTTGACAAACATCTGTGTTACGCACATTTCCTTTGGTTTTTTTTTTTTTTTTTTTTTTTTTTTTTCTTTCCATCTTGTTCTTCTAGTCGTTTGGAAAGACAAGACCAAAATCATTTATCAGAAGCTGAGATAACCTAGGGGCATAACCATCGCCAGTAATTCCCAATTGTGGTCTAATGGGCGAGATAAAGCCAAGGGTGAAGCAGAAAAAAGACGGACCAGAAGGACAAAATGAATGATGCAGAAGTAAGCGAATGGCTTGTCATTGCAGCCCAACCCAAATTAATCGCTAGCAAACATTGACTTTCTCTCTCTCTCTCTCTCTGTTTTCCTCATATTTGTCTTCTTCTTACGATTGCAAGATATGCCCTGTTGTGGAAAGTGGATCCTTTTGCTGTCAACTAGAGGACTCGAGATTGACTCGAGTCAACTCATTGGCCATTCACAGTGTGCAGGGCCTTCATTCCTTCCAACCATCCCTGCATATTATTGGAGAAATCCTCACAGAGGAAAAAAGGCAACTGCTATTAGAGGTAGGATTGATTCAGAGCACACACACACACACACAAAGGATTCGTGTGAGAAAAGAGCAAAGAAAGAGGGAAAAAAAAAAAAAAAAAAGAAAAAAAAAAGACAAAAAAAGACAAAAAAAAACACCCCCCCCCCCCAAAAAAAAAAGAGTAAATGCAAGCCGCTCTCGTATTAAGAAACGCACTCTACCGATTGGCCTGGTCCTTCCTTTCTCGTGTATTTTGGAGTTTCTAGCCCCACGCACACTGCAAAGGATTATGGGATGGGAGAGTGTCAAAGCACTAACTAGGGAAAGCGCACTATTGGCAACAGGCAGGAGCGACACGTGGATAATAGCGTAATAGCGTCAAACACGGCACACAGAGCCGGGGCAACTGCCCAAGCTTAGATGGTGTTGCAAGGACCTGAATATCTGGGGGCTTGAACATGGAGGCCAAGGGCGACGATGTTGGCGACATGACAATAGGTTGCAGAACGTCATGATGTGATATTTCCTAGTGAGACACCCAATTTGGGCAGAACTATGCTGCCAGTGAGGTGTGGGAGGGGGCTGAGGGGCGGCCATGTTTTTTCTTTTCCTTTTTTTACCCCTCTGCTCTCCTCTTTTCTCCTTTTCTCCGTGTACAGGCCCTAACCATCGAGCCATCCAGAGTCTAGGCCTGGTGGCACGCTAGATTCTCTCTCTCTCTCCAGGGTCTTGACCTTGTTTCTTTTTCTTGTTTCCCAACGAAGAGGCCCCCCCCCCCCCCTCCCTATGCAGAATGGAGGAAACATTGGCGGAAGAAGAAAACAGTCCGAGAAGAAAGGAAGAACCCTACTGCACCTGCCGCCACGGCTACGGCTACTGCTACGACTACCACTACTACTTTACCCACAATCCATCAGGACTGGCTATGGGTTCCCTGTACATTGACTTACTCTCACTCACCTGTCAATGGTCACAAACTCTCAGACACGGCCGGCCTCGCCGTGTCCAATCATAGAGTGTAAAACCGCGGGCGAGGAGGGGACATGCCATGTGGCTAGCATGGAACAAGGAATGGGCCAGATAGGAAGAGACAGGTGGGTGGTTGAAGAGGAATTGGTTGCGTCTTTTCCCCAAGGAAAATTACTAGAAAAAGTGCGTAGATCAGCATATTTCAGCTAACTGAGCTGGCTCGCTAGAACAAGAGACGAGAAAGCCACACACACACACACACAGACAAAAATAAACAACGGAGCAGCAACTACGCCCTAGCACTGCCCTTTCTCGGCCTACCGTTCTGTAGCCGCATAACCACCCCTCCCATGTATATACACACGGCAATGTACATTGCATGCATGTGCAAGCACATAGCACGCACGTAGCTAGCTCACTCATAGTTGAGGCCAAGATAAGAACCAAACCCAACGCAAACAGCAGTACACCCGCAATTCTCGGGGGCCACGAAGAACTAGAACCCACACACCAAAGGGTGGGCGAGAAGGGAAAACAAAGCAAAATTTACCAGAATTCTGCGCTCATCCTTGTCTGTCTGCCCGACATCATTTCATCTTTTTTTCGGCTATTTTATCCTAGCACCAAGGCTTGGTTGTTTGTTTTACTTATGCGCCCTAATATAGAAGATAGAGGGAGAAAGAAAGATAGCGAAACAGCGAGACGGCGGAAGAGTGTGAGAGAGACAGATAGAGATAAGATGTTGGAGGGAGGCTAATAACGACAGTAAGCCGCGCGGTCACAGGTAAATACGGCACTAAAAGACAAGGAGAGATAGAGAGGAAATCTTCGGAATAAAATCCGCGATTGAAACATACATACAGCCCCCTCCCTCCCAAGAGAATATATTAAAATCCTTTTCCGAGTGCATGTTAGCCAGGTATGCCCGCACATCAATCCCACTCTCACAGCAAACTTATAGACCACCTACAGCTTTCTGTGAGAGAGCTTGGACTGGAGACGTCATACAAACGCCGAGACACCGGGCTAAGGAAAGGAGAGGCAAATAATGGGAAGCTAGCAACAAGCCTTGGCCAAGACCCTTCCCTTCGCCTTTCGCTCTCTACTGATTTTTGGAGGGCTAAGTTGCAGAGGTTGAGCGTGAAAAGAGAGGCAAGAGAAAAGAGAAATATACATCTGGTAGCGTAGGAGTTTGCAAAAGGAGAGGGAATATGCACAGGAGAACCGCCGTTGGCCTGGCATTGTGTCTGTCTGCTGCCAACGGCGGTTTTGTCTTACCCCAAGGAGATGGTTAAGCTTTTGATAGGATTTCCCCCGTGGAATCTAGAGCGAGCAATGAATGGTTGGGCATTTGATTGAGAGAGGAGAGGAAAAAAAAAGAAAAAAAAAAAAAACCTTTGAATAAAGAGGAAAGGTCATTGGGTGAACGATTTGTCAAGCCAGCCTGTCCTCGTCCCCCCCCCCTCCCCAGACTAACTAGCTAGAGCTAGCTAGCTAGCTAAGCTATGGATATGGATATGGGCTGATATTCTCACGCTCTCGCCCTTTCTCTCTCCTCTCCTACTGCTTCTCGGTTGGTGTCTCGCGCTGTCCGGAACGCCCTTGTCTCTGTTATCAAGATCAAGAGCAGCAGGAACGCAAGAGCTGGAGTTGAAGTGAGCCTGTTTTCTCCTTTGCATTCATTGTTGTCTCTCTTTTTAGTTTCTTTTCTCTCAACTTTGGTTATCTAGCTAATGCTTGTCGTTTTGCTGGGCATCCCTCCTCCTGAGTCTCAATGAAAAGAAAACCCAGCTCCATTTCCATGCGTACAAGGCCAAGCCCTAGGCATACATACTATATATACTGTATGTAATACTAGACGCACGCACGCACACACACAGCCGACTGGCTGGCCGCAATGCAGTCTCTGTATATAGCCCGATTTCACGTGCCGATGTTCTGGGGCCATAGCAGAGTGATTGATATGAAGGAAAAAAAAAAAAAAAGAAACGAAACAACCTCCCCCTCCCTCCCTCCCTCCAAAGGCCTGGGCCATGAGGAGAGACAAGATCCGACCGAGTCAACGAGGCGAGGAGGGGCTACAAAGGAGCGACAGCAACACTGAGAAAACAGTAGCTTGGTCTAGACCGGTCTGGGCTCTCCTCCCTCCAACCCAAAAGCCTAGATTGGTCTTTGTCTTTTCCAGCTTGCTAGCTTTCCGACTTCCTGGGACTATACTAGGCCAAATTCATACCTATTCCCTTTGTCTTATTGGCCAGAGGATGGCAAGGAATGCAAGGTCAAGAGGCCGAGAAGCAAAGGATGGGTTGTTGTTCTTTTCTTCGCCTTTTGACGATCAATCAAGCGCGTGGAAACATAAAAATAATAAGGAAATAAAAAGAAGCCAATGTTTTAGTTGGGAAGGGGGGCTGGAAGGGTCTATATCCAGTCGGTATCTGCCCATATTATGGGCTGATACACAGATCCAGAGTCTGCCTGACCCTCTCATACTATTCTACTTTTACCGCCCTCTTGCATTTCCCTGCTTCCCATGTCGCGCTCTTTTAAGGCCCAATGAAGTGATATTTTTTTCTCCTATCGTTAGATGTATTTGTAAGGGTTCATGATGCCATTCTGTTCGGTCCCTTTGGTTAGCATGTGTCTGATTTGTCAAGTCATACGTCCTCCCGTCTGGCTCTCCATCCTGTCTTATTTCTTTTTTTTTTTTTTTTTTTTTTTCAAAAATAAAAAATAAAGCAAAAACAGGAGATAAGGACGGAAGCGGGATCGCGTCATGTTGGGCTGGTGTCAACTTACCGGATCATATAGCTTCTTAATGTCCTTCATCATGCCGAGTACCGTCTCGTTACGGCTGTATCCGATATACTTTTTCTTGGCAACACCCAGGCCGTGTTCGGCACTGATGCTGCCGCCCCGCTTAGAAATCCACTCGTACACAAACGGCTCAAGCACCCGCTCAATCTTCTCATCGTACTTATGTGCTGCAATATTCAGGTGCAGGTTGCTGTCACCCATGTGTCCGTAGCCAACAATACCAACCACTAGGTCGCCATCGCCCGTGCCAATCAATCCGGCCTCGGCCATGCAAACCCGCACATCCTCTACCAGCTGGTACATCTCGCCCAGCGGTATAGACACATCGTACTTGTAGACTGCGCCCCAGTGGCCCAGCGCTTCGGCAATGCCCTCACGCCACCCCCAAAGGTTGGTGATCTGCGTCTGGTCCTGCGCAACTACGCCGTCCACCACAATCTCCTTCTCCATGACATCCTCCAAAAACGTCTCTAGCTTCTGGTAGTCGTGCTCGCTATTGGATCCGCTAGTTTCGATCAGGCAGTAGAACGGGTAGTCATCCATGGGCCGGTTTGCACCCTTGGCCACGCTGACCATGCGCTGGGACTCCGAGTCCATCAGCTCAAAGGCTGACAGAATCTCTCCAAGCTGGTTCTTGGCCTCGCGGAAGGCCCGCTGCACCTGCTCGAAGCTCTCCAGGCCGAAAAGCGCCACGTTGACAGCCTGGGGTCGCTGCGGGCACTGGATGGCAATCTTGGTGATGACGCCAATGGTCCCCTCGGCACCAATGAACAGCTGCTTAAGGTCGTAGCCCGTGTTGTTTTTGCGGAGGGTGCACAAGTCATCCACTATGCGACCGTCGGGCAGAACTGCCTCAACTCCTAGCACACTGCCATGTAGAGAGCCATAGCGCAGGAGGCGAAGACCGCCTGCATTTGTAGAAACATTCCCGCCAATTTGGCATGAGCCTTTGGCTCCCAGATCAAGAGGAAACAGATATCCACGCTCAGCCAGGTACTGGTCAGTGACCTCGAGAATGGCACCGGCCTCAACCACCAACACGCCACTAACGTCATCAAACGAAATCACCTGATTCATGCGCGACATGCTGATGACAATCTCATCAAACACCGGCACTGAGCCGCCCACCAAGCCCGTGTTGCCTCCCTGTGGCACAACCGCCAGCTTGTGCTCGTTGCAGTAGCTCAGAGCCTGGCTCAGTTCCTCGGTCGTTTTAGGCCGAAGAACTAGTCGGCACTGGCCGCGGTACTTGCGCATCCAGTCTTCGTTGAAGGGCGCAATATCCCCCGAGGCGTCTGTTGTCACGCCGTCAATCACAGCACTTTCGTTGCCCAGCAGACTCTTGAAGTGAGCCACATGCTCTGCCGTGAGTGTGCCAAAATCGCCCCGTACTATGTCGGTATATTTATCAGCCGTCAGACTAATTTCTGGCGCACGTAACCGGGCTGATGTGCTCAAAAGACGTTGAGAGACGGTGGCCGTAGCAATGCCACCTATTCTTAGGTGGGATGACACAGCATGAGACAAGAATGGGGTTATGGTAGAAGGGGTACTGGTGCGGCAGATGGAAGCTCGCAGTATGGGGCTGATTCTCGACCGGGACGCCATGTTGTGTGCGATGAGCAGATTAGGAGGGGTACGCGTTAGTCGGTGCAATATAGCGGTTAGGGGGGGGGAGGGGGAGGAAGGCCGCAACACAGAAGATCACGACATGTGTGAAGTCTTTTTTGACATTAAATGATATTTAACTTAGGGTTTGCGGTTGCCAAGATTGGGCCAATCAAATGCTGCTCAGTCGGCATAGCAAGCCGACCTCGGTAGGTGGGCTTTTGTGGAGCTTTCGGATAGTACAAACCCTAACTCTACGCCAACTATATACAGCCAGCCAGCCAGTCCGGACTTTACTACTGACAACTATTATTATCCGTTGTTTTTGTTTTTTTTTCGGGCCACGGCTTTTTGCATTGACGGAATGCAATGCGATACAAGACGAGACATCGATCATGTCGAACGAAAGAGAGGATTAAGATCTGTGACACAAACTGTTTACTACCACAAGGCGAAGCATGTTCCACGCCAGGGAGCACACGGAACGCATTTCAACATAGCATAACAGCGACCTAAGAGACGGCCGAAGCATAAGATTTGCATTCTGTAACATAACGCAGTAAACAAAAAAGACTGACGCAGGCGGAGGCGGAGCGAGATTTGGTGACCGTTTCGGTTCATACTGTCCATAAGAGATGATGTGAAGGGCCTGGCTTTGGAAGTTAAGGAGGAATCGAGGGGGGGGGGGGGGGAGTTGGACGGATAGAATGATGTACGGCAGATGGAAAAGAAAAGAAAAGCAACCAGGAGAAAGACAATCTTATAAGCAGAGGGGCTCCCCTCATGCCAACCAGAGGCTGTCTTTTTATGTTCTTTGATCCCCCTTTGCAAGACATCTGTCTCTCAGCAAATGCTACCGGCTGGCCGTACACTCTTTTGACTCTCATTGATACTTCACTTGATCATTCTCACTGTCTTTCTTTATCCTTTGTTTGTCTGTCTTCCTCTTACGCTCGCTCTGCCTTGGTTTTATCCCTACATTTTATCAGGCGTCTTTGATTCACCGTTCGACCGTTTATATGGTCTGTTGCTAGCTTATTATCGATAAGCGATAAGCGATAATAGATAATAGCGATAGCTCCACTTTATTCCTCAACCAACTGTTGCACCATTTTGGCCTTCTGTAAGCGCTAGGATACCAGGCGGTAGACCACTGATAAGGCCCTGCACATCAGGCGTGCTCTAGGCCTACAGCATGGCAGCACGGTTTTTTTCCAGGCTCATAAGGGGCGATGGCAGCACCGGGGCTACCACTGAAGCCACTACTAGCGTTGCCAGCGCTACTGGTGCTGCTGCTGGCGCTGCTGCTGGCGCTATTGCTACTAGCGGTGGTTCTCCTGGCAACGGCCTGTTGGCGGTAGGTGTCAGTAACAGCGGTGAGCACGACGAAGATGGTGATGAAGTGCTGCTAGAAATCACTGACGTGACCCACGGCCGAGCAAATACAGCGGCCATTACCACTAAAATTATAGTGGGTAAAACAGCGGACAGGAACGCTGATGCCAGTATAGTGAGCAAAGTTGATAGCAGTGATGATGCCAGCACCAGTGCCGATGCCGATGCTGATGCTGATGCTACTCGTCTTGGTGACAAGACTACTCAGGATGCAGACTCAAGCTTTTGTTTACTCCCAGACCAGGGCTTTGTTTCCGAGCCTCTTGACAGCCAAAATCCTCCCCTCAACAATGCCCACCAGAACCACCAGATAAATACCCAGGATAGCCTTGTAGCTGCAAAGCCTGCTGCTTGCTCATCGCCCATCACATCTCTCCCAGTCTCTCCACAAGCGTTGTCTGCCTCTGCCTCCGCCTCATCTTCACCTCCTTCTCCTTCTTTACCAGCTCTAAAAGAAGCATTGAGCTCCAAAGAAGACCCAATCGACGATACCCAAACCCTGGAGCAGACCCTAGCGAAGCCATCATTCACAACTGCAACCCCTACAATCGCCCCCATTAGCACTGCTGCTGCTGTTGCTCCTGCTGCTGCTGCTGCTGTAACTGTGATTGCTGTGGATGCAAGTGACCAGACACCAGAGATCTCACCAAACCTGCAAGCCCTGGCCCACCACCAAACCCCACCCTCAACCACCACGACCACCACCACATCACGAGTGCGAGTCTCGACCAATAGCCTTGTCTTTCTAGACGACCCCCGAGCCTCTGTTAGCAGCTCTACTTGCTCTGAATTCTCAACCTTTTCTTCACCGCCCATCTCTACGTCCTCTGCCTACACAGCTACCTCCGCTTCCGTTTGTGATACTGGCGATACTGCTTCTGCGGCTGCTTCCCCGCCATCCTCGAGATATCTCCCGTCATCCCCATTGACCAGCCAAAGCTATAGTCGTCCGTGCTCCCCGTTTCCTCAGGTGTCTTCAGCATCGCTTGCGGCATCGACTGTCTCCACATCGGCACCATCTTCTGTAGCTCGTACTCGTGCGTATTCTTCAGCCTCGTTTGCCTCGATTTCGTCATTGATCGACCCCGCGACTACCGCGTCTACTACTACTACTACTACTGCTGCTGCTGCTGCTTCCACTACTGCTGCCCCCGCTACCTTTGCATATTCTACCTCCAAGCGCTCGCGATACAACAAACAAGAACTCTACGCTGCTCGAGTACAGCGCTCAGCCAGCAAAAGCGTCTCGTTTGGCTCTTCCCCTCCTCCAGGAGACCGCCGTACGAGCATCCAAACCCGATTTAAGCGTTCGGCGTCTAGTCCCGCTGAGGCCTTGGCTGCTGTTGAACCCCCTAAAGAGCAGGGTCTCACTAAAATGGCGTTCGCTGAACAACAGCGCTGGATCACCGTCCAGCAAAAGACATTCACAAAATGGTGAGAAATGAAGATAGGGGACAACAGGGAGATAGCCGGAACATTGAGTTGCACCAATCACCCGCTACTACCCCCCCCCCCCCCGGCCAGCTCTACACTAGCTAACATGCTTTGTACGGACAGGTTAAACACTAAGATTGAGATCAGAAACCTCCAGGTGAATGATCTTGTCAAGGATCTAAGCGACGGTGTAAGCATAGACCCTCCTTTACTCCTTTACTCTCCCTCTGTTCACCAGCTAACATACCCCTCTTCTCCTCCCCAGGTAGTTCTCATTCACCTACTGGAGTGTCTCTCAAACGAGTCTCTTGGAAGATACGCCTCGAAGCCTAAGCTGCGTGTACAGCGCTTTGAAAATGCCAATTTGTCGCTAGACTTCATCAAGTCTCGCGGCATTCAGATGACTAACATTGGTGCCGAGGATGTAGTAGACGGGAACCGCAAGATCATACTGGGTCTAATATGGACACTAATTCTGCGATTCACCATCAATGACATTAACGAAGAGGGTATGACAGCCAAGGAAGGCTTGCTGCTCTGGTGCCAACGTAAAACAGCGTGCTACGACGAAGTCGACGTACGAGACTTTAGTGCCAGCTGGAACGATGGCCTTGCTTTTTGCGCACTTCTAGACATCCACCGCCCAGACCTGATTGACTACGATTCGCTAGACAAGAGT
This sequence comes from Ceratocystis albifundus, assembly GCA_002742255.2. Lineage (NCBI taxonomy): Eukaryota > Fungi > Ascomycota > Sordariomycetes > Microascales > Ceratocystidaceae > Ceratocystis > Ceratocystis albifundus. Next base: position 121,613 of record MAOA02000038.1, read on the forward strand.
GACCACCGAAGAAACATGCAGCTAGCCTTTGACATTGCCCACAAAGAGATTGGCATTCCCAAGCTGCTAGATGTGGAGGATGTCTGCGACGTAGCCAAACCCGACGAGCGGTCTTTAATGACGTACATTGCCTACTGGTTCCATGCCTTTTCCCAGATGGAAAAGGTCGAAAATGCCGGCCGCCGTGTCGAGAAGTTTGTACTAAACATGCAGGGTGCCTGGGAGATGCAGAGTGCATATGAGCGTCGAATGGCTGCGCTACTGGCCGCCCTCGAAGGCCAAAAAGAAAATTGGCAAACCTCCAAGTTCGAGGGCACCTATGCCGATGCTAAAGCTCAGGCTGCTCAGTTTGCAGCATACAAACGCGGCCAGAAGAGAGAATGGGTTGCGGAAAAGAGCGAGCTGGCTACCTTACTGGGAAACATCAAGACAAAGCTTGGCACGTACCGGCTCCGGCCATATGAACCTCCTCGGCACCTGAGCCTGGAGAACATGGAGATTGAGTGGGCCAAGCTCTCAAAAGCAGAGATGAAGCGGGCACAGTTGATTAACGAAACAATCAGAGAGTGAGTCTCGCCGTGCCTCCTGTTGATCCGTTTATACCTTTCCTCATCTCGAGCTACCCTTACTACCCGTTCTTTGCTAACATCCATCTAGTATCAAGAATGCTCTACGCAAGTCCTTTGCAGACAAGGCCAACGACTTTGCTATGGCCCTCAATGCCATGCAACTGGCTATTTCTGGCCTCGAGGGCGATATTGAAGATCAACTAGAGCTGGCCAAGCAACTGAACCTGAAGATCCCGCCCCTTGACAAGTACCTCGAGACCATCCAAGTAGTCGATACCCAGTGCATGGAGGCCAACATTGAAGAAAACGACTTTACCACATACACTTTGGACGAGCTTGTCTACGAGCTAAGTTTGGTCAAGTCCTCAGTGCAAAAAAAGCTTGCCTTCCTTGACAACCAAATGGTGGCACGGAACATGACAAACCTAACGCCTATTCAGCTGGAAGAGTTTGAGAGTGTATTCCGCCACTTTGACCGTACCGACAGTAATTCTCTCACAGAACTGGAGTTCAGTGCTGCTTTGGCATCTCTGGGTCTCGTGTTTTCAGAAGACGAGATGCACGACTACTTCGTTGAGACTTCCCATGGCCGTGACCGCGTTACCTTTGAGCAATTCATCCGCTTCATGGTCGAAGTGACGGAAGACCAGAACTCAGCCGAACAAGTCTTCCAGTCGTTCCGCGAGGTGGCTGATGGAAAGCCCTACATCACGGAAATGGACCTACGACACTCACTAGTGCCAGACGAGGTCATTGAGAAGCTTACTGACATCATGCCTTCACACAGTGGACCCGACATGCAAGCCGACAGAGGGATGCCGCAGTATGACTACATCTCGTTCATGGATAAGCTGATGGCGGATGTTGATGATGAGACGTATGGCGAGGACTCCTTATTGAGTGGAGAGGGTGATACACAAGACGATGATGATTCGTACGAGAGTAGTAGGCATAGCGGGCAGATGTAGACAAGTGAAAACAGCGAAGAAAGAAGAAGAAGGAGAAGAAGAAGAAGAAGGGGACGGGAAAAGATATCCTGCTCTATTTTCCGTCCATGATTGTCTAAATGATCTACTATCTACCATGTTTGTCTCTGTCTTTTCTTTCTCACACATAGCTGTCATGACTTGTTCTTTTTGTTTTTTTTTTTCTTTTCCTTACTGTCTTCTTCTCATGTTGGGAGCTGTCTTGATATTCTCCTTTTTGTTCTTCTTTTATTATTATTTTTTATTTCCCCCTTTTGCTCTCTTTTTCATCATCTTGTTCACATTTTCCTTCTTCATACAACGGCTTTGCTTCTCTTCCTTGGTCTTCTAGTGTCACATATATCGAACGTTCTTTTTTAGGAAAAAAAAAAAAAAAAAAGAAAGAAATTCATGATACACATACATTAATTTACCCTCTAGTGGTTCGTCATGATAGCTTGAAATCTGAAAAAAAAATGAAAAAAAAAATGAAACAAAAGACGAGATGTACCGCAGGTGTACTGTAGTTCCACCTGTCGATAGATGTAAGCTTGGGGCCATGTTGGCTCTCATTATCGTCTTGTAGTACGTTTCCCAAGTATAGTTGGTCGTTACATGCTGGTTATATTAGGTTGCATAAAAGCGCCCGTCTCTTCGTTAAAGCCGGCATTAGCAATAAAGTCCTGCCACGAAGGACCAATCCTTGCAACTAGATAGTCTTCGTTCAAGAAATCCATCTGTTGCTGTTGTTGCATTAGCTGCGACATAGCTTGATAAGCTTGTGGCGGTTGCTGCGACTGCTGGCTGAGGTCTGCAGGGTATGACGTCATGATAGTGTCTTGCATTTGTGACGAGGGCTGTGATGGGGGTAACTGGGTTTGCAGAGGCTGTCTGGTGCCTGCCCATGAACTATCAGACGCTTTGACAGATGACATGAGAAAGGAAGAGCTAGAAGAGCCCATGCCGCTTGTTGGTGGGTTAGTCAGCTGGGAAAGCTCTGGCTGAGAAAACGGTGGCCAGCCTAGCGAGTTCGGCTGTTGGGATAGCTGGGACTGAGGCTGAAGTGGTAAAAGTTGCTGTTGACTAGTCTGACTGGTGCGCGATGTAAAGAGCTGCTGTTGATCCGGTATTGAAGTCATCGAGGCAGAATCTTTAGGAGAATACGGCGAAGGTCTGTGGGGAGCCTGGTGGGACTGCTGTAGACTAGCAGACGGTGTATTTTTCCTAGAAGTGGCAGGTGATTTGTTTTCCGACGACGAGCTAGCAATCTTCTTTTCAAGCTCGCGGATGACATTTTCCAGAAACTTGGCCTGAAGATGGCCTGTATCGGAGGAAGCTTTGTGGTGTTTGAATACAGCTCTAACGCCTTGCAGAGCTTCCATAACACTTAGCCGCAGGGTATTGTGAATGCTGTTTCCCCCACCAGAAAGACAAACTTTGAGAAGAAAAGAGGTCGCATAGGCCGTCATGACGTGGATAGAGTCCTGGCAAAAGCACAGTGATGGCAACAGATCCGGCTCGCTGAGGAGCCGCAGCATCTCATGGGCAGAGGTGAAACACGCCCATAGGGGCCGCTTATCAAAGGCCTGCATGTTGAGGGTTGTGAGCATGCTTGGTTGCAGGGGAATGGAGTAGAAGCTCAGGCGCAGATGAGCCCCGTAAAAGCAAATCAGGAAACTATGACAGCGTTCGGGCGACGTGCGGCATATGCCATACCAGCGGTCGCGCCAACGGCGCAGATCAGTTTCCATGCTTTCGAAGAGGACCTCGGATTCCAGCATATGGTTAGTACGTGGGCCGCGCCACATGTATTTGGGATGGACAAGCTTAAGGGTTTCTGATGTCAAGAGACGGAGATTGACAAAGCCACAGAGAAGCTTATCGTTGTTAGTAGCCAGGCGGTGGGTGTACCAGTTGCTAGAGTCGATGATAAAGTCAGACCGCTCAATCATCCACGGCTTTCCAGTTTGAAGGCTTATGCTAAACAGCAAGGGGAAATATTAGCAGACTTATAAGCCTGGGGGAAGGAGTCATTAATAGAGAGCAGAGATAGAAAACATACCTGCGATCGTAAACGAAGAGAAGCAGCCAAAGCCTTTCGACATCTCTCTGCTTGCGCAGCTCCAGATCACTTGGTTCATTGTGTTCATCCTCGTTGCGATGGAAGGGCAACTTGTGCCAGCCCAGCTCCATGCACATGCGGATAATGTAGCCTGTTATCAGCCATGCGCGAGTATCGTCTGGATCCTTCCAGTACGTCAGCAACAGTGTGGCGTGTACGACATCTACAGACTTAGTTCCTTGCACAAATGATTCAGTGTGAAGTTTCCGAGCAAGGGTTTGTAGGGGCTTTGAGAATTGGTGGCTAAAGGCCTTGGCAGCGGCAGCGAGAATAGCTGTGAGCAGAAACGTGGATCGAGAACGCACGTAGCTAAAGGTGTGTAAGGAACAGTCGAACTGGGCAATCCAGGGATTGAAATTCTTCATGAAGCTAGGCGACGCGTGTATGTTAAGTTAGTGGTGGGATCAGCACGGATGAATAGAGGCAGAGGTAATGGGAAACCACTACTCACTCGTCAAACAGGATATTGGCTGTCGACATGCTCAGGATGCCCTGACTAATTGGGTCATTGGCCGCATCTTCGGGGCCTAGCCCAGCAGTGGAATACTGGGCCGTCGAGGAAGAGCCTGGTCGAATTTCTTCATCTTCCACACTGAGAATGGTTTTGAGAGAGAACTTGCCCATAGTGGCCTGCTGATTCAGAAGGTCGGGAGGTTGGAAGCCCCTATTCTTGGTCCAAAAATTGCCAGTTCCACCATTGTGACTGCCACTCAGCGTGCTATTAGCGGTGCTTCGATGGGTGGGAGTGGCGACTTCCACACTGCATTCCGAAGGAGATTCGATCTTGTAGGGTTCATTTAGAGCGTGGGGGAATGCCGTATGGCCGTGGGTCGAAGTAGGAGTAGAGAGCTCCTGGAGGGGTTGGCGCAGCTGTGGTTGAGATTGCGATGGGAGAGGCTGATGCTGATGCTGGGGTTGGAGCTGGTGATGGTGATGGTGATGGGGTGGTTGAGTATGTGGCAATTGTGGCAATTGTGGCAATTGTGGCTGGTGTGGCGTCTGATGTGGCTGGTGTGGAGGATGTTGGTGGGGCGTTTGTGGCGCTCGATCCTGCTCCTGTTCTTGCTCCTGTTCCTTCTCCTGCTCCTGCTCGTGCTGATGCTGATGCTGCTGTTGTTGCTGCTGTTGTTGCTGCTGCTGCTGCTGCTGCTGCTGCTGATACTCTGAACAAGGTGGAGCCGGAAAGGACGATGTGTCTATGCTAAATGAAGGTGGGCCCACAGACGACAATGGGACGGTTGGATCATAAAATGAGCCAGGGGGCGGCGTGCCCATGTTAGACAGGCCTGCAGAGGATGATGGTGGACGGGTAACGACTTTGCCGTTGGTGCGGTTGAGCCTGTTATAGTTTTGTAAGTATTTGTTGCTATACCTATACATATATTGCCCTAAAGGCGTGCGTGGGTACGTGGATGTGGATGCCTAGGTGTGTAAAAACACAGTCTTGGGACGTGGGTGTGAAAGCATAGGTCAAGGCAGGTAGGTAGGTGTAGGCGAAACGGAGTCTGTTCGGCTGACGAGCGCAAGTGCGCGTGCGTGGGTATATGTAAGCCATCTCAAAAACACGATTGAACACGTAACACGTATACATGTTGCAGTGGAATTGACAGCGTGAAGTGGGTTGTACAACATACTTGGTACCGACTTTGCGACCTCGGCGGTGTTTTTCCAAAATGCATTCGCATTGCAGGCGTATGCAGCGTTTACAAACGACTTCGGCCTCTGCAAACACACATTTCATTTTGACTTTGCGACAGGCTATGCAGGCATTGGCACTGAAAGAATGAGAGGGAAAGGTAGGAGAATTGTGTTAGCATGTGACATGGCAAGAGAAACAGGAGATGTATTGGACAGATGGGGCTAGATAGGGCAAGGAGGAGAAAGGCCGTAGAAGGGCAGCATATGAAGACAGAGTGGGGTGTCAGCGGGCTACAGTAGGATAAGGAATGAGGTCGTACGTAATAGGGCCATTCTTTAATCGGCGCACTACAGTAGCAGCAGGTGTTGCTAATAGTGGTGGTGGTGGTGGTGGCAGTGTCGATGATGGTGATGTTGCCGCCCCGGGATCCAAAGCCATGGCCGGGGCGGGAGCTAATTCTGATGCTGATTTTAACGATGAGACATGATGAGTCTGGTTTTGGCCTGGGGTTGGGACACTATCGAGCTCGACTGGAAGCTCGTGTTGAGACGAGCTCATTATGAAGATGAGTCGTTGAGTCGATGAGCCAAAAAAAGAAAAAAAAAAAAAAGGGAAAAAAAAAAATAGAAAGAATAATTTAGAATTTGGGAGAGGAAGAAGGAAATTAACTGGCAAAGGTAAATATGAGATTTAGTGGTTTACAAGTGGAGTTGCGAGAAGAGAGATATAGAAGAGGAGAGCTTGAGCTTGAGCTTGAGCTTGGGCTTGGGCTTTTAGGTCAGACGATAGTAGCACCGAGGAGGAGAGGAAGACGTTGATTCATGGCCCAAGTATTGAATGGTCGATTTAATTAGGAATAAATAAAGGAGCGAAGGTGGGACAAACCGGGCGTCGAGGAGCAAGATATACGATGAAGAAAGAAAATGAGAATGAAAAAGAAGAAGAAGAAGAAGAATAAGAAGAAAATGAAAAATAAAAATAAAAATAAAAATAAAATAGAATAAAATAAAATAAAGAGAAGCCGCAAGCAATGAAAGAGTTAGTGAAAAGTAAATAAATAAAAAATCCGAGAAAAAAAAAAAAAAGAATGAACTGAATAAAATAAGATAAAATGGCAAAAAGAGCACACTACCAAGACCCAAGACGTATTATAAAAAGAAGCTCGGCAGATAAGTCCAGTGACGCCGTGCTCTCTCTTCTCGCCTGGAGCTTTGAAGAAAGAGAGATGGCCAGTCAGACTTGTAACTGGTGAGATATTTTATTCGCGGTTGATAGCGGGTTTTTTTTTTTTTTTTTTTGCTATTTAATAGCAACCCAAGATGAAGAAATTTTTCATCCAACAGTCTTGGTGACTAGGAAGGAAAAAGAAAAAAAAGGGAGGAAATATAGAAAATAAGACGCAGAGGAAAAAAAAGAAAAAAAAAAAAAAAAAGGCAACATCAGAGGCACGCCAGCCTTACAGTTCTATTTCAAGCGCCCTTGCCTCCTTCGCTCGACGAACATGTTCGGGGTCGAGGTCGAGGTCGAGGTCGAGGTCGAGGTCGAGGAAGGCTACGGTCAGGGTCAGGGTCAGGGTCAGGGTCAGGGTCAGGGTGTCAGGGTATGCCGAAAAAAAGGTTCGCTGACTAAGCCTAAACCCTTTCCTGGATATATGGCCATGTTGCACTTGCTTCACTTCACCACCCATACACACACGCAAACAAGGATGCAGAATAATAATATGCAGGCCAAAAGCAGCTTGCAGATCAAGCTCGAGAACAAAAAACGGGCCTCTCTTCTCGTCTCTTCTCGTCTTGGCCCGCTATCCCAGCCCAGCAAGCCTCAGCCAACCCAACCCAACCCAACCCAGCCCAGCCCAGCCCAGCCCAGCCCAGCCCAGCACCTGCCTTGTCTCTGTTTGTGCGGTTCCCTGCTCTGCTATAGGCCGATCGGGCCGAGCTCAGGGCTGTATAGGGCTGGACAACCCTAACTGGTTCGCAGCCAAGATTTGCAGCAATAATGCGAACTCAAAAGCCTACGAATAGTTACACTGGCACTCTGCACAGATCGTAGATGGCCGGTTAAGCAATAAACTTTCTCGTCTAAGCTTCGAGCACACACAACCTTTTACCGCAGGAATGAAACATAGCCTGAGTAGAGGAAGCCATGACAAACTAACGACCAGTCAATCAATCAGTCAGTCAGCCAGCCAGCCGACCAGAATCTGTCACCCGATCAATGCTGTCTTGTCTGTCTTCTTAAGCTTCTCAGTACTTGCAGATCGGAGTTGAATGGAAAACAAGCGGATTTCTGACAAGCATGAAAGTTAAAAGAAAAAATAAACTAAAAAGGAAAAAAAAAAAAAAAACATTCGGGATTAAAAAAACAAAAATTAAAAAAAAAAAAAACTCCCTCCAAAACTAAGCCATACACATTCAATAAAACCCCTAACCGGCATCTTACTCTCTCTCTCTCTCTATCTTTCTCAACCACTCGGCGCTTCCTTTTCTTACACAGCTTATTATCCTGCTCTCTCTCTCTCTCTCTCTCCCTCTGCTTGCTACTAGATAACCGGTAGGATGGGTCTATAAGACGAGCAAAAAAAAATTGTAAGATAGGAGACAACAACAAAACGACACGGTCGTCTATTATTATTCGTCTTTTTCGTTTTGCTTCTCTTGGCGCCTTGGTCTTTTCCCTCCCCTTGTTACTCGGACCGGCTACCAGTGCCGGTGTTCGACTTCTTTCGAGTTCTCGAACTCTTGGCTGTTATCAAAATCGTGCCATGCGACCATTGCACGACGGGTGGACTGGCCGGTATCCAGACAGTATGCTGCTGCGGCAAGACAAGGAAGGCCAAGCTAAGGTAGGCTGCGTCCCTTTCCATCCTTTTCTACCTTTTCTGCCTTTATTGCCTCGGGCCCCTTTTCTCACCCAGGCTGCTACGTAGTATGTAGCCGGTGTTCCAGTTACTCGGCTTATACCATCTCCAAATTAACTAAATTAGTTGGCCCGAATGTCGGCATATGTAGCCTCTAATATTAAGACAATGACGGAGGGAGAATGTGATTATGTATATCAGACAGTATCCCAGTCTAGGAGTAACGCGTGGCTATTGTTGTTTTTGCGTGATCTGAGGCATCTATCTATCCTGTCCCTCTTTTATCTTCTCCTCCATCTCCTTTCTACTTGGTAGTCTTGTCTTGTCACCATTTATCTCTCTCTCTCTCTCTCTCTTCTCAATACGGGCTCCTGGTGCGCTACCTTGCCCCTCTTCTCGTCTTCTTTTGATCCTTTCCTTGTAGCTACATCCTTGCCCCTACAGCTTACAATATTAGCCCTCGTCATGGCCTCCTCCTCCTCCTCCTCCTCCTCCTCCTCCTTCCAGCTTTCACAGGCTAAAACAGCTCATGTCAACCTCATGACAGACACCATCATCGCTAATCTGCCGGCCGATGCTCTCCGCTGTGTTCTCCGGGCCATGCTGACAATAAGCCCAGATCATAGCGCTGTCTTTGAGACGGAAGCTAAGAAATACCTACAAAGGACACCCTTTGTTGTCCCTTTGCCAATATTTGGCGTCCCGCCAGAATCCTTAATTAGTCGCAACTTCTATAAAGTTCAGGCCCGCATCCGGAGCACACTGGGCGCAGGACTAGCTAGTGACTCTCTTCAACTACTATGTCAGGTAGTCCATGCAGCTAACGAACTTGTATTTCCTCATGACAATGAGGAAGCATTGCTTGCTCTAGCAAGCATTGACGGCGATGTTGTGCAGGCCATTACAGCTGTACAAAAGACACGAACTACACCCACAGGCACGAGAAGCTTGGCTAAGAAGGAGTTGGAGGTCTTGCACAAGCTCCTTGACGCCATATCCTTGGCTAAACAGTCCTGGCGGTTCAAAAAACAGGAATTTGTGCTAGAAAGAAGCTTTGTTTTGATATCAAAGCTACTTGATCCAGGGGCTTTAACTTTGGCAGCTCCTAGAGTATGCGTACCCGCAATCACACAGGCGACCTCCACCACTCCCAAGTTCTCTATAAAACCCCATATAGAAACTTTTTCAATGGGCGGCAGAGTCTTGCCTCGATTATTTAGTGGCCTCTGGCAACTCTCTAGTCCTGCCTGGGGCGCCGCTCCCCAGAGCAAGATCATGGCCCAATTTGAAGAATATGTAAATATGGGCTTCACGGCATATGATATGGCTGATCATTACGGTGATGCCGAGGTGATTTATGTAAGTTGTGGTAGCAACAGCAGAAGAAGACGTGATGATTACCGTTAGTAGCTAACAGTTTACTTGCTCTTTCTTTTTGCTCTCCCTCTCTTTTCAGGGCTGCTTCCGTCAGAGCTACTCCGTACCAGAAAGTCTCTACGCCGCAACTAAATTCTGCGTCTTTGGACCCATAGAGGTCACGCCCGAGGTCATTGTTGCAAATGTCACCGAAAGACTGACGCGCTTGCAATCAGAGCATATTGATCTGCTCCAGTTCCACTGGCAGGACGTAAGGACCCCTTTCCTTCTCCTTTCCTCGCCTCCCCTGCTCACTTCTGCTTGCCTCCGATATATGCTGTTTATACTTGTACAACAGCAGCTAACACTTTTGCCATGACAATAGTACTCCAGCCCTGGCTGCATTGCTGCGATGAAGCTTTTAGCCGAAGATAGCCGTGTCAAGGCTCTGGGCCTCTGCAATTTTGACACGCCCAACATGGCTGCTATCTTGGCCGCTGGCGTGCCCATCGTCTCCAACCAAGTACAGTTCTCGCTCATCGACTCACGCCCAACCTTTGCCATGGCCGAAGTTTGCACTAGACAAAAAGTAAAGCTTCTGACTTATGGTACGTTGTGTGGGGGCTTCTTGGCAGACAAATGGCTTGGCCGCCCGGAGCCCGAGTTGTTTGACCCTGGCTTAACTCCGTCACAGCGCAAGTATTTTGAGATGATTGGTATTTGGGGAGGCTGGACTCTATTCCAGGAGCTTCTAGGCGTGCTAGACGGCATTGCAAAGAAGCACAAGGTGTCTATTTCCAATGTGGCCACTAGATGGGTCCTGGACTTTGACTATGTTGGGGCCGTGCTAGTAGGTACTAGAATGGGTGTGAGTGGACATGCTGAGGAGAACTTGAAAGCATACGGCTGGAGGCTGGATGGCGAAGATCAGAAGGCCATTGAGGCAGTGCAGGTAAAAAGCAGACGTGCAGTAGTCTTTCAGGCTATGGGTGATTGTGGTTCTGAGTATCGGTGATTGGGGCGACTAGGAGTAGGGAGGAAGAGGGAAGGAGAGGATGGTATGGCTATCTCTAGACATGGTAGGGCGACATTATGACGTCGTCGAGATGGCAAGGGACTGGGTACTTGCGTGAAATACGTGAACACTTGCGTAGAGCATGGATCATGCAAGTTTTGTTTAATCTCTCAATCTGAGTATTCCGGCGACTTAGGCACAACTGTTCCTCCCATTCCTCCGCGACACGGAAGATGCACGCAGATGGTTGTTTTCTTGCACCGACCACATGGCTTTTCTTGTCTTGTCTTTTCTGTCTTTCTTTTCTTTCTTTTTTCCCTCCTGGTGATTTGGTTCGGTTCGGTTATTCTAGGCAAAGCAAAGTTCCGTTGTCATTCTATCGGTGTAACCAAGAATTGCTCAGCATAACCAAGGCTTAACCGTCGTGCTACCGTCGGTAGCCATCGGGTGATAGAAAAAGACATGCCCATTCTCTGCCGTTCCTTGTGTCGAGTATACAAATGGTTTTGCAGGTGTTGTTGATCTCAATTTGTTGTTGGGTGGTTATCGTGTACATTAGGGTTGAATTAGGGTTGATGATTAGGCGGGGAAGGGGATCAAAGTCGTACGGGTTGTCACTTGTCGCACGTCTTTCAAGTGTTTCCTGTTCCTGTATACATTCACCTGTCATATAGTCCACGCAGGCAGTCCTTTGCAAGCCCAGTCAATATGTCTTACCGTGTGCATAGCTTTGGTGACCATGCGCTACAAAGAGTCGCCGTTTGGCTGCCCAACGGACTAGAGCCCTTGGCCAGCCCGTCTAACATCCCGGTATTTTGGATTGTGTAAGTGCTGCTGTTGTTTTATCGCCAACTCCCTCCCTCGTAAATCACGAGATCTGGTGGCTTGTGATTGAGGTGAGGCATAGCATGTTGTGTCTAACAATTGAGGGAAATACAGCTTTATACACGGGGGTGCGTGGCGCGATCCTACCATAAACCATGTCAACTTCGCGCAACCCACAATCAACCACATGATGGCTTCCCTTGAGTCATACAGAAGCCTCCTTGGCGGAAAGCGATTGGGCTTTGCGTCACTCGAGTACCGACTTTCTGCACACCCGGATCACCCGCAGGGTCCCGAAACGCCTGCGACCGATATTCGCAGCGCACAGCATCCTGACCATGTTAACGATATATGCTCGGGCCTTGAGTTGCTGGAAGAGACTTATGGGCTCAGCAAGGGCCAGTATATGCTGGTTGGTCATTCGTGTGGTGCGACACTGGCATTCCAGACATTTCTGGAAGAGTTCCGAGGGTTCAGGTTTCCGCTGCCGCGAACAGTTGTGAGTCTTGCTGGAATCCACAATGTCAGAGGCATTGTTGAGAATCACAAAGACAGCCCGTGGGCCGGAGTGTACCGCGACTTTGTTAGGGGAGCTTTTGGGCAAGATGAGGGAGGCGCATGGGATAATGTTTCACCAGTAAACTTTCTAGCGCAACAGAGGCTACAGGCTTGTCTGAGGGTGGTGCTATGCACGGCAACATCAGATTCCCTGGTAGAGGACAACCAGCGGCAGGAGATGGCGACAAGGTGTAGTGGCTTGGGGATTGAAGTTATAGAGGTTTCGGTGGAAGGAGAGCATGACGAGATGTGGCAGATTGGGAGTAGACAGGCTGCCGCAATACAGGCCGGCCTAGAGGGAGTGCATGCGAAGAAAGAAGTGCGAGGAACGTGAAGAGGTAGCGATGAGGGAGGGGAGAGGGCTGGGTAGAATCTGAAGAAGGTTGTATGACCTTGACTGGTGGGATGAATAAAGAGAAAGAGGTATGATGGACAAGAGATATCATGGGGGGTTTTTTTTTAAAAAAAAAATTAAAAAAAATAAAAATAAAAAAATAAAAAACTCTCAGAGAAAACGGAATCCTACAACAATAGGAAACGCAGCCCATAAGCTACAAAACAAACTGTTAGCACAAAGATAAATCAATAGTGTGACGAGACAAACTGATGGGTAGTGGATGTGATTTGCCTGTCCTCCCCTGTCGGTTTTGCGACGTCGTGACGATCGATTACTTGATGAGATGCAATGCGGTGCCGATGCAGGTACCAGAGCAGGGAAGCAGTGCTAGCTAGACCAGGCACGGGCAGATGGCTATAGTATAGGTACAGGCATAAGTACTATATGGTGCAGTATGTATAGTGTAGTGTATAACACAGAAAGATCCAGGAGTGCGGTAGACGCAAACAGCACATGGGGCGGGAATGCACTTGATTCGAAGACATGTATACATATACATATACATATATATGTATGTATACATTGACGCTTCCGTCGGCCACTCTATGTCAAGTCGAGTCGAGGGAGACGACGCGAGCGCAAGAAAGACAGACGTACGTTCACGTTTTCTTTCTTCAGTTCGGCAAGATCGACCTCAGCCAGCCTAGGCTAGGGATGGACGAAGAGTAAGTAGGCGACATACTAAGCAGCGCAGCTAGTTTATAGGTCGCAATAAGAAGCAAGGGACACAAAGGAGTTAGAGTTGTCAAAGGTAAGTAAGGAGGGGTGGCAGGTAGTAGTAGTTAGTAGGTAGGTGGTAGCGGGCGGGCGGGTTGATGTTTACATATGTACGTACGTATGCAGTTAGCCTAGTCAAAGTTTAGTAGTAAACGTTAGAGCAAAGTACCTCCTCTGCACTTACATCGAGCTTATGGGCTGGTCCCTGCACATTTTTCGACTAGGTAACCAAGGAAAAGAAGAATGATAGAGGGAAAGACAAAGGGGGGGGGGCCATGGAAGAGAAACGACGGTTCGTGTGCAGAGAATGCAGGGGATAGAGAGGCGTGAGAGAAACAGAGTTTTTATTTATTTATTTATTTATTCTTTTTTTTTTTTTTTTTTGTTCATGTAGCACACTAACCCTAGCCAGCCCTAACGACCTTCTCGCCGTAACCCCGGCGACGCGTAGAGTGAAGGCATCCCGTGACACGCGTGGTTGGAGGGCAGCCAGGGAAGACAGAAGTAGAAGGTGGGGCTTGGCGTGTCGGGACAAGAAAAAAACTTGCAAAAGTGAAGAATGAATGAATGAATAAATAAATGCACATGTGCACATATGCACAGGCAGACGGAAAAAAGCAGACGCAAGGCGAAGGCGAACGAAGGCGAACGAAGGCGACGGGATAGGTAGATAGCATCTGGCTGGCGATAATTATTTATTGGTTTGTTGTGTTCTTAGAAGAAGGCAATGAAGGTCTCTTTCTCTTATTTTGTCTGCATGTTTGGCAAGTTGGCAACTGCCTGTTGCAGATTCTCAATTTTGAAAGTAATTTCCGTACTGGAATTCTCACTTTTTTTTTTTTTTTTTTTTTCCCATGTGCATGGCCTTCTTCCCTTTGGGACTTTTCCTCTCAATTTCTCCCTTCATTTTATTTTATTTTATTTTCTCTCTTTCGTTCATCTGTTGAACCACGAACGGCGCCGGCCTTGTTTAATTTCTTTGGCTCATTATCAATTTTTTTTTCTCGTATTATTCTTTTTTCACGTTCTCTTTTTTTTTTTTTTTTTTTTACTTTTATTTTTCCTGGTGGTTGGACGCTTTGGCTCTCGCTTTGTTTCCTTTGCTTGCTACACCCCAGCCTTTTATCACTACCGCAACCACGACAACCAGAGTGTGCTTCTCTTCCTCTCCTCTCTTCTTCGTCCTCCCAGTTTTTTTGTCTCTATTCTTTTTTCTTTTCTTTTTTTCTTTTCTTTTCTTCTTTCTCGTCCAAAGTTCGGACCACGAGCCCACGAACTAAGCCAAGCGAACAAGCCAGGGTTGTTTACTACTATATCGTTATACACATCACATCCATCGATGCTCTTGCTACGCATTTCACCGCCAACCTTTTTTCTCTCTATTTTGTTTCCTTTGTAGCTGTTCCAAGCTTTTTTTTTTTTTTTTTTTTTTTCTTTTTCCCTCCTTGTATCACCATATCCCGCTGCGGAGCCCTCCTACGTAAAGTTCGCATCTCCTTTTGCTATCTCATTGCGCTTGCCCCCTCCCCCCACCCTTAGTCGCATATACCCACCCAGTCAACTGCTTTTTCTCAATCGCCTCTGTTGATTCTCTCCTCGATCCTCCCTCCCCTCCCCCAAATCATGGCGCCGTCGTCGACTACTCGCGGCCAGCGCAGCCGTGCAAATTCCAAGCGCGAGACTGCCGCGCCCACAATATCTGTCTCTGCTGCTCCCGATATCGAAACTCCTTCTAGACCCCCCAAGCGCAGAAAAAAGGTAGGTCTTGCTTTTCCCTTCTCTCCCTCTCGCAGACACGCCCTAACCCTTACTACCCCTCTCCAGGTCGACGACCTTCCCTCCCAAGCTGCTGCCCCCACCGACGACGACGATGACGAAAATAACGACACCCACTTGACCGCGGACACTTCAGCCGCTGATGAGCCGGATGGCGACCAGCTCGTGTCGCAGGTAGTTCAGCATCTTCTTTGCCCGAAAGAAAACCCTGTCCAAGCTAGCAAAGACCACTCAAACCAAATCCACGAGTCTAACAAGGACGGAGTCAAGGCCTACGCTAAAATCGCCGCCCAAGACTGGACCTTTTATGTGACTAAGTTGGAAATCAACATCGGCCGCTCTTCAGATGCTTCTATCCTCACTGCTGCTGCTACTGCGGCCTCCGACGCCCCAGCGCCGCAATCCGAGACCACAAAGCCTGAAGATCTTGTCCACATCGACCTTGGCCCTAGTAAAACTGTATCGCGCCAACACGCCCTCATATTTTTCAACTCCGAAGCTGAACAGTGGTATCTCAATGTCAAGGGACGCAACGGCGCAAAAGTCGATGGGAGCGTACTTAAATTGGGCACTTCTAAAGCCCTCAAGAGCGGCAACGTCATCGAAATTGGTGGCGTGGAAATGATGTTTGTGCTACCTTCTGAGATTAGCCCTTTACATATCCATGATACTTTCCGTCGCCGTGCCGGTCTTGCTACTGTTTCCCGTCCTCCCGCCGTTTCTACGCCAGCGCGTCAGCTACCTTCTTCCTCTTCTTCATCCCTGTCGCATAATCCAAACCTCGAGACGCCTCTGCCGCGCTCGTCATCGGCCACCGCTCGCTCGGTTTCTAGAGATCTGTCACATTCCTCGGCCCAAACACTCACATTTCAGCAGCCAATTGCCCCTGCTCCCGTCGACTATCGCCGCCCTGGAACGCCGACGTCGTCTCGAAACAATCTACTTGCTACTCCTCGTCTCGGCATACCCCCTAGCACACCCATTTCCGGCCCTTCCGACATCGACCTTAGCCTGGATGAAAACCGCCATATTAAGCCCCAGTATAGCTACGCTCAGATGATTACCCAGGCTATAATAAACACTCCCGACGAAAAGCTAAATCTCAACGGAATTTACAACTACATAACCGACCAGTACGCCTACTATCGCCATCAGCCTTCTGCTGGCTGGCAAAACTCCATCCGCCATAACCTTTCCCTTAACAAGTCCTTTGACAAGGTCGCTCGATCTACAGACGAACCAGGCAAGGGAATGAAATGGCAGATTGTAGCAGAAGCACGCGAAGACATGATACGCTCTGCCTACAGGGGTGGCAGAGGAGGTCACCGTGGAAGCTCCGTGCCTAGCTCACCAAGCCAGCTTAACTACATCACACATGGGCCTCGCGATATGGCTGCTTCTTCTCGCAAACGTAGACTATCACCTATTCACTCGCCGCCTTCATCGGGTCTGACCCCTGTGCAGTCAACGCCAGATCGTGCTGGGAGAAGACGCGGGCCCTTGGGATCTGCTGTCGCCGTTGATGGAAGTCCTCTTCCTAGACCACCTCGCCAGCGCAAGCCCGTGCCTAGCTCTGCGGCATCTCATCAAACCACTCCCCAGTCGCTGTCGAGTCTCAAGGAAATATCACAACAAAATCACCAAGAACAACCGCCTCCTGCTCCCCCACAAGGCCATTCTCTTCCCCGACAAAACGAGCCGCCAGCATCATCTCAACAAACCCTCATTGCCCCACGTTCCCCTACTCTGACATCCTCATACCTACAAGAAGATGGCTCTTCTTTTGTCACTCCAGCACCACCACGTGTACATCCACGGCTTGCCCCACCAAGCACCGTCCAACGGCCTAGTCAGTACATGCCTACAAGCTCCCCTGCTCCATTCTGGAAGTACATTGATATTGGCAGTACACCTTTGCGCTCCATGCTCAACTTTGACTCATCTCCATCGCGCCAGCCTTCGGGAACTGTTGGGGCCATGGGAGATTCTAGCCCGCCGCGCCTGGGAGACAACAGTCCTACTAAAGGCCGGGGGCCCATTAATGCCACTCCTTCAATATCTGTCTCCAAGGCAGTTGAAGACCAAGAAACAGACCATACAAAAGACGCTGTTGCTGCCTCTGCTGTCGTTGCCGCTGCCGTCAATGGCGGCGGTGCGCCTCGCACGAGTCCTAGCGATGAAGAAGAAGAAGAAACATTTGATCTGGCCAAGGGGTTCCAGTCCATTGGGTCATTTCATGCGTCAGCACCACCTGTATTGGGACGAGGGCTCCAGCTTGCACCAGGCCAAAAGTAAATGTTAAAGGGAAGGAATGCGTGAGAAAATGGGAATAAAAAAAAAACCAAGAAAAAAAAGAAAAAAAAAAAACTCGAGACCTGGCCAGTCTTGTTGGCGATCTTTGGATGTTTGTATTATTGATAAATATGTAGTATCACGGATAATGATACTCTCCGACCAATGAGACATGAATCTTGATTGAAGCGTAACCTAAGCTCCGTTCTATGCATTGTAAGCAGGTTTCTTTGGTGATACATCAATTGTAAATGAGGGAGAGAAGTTGGTGATTTGAAAATGGCAGGCCAAGACCGATTCAATTGACTGACGTATCATTGATTCCTTGTTTTTAACTTTTCACTCACTAATCGTACACCCACCCAAAAAAAAAGGATAAAAAAACAATACCGTCAGATAGCTTCTAGCTTTCAGTGCAATTTGAAAGCATCAAAGGCTCGATTGTTGGTCAGATCAGAAGTTAAAGCGCGTCCGACCAGAGGATAAAGAGGAGTAATAGAGGTGAAAACAGAGACGAAGAAACATAATGGGAGAGACGTGGGAAGACATCAGGCAAGATAAAAACAAAGATATAGCAAAATAAGAGCAAAAATGCAAATAAGCGCAACGGAATGGGGATGAGAGAATAGAAATACAGCTCTTGGCAGCAGCAATTTACACTGATAGAATACATAGATTTTTCCCGCTGGCTAAGCCTCTCGCAGATAGCCCCGTGTGGCTGTAGGAAAGAAAATCAACAAAGGTGGCGCAGTGTGACTCTCGCTTATTTGCGCTGCTTGCCGCCACGGGAACGGCCCTTCTTGGATGACGAACCGTGACCAGGCCCTTCGATATAGCTGACAAGATCGTCGATGCTGCGGCCATCAACATTGGGAGTCTTGGAAGCTTCTGAATCTAGAGTGCGTCCAGCAATACCCGCACCGGCGTTTAGCCGATTCTTAAGCAAGCTTTCGGGACGAATGCCTTGGGATTCAAGGAACTTCTCCTGTTTCGCAAGCGCAACAGCATTCTGTGTCAGGCGCTCTAGCCAGGCTTCAGCCTCCTTGGTGTTCTTGTCTTCCTTGCCCAGGTGAGATGCGAACATGTTGTATGACTTGCGCATGCAGGTGACAGCACCTTTAGCATTCGAGTCCAGAGCAAGGGCTTGTGACAGCTGGAACTGTAGCGTAGCAGAGTTGACACTATCTTCGCCAAAGATTCCCTCGCAGACACGCAGTGACTCTTCAAACCACCGGCGAGACTCGTGATATTCTTTAAGCTGCTGAAGCATAACCGCAGCGTTGTTCATGGCAGTTATTTGGTCGGGATGGTTGACCCCGTACACAAGCTTCCACAGCTTTAGCGCGTGCTTGGCATAAGCCAGCGCAATGTCACTGCGACCCATCTGATGCATGAATAGTGACAAATTGAGGTAGTTGAGCAGGGTCTCGGGCGAATCAACACCCAGAGTGCGCTCTGAAACCACAATAGCCTTGCGGGCAAGTTCGATAGCGATCTGCTTCTCATCCATCTGGTAGTAGATTGTAGACAGAGAGTTGTAGACACGGGCAACTTCGGGATGCAGAATTCCATAAATCTGCTCGTGCAGAGACAAAGACTCCAGAAGGAGATCTTGGCCTAGCTTGCGCTGGCCTTGCAGAATGGAAATACGGCCAGCCTCGAAAGCCTCCTCCGCAAGGGCACTGCGAGGAGTGGAGTGCTTTATGACAGGCACAATGTTGACAATATCCTCAGCCATAAATGTGACGTTCAGTACCTTCTTGGTGACGACATCGGAAGAAACCTCGCGAGCCTTCTTGCCCTTCTTCTTCTTGCCACCCTCGGAGGCACCGGTGGTATGGGCAGCAGAATTCGGAGTAGCAGAAGCAGTGGCAGCAGTCATATCGGATTGGAAGCCTTGGGCCTTGGGGAGACCGAAATTGTAAGTCTTGGCCTCAATTTGCAGACCTAGCGCGATGGAGATCTCACGCAAGAGCTGGACAGGCTTCACATTCTCAAGCCAATCCTCGGGGAGAGTGAATCTGAAACGCTCCGTCACATTCTGGGCGATCTCAGCCTTGATGGAATCGGTAGTGACTTTCACGAACTCCATGTTGGCGTCAGGGTAAAGCGACTGAAGGCTCTCATCAACATCGGCCTCAGGGGTCTTGGTCACGCGCCAGCCCAGCAGGCAGTTTAGCAGGTGCGCGTAGCAAGAAGTGGCAAGAACAAAGGGGACATTAGCCATGTATCTACGGCTAACATGCTTGAAGGCACGCAAAATCATGTCTTGCTGTCCGAGAATACGCAGGGCTTCGAGGCGAGAGTCGGTAGCCTGCTCAACAACTTTTCCGAGATAGCGAATGTTGATACCGCGCTTGTGTAGCATGATGCTCAAAGAAGGGCTATCCATGGGGAAGCCAATGTCAGACTCGGCTAGGTCCTTAAGCAGGTTGGGGATGGCCTGTTCTAGAAGGTAATCGCAGACCTCGCGAACACGGTCCTCGTCGTTGTCAAACTCTTCTATCTCTTCCTCGGTCTGGGGAGTCTGCCCACTATAGACATCAGGGTTGAGGCTAAACTCGAAGTCTGCAAGGTTGAGATTGAACTTCTCCTTGGGCTCGAGATCAGACTCTTTCTTCTCGGCCTTCTCAACTTCGTCTCCCTCTTCTTCAGCCTTCTCCTCAACCTCCTCCTCCTCCTCCTCCTTACTAGCCTCACCTTCCTCAGTGCTCTTTATAGCAGCATCAGCCTTAGCCTTTTGAGCATCGCTATGCTCCTTGTACTTAGCTTCAGCCCATTCCTTCATCTTCTGGCGAGCATAGATGTCGACAATCTCAGTACGGAGAACGGTCATGCGGTGGGGATAGTCAGGGCCATCCATCCAAGTGAGATCTAGAGGTGTAACGCGGTATAGATCAAGGACGTACTTGCGGCCGTCAGTTCCCATGAGACCCTTGGTTTCCACACTAGCCTCCAGATCAAAACGCTTGCCATCCTTGTCCCAGACAGGGTGAGCCTTGACTTTGAAGGCTTTAGAAAGTTTAGCAAAAGGCTCAGCAAAACGCTGGTCAGCAGCGACAACCTCCTTGCCCTCAACACCTCCATAATCAATCTGGTTCTCGCCAGGGTCGCGTTGACGGAAGATACCAGGCACAATGCTTTGGCCAACAACACGCTTTCCAAGGTAGTCGACGACGACAGTGGCAGCGGTATAAATTCCATCAATGTCCAATTGGTTTACAAGGCGGACGCCAGCGACATCCTTTCCAGTAGCAACACGGGCAGCCTCATCGCCGCCCTCGGAAGTGAAGGTGCCGACGCCATCAGCACCAAAGGAGAAAAAGACATTGTTGTGGACAAATATCTGAGCATCGGTAAGCTCAGTAGGGTTGAGAGGAGCAATCTCGCCACGAGCGACCATAATGGCACCCTTGGTAGCAGCTTCCACGTAATCAGCATATAGCTTGGAAAGCAAGCGCTCGCGGAAGACTCTATCGTTGACAGATTCTCTAGGAAGTTCCTTGGCCGACTGGAACTCTTCGTTCCAGTCACGGAGCGAGTCAGTGTTGTCAACTCCAGACATGATGAAGCCCTCCTGGCTACGAATCATGTCAGAAGAGTGGTTAGACTGGACAGTGGTGGCAGAGGGCACTAGCCATGGCGCAGCAGGGATAGCATTGGTGCATTGGAAGGTGGCCAGAGCATCCCGGCGATTGTTGTAAGCTTGAAGCTCCTCGAAGGCCGCTTTGAAACCAGGAGATACCATTCCGATTAGAGTCATCAGTGAGTGCGAGCTAGCGGCCTTAGGAGGAGGGCGCGGGAAAGGGTCAAACTTGGCATTGGAGGTCTTGCTGATGTAGAAGCCGCTAACGTGGGAAGTGACCTGGAACTGCTCGCCCTCGAGAGTGGTGAACATGAGGTAAAGAAGGTGGCCCTTCTGGCGAAGGTTATGAGGAGGAGGGTTCCAAGGAGAGATGGAGAGAGCCTTGATAGTCTTGGGGGCGTTCTGAACGGGGGTAGGAACAAACTCGCTGGGAGTGGGCTCAGAAGAGAAATCGTAGACGCCAACGGGAATAGGCTTCACGGGGTTTTCTGGCGTCTCAGTTAGGAGCTCCTGGACGTCGATGGAGTTCTGAGCATCGACAGTTTCAAGAAGGGTGATTCCAGCAGTGACTCCCTGAGTAGCCTCGATCCGTTCGGTTGCAGCGCCAATAAGTTCCCGGGTTCTCACAATATGGATACGGGCTTCCTTTTCGGTGTAGGGGTCTTCAACCAAGGTGACCTCCGGATTCTCTAGGATACCCTCAATAGATCCAAGAAGAACAAAGTCGGTGATACGCTGACCATTGAATTCCAGGTGGAAGCATGTGTACTGGTAGGCATCGGGCGAGTCGATGATAGACTGTCGGATCTCGTGAATCTGTTCTTGGGTTGAAACCTGTGGTAGACAAGTTAGTAACGAGTTTGGCAGTGTGACTAGCAGTAGGAGGAGTGTGCAGTCATGGTGACGGGCCCTTTCATTTTGGGGAACTTACAGCTACACCCATTTGGAACGGCTCCTGGGGAAGTTTGACGAGGAGTTCAATCATCTCTAAGTTTTTCTATTAGTATGACGTCTTCTCTTTGATGAGAGGGAGGGGGATGGGGGGGCAAGCCCGGCACACTACTAGTCCCATTACTCACGCTCCTGGACATCGTTCTCAATCTCATCAGCGCCAATATCGGCAGCGACTTCGCCGTCATCAACAGCCTCAACAGGCTCCTGCTCCTGGGGCTCTACAGACAGACGATCATCGGTTAGCAAGTGAGCTAAGATTAGTCGGTAGAAGAAGTTACGACTGTCTCAGGGTTTGCATCAGTTACTCACCTTTCTCGGTAGAGGTAGTCATGATTGGTCACGATCTTCCTTTTGTAGAAGAATGATTCCAAAGATAAAAGACAATATGGGAAGAACGAATGAACCGGAAACTGGTTGGCTCAAGTTGATTCCAAGTAGTGTTCCACTCCAAAAAGAGAAAAAAAAGAAGGAGAGAAGGGAGGGAAAAAGAGAAAAGGAAAAAAAAAAAACACTCGCTTATCGATTCAACGACGATATGTAACGAACAACAACTGCTCTAAGCCGCGCCAAGACCATTTATCTGAAGGACGGGGATGACAGGCACACGGAAACTTGAGGCTGAGGTTGCCGAAGATGCTATACAAAGCAATAGAGTGCGTTAGCGGAAGTCCTTAAGCCTGTTCGGGGGGGCGGGGGGGATGTCTCGAGTCGGAGTCGTATGGACAGCAAGCTAACAACGTACAGTCAAGGAGAAGCAAAAAGAGAAGAATAAAAGACAAGAGCCTGAGCTGACGAACTTCAACGGAATCAACCTCGGGCTACAAGGGCAAAGTGAGTGAGTTTTGGTGGTGTCAGTATTCTAGAACTTGGACTCATAATAATTTTTTCTGCACTTTTTCTAGGATCCGCCTTGAGTCCTGGGAGACCCCTCCATCCAGTGAGCTATAGGGCTTTTGTGGGCAGTGGATACGCTATTTGATATCAGGATTGGGATATTGACAGGATCGGGAAGTTGGAAGAGAACGACAGGAAATGAGTCGGCAATGGATAACGAAGAGCGAGCGAGCGGGCGGGCGGGCAGGCGGGTGGGAGTGAGGGCCAAAAGAGCGCAGCTGCTGGGCTGGAGAGGAGAGGGGAGATAGAGTATGGATGGATGGATGGATGGATGGATGGATACATACATACCTTAAATCAATGGCGTATACCAGACTTGTACACCTGCAGAAGTGGAAGTCTTTTGCGTCGTGGATATGCGATACGGTAAGCAGGAGTCTTGCTAGTCTGCAGCAATACAAACAAACAAACAAACAAACAAACAAACAAACATGAACATATTCACACCAAGGCTAACGCTTTCTATCTATCACAGGCATTATATTATGGCTCTTCTTTTCCCATTGTCTCATTGGTCCCGCCGCCCAATTCCCCATTGGCCACACAAGGGCCGTCATCTACCACTTAAGGTAGCTACGACAAGAAAAAACTTGAAGAAAAATTGAAGTTTGTGCGCCGCGATAAGCCAGCCAGCCCACTTATCAGACTGTAAATAGTGTTAATAGTCTAACAAAGAATAAGCCTTGTGCCTTAACAAAGACGACTTTCCATGTCTAGCCCTTCCCCACCTGCACCAAGTAGCAGCCAATCAGCCAAAAAAAAACGGTCTTTATCTCAAACAGGCAAGTTATTATTGTACACAGCCTGGTCGGTGGATGGAGGGTGGGGAATGTAAACACAAGCAGCGGCCTCCTAGCAATCTTTCTTTTCCCCTTCTTCACCAGCCTCGTCAGCCAAATGTCCATGATCGTTGCGTCTCTCTATTCTTTGTCCTTCTCCATTTTTGTCTTACTCATTCATTAATTTGCCAGTACTTCCTTTGATATGTCCATATCCATCCATATCATTCCCTCTTGATTATTTATTCTCTTACCTTCCCTTCGCCTATCGTTCCCCTGTGCATGGTATAATCGATTGTATCAGCAAGCACCCCCTTCCCTGTGCTTCCCGACCCTCCCTCCCTGTCTTTGAATGCTAATTTGGTTACCGTGCCATGTACAAGATGGCCTAGCTAGCCTTTCGGGAGCACTCGCCTTTTGACTCTCACATTCCTTCAAATCATGGCATCACTGTACCTTTACGTTTAGACTTTGCAACATAACATAACATGCCGGTGTCAAGTCGCTGTTTGGTTGAATAAACTTTTTTTTTTTTTACCCCCATCGCTATTTCATGTTCTACAACTATATTATTTCGACTCATCGTCTCTCCGCGACGTGACGTAGCTCTCTCCTTTCAGTATGAGTGCTGCGCCGCCGCGTTCATCATCACATTCAAAGCCCTCTGCAATATGGACCGCATCTCGCCGCCACCGTCTTTTACGCAACCTCAATAACCGCCTCAATAACATTCGCAGCATATTGCTGCCTACGACCAAGCCCCTTAATGATGAAGACACCACCTGCAGGCGCCGCTCATCTTCACACAATGCCCCTCCTCTCGAAGATTCACAGCGACAACGAAAGCGAACGCGCATTACTTATACGCGTAAATGTAGGCCGGCACCGCCAATCGAAACGCCACGGAAGCCACAAGTCAATAACGACGATGGCACAAAATCATCTCGATTGGCATTTCGCGCACCGGTAACACCTGGAAGAGTCCCTCTCGAAACGCCCCTGGTGCGTAAAATCCGACAGGTTGACACACCTGGCAGAACTACAGCCCTTTTCGACCCTGAAACCCCCTCTAGCCGGCGGCAATGCCACCAGGACGCGTTGGCTTCAGTTCGTACAGAAAAGAGTTCCCAGCTTCATATCGAATATGATCTTGTCCTGCGCTCTATCAAGACAATCATCGCGCAAACTCGCACTGAAAAGACCAATGGCCTTCCCGGGGCTCTCATGGAGATGTGCCTGCGCAAAGTCACAGGCGTAATCCAGGAGCTTCAAATCCAGGAAGAAAAGCGGCAGTGTGAGGCCGGATCCAAATCGCTTTTATCGGACATCGATGTTACCGCTAGTATATACGCCCATCTTGAAGCCATGAATTCCCAGGGACCGGGCTGGGAGCCGTTGCGAATAGTTGTTCTCCGCGAGGCGACTGAAATGCTCAAAGACTCCATCTGCGAAGGCTTGTTTGATATGCCCTTCATCCAAACCCTTATACAGCAGTTTGCAACCAGTGAATTGCTTTCGGAGGCTTCGCTGCTACTTGAAACCGTCACCGATATCCAATATGAACTTCCGTCGGACGGAACCGATGCCGAAGTGCTGCCACCAACACTTGCTCTGTTATACAATTTCTGCAAACACAACCATAAGCGAGACCTGCTCTTCCGAATACTCGAAAAGCTTCTTTTCTCTGGACAGCTTCCTGGTGAATGGCTCAGCACTGCGTGCTTCTTGCCCATCTGGTCCGAAGTCTTGAAGGCGCTCTCCAACGCCGCACCGTGCCGGACCGTCATGGATTTCACTGCGATGGCTTTAGCAACCTTGTCGTATTGCATAGGGGCAAAGCTAAGTCCCATGTCAAAAGCGCATGTCACAAAATCAGCTAGTTCTGCGCTTGCTTTATCAGCACAGGCATGCGAAAGAACATTCATCAGTGTCCTGGGTGCCATTGTGGCACTAGCTATCGTCAACCAAAAGACCCCTTCAGGTAGCGCAACGAAATCAGGCACTATAACACGTCGAATCGTCTTCATCTTAACACATTGCGTTTCCTACGCTCGCAAAAAGTTTCGCCGTAGTCGAAAGCGCGACTGCATCTCCGTCTTAACCCTCGCCTGCTATTTGTCTGGTCATAACTCTAGTGATCTTAACTGCAGGGACTGGGCTAGTGTCGCTGCCCTAGCGGGCTCGTATCTCGAAAAGCCGTTAGGGCCATTTGTGGACTCCGTCGTATATGACACATTAGTGAAGCTAGCATCATCAATAGCCCATGGCGCAAGTCGCGGCTCTAGCGTCGCTCCCCATCGCCACCTTCTTAGGCTATGTGAAGCGTTGAATGGTGTTGTGATCTGCGGAAGACCATTATGTAATATTAAAATAGATGGCGCTATTCTCCTTTCGCAGCGAACTGGAGACCTACGCGACGTCGTTTTCGCCGAGGGCTTATCTGGGAAAAGACGTAGACCTGTTGGCTTTAAAGCTGAGAAGGCCTTTCAAACCCCCAAAGGCATGTACTCTGGATATCAGTGGGATGATGCATTGAGTGAGTGGGTAGACTGTACAAGCAATTGTAGCAATGCCCCCTCCTCTCGCTGCACAGCGCCGGTTAATGTAACAACCAGGCGGATGAAACGGACCTTGAGCAACATCTCCAGCAGCAGCTCGTCCTCACATCGCCGCCAATCGAAAGTGCTAACACCCCCCACTCCGGCCGATACAAATGAGGACCTGTCTGAAAACGCTCTATCTGACCACATCTCTGATGAAGATGAAGACAACAAGGTTTCTCTTTCCAGCAACGAACACGGGCATCTGAGTGAAGATGATGACGAGCTTTCACATTGCTCTCTCACTTTGCCAAGAATACAACGAGATGCTGGCGATTCCGACTCTTCTATGTCGCTCCCTGGGCCCCGTAGGCCGCAACCCTTGGTCAAAATGTCTATGCCCCGACGGAAAGCCTTGCTCAAGGTCCAGCGATCAAGTAGTTACACGAAGATGCTATCATCAAATTCTCATGTAACATTAACAAGCATCGGCAGCTGGGCCGGGGCTTCAAGTGACGACGAGCTAATTTAATAGCCAGGTGACTTTGCTTTCTCTCTCTATACCCCTATTTTCATATTCTTTTGCGTATTCAATTTGAGTTTAGAATGGACTAGATACTTGGAACTACTTGGCTTTTTGATTTTCTTTTTTTTTTTTTTTTGTTTAGTACTGGCTTCAATATTACAAGACAAATCTCTAAATTTGAGACAGCCAAAACAGCCCTACTAACCACGTCCGAATATTCGTTTGCACTGTTGATGTCAACATGATAGTATACTCTAAAGGTTCGACTTGCATTATGTCTATCAAAGAAAATGGAGAACGTTCTCCTATACCGGATATCAGAAAATAAACATGATGGGATGATGCGAGTATACTAAACTCGTCATGCTGCATACATTGACAGCAGTTACAAATAAATGAAATAAATGGGTAAAAAAAAAAAGAAAAAAAAAACCAAATTGAACCCTGAGCTTCCTCAAAGCTAACTGGTTCATATAATAACCGCCCGTTCTTGTTTTTTGTTGCTTCTTCAGGTCAGTTCTCTCGAAGCCCGCTGCAAGTATCTTCGACATGCCAATAAAACAAGAGCACGCCACAAAGAGCAGGCCAAATGTTTCCGTACACCTGGCTACAAAATTACACTTCGTCTCTTTTCTTATAGCACCATGGCATTTCTGCCTAAAAATGAGTGCCCTCAGTAACGCCGTTAACAAAAGAAGCCGACTTCTTGGCCTCCACGATTTCCTTGGTTATCTGTTCTAGGCAGCCAGCGCTGGCAGCCACAAAGCCTAGATACGGGCGAGAGGGGTCAAGCACACGGCTGAGGTACTCGGGGTGGTACTGGACACCGACATACCAGGGATGGTCCTTGAGCTCCAGGATCTCCATCCGGTTCCCAGTATCGTCCTTGCCGATAAATGCCAGGCCAGCCTTTTCCAAGGCCTCGACCATGTCAGGGTTGGTTTCGTAGCGATGGCGATGACGCTCTTCAATCTCTGACACATCGCCGTACAGAGCACGAAGTTTGCTGTGCTCACTACCTGGCTGGAAGTGAGTCATACGCGAGCCTAGACGCATAGTTCCGCCCAAAGTGTCTTTGGAGCCCTCGGGCATGAAGACGATGGCTTTCTGCTCAGCCTCAGCATTAAACTCCTCCGAAGTAGCACTGGCAAAACCGGCAACATGGCGGGCATATTCGATAACGGCAACCTGCATGCCGAGGCAGATACCAAGATAGGGGGTCTTACGCTCACGAGCCCACTTGGCAGCAGCAATCATGCCTTCAGTGCCTCGGATACCAAACCCGCCGGGAACAAGAATGCCAGAAGCAGTGCACACCTCGTGCCATGCCTTGTGATATTTGGTGGGGTCAGACTTCAAGGTCTTTTCCTCTAGAAGCTCCGAGTCAACCCACTGGATGTTCAGCTTGCGGTTGCAGCGCATAGCAGAATGTTCAAGAGACTTTGTGACGGACAAGTAGGCGTCATGAAGGTCGGTATATTTACCAACAAGCGCAATGTTAACGTCTTCCAAATGGGACTTGGGAAGGACAGTTTGCTTCCAGGTCTCCCAAAGTCCCTGGCCGTGGGCGACACAGGGAGGCAAAATAGGAATGCTGTCAAGTCTGAGCTTGTTGCTCATGTTTTTGAGTAGGCCTTGCTCTTCCAAAAGAAGAGGAACCTGGTAAATGGTGGGCATGTCACGAACAGCAACAACCTGATCAATCTCAACCTGGCAACTATTGGCAATCTTGCGAATTGTGCCGTCTTCAAGGGGGATTTCGCAGCGACACGCAATCAAGTCGGGAATCAGACCGGCGCTGCGGACGCTCTTCACTGCATGCTGGGTGGGCTTAGTCTTTTGTTCACCATTGATTAGCGGCACATAGGAGACGTGAATATTGATAAAGTTCCCCTGGCCAACAGAGTGGCGTAGCTGGGTTAAAGCCTCAACAAAAGGCATGCTCTCAATATCGCCAACAGTGCCACCAAGTTCGATGATGCAGACGTCAGGCTCCTCATCAGAGTTATCAACGGGAACCTTGGAAATGCGCTGGATCCATTCCTGGATAGCGTCAGTGACGTGGGGGACAACCTGAACAGTACGGCCAAGGTAGTCACCGCGGCGCTCCTTCTCGATAACGTGCTTGTAAATCTTGCCGGTGGTGATGTTGTTATCACGTGTCAGATCGAGGCCCAGATAGCGCTCATAGTTTCCGAGATCCAAATCGGTCTCGCCACCATCCTTGAGCACAAAACACTCACCGTGCCTGAAAATCACATGTTAGAAAAGGACAAAGTTAGCAAGCACATGCATCATTAGGAAGAAACACACTCTTTAGGGTTCATAGTGCCGGCATCGACATTGATGTAGGGATCGATCTTGATGGCCTGGTGAAAAGAAAAAAAACACATGTGAGTTTAGAGAGCCATTTAACATTAGAAGAAGCAAGATCATTGCCAGTCTCGAGAGAAACCAGGGACAGCAAGACATACAGTGACCTTGAGACCCAGCGTCTTAAGCAGCAGACCGGAAGAGGAGGCTATCACGGCGAAAGAAAGCACAACAGGTTAGTGAACAGAGACTCTATGCATTTAATAGCACGGTAATAGACGAAACGAAGCACCCCAGGCTAGCATTTGGAACATGCCAAACAGCATACATCCACAGCAGTAGAGATAGCGACATGAGCCACGATAGTAGCTAAGATGGCAATGGTCATAGCAATGACAAGAATAGCCATATCACAGCGAAGAGCGCCGTCATCGTCATCGTCATCGTCGTCGTCGTCGTCGTCATCGTCAAAAAGCTTTCAAGAATGAAATACAGATAGGGTTCATACCGATAATGCCCTTGCCAACGCCGCTAATGACACCTACACATTGTGCAAAAAGGAAAGAACATTGGTTAGAAGATAGAAACTACTACAACTGTGGCAAGGCGGATCAAGATCAAGGGACACCGCTTTCCCACGGCTGTTCCAGATTGCAAGGACATGACTTACCTCCAGAAACTAGAACATACTTCATCTTGGCTGAGGTTGGGATTGAGAATGAAGCACGATAAAGTTATCTGGAGGGAAGGGGGGGAGAGAGAAAAGGAAGAAGAAGAGGGCAAGAATAAGAACCCAAAATTTTTTTCAGTACTGTCTATAAATGGAGTAGTTGCTGTACGTAGTTCAAGGCTGTTTCTCTTTTCTCTGTTTTTTCCCCTTGCTTTTTACTGCATCCTACAGGAATGAAATATAGGTTAGTCGGACTAATACTGGGTAAACTCGAGCATAGGAAACTCCGGCATAGTTGTATATAATGACAGAATTTAATCTCTCGATAAATAAATGCAAATTCAGCATATCTCACAACATCTTGCAGTTTTGGCTAGGAGTCACGTGCTGATGCGCCATAATGTAGTTACTGTGACTCGAGCCAGTCATCCAGTTAAGCGCTGTCACAAGCCATGATCTTAGGGTTACAACTTAGGGTTATGCGAGACTTTTCTACCTGTGTAACCACTCCCCCCCCACCAGCACTGACATCACAGCCAAGCTTTTCAACCCTTCTTGCGGCCACCAGTTAAGGACAATAAAAACGCTTCTACTTTATACAAGACTTTGCGGGGATGAGAGAAATTGTCACGCTTCAGCTCGGTGAGCTTGGAAACTACATGGGCAACCAATTTTGGAACGCCCAGGTCCGTTACCCTCAGATTATGCCTCCCTGGGAAGGCTCTGTTGCTGACAGGCTTACTAGGAATCATATTTCACATACGATAAAAATGATGTTTCGCTGGTGAATCACGATATCCATTGGCGCCAGGGCCTTTCTCCCGACGGGTCAGAGACCTTTCTACCTCGCACTGTGATTTACGACTTCAAAAAGAGCTTAGGCACGCTACGCAAAATTTCGCCTTTGTATGAGACTGAAGATGACGCCAGCTCTTCTTCCAATACTAAAGAGCTTGCCGCTGCTCTGTGGAATGGAAAGGCCGAAATCCATGCACAAGATCCACTCAGCGTTAGTAATTATCAGGAAGCCTTGAACGCAGGCTCAACTCCAACCAGGCCGACTGCCAAAGATGTTCGATTTTGGTCAGATACTACCCGTGTCTACTTCCATCCTAGATCGCTAGTGCCTCTAGATGACGTGGAGATTACGACTCCTAAGGTTACTGCAGGCCATTGGATGCGAGGGACCGATTTATTCCGTGAACTCGATCGCGAACACGACTTGATGGATCGCGATATGCGCCCGTTTGTCGAAGAATGTGACCTGATGCAAGGCATACAAGTCATGTGCAGTATTGATGATATCTGGGCCCCATTTGCGACCGAGTATGTCGAACGAATGCGTGACGAATACGGAAAATCATGTATTGTTGTATGGGGTGGTCAAAGCCCAGATCTCCCGGCGACTAAAAACCAACGGCATCTGCGCTTGGAGACTAAGGCGCGCGCTATTGCAGAGATGTGGTCTCAAGCATCTCTTTTAGTCCCCCTTTCAGCCCCCGTTCTACCGATAAAAAATGGCTACACACCCGATCTCTTTTCTTTCTGGCATCTATCTGCCCTTTTTGGGACGGCACTTGAAAGCGCAGCGCTGGCTTCAAGACTGTCGTATCCTAAGCACGAGATTGGCGTCTCACTAGGTGACATGACGGAGGCGCTGAACGCCCATGGAAAGCAAACAATCGCACGCCTGCGCATGACTGTGACAAAGCCAGAACCCTCTCGTGTTGAAGAGGCTGAGAAACAGCAGAAAAAGAATATCCAGCGTGGAAGCCTAGAGCTACAGTCCAAGGATCCCACAGATAAGGGCCGTAACGGCTATCAGACGGAGAGGCAAGAGGATGAGGGGGCAGATGACGAAATGCCGGATCTAGACCTTGACCTGTTTGATCTTTTAGGAGAGAATAGTGGGCGTATGCGGAAGCGCAACAGACGTTCTGCCCCTACGTTTTACACGCAGATCCTGTCCCGCCGTGGAGTAGCCCGTTCAGACCTCCCACCAAAGCGAAGTGGGGATCAAAGCTATGCTTTTTCCCGGCCAAGGGAATACCTCGGAAGGTCTGTTCAGCGTAGCTATGGCATTGAATTTGGGTTTCCCTTACTGGATAGCTTCCCTGATATCTACAGCAAAGGGCATCAAGGCGAAGTCAAATGCTTGGATGTGGATACGATTTTGTCTACAGACAATTCAATCTGCGATGAGATCCGACTACTAAAGAAGGTAGCCCTGTTTACGGTAGGCCAGGAGGATAGAGAAGGCCTTGGAAACTCGTTATCGGAGATTGTAGACGAGTATCACGAAGGTTGGTCTAGTGGGAGCGACGACGACGATGATTAGACGGCTACATTATCAAGGGAATCATTGAATTTGGGATTTCTTTTTGTTAATGATGATTTCGAGGCGGCGCGTCCCCGTGACAAAAGATGTATTGTGTAGTGTAAGATAAATAAGCCAGTAAAAAAACAAAAGATAATAGAACAGCAATGAAGCAAAACCAGTAAAGTCCTTCCAGAAACCGAGAATCAGTCTATACCAAGCCAATACCAAGTAGGTATAGAGATATAAAAGAAAGGTCAACTACAAAGCAGTGAAACAACAAAACAAACCCCCAAAAGCAAAGCGAGATGTCCTGTATCATGAGTAAGAAAGAGAGAATTGAGAAAAATAAAGCCAGGATATCCCGCTGAAATAACCGCAGCAGCGCCTTGGTACGCCCGATTAGAAGTTCCAGACAGAAAGAAAACATCGACGAGCAATGATGCAGACAAGAGAAAACAAGGAAATAAAAGAGTGAAAAAAACGCAGAGAAAAAAGAGAAACTCCAAAGAAGCAAATATAATGAATAGAATCTGGAAATT
This sequence comes from Ceratocystis albifundus, assembly GCA_002742255.2. NCBI lineage: Eukaryota > Fungi > Ascomycota > Sordariomycetes > Microascales > Ceratocystidaceae > Ceratocystis > Ceratocystis albifundus. Next base: position 153,825 of record MAOA02000038.1, read on the forward strand.
GCGGCTGTACTCACAAATAAGAAGGAGAGTGTGCCTTTCCTTACCTAACTTTGTTTATTTTTTATTTTTTTTTTGGGAGTGGGAGGATTTCAAATGTTGATTATAACGATACGGCGTGTATTTTGTGCTTAAAAAGACTTGAACGGAGGAGTAAGGTAGCAAGAAAACAATGTTGAGGGGGGTTTTTTTTTCAAGCGTGTTGCCGGTATCATGTCGAGTAGTGTCACCCACGACATCGATGTTGGCGTGTTTCTCGATTCACGCATTTATTAGCGGTGGTAGTTGATGGGGACGGGAGTGATTTCTACGCGTAACTCAAGTAGCTTGGACAAAACTTGAGATTTCGGACAAAATAGTCGGGCGTTATTATGAAAATCGTAGGTGGCTTGGTTGCGCCGAATTAACTAGATATAATTGTGTGGTGTGTGGATCTGGCCGTTGATATGTTGCAAGGTAGAAGCCGGTAATACGATGTGGATGGGAAGCTGACGTGTCTGTAGAATGAATATGGTGTAGAGATTAGAACTGTGTCGCTAGAGATGCGAGGTTTTGCGTTTTCTGGCATCTCGAAGTTAGGGTGAATGGCAATGAAGCCTTGAAAAGAGCCGAGGTAAGCTGAATGAATCTCCATGAAGAGACCTGGATACTACGTGCGCCACAGCGCGAGCATAGACCTGCTTCCATAATCAAGCCTAGGTAGCAGCAACAGACTGATGCTTCTTGGTAGGCGGCTCGGCAACCTAGTTGGAAGGATAGTATTAGCAACACGAAAAAATACAGATATGAACAAATAGCCCTTTGTCCAGGGACAACCTGAATCTCTAAGCTACCAACAAAAAGACGCGCAAAACACAAGCGCTAGAGTCTTTTATGGATGCAAGAGTAGTAACAAAATTACTATAGAGTATGATGAGAGAGCGTTGATATATACCTCGGGCGCCATGCGACGTTTCTTGGCCTGCATTTCGGTAGGTTGAGCAGACTCAGCCCGGCGAACTCGTTTGACTGCCTTGCGTTTGGGCTTGACTTCGCCCTCTTCGAAAACATCATCAGGAAGATCAAAGCTGCAGAGAACTATGTTAGTCTGTGTTTGCATGTGAGGAGGGTATACACATCCACTGTAACTAGCGGGAAACGAAAAGAAAAGAAATACTTACTTGCGCATGTGAGCAATGTTTAAAAAGTTCACTTCGGGTTCATACTTGTCCCACCTTATGCAGACTTCCTTGAAATCTGCCACTGCAGTGGACAGGTCCAGCGATTTGGCATCTTTCTTGAGTTCTAGTCCAACGTAGTGCGTCAAAGTGTAAAGCAAGTCGTTGTCTTCCTTGGGCGCTGCTGTCTCATCGGCGTCCGTCTTCTCACCCGCGGCCTCGGTTCCATTCGGCTTGGTACTGTCAATCTGTGCGATATTAGTCTCGGCTTCGTTAACCTTGGTACCGTCGGTACTGATGTCGTCGGTCTTTCCGTCAACAGCTACAATGCCATTGACCTTGGTGCCATTCGCCTTGCTGTCATCGCCACCTTCCTTGGATATAGACTGCTCAGCCTCAGCGCTAGATATGGCAAACTTCTGAGAACCGTTCAGCACATCTTGAATATCCTGTGCCGCCTTGCACCTATGAACACGTTCAAATCCCTTGACAAAAATGTGAGCCACCTCGATACTGTCATGGCGATCGACATTCTGCACCAGGACTCGGGCTTTGGATTCAATAAATCCACTCCACTTCTTGTGGGCTTCCTTGGTAGTACTCGCGCTCGTGACGGCCAAATAGTACTTGTAGCCAGTCGTAAAGAACGTGTGCTTGACAAAAAGCTCCGACCATGGCTTCTGGCCCGTCACAATCTCATCGGCAATTTCGCCGCCGCGGTTTAGTTCTCTGTTGATGATTTTCTTGGAAGACTCGGTGATGTTGTATGTAGCGCACATGGATGGATATGCGGGTGTTATGATAGGCATCAAATGGTATTGGTCAGCTTTGTAGACTTGAGGGTTCCAAACACGGACTCTCAGTGGTCCGCTCTCGACCATTTTCAGGAGCACAGGTTGGGGCCATGGCCACAAGCGCATGATGTGGAAAAATTTGCAGACAATGGTAGAACTGTTTGCCTTAGGGTACAGCTGGCAAACGCGAGCAACAAGCATGGCCCAGGCAACACCGCCGGGAAATCCCATAATGTTGGCATACACGGCACGTCTCTGCGCCCACAGCTTGATGGCACGAAGAGCAAGACGGAACGTGCCCTTTTCAGGAACTAGGTTCAGAATTTCGTCCGTAACCCGAGTACCATTGAGCGACCGCAGCTCCTTGTCGTCCAAGCCACGCAGCAGATTGGAGTCTTTGAGGTCGAAATTGGGGTCAGAGGGTAGCTCCTGAAGAACGGCAATCCGGGAAAATATAAGATCGATACTGATGCCGTTGTATTCGAATTTGATGATGGGGACGAATGCGTCTTGGACACTGGACATGTCTGTTATGGAACCGGGTGGCGTCATTTCGAGGAGCAGGTCGGGGAAAATATCGAAGTAGTCCTCCCGAGTGACATATTTGGGCGCGACAACTAGAGTGTCGATATCAGAGCCAGGGCCATAGACGCCCAAGCGGAAACTTCCGTAGGTAAAGACCTTTCCACGAGCCGACTTAAGGACGGCATCACCTTTTTCCCTCCGGATGGCGGCCCGGCGCACAAACTCGTCGCATATTTTCTGGAGAGAAGCAAGGACTTTGTGTCTACAGAAGGAAGGAGACGTTAGCAGATTGACGGTGTGTAACGGCAAGAAAAAGCCAAGAGCTATATAGATGAAAATACGAGAGTTGCCTATATAACGCCATACCTCTTTTCGGTTTCGGCCGGGCTTTCAAATGTTCCCTGGGATCGCAGTTCTTCTAACAAAGCAGCATTGGCAGCCATTTCTTCGTCTGTTGGCTTCTTTGTCGATATGGGTGGTGTCATTCCCAATGTCTGGGAAGATTCGGGCTGAGGCATCATGGCGGTTTAGACTGAAAGAGATAGCGGGTACACAGGTGGTGGCGATATACATATAAAAAGCACGACGCCGCTTTGAATATGCGTATGAAAAATAATCGCGCCACCAGAGAGGAAGAGAAACTATTCGATCGCGGTCTGATTATCGGTATGATTATCTCGACGTGACGCCCGTTTGCGAGGAGTTTCAGTCGATATTGGTTCTGTCGCGCAGAAGCTACAATCCTCAAAATCAGCCACTGTTCGTATGTCTGGCTATTGGACAAGGTTTAGGTTGCTGATCAGGCACAAGTTACTGGCGAGCAAGAAATGAATGCAAAAAGAATGATTAAAGAGGAGGGCCTGTAGTAACTAGTCGAGGTGACCTGAAGACAAGCAAAAAGAGCTAACCAGAGTATCAAATGAAGAAAAGAAGAGAAAAAAGTTGGGAAAAAAAAAAAAAAAAAAAAAAAAAAAAAAAAAAAGAAAAGAGGTACAAAAGGACGAAGAAGAGGAGAGGAAGAAAGGCACGAAAAGGGAGAAAGCCGCGAACGATACAAAAATATGACTGACTAAAACGACTTGGGGTTTGGGTGCTACCAAATCCAAGTCTTGATCAGCGCTATCGTGGTTTGGTGGCTCGACTTTTTTTTTCTTCGGGGAAGGGCACAAGAAATAGAGAGGAAAAAAAAAAGAGGGAAAAAAAAAAAAAAAAAAAAAAACCGAGGTGGAAAGACAGACAAATTAATCGGTTTGAATACTGGCTTGACCTGTTTGTCCCCAGACGCACGATAAATCCCATCACGTCGCGAAAGGGTCATATTACAGCCAGGATAGGAAATTTGCAGCCTCGCAGCCTTGCATCAAATCTGTTGTTGGTCCCACAAAATAGCAAAACGAACGGCCCCACATTTACAAGTACAGACAGGCAGAAAAATACTTTGATAGCTGACAAGAAAAAAAAAAAAACACCAACCATGCGTTGTACAGACAGGCCAACTGAAAATTTAGGCCGTAAAAATGCAATTACTATATACCGCCAGAAAGGAAGAAAGAACCAAAAATTCTTTCATAATGCTGCCATCCCGGAGGGGAGCCCCCCTAATGAAAATCCGCCCCCAACAAGGCCGACTGCTCCTATCATCTGAACAGCAGACCAGCCAGTGTATTTGATGCCCCGTATTGTCGTCAACAGCCCTAGTGGATCTTGCTCAATGCGAGGCGTCTCAGCGCGGCTGCGCTGCCTTCGGTGGCCTTCTGCCTGGCCCTGACTATGGCCATTGCTGTGTCCATGTCTTACACTGCCGGCACTGCCGACCGCGCTGCGCTGCACCAAAGCACCGCCGCCCGCACTGCGTGCCAAGTCCATTTCACTGTCAATCTCACTCAAAACTTGGTCACGGCGTGGTAGACGGATGTTAGAGAGACTGCGCTGTAGGTTGCGCGCCCAGGGCTCAATCTTGATGCGGCTTTGGCGATGGGCCGTTATCGTCTGGTCGAAATCAAAACTACACCATCTGTTGCTCCCAAGGCCTGAAGGCAACGTGTGCGCAGAGTTAGACAGCGAGCCCAGTTGCCACCCATAGGGCCGGAGCTGAAGGGCTGTTGGTGAGTACTGGGACTGCAGCGATTTGCACCACAGAAGAGCTTTTTTGGCACAGGCATGGCGCAGCCAGCTTGCGCCGTCTTGGGTGAAAATATCGTCAATCAGCCGAGAGAGATCGCTAGGAGCCAGCTTTTCTTCGCGGTCAGGCTCTAGTGCAAACAGTGATGATGCAGAATAGATAAAGGGCGTCGAACCCGAATCTTCGGCCTGAAACGTAAACGGCACAATACCCGCAGAATTAAGAGAGGATGCAACAGTTTCTTTGAGAGCTTGGAGTTCAGGTTTGGGTATAGTATCAGAACGCGAGATGATCGGAATCACATTAGTAAGAGGCTGGAGAGTTTTCATGAACTCAACGTCGCACTTAGTCAGGCCGGTGGGTGAAACCAGATAGAGAACTACGCTGATAAGATGTGACTCGTCTCCGCCCAGAATACGGACGGCATCAACGTCATCTTTGGGCTCGCACAAGGAGTTTGATGTCTGCAAGATTGCCGTCAAACTTTGTGATACGATTGACATAGCCTGTTGCGTTTGCTTCTTTAGTGACGGGTCGAAGCCTGGCGCCTCAAGAAATGTTATGTTGCGATCTAGAAGTTCTTCGTGGTGAGCTTGCGGCCCAGCAGAGGAAGATGACCGTCTGCTGTTGACCCTGGTCCACCATGGCGGATATGGCTTCGAGCTAGCACAGGTTTCATGGAGAGGCGGCGACTGTGGCTGCGAATCAGAGGCAGGGCTTTCTGAAGCTTTGGTAGGGTCGGCGTGAATGATGTGCGTACACGACTCCAGGATGGCACGGATTAGAGACGACTTGCCAGTATCTAGAAATAAGATAAAAGAAAAAGCAATTTAGTCTACAGCTCCATAATTAAAATGCCATGATCGGAGACTTACCCGAGGCCCCTGCAACGAGGATCTTGATGCGACCCAGTGTTTTTCCAACATCAGTGAATGGTCTTCTTGAAGGAAGGGTCAGGGTTGGCATGATGAACTGGGATGCGCCGTTACTGTTGCACATGTCATTTAACGCTTGGCTAGAGTCCAGACCAAAGTTGCCGGGGACAGCTGCATCTGCGTCTGTCTGGCTAGCGGCGTAGTAGTGATAGTCTGAAAAAGTGGCAGCAAGAGATTCGCCCAGCGAGGAGGAGCTGCTAAGGGCCGACGATGAAGCCATGGTTCCAAACCGAGAATATGTGGGTGAAAGCGCCTGAGGCGTCTGTCCGAAGAATGGGTGGAGGAGAGGCGAGTGGTGTGAAGGGGTAGCAGACTGCAAAGACCGGAGCGATTGTAGATCTGCATCGCCGACATCCAGGCGCTCGCTTGGCGGGAGAGAGGCAAGCGTCTCGATACCAAAATCCGACGTGGAGTCGGCCTCGTAAGATTCATTATCGTAGTCGTTACCAGGCTGCGCCCTGGGGGTGGGCCTGCGCAAGGGAGCGACAGATTGCTGGGGCAGGATAGCATCGCAGTCGCGGCTGATTGAGGATGCGGCACTGGACACTACAGAGGTTGAACGTCTTTTATACTTGGATGTTGCAGCATGGCGGATATTAGAGTGCGGGTGAGAGGGCGGGGCAGCGCTGTTAGTAGTAATATTATTACGGCCGCGTATAGCATCCATCTCGTCTTCTGTTCCTAGAAAGAAAGTGGTTGGCATCAAGAGACTAGAGTCAGAGCCAGGTGGATGACCAGGGCCGAACGGCCTTCGATAGGGCGCAGACGACGTATGTCCGCGTGAATTGCGCATGGCTTGTCAAACTGATCGCCGTGCGGCGAGGGCCACTGTAAGAGCGAAGTGGAGCGGTCACGATAGAGATAATGCAAGATTGATAAGCAAGCCAAATTGAGGGAAGAGGAGCGGCGCAACAATGAGAAAGGGGTGGAGGGGGGGGCTATTGAAAACCGTATGCAACAGAAGGACGACGTGATGGTGAGGGAATGCGCAAGAGGCACTAGAAGACGTGATTGTCGGAGCAAAAAGAGCGAGGAAATGGAGGCAGAGACAAATGAGATAATTACGATGCCTACGCTCACGCTCAGCGCAAGGGGTTAGGAGGCACAAACGTCTCGTCCCGGGAGATTTTGGTCAGGCGATAGAGCAGAAGATAGATAGCGGAGGCTACTAAAAGGAGCTGGGGAATAGGAGTATAGAAAGAAACGGACTCGCATCTAGGGTGAGGGAAAAAAAGACTACAGTAGAAGAAGCAGGAGAGGAGATAGGCAGAAAATGGACGGGACCGAGAGCAAAAAGACACGTTGGAATATCACGATAACCACGGAAGGAGAAAAGGAGGTGAGAAAAAGGAGCATATACCAGGACAATCGGAGGAGAATGCAGCCCTTATGACAATGTGCAGAGCGTATGCAATACACGTTGAGGTTGGGAAGACAGGAGGCCGATAATCAAATCAAGAACGGGCCCAAGTTGGAGAAGGACTGTGAAACTAGAATAAACGTACGCAGGAGACCAGGTCGGCTAGCGGTCTGTAGGGAATATCAAAGAGGGGAGACGAGAGCAGACAAGGAGCAGGCAAGGAGCAGGCAAGGAGCAGGCAAGGAGGGGAGGCCGCAGGCAGGTGGTACCGTAGAGCAATAAAACACGGCGGAATCAGATCACTTGGGAGCGTTGATATATGCCAGACGCATCAAGTAGAGCCACCTTCGCAAACAAGCTTTTTGTGGTGACTGTTTTGCTTCTCAATGGCTGATAGAAGACATCATATGGGCTGTTGGGGAAGCAATCGTTCGTTGTACTGCTAACATGAAGACCCTGCCAGCCTTGGTGACAGGCCCATGTAGCGGTACCCTGCCGCCTTTGTACTGTGCCGTGCCTGTTGCCACTGTCTACAGTGGTAGCAGTACTGTGGCGCGGTAGCGGAGCCAGTGGCAGTTGCAAGTATACACTACCTGGAATATAGTACATCCCCAGTGCAGTACAGTATAGTTACAGTACAGCAAAGCCCTGTCTCTCTTTCTCTATCTCTTGTTTCCCCTCCCTCCCGCCCCACTATTTTCACTTTGCCGTCACACTCGGACCCCCATTGGTGGCATCATTAAAGAGAAGCCGCCGCCATTCTCAGCAAGAACAACACCGACAGCGAGCCGTGACCTATGCTCTTGTTTTTTTTTTTTCTTTCTTTTTTTTTTTTCCTTTTTTTTTTTGGCAGTTACCCCAAGCCGCTCGCGCCTGGCTTTCCTCTGGTCTCCTATCTGCTGTGCTGTCTTAATTTGCCTTTACTAAACAGGCTATTGCTTCGACCCCGCCTCTCTCCCTTCCTCTGCCTGCTCCGTCCCTCTATTATCCCTCTATCCTCTATCCCTTCTCTTTCTCTTTTTGGGGCCTAAGAATATTTTCCCCTCTCTAGCCAAACGCCACACAAATCTAAATAAGATAGCCTCTTCCCCCTCTCCTCAACTCGTCATTCACTCTCTCTTCTCCTCATCCGTCGTCCTTTTCATCAATTTATCGTCATAGATTTTCCATTTCCATCTAGTCTCCGACATCCCATCCCAGCCCCTGTCGCAGCTTCTTTCTTTTTATCTTTATCGCTTTGGCCTTACACCAACAACGCTTTCCTGTCCTCTAGCAGCCAGCCAGCCTTGTCTTGTTATTGATTGATCTTATCATATCGGCCTTCCAGCACCTCTCCGCAATATATCGTTTCGGCACTTTGCCCATCTTGCGACAAAGCCCTCCTCCAGCACACGCTCCAAACACTCCTCTACAAACAAACCACTCCGTTGCTTTGTTGCCGCTCCACGCGTGCTCCCATTTTCATCCAAAAAAAAAATGGATAACAAAAGACACGCCAGTTCATTCGCCCAGCTAGAGAAGCTAGGCGAGGGCACCTATGCCACTGTAAGCCCCCAGCCTAGGTTCTCGGTTTTCTGATCCACAATCCGCCCAATCCCCATACTGCCAACTAACATTTCTTCGTTGCCAGGTTTTCAAGGGCCGGAATCGCCAAACCGGCGAGCTTGTCGCTCTCAAGGAAATCCACCTCGACTCGGAAGAGGGAACCCCGTCGACTGCAATCCGCGAGATCTCGCTCATGAAAGAGCTCAAGCACGAAAATATCCTAGCCCTCCACGATGTCATCCACACGGAGAACAAGCTCATGCTGGTGTTTGATTTTATGGACGGCGACTTGAAGAAGTACATGGATACGCATGGCGACCGGGGTGCTCTTAAGCCGCCCACCATCAAATCATTCATGTACCAGCTGCTTAAAGGCATCGACTTCTGCCACCAGAACCGCGTGCTGCATCGTGATCTCAAGCCCCAGAACCTGCTTATCAACAATAAGGGTTCCCTAAAACTCGGAGACTTTGGACTTGCCCGTGCCTTTGGTATCCCCGTCAACACCTTCTCCAACGAGGTCGTCACTCTCTGGTATCGTGCCCCTGATGTCTTGCTCGGCTCGCGCACCTACAACACATCCATCGACATCTGGTCTGCCGGCTGCATCATGGCTGAAATGTACACCGGCCGGCCTCTTTTCCCGGGAACTACCAACGAAGATCAGCTACACAAAATCTTTCGCATCATGGGCACTCCGAATGAACGCACTTGGCCCAATGTTACCAAGTTTACCGAGTACAAGACCACCTTTCCCAACCATGCACCTCAAGACCTGCGCACTTTTCTGCCTCAGATCGACCCTCAGGGAATAGACCTTCTGCAATCCATGCTCCAGCCACGGCCAGAACTCCGGGTGAGCGCCAGCGATGCCCTGAGACACCCCTGGTTCAACGACATCATTATCCAACAGCAGCAGCACCAGCAGGCACAACAGGCGCAGATGCAACACAAGCACCAGCAAGCTGCTATGCATGCTCAGGCGCAAGCGCAAGCGCAGGCCCAGGCCCAGGCTCAGGCTCAGGCTCAGGCTCAGGCTCAGGCTCAGGCACAAGCGCATGCTCATGCCCAGGCACAAGCTCACGCACATGCACAAGCTCAGGCACAGGCTCATGCCCAAGCCCAAGCACATGCTCATGCTCAAGCTCAGGCACAGGCTCATGCCCAAGCCCAAGCACATGCTCAGGCTCAAGCTCAGGCTCACGCCCATGCTCAAGCCTATGCCCAAGCCCAGGCACAAGCCAGGGCTTACTCAGATGCCGCTCATGCATACGGCTACCAATAGAATAGGCACCAGAGCGTACAAGACATGAACAATACCAACTGGATCAGCACTGGAATTGCAGTCAATCGTGTGCCTGCACACGGGGATAGTCAGGGCGGACAGGGCCATCAGTTCCAATCCTATGGTGCCTATTGTTAGACAAAGAGATGTAGCACAACACAAGTACATATCAAAAGAAACTATGCGTGTTGTGGTGTTGTGACATCTCGCCGCAGAAAACAAGGACAAGGGTTGGCTTCGGTTCCATAAGCAAAGCAGCTCATGTATATCTCTCTAGGAGCGTGAATGGTAGGTAGGTAGGTAGGTAGGTAGACAGGTAGGTACTGTGATTCTAGCGTATGTTATGCACCAAGGCCAGGCATGGGACAGCGGAATAGCAAAGGGTGTAGCACGTACAGGATGTCTGTATTCACTACATGTCCGCATAAATATAGCCAGTCTGGCTTGCTTTGCTGCTTGACTGTATAGCGATAAGCGGTCGCCTCAAAGGCCCCCGACAATGACGGGCATTTGTGCGCCGTTCCAGAGCAACCCAGCCTACCCTCAGCTGCAAGACATGGGCTAAATAATATAGATACAGATGGCGTTTGCTACTTGCCGTGCCGTAGTCATACATACATTCGTCTTATTAAAGCGAATCAGAGGTGGTAGTGACTTAATTGTCGTGATATATATGTATGAATATTATCGTAGCTAAGGAAAGACTTTTGTTCTGTTGTACATTGTCCACCCGCAAGAAACTAAGAAAGACGTGGTTGTGTGTCGACATCTGCATCTGTTCCTATATGTGTGTGGAGTTTTGCTTCATTCTTCTAGTCGTAACCGCCAGAGTTTACAGCGTGTTGTCTCGTATCTCACCAGCAAAAGTCGATGCCAGCTTTTGCTCACTCGGTGTTATGGGATACCCCTGTTCTGTCTTAACCTTGTTTACCTGCTCCCACATACGCTCGACAGTCAGCAGGCGAAGATTCTGTGCCTCCTGACTCGATTGCAGGTCTCCCTTAACCTTGCCCTGCCGATGGCGCTGTTCCAGCGCACGCCACTTGGCAATCAGATCGCCAAACACGGCATTGACGTCAAGCGGTGTTCCAAAGGCAATGTTAACATCAACACCCCATTTCGGCAGCCACCGGGGCTCGCGATCCTCGGGCATGATATCCTGGGTACCGTTAATGAACATGGGGATAACATCAGGCGTGGGCTGTGCCTCAAGAATGAAGCGGGCCACGCCCCATTTGAAGTAGCGCATGGTAGTCATCGGACTCTGAGTTATGCAGCCCTCGGGGAAAATATGCAGCCACACGTTACGATTCGACCTGAAAAATGCAGGCGAGTTGTGTATGTCTACACCATCAGTAGAGTATTTGGCAGATAAGGCTTTGGGCGAGCTTGATGGGTTGGCTGAAAAGGAGGCGGACGCAGATGGAGAGGACAGCATGTGCAGAGCCTGTGTCATAGTTGGTTGGTATATTCCTCCATGAGGGGAGTAGCGGAAGCGGTGTGTAGGGAGCACCTGGCCCAGAGCGAAGAAGGTGGATGCAATTCTAAGGTGGGGTGATTAGCCGGATGAGGACAACAACCCCAGGAAGACAGCCAAGATGCAGGCTGTATTGTACTTACGGCGACTGGAAGCAGATGTCGTGCGCTCCCAAGCTCCAGCGCATAGTGGATGGGCTTATCATATACTTGAAAGGCAGCACGCCCCATATCAACGGGTCGTCAACACTGCGCATTGAGTTAGTGGGCTAGTTCTCACACTTCCTCACCCCCACTCACCACGCTCATGTTCACATGTCAGCGTTCTACCGTGACGTAGTATGCAGACTTACACTGAAACGTGATTTGATATAGTCAATAAGCCCCTCTCACTCCTGTTGGCACGTCTAGCATCTAGCTTCTCCAGCAGATGTTCCATTCCTGTCACCTTGACATTGTTGAGGCCATACAGGTACGTTTTGCAAACCAGGCCTATCGCACCTATGACGGCACTAGAGGCCATGCGCCACGGCAGCGTGGGCAAGTCAGGAAGACCGCCGTCAAGATCCATGACGAACACGATGTACTGTATAACCCAATGAAGTAGGTTCCAGCAGTGTCAATTGGTCAAAGCAAGCCCGTCCAAGGCAATGAGTAGCAATGAATAGCGAGAGTAATATAGTGAGATAGAACGGAGGGTCTGGCTTGACTCGCAATATCATCACAGCCAGCTCTTCTGGCTAGGGTGGACGACGTCTCTCAACGATTGGAATATGATACACCACAGAGGGCAAAAGAGAAGGAAAAGACGCCCCTTTTTCTAGGCTTAACACCGTCACAGGCTTGTGGGTGGGAAGCCAAGTATCAAGGACCACGTTAAATCCCTTGAGGAAGGCCGAAAAACCTGCGACTTGGATGGGAGGGAAAATGGCAGGAAGCTAAGGGTTGTAGGGTTGATGCATGTATCGGGTGTTTGTAAGATGCGGTGCGATGCTGCATCCGCTTAGGGTTTGAGGTTGACTTTTAAGCTTCCCTTGAGAACACTTCTTAGCCAAGGTTTATGACTACGCGTAGCTTCACGGCGCTTCTCCCATCGTTTAGGCCTTGCATTTGCTCAAATAATAGTCATGTCTCATAGTATGCGCCCCTCACCTCCCGTCTCCGCATGATATGGCAACCCTTTTGTACTAACCCGAGCTCTTTAGGCAAGCGTAATACCTCGCGGCCTGTTTTCACTGCCCACGAACGCTCTATTTTTTTTTTAAATCCGTTAATTGCGTCTTGGTACATAAGCCTATGGCAATATCGAGTAGAGTCTCGACGGACTATTTATCTAATTTTTATATCCATTTTCTCAAAAACTTATCCTCCACTCAACACCCCTGCACTCCCCCTTCCCCCCAACTTCCTCCCCCTAGTCCACGATGTTTCGTACCAATGATAAATTTCCACACTATACATACAGGTACTTCACAATTGGGACCTTCTGAGCCGCGAAAAATATCGGGCCCTGCAGGCATTTAGCCGCTTCCTCAGGTGTTGCCACAGAAAAAACGACTGAAACTGCCTTTTGGTTGGCACGTTGTCGCTTGAGCAAGCGGCAGGTGCCACGGGTCTCAATCCCATTCGACGCCTTAAATTCGGCGTGGAAGTTTTGTAGTTCGTCGACTGGGATGCCATGGGCCACCAGTCGCTGCCACTTTTCAGTGGCTGCAACTGATGTCCAGCCGAGCGGACGTAGTGTGGCTAGCCACGAGTTGCGGGAAGCCCACAGCTCGTTTCTAGCCTTTTCGTTGGCGCAGGTAACCGCGAGGTTTCCTTTGCCAGTTAGTCGCACGCCAATGGCAAGCATGCCACGGCGGCAGTTTATCTGGTCACGAACTTGTTTGGCAGAGGTGACCTTGCCCTTCTTGCCCTCACTGCTCAAAATGAGCTCGCAAGGACCAGGAGTATTTTTGTTCACGCGCTTGGAAGGGCGCGCAACAGTGGTGAAGCCATCCAATTTATGCTGGGTGGCAGTCTGGGGTGGCAGGTTGCTGCACAAAGCTGCTTTGTAGGGCGAAGCTGGGAGTGCAGTTTTTGTGCTGCGTGCAGGGGCAGCAGGGTTTTTCGGTGTGGCGTCGGCATGTGGTGATGCCTTCGCATTTTTGCCAGTAGAACTGGGTTTAATTGGTGGAGCCCTCAGGCCTGCCCGCTCTGGGACAGCTGGAGCTGTTGTTGGTTGTGGTGGTGGCGATGAGGCTGCGTGTCGAGAGGCTGCGAGGCCACGCGGCACGTCGCTCATCGTAGTGTCAATTGTCTCGCTGCATGGCAGCAAGAGTTGTTGTTCAGGGTTTCTTCGTCAACTTGGTCTTCGAGCCAAGCCTGTTTTTGTAAAAAAGCGAGCTTTACACTCGCCCAGTTGTAGTCATCCATGGTTAGGAAATTTAGGCAATAAAGTGCCATTTCTTTCATGAGGGCGCGCTTTTCGTTAGCGCTGGCCTCGTTGTTAAATTCGTGCCTGAACCTTTTGGGGTCAGGGTTGGGGGGAGAAGAAGAAAAAGTGTGTTTATCACCAACTTCACACTCCTGCAGGGGTGTGAAAGATGGCAGCTGCGGCGGTTCCTCGCTGCTGGGCGTGCGCGCTCGATGCGCCATTGTAAAAATTATATAAAACGAAAGTACTCGATGTTACGAATTCAGTCGTGTTATTTTTATTTATTTTTCGATGGTATTCGTCGAGTAAACGATGATCGAAATTTTGGTTGTTGTGTGCGAAAAAACTTTTTGCCCGGGCGAAAAATTTTCTCGATCGTCAAAAGAGGGGTTGACGACGACGACAAAAACGGTTTTCTGGCTGTAAAACAACGCGCAGAAAAGCCGCCAAGGTGCATCAAACTGTAAATGATGCAGCTCGTCGTAATAAATCGATTGCTGGGATAATCGAAGTTTTTTGAATGGAATTCGGCGAGTTATGGACAAAAAGGTGCCATAAACTCGTGTTGTTGTAGTTGACGAACGCTCTATTGCACGTGCGGCGTGGTCATCATCGTCTGCGCGTTTGTCGCGAGACTCTTTCCTTCCCTTTGGCTCATGCATACTATGTCTTGAAGCCGCACGTGATCCGGTGTGCTGTACGCACGGCGATATCCTATGTCGCGAATGTGCCCTGGCTAATGTGCTTGCACAGAAGAAGGAAATAAAACGTGCAGCCAAGATACAAGAACGCGCCGCCGAGGAGATTCGCAGGGGCCTGCGTGAGAAGGAACAGAAGGAAAAGGAGCGCGAGGTGAAAGAGTGGGAAAGAGTCCAGGCGGGTCTGGAAAATTCGGCGCCAGCCGTCCGGCCGGATATGACACAGAAGCTAGCCCAAGAAAAAGGCGTCAAGTCTCCATTACTACTTCTCGAAAACGGGCCGGCCAGTCGCAACGACTCTTCTGTGCCGACTGACGCGAATGAATCTCGTGGCACAAAACGCAAGTTATTGGAGCCCGAAGCTGTTGCTGCTGCCTCCGATATCAACCGCACAAAAACACAGCGCCTCCTGGCCTCGGAAGCTGCTGCTGCACCCGTTTTGCCATCCTTCTGGACCCCTTCTCTGACGCCATCCGTTGATTCCAACATCATTCTGGCAAGCAAAAAGATCAAAGCGGGCCCCGTCTGTCCAGCTTCCAAGTCTGATCACGAGCACGGCATTAGTGCCAAACACCTAATCACGCTCAAGTTCACAGGCGAGGGCGGTCAGGAGTGGGTCGAGGACAAGGAGAAGACGAGTGATGTCAGGGACTCCAAAAAGCCGCGCTGGTTCTGTCCATCGTGTGTAAAGCCGCTCACGAACGCATCAGGCGCTATCCTTGCCAAGGACTGTGGCCACGTATTTTGCAAGGGATGCACTATGATGCTTATCAGTACCTCTTCGAAGAGTAGGGAAGCTGGTAGCCCAGATGAAGAGGCTCCAAGATGTTACATCTGTAGTAACTCTCTAGCCGGAGAAGGCGGCAAGAAGCACGGTCTCCCGGCTGGGCTAGTATCTCTCAAGACAGAGGGGACAGGATTTTCGGCTAGAGGCCAGAGCAAAGTTCAGCGATCAACAACAGACTTCAATGTGTGATGTCATCTGCTAACTTGCCAAGCTGGAAGACAACAACATACACCAAATGCGCCATGAGTTTAGAAAAGACCATAATCAAGGAAACCCGTCAAAAGATACGGAATTGGGTAAATAGTATAAAATTATTGACGTATAGAAAGTAAATGGTTTTACGAAATAGAAAAGAGAAAAAAAAAAAAAAAACACCAGAGAAAAGAACGCCCAAAAGCCAAATCACCAAACGCCAACGCTATATGTCCCGTAACAATGACATCATCCCAAAGCTCTTCAACAATAGACAAACGTGAGGTAATTCCCTCCCTCACGCCGTGATATAAGAACAAAAGAAAAAAAACAAAATAAAATGGGCCGTGAAACATGTTTTATGCTCGTGCCTTGGCCGAAGAAAGTAAAAGAGAAAAAGAAAAAAAACACCCGAGAATAGGGGAAAGCCGGAATACCCCCTCTCTATCTCGCTATCGTGGATAGCTTCCGTGCTGTGGTGCCCGTTGATGGTGGCAGAATTTGCGACGTATATGATATGGCAGAGTCAGGCTCCCCTACTGCGTCTTCGCCATCTGCTTGTGATGAAAGGTTGTGGTCAGATGGGAGCTTCTGCGCACCAAAGCCCACGACCTTGAAGATGTTCTTCTTCATGCCATTTGTTGCAATCATAAGTTGCTCGTACAGTCGTGAGCGGCTGTACTCCCGCTTGATGGGCTCGAAAATAGGCTGTTCTACAACGGGTCGAGGGTTCCATTGGCTGAGGCCATTCATAACGGAATTGAATTCTTCCTCGGGGTCGACGGGTCCCGTCTCATCTTCTTCGACCGGTGCATTCGCATCCATAGCGGCCTCTATGTTGGTGGGAAGGGAAAGTGCGTTAGTAGTGCAACACCAAGACTAGGTAGTTAGGAGGGGGTGCGATTCGGTGCTTACTCTGCTGTTTGGCCTGGTTCTTCTTTTGGTATGCTGCTAGCAGCATGTCATAGGGCAGGGAACGCCCAGTCACAGCTCTCTTAGCTCCCATGCTGTGGCTCTTGCAGGTAAGAGAGCGAGCACAGGGCATTCCATTAGGAAGCAAGACACCACATTGTCGTTCAACATCAACCGGTCCTATGAGAAAGGTTAGCAAGGCAAGATCTCCAACTGCGGCTCTACAGGCTAGGCTGTTATATATTGAAGACATACCCTTCGGTTTCGCGACTTTGGGCTTGGGCTCCTCTTTCTTCTTCTTGGACTTTGGTCCCTTTTCTGCCTCGCCATCGGCCTTGCGTTTCTTGCTGGCCCGCGAAGAATCGACATCGGTTTTCTTAGCGCCTTTCCGGGTGGTTTTGCCAGCATTGCCCTTCTTGTCGGCAGGGATATCATCATCGCCATCGCTAGAGTCGTGTTCTTTGTCGTCGTCGTCCCGCTTCCCGCCTTCCTTTGCAGCTTCCTTGGCACGCTCTCGTGCCTCACGTGCCTCCTTTTTGCGCTGGGCCTTTTCCTTCTTAAGCTTGAGGCACATGTTGATGTGGTGGCTTGCATTGGTGCGGTATATGCCCTTTTTGCAATGCTTGCAGAGTTGGAGATCAGGCCCCTCCTCAACCAGACGCGCAAGGGTAAAGGAATCACGAATCATGGGATCGATCTGGTTGGTTTCTGGGCGGGGAAGGGCTGCCATGGCGGCTTCAAAGGCCTTGACCTTTTTCTCATCTGTAGAAGCAAGCGAGGGGGGAATTGTGAGCAGGTGGGCCAGAGACGGTGAATCGTTTAAAAAAGACGGGAGTGTTCTCACCTTCCTGCCAGCTAGCGGTCTTAGGCTTGGGCTGGGACTTTCTGAGTTTTATCACTCCTCGTTTTGTAGGCTTCATTACTATATAGTTGCGCGGGGACAAATGTCAGCGACCTAGTGTTAAAGCCTATAGGCAGCGAGCATAGGCTATTGTCGTCAGGACCAACCTTCGGTTGCCATGTTGCCGGTGCAAAGCGATTGACGATGCGTCTAAAGACAAGGTGCGTTGTGTGTACGTGTTTCGTTTTTTTTTTGATAATGTAAAGAGATGAATGGTTGTTGGCTGCGGGCAACAAGGCGATGGATGGGTGGATGGATGGAAAGAATGTAAATGCGACGCGTTGAAGGAGCAGGGGCCGCCAGGTCAGGCTGAGTTTATGGACAAGAAGTTGGCGGTAGTCAATGAGGCGCTATTAAAGATTCCAAGGCAGCAGCAAAAAGAAAAAGAAAAAGCCAAAAGAAAGAAACAGAAATTAGAAAAAGTGCAAAAAAGTCATCACATTTGCTTGAAATATATATCGAATATTGCAATAGCGTAGCTTTTTTGATGAAAATTCACACTTTAACACACAAATTCGATGAAAGAATCATCTGTACAGTGTTCCAGCAAATTCAAAGGAAAGGCGTGGTGGTGATTGAGACTTGCGATGGAAGGCTACCAGCATGTACAGGGATGACGGTCCTTTGCTAGCTGGTCACGTGACTGTCTGTACCTGCACATGCTACTAGCTTGCCAGCTGACCGGCTGGTTTGTGCCAGCTGCCCTGCAATACCCAGTATCAACGACGACGGACTGAACAGTGACGGCGGTTGAGGATAGCGGTGCAGCGACCGGATATTCACACGTGAAAGCAAACTCTGTGCAGTGCCAAAAGAACGGAGACAATGTATATTTACTTTAATATTAACCCTTATAATCATGAAATCGTCCGTGTGTACATGAGCCCCCCCGACCAGGGGACAAACATCCGCCTTATTACTTGTAGTCGTACAGTGGTAGCAGTGGTAGCAGTGGTAGTTGTTGCGGCGCTAGTATTGGCGAAGACAGCACGGGCTGTAGCTTGCAGTAGTATGTTCAATTTCTTGTAATATGTGACAGAAAGGATGCGCTGTTGTCATGTTGCAGCGCCAAGTCCAAGTCCGATATTGAAAGGCAGGTGGGTGGGTGCTGGAGGCAAAGACGGACGCATAACAAATGCACAGGCCCCTCAAAAACGGAAGAGAATGGGCCAGAAGCGGCCAAGGCGGAAAAGCAGAAAAAGAAATAAGGGGGGGGGGAAGAGGGGGGGGAAGGGAATGAGGGCAGAGGGAGGAAAGGTTTATAAAGCCAATGGTTCTTGTTCTTGGTTCTTCCTTGCTATGCCTTGACTGCTCAGTGAAACACTACAAGAAACCCGACTCGGCCAGTACTCTGCATCATGTCCACGCAGGTTAGTCTTGAAAACGAGAACAGTGAATCTAGTTGGACGGAGAGAAAAGTCTATGAATGAAATGAAGCAACAAAAAAGGAAAAGAAAGAAACAGATGGCCAGGACCAAAAACAGAACTAGACAAGGTCGTTCTTGGAAGCCAATGAGCAGAGAGAAAAGAAAAGAAGAAGTGAAAAGCAAAAAAAAAGTATGGCGATAGTAGCAAGAAGAACAAAAAGAGAAAATAAACCTTCCCAGCCTAAGAATAATATAGTAAAAGAATACAAGAAGATCAAACGCCCCCTCCCCCGTCCATAAGATACAAATAAAAAGAGATAGCAATACAAAGAGAATAGAAGAAAGGAACAAGCTGAGGACAAGAAGAGGAACAAGAAAGACAAAGACAGAGATATGGATAAACACAAGGTGATATGAGAAATGTCCAACATGTGTTGTCGCCTGCTTATTCTCTCGCCCGCGTTCACTATCGTGGAAGGACATACCTAACAATCTTCTCGTCCTCACGCTCTCGAGGTTCGACTTGGAGACTCTTGTCGTACATCTCGTGCACATCTCCAGCAGCCTGCATATTGCTCAAAATATAGTCTTGCAACTCGGGCACCGCGTGGAGGTTGTAGCCGACGTTCTGGTACTGTTGAATGTCCCGGATGACCTCCGCAGTTTTTGCGCGTTTGGCAAAGTTGATTAGGTTCTGCTTCTTGATGATGGAGGGAATACCATCTTCTATGAACGTAAGGTCCGTGAGATAAACGCCTACAAAGAGTCGAAAACGTCAGTAAAGTCGGGAAAGTGTGGGCATGGAGTCGCCATACCAAAGAATGGGATGCATGGAGGATTTGCCGCATGCAGAGCCTCACGGTATTCGCCAAAGTTCTTGGTGCTAGCCATAAGAGTGCGCATGGTCTCGAGCATGTTTGACGAGCGTTGCGGCACCTGGTCCCAGGTGCGCTTGAGGCGAGAAATTGGGGCAGTACCCAAGGCAGAAATGATGGATGTCAACGTGGAAAAGTTGTTCATGGAGCGGCATTTCTATATCAGCGGCAGGCGGGAGGAGAGCACGTTAACACATTGGCACTAGAAACAAAAGAAAGGCTTCAAACACAAGAGTGAGGGAGGAGGGGGGGCATTGCTTACATCCGCAACAGACACAAAGTGCTTGATGACAACCACACGCTTTCGCAAGTCCATCTGCGCCAGGATCATCTCTGCAACCCAGTTGGTCATTTGGTTAGAGTGCAAAATCAAAGCCTTGACATTTGGAGCCGGCTCAGGCTCGCCTTCGCCAACTTTTTTCTGCCACGTCTTATTCAAGCACTCGGTAGCCTTGATCTTTCCGTACAGTCGGGACTCTATAATGGTCAACTGGCGGGCAAACTCGGTTACGTCAATATCGAGGAACTTGAGCTTCTTCATATTCTTGGGCATAATCGATGCTGGTACGCTGCGATCCAGGTTCTGTACCATGCGCCGAGCACCAGCTTCCTTGCCTGTCAGGCGCTGGTCCAGCACGGCCATCAATGGCGCGGAGCCGGGCGCCTCGGCGCTCTTGACAGTATCGCGCGCAAAATTGTACACATCGCGCATCAGCTGCTTGGAGTCATCGTTGTAGTCCTCCATCCAGAAATTGTCGAACCAGTTCTTGAGGATGTTGACCACACGCACGCGCACAATCATCTGCTTCTTCACTCGCCACTCTTCGTAGTTACTGGTGTGCAGTCCTTCGGGGGGCTGTATGCTAAACCGCTTCACAAGCATCTCGAATAGCTCGCGGGCCGTAGTAAAGGACCGATATGTGAGTAGGAATGTGTTGTTGAAGCTTGAATCCAGCTTATCATGGCGGGTGAGTTGCTCAACAAGGGCTTCCAGAGTACCGCCCTTAACAGTGTGCGGTGTTGTCTTAGTCTCCCATGAGATTTCATGCTCAAGGTCAAGCGATAGGTGGGGAGGGGTCTGCGAGTCGGAATTCTGGGGAGAGGGGTCTTCGCCGAAAATCTTCTTAATCTTAGACATGTCGCCTTTCCGGAAATTCCCAACAGGTTCTCCCTCGGTAAAGGACTGCGCAGAGAGCATCGACGGCCGTGCTGGAATCGTCGATCTAGACTCCTGTCGTTGGTGTATCCGGCCAGTTTCATATGGGTTAGAATCACCGCGACGCAAGGGCTCTCTTGCTCCTGAAATAGACTCTGTCCGTTGGCCGAGGCCGTGCTGCGATTGCAGGACGCTTTGATGCTGCTGCACATATGCAACCAGGCCTTGCAGGTTGAACGTCAAGTGTGCAGAGTTGGTCTCGAGAACCGTGGCACATTGACGTACATACTCCAGCCTACTCTCAAGGGCCTCGCCCCGGACCTCGGACCACTCGTCGGCCAATGGGCCGCTCACAGCCTGGCAGCCAATAATCACATCGGCAACGTTGTCGTAAATGCTCTGTTTGCTGGTAAAGAAGTCAGCCAAGACTGGCTGCTGCACTGAGTGGTTCATGCTGGAGAGGTCAATGTTTTCAATGAGCGAGATCCAGGCCTTGAAAGCATCAAGTACTCGGCCACCAGCAGCACAGATATTGTTGCCAATGAGCTCATGGCGGGCGGGGGTCACAATCTTGTCGTTCAAGACTAGCGTCTTATCTAGTTCTCGCAGACTCGATATCAGAAGCCTCTTCATATCGTCAATACGCTCTAGTATCGCGTCGTCAAGATGTGCTGATGGCTCTGATGGGCCTTCATCGTCGTCATAGAAGTTAGCAGCGATCCGATCGCGTGGGCCAATGCCATTGTTCTGCCAGCTCCCGCCGGTGATACTGCCAATCACGAAGCCAGGGAAGAGGCGGGGAATCTCCTCGCCTCTCTGCTGCCTGGCTACTTCGACGTAGTTGAAGACACCCTGGAACACGCCATCGGCCTCGAAAAGACATTTTTGTACGGATTCGGCATTCGGCCAGTCGGCAGCGGCAATGTGTGAGGAGATGACGAGCTTGGAAAACTTTGACATCATATCACGAAAGTGTGGGTAGAGGGCCTTGTTTTGAGAGATTATTGACGGTTGGCCGGAGTGATTGTCTGTAGTGCCAGAGCCGGCGGCTAGCAGCAGACGCAGATGGTCTGAAATATCTTCGGCTCGGGCGACATACTGGGCACGGTCGTTGCTGGTGACAGCCTCGCGGTAGCGGGCAATGGCCTTCTTCATGTTTTGCACCAGGCGTGTCCACGTGAGAGGTGGCGTGGTTCCATCATCGAAAAAGGATTTCGACATGTTGGCTGTTGTTGGGAGGTTGAATGCTGTGGTCGTGAAGGAAGTGGCAGAAGCAATCATTGGTGGCTGCGCTTGTGCTGTGGAGGAGGCAGGAGGGGCAGAGACGGTGTCTGTTCGTGGGTAGTTGTGTTGCTGCTGTATTTGCGCAGGCGTTTGTGACAAAGGTTGTGAGTGAGAATGTGAGTGCGAGTGCGGTTGTGCTTGTGCTTGTGCTTGTGTTTGTGTTTGTGGCTGTGGCTGTGATTGTGACTGTGACTGTAATTGTGCATGTGTGTGTATGTGTTGTTGTGGTCGTGATTGTGTCTGGGCCTGCGTCTGCGCTTGGGGGACGGCCCCATTGATAGAGTCCATCGAGGTTGATGACGATAGTTCCTCGCCAAACGCTCGCTGGTTGTATTTCTGCTAACAGCAAGTGGGATGGGTTAGTACGGTATCAACCCGAGTGTCAATGCAGACGAAAGATCGTGATACTTACCATTGGGCCACGTGAGCTACCTGAATGCTCACCATCTGCCTCCGAGATGGAGGCAAGAGATTCTTCGTCCTCGTCGCGCATCAGGCCCCGAGCCATCATCTCAGGTGGAAGACGTGTGCGGTCGGGAATAGCTACATTCAGTCGGTCCATGAGGCCGGTCTCATTAGCGGAAACAGGAGACTCCAAGGGGAGCTCAGAGCTCCGATCGCCCGTCATCATGTTGTAGTAGAAAAGACGGCCATCTGCGGTCGCTTGCGGTATCCAAAAATCGGCTCGGGATTTGTCACCAGAAGGGGCGTCTTCAAAGGACATTCCAGCTTCATCGCCATGTTCTTCTTCGATCTGGTCGAACTGGTCTTCGTATGCGGGATTGTCATCATCATCATTATCATCTTCGACAACATCAGGCGTTGAGTCGGGGATTTCGTCTGGGCTTTCGATGATCTGGCAGTAATTACTAGGGAACCAGCCTCGTACGCCATTCATGACACCGTCCCACCATCCACTCTCGAGCTGCGTGATGACTTGAATGATGTCGCCCTCATGAAAGCTAAGACTTGTCCTGTCGTCGGCCTCATAGTTGTATAGAGCCCGGACAAACATAGTTCCGGGCGGGGCCGCACCGACGAGGTTATTCATTGAATTTTTTTTTCTTCTTTTCTTTTGACAAGATTGTTTTGTCTTGAGGGGGAGGGAGGATGGACGGACTGAAGAATAAGGGGGAGGGGAGAAGGGAAGTGAGTTGTAATGGAATTATCGGCGACGAAGGTTGGAGGAGAGAGAAGCCAGATAGTCGAGCGGAGACAAAGCGAAAGGAAACGGGAGACGTAGATGCTAATTAATTAGATGGGTAGCAGAAGAGGGTTTGATGTATGTTGTTGACGGGCTATGTGGCTGTGGTTGTATTGTCTCCAGGGCTCACAGTAGTAGTAGCGACCGTCTCAGATATGGTTTCGGCCCAGCAAGTTCAATGGTGTCAATTTTGCAAGACAAGGCTGAGCAACGACATAACAGGGTAGAAGGTAGAACAAGGTCGAATATGGGGATTAAGGCTGAGCAAATGGAAGTTGTTGTCAAGCTCATGGGCTCATGGGGAGAGGGGAGGGGGGAGGATGTCGAGACAAGACAAACAACAAACAAACAAACGGACAGACAGACAGACCAGCAAACAAGTTAAAGCAAAGCAAGATTGGGAGCAGAAGGAAGGAAG
The DNA here is from genome assembly GCA_002742255.2 of Ceratocystis albifundus. Taxonomy (NCBI): domain Eukaryota; kingdom Fungi; phylum Ascomycota; class Sordariomycetes; order Microascales; family Ceratocystidaceae; genus Ceratocystis; species Ceratocystis albifundus. Next base: position 177,231 of record MAOA02000038.1, read on the forward strand.
GGCAGAGCAAAGAAGAAAAGAGAGCCCCAAACGGAATCAGGGGCATCCACTCCAAGTTTGTAGGGCGTAAAGTAAAGGTCCCAAGGCAAAAGCCAAGTGAAAAACGATTGGCCCAAAACGAGGAAAGAAGCGTTTGAAGCCGGGCAAAAAAAGAAAAGGACTGAAGACTGAGGCAAAGGCGGTAGGGAAAACAAGAGGAAAAAAAAAAAAAAAAAAGATGCAAAGAGCAAACACCAGACACCAAACACCAAACAGTCTAGGCGCACTTTTTGATATCCTTCGAGGGAGGGAAAAATCGGCCAGAAGAGAAAATGGCAGGTGCGAGGTTTGGAGTGGAGTTCGAGAAACAAAAATGAGGCAGGCACGGTTCGAGGCAACAGTAGGCAGGTGGGGTGTGTGTGGAGGGTAGGTTGGCTGAAGTTGGAAGGAGGAGAAAAATAGAAGGGAAATTTCAAGGCAAGAAGCCCACCAAAGAGGAGACGAGACGAGACGAAAAAGGCAGAGAAAATAGGTGCATGCCAGGTGCTAAACTAAGCTTTTTCAAGCTGGCAACTACCACACGAACTACGCGCACTACGGGAACCCACAGCAAGGGAACAGGAAACTACTGCAAGCCAAAAACGACAAAGGCAAAGGTAGAGGGAAAAAAAAAAAAAAAAAGAAAAAAAAAAAAACAGACCATGGAAACTGCTCTGAGTGCTAGTGGGTTGGTCCGTTTTTAGCGTGTAGCTTACTTCTCAATGCGGCAGCTTCATGATGAAAACCCCGTACTTGTGGCGAAAAAAAAAAAAAAAAAAAAAAAAAAAAAAAAAACTCGTGGCAGCTTCCGGCAGCCGATTTGTGGGCACAAGACAGCAGTTTAATGCCAGGCAAGACCGGGCAAGCAAGGCAACTGCCATGGAAAGTTCAGATCAATAAACCTGAAATCGCAGGTTGAAAGAAGAGACAGAGATCCAACCAATCCTGTTCGACGCAGCCATGGCACACACACACACACACACACATACATACACGCACTACTAACTACTCTGCTGCTATACTATTATACGAAACAACCCCCCATGGAGAGGAAGAGAGGGAGGGAGGGGGACCTGAGAACTGAGAACTGAGAAACAGTGACCGGGCGGAGGGGGGAGCGGGGGACCTGATCTGACCATCACATCACAGTCAGTACATATCAAATACACACGCAAAGGCTTCACTTTCTTTTGGGCCAAAATAACCAATCGATCCTGGACAGCGGGGAAATGTCATTCGTTGACGACTATCTGGCAAATTTGCACTTCGTGTGAGACGGAAAAAAAAAAAAGAAAAAAAAAAGTGAGAGAAAAGAAAATGACAAGCACAGTGACAGCGGAAGCAACACCAGCTTCAAACGAGCACCATTGAAGCCAACAGCTGATATTTCCAAGACAACCTAACCTACAACAGGAGAGAAAAAGAAAGAGGGAGAGAGATAAACAGCAGGACGGGGGAAGGGCAAGAGGCGCGGGGTGGGAGGGGGGGGGAACCCAAGCCTCCAGAGGACAGGTCTAACCCGAGCGAGGGGTCCGTCAAGGAACAGCACCAAACAAGGAATGTCCAAGAGCAAAGATGGCACGGTATGAAACGTGTGATGTTTACACCAGACCATCAGCCTTGAGCAGAAGAATACTAGGGTTGCTTATTAGAGGGTTTACAGTGGAACACAGAAAGAAGACAAAGCCCGTACCGCGCACTTCCTACCTGTCTCCTTCCTCCACTCGCTCACTGTGCAGCAAACGAAACGGCAACACACCCAAAGTACCAAGTAGCAACAAAAAGAACAACAACGAACGGACCGCAAAAGCACGGACGCCTAGGGGGCTCTTATGCGTTGCTAGTCCTCGACTATATTTCAGGCTGAGTGTGGATGGAGAAACGGATAGCGCGACAAATCTCAGCACATATCAAATGCATGTGTATATATAATACTATATATGATGCATGTTGGCTGGCATGCAAGTGCAAGCACAAGTAAGTTGAGCTAACAGCGGCTCTCGCTGTAGAGGTTATGTAGTCAGCGGTTGGTGCGCGCGGCGTGTATGTGTATAATTTATGTATATATATATATATATCTCTCTGTCTCCCTCCCCCTGACAGAGTGGGACCAGCTGCAAATCGGGTTTAGTTCCAATAGTATTGTTGACTGGGCATGTTGTTGCTTTGACGCGGTTGAAGCAGCTATAGAGAAAAAAAAAACAAAGAAGGCGGGTAGAAGGGGGGGGGGAGGGCGAGAGAAAGAGACGGAAAACAGGGGGAGGAGGACAGCCATAATGTTGTACTTGTGGCGGGACACTAGAAACGCCAAATGAATCAAATTATTAATCATTTCTCTATTTCTTTATTTATTTATTTCTTGTCTTTCTTTTCTGCAAATAGGGGAGTATAATGCCGAAGCAAAAGCTAGCTAGCTCCTTGTGACCTGCCCGCCACGGGAAAGGGGGATAGAAGCAGCTTGGATACGCCACCAAAGAGCCAATGTTTTACAGCACTTGACACAAACACAATATTAAGAGAAATTTGAATGTATGATAGCTTAATTGGAGAGGAGTAAAGGCTTCAAACAAAAGTCCAAAGGAGAAAGACGAGTAAGTGTGTGTGTTGTTATCTGGGCAGCCCCTCCACCTCCACCTCCCCTCCCCCTCAACACCATCAATTAAGACAGCCAAACTTGACGATCCGCTTCCCGCAGGACCGACTTGTAAGTGAGATAGAAGAACAAGAAAAGTGGGATGAACCGACAGGGGAAGCCAAAAACAGAAGCATGAAAGAACAGTGCAATGCAATGCAATTATGTAGACATACCATGTCTACATACCTGCAACCAAGATGCTAAGATCCCCCCCCCCCCCAGTCTTGGACGCCCTTCGCTTCGACCTCACCGCCACTGTCTCCTGGCTTATAGGACGGGCAGATGAGAGATGGGAGGAGGAAACACAACCCGAGCAAAATAATGACGAGTTCCAAGCGGAACCAAGCTGTCTTGCTACCAGTAATCTGTTCAAGCTTACGAGCGCTCCCCTCTCCCTTGGAGGAAAGTCAGGAGCTACAATAAAAGCTGTAACACAGCTGATAACAAACAAAAGGCCATGCCTGCCTTGCTCGCCTTCTTTCTCTTCCCTCTCTCCCCCCCTCGGAGGGCCTTTTCATTCACCCCTTAGCTGCAAGGCATAACAACAGCAGTAATCTTTCCTCCGCGCTGCCCTTTGAGAGCAGAGAAAGCGGTCAGATGTCATATCAGCTGTAGTTCCAGTGCTATCGCCGACAGGATGAAAAGTACAAGTGAGCAGGCACCACAAATATGCACGTATACTACTACATACGATAGAAAAAAGACCACCTCGCATATTTATTCATGTACATAGCATCGACACAAGAACGAAGGATCTATTCCCTTGAGCCCTTGGACGACCTGCCCCGTGACCCAAATCATGCATCTCCCGGTCCGAGCCTGTTCTCTCCCCTTGGTGGACTTCTTGTAAAGGACATTCCAATAGTAGCATTTGTTTTTTCTGGCTGGCCTGGCCTGGCTTGTCACCGCTCATTTGCATAGATGCATCAAAGCTTCGTGAGAGCGCAGCCGAAGGAGACAGGCAAAACAAGAAGAAGTAGGAGGGTAGAGGAGGTGAGCGAAAGAGAAGACAGGAAACTAGAAGGGGGGGGGAGGGGGAGGGGAAGAGAGAGAGAGAGAGAGAGAGAGAGAGAGAGGAGGGGCAGGAAAACAAAACCTCCTCTCTCCTCCCCTCCACTCCCCCCCCCTTATCGTGGCATGTTTGGAGCTGGCTCGAGTAGTCACACGCTCGTATTAGACCTAGCAAGAAGAAAAGAAGGCAACGGCTGCAAACCGTAAAACAGCCACTTATTGGTAGCAACCAAGCCCCATAGCTGCGTAGCTCGCATCATGGTAATATAACTGATTGAAGATACATGTATAGATAGATCATCTGTCTTTGACCGTGCAGCACTGTTTGCTTGCTGCTTTGTCTGGTACCTACGTGCCTGTAACTCTACTTGCACAGCAGAGGGAGCCACTTTGTAGAAGGAGAAGAAGGGGAGGGGGGGGGAAGGTTTTGCATTCGCCGTTATGAAATTTGAAGTCCATGAAATGAGGGTTATACAATTAGGAAGGGTTACGTACCCGGTACCTGGTTTTGACTAAGCGCTTGCGGGCCGTGCTGCGTACTAGTGACTTTGCCAGAACTCTTAGACTCTGACGCACACGCCCCCCTTCCCCTCCACATTGACCTCCCCTTGGCTTACTGAGCAAAAAAAAAACAAACACGAGCTCTAACAAGAAGAAAACGCGGTGGTTGATTTGCGCCGCTCGCTCAGAACGACGCGTCCTCACGTAGAGACCCACCCCCTTCCCCCTTGCTTGCAAGCATGCTTGACCACTGGCTTTTTGGCTTGGCCTAGTTTGGCTGTTGACTGGCGGTTGACTAGCGGGAGGAAAAGGCAGGATGAAACTCTGGGCCGGGCCATCTGGGAGAGAGAGAGGGAGAGAGAGAGAGAGAGGGAGGGGGAGGGCGATGAAGAGGAGGAGGAGGAGGAGGAGCAGGAAAAAGAGCAGTCCCGTCCCTCCCCTCTTCTCTTTCCCTTCTTGCATTTCCTTGTTCTTGAATTTTCCTCGGAGATGTCCTAATACTCGTCACCTCTGCTCTGCTATAACAAGAAGCAAAGTGCCCCACCCGCCTCCTTCTCTTCTTCATCCTCCCTACCCCCTCCTCCCCTTCCGCGTTATTATATATATCCTTGCAGACGAAAGACCCAGCTGGAGACCTGGGTTATGTTTTGCCTCGTTTTATTCCTTGTTCTTGCGGTGAGCTAGTTTTGTGCTGTTTCTCGGGACTGCCATATGCACGCACAACTAAGGCATACATGTGGTAGCAAAGCACTCACACCCATTACGCCAACCTTACACGTAGCCTAAAAGGGAACAACGAGTGGTCGGTCGGGCTTGGGAGCCGACTAAGAGAGGGAGAGGGATACAGGGAGCATAAAATGAACAAACGAATAACAACAACGAGAGACAAAGCAAAGAGACAGCTGCAATCTTGAGCGACATGACCTTGGGAGGGGGAGCCTTTCTTCATCTCGCCTCTCACTCTCACACACACACACACTCTCTCTCTCTCCCCCCCCCTCTTTTAATCACACACCTACCTCCTTACAGAGAAAGGGCCCTCCCTGTCTTGTCTGTCCGTCCGCCCGTCCGTTTTGCCCCTCTACTGTTCCAGGACAAACCTCAGACGGACACTGGCAGCTAATGTATATTTTAAGCAATTACACCAGGACTTGTCTTCTGTCATGTACCTTACCGTACTTGTACCGTACTTGTAGCATGTATGTCTAACAATAAACAGCTAATAACACGCTAAAGGAGGAGTTTCAAGAGGTCAAGAGGTGGGTGTTTAGTAGCAAGAGTCACAAAATTAGACTAAAAGCCTGCTGTCGAACGAACTAGCAGCACCACCGCCAACAATGGGATGGGGCTGCTTGACGTGTCGAGCTCAAGCCATCAGTGTTTTGTTGGTGTTGTCGTCGTATTGTTGTGCGTGTGTTGGTATAGGTAGGTCTGGGTAAACGAGCGAGCCCCTCCTCCTGTTCCCTCTTCTCTCTAACAGAAATAACAGAAAGTCAGCCAAATGAAGACCGCCTCCCCTACCCCTCTCCAAAAGACACCCATTCGCAGTAGATCAGGTAGAAAGTTGCAGTTCTCTCTTGTTGGCAATAGTAAGTTGGAATGTATTCCGGCAGTGCTCTAATCCGACCTGGCATGAAGCTAGCTATATTGTGCTAGCTCGTTAATTAAGGCAGGGCGAGCAACAGCTTGGTTTAGCCTCTTGGCGTTGCAGGCTGTCGGGCTATCTCTGGTTGCGCTACGTTGTGTGTTGGTTTGGGTTGTTGTTTTTTTTTTTTCTTTTCTTTTCTCGCCCTCTGTTTATTCCTAGTGAGTGTCCCCTTGCGGACAATGGACTGTACCTTTATAAATGCACCCCACCTTTGATCTGATCGGTAGGCTTCATCCGCTAAGACACGAGACTGTGCAGAGAGGAGGGGGAGGGGAGAAGGAGGAGGAGGGGGGGGAGGGCGAGGAGGGGAAAGAATGGGAGAGGGGACAGCAACAAGAGGGGAAGAAGACGATGGCCCTTGGCTTTGGGTTGATCTGGTCTGCATGTAAAAAGATAAAAAAAATAAAATAAATATATACAGCCAAGAAAAAAGAAAAGAAAAAAACGACCACTTAATGAAGCCGAACGCTAGGCGAGCAAGAACAAGGCTGTCTTGTCCTACTTGCAAATCACAAGGACAGCCACAAGGTCAGAACAGGCCCAGGTCAAGCTTTGTTGTTATTATCTATTATTTGGTTCCTTTTTTTTTTTATTTTTTTTATTTTTTTTTACCTCTTTTTTCCTGTGCTGCCTGCAAGTAAAATGCTGTGGAGTTGCAGTGCGCGTGCATCTTCACTTATGGAAAACTTACATGCTATTGCACATGTGCATATGGTCGATGCGGGGTGGATTTAGCGGCAGATCCGAGGAGAAATCGAGACTACAAGAACAAGTCCCATACTGACTGACCTTTATTTTACTTGGACTTCGACCTTCTGCCTTATTTTTATTCTTTATATTTTATTCTCGCTGCGTTCGCAAGTCTAACTGTTAGTAGCATGCATCCTTAACTGGCATGAGGCACCAACCAGCCTCTCTTTCTGCTTCCTGGCCCTCCTTTCCCGTGGCTGCAGTCATTTAAAGTGGGAGACACAACAAAATACCAAGGCCACCCACTGGTTGGATGCTTACCCTTATTCTCACCTCTTTAGATTGATGATGAGCTGTCTTCGAAGTACAGCCCGGTCCAGCCACGCAAGCGATCCAGCAGCCGGTTAAAAAGCTGCTTGGTGGGGTTTGGGCTATTGTCAAGGCTCGTGGACTTTTTTTTTTCCTTTTTTTTTTTTTTTTTTCTCTCCCAATTCTCAATTTCTCCTTCCCTTCTTCTTCTTGCCTTTTAACCCCCCCCCCCCCCCCCCCCGATGCCTTATTGACGTACCCAAAGGCATATATTTACAGCCGCCAAGTACCAACGTAGCTGTCGTTGTTTGCCCTCGTGACCAAATCATCATCGCATGCATGAATGAATAACAAGACTTACAAAGTAAAATGGCAACTACCTGACTTGATAACTTTCGTCTAATATATTTTGGGTAGTTGCCAAAAATGAGCTGGCCTGGTGAGGCAACTGTAACAAGCCTGGTTTCTAGATTATTCCTCTTGTCGAGGACAAATAAAATGCAGTAACTGCAGTTTTTGGTTAACAACGTCGAGCCTCGAATTGTAGGTGAAGCTTGACACGCACTTCTTCTTCTTCTTCTTCTCTCAATCTCTCTTTCATCATCTAACATCGTGCTGAACACGCCACCCCCCCCCCATCCTCCCCTCCCCTCCACTCTTCCCACCCCCTTCCCTTTTGCACAATGTATTCTTTTTTCCACTCCTTCCCTTGTTGACCCTTGCTATTTTCTTTTTGTTCTACACCCCTGCCCCCGGGTCTATTTCTGATTTCATTGCTTAAGCTCAAGCAACTGAAATGGACCTGCAGTCAAGTGAAGAGAGCTAACTGGACAACAGTAGGCAAATTCCCCGACAACAATTGTCTTTGCTCCTTGTTTTTGCCAGATGCATTTTGTGTCCGTCGTGTGCTGTCTTCCCTTGTCGTGTCTTCTCTTTATTTTCAGCGGCCCCTCCGTTTCCTCTGGGACTAGCCTCTTCTCTCTTCTCTATCTTTGCCCCCCCCTCCCCCCCCCCCAATCCCCCATCCCCCCCGTTCCCCCTCCCCCTCCTTTGTGCTGTGTAGTTTGCCTTGTTCCTCTCCCTCTTTTTTCTTCCACACAATTTCCACGCCTTCTACCCTCTCTGCAGGCTTACTGACACTAGTGCGCGCCCATGCTACTTTACCCCCCTTCTTCCTTTTGAATTTACCTCTAGTTTCTCTTTATTTTGCTTCGCCCTTTCTTCTTTCTTTTCTTCCTTTCTTTGTTCCTCTTCATTTTCTGCTCTTTTCTTTTTTTTTCTATTTATTTATCATTATTTCATTTCAAGTTCTTCATTTTTATTTTATTTCTCCCTCTTCCTCTTCCTTTTTCCTCTTTCTCTATCTCCATCTCCCATTTCCCTTCGTCTTTTCTCTTGCTAGTTTCCATTAATATAGCTCTTTCCCTTCCTCTTTCCCTTCCTCTTCTGTTCCCGTCCTTTTGGTCTTGTTTGATTTTAGCGCTTCTACTCCTTCTCCCCTCGTCCCCCCCCCCCCTTTGTCGCCTTTCGTTCGTTTCCCTGCACGACCACCGCGATTTGAAAGTTATCTTCTCCAAGCTTCACTCCCGTCGCATACATAAAACTTTCAACACCGAAATCTCCTGAGCCTAGTGCTCCGTTTCTCTTCATCATCACATGCCTATATCACCGCACTCAATGATCAACTACACGAACCAGTCGAACGAAGACGCCCTTTAAACCCTTCAACGGGAGCGCGAGTAGCTGGCCACCATCTTTTCTTTTTTTTTTTCTTTTCTTTCTTAACCACATTACCATCGAGATACACTCACCAACACCACATTACCTGACTACATTTACAACAACAACAACAACAACAACAACAACTGCCCATTGTCATTATATTCAGCCTAGCAACAGCTTCCATACACCTGGTATCTTGATTCCCTTTTTCACTCTCTGTTCTGTTTGATATATCCATATACCCGAGCCGTGTTCTTTTCACTCCGACTTCACTTCTTTTTCTTTTCATCTTTTTTATACTTATCTGCCCATCCTGTCTCCCCTGGAGACCATAATAATTACTACCAAGTTACCTCCCTTCAAACACACACACACGCACACACACATCAAGATGCCCGCTGCAGGTATAGCCACTATTCCTCCAGCCGCCACGGCAACCCCCCCAGCTGCCGGCGTCAAGAAGACTGCCGCAAATGCACCAGAGCGCAAGTACAAATGCCAGTTTTGCAACAGAGCGTTCAGCCGTAGCGAGCACAGAAGCCGCCATGAGAGAAGTCGTAAGTCCTCACCATCGTCAGCACAAAAATATCGCACTGCCCATGGATATTTCCAACAACTTCCCCTCTTCTGTACCATCCTCATCATTCCTCTGCCCGCCCCTTTAGTACCTTCTGCTTGCATTACACCCAGAGAAGTCGTGGGATTCTTGAACCCCGCGATTTATTCTTTGCCCAGGAAACGCCTCTAGCCTCTTTTCGGCTTAGCCATCGAGCTAGTCTCCAGCCAGCTTGCCCCTCTCAGCTTCTTTTTTACTAACTCGACTGACTTGAGCAGACACTAAGGAGCGTCCGTTCAAATGCATGAAGTGCCGTAGCACCTTTGTGCGTCGTGACTTGCTCTTGCGCCATGATCGCACCGTACATGCCAAAGATGGAGGTGTTCCTCTTCACAGCGACGGAAAGCGTCGTGCTGGTCCCAAATCTCGCGCTACTGCTACGTCTACTAGCGCTTCTTCTAAAGCCTCCATTCCACTTGACCAGTCCGCCCTAGAGCAAATTGAGTCGGTTTCTGACAATGCCTTTGACATCGAAGCCGCTGCTATGTTGGTCGCAGATATGCAGCAGAAGGCTATGCGCGATAGCGCTGGTCCCTTCGAGGGCGAGACTTCTGGTGCCTACCCGAGAGGCAACACTGCCGTAGAACACTCGGGTGTTTATTCAAACGGGCCCATTGCCGTTGGCCAGCAAATGGCTTGGGAATTCATGCCCCAGGCCGCTAGAGAGAACACCGCGCACTCTGTGACAAGCACTTCCGCCTCATTTGATTCGCAGCCTTCTTTTGGTTCTTCCAACGGCACTGCCCCTCCTCCACATCCTAATCGCCGTTTGCCCCCCTTAAACGGCCTGGTTCCAGCCCTGCAGTCCATGATCAGCTCGCTACCCCCTTCGGAAGCCCCTACTTCTGCCCCCCAGACTCCATTGGATATGCAATCTGTTCCAACCAGCTGCTTCAAGGTCCCCTATGTTGCTAGCGAGGAGGAACGTTCCATCATCATGGCAAACATCCACAGCATTGACACCGAGCGTGCTGTTCCTGATGGATTCAGACTTTCTAGTCTGAGCACCTTGAACCGCTATCTGTCTACGTACTTTGGCCTGTTCCACCATCACCTTCCTTTTCTGCACCCCTCGTCCTTTGTACCCTCCCAGGTTGCTCCGGCCCTCCTCCTATCCATCTTGAGTATCGGTGCTCTGTACTCTTTTGATCAAGACGAAGCCTATTTGATGCACATTGGCTCCAAGATCCTGGTCAACCAATTCCTGCAGCACAAGGAAAACTTCAGCTCCCGCAAGTGCCCGCTGTGGACAATGCAAAGCTCTCTGCTCAACATGGTCTTTGCCAGTTGGAGTGGAGATGCCAAAGGACTGGAGTGGACCTGCTCTATCAAGAGCTTATTGGCAAACATGGTAGCTGGCAACCGCTACGAACTAAAGCTTCGTCAGGAAGCCCGCGCCAATGCTTTGCCATCACGTGCGGAGTGGATCGAGGACGAAGGCTGCCGCCGTACGTACTACGCCGTGTACATTTTCTTCGGCCTTCTTACCATGACGTTTAACCACACCCCAGTCATAACCTTCAACGAGTTTGAGAACCTCCAGCTGCCTTCTACTGAGGCGCTATGGAATGCGGGTCATATGGATGAGACTGTCTGGCACGAACAACTGCGGGCGTCCCACGTGCCTACTTTCATTGAGGCTCATGTCAGCCTGGTCCAAGGCCAGCCCATGCGCTATAGTTCCTTTGCCACCCGTACTCTTGTAAACGCTCTGTTCTTGGAGGTGTGGTACCACAAGCGGTCTCCCGAGGCCCTGCAAGACATGGTCACCGAGTACAAGCTGCGTCTAGCTTTGGAAACATGGGAAAAGAGCATTGACATGTGCGATCAGGAGCCGGTTTCCGTGCCTTTGAGCTCGCCGCACCAGGGCCACCACCCCCTGATCTTTAACGCCAAGGCCATGTACAGAAACGCTCTGTGCCGTCTGGAGGTCGATCTTAAGCCGGTTCAGGAGGCCCTGCGCTATCACGACTCGTATGAAGTTGCAGCGGCTATGTCCAATGCCCGGGACCGCGTAAAGCGGTCTTCGGAGATGCTCAAGGTTATCGAGCTCTCATTTGCTACGATTGAAACCTGTGTGTCTCAAGGTGTACGCTGGGTCGCGCGTACTTCACCGACCAACTGGAGCATTGAGCACCCGCTTGCTGGCCTGGATATGATGATAATCCTCTCCATGTGGCTCTACCGCCTGGAACATGACGGTGAGCCAACTACTCCCCAGGAGACGGCCATGTACAACAAGCTTCGCGCACTTTTGGAGCGTGAGTGTGCTGAGCATCGTGTCAACCAGCTGTCGTCTGTTGTCGCTCGTCTTTGGGGTAGCATGCTTGATGAGGTCGTTGTCTGGGGCATTGCTCGTCTCATGGGCGACTCTTTCCGTCTTCACTCCCAAGCATTGATAGGTTATGTTGATGACGTTGAAGAGTACTCGAATGCATCTACTCCTTCAATGGTCTCGCAAGGTGTTGATGAGGACAGTGTTTATTGAATGCACCCTCGTTTCACAGATGGTTATGCCGTGGCCAAATCTTCTTTTTACTGTTTATTTTTTTTTTCTCTATTATTTTCCTTCTTGTTTGTTGAACACACCACAGATATACAATTACAAAAACACTTGGGATAGAGGTTTGGGTTTCACGGCCAAGGTGGGTGGGAAATGTGGTATATGTTTACTCGTGGTTGGAGCGAGGTGAGAGACAGACTCTCCTGTTCTTCATTGCCCACCGCTATCCCGTCTTGCTTTTTTTTTTTTCTTTTTTTTTCTTCTTCTTTTTCTTGCTTACATCTTGCTGGGCGCCCTATCTTTCGTCTTGTCCTTTTTGGATCTCATTCTGCTTGCTGTTGTCTATGTACTCATACTCTACCTTCACTCGCGTTTTCGGCTTTTTGTGGCTTGAGAAGCACAATGGAGGTCTACACGCCTGCTATTCAACTGTTTTAGAAGTTGACTAGAACAACCTTACGTTGCACGCTCAGGCTTGTGCTCCGCATCCATCTACGATTCACTCTACTATTTACACTTACACATCTGTCTGGGCTTCATGCATGCTACTGCTGGCCGGCGCACATTCTCTTGAGAAACGCAAGATTCTCTTTTCATTTTCTTAGCTAGCGATGGCTCTTTCTACATCGCGCCTCTTTATTTTTTTTTATTTAGAGGACTCTGCCATGTCTTGATACTTGGTCTACTCCACTGTCTTTATTTGTTTTTTTTTCTCTTTTTTCTTTTTTTGAGCGAGTTTATTTTGCTATCCTATATCTGGGATGTCGACTGGGGCAGCCTTGATACCTATCCACAACCTACCTGTCTGGCCTATTCTTCTTTTTTTTTTTTTTTTTTTTTCTGTTTTGATATTATTTTGTTTTTTTCTTTTCCTTCGGCCCTGGATTTGTTTTGGTTCTTGTCCCGAGTGTGTGTTTTTTTTTTCTTTATTTTTCTTTTTCAAGCTCTATCAGCCTTTGGTTCAATCTTTTTCGATCTGCTTCTTTTTTCCTTGTTTAATTTATTTCTTTTTTTTTTCTCCTTGCTCTGTTTTACATCTGCGTCTTCTTTTTCTCTAGCTTTTTATCCCTTGATCCTTAGTTTTTTTTTTTTCTTTCCTTCAGTTTGTGGCCTCTTGTTGTTATCGTTTTTTTTTGCCTGCTCTGTCTGTCCCTTTTGCAATTAGATTTTCATTTATTGTCGTTTTGTTTTTGCTTGAGTTTTCTTAGTTCTTCTATTACTACATATTAAACTCCATGCCCATCGCTTTGTCTCCTCGTAATAAAATTCGCAAGAAGGCATGACATGCCACGACCATGGCCTTCACGATATGCCATGTTCCACTTCGTTCTCAACGCGTCCATCTCCGCTAATGGTTTCTCTGATATACGAAAAACGCCCCCTTCGTTCATCATGTACGTTCTCTGATGTTACACTGTCGTCTATATGTCGAGATACCTCACGTAGTTGCCAATTTTCTCGAGGCCTATAGCTGTTCATTTATAGCTACGAATCACACCTCATGCTGTAAGCCTCGAGTCTTCCCGCACCTGCTGTTTTCAGCAACAAAATAGGACGGGGACTTCTAAAGGGTTATTACTAGTTTGTAATATAATAGTCTGATGTTTATATGACTCTTTCCTTTTTTGGCGCTTGCTTTCCGCGTTGTTCTCGAGTCAAAGCTTTTTATAGAAAAAAAAAGACGTTGAGACCCCAAAAAAAAAAAAAAAAAAAGTGGCGCTCAAATACTTTTGACCTACTCTGGTATAACACGTTGTTCTATTTACACCGATATATATATCGCCGTACTTTGCCAGGGAGGCTGCTCACCTCGCCACGATTTGTTTACATGATCGTCCTATTTTTGATCTTCTTGTGTCACTAAGAGAAGAAAAAAACAAAAAAAAAAAAAAAAAACACAACTTACATCATTATTATGGTCACTGCCCAAACTCTCGATATCACGCTCCGAAATGATACCGCTTCGAGCAATGTATTTGTCACTGTTACTGGGCGTGCAATGCAGCGAAATATGAGGCCGGTATTCCTGTCGGCAGATGGCAAGACTCCCTTTTATCCTGCCTCGCCATCTGCTATCTTGCAGCCATTAAATCATGATGTCAGCATTCCCCTTGGCCCGCCAGGCAGCACTCGCGTGGTGACTGTACCGAGAATCGCAGGCGGTCGCATTTGGTTTTGCAAAGACGCCTCTTTGACTTTTCTCGTCAATCCAGGCCCTGCTGTGGTGGAGCCGTCCATGATGAACAAAACAGACCCTAACTATTATCTTGACTGGGGCTTTGCGGAGTTTACCTTCAACGAGCACCAGCTCTTTGTCAACGTCTCGTACGTAGATTTTGTGAGCATCCCGGTCTCACTGGAACTGGAGAACACGGCTGGGAAAAGAATGGTGGTCGAGGGGTTTCCCAGCGATGGCCTTGAGCAGGTTTGTCGAGAGCTCCGGAAGCAGGAGGCCCGAGACCATGCAGGGTGGGGTAAGCTTGTTGTCCAGACTCAGGATGGAAGCAAGCATCTGCGTGCCCTGAGTCCCAATTCAGGATGTCATCTTTTTCCGGGGCTGTTCAGAGGATATCTGGAGCCATATGTCGACCAGGTATGGGAGCAATATTCCAGGAAGGATAAGACACTGGTGGTCAATACTCAGGCGGCGTGGGGAGATGTTAGTGGCGAGATGGAACACTGCCACAACAAGCTTCTCTTGAGCTTTGGTGGATTCGGAAAGTTTGATAAGCCTTCGACGGCGGATATCTTTAGTTGTTCCACAGGTCCGTTTGCTCGGACTGCAGACTACACAGAAGCGAAGGGGGCGATTGGGGCCCGGCTTGCTGCAGCACTAAACCGAACGACTTTGGTAGAAAATTGCCAGCAGCCTGAGGGGGAGACTGAGACGAAATACTATCAGATGGAGAGGACAAACCATTATGCGCGGATTTGCCACGAAGTCAGCATAAAGGGGCGTGGTTATGCGTTTCCATACGATGATGTAAGCTCGAGCAAGGGCATAGACCAGTCGGGATCGCTGTGGGATGGAAGTCCAAAGATGTTGACGCTAGGAATTGGAGGTTGGAGAGGCTGTGAATAATGAGTTGAGGCATAGCAGGAAGTGAAAGTGAGGGACGAGAAGGGGGGGGGGGGGCAGAGAAGGAGAGTAAAGAGAAGGACAAGCCCGACCCCAACGATGGCAAGGAATCAAAGAATTGACAAGATCAAGAATAGGAAAGACATCCGAAAAGAGGAACAGCCCCGGCTCTCAGACGAGATTGTCACGTTGAACAAAAGAAGATAACCTTGGGACTGAGTAGGCATGACGTGAGTTTTGACTTTTGGATCATAGCTAGACGGTATAGGATTGGCTAAATGCTCTTGGTATTGGGTTATCTTAGTTATTCGCTGCCGGCGCGAGGCCTGAGCTTGAGCCTGAGATTCTACAGCCAATGGGGACGGAGACAAGAGGAGAAGGATAGAGGATAGGGGGGGGGGGGGCCCTTGTCATGGAAGAGGGACTCCTTGCTATAGCAGCAGTATCCGCCTAATAAGATCGTCTAGATATTTGTAGTGCTTTTTATTTATTTATTTATTTATTTATTCATTCCAGGCTTGATATCTGCAGCTCACAACTGGAGTCTCAAAGCTTTGGTTCGGATTATTGGCGACCGACTCACATGATAGAATGATGATGAATATCATGAACATGAAACCACGTACACTTATTTAGTTTCTTGGCTATGGAAAGTGTTTGGGGGGGAGAGTGGCATTTTCTTTTTCCGCATTTCTCTCAATGCCCATGTCGTAAGTGGCACACTGTAAATAGAAGCGGCACTGCAGGCTGCATTCGTGTATGCTATTACGTTATCCTCCGTAGCATGGCAACAAACAGGTGGCAATTTAATGCTGGTAGACACGACACGAATGGACGGAGTCTCGAAGATGCATGTCTAATACCCAATAGCAGCCAGTAATGGTTACCATTACGTCTAATTTGAGCGACTGCCGCCACGTGGAGGAATGAAGCGGATGGTTGAATAGACAGGGAAGCTTTATTAGACTCATGAGGCAATGGAAGAACAGATGACGAAGAGTGGGAGGGGTGGTTTGATTTTAATTATTTTCTTTTTTAATTTTTATTCTATTTTTTACACGAGACCAAGGGGCGGGTGCTTGAGAAAGGAAGCAAAGGTGCAAGGAGACACCGGGGCAGAGCAAAAACGGAGCAGAACGAGCAGCATGCACGGAGTATCACGGAGTATCACGGAGTATCACGGAGTTCTTGTTGCCGTCCCGTCCTCCATCTCGACACTATTCCAAGGAGGCGATGCTAGAACAGAAATGTGCCATGGCCCAAGCACAAAAGACTTGGCTGGCTAGCCTCAAGAGGTCAAGAAGCAATGAGGAAAAACAAGAGCATACCATACATTCATCCATTCTATAGACCCCGTTTTCTTGTGCACTATCTTTCCGCCCCTTTGCCCTTTTGCTCCTATCGTGCTCTATGAAGGGTCTACCACTAAAATTCTCTACTTTCGTTTGGTCGGTTCTTTGGTCCCTTTTGGCCCAAGCGGATGAGCTTGGGCCGGCCCTGAGGGAACGAAGAAGGAAGGCTAGACAGATAGCCCATGTTTCAGTACGGTTAAAGCAGAAGAAGCCCCCCTGGCAAGTCCTATGGCTATTCTTGGTAAAATAGGACTAAATGGCAACAGAGACTAGGCCTGAATAAGAGCAGGGGTCCGTTTGTTTCTCGAGAAGATATGGAAGCTGAAAAGACACCTCGCTTGTCAAACCCTTCGTTTTTTCGTGTTGTCTCGCTCTGTCTTTATTCTTCTTATACGGGCACTTTTGTTTTACCCGTCCCAACGCCAGTGAAATCTGACGGATAAACACTTTCACAACGGACTTAAACAAACCAAGAGATTGGAGAGGCCACAGAGACAGACAGCTAGCTATGTGCGTGACGTGACGGGACTTGGGGTGGCTGACTGTTCTTCTTGTTCTTGTTCTTGTTCTTGTGTGTTGAATGTTGAATATTGCATGGTGTATTTGTGTTTAGCCTCCGCCTGGGTGGCAAGAAGTTGATTGTGATCTCGAACAGCAAGGAAGCATGCATTTACCCATCTACACATCTGCCCCTTTCAGCATGTCCTAGCTAAACACTGCAGTGGCAACAAGACACTTGGACGGCAAAGAACAAAGACTAGAACAAGCCATAGCTTCTGCGGGCTGCAAACCCCACGTTCTTGAGTGCAAATACTGGCTCTGGCCTTTCCTGGGAGCGTGCTCTCAGATCTCTCTTTCTCTTCCCTCTCCCCTCTTCCTCCCTACTACTACTCAGTCAATAATACGGAGGAGGCTTGAGGGCAGGCTCACACTAGCCAAGCTAGCCGATTGGACGGGAATCACTGAGCTGACATATTACCGACAAATATTGACGACAAAAAGGTCTTTTTGGCCTTTGTCAACTCTAACAACTAAGCGGAAATACTACTACTAGTCAAGGGGTCAGAGCCTTTTGGCATTTGTGACCACGTCTAGGATAGCCTGGATGGGCCTAGTTGGCAGACTGTGATAGTGCCTTTGTTACTTGATTTGTTCTTCATTTCTTTTAATTCGTGTTATTTATATTTATGGTGTAGTCCGTCTTCTTAACAAAATAGGACCGGCCCAGCAATATCACGCCCCCATACTGCCCATAAGAACGAATTGGGCCGAGTCCGAGCTTCTCCGTTGGGCTTGTGTTGGATAACTGAACTGACCAAGCTTGTGGGAGAAGCCAGAGCAGAACCTTTCTTTACTGTTGCCTTTAGTGTACTGTGTATAGGCCAGAGACGATCATGTCTATCTACTGACTGTTTAACACGCCAAAGAGGAAGGGCAGGGGGGGGGAGGGGTGTGTGTGTGGATCTGTAGGGGGTGTGTAGGGTGTGTATGTCCTTGTATGTGCTAGGACCCCTCCAACCTAAATCTCAAAGAATGGACAGCCGTGAACAGTGAAAAAGGATATGCATGCAATAGATATGACGACCGGAACAAAACACATCGAGAAGGCTCCTTTGGTCTCTTGTAATCAGTGGCTTATAGTTTGCAAATGATATAAGCCGCCGCAGCTAGACTCGGGTGTTAGTTAGTATGGGGGGACGGGGATGGTCAAAGAGGAAAAAAAATAGGAAGAGGAAGTGGACGGGGGTGCACCGAACAAGCCCTGAGCTATTCTCGACTTAACTAGCGAGGCGTGTGAAGAGGCACGGCATCAAAACCAAGGAAAACCAAAAGCTTTTCTACTAAAAAATAGAATGGGACGGATATTTTGTTTAAATCATCTTCGAGACTCTGGAATTCTCTGATATCTTCATATACTTCGTGCCAAGCTGTCGTTCTCTCTTCTCTTCCCCAAGCACTTCACACTTCACTTCACTTTGCTTTGCTTGTTAACCAACTTCTTTGGTCCTTTGCCCTTCGTTCCCGCTTCTTGTCTTGGCCCTTTCTGTCAGTGACGACGTCATTCTTACTTGAATATCCTCAGACTAGCCGTTCCCTTCTTTCTTCTTTGCATTCTAACTTGACCTTCTCTTGACCATAATATATTACTACCCTTCCTCTCCTCTCTCTCCTTCTCTTGGTCCCGGTCCTGGGCTTTCTTCACGTCTTTAACTCTTATACTCGTCCGTCCATCCATCCAGGAGAGAAGAATCACAAGCAAAGCCACTGCCAACTTATACATCTTTCTTTTTCGTAGGCTTGGCTGCTCTTTCCTTGATGTGTTCATCTTCCAGCCCAGCCCTTTACGTTCATTGATACGACTTTATATCTGTTATTATATTTACATACTTCACTCGTCCTTCGTTACCACAGCCATGCTATTGCAGAGGCTCTTTTCCTTGGCTTCTGTGGCCTCGCTTCTGGGCTCGGCCCTGGCAAAGCCTGTGATTGTCAAGAGCGATACCTGGGAGGTCCCCGAGGCAGTACGCCCTCTCAACCACATTGAAATCCGTGATCCCATGGTCGAAGCTCGGTCTCAATACCTTGAAAAGCGCTTGTCAGGCAAACTCGACTTGTCAAAGTCCCTCGTTGACAAATCCCTCTTCTCTAGGTAAGTACAGACGCATAACCCTTGCTTTCTTTACCTCCCAATCCTCTTCAACATACTAACCTTTCTTTGCCCTCCCTGCAGCACTGCTGGTGGCGTCCGCATTAGTGCTAGATGCGTCGAGTGCCAGACTCAGGGTACCGTCAATTTCCAACTCACCAATGAAGATGCCATAGATCCAGTATTGCGCATAGACTTTACAGACGTCAAGGCCTGGATCGAAGTGGGCTTGATTGTTAGTGGTGGCAAGACTTTCAGTCTGAACCTGTACTCCAGTCAGACGCCTATTGGCATTGGCGTCCCTGGACTGAATATCGGCGTACTCCTCTTTGTGGACTTGGTCATTGATGTCGATGCTGAGATTGATATGACAGGCGGGTTCTTCGTCGAGCTTGCTGAGAATTCGTACATTGAGGCTGCCCTACTCAAGGGTCAGCTTGAACAGACCGCCTTCAAAGGAGTCGGTGTTCAGTCTATTCCTGTCAAGGTCAAGTATTTCGATGTCTTGCTGACTGCTTCTCTTCGTGTCCGTGTTCAGGCCGGCGTTGAAGCCAAGTTTGCTGGCACTACTGCTGTAGTCGGAGTCTACGCCAACGTTATTGAGTTTGTGCTGAGCCTAGAAGTCGTCGACAATGACTGTTACTTTGAAGCTACGGAACATTTCAACGTCAATATTGGTGCCTATGCTAAGTTGGAACTCCTCTTCTTCAAAGTTGGTGCCCCCACCGCCTCAACCACACTGTTCCGGTCGCCTACTCTTACCCAGTGCATCGAGGAGACAAAACCAACTACTATAAATAGAATCATGACCAAGTCAGGGCAAGTTATTGGGGGCTCGCCTACTGTTCCCAACGGGTTGGCAGAAAGCACTAGCAGCTATCCCCTCATCACTAGCCCCCCAGGGGATGCTAACGACCCTTCTGCACTTCTGCCCGGCTCTATTGGTATCTCCAAGACTATGCCCCCTGGCACTGGTGTTACGAAGGGTACTGGATTGCCTACTGGCAATCCTTATGTCCTGCCATCCGGCGTCCTCGGTGCTGAGAAACCCGCTGATGGTGTTGGTTCCACCGGCTTGCCCTATTACTATAACCGGACCAATACTGCAGTTGCTCCGTCCGCTGGCTACACGCTCTCGACCAAGCTAAGCTCTCAGCCTACGGTTTCCACTGCTACTCGCGCCTCTTCGCAGCCCGAGTATGGAGGCAGGGGCTCTGGCATTGCTGCCGTCCCTCGCCCAACCTCTGACTCGTATTCTCCTAAAGCTACAGGAGCCTATGGCCAACGGCCCTATGCTCCGTCGGCTGCCGCTTCAGGCCCATCTTATCCTGTGTATAATGCAACCATTACTTCTCACACTGGTACTCAGGCTACTGGCATACCTTATGGCACTGCTCCTCCTATTGCAGGCGACGTTTACACTATTACCATGTGTGCTGTCCATGCCATCAATTGCCCCGCGGAATACGTCCAATACATCACTGTTACCAAGCCTTGCGACTCATCGCAAACTACTAGTGCCGCCACTGTCACTGAGACACCCACTACTACCAGGGCTCCTTTCAAGTTCCCTACAAGCTGCACTTCTCTCGAGCCTTTGGAGACCCCTATCGTCAACGTATATGTTCCGCCCCCTGACGCTGTTATTCCTGACTCTCAATCGCTCAATATCATCGACTACGGCTACGAGCAGATTATCCACAATGCTGCTGGCAATGAAACTACAATCCTCCTTGAAACTGCTACTGCCATAAATGTAGCCCCGACCGTTATTCCGGTTGTTCCTAGCGGCCTTTCTGGTGATGGCGGCTTCAATGCTATCCCCAAAATCAAAGACTACGAAGGATCTAATACAAAGACCATCACTTCAGCATCAGTCAGCGCTTTCCCGCCATCTAGCTCTGATGTCGTGCAAAGCAGTGCTCTCATTCTCCGATCTTCTTTTGGAGGTGTCATGGCCTCACTGGTCGCTATGTTTGCTGTCACTGTCCTATAAGAAACACATTGCGGTCCAAGTCCGGCCTTGACCATTATTTCTTTTTGGAAGCCAGCGGGCTGTTAGGGCTGACTGCATTGCAGTAGCTCACTTCCACGATCTTTTGCTTCAACTGTTCTTTCTTTTTGTTTCCATGGTACTGGACCTTTCTTTTCCTTTTTTTTTGTCCTTCATTCTTTTCCTTTCACAATCTATATTTGGGTACATATATCACCACGTATGCGCAAACTCTCACTTGCCCCTATTTCCTTCTTCTTTTTGTTTGATAACTGGACGAGCCAGCACCAATATCCCCGGCCTTATGTTTATTGCTTTTCCTATGTCTTGTTCTTATTGAACGAATCTAATACATATATACATATATACATTCATATCTCTCTCTCTCTCTCTTCCCACCACTTAATGTACTTATCCACTCGCTAGTTAAATGATAGACCAAGAGTAATATGCTGGTATCTCATTCTGTGTCTTCTTCTACTTAAACTGCTTCAGTTACTAATATGACGTCCAAATTTGCGGGGCTCTTGCCTGTGCTACCTGCCGTTTTGATGTTCCTTCCCAACAAAGTTGTACTTGTCGTGCCTTCGGATTCCTCGGGTACCTTCCACATTCGGTTTTTGGATGGTGCCTCGACCAAAACAAGTGCATTGTGTAACTATACATACAGACGCTCAAACGCGCATCCCCGTTGCTGCCCAAATTGAATCACCTCCAATCCCAATTAATTGTCTCTAGATATACATATATCTAATCTGCTCCAATATCCTACCACCCATCAAAATTGCCAAACCCGCCCCGTGACTTGACTTTCTTTCGCGCCGGCTCTTCCCACGGTATTTGCTCAATCACCTCCTCCTGCACCGCTGGCGCTTCTTGCTTGCCCTTTTTTTTTAAGTACTTCCCCACGCGCACCTCGCTATCCGAATCGACAATATTGCCGTCGCTCAAGATGCGCTTGCCGGTCCATGTCATCTTGTCGTCATCAGTGCCTCCTTGGAGAGCAATAGCTTCTGCTTTTAGCGCTTCTTTTTCCTTCTTCGCCTTTTCTGTCTGGAACTCTTCAAATGGATCAACGTAGATTACAACGTCTTTGATGGTGATTTTGTTGAGCGGCCGATCAGAGCCATCCGTCGGTGCATTTTCCATGCGCGTCAAGGGCTGGTTTGGCTGCAAGCCGCCGCCCTCTATCACCCTGCCAAATATCGTATGCTTGCGATCCAGATGTGGAGTAGCTTTGTAGGTAATAAAAAACTGGCTTCCGTTTGTGTTCTTGCCCTTGTTTGCCATGCTAAGGACGCCCCTTGCGTTGTGTGTTTGAGCGCCTTCAAACTCATCATCAAAGTTCTTATTCCAAATGCTAGAGCCCCCCTTGCCAGTCCCAGATGGGTCTCCGCCTTGAATCATGAACCCAGGAATATTACGGTGGAATGAAACGCCGCGGTAGTAGCCTTTCTGAGCCAGGCGGGTAAAATTCCAGACGGCCCTAGGTGCTGTATCTGTGTGCAGCTCGATATTGAGGTTGCCTAGATTTGTTTCCATACGAGCATAACCTTTGTGTTGGACCATTTTGGGCTTGAGCATGTACTCTTCATCGGTGAGAAGTGCGCGTTCTCCGCTAGTTTCAGGCGTCAAGCCAGTACTGGTGAAACTAGCCGCTGCCTTTCCAGTGGTATAGACGGCGGCATTTGCAGCAGGCTTTTTCCTATCGTGGATCATGCGGTTTATTGTTGGGGTTGTCTTGTTGGTAGTGGCGAGCGCAGTAGACTTGTTAACGTTTATCCCAGCTTCGCGCTGCTTGCGCGCATTTTCCACAGCCACTTTAGCACGAAGAACCTTGTCGCCTATCCTACCCAGAGCGGCTACATTGACATTTCCTGTAGATCGCATTTCTTGCTGCTCTTTAGTGGCCACAGCTTCCTCGCCGTCTTTGAGGTACTTGAACTGGCTGAGATCGCGCCCGCCAAGAGCCTGTGGATCTTGCAGTGTAATGATATCCTTACGGGTGAATTCAGTATCGTCAAGCAAATCAAGCCACATTTTGGCCTTGATATTCATGCGCTCGACGGTATCATAAGCGAACACATTTGCATAAGTGCCGTGGCGAATCGCGACAATATGTGTGTTATCTGTAAAGACCTTGAAAGTCACAGGGTCGACCAAGTCGCCAGACCCGTCCTCATTACGCACAAAGTTGAGCTTTATGAGATCTTTGGGGTTGAGTGGCTCTCCATCAACCGGGTTTGTTTGCCGCTTGTCAAGCCATTGGCTAATCACTTCAACGTCAAAGATTGTCCCTGATGGTGTACAAACCGGGTTTTTGAAGGGCTGCAAGCTAGCTGCACAGAAGTTAAACGGCAGTTTCCGGAAAGGTCTATCGCGATGAGACCGGGATAAGCCGGCGCCGCCACTCGCGGAGAATGCATCTGACGAGGACCACTCGCTGTGGGTGATCTAGAGCAAGATGTTAGAAACAAGCAGAGCGTGAAAAGAGCAAGTGTTTACATACGTATAATTTGTCAGTTCCTGACGGATGCCGAGAAATAAAGCGCGTTAGTCGGAAAACAACCGGTTCATAGACAAGACTAAGAAATAGCTCCTACCTTTTCCCATTTTTAATCTTGAGCGTCCTACTCGATGATATGCTGCAAAACGTTGAATAATCTACATGAGATGAGGCTGGTGATGCAGTCGCCTCCAAGGCTGAGCGCAAACCAAACCATAACCCTAACCAACCCTCACCTCACATCCGTATGACTAAGCTTACAGCTGATGACAGCCGCTAGATATTAAGCTTCCAACCCAAGCTTCACGTCGATGCTGCTCACACTCTCTGTCACTCTGTCACTCTGTCTCTAACTTCATTTTCCCAGCTTAACAACGGCGATGGACGCAAGTCGCACATAACGTCCGATTGATTGAATCTCGTTTATTTTTGTTTCGATATCGCCGTTTTTTTTCCTGACGCCTTTTCTAGGGTTGTTAATCAATTTTCTGCGCCATCAAAACTGACCTTTTTGGCTGCACGACTGAATCTTCGCAGAATCCAGGCTTACGAAACAGACGTCTCGACTCCTTGTCACTTTATCTAGAAAGTAGACAACAAGTTAACTACGTGTTTGGATCTCCGGCTGCTTGGCTTGCTCTCTTGCGACGCTCCAGCATTTGTACGGGCTGCTACAGAAGACTACATATCGCGCCTTTGAAAATCACCGACTGTGTTGTCACCCATCCTCGCGAATACCCTTCAAGCTTCCTTCTCTCTTTCTCTCTTGCACATATCGTTCCCGCAATCGCCCACAGCTTAATCATGCGGTCGTGGCTCTGGTCTATGGCCATAATGGCCATGTCCTTCTGGGTCTCCCATGCCATGGAAGTGTTAGTGGTATGTTATGGCTCTCGTAATAAAATGCCCCTCCACCTACCGGCCAAAGACCTGGACTTTAACTAACACGTCTCGTGCCATTAACAGGATCAAACCGAAGAGAACAAACGCCAATGCACGGGTTAGTCGCATATCCACGCAGTTGTCGCAATCAATGGCGCATCCATCTTCTAACACACTGAGCAGGCATGTACAGCAAGTCGTCCTGGGACGGTCCGGTTGACCCCTTCATCAACGTCATTTTTCACAACAACTCAATTCCCGATGACAGAGACCCGATTGTCAGTCTGCTGATTTTCGAGTGGCGGGACATGGATCTGATTGGCATAACTGAGCCAGATTTGCCGGGTGAGGTAAGATAGCCATCTCTACAATAACCACAACCACTTCTACTGCTACAACACGACTAGCCTTACATTAAACGATACGAAGCTAATGCAACCACTTCCTCCGCCTACAGCGGATCCTTGCTCTCTGCGACGATGCGCAAGTCTCGACCAGCGCGTGCGAAGAGTCCAACAAGGGCCAGTTCGTCCTAGCTCCCAGTGCTCTCAACAGCTCCAAACTACCCATCTATAACGAGGCCGTGCATCTGAAGGATCCCCATGTCAACATGTATCCTGTTACTAAGACTGGATACTACTGCGTCTTTACCGAGCCCTTCACCAATGACGATTACAACGCTGCGGCAGTCTTCCGCAACGCCTACGGCGAGCTACCCGCTACCCAAGTTCCAAAGCTGCCATTTTATGGCGGCATCACGATTCTGTATGCTCTAGTAGCAGTATACTGGGGATTCCTCTACTACATGCACCGCCATGATATCCTGGCCGTGCAGAACTATATCACGGCAATTCTGGTGTTCCTTGTGGTCGAAATGCTGCTCACATGGGCGTTCTACGGTTAGTCGGTCTACTAGCACTACTGACACTATTGCTATCAATTTAAACCATCCGTGCACCTGTAGCTCAAGCTAACCGCGCTTTTTTCTTTAGACTACCTCAACCGCAATGGCCGCAATATGGGGGCCAACATCTTCATGATAATAGTTGGAATTCTGAACGCCGGACGCAACTCCTTCTCCTTTTTCCTGCTACTAATCGTCTGCATGGGCTACGGAGTCGTCAAGCCAACCCTTGGGAAAGCCATGATTTACGCCCGCTGGCTGGCCGTTGCTCATTTTGCTTTCGGGCTAATCTACGCCGTTACCGGTCTTTATATCACACCGGAATCTGCTGGTCCCTTCCTGTTGTTTGTCGTGCTTCCTCTTGCTGCCACGCTCACCACATTCTATGTTTGGACTCTCAACTCTCTAAATGACACTTTGAAAAGCTTGCGGGAGCGTAAGCAAAATGCCAAGGAGGCCATGTATCGCAAGCTTTGGTGGTGCATCCTGCTGTCAATTTTCATCACCTTTGGCTTTTTCTTCATCAACTCTTTGTCTTTTGCCTCGGTCAGCGACCCCGACTACGTGCCTTTCCATTGGAAAACCCGTTGGTTCGTACTTGATGGCTGGCTGAACCTAGTCTATTTCGCCGATGTTGCTTGGATCGCGTACGTCTGGCGTCCCACTGCCAATAACCGCCGTTTCGCCATGAGTGATGAGATTGCCCAGGACGACGACGGAACCTTTGAAATAGCCGATCTTGGCCAGCCTGATGGCCTCTCAGATAGCGAAGACGAGGAGGCAAATATCGGCAACAACCACTCTCGCCAGGAAGAGGGCATCATTTCGTCCAGCTCTTCTATGCCCGTGGCTTCTATCACAAGGAGTCAGCCACAGGCGAAGCCTGTTCAGGCACACTCTAAACGCATGTCGGAGGAGATCTTCGCAGTCGGCGATGGCTCCGATGAAGATTCCGACAATGAGCTTAATAATTCGGGCCAGTCAGATGACGACTCGGACGAGGAAAATGCCAAGCTTGTAAGGGGACAGGGAAAGAAGAGCGAATAGAGAGAAGAGGAGAATAGGCGTGAAGTAGAATATCCAAGAGATCCAATCGTTGTGTGCTAGGGAGAACGTTCCTTTTTTTTTTCGCTGTACTTTATACCGCAGGCACAGGATTACAGATTCAGTTTGTATTGTTGGTTGAGCGTTATTAACAAGATTCTACGTCAAAACGGTGAAGACATTTCTTTTTCTATATCAATCACACAGCCAGGCTTTGGTCATACACTGTTATTATATGTAATCCGTTTTTCACCTGTATCTCCCCTCCCCTCCCCTCCCCCCCCCCGTCACTAAACAGGTATATCCCCCCCAAATCCAACAGGCACTCGCCTTCCACTGTTTTCCGGTATCACCGCAAGCATCTTGTACACTCTGCCCATTCCATTTGGAGACTTGTCCATCAGTCTCTCCGCCGAGGCCCTAATTTTCTCTGCCAATGCTTTGTCAGCTATTGACTCAGCAATGGTTCTAGCCTGCTCTTTCATTCCCATCATGGAGAGAAAGTCGCCCTGCATAACCGGCCCGTGAACCTCAACGTGCTCGCTTGACTCCAGAAATGCGTCGGCAAGGCCCTTGAAATCCACATCGGCACTGATGTCAACTAAGCCAGGCTCGGAGAAGGCGCTGACCCGCTGATGTTCCTTGATGCCACGAAGGGAGTTGGCTGGGATAGCATCTGACTGGCCATAGTCAATTATCAAGGCAGCTCCTACGCGATTTTCTGGTGTGAAGGTATCACTACCACCAATGCGGGCTGCGAAGTCCGATGCATACATATCCGCATCGGGGCAAATTTCTATGACCGTCCCGGGTTTGGACTTGACAGAACGATAGCGCTCGTGCATCTCGGGTAGAAATCGGGAATGCCGGGTATGACCCTGCGAACAGTGCAACTGGAAGTCCGGTACAGCACCAACCCGTTCAATAGGGGGGGTTTTAAGGCTTTGGTGTGTCGCATCCGGTGGAGAGGGAGCCACGACAAGCTCGCGCCACTCGGTTTTGACAGCAGGCTTTTCAGTCTCCGAGCTAACGTGATCAGTGGGACCGGGGGGCTTCTTGGTGTATGTTCGGTATCAGATCCAACCACTGGGACAGACTGGAAGATGTGGATGGGAAGAGCATCAAAGAATTCGTGCGCAACAATAAGAGGCATCCGCTCAGAGCTTTTTGGCACAGACTGTATCGTCTCGACCCAGGTGATTTGAATCGGAGCTTTCCCCTTCCACATGCACGTCCACATGCCGGCGGCCTTATCATGAACCAGAGGTGCTTCTTCTCCACACAAGCGCTTCTTCTGTTCTAGGCGCATCTCAGCACTAGCCTCAACCATGTAGATATTCTTTACGCGGTTTACCAAGGCATGGGAGCTAACTATCTAGAGAATCAACACGGCCCATCAGTATGACAGCACACACACACACACACGCACACACACACACACACACAATCCTGATAGTTTGACAGCAGCTTCACTCACCCGCATAGCATCACTCATTAGTGTGCCTCGACCAGGGCCAACCTCGATAATGTCTACATCTTGCAACGGCCGGTTCGCATTTTGAGCCATCCACTCCGTGATGAACCATAGTCCTACAATTTGGCCGAACAGTGGGGAGATTTCGGGCGACGTAATAAAGTCACCCTTGAGCCCAATTTGCTCGCGATCCTTGCCCAAAGCACCTGTGTAGTAGCCACCAATGTCTGAAGTCAGACACATTCGCATGTACGAAGCTACTGGGATGGGGCCTGTGATCTAAAGGAAAATAGAGTCAGCACAAGTGCACGCATTCAGGGCCTCGACAAGGAGAAAGTAGGTACCGAAATAGCCTCGGCCAGACGTTTAGACAGCGGCGTCGACCACTTGCGCGACGAAATATCATCGCGAAGGCAGCATGACCCTGAAAATGGCCGAGTAAGAGACCGTCTGACTGGAAGCACAGCAGCACGGGCAGGCTTTGTCAAGGCCCGCAATGGTAGTGAAAACCGACTCATGCAGAGTTATTAGGGGAGATCTCCAGGTAAACTCTGGACTTCACTGGTGTTATATGTAAAACATTGGCGTCGTCTCACAAGTCGAGGCCAATATAAAGCTATTTATCAATCAGTAATGTAATGGATCGTCGACTTGTCGTTCTTCTCGGTATGCGAGGCTAGGATTTAATGTGGGGCTAGAATATATCTCAGCCTTGCGTATTTCTTGACGTCAACAATACCAGAACAAGCTTGCTTGGTGTCTTGGCTTAAGCTTAAGATCGACCTGAATTTTTTTTTCTTATGTTTTACCTCTCCTTTTCTACAATACACACACTCTAATATACCGCAGCATCCCTGTCTTCCGTACCTCCTAACACCACGACCATGTCCACCAAGCCATCATCGCGATGGGCAGACACGCCTGAAGATCTAGCACACGAGGCCCGCCGCAAGAAGGAAAAGGCTGAGAAAAGACGCCAAAAGGCGGAAAAGTCACGCCTGGAAGCCGCAGCAAAAGCACAAGCCAAACTCGAAGATTACCCAGCCTCCGCAACCACCCCAAATCCAGAGCCTAGTCTCGACGACGCGCGATCAACGAAACGGCGGCGCATAACCGCACCCCACGATAACGATTCTTTTCAGACTGAGCCAGAAGATTCCGGACATGACGCGGCGATCAAAATGCTTCGCTTTGAAGGCGGAAGCTTTGGGCCACCCTCTTCCCTCTACCAAGGCTTCTCAAAACTCAACAATATCGCAGAAGGGACTTACGGGCGGGTCTGGCGCGCAGAGTGCAAGCAGACAGGCAATGTATTTGCAGTAAAACAGCTCAAGTCAGAAGATAGCGGCAATAAGAGAGTCCTACCGTTGACGGGTCTTCGTGAAATTCAGATCTTACGAGACTGCGATCATCGCAACATTGTAAAAATCGTCGACGTAATTGTTAAAAATACGACGCCTCCCATTGAAACGTAGGTGTAGCCATTTACCATGTTTACAAAGATCCGGGCATGGAATACAATAGCTAAACCCATTGGCGAAAAAAAAAATTACAGGGTCAGTCTTGTTCTCGACTTCATCGAACACGATATCCGTACGCTCCTATGCAGCATGCCGGAACCATTTTTAGCCTCAGAGGTCAAGACTCTGCTACACCAGCTGGTATCCGGTGTCGCATATCTCCACGACCACTGGATCTTACACAGAGACCTCAAAACAAGCAATCTCCTTCTCACCAACCGCGGCGTCCTCAAAATCGCAGATTTTGGCATGGCCCGATACGTCGGCGATCCACCGCCAGCTGACCTAACCCAAGTGGTTGTCACATTATGGTACCGCGCACCAGAGCTTTTACTTGGCGCCACTTCATATGACGGCGCTGTAGACATGTGGAGCATTGGATGCATATTCGCAGAGCTAATGACCCGCACGCCACTCCTGCAAGGGAGCGTAGAGGCCGACCAATGGTCCAAGATCATGGGCTTCTGCGGGCCCCTAAACGACCAGACGTGGCCGGGCTTCGGGCGACTACCACTAGCCCAGGCCATGAAGGCATCCAAGTACCAGTCTCGCGAGAACAAACACAGCGCCAACACGGCAGAATCCATTGCCAAGCTTCTCCCTCAAATCCCACCAGGCGCGAAAAGTTTAATGCAGGCTTTGCTCTCACTGAACCCAACATCTCGACCACGGGCAAAGCAGGTGTTGGGAAGCGAGTACTTTTCAGAGCTGCCCAAAGCAAAACAGGAGCACCTGTTCCCTACATTTCCGAGCAAGGCACGCCAAGAAGCCAGAACATGGGACGAGCCACGGGCTCCAACACGAGGGAAGAATCTCTTGGAAGGCGATGACTGAATAAAGTGACGGAAACGGAATAGGACTAGAATAATACTGTTTTTGGTTAAAAGTGCAAACCGTAATACACAGCGTAGACAATGCCATTATATTCCATTTGCAAGCTCTTAGAAAAAGAAAAAAAAAAAAAAAAAAAAAAAAAAAAAAGAAAATAACATTGTAAGACGATGAAAAAGAAAAAGAAAACAATAAAAGGAAGTGTCATAAATTTAATGTTGAGCTGCAAGGCCTGTAAATCCCCCCTCCCAAAATACATCACGTATAAATTAAATAAAACAGGTAATGCAAAGAAAACTTCAGAACAAATAAAGTGAGCCTCCACTGAGGCTGGCCATCCACGAGCCATACATACCGCACAGTCCAGTACAACGCACAACTTAACGGGCTATAAGAAAAGAAAAGAGAAAAAAAAAAAGGGCACGAAGGTACGTACCATCATACTTCGGTACATCCTCATGCTCGCCCACACACCACAAAAGCTGTGAGACATAGCTGGTGTTATGCAATGTCGCATGTCGAGGAATGCAGAACGCGGGGTCGCAAGACAGCTCAAGTGGTTCGCAGTCTGCAGGAGGTGGCTCATCAGGAAAATATGTACGAGCAGGAAAAATGAGTGTTGGTAAGCAAATGGTAGTGCCAGTCTGCTACACCATATGAAGCGGACCCAGCCAATGCAGTCTCAACGAAAGCAGAAGGGGACACACAGGTTTGTTTTTGCACCTGTTGGTGAAACAAAAACAAAAAAAAAGGCATGCGGAGGTCCGACTACAACACGAGTCCGTTGAGGAACCACATGAATCCGAATGTGGTCAACAAACTGCTGATAACCATGGGCAAAACCATGCCTGACGGTCTTGATGCAGCGCCCACAATGCACGTAGTGCACTCCCAGTCGGCAAGCGGTGTGTAAGGGGCAGGAGTATATACACCAAAGGTAAACGTCGACTGCACAGCAAGATATCCAGCTTCGGCAGCAGCAGTTACCGAGTCTTCGGAGTCCTTGACGATTAGGGTGTAGTTGTTGGGCACCAGAGGCTGCTGAGCATCATTTGCCTGCTTAGATGAGTCCCAGACAAAGGTAGCTGGAGTAGCGAAGGTCATGTTAGAAGTAAGGGTCCATGACTGTGTAATAGAGCTGCAGCTGAGAATCAGATCGATGGCAGTCGGAGTGGCGCGGACGTTAGTGTAGTTCCACTCCCAGGTGTAGAAATCACCGGCCTTGTACAAAGGCTTGAAAGCAGCGGTCTGGGGGGAAATCATCGACATTCCACCAGCCTGGGCTAGTGCATCGGTATAAACAGTGCGAGTACTGTTTCTGTTCGATGAACCGCGGCTGCTTGTACTCCTGCTGCTTCCTTGGCTGGTGATAGTCGCGTCTTCGGAGTCAGAGGTTTCAGTAGCTGTGGAATCGGCGTTATTGGAGGTGGTAGCAGTCGAATCTTGGTTTGTCACCGTAAAGGCGTCGATGGTTGAGCTGACATCGTTGTTATTGTTCTCTTGAGATGATGAAGCGACGGCTAAGGGAAAATTGGCATTAGTATCAGGATGCAGAAGGTGGGATTACGGGGTCAGCTGTGATCAATATTGCCTACCTGTGTTGACGCCAACGTTGTTTTGACGCACGTAGAGCGAGTCCATGGGCGGCATCCAACTCGGCCAGGCCTGACCAACTGAAGCGGCAGAGGCAAGGCCGACAGCCACTCGTGTGAGAGTTGTAGAGATCTTCATGATGATGATGATGATGAATGATTCGGACTTTGGTCTCTTGTGTGTATGGTCGTGGTTTTAGATTGGCCTAAGATCAAAGATGAAAGATGCACCAGCAGAACTTCTTTTTCCCACGTCGCTATACGATCAAGTTGAAGTCGATGGACACAAGGCCAAGTTTGTAAGAATGGAAGGTCTAGTCAAACAAAATCGACGCAAGGAGGCTCAATTTCGATTTGGTATGTCGAATTTCCACCCAGGTCGACCAGGGGCACCTTGTCGTGTTATTGTTGTTGTTTTTTTTTGTGTTCGTAAGGGTGTTGGCCTGAGCTGAATAGTTTATGGCTTGTTTTTCAACCTGGCTCTTGCACAGGGCCTGAGTACAACGAAAATAGGGGGGGTGATTGTTAAAGTTAGGAGAAGGAAACAGACTTGAGAATCAAAGATGCAGAATTAGGCAGATCAGGGAGATCGAGGTAGCAAAAGCGAATGTTGCTAAAGAATGCCAATGAAGAGTTCAAGCATATAATGAGAAGCGTAGGGAGATTAAAGCGAGCGTACAATACAGCTGAGCTGAACAGGAAGCGAAAGAACACCTAACAATGAATATGGTGTTAATCGAACGTCAAAACGAATGAACTGACGATGAAAAAGAAAAATAAAAGAAAGAAAAAAAAAAAAAGATTCAAGGAACACAAGTTCTGGTGGGAAATTTTGAGGAAGAAAATACCAAACGCCATACCAGGCCCCTAGCCTAGGGATT
Organism: Ceratocystis albifundus; assembly: GCA_002742255.2. NCBI lineage: Eukaryota > Fungi > Ascomycota > Sordariomycetes > Microascales > Ceratocystidaceae > Ceratocystis > Ceratocystis albifundus. The sequence goes on from MAOA02000038.1 coordinate 209,589, forward strand.
TATTAAAGCATAACTACACAACGGCAAGGGGTAACAGAGGAGGAAGGACCTCTCCTTTCGAAAGGAAAGAGCGACAACTCCTAGCCCTGCTAAACGGCTAGAACTTGCATGTGTGCATGTCCCTTCCTTTTCCTACCTTGCTCCTGCCAGTCCGTTCAGCCGTCCCCAAACAAGCCGCAGAAAAAAAAAATAGAATGGCGCTACCCACATGTTGTAGCCATAGCCAGCGACGACCCCGTATCCAGTACTGCCCGTACAGAGGCTAAGTCCCATACTAAAGCATCGTAGCATAGCGCAGCATAGCGCAGCATAGCGCAGCATAGCGCAGCATACATAACGCGGTAAAGAAAACGAGCAAAACCCTCTAAGCTATGCCATGCCATAGAAACGAGACAATTTTTTCAGTGTACGGACCAATCAGGTAGTCACACGACTCAGCCCCAGGGGCAAGGGTGGAAGATGAAAGGAATTACGGAGGAAGGAGAGGAAAAAGAGGAAGGAGCAAAAGAAACATTCGTATTGGTCTAGGCCCAACTTCCTTCCCAAATCTTTTCCTCACATCCATCATCATCAATCAAACCTAGCTCCCTCCCCTAAGGGTTAATTGCAGATTACCTTCGGCTAACAGTCTCTAGAGCTTCAAATGCCTGCTTGTAGGCCCGTCGGTCGACACTAGGAACTCGAGAAGCGGCTGGCCTGAATAGTGGATACAGAAAAGGATCTGGTTCAAAAATAACCCATCCAGCTCGTATCCATCCCACACAGATGTCATCAATGTCACCGATGTCACTATACAGCCACGAAATCCCTAAACTGCTCTTGTTGCAAGTGCTACAGGCTGTGGTTTGATGGTTTGGCTTGTTTCCTTTTTCGCGACTTCGGCTCATACATCGCATCAACGCAAACAGCAAAATCGTCGAGAGCCTTCAGAAAAGACACTGTTCTCACCCTCCTGATTACATCGTATTCGCTCTTCCTCCTTCCCAACGCCCTTTATGCGTCTGCTATTGACTGCTGGTTTACTCCGCCTCTTCTTTCACTACCGGTCCGGCATACTACACCAGAAAGCAGGAACAATGACAGAAAATCAGGTCGTACTGGGTGAGGCAAACTAATCAATTGTCTATCAATCCTGCCAGTTAAACCCTAAGACGGCAAACCCTAAGTCCATTCTATACCCTTCTATAGCAAAGCCTCACCTACCCTACCGATCCCGTAGGTCAATGCACACCCTTTCTATAACGTCACGAAGTAAAGGCATTCCGCTCTTCCAAGGCTTTTGCCAGACGTCTGTAGTCTCGCAAGAGATCTATTACTTCTGACACCCGAATATCACCTGGGTTTTGCAACTCCATAAAGCGTTTCTTAGGCGGCGCAATTTTGGGAAGTTCCTGAGGTGGCAATATGTGTGTCGGCCCTGGAAATGCCTGCATTAAAAGGTGGCTTGTTAGTTATAACGATACTTGTATATCGGCGTCAACATAAGCTCTGGCGCCTATATATCCATATAAATCCACAGCATATTGTTTTGATTCGCAACAACATTGCAGCGAGTTAGACCTACCGAAACAGTATGGCCCCCTTCATCAGGAGCCACATTAGTATCTGACCCACCACCAGAGCTCAAGGGTGCGCTCACATTGCTAACGTTCGCATTCCTCGAGCTCGCTGAAGGATGAGATGTGGGAGCTACTGTGGAAGGAGGATTCTGACTTCCAGATGCCGACCTACCAAACCCACGGAAAGAGCTGATGCTGGACAGGCGTGCCATGGGATTGAGTGAACTGCCGAGGTTGAGCACGCTGTCAAGCACTGCGGTGTTGGACCCTGAAGAGCTAGGAATGCTGTCTTTGACCGCCGCATTCCTAGAGGGGGCTCCACTTCCAGCATTACGATTAGCCGCTTTACGGCCTCCCATAAGATCAAACATTTTGCTTTCTGGAGGCGGAGGTCGATGGAGAGTATCTCTAGGAGCATTTGGCGGCGCGACATCGTGACCGTCCGTTGGCTTACCGTGGCTGAATGTTTCTTCTTCTGGTGGAGGCGTGCTGATCAATTTACGTGCTTCTTCGAGTGTAGTTGGGACTACAAGGCTTTTGCCCGTAGCATTGGGCTCGCGCAATTTCCCAAGAACAAACTTGTAGCTATCGCCAAGACTAGTGGATATATTCTTCAGGCCCTGATCAGCTGTAGTGAGAATGTCTGATGCAACGCCGATGGCGTTGGCGGCAGGTGCATTCGCCATTTCACTCAGTGTCCTGGGCTTGGATGGACGTGAAAGCCCGGCTAGAATTGTACCTGACATTGTTGTGGTTGCTGTCGAGCTTGTGGCTGCCGACGGGGAGGTTGAGCGGGAGTTTGTACGTGATTTCGAGGTCTCGGAGGGTGCAGTATCCGTTTCAGTGCCCTCCATCGCAGCAGCAAAGTCAGAAGTGTACGCTGGTGGGAAGGTTGCTGACTTGGTGAGCGAGCTCGACCCGGGCACTTTGATAGGGCCTGAAGGACGCTCGTCGGCACGTAGGGTTGACAAGTCTACCGTTTCGAGGAAGCCTATCGCAGCCTCCAGATTGGTGAGACAATATGCAGCCTCACCTGTCAACTTTTGAGTCCAGCGGAAATTCTGGATAAAGTGCATGTCACTCGTAACATTGAGATCCTCTGGAGGCATGGTGATCAGAGTGTAGATGAGCATGGGCAGAATCTCATCTGCCGAAGAGGAGGAGGGATGGAATCGAGCCAAGGTTTCCACAATGGCACGGTGTGTTGACCTCAGATGGTTGAGCTTTCCAAGGGGATAATGACTCTCATGCATGCGAACTAGACTTTTGCGGGCATCTTCCAGCCACGCCTTAATCTTTTCTTGATGGGCGGTCTTTGCCTCTGGAGAGTCCTCTGCAATATCTCCTGATGCGATACCAAGATCTGACGGGTTTATTCCAACCAGTGCAAGTGCGGCAGTGCGAGAACGCAATCTATCATCTGAAGCTTGATCCTGAGTACTTCGATGTCGGTAAATGCGGTCGTAGATACCCTCGCATAACCTTCGTTCTACTGCCTCTTCTAGCCGCATCCTCTTAGCTTCAAAAGCCTTACGTGCCTGTTGCTTGGCGGCCATCTCCTCGGCAGAGAGCATTTGCTGCTCAGAGTCTCCTGAAGCATTGCTTTTAGTACTGGGCGCTGCCGAAGCAGGAGCTCGTTTACCAAGAAAGGAGCGTGAGAGAGACGGGACTGTGGAAGTTGGTGCTGAGGACGATTCGCGGGTTTGCTGTGTAGCCAGGGTAGCTATATGTGTGCTAATATGTGATGATGCAAGGTCGTAAAACTCTTGGAAAAGAACATGAAGACGATCAATAGACGGCGGGGTAGGGTGGACTTTTGCGGTCAGAGACTCGACAAAGCTAGAAATATGGGAGAATATAGCGTCTATTAGTGTCTGTAGTGCAACGCATGGAGGCTGGTGTAAGGCCGATTGGCTGGCTACTGAAGGCCAAACTGATGCAGAGGCGGATTTACCTATCTGAGAGTGTCACAATTTCAATCGGGATTTCACCCAAGTCTATGGATTGGCGAGGTACATCGGATAGTAGCGGGACAGGCTCGGATGCAGGTATAGGTGTAGTTGTAGTGGATGCAGGAGTACCCTGTGGACGAGGCGTGTTCACAGAACTGACTTGGTCCATTTGTGGGCTTGGCGGGCTTGATGGGCTTTGTTGAAGAGTGGGATGAGGATGGATGATGGGAGAAGTTAAGACGCTCGCTTGCGCTTTGTAAATCTGCTCGTCGTCTTCTATATGTACCTGTAGCTTAAAGTGAGGGGAATATTAGAAGCACAATAAGGCAATTCAAAATAGGACGCATGAACCCATCTAGGTGGTTGACTAAAAATAACCCTAATAGCGGCACTTGAAAAAGGACATTGCGCTATCTGTCTTCTATTGGGGTTAGAGACCCTAGTGAGTAAACATGGCATATAGCATAGCATCCCTTAACCTAACTCAACCGTACTGCTCGTTAGTTTGGCTGCTGAGGCACGATGGAATAAGCGTCGGCTTCCCCTAGCCAGGTTGTTCAAGTCGACAAGGCTCCATGTTTTGCCGGGTAGACTCACACGTTTAGGCGGTGCTGTACCTGGTGCTTAGGCTTTGCTCAGGAGCACTAGAGTGGCTAGGATGAAGCTAGGATTATCGTGATAACATGAGAGTACTTGAGGTGTAGTTTTAGCTAGATAGCCCTGACAGTCGAGTGTTGGCTTATTATAAGGGCTAATTTCTCTCATGGAGACTATCATGGTATAAGGACAAAAGCCTCGCTTGGCCCTCTTGTCGAGCCTACTGTTATCCTTACGGCTATGAACTTATTGGCAGGGGGGAGGGGTAGTGGATTACAGTCTGGCACTCGTCATCTGACATGAGCGACCGGTGTGTAGTTGGAGGATGTCTATATTGAGTGTCGTGAGCCCGGTGTGCAAGTCTAGCATGAGTATTACTTTTCCACAACAGTAACTCGGCTTGACTACACAGTCGAGTGGCTTGGAGTAGTGTTTCCTGTATCACATGCTACCAAGAAGCGTGTATTATACACTATATCTAGGCCTTAGCCTTTATTATGTATGTATGTATGAATGTTCTTCTGTTCCCATACTCTATACACTTGATAGATGGCCTGCCGCTCTAGCCTATATGTCTGCTTCACGACGGATTGATGGTACGAAAAGTAACACTGGAGTCTAAGACTTCAGATACAGGATAGTGTAACATTTCTAGGGCTATTCTCATTCTTAACATCCTTGCAATTTTCTTTAAACATTAAGACGAAGAATAAACGTATTAGAGGTGTGAAAACACCAACCAGGTAAAGGCTACCACCGTTCGACTGGCTTTTCTAGATGTGGCCAACCATTGTATAACGTAGTAGCCCGCCTATCTTGATCGGGATGTGCCAAGCAGTACGGCATAGTTTATAGCAAGGCACTCCTTTTCTGAGAAAAGCGTAGATGATGTATGGCACAGATGGTTAGGTTATTTGCTACTCGTACTACCCGGCCTACACCGTGTTGCGGAGTGCCTCCCGTCCTTGCCGGTCCCTGTCTGCACAAGCGCGGGCGCGTGGCTCTTCTGGTTGATGTCCTCCACAGGTCTTCAAGGCAGCGCTAACTCCTATGGGGAATGAAGCTCATAAAGGGGGGGGCGGCGACCTTACTCACATAAACTCCTCGTAACTCTATACGCGTATTTGAGTGCCATGTACTAATACGCGTATTGGTATTGATCTTGGTGAGACAACACCACTTGTGTGATAGTTATAGTCGAAGAAAGCTGGTTACCCAGTTAGAACACTGTATATATACCTGCGATGCTTTCTTGTCTGCGCAGTGAGAGAAAGGGCAAGCATCACTCTCATATCTTCCCCAATAAAAGACGACTTCCTCACCTTTTTCCCGCATGTCTTTGGGGGTCTTGGACTAAACCTCATTGCACCTACACGTCGTCAAATCTGCGACCACCAGAACACCTATTTCCCAATGGCAAACTCGCTTTTAGATCCCGTTCCCGGAGTCGAGCCTACAAAGGGTGGCTACTACCTGTGGCGCTATCTCCCAAGCCAAGCTGCTGCTGCTCTGTTTCTTGTCCTCTTCACAGTTTCCTTCTCATATATATCACGGAAGACTTACAAGACTCGGACCTATTTTTGCATTGTATTTGCAGTAGGTTGCTTATGTACGTCTGCCCCAGCCCCATCCATATTGCATTGTTTACATTTCCAAATACGCTGACATGCTTGCTTGTCTATTATAACAGTCGAGGTCATCGGATACGGAAGCCGCATTAGCGCCCACAACGACACTGGAAGTATCATGAAATACTCTATTCAGAATGTCTTTATTCTTATTGCCCCGACGATATTTGCCGCAGCCGTCTACATGACATTGGGCCGCATAATCACGAGTGTCCGTGCAGAGAAATATTCTATGATCCGGCCGAGCAGGCTCGCCAAGACCTTTGTGGTCGGCGATGTCCTTACCTTCTTTATCCAAGGAGGTGGTGCGGGAATGATTGTTACACAGTCACAAAACTCTGTTAAGCTCGGCGAGAGAATCATAATATTTGGTCTTGTGGCTCAGGTTATCCTGTTCTCACTCTTCGTAATTGTTGCGGCAGTTTTCCACCGTAGGCTCAAGCGCTACCCTACCGCTGACTCCCTGGCCGGTTCAGTTCCATGGAAAGAGACGCTTGTCATGCTATATGCCGTCAGTGTTCTTGTCATGATCAGGTCCATCTTCCGAGTCATCGAGTATATCCAGGGCCATACCGGATACTCTCTTTCACACGAATGGACACTGTATGTCTTTGACACGGTTCCAATGCTCGCCGTCACTGTTCTGTTTGCGTGGAGATTCCCCAGTGGGCTTAACCGGAAGGACATTATTCCAATGCAGTAGAGGGATATGAGGTTAACTTTGCGGCCAAGTATTGCAAGCTTGAAGTAGCTTTTCGATTGTCAGCTAGTTGCTGCTGTACCTGATGTTAATCTAAGACTTTGTTTGAATCTCTATATTCTGCTTTCTCCTCGCAGCACTGCGTTTGGCCACCTTAGCCATCGCTCCCAATGAGAGCCTAAATGGCTTGTGATAGACTGGATTATGTACTGTCCGCCGTCTGTGAATATCCAAAAGTCCCGGCTGCAATGGAGCATTGTTGCGTAAAAGGCGAGAATCACCAAGGCTTCTGGTTGGCGCTGCTTGAGAAATTCAACATAACTCTTGTTGACGGTAATACTAAAAGTCATAGGACCATCAATTGCCTGTATGCCTTGTTCTGTCAAGGCATGGTGGAAGTTGAGGCAGTTCCTAACGCACTTTATTGCCTCGCGGTATGCGTCAATTGAAGCATCATTCATGTGCGACTCGTTAACCATTGTATATAGAACGTCGGTTTCATACGCATGGTCAGGTGCATTATTGAATGTATCTTCAACTTTTTGAATCATAGCTTTCAGGTCTGAGTTTTTTATTATAGCCCACGATTTACCAGTGATAATAGAGACACCGCGATGGAGAGACATGTAGCTCGTGTATTGCTCAAGGAACATGCCAAAGTTATCAGGGCGATATCTCAATGTGTCATGGAGAACGTGGAGCCCTAGCAAGGAGGAGAAGAGGAACATTGGAATGCAGGTGGCGGATGAGACGTCGTCGTGCTTGGCCTCATTAAATGATGAGAGAGCACGGGTCTGTAGATCCGTTGCATGTTGTAAATAGTCTGTTCTTTCAGGGTGAAGATGGGCCAGGTGGAGAGCAGAAAAGGCCAACAGCTGATTCATTAGGTACTGCCTCTGTAGGGCATGATCTAAGATAACAGAAACAGTATGTAGTGGAGATTCATAAGGCATTGTCGTGCCGTTCAAGACGGTTTTGGCGTGATTGTAAAGAGAAAAGTGCTCCAGAGTAAATAAGTCGGCCGAGTCAAGAGCGCTAGGTTGAGCCACCTTGTACACTGGTGGGCTGTGTTCGTGGGACGGTGACACTGTTGAGATGGCAGCTGGCGATGGATGTAGGGTGCAGGGGATCGGGGACGGACTGTTGGCACCAGGAGTGTCCGGCAGCGAAGGCTTTGGTAATGACACGGGGGACGGTTGGTACTCACAGGTACGTCCAGCAACAGAGCAGTTTATACAGGCGGGTCGAGTCTCATCACACTTCATGTGACGGCTTTTGCAGACGCGACAGCCATTACGAGACTTGCGATGTGAGCGCCGAGGCTTGATGCGTTCGCGTCCGATTACTTTGCTAGTGTTGCTAGACGCCATAGAGCTAGAGTTTGATGTGGATGAAATATGATGGTGGATATTGTCGGCCCTGAGTGTAAGTAGATACTCGTATTTTGGGGACTGATACGAGTATTATGATGTCTCTGCTAGTAGGGTCTCTAGCCCTAAATAACAGGCACCCACCACTCATGCAATGTTTGTTAAGTGTCTGCCTAGTCACTTAGCCGGCTATTAGTGGCACTGTTATTAGGAATGCTGGGGCTGACGAGAGCAAATAGAGTGCTGAGACGCGCCTATTGTCAGTGAGAAACAGCGTAAACTTTCAGATTAGGGCTTATAAGCTAACCGCCCTAGTCTAGGGCTTGCGCTAGTTGGTACGTTGTCGGTGTGAGCGAGGTAGAAACTGGCCCGTACCAAGTTGTTACATGAATTGCAATAAACACCCACGGTAAGCCTCTAGACTTTTATTCAGGGCCTGTTATTATCGGGCCGAGCCGAAAATTGTCATAGCATCTTGCCAGCTCAGGGCCTGGATCCAGCAGTGGCTGCTTGTATTTCTGGTCGTCTTAAAAACAGTACCTAAGCGTTGTCATAGTGTGAGCTTCAGCGTAGAGGACTTCCCGGCTGGAGAGTATATTCCACCCTCCTCCACCTTGATTGAAATACCTCGAAGCCCGCGGTCGTTGCCTCGTTCGCAATGTTCATCTGGCTTGGGCCAGCGTGCGATGTATTTTCAAGCTCATTCGATGATCCGATGGCATGGGTCGAGCAAAATGCTATCGTGAACTCTAGAAAGCAGAAAAGAATCCTGGAAATACAAGCCAGTCATGACTACTTTCCATGATCAACCAAGACTAATGATAATGAATAGGATAAGGCCGTCGTCGTCGTCGTCGCCGTCGCCGTCGCCACGCTCGCTTCGATCCGCCGGAGTATCTTATGCTGTGGTTCAGACACGGCGAATACGGAGACAAGATCTATCTATCTATCATGGAGGATCCACCGCCATCTGGGAGAATCTCGGGTAAGTATGAGCTACGCGTGGCACCTTCCGCGAAGGGACATGATCTCTAAAACATGAAGTACTTGTGTTTATCACAGTATTGATTAGATTAGATAAGCAGAGATGTCGTCACTTTTGGGTCACGTGGCCCTGGCCCTGTTGGATCATCAAACGTCAAGCTTGAAGGCTTCCTCGAGGACAAAGGAAAGGAGAAAACTAGCTTGTCGGTCTCGGAGAGCCGGCAGCTTCAAGGCTTGGGAACTTGAAGAAGTAGCCCTTAATCGTCACGTTGTTGTTTTTATTTTTGTTCGGTCACATCATCTCATTATACCTGTCAATACACATAAACGTCACTACAGGCAGATTCGTGGGTTCGTCGGAAAGACGGAACAGAAGCAAATATATATATATATATATATATAGAGAGAGAGAGAGAGCAGCTAAGCGTCAATGCCAACAGGCTTCGTGCGTTGCTTGCAATCTTATCTTTTAACATTACCAAAAATGATTCGTACCCCACAGCAGAAATTATGCAGGAGGAGCTGGACGATTGCATCCTCGAGGCTCTTTCGAGCTTCGACGCTTCCGCAATCACTATCGTGGAATGGGAACTCCGCCTCCTGGATGCCTCTCTCAAGACAACCCCAGTATGTGCCATAGGGCTCTATGTATTTTCATTCATATTAGCCACGACTATTCCTTGCTCCACACAGTAACTAGACAAGACGAATGAGATCGCGGCCGATGAAGGCTGGCAAGTTGTCACCAAACCATCTCTCAGAATACACGAACTACAGCTTTCGCCATGTCTTTCTTCTATCTATGTACTATGCGGCCTACCTACGAACCATCATAACGGAGAACAGGGGATTCGAGGCTCATGTAATGGCAGTTCCTAGCCTTCCAGGTACCGTCAGTTGCGTCATTCTTGGCATGAGTTCCAGAAGAGACTTTATGATTGCCCCTAAAAATCGTCTCGACAGCGACATAATTGAGCCCTTGCAGGTAAGAATGAACTACAACTCAGGAACTCTCGGCGCAAGATTGGTAACTTGGCATTTTGAGAATAACCGTCAGTAGATTAGAGTTACGTTTATCTGTTAAGTTCCTAGAAACCTAGGCTATACATATTACTCGACGGGAATACTAGATTCTCAGATGGCAGACAAGTGTACTAGCAGCATCATTCCTCCATCTCTCTAAACACTTTGCTTTGTAGTGTCTTATTATTCCAACTTCACCCCCCCCCCCCCGCTCGCTGTTTTGTTTAACGTCAGTTTTCTCCTCGGGTAGTCAAAAGGCAGTCTCTTACGTAGACTTGGCAAGATATGATACAGCAAATCTAGAAAATCTCTACCGAGATACCTGGGCCCCGTAGAGGGACTAGCTAGCAACATACACAACAGACACGATAGGCACAATGTACAAGTCTTGGTGTCCATAGTTCAACCTTACCCTTCTGGGCCATCCATTTCATTACCCAATCTTTTGGCTTTTCCTGTTGTTTCTACATCTCACTTTGAGTACCTATGACAGCATCTTTCTTCACACCACTTCTTCACGACCCTAACCCTAATCAAAACCCTAGCTCTAAACCCTGATGTATCTCTGATGACGTGCAGTTTTCTAGAGGCACAATAAAGTCCAACTTCAAGGCCTCACCTTCAGCGGACATCCACCTAGTTCTTTCTTACTGAAATAACCGCCACTCCTCTCTCTCCTCCCAAAATGTCCCATCAACGGTATCCGTCTATCGATCCTACCCGCGAACCGCATTCGCTTTCTCTCAAGGTTCTGCGGTAAGCCAAGCCCGTCATCATAGACCCCTAGGCTTACCTCCCACCTAACCTATCCTCCTGCTCGTAGACTCTCACGCCCCTCCCTCTCGCGCCAAACGCCGCTTAACAAGCCAACTTCGGCAGCCCATCATGACGATCTCCCGGTGATAATGCCTGCATCTTTGGCTAGCCCCTCCGACGTCGCTTCCACCTCAGCCTCGCTCTTTTCCCCGCTTGCCAGCCTCCCACAGTCCTTTGGCGCCGCGTACATTGGTGAGACTTTCAGCTGTACGCTATGTATCAACCACGACGCGCTCGACCCGCTGCTGCCGCCGCTACCAACAGCTGCAGTCTCTACTGCTGGCCTATCACCGGACGGCTCTGGGCGTGAGCCGCGCAAGAAAACCATCCGCAACGTTCGCATCGAGGCCGAAATGAAAACCCCCGGCACATCCGCAACAGTGCACAAGCTCGAACTCCTTCCTCCCTCCGATTCCCCAATCGACCCCGAAGACTCCGGCTCTACAGCAGCAACTACCACTGCCACTACCCCACAGGCAGCACAGGGCGTCGATCTCGCTCCAGGCCAAACACTGCAAAAGATTGTCAGCTTCGACCTGCGCGAAGAAGGTAACCATGTGCTTGCTGTCAGTGTTAGCTACTACGAAGCTACGGAGACAAGTGGGCGTGCCCGCACATTTCGAAAGCTGTACCAGTTCATGTGCAAGTCGGCTCTGGTAGTGCGCACCAAAACAGGCCCGCTAGCGCTAGGCAAGGCTCCCGGCCGTTCACGCAGATGGGTTCTGGAAGCACAGCTGGAGAATTCTGGCGAGACGCCAATTCTACTACATAGTGTAGGGCTAGATGTCGAGGGCCAGCTCTTGTACGATGATTGCAATTGGGAAATTGACAGCAGAGACGTAGAGGCAGATGAGAAGAACGACGCCCAGGCGGAAGCAAGAGCGGGGGTGAGTCTAGCAAAGCGTAGGCCGGTATTGAGGCCAAAGGAGGTGGAGCAAATTTGCTTTGTGGTGCGAGAAGAAGAGCCAGGATCAGCAGTTGTGAGTAAAGACGGGAGGGTTGTATTAGGAGGCCTAACGATTGGGTGGAGGGGCGAAATGGGGAGCAGGGGATCACTGACCACCGGCAAGCTGAGTGCAAGGTCACGGTAATATGGATAGAGACTAATATTAAAACGTAAAATATTCACATTACGTACCATCAGATCATGTTTCTACTGTGCAATGTAACGAGGATCCTTCTGAGTCTCCCACATCATGATACCGCAAATGCGCTGTCATGGCAAACGACAAAAACCGCCTCCCACACAGTGGACAAATGGTTTTCAGACTGTCTTCGTCATCGCTATCACTGCCCGTCGCACTCTCCCACAGATGCATGTCCTCTTCACTGGCTGCAAACTCACAGCCACTGTTTTCTCCACAACTAGCCCCGTTATCATCTCCACCCATTTCGACAAGCTTGAACGGCCGCAGCACCTCGTCTTGCTGCTGGAACATGTGCACAATATCCCGACTGGAGCCTGCCACTCCACGAGCCTCACCTGCGGCTGCAACCATATTAGTCAGGCATATATTCAGGAGGATCAGCTGCCATTCAGTTTCAGCGACACCAAACTTGCGCAGCAAGCTTTTCAGGGCTTCTTCAACCAGCCGTGAGGCAAGCATCTGCGGAGATTCGTCTAGGTTGAAAATAAAACTAGGCACCGGCTGCGAGCGTGATACGCGATGCCTGTACGCCTCACCAATAGATTCACCCGGGGTCATGTTTTTGAGAGACAGTCGGAGAGTCTTGGGTCTCGCCACCCAGCGGGGGCGTTGGTCTGGATTTTTGGCGCTGCGGCTGTTGATGTCATCACCGCCAGTCTGCAGCAGATCCGCTCGCATGCGCCTAATCAGAGAAGTAGACAGCTTTTGCAACTGCTCGTAGATACGCTCCATGCCACAGAGCTGGCGATACGAATCCTCAATGCTAATTTGAGTCGGCAGACCACCGCCGTCTTTTACTGGCGTGTTGTCCACTCCGTGTAAAAGACCCCAGACATGCTCGCCAATACCACGCTCGGCGCCAGGCCCAGCGAGTGCTTTTTCTAGTAACGACGGTGAGATGCCGGGAAACCTACGGACATCTGAGACAGCAAGACATTTCCCATAGCTAGAGCTGGAGCTGAGAGCATGACGATCAGGGTTTTTGGTACGGGGGTACACAAGAGTGTATAAAGCATTTGCGAGTCGCGATCCAATGGCAGGGATCTGGCGCAGTGTATGGCTATCCATAAAGTCCACAGCAGCCTCTTCAGACCACACAGCTACGGTGGTTTGATTTCTTGGCTTGTGCTTAGTACCAGCAACTTTGCTCAGCAGCTTGTTTGTAGCAATGCCACAAGCAGACGTAAACCCACACTCATATTCCAGTTTTTGGCGAAGATAGGCAGCCAGATGAGAGCCTAAAAGCAGGCGCAGTGGAGCGATATGGTATGGAGAGACAGACGAGGGGTTGGGGGAGAAGTCGGGCGAAGATAGAGCGTGGCTGAGGGCCTCCTCGATGGGCAGGCCGACGACAAAGCCAGAAAATGACGTCAGGTCACATGCAAAGCCATGCTTGGGGTTCTGACGGGAAAGATGGAAAAACGAATTGGCCAGATTGTCACGATTGAGGCAGGAGATATTGTAGTCGACAATATCCGTAACGTCTGGTCAGGCGACGATTTAGGGGCGACGTCAGTGATCGGTAGGGGGAAGGGGCAGAGTCGGAGTCCTCACTGGCACCCGGTTCGTATTCAGCTTGCCAAGTATTTGGCAAGTGGGAAGGCAAAGACTTACCCAAAAAAACCTCGTCAAGCCCGAGCCTTTCAACCTTGGAATTCCATGAGACACTAGCCAGCACAGCATACAAGGCTTTGCTTTCTTCGCGGAAGAGGGTCAAATCCTCGCCGTCAACCACGACCAGATCGGGACAGATCTTCCGAGCATCATGCAACAAAGACAACTTTTTGACACCACGCGCGCGGGCTACATAATTGCACGTCGTAATGATTGATTTCTGACGGACAGCAAGAGGCTTTGATTTTAACGACGGGTCGTGCTTTTCAAAAACAGAGGCGTAGAAGCAGTCGTAATCCTGTATTATACGAAGGGAAGAGGAGATATAGTTAGCTCTCAAGGTTACTGGCGGGGAGAAAGGAAGAGACGAAGGCAAGATAGAAACCCAGCGGCTTATACGAAGAGGTAAACACTGAAAATGGACGAGAGAAAAAGCAATTATACACCTGTTAGTTGGGAGAACTCACGAAATGCAGAATTAGTCGGTCGTCTCTTCGCCGCGGGGTTCTAGGCCTTGCTTCAAAGCCACCCCGGCCAACTCCAGGCCTAAGCTTGGCGACAGCCATGGCCGTCGCAGTGCTGGTAGTGATGGCGGTTAGCGTGGCCGAAGATGTTGTGGAGGCAAGACTCGGATGTGTAGGCGATCTTTGCATGCTATGGCAGGCGGCATGATAAGGACGGTTGCTATTACAGTGGGTAGTTGTGGAGGTGTAGGCGCTAGAGCTAGTGCCACTGATGCTGTTTTTATTATCACCATCACGAGTTTGGCAATGGTGTGGGTGCGTGTTCGTAGTAGGCCTGTGCTTGTGCTTGTGCTTGTGCTCTTGGGCGAGGTTCTGGTGGGCCATGTGGGAATAGGGGAGGGGTTTATTATGCGTCGCTTGGCTGGCTGGCTGACTGGCTGGCTGGATGGATGGATGGAGGGGGTGGACTGGTTAGCTACCCACCCAGGCTAGGTCAAGTCAGGTTAAGAAACAAAGAAAGAAACAAAGCCTGTGCAGCAAGCTGGCAGGATAAACCCGGGCCAGCTCTCCAGTCCTAGGCGAGTAGAGTAGACGAAAAAGAAGGGAAAAAAGAGATAATAATAATAATAATCCGCAGCTGTGGCCTCCAGTTGGCCAGTGCCCGTCAACTTGCCAGCTCGGTGCTCGCCAGACAGCAGCAGGCCAGACAGCAGACCTGGCAACAGACCAGACAGCAGCCCATTCATTTTCAAAGCTCGCCGTCGTCCCTTTTTTGGTGTCTGTGGTCTGTGAAGCCTTGGGCGAGCTGCCAAAATGAACTACCGGCGTTCTTCGTGCACTTTTTTTGTCCGTATTGTGTCGGTTTTTAGACAGCAATCAATGCTATAGAGGTCGTGGGAAATTCCGTGCTCATATACTGATCTGTCTTCTTCCCTCGCAATGGTAACCTGACGCAACAGAAACATTGTAAACAATCCGGTATGTCAACAGGAAATGATTGCATTTAGCAAACCGTTGATAAAACAAAGACAAAAGTCGGAATAGGAACGCCTGTGTTAGGGTTAAATGAGACGTGACCGATAGCCCCACTTAACGGTCTCATACTTTATATTGTGGCTGCTGCTTTACCAAAAATGAGAAGCAAATAAAAGAGAAATATCCCTTCTCCTTGTCCCCTCCAATTAAAAAAAAACCCCAAAAAACAAAAACCCCCCCGCGACAGCAACATAGACGGGAAGGAAAAGGCAAGGCTAGCAGGCATAGGCAATACAGCAAGTGTCGCATCTGACAGCCCGGGGGTGGCGCGGGGCAAGGAAGAATGCTAAGTAAACATACTCTATACAGTCCAAGGCCAGGGAGAAGCACCACGTCTTGGGAACTGGACTATCATCCACTGGGGGAAAAAATTTACAGTGTTAAATTGCCTTTCCTGGTCTCTATTGGGTTGCCCCCTTAACACACCATCTAGGCCATGGCCAGTAAGAACGAAGCACGAAGCGCGCAAGAGACATGATCTATTTATAGCAATATATAGGCATATGTGGTGTATGGCGATCCACTTTTCGAACAAGGGCCATCCTTCGAGGTCTGACTTACAAGGACGGACAGGGGCTTGCTGGGAGGAACAGGGAGGGTGATGAGTTGACGAAATCTTGTATCGTGTAGAGGATTCGTTTGGATTTCCTAAAAGGGTGATGAATGGCCGAGAAGACGGGGTATTGGGGCTGGGGCTGGGGAGGGGGGAGGAGAGGGGGGAGGGCAGAAAAACCGAGGAGCGGACAGAGATTGATGGAAAAAAGGAAAAAGGGTAAAAGGGTCTGTGGGTGTCTGTGTCTGTGTCTAGAATCTAGAGTCTAGTGTGTAGTGTGTAGTGTGTAGTGTGTAGTGTCTAGTGTCTGAAGCCTTCCTTTTTTCTTGGACCGCTTCCCTTGGCTGAATAGAGTGAGCCTTCTCTTCTGAAGGATGTATTTCTTCTTTTCAGTTTGGGACCAGGCTTGCAAGCTGCTGCTGCTGCTGCTGCTGCTGCTGCTGGCCGGCTGGTGTTGGGATTGTTAGCGCCTGAGTTGTCGGCCGGTAGATGTAGGCTGCTGGTAGAGTTGTAGTCATACGTGTGCGAGCTATGCGCGTGCGGAGAGCTGCTGTGTTTCTAGACATGCAAGTACGGACAGGGACTGAGGGAAGGTTGTGCACACGCGTACATGTGTCCTATCCCTCTGCCTGCTGTGGCTAGCCAGTAGTGATACTATGAATAGCCGTTGTTGGGAAGGGGATTCTGCAAGTATGTGCAGATGTGTGTGCGTGCGCATCCATGAGCCTGATGGGCCTTTCCTTGTTTTTTTTTTTTCTTCTTTTTTTTCCTTTTTCCTGTCTTTTCGTGCCATTGCCGTAGCCATTGCCATTTCCTTTCATTTTTTTTTCTTATTCATTTCGTTTCTCGCCTCTATGCAAAACCCCCCCCCAAACCCCCGTTTTCACATTAATATCGGAGTTATCTCCTGTCTCCTTTCATTGATTTTGGTGGGAATATTGATTGTGCTGATAAAAGCAGCCCAAAGCTCGAGAGCTGACTGAAATAAAAGTAAGCAAAAGGAGTGGCAATCAGGAGCACATCTCTGCACCTGTAAAAGAGAGATCGCTGCTTTGACCATGGAGTCGTCGTTTCTGTGACTGGGCGAGTCTTTTGTCTTGGGGCGCCGCCCACCCTCCTGCTGCCCCTTGTGGCTGATTGGCTGCAGACGACAGGAATGGGCCCATACTGCGGCGCGTAGTTTACCCGAAGATTACCCATGGCAATTAAGTTATTCACAGGTCTGGCCGAGCGGTCATACAAGCAAGCCAGATTTTTATATTGCAAAGCAAAACTCACAGAGACTCAGGAAATACACGAAAATAAAGGAAGAAGAAAAATAGAAAAGACCGAGACAAAGAACTGCAGTGAATTTTGATTGTGCTCCTATTCTCCATGTCCTGCTGCAGCTCATTCCTTTTGGCAAAAACAAGATTCTTTTTTTAGAAGCATTTTTAGCATACAAATATTGTGGGTCGCCTGGGCTGGTGGTGGTGATGGGCAGGATGTGCTACAGCGACCCCCGTGGTGATCTCTCTGCGGCCTGTTCTCCTCTTCTTTCTTTTCTGGCCCATCGGAGCTGCTACAAAAACAGAATAGAACAAACACCAGGGCAAGCAGGACGAGCAAGACAAACAAGCAGAGCAGAGCAGAGCAGAGACAGAGACAGAAAATAGTGAGGCCTGGAAATATAGCTCCCAGCTAGAGTGTCCCTGGGGTCTGTTCGCAGGCTTAGTCCAGACAATGGGCGAAGAGAAGAGTCTCAGCCCCCTGCTGGACGGCCAAGGTAGCTCTGCTCCTCTTCTCTGGTCCGCAAGGACTGAGTCAAGTAGAAAAAGTCGTCTCTGATTAAGTTCTAGCGGCTGCATCTTCTATCCTCCCAGCCCGGTTTCATGTGTAAAATTTTGTGTGGTGTGCTGGTTTTAGTGTGCGTGCTGGGGTATATCGGGCATTTAATTGGCCAGTCTCCACATTTCCCTTTCATATAATTCGTTTAATTTGTGACTTGGTTATTTGCCTTGTGGCCTGTAAATAGGACTTTGGGGGGGGGGAGGCAGGAGGAGGCACTATACCTTGCTCTCTCTACCGCGTCTCCCATGTACCTAGCCCTGCACCTGCACACCCTGTCTCACTGTATCTACCCCTTGCCCGTGAATACACCAGCGACGACTTGTCCTTGTCTTCCTCTTTTTTTTTTTTTTTTTATTTCTCCCTTTTTTCTTTTTTTTTTCCTCTATTGTTGACCCCCTGTTTTAGCTCGTTCGTTCTTGCTTTTGTCTGTCCTTCCAGTGGTGTTCATATAATATGATTACTCGCCCTCTGATCTCTGGCCTGATGGTTGGCATCCCGTCCTACCTCGTGTCTTTTTCATTTCTCTCTTCCAAGCCTATTTCTATTCTTCTTCGTTCGTCTTGACTCAGGCTACACACTCAAACGTGTCCATTTATAACGTTGCTGTTTCTCTTCTGTGACTCCTGGTTTCAAGCCTATTTTCTTTTCTTTGCTTGTTGTCTTCTTGGTTGTGAGGGAGATCGCTGAGTCTACTCAGCCACCTGGATCGCTTTTATATAACTTTTATATAACCTTTTTTTTTTTTTTTCTCTTTTTTCTTTTTCCCTTTATTTTTTCTTTATTTTTTTCTTCTTCTTCTTTCTTCTCGTCATTCTCTCGCTTATATTCTTTATATCGCCAACCGCCGACATCTCTGCATATCTATAACACCTTCTTTTCTCCTTCATCCCCTCCTTTTGTCCACCTCGGCGCTTCCATACATTACCTCATATTCATATACCCTTTTCTTTTGTTATCTTACCTTCTCCTCTTCTCTCCACGTACACATAATTTCTTGTTTTCACACCCGCACACACCACATTACAAAATGAGTGCTGCTACGATACAACAGCAGCAGCCGCTGCAGCTGCAGACGCCCGCTCCTCGCGTCCTGAGACCAAAACTGTCTCTTACTACCTCGCTCTCCGTCGCAAGCCGCAAATCATCTCTCTCACACACTGCCGCCATGGCCACCCAACCTTTATCACCAACTGCTCTTACCGCATTGAACACTCTTTCAAATAAGCATGTCGCCCTGTCTACTTCGCCTCAGGATGCCTTTCTACCCCAGTCTCAGTCTTTGCCACAGTCTGAGCCCGCCATCCCCATGACTGCCATCAACACCAAGGCCCAAACTCCGTACATCGTCAACGCCTATCCTCAGACGCCTATGACTTGCCAACAGATTTCTCCTGCTGCTCCCCAGACCGCCATTTGCCTACCCAATACCATGACTTTCACTCCTCCGCTCTCTGCCGGCCCCGCCGAGCAGCGCAGCGTCTTTACTTTTACTGATGCCAGCAAGACCTACCCTAAGTTGAGCATCAACACCCAGATTAACACTGTCGGCACACACTCTCCTCCTCAGCCCAGCCCTCCTCTATACCCCCGCCGTGTCAGTGCTGACGATGTGTCGTCTGCTTCCCTGCCCTCCTCACATACCCCCCATCACGTGCGTGCCGGCTCTCTGCCCTACACTCATCCCCGCGCTCTTCACAGCATCCTGCGCAACTCACCGCTGCCTTCTGCTGCCCAGCTCCAGTCACAATCTCAAGAGCGTCGTCCGTCAAACAGACCGCCCAAGCATGTAGGCTACAACAGCCCGCTGGAGCAGACTATTGTTAACCGCAAGTACACTGTCTCACACATTGACCTGCTGGTTGCTGATTGCTCTCCCAGCTCTCCCAACATGCCCGGTAGTCTTGGGTGTGACACCCCCATCGACCCTTTTACTTCCAACGAGACCCGTAATGGTGGTATGACGCCGGGCCCTTTTGAGGAGATGCGCCGCCGTATTGCCGGCCTGGCCGCCAATTCATCTCCTACGAGCAAGCATGCTGCTCCCACCTCTGACGCCAACACAGCCACCACACCAATCGTCCCCAAGCGTCGCGAAAAGAAGCGTCAATGGCGCTGGACTATTGGACAAGATGACGAAACAGATATTGCCGAGGAGGAAATAAGTGGTGCACTGGTTGCTCTACGTGCTGCCGAGGAGCAAACCCAAAAGAAGGCCCGCATGCTTGCCGCTGTCGTAAACCCTGAAGCTGGCTTAAATGAGACACAACCGGCTGCCACGCAGCCAACTACTACTCCCTGCCCCTTAGCTGCACCCATTCAACTGCAAATTCCCGCGCCTAAGAGAAGGCGGCCTGTACTATCATGCTCATCCACGGAGCCACATCTTGCAAAGCAAACACCCACAGCTTGTGTGACTGCACCGATATCAATAGGGTCACAGGACACTGAAATGTCTGATGCTAGCAGCGGATACAGTGTCTTTGAGTCATCAATAGCCGGCATGGATACGGATACCGATATTGACACCGAAGGCGACAGCGGTGCGGAGATGGATGGCAAGACACCCGTGGCATGGTCACGCGCGTACTCTGAAGAGACAGAAGAACAACCTTGGAGTGGTCGGCAAGATGGTCCGATGATGCTCCCTGCGCTGCTTTCATGACACTGAGAAAGCAATCAAATGAAAAAAAAAAAGAATACATACAGATGGTGAAGGAATGTACGGCATTCAAAGGCTGTGCATCCTTGAGTAATATTGATATCACGAGCTTTTTTTTGGGGGGACGAAGGGAAAGATACCACGAGGTTATTACTGTACTATATATCTTTACAGGCGTTTTCATTTCTCTCTGCTTTGTAATCTGGAGAGACCGGGAAGGAGCTCCACGTCTCCCTTCCCGATTTGGAGTTTATGCGTTTGTTCGTGCTACTGATATCATCTAATATAATTGGTCCAAGACCCTCACCATCATATTATTATTGTGTCCGCTAATTAACTGTATATATGTGCTATGTACCAGTCAGCCGTTCCATAGTCGATGTCTAATACGTCTATAGACCACATCAACTATGTAGAGTATGTAGAGCCCAGAAATAAGCCCAAGTCTCACGCTACTAAAATTGCAATCTCAAGTCACGACAACGCTTACGCAATTGCTATCCTTTAGTTTTTGACGCCGGGTAGGCTTTCCCTTGCTTATATGGTTCCCACCCTGTCAGCTTTTCTGCAACTGCCGTTAGTAGATAGCACTACTTCTTCAGCCCTTCCCTTCTCCCTCCTTGGCCCATCCCCATTCTCTCCCTAGCTTGATCTTGGGCTTTTTCTTTTGGCCCTATCATCCATTTATTTCAAAAGCGGAGCACTTTACTCAACTCGTTATGTCATCCTCATGCCCTAAAAGTCTTTGGTCTAGCCCGCAAATAAGGGATAGCAGAGAGGGCAGAAGCGGAAACTACTAACCAGACGGAGGAAGAGGAGATAATGGCCCCGCTTCTTCTAAGCTTTACGCATGCCCGTGGTCTTCTCTGTTTGTTCTTTCCCTTAATAGTTCTTTCCGAATTCGACTTGCTGCGTGCCGCCTGCCGTTTGTCATGACTTAGCCCTAATGCCACAGAATTGCATTTCCCACGCCTTTGCTCTTTTCAAATTCATCAATCAACACTCCACCGAATTTCATCCCCATTACCATCAACAGGGCGGCTCGTTGCTAAGAGCTAACAAAAATAGCGATAACGACAGCTTATGACGCCAAGATGCGGACTCTTTAGTGTTGTCTTGCGATGTGTGGAGACATTTGGCTAATTCCGTCGACCGACGTCATTGGTGTGCAGAATTCCCGACATGGCCTAGGTACTCTCCGCAACAGGAAATAAAGACAGGAGTCCGGCCTGGATCTGTATGGGAGCTAGAAGGGCTTTGGGGAACTGGGAATGGCAATGAACGCAGCATATATCAGCTTGCATTGCTGTAGGCTCTTATTTCTGGTTCCGGTTTCTTACTGCCCCTGACTTGTGCGTGACCTTCTCTTCACTTTGCTATTGTTACTGATATAACTCCATGATCGCTTGCATTTCATGGTGTCTGGCACTTGATCCAACTTTGTCTCGCCAGTTTTGTGCATCTTTATTTACTCGCTGAACTCCGTGTTTCTGGTTGTATGCCGCTTGACTATTGCTTAACTTAGACCCGGCTCACATCCGAATCAACACCAAGCTACCGGGTGCTATAATATCCCCTTCTTGTTTGTCAGGTAACTAAATCTCGCTGGCTGCGCCATGGAAGCTTCAAAACGTCTGCCTGCGAGTCAGCCCTACAGTGGCCGCAACCGCATTCCTAATATCTCAGAGTTCATGCAGCGGCTTGACCAGAACAAAGGTCAGCGTGATGCCGAAATCGACAACTCTGATCAGAACATTACGTCTTCAAAGCCTAAACGCACTATCCTGAGCAGCTTTACCCAAAACCCGAACGCTGTACAAGCCCCCGATGACGATGACGTCAGTGTTGAGGTCCCGGTTGATGGAGAAGCTCATGCACATGTTCCAGTGAAGAGGAAGAAGAAGGGTTGGCGGACTGTGCGTGACCCAGTGACAGGCAAAGATGTCCAGATCCAGGATATTGATATGGACTACAAGACTGTTGTCGACGACCCCAAGGTAAGGAGTCTCCGCCTTTGCGTACAGGACTAGACTCGGTAGCCGCTAACTTTTGGATTATTCAACGATCTGTAGTTGTCCGTCCCCAATGAAAATTTGGGCCGTCCCACAACAGTGCCGATGAGCTCATCTATGAGTGGAGAAGAGTATCGCCATGCGCAGGACATCACTGCACCTCCGGATCCAATAGAGCTAGGGTCCACCTCTGATGTTCCTATCCGTAGCGAAAAGACCTCGATTCTGTTCTACAAGACCCCTAGCATAAGCTATGAACCAATGTTTGAGTTGCTCGAAATGCGCGCTAGCTTTCTTGCCGTTGGCCTTTTCTTCGGAATCTCTATCGTCGGATCCATGTTCGGCGGTAGAATATGGGCTATGACGTTATTAGGTGCCTTTGTTGCTTCCGCCGTGTTCCTCTGGGCTAAGGATCTAATTCGCAATGGTCGAGATCGTGAATGGGAATCGGAGCGCGAGCGCGGAGAAATGGCGACTGCAAATCTGATCCCCGAGTCGGCGGAAGTGAGTATCCTGGACCCCATTTCAAAAAGAAATCTCTTTATGACCTCTAAGCTAACTATTGATAGTGGATGAACTCTATGCTAGGTCTTTTCTGGGGCCTTATCAACCCTGAAATGTTTGCGGGTGTGGCTGATACGTAGGTTATTCGCAAATCATTTCATTCGAATCGCGTGGAAACTAATACGTATGATTGCCATAGAATTGAAGACGTCATGGTTGCCTCAGTCCCTGGCATCATCGAAAATGTGCGTGTTGCCGATATTTCCCAGGGATCCAACCCAATCCGTATCCTCAGTCTCAGATCCCTTCCCGATAACCACATGCAAGATATCAAGAGCGAGCTGCATAACCAGAATGTAAAGAGCATGGACTCCGAAGAGCTTGCGGCTATGGAGCAGTCTGGTGCATTTTACAATCTGGAAGCATCAGTCGCCTATCATGCCAAGCCATCTGGTGGCGATGTTTCATCCAAGGCTAAGAATATGGGCATGCGCCTGGTTTTCTACCTTGGCATTCGCGGTTTATTTGGCGTTCCACTGCCTGTTTGTAAGTAGCTACTGTGTCTATAACTGTTTTTTTATACTAACAGGCTTTAGGGGTTGAACTTATTGGCTTGGTTGCTACCGTACGCATGCGCGTCCAACTTACCCCCGAGCCTCCTTTTTTGAAGGCGCTGACCATCACTTTAATGGGTGTTCCCAAAGTTCAGGCTGGGTGCACGCCCATGATTGAACGTGGAGTCAACATTCTCAACCTTCCTCTCATCTCCAACTTTGTCAACTGGGCTATTAAGACCGCTGCTTCCATGTATGTCGCTCCTAAGAGTTTGACTTTAGATATTGCTTCTATGCTCTCTGGCGATGACATTATGCGAGATACGACTGCTATAGGCGTTATTTACATTCGGATTCGCCGTGGTATTGACCTCAGCAAGCAAGATCATCGCGGTAGCCATGGTGGTGGCTCTGACCCCTATGTCACTGTCTCATGGAGCAAATTTTCTAAGCCTCTCTTCTGCACTCGCGTTATTCAAGACTACCTTAACCCAATTTTTGAAGAGTCATGTGGTCTTTTAGTGACACCGGATACTATCAACGCTGACGAGTGCATTTCATTGGAACTTTGGGACAGCGATCGCAACTCAGCCGATGACATTGTTGGAAAGATTGAGCTTAGCATTGAAAGACTGATGGCCAACCCCAACCAGATGTTCGAGTATAAATCTTCTCTTAAGGGCCTCAAAGCTGAAAGCAGCATGCCGGGCCAGCTCTTATGGGATGTGGGCTACTTTAAAAAGGCGCCCTTCAGAGAATCGCTACGCCTTGCTGCTGAGAAGGATATGGAGCGTGAAAGACAGGAAAAGAAAAAGCAACTGGAGAAGATTGAGGAAGAGGAAAGGAACACCCAAGAGCAAAAGGGCGAAGACCAGATTAGCGAAAATTTTGCCAAGGCGACCCAGGGACACCAACGACATGATAGCAAGATGGCCGACATGCCGCAGTCGCCAGTCAATGCTCATCATCCTCAACCTCAATTGGGTGACGGAATTGTTCAATCAGCTAATGGTGCAACTGGAATGGGTAATGGCCACACTCTGCCCGCTGTTGAGGAGGCTGATAGCCAACAGCCATTGCAGCCTCAAGTTGAGATTCCTACTTCTAACACTGTTGCCGCCTCACATATTGTTGACAGTCGTAGCATTTCAAGCGCCCCCGGCGTGTCTAATGCCCCCAAGTCTGCAATTGACGGTGCCGGAACTCAGGATTCTTCAAGGCCGGGACTGAATAGTGTTGGCCCGAGTGTCGAAGCTGAGACGAACTCTGCTTCTGCAACAAAGCCTGCTTCTATTGCACATCAAGCAGTCAAGGCTGACCGTAAAGCCGAAATTGCTGCCACCACAAGTGAGGATGAGAAGCACGCCATTCTTACTCCCCCTGACCCACAGTGGCCTTCCGGTATTCTTAGCATTGTTGTGCACCAAATTGTCGGCCTGGAGCTTGTAAACATCAAGGGATCTGCGGGTAAACGCAAGGGGCGTGAGTATGAGCCTGGCCGCCCTGAGGCCGGTGCTATTAAGGAAGAGCAAGGTCGCTCATTGCCCAGCTCATACTGTACTATCCTGGTGAACGATGAGCTAGTCTACAAGACTCGCACAAAGGCGGTTTCATCGCAGCCGATTTTCAACGCCGGTACGGAACAGTTTATTCGTGACTGGAAGAGCTGCATTGCCACAGTGACGGTGCGTGATTCTCGTAACCGTGAACATGATCCTATTTTGGGAGTGGTTCCCCTCAAGGTTGCAGAAATTCTCCACAACTCCAGTCAGATTACCCGCTGGTATCCTATTGATGGGGGCATTGGGTTCGGCCGTGTTCGCATCTCGCTTTTGTTCCGCAGTGTCCAGTTGAACCTCCCCCCTACACTCCGCGGTTGGGATGTTGGTACTTTTGAGTTTACTTCTAGCAAGATGACTGCTACAGGCTACATCACCAAGCACCGGCCTAAGCTTCGACTACGTACTGGCGGCTCTTCGGTTGCTGTCGGTAGGGAAATGTGTACAGTGCTGGATGACAAGGGAAATGTGGAATGGGACATTAGCACGCATGGAAAGCATGACCATGCAGTGCTTCCCGGTCTGCGTCTCCCCGTACGTTACCGCTATAGATCTCCCATCTTTATTGAGTTCTGGCAGCCCAGGAAACACAGCCCGGATGCTTTTGCGTCTATGTGGCTAAAGGATATTGCAGATCTGGAGGAGAACAGCTTTGATATTCCTATTTGGAAGTGTGACAACCAAACCCGCCTGTCACAGAACTACATTACCGAGCAAAATATGAAGGATGTGCGCGATCTTGACTTGGAAGAGGTTGGCCGTCTGCGATTCTCCGGTCGCTTTTCAGCTGGCACAGACAGGGACCATATCAGATTTGTTACGTCCGATAGTCTCCGGGAGACAATTGAAACATGGGAAGCTTGCTATGCTGAGGGTGTCCGCAGTGAGTCTGTTAATATAACGATACCCGAGTCTGCCCAGAAGCTTCACGAAGCTGCCGAACACGAGGAAGAAAAGAAATTGCGCAATTCGATGCGCTCATCGTTTAGTCACTACCAAGAAGACGGTGAGGTTATCCCGGAAGAGAGGGGCAGCAACGATGGCGGTAACAACAATGGAAAGAATCCATGGATTGCCCATGATGGTACTGACTGGAGTCGCGCCTTTGGCGAAGACCCTTCACAGCTCATGGCTGGCCCGCGAGCGCGTAGTAGCATGGCCATGTCGGAGGGTCTTTCGTCACTTTCTTCGCATGGATACTCGGAGCCATACACTCGATCCTCGATAAGCGGACCACATAATGATGTGGTGCAGGTAGAGGACAACACTATTGGTGCTGTAGACACCCAGAATGTCGAAAACCCACAGTTTGCTGACAATACAGCTGTTGTTGACCATGCCGGAGATGGCTTCTCCCGGCAACAACCTCTAGGTGTTTCTACCAACGCCTCATCTTCTGGGATGCTGCCGCAAGGCCACTCCAGCCTGGCTAGCCATGACAGCAATGATATACAGGGATTGTCAAGTCCCAACCAAGGCGTTCGCGCCACAGCCGAAGGTGACTCAGACAAAGAATCCAAAAATCCACTCAAGCTGATAAAATCTTACAAAAATCGCAGCCGAGACTTGCACAGGGTGGAGCGCGGATTAATGCAATGGAAGCCGATGCGGAACATTCGATTTGCCAAAGATGAAGCTATTTATGCTGCACGGCGGGTAAAGAATCTGGGGTCGCTGAATGGACGGACCCCTGACGTTGAAACAGAGATATCAAACAACAAGTGAAGGGGTTGGACGTCATGGATTTATTTTTGTTGCGATTAATTAGGTATTGAATAAAAACTTTGGAAGTCTACTTACTCGATTGTAGTGGCGGGCAGTATCTTGAGAGCTTAGAATGATAGTCAGTAAAAGCTTCTCACTCTCAGCCCTTTGAAGAACAGGATCTGACTCTACCGATGTCGATCACCATTGCACAATGAGGATCTCGTGTAGTCCAACTATAGTTTCACGAAGCGCAATCGATACTCGAACCGACCTCGAAAGCAAAATAATCTCGCAAGTTCATTTTGGTATTTCCAAGCAAGGGATCACTGGCCTCGAATGTCTTCTGTCTCGCTATCACGACGTGCTTCAGTATAGGAATGGATGCTTCGGCTTGGTCGTTGGCAAGGTGGGCTTCTGAATTGAGGTTTTCTTGAAGGGGAATTGATACTATGAAATGGGAGACTGCTAGCTGGGCACAATCGATGCAATAGATGGGAAAGAGTGGGACCAAGAGGTTTTGTCTCGCTCGCAAGGGACAAATAGACCATTCAGTGTAGCACAAGAATGCTTGATGCTTGGTATTGAATGCCGCTTCTTTCCTTCATCTTTTCCGTACAAGAGCAATGTCTGTCTTACATTCGGCCATGTATTTCTCTACTCAAGCAAACGCTCATTCAGACTGTGCATGCAAAACCCAAGATACCCAGCCCGTCAGCCCTACCTAATCCTGCTTAGATTTTAAATCGGCTACAAACCAACTGGCTTGATAAGATAAGCAAATGCTTCTTTTTAGATAAGCCCTTATCAGTGGTGGTCTACTACTGGCAGCAGCTGGCAGCAGATGTCAGCCCCTCGAAAATTTCAACTTTTTTTTTTTTTCTCTGGATCACCAAAGCCTTCACAGCAGCGAAAAAAACAAGACTGCAAGCAACAGAGAAGACTGTCGCTGTGAAGATCATATTTGTGTGTGTTTAGGCCACAGATTCCGGTCTCCATTCTCCTTCTCACTCTCCTTCTTCTTCCTCTTCTTCTTCCAGCCTTTGCTTTCGTCACCACAATCATGGCGACACCAACGCTGGCGGAGAAACTGGACAAGATCAAGTCGCCTGGCTTGCAGAGCCAGCAGAAGGTTAGTTCAAGCTATTATTCTACTTTCTTACCTATTCATTCTGTCTCACGCACTAACCATTTCCTCATCTGCCCCTCCGTAGAACGTCGTTGTCCTCTCTGCTGTCGAGTCCACCATCAAGGAACAAAATGCCACACCTACTCCAACCGCCTACCTTGCTGCTCTGCTAGCGCTCCTCAATCAGAGCATAGCCAACGACAATGCTAACCCCGAAATCACCTCTTCTGTAATCTATCTACTAGATGTCGTGACGCCCTATGCGCCGCAGTCTATCTTGCGGGCTAAGTTCACATCTGTATTGACTTTCGTTGCGCCTGTGCTTGTCCTACAAGACGGCGAGCCTAGTTTGCTACGCTCCTCCATCGGCTGTCTAGAATCGCTGCTTTTAGCTCAGGATGCTGCTGCCTGGGACTTGTCTGCCACGGAAATCAGCCCTCGTCGTGCTGTTGCTGGCCTTCTCCATCTGTCACTCGATCACCGGCCCAAAGTCCGCCGCCGTGCTCAAGATGCTCTGACCCACGTGCTGCGCAACCCACCGCCTAGTCCTTCGCTGGACCATCCGGCCGCTGATATGTGCGCCCATACTGCCATGAAGAGCCTTGAGGATCTCGTGGCCAAGAGCGCCCAGCTACGCAAGCAAAGCAAAAAAGCTGATGCCCATGATCCCACGCTGATCCATGCCCTACAGCTCACCAAAACCGTTGCCCATGCGTCGGGAGGTTGGCCTAGCAAGACTATTGAGCCTCTTTGCGAGCTGCTCCTGGGCATCGCCAAGACCGGAAACGAGTACATGGCCATGGCTGTGTTCGACATTTTTGAAGTCATTTTTGCCGGTATGACCGACCAGACCATGTCAGCCAAGCTGCCACGCCTGATGGAGATTATCTCAGAGCTACAGCCGGCCGAGAACGATACTCAGCTAGTCCCTCCGTGGGTGGCTATTCTATCTCGTGGCTACGAAGTCTCCGCCCAGCTCGAGCCTGAAGAGACTTTCCAAAAACTGCCCGAGATATTTGCTCTAGTAGCTCATTTCCTCGAGTCACCCTCTGAGAACATCCGCATTTCCGCCTCCCAGTGTCTGGTTTCCTTTTTGGCCACATGTGTGCCTAAACAGACCATCCTTAGTCCGTCCATCTTTGATCAGAAAATCCTGGAAAAGGTTGCCAACATCGCCGAATCCCTGCTCAGCGTACGGTACCAAGCTGCCTGGATGGAGACCTTCACTGTTCTGGCCGCCATGTACGATGCTCTGCGCTGGACAGCTTACCCAATCATGATGGGCATCACCAAGAACATTGGCGATATCCGCGTGCATGGTGCCTTTCAAAATAAAGCCAAGGCCGACGAGGTCATTGGTAAGGCCATCCGTGCTATGGGCCCCGAGGCCGTGCTCTCCGTTATGCCCCTTAATCTGGCGAAGCCCGTCAAGGGTCAACCTGGCCGCGCTTGGATGATGCCGCTGCTGCGTGACTATGTCAGCAACACTAACCTGGCCCATTTCAAATCTGAGTTTGTGCCGCTCAGTCAGGTCATGTATCAACGTGTTATGGAGCACCAGGGTGAGCGCACCATGGAGATCAAGATTTTCGAGACTCTGGTGCAGCAGACCTGGTCTTTGCTTCCAGGCTACTGCGACCTGCCCCTGGACCTGACCGATGCCTTTGACCAGGAGTTTGCTGAGCTTCTGGCCAATCTACTATATTCACAGCCAGAGCTGAGAATGGACATTTGCCGCTCCATGCGTATGGTGGTTGAGTCTAACCAAGCAATTGCCGCAATCGAAGATGATGAGGACGAGAAGGATGAGGACGAGGACCTGGTTCTGCAGAGCCGCGTGTCGCGTGCCCAAGCCAAGAAGAACCTCGAGTACCTCAGCGCATTTGCCGGTAACTTCCTCGCTGTCCTTTTCAACGTATACACACAGACTCTCCCTCAAAGTCGCGGTCCCATCCTTCAGACTATAAACGCTTTCCTAAGCATCACTCCCGAGGCTGAGCTGATGGAGACTTTTGAACGCGTGAGCCAGATGCTTGCAGTCGAGCTAAACAACAGTGTTCCCAAGGATGACAAGGATAACAAAACCCCCAAGAAGGACGCACTTCCTTCAACGTCGCAGACCTTGATGGACTTGGTCATCACCATGTCCATCTACATTCCCCGTGCCAGTTTCAGCACACTCTTTGAAATTGCTTCTGTTGTTATCTCTAGGGGCACTGAGCCACAGCTCCAGAAAAAGGCCTACAAACTGATCCCTCGTCTAGCCGAGTCTGCTACTGGCCAGATGGCCCTTAATGAACGCAACGCTGAGCTGCAAGAACTGCTAGTTTCAAGTGCCAGCAAGGTTTCAGCGCCGGCACGCCGCGAGCGTCTGGCTGCCATCAGCGCACTATTGCCATTTGTGCCGACCTCAGACTTGCACTTTATCCCTGCCATTCTCAGCGAGGTTGTCATCTCATGCAAAGAGAATAACGAGCGAGCTCGTGAGACTGCTTACGGTCTGCTGGTGCAAATGGGTCAAGTTATGGCCAATGCCAACGGTGCTCTAATCCAGAATGCCAAGGTAGCCCATATGCCTGACGACTCGCCAGCAGTCCCAGCCACCATGGAGGAGTACTTCACTATGGTTAGTGCCGGTCTGGCTGGCAGCACGCCTCACATGATCTCGGCTACCATTACAGCTTTGAGCCGGATACTCTACGAGTTCAAGGATGCCATTAGCGTGCAGACACTAGCGGATTTGGTGCAGACCATGGACCTGTTCTTAACATCTAACAACCGTGAGATTGTCAAGTCGGTTCTAGGCTTCATAAAGATTTGCGTCATTAGCCTGCCACTTGACCTGGTAACCCCACGCCTGCAGTCATTAGTGCCCAACATTATCGTTTGGAGCCATGAGCACAAGGGTCACTTTAAGTCCAAGGTCCGCCACATTCTGGAGCGCATGGTGCGGCGATTTGGCTACGATGCCATCTACCGCAACACCCCCGAGACTGACCGCAAGCTTATCATCAACATCCGCAAGACCAAAGAACGCAGCAAAAAGAAGAAGCAGGCTGAGAAGGACGCCAACCGCGAAGGCGGCAGTGACAGTGACGAGGGGGCCGATAACAACAAGTTCGAGGATGCCTACGACCAGGCCTTGTACAGCAGCGATAGCGATAATGACGGTGAAGCTGCCTCTGATGACGAAGGCGAGGGTGCACGCAGTTCGCGGTCGCGTGGCGCAAACAAGAAGGGCGGTAATGCATACATTATTGAGGATGACGATGAGCCTTTGGATCTACTAGATCGCCGCGCTCTAGCCAGCATCTCGAGCACCAAGCCTGTCAAGATGCGCAAGCCGACCAAGAACAAGGCCAAGACTGATCTAGACGGAAAGCTGATTCTGGGCCGAGACGATGACGTCAACATGGACATAGACGACGATAACAACGATGCTGTTGCCGAGGGCGGGTCTGGTGTTGGAGCATACGTAGCTGCGCTTAAAAGCAAAGAGGCTGGTCGCCGGATCCGTGGAGGCAAGCTCAAGTTCTCTAACAAGCGCACTAATTCCAAAGACTCGGATGACGAAGACGACGAGCCCATGGCTGAGAGCACGGTGGCTGCAGCTGCTGGTGCTGTCCGGGCCCAGCAGCGCGGCCGTGGTGGTCCACGCGGTGGAGGTGGTCGTGGCGGGCGTGGCGGTCGTGGCGGTTACGGTGGCCACGGCGGTCGCGGCGGTCGTGGCGGAAGCGGCAGCTTCACCAATGGTCGAAGAAGTCTCGGCGGCGAGCGCAGACGCGGCGGCGGCGGCGGTGGTGGTGTGATGAAGTCGCCGAGACATAACAAATAAGAAAAACGAGGTAAACGGAGAGAGACTTTGGCTCGCTCTCTTTCTACACTCTGATTCTTGCTTCTTCCTATGCTCTTCAATTGTTGCTGACGACCTGCTTAATCCTTATGCTACGACCAACCCCAAAACTTTGCGCTTTTTGCCTTTTCTTCCCTTTTCTTTACACGGCTTGCTTTATGTTCTGTTATTGACTTATTTTTCGTTGTTGTTGTTGTTGTTGTTGTTGTTTTTCTTACCATATCTCGCGTAATCTTTCTATGCCCAGGAGATTTACTGTAGTTGTTTTAGCAGCTGATACTGATGCGCAAAAAAGTTTTCATCTTTTCACCCTTAACAAGATTCGTCTCTAGCACGGAATCGTGATGTCCATGTTGATGTTTAGCTGAAGGGGCTTTGCAAACATAAAGAAAATTAACAGCAGGCTGACAAGAGAGAAAGAAAGAGGGAGAGAGAGAGAGGGGGGAAACGTCCAAACATAGAAAATCCTTAAAAAATAAATCACGGGCAACCAAGAACGCCACAGCAGTAAGTAACAAACAGACAGACACGCGCACTAAGGCGGGAAGGGAAGAAGAAGGAAAGGCCCAATCCAATCCAGTCCTGGTGGTGGCTCACTCTACCGGAACTTGCTGAAAATGACGGCGAAGATGAGCAGCACCAGGATAGTAATGATGGAGATTGTGATAATCCGGTTAGTCGCCATTCTAAGCACGTGCAAATATAGGCGGAACGGTTAGCCTCGGGGATTGACGAACAGACATCATGCATCATGAACACAAAATCGCGTTACACTCACCTCCGTGCCATGCCACGCAGCGTCTTTACACTGCGGTCAACATATCCTTCACTTTGTAGCAATGTATCATGCGTATGCTGTATGGTTTCGCGCTGGCGATGAAGATCCGCCAGCGTGCTTGCACCAAGTGCCTCCGTCTCAACAGCCAGTGCCTGGCTAGCCTTAAGTCGCTGTGTACTACGGTCCAGCCGATCTGTTCCAGCCAGCAGCTGCTGCCGTTGTTCCAGCTGCACATCTGAAGCGCTACCGCCGGGGCTATCGGTATAGCGAGAGCCAAATAGTGCTGCGCGATCGTCAGCGAGGGTGCGCAGCTTCCGGCGCTGGCGGTCGATTTCGGATTCATAGTTGCGCAGGCGCTGGTTGACCTTGGTCTTAGCAGTGGCCGGGATGTTTTGCTTTTCAAGGCGCATTTGACCCATCTACGTGGAAGATCGGAGGAGCGAGTTAGTGCTTTCTTCTTCTTTATTTTCTAGGGGTTTGTAGCTGTGCTCGCAGCAACTCACCAGCTCATCGGCCTCTTCCAGCGCCCGCTCGGCCTGAGAGATTGCGGCTTTACGAGGCTCGCCCGATAACTCAGGAATTTGCTCAAGTTTCTGGTTCAGATCAGTCTGGACCAGCTTGAATTCAGCCTCATACGAGCCGAACAGCTCTGAGCCAATGTCAGTATCCAGAGGGTTGGCCATGACGGATGATACAGGAATATCGAAGTAAAATGTTGGGTCGAGGGTTGGTCGAGTCTATTATTATTTGTTGCACTAAACAAAGGCTGGTCGGTATCAAAGAAGCAGCTTATTCTATCGCAAGGCTGAGGACAATGTAAGGGGAAGGAATAAGCAAATCTGGTTTTACCACAAAGAACACAAAGACATAGAGAAGCAACTAATCAATCAAAAGCAAACGAACGAGTCCTTGTCGGCATGCCGTTTCCGTCGCAGGTTTCGCTACTTTGCCTCAGCCTCAAGTTCTCAAGCTTCAGCAGCAGGCCAACCCGCGCCACACACCATCCAACATCCTATCTTGCTACAGTTGCACGTGATCCATGTCTCACTAACCCTTGTTTTCTAACCCTCGAGAATTGTCAGAGACTTCTGTTGTGTCTCCACAAATTTAGCACCAACGACCCACAACTAGTCCTATAAATACGTCGACATCCCCCTCTCTCTTTCCAGACTTCTCTTTCTTCTTTTCTTCTCCATGAAAGTTGCACCCGAATATGAAGAAAACATGACTCTGCTTGCACCTCACTGGCGGCAAAGTTGAATTAGACGGGGAGAATATGTGTTATTTCAGGTTCCTTCCTTTTTTTGTCTGAGACTCGTCTCAGATGGAAATAGGGGGCTTCTGTAGGCCCGGCGCTTCTAAGAATTGGCTTCTCTATTATTACAGATTCCAGTCCCGTTGAGTGTTCGACATTTCTCTAATAGAAAATTATTTCGTTCCAGCTATGAATGTTTTTTTTTTTCACTTGAGACCTGTAAGCCATCTAGCTGTCGTGACGTATACTTGATGTACTCTTGACCCTAACGATATCTTTTGGCCATGGGATCTTCTGTTACATACCCAGAAACATCAATATTGTCCTTGTATTCAGCCATGATTCTGTACCAATATCTAATAGAAACTAAGCCCTACAAATTTCCAAAGCCAGGAGAAGTGATGGTTTCTGATATTTCAACAAATGTCAGTGTTACACAAGAGTACATGACTGTCAAGACTGACAGCTGCCAGCAGCTGTCAAATCGCTGAGTCTAAAGCCTGACGATACTTTTTCCAAGTACCTCTGCTTATCGCATACCACGACCGCAACTAGTCAATATCACGTTGATTTGTCAAGACCCACGCCATGAACATTTCGCAGATGCCCTTCCGGCGCATACTATATGCGGCTGGCCAATGGCCATGCGCCTTTTGCAAAACCACAAGCCGTGCCGCCTCGCGCCGGTTTACCTCGACCCTCCCCCCATCGACATCACGGCAGACTCCGAATGTCTTGTCCTCCACTCCTAACGTTGCACCACGCCGGCGCCAGGTCCAACCTACAATGCAACAAGTCCAAGACTACTACCGCAACAAAAACCGAACTGCTATGTATGCGTCTCTTGCTAGCAGACGAAGCTTTGCGCATATTCATGTGCGGACTCTGTACTTTGGGCGGTCCTTAGGCTGACAAATTGGAAAAGGAATTACACTCTAAGCATGGTATTGATGACCATTGCACTTTCATATGGCTCTGTTCCCTTGTACAAAATGGTATGAAAACTACGGCTTACAACCTTTGCTCCTCCAAAATACCTAACCATTCTCTTCAAGATTTGCCAAACCACCGGATGGGGTGGACAGCCCGTCAGAGTTCATGGCGGGCCCGGCTCTAACGACGAAGACATCAGTCAGCGCTTGGTTCCTGTTACAGACGTACCGCGCATAAGAGTTACCTTTAGCTCATCTGTGTCGGATGTGTTGCCATGGAAGTTCACACCACAACAGCGAGAAGTGCGTGTTTTCCCTGGCGAGACTGCACTGGCGTTTTACACTGCTACCAACAAGAGCGACCAGGACATTATTGGTGTCGCTACATACAGCGTCACGCCGGCACAAGTAGCGCCCTATTTTTCAAAAATTCAATGTTTTTGCTTCGAAGAGCAGAGGCTGGCCGCGGGCGAGACTGTGGATATGCCCGTGTTCTTCTATCTCGACCCTGATCTGTTGAATGATATCAACATGAAGGGCGTTCAGACTGTTACTCTGAACTACACTTTCTTTAGTAAGCTCTATTACTTAAGCCTTTCCCTTGTTTATATCATTTGCTGACCTGCTCACTTCACAGAGGCGAAATACGACGATAACGGCGCCTTCAAGGCCCCATCCTCTGCTCCTCTTCGTGAGTCTTTGTAAGATGACATGATAAAATTTGGACTGGCAAGATATGTCCATTTGTAATCTAGATAACTGGCAGGCTCTAACCTGAGATGCCGCTGTATTAATACTATCTCTGCATCTTGTGTCTTCCTGTCTTTGTGTTCTATGTTCAAAGGGCACTCGCCAGGCTAAAGTGGAGCCAAACAGCCACATTCGCTTAGCGCCTTCGGGAGCGCCTCATCTCAATAGATCACGTGCACAAGGGCTTCCTCTGGGGATGGGTCCACAATAGACTCCACACACCAACTTGGTATTTGTCAAGTGTGACAAAAGCGATAAAATTCGAAAATTTTAGTTTCGTTCTTTTGAATCTCCCTCTAGCAGTATCATCGACTCCAACGCCGCCAAAATGAAGACCTCTCCCAGTATGTTCCGACTCTATCCCAGCATCATATACGCTTACGGGAGACTGTAAGAATTCATGATCTAGCCGACTAACATGTTTTATCAGCTGTCTCCGACTCTCGCCGCAAGGCCCGCAAGGCTCACTTCAGCGCTCCCTCCAGCGTTCGTCGTGTTATCATGAGCGCTCCCCTGTCCAAGGAGCTCCGTGAGAAGTACAACGTAAGTTCATTGCTAATATCTCTTACGATTTCTCTCTTGTCGGTACCAGAATCTAACCTGCTTTCTTATAGGTCCGCTCCATCCCTATCCGCAAGGATGACGAGGTCATTGTCAACCGTGGTTCCTTCAAGGGCCGTGAGGGCAAGGTCACCTCAGTGTACCGTCTCAAGTACGTCATTCACGTTGAGCGTGTCACCCGCGACAAGGTTTCCGGCCAGTCCGTTCCCGTCGGCATCCACCCCTCCAACGTCGTCATCACTTCCCTGAAGATGGACAAGGACCGTGAGGCTATCCTGGAGCGCATCAAGGTCGGCCGTGACCTGCGTGCCAAGACCAAGGCCACTGCTTAAGCGATTTTGTTGAGGCAGACAAATGAAAAAAAAGATCGACAACAGCGGCTAAAAAAAAACTTTCTACGAAACGGACATGCGAACCAGTCTTCATTGGCG
Organism: Ceratocystis albifundus; assembly: GCA_002742255.2. Taxonomy (NCBI): domain Eukaryota; kingdom Fungi; phylum Ascomycota; class Sordariomycetes; order Microascales; family Ceratocystidaceae; genus Ceratocystis; species Ceratocystis albifundus. The sequence continues at coordinate 245,543 of MAOA02000038.1, forward strand.
ACGATTGCAACGGACTGACACGGCACGTCATTTACCTATATTGACGGATACGGCGTTTGGGATTAAGGAAAAAAAGATCGGGAGTGCTTTAGCAATTCACTCATCAATTTAGAGAGATACCAAAATATCTCAATGGCCGTTTCACACTTTTGCTCCGTCATACCTGTGAAGCGCTCCATGGGAGGTCCTCCCGAAGCCGAACAGCATTTGCCTTGCCTCGCCTTCCTTCTCTTGTGTTGAACTTCTTCGCTGGACAGTCCGCCTGGATCAGCACCACTAAACTCGAGTGTTCGTTTTTTGAGCATTCATGTATCGGCTTGCCTTTATTTACAGGAGCATGATGCATGAATGCTGAAACGGACTGAGTTGTTGGTCGCCCACGAAAAGTCAAAGAGGAGATGCATCGCAGATTCCACGTTCATGCAATGGCTTTGAGATGACTTGCACCATGCCGTGGATGTGATATATGGATGTGTATACATGTAATGTGCTGTATGAACACTAACCTGAACAGAAAATGCCATGTATAACAAGTCAGCTGGCTTTCTGTCCATCATCTGCTTGCCAACAAAGATGTAGCTAAAACGCTCTCTGGTATTTGCAGGGAAGAAACCGTTGATTTTATCTCGTCATGAGATCTTCGCATTGAAAAGCGAGATATCCCAAGGTAGGATGGAAACTATTATTTGTGACCAAGTAAATCAATGAACCCAATGCCAATTCATACTACCACGCTATTAATCACCTTGTAGACTACAATCCCGTTGGTTCTCAAGGTAAACGAATAGCGAAGAACAACTACCTCAGATTGGAACTCATGAATCCTCCTCTCTGATCTCTTCGAAGACCCTCCGCCTTAGTTCTACCAGGCTGAGATTTTGATGTTGAGAAACAATCATCAACACCACTGCATTTTATCCGCAGGTATAGACACTACTACCGTCTCTCTAGGCGTAATATAATAATCTATTTAAAATATGCCATCGTCTTTGAGCTTGTGATAGTCATGTAGTAAAGTAAAGATGGTCAATAAGATAAGCAACGCCATGAATATGGATATCCTCGACCCCAAAAACAATATCCTATATATAAATGCCACTCAAGTCCCCAATTTTGAAAGCATAAGTCATGTGGCTATCAATGCTATCGAAGAAGCTAAGCAAAAAACAAACAATGATCCAAAAAAAAAGGGTGATAAGGGAGCAAAGTGGTTGTGTTCTAGTATTCAACTCACAACGTTATCACATGTTTCAGAAGTGAGGAACAAGACCACTTGGTGGCAGGTTCTCAATACCCCGACGAAGCTTGTCTCTGGCTCCAGACGGAGTCGCTTGCTTAGGCTCGGGAGACTTCTCCGTAGCAATTGCGGCGTCGGAGAGCATAGCGGGAGAGGCAGACTTTTGAGCCGTTAGAGCCTGTGCCGATGAGGCGAGAACATCGCCATTGGTTGTCCAGTTCACAGTCATCTTTGGGCTATAAAACAGGAAGTGTCAGCAGAAGTTCTAGAATACAAGAGTTATATCAATCTCTTACCTTGTCTTTTCGTCTGCAGTCTTTGAAGATAAAGGCTGGCGCTTTACCTCCAGGGTTGAGTCGTCACTTTTTTCATGATGCGAAGTGCTGCATGAACCAATAAGAGTGACCGACTCGGACTACACAATAAGAAAGGAACAGCATTAGTCATGTTTCCGTAAACAATTATCAAACACCAAACTTACTTGATGCGATGCACCAGCATCGAGCGAAACTTCGCTGCCAGCCATGGTTGACTCTGAAGTAGTTGCCACTTTCTTGCCGTAGTCTTCTTCACGGCTGGACCGGCGGCCCCAGACGCGAGAGGTGCTGGTACCAGAGCGTCCAGTATGTCGAATCTTGGGGGGGAGGCAAAGTAAAAGTCCTTTCCGTCAAACTTGGGAAGGCCACGGAGAGCTGATTGGGGAGCACGACCCCAGTACAAGTGACGAGCGCGAACTTCCTCCTCAGTCAAAGGCCGGCGATAATGAAAGCCATTCTTCATGGCATTTTTCTCATCCATACCAGGGAGAAGCTCACCCTCCAAGTAAGGCTTGACTGTCTTTTTTAGAGACTCAACAGTCGAGGAGCCTCCCGTCGAGAGGCGGGAGCTAGATGAGACAGGGCGGCTGGGTGCAGCTGTGGCTTTCTTGACTGGCTCAGAGACCTCGGTAGCGTCAATGAAAATAACGGGCTCAATGCTTCCACCACTCGAAGTTTTGTGCTCGGTGTTCTGGGGCTTGAAGGGAGGGGCAGTTGGAGCCATCGATGAAGAGCTAGAGGTGGCAAATTTGCCATTGCCATGGTTTGTGTTTGATTCACTCTCGCTACTGGTGTTTCGCATAGTATTGCTCTTAAAAGAGCGGACACCCTTAGCAGCAAGTGGCTGTTTATGAGAGTCGCTGCGAATACGGCGAGACTCCTTGCGGCTTAGGGGAGCCGAAGACGGATGAGCAGATGCAGTGGACTTGATCTTGCTTCTACTTTCAATCTTGGGATAGTGCAGCTCTTCAAATTCAAGCTGACTAGGAAGGGCCTCCTCCAGCCCCTTGATAGCGTCGCGGATTTCGGCAGCCCGTTGTTCCATCAAAGGAACGTCAATCTGATGCATATTGTACTTGAGCTGATCTTCAACACGACGCAAGTTAGTACGTAGAGAATCCAGGTGGGCCTTGCTGATTTGACTTGGGCGAATCGATGATACGGGGGGGTTCAGGGGCGCTTTGAGGGCACTTGAGGCCAAAACGCCAGAGTCCGAGGTAAAGGCAGACATGGTGCCGCTCCGTTGGCGGCTAGTGGTGGTAGACTGCTGGGCTGCAGCCATGCCAGGCATACCATAGAAGCCCGGGGGAGACATAGCTGCACCCATGAAAGGACTAGGGACATATCCTGCTCCGGGCATCATGCCTGGAACTCCATAGGGAAACTGTCCTCCCCAAGGGTTCATCCAGCGATTCTGGGGCATGTAGCGAAATGCGTCAGGCTGCTCATTAGCTGTTGAGTCGCAGGCAGTAGACGACATGCCATTGGGAGACTGCTGGTCGTTTTGATCAGAGCTAGATGAGGTCGAAGCCTTGGCCTTGGGTATGATACCTGGGATGGGGCCAGGCATAGCTCCTGGAACGCCAAGGCCGTAGGGGGAAGGGAACGGAAGGGCCATCATGCCGGGGGCAGGAAAGCCAAAGAGCGGGTGTGGGGCAAAGGTGGACGAGGGGAAGCTGGGATAAAAGGGATTATGCGGGACTCCAGTCGAAGGGCGGCCCTGAGCTTGACCGTCAAGGTTAATTTCTTTTTCACGGGCAAACTTGGGAGTTGGAGAAGCGGGAGGCTTAGTATTGGGGACAATACGGCCGCCTGCAGTTACCCGGACATGAGTGGGCGAAACGACCGCCTTGTAGAAACGCTGAAAGCCTTCTTCCTTTTGGGCAGCCAGGGTGGGTGGTGCACGGAACTCGTGAGTGTTAGCATGTAATGGGGGCTGGGTTTGCGGGTTGACGTGAGCATGTTGGTGAGAATGCATATATGACTGGGACGAATCACCCGACGACTGTCTCATGCGACCACCATGGAAAAGATTTTTGGACTTCATTAGAGGGCCATCCTGAGAGTCAAGAGGCTTTCTCAGATGGGAGTCCGAAATACTGCCGTCCTCAGAAAGCTCGCTGCTTCGAGTGGCGCCCAAAAGCCCTGCTTCACCGAAGTTAGCAATGGAATTGACAATTGTGCTGTGCACTGTTATGTTACACCACAAATGGGAGAGGAGAGGGGGGGGGGGGGGGGGCTCACGCTTACACAGTCCGGCATCATGCAGAGGTTTGAACATGTTTTCAAGAAGCTTGGCCTCCATTTTTTCAGGGCGCAACTTGAGGATATCGTCAGGGGTATAAGTGAGAAGAGCCATTTTCCCAAAGGGGGACGTTTAGAGCGTAGTAGTTGAGAGGATGGGAACGGGCTTCCAAAACAAGGAGTTTAGGGGGCTAAAGGCCAAGACGGGACGCTGTCAGTCACAAAGCCGTAAACACAACAATAAACAGACTTACTCTGGGAATAGAACACGGCTATGTATATACAAAGTGTGATGGTCTGTTTAAGCACACAACACTAAAGTTCAACTCAAACAAGGGCCTAGCTAACAGAAGGAGCAGCAGAAGCACAAGAAGAGAGAACCGAAGGGCAGGTTTATTTTTCTTGGGGTAGAAGCTTGAGTCTTACATAAACAGCAAGACAAGGCAAGCAAATGGGTAGGCTTTAATGAAGCAGAGAGGGCAAAACAAGATGTTGATTAGCAAATCAAAGCAACAAGAAAGAGCCGTGCCTAACCAGGATCGAGGGCTACGGCAAGGAGTAAGGAAGAAGCAAAAGACAAACACGCGTTTAATGATTGCAAAGAAGAACGAGAAGAAGAGGGAAAATATTTGTATTGAGAAGAAAACAAAGAGAAGAAGAGCAAAATGTGAGTGCAGAGAAGAGAAGAAAGAATAAAAGGAAGAGAAGAGAGACAGACAAAAGCAACAGGAACGCCGGTAGTAAAAGATTTTCACGGGTAAAGTGGATAACACCGGTGTGGAATTGGGCAGGAGCGTGCAGGTGCAGGTGCAAACAGAGCGATTGTTGTCTATTGCCCAAAATATCACGATCTGTGATGGTTATCGGGAAGGAACCTAGCTCCAGCCTCCCCGTGACTTCCGTCTTTGTTCCTACAAGCTGGCAGGCAAGCAGACGCAAGAGATCAACAGAAAGGCCACTTCTAGGTGTAAACATACAAACAGAAGTTTCTTAGCTCTTTCTTGGCTTGTTTTTAGGAAAGAACAACACTTGAGCTTGCCAGATCTAGAAGGCATACGCTTCCTAATCGCCAATAGCGGTTATTTCCTCCAATTCTACCATGCCCTTGAAAAAACACACAACAAAGCTGAAGAGGAAGCTACCACGAGTCTTTCAATGATCAATACGGAAACGGCAACTGGAGACTCTGTCTCAATAACAATAGAAGTTTGTTTGTTTTGATGTAAACAAGCCAGCCAAGGGACTTGCTATGCCTCTTTTACGCAATGTTACACAAGCCCGTCCATCCACCCACAAGGTTCATATCGCCAATCTTTCTTAGTCGAAATCCTTTACGGAGAGGGTTCCTCTACTAAGGGCAAAGAGCAATAGAAGAGGCCTGTTTTTGTGTAGACTGCATTTATACAACGATATAATGGGGGAAATGACATTGCAAGAAACTCTTTCTTTCTTACTAAGGCATATCCATCAGGGTGTGTGAAAGCACTATTAAAGGGTCGGACTGCAAGAGCAGATGCGGAGAACGCAAATCAAAGAAGGGTCGAGAAGAGGAGTATCAAAATAGGCACCAAGCAGTTACTGTTTGTGAAAGTGGGCGAACAAAAGGTAGGCAATACAAGAGAGGAAGGCGTGCACGTCACTATTGCAAAAGCAAGCACTTTACAGAAGTGGCAAGTGCCAACTGTGATGTTTGGCTTGCATAGTGCCGCGATTATGTGACGCCTCAATGAAATTCATCGTCGATCTCTAGGCTAGGGCTCGGATGAGACACCAGCGGCTTTGGCTGGGGTCGAAGTCTGTTTGGCCTATCGATGGAAAAGGAAGATGAAGACATGGCGAAAATATGCAAGAGTGGTGTAGGTGGGTATTGCAACAAGACCACGGAGAGCCCACGGAGAGCTTACCGAAATCGTAGACATAATAAACTGTTATCAAGCAAAAGGTGCAACAGCCAGAACAAAGAGGCACTGGCCCAAAACAGAAGGGCGGCTCACTAGACAACAAACAGACCAGCCTATCACACAGCCGATCACATAGTGAGGCACATGGCAAGATAGACCATCAAGGCGGGGGCTACATGGCCCTAGCTTGTACACGTGTGATTGGCTCCATGCTGCGGAAACAAGAAACGCGCACAAACCCAGGATCATGAGAGACAATAGCAAGTTAAAAGCAGCTAGTAGCATAATAGCCATGCAAAAAGACCGAGAACTAGCTGGGCAGGTCGGCTTCTAAGGCTACCCTAGTTCTTCCCTCTCCCACTTCAGAGCCTCTGCGTCATCATAAGAAGAGACTCGCGCTTAGGAAACGAGCGACTTGGTAGAACTCAACGTATATATATGAGGCCGCTATGGCCATCACCGACATACAGGCATCATCTAGAAGCTACGGTCCGATACTCTACTTTGCTGAGTCATACATGCAAAAACCAAACAAAGCAAGTACTGTAGATCACTTACTGCATGAAATGGATGGTGAATTGCGATGAGCTCTGCAGCTGCTGATGGTAATGCTATTTTTTGTATCTGGATATATTTAACGTCTACTGGAATCACCAAGATTAAACGACGGTTGGTAATACTATGACAGTCAGTTAATAACTTCCGTCACTAATGATGACCTAATACATATGCGTCGTTATTAGTTAGACACATTGCATTCCCCCCTTCAATGCTCTCATGATCGGGTCAATAACCCTATTTATACACTCGTACCCCACCTGCATTGGGATATTATTAAAACGGCAGGTATCATTCAAGTCGAAAGGGGAAAGTTCGCAAATAAATAGAGGCAAACAAAAACTCGAGTATCAACCAAATGGGGTAGCTACGACTACGGAGCAAGAGATATATGCTATAAAAAATAATCGAGTATCAACGAAAAGAGAAAACGCAACTACTAGAATATTTTACACGATGCATGGACCAATCAGAAAAGAGAAAAAATCGAGGCAAGAAAAAGCACTCATATTCCTTGATTCAGGAGCTGAGGTTTGATGTTGGCCACTAGCTTGTATTAATGCGGTCTTGAGCTAAACTAAACCGAGGTGAGGGGGCCTAGAATGACGTTTTAGGAGAGCTTCTAATAGCTAATGATGTTCTCCACAGCGTTGTTTCTACGAACCTGGTACACTCAAAATGACGGTTCCCTTCCATTTCTGCTAGTATAACCCTCATGTATATTGTGTATGACGTTCAAGATTCTCGTGTAAACCATTTTATCCTTTTCTCTCTGGTTTCTATTCACGGACGGACCGCAAGCAGAAACTTGCTTTTATTTACTTTATAATTGGCACTTGGGGCTGCGAAATTTTATCCCGAGGCTTGCGGTCTTTACGGACTAGGCGATGGAAGTCATGGGATTGCTTCTAGGAGCCGAAGGATGTATGTGGATAGACAGTAGAATATATATATATATATATATACAAACGTTTATCTGTAGTCTTACTTGGCCCCATTCGTTACTCACGCACAACTACCGGCTCTCACGATCGTTCTGGTTTTTTTGTTACTCCTAGTCCACACGACCGTGTGCTTCCATCAATACAACTACTACCATCTCTACCGCCAACCACTATTACTCTGCCATTCTGCCATCACTATTCCTACTCCTCCTCCCGTTACCATGTCTTCCCCTCTCAAGCCTCACTGGGACCAACCCTCCCACTCAGATATTCAGGAGGTCATTATCAGCACCGACGGCTTTCTATCCAAGAGCTTGTCCCGTGTTGAGCTTCCGCCTTTTGCAGTCTTCGCAAAGATGTCATGGCCTCCATGCACTGAGGCTTCTGAACCAACCTATGCCACTGTGCAATTTTCTAAAGACCGCCACCTGAACTTGAACAGCGACCTGCTGTACATCAACCATTCGTGTGACCCATCACTGGTGAGAAGCCACCCACCCTTTCTCCCTGATGTTGTCCCGTCTCTAGTGTATCTGAGTTCGCATACAAACTAACACTACTTGACAGATCTTCAATACATCCACCTTTGAAATTCTTGTAGGCCCCAAGGGACTCAAACCAGGCGATGAACTGACCGTAAGCATGCCTCGCTCTGCTTCTTCGCCGCCTTTGGCTTACATCTACTAACCCTGGGACGAACCCTTGTCATTGATAGTTCTTTTACCCGTCTACTGAATGGCATATGGCCCAGGCGTTTGACTGCTTCTGTCAAACAACAAACTGCCGTGGTCGTATTGCCGGTGCTAAGGATATGACCGCTGACCAACTGAGTGGCCTGTATCTCAACGGCCACATTCACGCGCTTCTAGAAGAGCGTGATGCTGCACTATCAGGAAAGAAGCTACCTGATAACCACCCACCGGCTGTTAGTTGTCATGATACTGGTTCAGAGACTGAAGCAAAGGTTAATGGAACTGCACCCAAGACGCGCACTGGTCCGACGTCACGTGAACTAGGTGGCGAGATGGGCGGCGATACCGTAGCTTAAGATGGCCAGCTTGCAAGTATTGTACATCTACAATCTAGAGACTCTATATTATAAAAGATCCACAACCTTCCCCTACCCCCAATGGTACAAGTCAGACACGAAATATAAAGAAGAAAAACAAAACTAGAACAAAGCAAATATGTGGCAAGAAGTCTGCTCGCAGTAAACCGCAGCCCTTCGTGGCTTTTCACTCTCCTACTCGGGCTCATATTCAACCGCTAGCCTTGCCGCCCACTCCAGCGATCTTGTCTTCGATGTTATCCCACCAACGTGTTCTCCGGCCCTGTTCAGTGCCTAGGCCCTGAACATACTTGCTCTCCTCCGTTTCCCACTGCTGGCGCTCAACAATGCGTCGTGCCAAAAAGGCCCGTGCAAATTTCCAAGCTTCCAAGTCAGCTAGGTTCCAAGCCTCAAGGGCATTGCGGACTTTGACATCGTTGGCATCACGTGAGGTACCTATGGAGAGAGCTTTTTGCAGCATAGTGGCCTCCCTAATGAGATCAGTGGAGTCAGAATTGCTTTTTTCAGATGAATCGGCAATTTTCGGTTTCTCCTTGTCCTTTTCCTCTCCCGCCCTCTTGACCTTAGCTTCATGTCGAGCATCGTGCGCTAGCACGGGTAGAGATGGCACTTTGACGTTCTTGAGTGTCTCTGATTTCGCCTGCGGAATCGCAAAACCAAAATGCCAATTAATATCGGCTGGTGCGTCCTTCTCAGCACTCATCCACAGCGAATGCGATGGCGCATACTCGCCTGCCACGGCCTCCTTGAAGCGCATGAGCATTGCGTTGCGTGAAGCTGGCTTGGAAAACATCTTCTCAGTGATTTTGGTCAGCCACGGATCGCGCACCGTCATTTCCTTCAGAATCCACTTGGTGTCTATGGCATTAGTAAGATGCACCATTGAGGCAAACGTATATGGATGCGGGACTGTGCCGATAGTGTATAGAGATGTCGAGTTGTCAATAAATTCGCCTGTAGTAAGTTTCATACGGGCGCTATCTGAGCATTGTACACATTCAGGCATGTTCGGTGGGCATGAACCAGTAGATAACGGCGTAGGGCTACATGTAACCAAGTCGTTGGCAATTGAAATGGCATTTTTCACGATAAGCCCCGTGTGCTCAGGCTCAGGCTGCAAGACAACTAAGCCTTCACTAAACATGCCTTGCCATGTCTGGTGGAGATGGGAATTGATAAGCTCGTTGAGCTTCTTCAGCCCATCTGTCATGTCAGTTGCCATCACTTTAGAAATCTCGGTGTATTTGTCTTGAATGACCGCGGCATTGTAATAAGCAATGGCCTGAGAACCCTCATCAGTGACAAATAAATTGCTCGGGGCAGCATGGAAAACATCCTTTGCGCTGTCTAGTTGCTTGCTTTCTAGCGTAGCCTTGATTGTTTTTGTCAGGTCGGCTTGAGACCCGACTAGAAGCCCGGAGTCCAAACCGCTATAGCGCGTCATCTTGCTGTACTCCCCGTTGCGCAAGTAAACTAGCAAAGAATCCTCAGCCGGGCCCATTGGGAGCAGCGTGTACTCGGCTAGGATTCCTCCACCCATAGTATCCCAGGCTATCCAGCGTGTTAGCTGTGTCCTAACAGCAGGATCCATTGTTAGACGCTGCAGCTGTTCATACAGTGGATTATTCGTGGCCTCAGCCGCACTTAGGATCACAGGCAAGAAGCCCTTTGCCCACCACGCGCGACGCCATGTTAGGAGAAGAGCGCTTTCGGCATCCTTGGTAGCCGAGTCCTTCTTGGTTGTCGTATCGTAGTAGCAGTAGATAGGCGGTCGTGATTTGAGCGGTGGCAGCAATGAGCGGTCCTCGTCCAACGTCAGTGACGATGAGAATGGCACGAGCCACTTCCAGTCTGACCACCAAGAAGACTCACCATCGGTGTCGTTTTTCTGGCGCGGTGGGGCATGTACAGGGGCGCGGAATGGGTTTAGCACATTTGTGACGTCGTGGAATGGGTTAGGCACTGTCGGCAGCGTGAACTTGTGCTCAGTCGTAGGCTCGCCATTGGACTTTTCGGCATCGGACCTAGCCGGCGCGGCGTTGTGAGGCCCATTGACAAAGATCGAAAATAGGATGAACAAGAGGAGAGCGCTGAGCAGCAGCGGCAGCTGTTTGGTGCCCATTCTGGGCAGAGGTTGACCAAAAAGGCCTAAGATACGGGGCATGAAGAAATAGGAAGAGGCAAGACAAATGTTAAGTCAGGCTGAGGCCAAGTCTGAGGCTAGGGCTCGGCGGAATGAGAACAAGGTCGACTTGATAAAGGTGTCGTCAGTATTAAAATATAACAGTCTGTAATCTAGAGAGGAGCTCTTTCTCGCCGAGCAGCTTGTGAATCCTGAATTAGAAGAGGTCTTTGCGTATGGCCACCCCCTGGTGAAGATCGAGGTGATCCTAACTGCGCTTGCATGGCCTTCTGACAGCTGGTGACAGAGGGCAACAGCTGTTGGACTTCAGGCTACCACAGAGACCCTGCGTCATCATAGATAAGCAGCTACCGTGTGATATCGTCACGTGCTAGTAATGAAAATGTAGAAATTGGTCCTTAATTTTATTAAGTTTTTAAGTAAAAAATACCTATCCGTTATTTTTCCTTTTATTCTACCTCCTCACTTTTCCGATAAGCCATGCCCTAATCTAATTAACCGAGGCTTATCCGGAGCTCGTTTGGAAGTCTGCTTCAACATCCCCCCCCCCACTTTCCCGGAGTTCCGGATAAGTGGGTTTCTGCGGCCATGCCGCTTCTGGATTCCGTAGTCCGACCATTGCCCTAAATTCGGGCATCTTCTGTGGACCTAGTGGTTTTGTTAAGCCATCTGCTGCCATGCTACTCGTTGGAACAAATCCGATTTTTACTAAACCGTTCTTCACCCACTGTTTGACAGCATGGTACTGAGTGTCAATGTGTTTGGTACCCTTCTTAACTCCCAATGCTTTAGCTATTTTAATAGCTGCTTGATTGTCCCCGAAAACCAAGGTTTCGTTTTTCAACCATAAGCTTTGGCTTTCTTTCGTTTTTGTCTCGAAGATCCCGATGATTTTGTTTAGTATACGTCGTAAGTGTATACCCTCTTTCGCACACGGTGTTAGTCCGATGTACTCGGCTTCCGTCGTAGATGTTGCCACCGTTGCTTGCTTCTTGGAGCTCCAGCTTATCGCCCCTCCAAGTCCAATGAACACCATCCCGCTGACTGACCTGCGATCTTTTGCATTTGCATAGTCCGCGTCACTGTATCCGACAATATCCATCCCCCCTTGACGCGCTTCGTAGCATATGGAAAAGTTGGATGTATCACGTAAGTAACGCAATACTCTTTTGAGCCCTTCCACGTGTCTCGGTGTTGGTCTTGCAGATGCCTGTGCTAGGCTTGACACAGCAAATGCTATATCTGGTCTTGTCATAAGGGCTGGGTAGATTATCTTCCCCAAGATCGACTGGTACTTCGTTGATTCCAAGATCATTTCTCCCTCTTGTGCCGGTTCCACGTCTTTCCAGTCCCCAATTGGTGTACGAATCGAGGTCTTCCTGTGTTCTCTGAATCCCGACTGGTCGACCATCCTCTGGATATATTGTTCCTGGTTTAACCACATTCGTTTTTGGGATCTATTGCGGTACACTTGCACCCCAATTACTTGAGTGGTTTCACCTAGGTCTTTGACCTTGAACTTCCTTGAGAATCCGTCTTTAAACCACTGGATAGACTTCATGTTTGGCGCTGCGATGGTAATGTCGTCAACATATAGCAGAACCAAGATCTTTCTCTTCTCATGAAAGAGCAAACATGGTTCCGTGATCGTTTTCGTAAATCCCATTGCACTGAGATGCGCTGTACAGTCCTCGTTCCACTGGTATGCGGCTTGCTTCAGACCATATAGACAGCGCTCTAACTTCGCAACCATACCATCAGGGCACTCAACATTCGCCGGCAACTTGACGTAGACCTCTTCTTTCAACTTTGACTGCGCGAACGCATTGCACGCGTCAATCTGGTGGCATTCAAGGTCATATTGACATACGGATGCCAAAAATAACCTCAGAGTCGCACTGCCCGGTGTTGGTGCGAAACTTTCAAAAAAGTTCACACCATACTCTTGCCTAAAGCCTCGCACAACCAACCTTGCCTTGTACTTCTCAAGTCTTCCATCAAGATCGTACTTCTTAGCAAAGACAAAACGGGTGTCAATCGGGACACATCCTTCTGGTTTGGGGACAAAACGCCAAGTCCCGAATTCACACAGAGTGTTTAATTCCCTCTCGATGGCCCTCCTCCATCCTTCGCTTTCGGTTGGGTGTAGAATAGCATGATTTAGTGTCATGAACGGTTCGGACAACGCTATCATGGCTCTTTGCGTCGTCCCGTCCTCCTCATCTATTCTCTGCTTACTTCTCGGTGGCTGCTCCTCCGTCAATTCATACCCTTCGCTATTTTTTCGCTTTGGACTTTTTCGATTCAGCGATTCAATCAGCAGATTTATTCTCGCATTGACTGCATCTAGCTGTGCTGTATCGACTCCTGTCACCGTCTTCGTTCCCGAAAAGGGTTTTGGCAACTGGACTTCTTCTGCTGAATCTTTTAATGAGGATACCACCTCCTTTTCTGATACCTGTATCAGCTCAACAGGCTCGTTTCTTGCCGGAAGTTGCTTAGCAAGAACTAGTGACCTCACTGGTTCACTATCTCGTACCTCGCTTTGCAGCCTCTCTTGTTGTGGCTCTTTTGGTTGCATATTCTCAAAGAAATGCACCGACTCAGACACGCGTACTTTCCTCGCGTTGACGTCCCACAAGACATACCGGCCATCTACATTCTCGTCATAGCCCAGCAAGAGAGATTCACTCCCCCTAGGTCCATGTTTTGATGTCGGTAGGTGTCTGATAACCCGGCATCCCCATCGACGGATGTGATCCGTCCTTGGCTCTATTCCGAAGAACAACGTGTATGGAACCCCTTGTGAACTTAGCGTCCTGTTCGATATATAGACTGTCGCCTTGGCAGCCTCAACCCAAAATCTTTTACCCAATTGCGTTTCTGACAACATCGTTCTCACGCCTTCATCAACCGTTCTAATCGCTCTCTCAGCAATGCCGTTTTGGTTGGACGAGTTAGGGAGGGTGTAGGTCGTCTCTGTGCCGTTCAGCCTTTTCCATTCTTCGAAAATCTGCTTAAGTTCTGGTGCGTTATCGCTTCTTGTTCTCTTAATGGTTTTACCCATCTTGAGTTCAATGCCCCTTCTCCATTCATCTAGTGCTCGCTGAACCTCACTTTTCTTTCTCAGTGGCAATAGCCACTTGTATCGGGAGAAATTATCAACTATGATAGCATACCATCGGTGACCATTTCGCCCAGATTCATGCGGTCCTGATACGTCTATCGACACACTGTCGAGTGGTTCTTCTGCTGCCATCGAGACTGATGACTGGCCGTGGCTTTTAGTTATTTTGCCTTGCGAACAATCTTCGCACCTGTAATCCTCCGGCCTTGGGGGGGGGTCTTATATGGGTTGATTGCCCTCAACCTTCTGTCGCTAACGTGTCCAAATCTTTTGTGTAGGTCATCATACACCATGAAGCATGTGCTTGTGATGGAGTCATCCTTTCTCAACGGAATAACTATTTCCCCTTCACTACTGCTTATCGTGACCGTCATATTCTCAAACAAGACGGATTTTCCTTCCTTCATTAGAGCCATCACTGAAATCAAGTTTTCAGTCAAGTCCGGCACGTACAACACCTTTGACAAAGTAAGACTTTTATTTCCAGTTTCTATGGCTACTGACCCAACCTTCGACGCCTCAATGTTTCTGCCATCCGCTACTTTAACTGTCTCTCGGGTTTCCTGTGCGTTGTTCAACACTGTTAGCTCTTTTGTCATATGACATGAGCATCCGGAATCGATCACCCAGTTATGGCATTCAGAGCACTTACTTTGTTGAGTGTCTTGGCTGGTCATTTGTGCCTTCTGGTTCGGATTGGTCTTCTTTTTAGACCAACAGTCCGATGCCTCATGTCCCTTTCTATCGCAGTTGGAACATTTGACTCTCGGTCTGTCTCCTTTAATCTTCTTGTCCTTGTCTTCGCTATCGACACTAATGCGAACTTTTTCCAAGAGTTCTAGTGTCTTCGCATCGGTATACGCTTCGCGCCTGCTTTCGAGTATTGCCTGTTTGTACGCCTTTGGAAGCAGCCATATAAACAGCCTAAAAGCATGCTTTTCTTCCATTCTGTCCTTTTTTGTGACGTCCTGGATAAAGTTGCGATTGTGGATCGTTTTGAAGTAGACCCAATTGCTCTTCATGTTCTTTCCTTTTGACAAAGGCGCTTTCAGCAATCTCTTGTACTCCTCGTAACACTCGTCCAACGGGTCTGGGGCACAAATTTCTTTGAGGATCTCGTATGCACCATACAAGGTGTCCTCATCCCTAACTAGGGCTTGGTGGTATCTACCCAAGTTCATGTTCAGCAGACTCTTTGCTGCTTCTTGATCTTTGGTGTAGTTTTGTTTCTGGCTTGCGCCAGGGGCATCGGTCCTTTCAACACCTTCCATGGGGTCTTTCTGAAGAAGATAGTGCAGCCCACTATTTTTGGAGCTGGACTAGGAGGCTGTCCTCCCAATCACTCCAGTTGCTGTCATCAAGTATAATTGACCTGTTGGTGGTTTCTGGTGTTTCGGTCCTGGTCCCGTCGAGTGTTGTTTATTATACAATCACACAAAATATTACAAGCTTAACTCTAGCCTGTGAGAACGATACGGAAATCGTTCGACGAAGGTAATTTAATATAAGCTCATAACCTATAGAAATTGGTCCTTAATTTTATTAAGTTTTAAAGTAAAAAATACCTATCCGTTATTTTTCCTTTTATTCTACCCCTCACTTTTCCGATAAGCCATGCCCTAATCTAGTTAACCGAGGCTTATCCGGAGCTCGTTTGGAAGTCTGCTTCAACAGAAAATGTTGAGAGATGTAAAAATTGGTCATTAATTTATTAAGTTTTTTTCATGAAAAATGACTATCCGTGATTTTTCCTCTTATAAGCACCTCCTCTCCTTTACGATAAGCCAAGCCCTAATCTATTTATCCGACGCTTATCCGGAGCGACCTAATAAATCAAGGACCACTTTTTACAGGTTATGACCTCATAACAAACTACCTTCGTTGAACGATTGTCATATCGTTCCCATGAGTCAATTGAGGCTCATGATGTTTTGTTTGATTGTATAAAAACAACACTCGAACGAGGCCGAGACCAGCATAGCTAAGACGTCGCCTATACTTCATCCATGTCAGTAACTGGAAAGAGTGGCAGAGACCAACTTCCCGATCCAGCTTCAGAATGCTGGACTGCACTATCTGCTCCAAAAAGACCCAATGGAGAGAGTGGAAAGGACAGAATCTTCTGATCCAAGTCAGGAACGAACATACACTAAAGATCAAGAAGCAGCAAAGAGTCTGCTTGATCTTAGTCTGGAGAAGTGTTTCCAGAGTATTATCAAAGATGTGGCCACATTTTTTGGGGCCTATAAAATACTGAAAGAGCTTTGTGAGCCTGACCTTTTAGAAGTGGCGTATGCGGAGTACAGGAAGGCAATCCGAACGCCCCTGACTAAGGACAAGACCATGTTGCAGAACTGGATGTACTTCAAATCAGTCCTCGATCGGTACTTCATGCAAGGAGAGACCGAAACCAACGAGGACATGAAGACGAAGCGTGCTTTTCAGCAATTCCTTTGGCACCTCCCGGGAGGATACAAGGAGATGATCCTTGAGCATACCCAGGGAGATTATGATATCTTGAAGGTAGTCAAACTTCTCGAGAGAGCTCGGATTGGAACCTCAGTGGAAGAAAAAGACAAGACTTTAATTCGCACCTCAATTAGGGACAGGAAAACGTGGAACCAGCACAAGATGGAGAAGTAATATTGGAAGCAAACAGGTACCAGTCAATCTTGGGGGGAAATAACGTACCCAGCCCTTATAACAAGACCAGACATAGCATTTGCTGTGTCAAGCCTAGCACAGGCATCTACAAGACCAACACCGAGACAAGTGGAAGGGTCCCAAAGAGTGTTGCGTTACCCACGGGATACGTCTAACTTATCCATAACTACGCAGCCTTCCATAAAGCGATTGGTGTAATGGATACAGCGACGCGGACTATGCAACTGCAAAAGATCACAGGTCAGTCAGCGGGATGGCGTTCATTGGACTTGGAGGGGCTATAATCTGGAGCTCCAAGAAGCAAGCAACTGTGGTAACGTCGACAACGGAAGCCGAGTACATCATGTTGACGCCGTGTGCGGAAGAAGGTATACATTTACCACGTATACTAAACAAAATTATCGGAATCTTCGAGACTAAAACAAAAACCTGCCAAAGCTTATGGTTGAAAAAGGAAAGCTTGGTTTTCGGAGACAATCAAGCAGCTATTAAAATAGCTAAAGCATTGGGAGTTAAGAAGGGTACCAAACACATTGACACTCAGTACCATGCTGTTAAACAGTGGGCGAAGAATGATTCAATAAAAGTCAGATTTGTTCCAACGAGTAGCATGGCTGCAGATGGCTTAACAAAACAACTGGGTTCATAGAAGATACCTGAATTTAAGAAAATGATCAGACTACAAAATCCTGACCCGGCATGGCCGTAGAACCTCACTTATCCGGAACTCCGGAAAAGTGGAGGCGACTTCCAAAAAGAGTTCCGGATGGAGTTCTGATAAACTGATAAGGCAATGTTCCTATCTAAAAGGCAGGAGAGAAGTAACCAAACTCTGCATCACCTCCACATAATAAATCAAGGCAATTTCCACAAAAGAGTAATTTCAGGTGACACAAGAACAATGCTGGTCATTAGAGCCATTCGTCCCATATCAATGTCGTGGTATAGTGACCTTGTGAACACTCATGTATTGATATCTAAATTAATTAAAGTTGTATATCAAGATGTATAAAAAATAAAATAAAGAAATGAAAAAAAAAAAACTCGGTAGAATAAGTTGACTCCATGCCAGGAACAAGGTTCTGCGTCAGCCTACTGACCTCAAATCTTGACATCAGGGTATCGCCGCGCAAACATCCCCAATGCCTTGATTGGGAAAACAAACTTGTAGTTCGGGTACGAGATTGTGCAACTTTTGTTGAAAACCCCCTCGATGTTCTCCTGTAACCACTCGCCGTTAGGCTGTTGCCGCCCAACCAAGAACCGGACACCCTTCTCGAGAGGCTCAAGATGGGGATAGTCTGCTTCCATCAGAGCAATTAGGGCCCAGGCCGTTTGGACTACCTGTGAGCCCTTTTCATGGTCGTGCCAGGTCATGGTCTCGGAAGCCTATGAATTATAAGCCACGTTAGTCATGAATATGGAAGATATGATGACGTGCTGCGATAGAGGGGAAAAAGAACTCCCCGAAATAATGATTGAGTACGTACCTTGTAACTTTCAGACCATCCTCCATCCTCGCGTTGTTTCGATATCAAGAATTCACATGCGCGTTTCGCGTCTGCACTAGTCAAGTATGTTTCTCCAACATGGGCCAGGCTCTCAGTCGCGAACATGGCCGCATACGTAAAACAGATTCCCCAGCTACCATACCAGCTACCGTCGGCTCTCTGGTCCGTCTTGATCCACTGCACAGCACGCTTGACGAAACGCTTGATATCATCGGATCGATAGTCCGGGTAGTATTTCTGGAACAGTGACAACGCAGTAACACATGCAGTTGTGCATTCCGGGTAGTCATATTCAACCATGATGTTGCCAAACACTTCGGCTGCATTGAGGAGTTCCAGTCTCTTGGAGCCACGCCGTTTCTCGTACGAACCACAGCCACCAGTCGAGTTTTGGTAGACCAAAATGGTATCAATGGCGTCTTTAATGCGCTGGTCATCAAGCAACCGTGGATATCCCTCGGAATTTTGCAGTAATAGCACAGACTTTATGCACTCTGACACACAATCACTTACTACATAGCCTTGTATTCTATTGCTGAATGGCCAGCCGCCCTTACGTTGCTGTCGGTAGTACTTTTCCTGGTTAGGGCAATTGTCGCGGATTTGCTGCTCGTCCAAAAAGGTCAATGCCTTAAGCAGCATAGGCTTCCACCGCTGTTCTTTTTCCAGGCCAGCCGCTACGATGGCCTGAATAGCGAAAGCCGTATCCCAGCACTGCACGCCGTTTGTGCCGTTGACAAGCATTCCCTCCTTGTTGACCCAGATGCAATCTTCAAGCCGCTCGAGATGTCTGCGTACAGTATAGGCACCTGGGCCATCGCGGACATAACAAACAAGCGTGTTCATAGGTGCGCTAACTGGGGCAAGAGCAGCATAGTCTGTGTTTACGTCTTCTACGTCAACCAGCTCACTAACCCATGCTTCCGCTCTGTCTCTGATAAGGTTTGGCCGGAGATACGGATTCCACACGTTAGCAATCAGCCAGTTGACCGATTTGAGCACCCATGTTTTGGGGTAGTAATTGTCAGTGGGGGCGATACTGTTTCTGTGGCTTCCCCAGTTAATAGTCTCATAGGGCTGGGCATACACCTCATTGCGGAGACTACGAATCAAGTCGTTTTCCTCGCACTGCCACCTACGCGAATACAGAAAAGACATGGGGAGGAACACCTGTCGAATATGAATCCACCATCTCCATGGCGAGATAGGCAGACAATCGGGTAGCAGCCAGATCTCAGGCGGTACGGGGTTGACCATATCCCAGCTAGCGATATTCAGTGTGGCCAGCCAGAACTTAGCCCAATGTGGACTATGGGTAGCCCCTCCGAGTTTGTGCAGAAGGGAGCGTGCCCTGACCATCTCCGGCACGTCTGGTTCAACGCCGAGTATACGTAGGGCAATATAATTCATGGTGATGCCAAAAACAGTCGATTCGCCCTCTATGTGTAGGCCCCAGCCTCCATCCTCTGGATGTAAATGGGCGAATAGGTAGTTGCGCATTTCGGTGGCATATTCATCGGAGATCTTGGTTTTAGTCGCGTACCAGCAAATTACAATGCCGGGTAGGAGGAACATCGGGCCGCCATATTCACACCCCCAGTTTCCAGGCGGGAGCTGAAGCCTTTCAAAGAAGTCGAGGCCGTTGCGAACAGAAGAAAGCGCACTGTCTGGCTTCGGGAGATCGGGCAGATTCTATAAAGTGGGAAGTCAGTGACATGGCATTGTCTACCACAGGCAGAAGCAGAGGTGGTACGTACCATGGGTATACCAAGATACCATCTGTCTGCATCTGATTGAGGCCATTCTTTTGCCGCCTCATCATCGGCCATGTAATGCCAGGTAAGGCAGCCATCATCGTCCTTCAAGCGCCAACGTGTAACATCCGTCTTTGTCAACAACTTAGGGCGTTTGGGCCAGGGCTGCTGCGCGATAGCTTCAGCTACACGTTTCCTGCTGAGGTTATTCATTGCGTGTCAGTTTTAGCGATGAGATAGATGGATGATGTTTGACCTTGCAGGGCAACGCGTGACCTAGCTCGTTGGCTCAAAATGGCCCCCAAGTTCCTCAAGGTTCAACAAAAAATACTTGCTGATTGAAAAGCGCCAACAAAAACAGGCCACCGATTCGCGAGGGAGGTTGTGCTCTAGGTCAAGGCGTTTTGTTGCTCCTCGCATGTGAAAGTTCGTGCCAGTTAGCAGGAAATGAAGTAAGGCGCCACAAGAGCGTAGGGCTGTGGCTGAGAGAATGTGGCTGTATACATGAATGTGGCTGTAAGACCTAAGGCAGTTGCGATCACAAGTAGAAGTTACGACAAGACACATAATCCAAGTGAAAGAGCGAAAATATTTTCAATATGTGCGTCAAATCTTCATCACGTCTCATCTGCGGTAATAATTGGATCTTTGCTGGTGTCAACACCCTTAATCCAGCCCCCGAAGCCCACCAATGACGCCTCATTTTGATCATCGTCAGTCGGTCTTAACCAAGATCGAACATGTGATTGAAGAAACTATACTAAGCATCTCGCGGGGTGGTGAAACTTTGACTACTGGCTTACTACGATACCGTAGTGATGTTCTGGTCGCGGTTTCATTCCCCAGCTCCTCTTGTCAATCGCGCAACACTCTCGGTATGTAAATTCACACAATAGCTGTTAAGTCAAGGGTATTTCATTAATAGAGACAAGCTCGTCTTCTATATATCCTCAAGGTTGCACATTCGGCCATCACATCGGGTGCTGTGGTGACAAAGAGGTACGCATATCTCTAACAATTCTATCCCACCCCACGGTGCGCTAACTCTCATTCCGCAATAGGAGCATCTACTACGAAATGCCCACTCTCTTCACTTCCCAACAGCAAGTAGATCAGATTGTAGATAGGGTTGCTCGAACCCTTCGTGTTAATCGGAGCGATCTTGGCATAGTGCGTTTGTGGTTTTTACATTGTTAGCACCATCGTGGCTAGTGCACTAACCCTATCGCAGGTTGCAGCGGGAAAAGGTCTAGCATCTGGTGCCTTGTCGGTACAAACAACCGCTGGCTCAACCGTAGACTTTTCACAAAATACAAAGGTTAGCCAAGATTGTTTTTCGTTATGACGTACGCAATCAACTAACAGACGCTATGATATATAGGGAAGCTTCGTTGTACAGCCAACACTAATTCGAAGGGCCGGGCTCCATTCTCTCAGATAGGTTCTGGTTATTGAGAAAGAGGTATTCAAACCAAGCGACTTCCTAGTGCGTACATTTCTAACACATGCGCAGGCAACCTTTCGGACCCTTGCTGCAGACCAATTTTGGAAAACAGCGTCTGTTGCGCCAGGCCTTTTGGTCACGGTATGATGCACCCCACACCAGCCAGGCATATTTCCTAATATATTAACAGTTCATAGGGCAAAGGATACCCAGATCTTTCGACACGCTGCTTTCTCCGCTGGATTCACAACATCCGGCCAGATATCCCAATGCTAGCCTTGACAGATTTCGATCCTGATGGCGCCAGGATTTTCTTTTGCTACAAAAGCGGTTCCAAAGCACTGAGCCATGAAACAAGCGCCACTCTTCCAAATCTTCAGTGGCTAGGAATCCGCCAACAGCACCTCCTGGCTTTAACCTCCTCCGGCGAAGACAATGATCCAAGCTCGAATTCGCGAACCCGCCAAAGCCAGCTGCTTCCTATGTCTACAAGGGACCGATACTGTGCAGCCTGCATGCTAGTCAAGCTATCAAACAGTGCCGATACAGATGCTCAAGCATTAGAGTATATAAGCCAGATTCAGATGATGTTGATGCTAGGTGTTAAGGCCGAAATCCAAATGCTAAATGAGAGTGGTAGCATTGCAACATGGCTAGACGATCAACTAGTCCAATATTTTCGAAAGGGCTGTAACTGAAGCCACAGCCTGGAGCCAGATATGCAGTGCACAAAGCATGTTGATCTAATTCTTTTTTGGCATCACCGTGGACAACAAAGGCTTGTGCAAGACAGCTATGATGATTCGAGTAGCGTCAAGCATGCCATGGGGTCAAATGATCTCCGAGCACTCGTCAACTACATTACTAGCTAATTATTGAGCACTAATATATCTACAAACCGTTAACTATTACCTACGTCATGTCAAAGCACCAAAGCTTTGGCGCGCTAATGCTCTATTTGATCCGGGCTCAATCTCTCAGTCCTTCGGATTCGCCCTGGGCAATAACAGCCCAAGCCTTGCCTATCAGTAGATGTCAGCTTTGATGACAGGGACCTATTGTAGTTAGTTGTTCAGAGCATTTAATGGGCCCGGAGTGGGCAGATTAAAATGCATAGACTATGTGGCAGACCCTCAGTGGAAGATGGACAATAGCACGCTTCCCCAAGATTGTAGCATTGCGGTAATGTCCGAGTAGTGGCTATGCATAGAAGATTAACAAACTACAAGAAATCAGGAAGATAACTAACTATGCTGTCTCTGGTCTTCCCTCTTGCGGCCATCTGAGCCAAAGTTCATACTCCAGGGACGTTGCGGAAGCCCATGGGGCCAAACTATCGGTGGCAAGAGTATCAGCACATGTGGATAAACTACTCAATATGGTTTGTGCAGACAAGATAGGGCTCTTCACGCCATCGCCGAGTGAAGACAATATCTCCTGACGGCCACACCCAGCCAATCCCACCTGCATTGAAGCTTTCAACCGCACTCAAACAAGCGCATCCAAGGGTAGCAGCAGTACCTTCAAACCCAGCCTCTGGGTCGAGCAGAAGACGATGTCCATTCACATATCAGACAAACAACCTTTCAAAAGATATTCTATCAGACTACGTGAAAAGCACGCAGCGCGATTCTCAAATTGATCAGTGTTACCCCTGGTTGAAGATCATCAGTGATTCTATTTTTAGAAACATGACAAAGGGTTACACCAATGATCATAAAGTGGGCTCTGTGAAGTGTCTCTCAATTAAAGCCCAAACAGGAAAGACTCATATTTTGGCTGGTCCGTTCCATATATTTGTTAGCTCTGATTGGCCAAGCCGAAAACATATTTTTTTCATCATCACCTTGCCCGCAGCAGCCCATCCGCGACATCCCCCACTATCTATCAAGATTAATCCTGTTTGAATATACATACAAAGCGTCGCTCGTCTTTACTCTCCAAGTCGCAAGCTATAACCGACCTTTGTCAGCTATTTTTAAATCACTAGAGGAATTTCATCTCCTTCACCCTCAGCTCAACATGGCCCCCACTCTGAACGAAGAGGAGATCGATGATCTTCTTTACTTTTCTCGGACCGGTGAAGACAATGACCTGAACGAGGTCTTGGCAAGCCTGGCGGAGAGAGAAAAGGTGACCAAAGCGGAGATCCTAGTCGCTGCCAAGGACGAGTCCAAGGCCACCTGCCTACACATGGCTACCGGCAACGGTCACCTCAGTAAGTCTATATCTACATGGCAGACAGGGTTGAAAGTAGAGGAAAAAAACTCACACATACCTTCTTTTTATCCATTTAGGCACAGTCAAGATTCTTTTGGATGCCTTTAGCGGGCGGCCAGCAGAGGAACAGAAAGCATATGTGGATGCAGCCAACGAGTTTGGCAACACAGGCTTGCACTGGGCGGCCATGGGCGGTCATCTAGAGGCAGTCCAGGCTCTGTTGGCAGCTAATGCAGACCCGGTCCTAACCAATGAAAAGGACTACATGCCCCTGGATCTAGCCAATTTACACGGCAAGCTAGACGTAGTCCAGTTCTTCATGAAAGAGGCGGGTGATTTGGAGACTGGCAATGACGGCGGCTTAGAGGGAGCAACTAAGTCGGTCACGCTTGAGACGCTAGAGAAAGCGGAAGAGTCAAAGCAAACTCCTGCTAATGATGAGCAGTAGAAACGGAGAGCCTGGACTGCCAAAAACAACCCCCCCCCCCCCCCACCGAGAAGAACCGGGAGAGTCAACCAGAGAGATGGAACTAGCATAGGAGAACAGAAGCAGTGGAGGATGTCTCAACCAGAAAGGGCCAAAGAGGCATGATGGGACACCAAAGAACGGGACCCGAAGCAAGTAAGACAACAAGAATACAGCATGTCTACTGAGACGAGACGGCCCAGACAGAACAGCGGCAGTAGAAGTTAGACAAAATGAAAGGGGGGGGGGGGGGGTTATCAGTGAAATCCCAAGAGACTTTTGCAGGGCGTGATGTTGCACGCACCGTACCAGACTTGACAGAGATCAAATGACTCAAATGAACACGACGATCAGACCAATAAGTGGTAGCAAGCAATCAAGAGCCTGTGTGCGTACATTTCCAAGAAGAGACACAACTCAGCACAATGCAGCATTACAGCATTGCAACGATGTGAGATATTCCGGGTTGACCTTCTTGTTTGCGTCTTCGGATAAGCCAAGTTCCGAGGTGAAATATCCCAAAAGGGGTGGCTTCGCGAGATATTCCCACAGGAAAAGAAGGAAAAAAAAAAACTACCCAAAAGTCTTGCTTGAGTTGGTCAAAAGTCTTAAGTCGCCTATGAAAGAAAGGGATAAGAAGAATAATAAAATAAATAAAATAAAATAAAAACCAGGAAGAGAACAAAACATCTTGGGGGAGGTGTCGGGCAACAAAGAACGGCAAGCCGTTTCTAGTCAGACATTCACATCACCCACATGCCCGCCCATAGGTACACGCGAAAAAGCAATGGAGAACGGCGATTAAACAGAGACACAGGCCGGTGTCTGTTCTATTGGCCTAGGTTTGTCTCCCCCTTCTCCAGCTTAATGCTGTCCTTCCATCCCTATGAGATTCGTGTTGCTGACTCGCATCTCTCCAAGCCCACGGCCAGGGTACGGTTTTAGGAAAGCCTAACTAACGCCGTCGTCTGCCTCCTGTATTACTTCTTGTCTTTTATCCTTTCTTGTATTGCTATTTGTTTTTAAGCAGCCGCCCTGTCTCGCGGATGATCTTCCCGACTCCTAAGAGCATTCTCGGACTACATTTCCTTTTCACTGTGTTTATCGACAATTTATTGCCTCTTATATCTACTTATCCCATTTCTGTTTATGGACAAGAGCGGTTGTCACTTGCCTTTTTTAGGAGACATTGGATTGGTGTTGATACGTTACCCGTCTAGCTCCTCGAGGGAGGACACGCAGAATTATGACAGGTCGACTTTCCTGTTTGTCTTGTTGTCCGATTTTAATTGCCATGGCAGGCTGAAAAGAAGAATGAAAAAAAAAAAAAAAAAGAAAAGAGAGGAGAGGAGAGGGGAAAAAGGAATATGATAATGGGCAGCAGCCTGGGGCTGGCTGGCATTCCGGATCCCAAGTCTTGTCAGTCGCGGAGAGACTCTGGAGTGTGCCGATATTACATTAATTTCGGGCTAGTAAGATACGGTGCGGGAACTGGAAATGAAAACTTGGAAGAGGACGCGTAGGTGTTTGTTGTCGTAGTGTTGTGCCCACGCTTCGATGCATGTACAGCCTCAAAATATTCTTCACTGGCATATATTAAAAGGAAGCGGCTTATACGGAGGGACATGAAAAGCGAGCGCTGTATCCACACTCTCAACCAACCAATGGCAGTCAGCATGTTTCCTATTCTTGTCTGGTCATTTTTCCTTCTCGCTTTTTAGATGAACTCTTCAGCTAACAACAACCTGGCCCAACATTCTCAGCATAAGGACCCGAAGTTCTTATGCAGGTACAAGTCCAGTAGTGAGACATGCATAAGTCAGATAGAGAGGATTCCTTCCCCCTAAGACGAATCTTTGCACACACACCTACAAAAGAGGAGAGGGAGGTGAGAAAACAAAGTGTAAGAAAATAATGAGAAAACGGATAAAGAGGATGAAAAAGCAGCAAAGCAATGAGAAGCGCTTTCGAAATTTGTAAGCAACAAAAAGAGGAAGTACTACTACGGGGTTGAGACACAGTTGGGAGAGGAAGGAAAAAAAAAAAAAAAAAAAAAAAAAAAAAAAAGAAAAAGATACACATCTCCAGTGTTAACATGGAGGACGTCAAGGCCAGTGTTGCACAAGACTCGACGATATTCTGGCTGTGGTACCTGCCTGCCTTGTCTTTGGGGCCTTGTACCCTACTCAGTTGTACGTGCTGGCCAGGTACGTACTGGTTCTTTCCAAAGCCTTGTATTACAGAGCTAGTCATTGCATGCATTCACACAGACAGGGAAACTGCTCAACACTAGTGTCCCGGATACATTAATCGGCATCACCACTGGAGCATAGCTAGTTTTAGCTTTGCAGCAAAAGGATATTGAATTTTAAATTTTTTTTTTTCCTTGCTGCCACTAAATGCCATAAGTTCCTCCCTTCGCCGCCGTATAGGAGACAAGTTTAAGAAGGAAAAGGAGAAAGAACAGCCTGTAATTGTGTGTGATCGCCATCATACACGTCCATCTTCCTTCCTTCATCGCCCCTTCCCTCCTTGTTTCCTTCTCTCGCCCCCTCCTCCCTAGTCCGTCCTGGGCCAAGGAGGGCTCTAGGAAAGAAAAAATTGCAAGTTAAAGGGAGGAAACAAAATTGAACGAAGGGGAAAACTGGGCGAGATATGGACCCAGCTTCTTCAGGCAAGCAGGCTCGAGAAAGGAAGCTGCGTTTCTTTTTATGCTTCCTGATGCAATATATCACACTTCCTTTTGACCCGACGGGATAGCTAGCTGAAGCTTAGGTAAGCAGCACGTTTCCTCCTTCTCAAGCTACTGCTTTCAAATTCAGCCAGCCAAAAGGCAAGTACAGGAAGAAATGGAACGCTAAGCTCAAGAAGAGGGTTATTGCATCAAAGTAGAAAGGTAGAAAGGGAAAGTGGACAAAAGCAGGTGGGGGGGGGGAAGATGAGGGAGGAGGGGAAAGCACAGCCCCACCTTCTCGCGCCGTTCTCCTGCAACCTGCAAGATGCAAGAACCTCCTTCCTGCCTTTTCCTGTTCCCTTAATATTTTGTTTTGTTTGATTTCTAACCCCACTTCCTGCATTCAATTCTGAGCAAATAATCTCATAGAGTGGTGCATATGTACTAAAAAGACAAAAAAAGAAAGTACCGCCGGGAGAACTCTGGGGATTTAGATTTTCCCCCTCATCGCCGGTGCACAAGCAATCAATCTGCCGCAAGCACGAAGCATGGTGGTAAGGCACAGCTTGAAGGAAGGGCTTGATGCAACCAAGATTGCGGACATCAAAATGATTATCGGAACACAACAGCAGCGCAATAGTGGCGGGAGATATACGGGCAAGCACATGCACAGTGTATACAGCCCGGCAGGCGTTGATTCTTCCATCTTTTCTACGTCGGCCGCCTGCAGGTTCAGTCGCAGACGCTGCCTGGTCTTTTGTTCTAGAAGGCGAGGGCGGAAGGGAAGCCCCCAGCCTCTTCTCCCTCTCTGTCGTGACAAGCTGTCAACTACATGCAGCCAGCCGTTTCCCGATAAGCTTCCAGATTCCCCGGAGCCTTTGTACACCCAGTGCATGGCGCATCTGGCGGAGGCGAGACGCAAGGACCTTTCCTCTTCCGCGCAGTGTCACTTGCACAAGTACATGCGCGCCAGTCACAACAGCGGGGGAGATGGTCTCTTTGGGATTGATGAAGCTGGAACGCAACAGCGAGGGC
Organism: Ceratocystis albifundus; assembly: GCA_002742255.2. NCBI lineage: Eukaryota > Fungi > Ascomycota > Sordariomycetes > Microascales > Ceratocystidaceae > Ceratocystis > Ceratocystis albifundus. Next base: position 272,851 of record MAOA02000038.1, read on the forward strand.
AGCAGCATCGGGGAAGCGGGGAAAGTTATCTATGGCCCATTTGTACCACCAACGGCATGTATGTATCAACCTGCATTAAACCAGACTGTTTGGGCGTTTGAACAGAGCGATCGATCGTGCACCAAAATTCGCCCCGAGACGCCTTGTATCGGAAACATGTGAAATAAAAGAACCTCTAAAATAAACTGCCGCGCCTCCTCCCCCCCCCCCCCCCCTTCACTCTGAATTTAGGAAAAGACGGTGCTGTTACAGGCATATATCGGTGTCTGTGTCTGTGTCTGTGTGTGTAACAGCACCTCGGACGACGATGCGACATGAGAACCAGGCAATGGCAAAGAGCACCTGTCTGCATGTTTCTATAATTGACGATTCACCCGCAGTTTTTATCTATTTTGCGCTGGCTTGTAGTTAGCTCCCGTCTATTGTGTTCCTCCAGCAGGATTCAAGTGAGAAACACAATGAAGCCAGAACCGACCGACACACTAAACAATAGACAGGACCAGAACCGTACCAGCTCGCTCTGGGCCCAAGAACCAGTCTAGCCTAGGCTTGGCCCAGCCTGTCTAGTCTAGCCTTGCCAGTCTCAGGCCTAGTGCATATCTGGGGCTTTTGTGCTACAAGACACCAAACATGCACACGCTATGCACAAGTATACCACGGCAAAGGCGCCATTAGGAGATACACCTCCCTATATTCCCTCCCTCTCCTTTTTATTTTTTTCCTTTTTTTCTTTTTCTTTCCTTTGTTTTTCATGCTGCAGTCATCCGGCCGGCCGATCTTCTTCTCATCTCTTGGCCTGTGATTGTCATGTCCTTTTCCCCGTTTCAAAGTGCCTCCCTCTCCCCCCTTTGTAAACAAATTGACTCCTCCATTGCCGCAGAACGAACAGAACAGAACAAAAAAAGAAAAGAAGAAGAAAAAAAAAAGGACACTGTCCAAGCTTTAATCGTTGCTACTCTTAATCATCCACTATATAGGCGCTAAATTGCTTCGCTATGGTTTTCGGCTTGCCCCTTATTTTTACTACCAGCAAACCAGACCAAGAATCCTGCAATTAATCCAGCCAACACAAATTGGCTGTCACATGCCAGGTTCAAGGGGCAATCAGCAGCTTCAGCCCAAGGCAGGGAGAACAAGAAGAAGAAAAATAAAAAAAAAAGGACAAAGTAACAAGAGGCGGCAGGCGTCAGGCGGCAGAGTAATTCTTCCTGTCCATTCGCTAAAGTCTGCGTCAATGTTGGTTGTGCTAATTTCTGAGCCATGATACTTTGTTGCGCCAACTGCATTAGTGTGCCTTGAACATTTTAACGAGCCCACGACAACGAGCCACCACACATCTGTTTGGCAATCAAGGCCTATCTGAATAGGGAAAAAAAAAAAAAAAAAAAAAGAACATGCACAATCAAATCAAACACCGATAGCACAAACAGATCCGGTTGTCAGGGGAAACATTGGCATAAAGTAAAGGTACCCCTAAATTCTATGGAAATTTATCGCGAGAATAGAAAATAATAAGTGCAAATTGAAACGCCACGTCTATAGTTCCCAACAATCAAAGGCAGTAATAAAAGCAAACGCCAAAAAAACAAACCCCAAATATCAGATATGCTTAGCGAAGACGCCTTTCAGCGAATGGCATTCTGACCAATGTTCGTAAAAAACAAAATAAACACGGTGTGGTGGGAACTGGGCTTTGTAGCAACGAACGTCTGTCTCGCTCGCTCTCTATGGTTAAAGACGATGGCTGTCAGGTAGTATTGGGATGTCGGTATCTCAAACACACCCACCAAAGTCAGGAACAAAATAAATAAAAGAAAAAAAAACGAAACAGAAAACAAGAAATATGAATGGAGGCGCAATGGGCTACTGGGAAGCTGGCAACCGTCTTGAAAAGCGAGAGTGCAAAACATCTCGTTGAAAAGGGGACGGAGTGAAATAGAAACAAAGAATGAAAATATCAGAGGGGAAGGGCAGCGAGCCGAAGATTGTAGTGGGGAAAAAAAAAGAAAAAAAAGAAAAGAAAAGCAGAAGAAAAAAAGAAAAAGAAAAAAAAAAAGGACCAAGAAAACCCAAGGCAGATTAGAAAAGAGATAATGTGCAAAAGCCCAAGCGGATGATGGGTATCGGTAGCATCAAAAGGAGAAGTCCCGCCAGGGAAACCCAAGAAGAAAAGCGCCAAAGGTCAATAAACCAAGAAGGATAGAGAGTCTGGAAAAGACAAGCGAAAGAGTGCGGTCAAAACGACTATTGTTTGGACAAAGTGGTGTAGGGCGAATGGCTGTTTACACAGTCAGGTCGAGGCACTATCGCCAGAGAGCATTGTAAAAACGAGAGGATAGAGCTTCTCAGAGCAGAAGCCGACCGCTGTCAGCAGGGTGCAGTAGCTATGGCGAGTACTCGGGCCTGTCCATGATGCCATGTGATATCGGGTGATACAGGCAAAAGAACGCCCATCCCCAATGCAGTAGTCTACCCAGAACATTGTAGCCGACTGTATGACCAAGCAGCACGCTCAGTGAAGGACATCATCTACTTTTTGTTCGAGCTGTTGGTGGAGCCGCCAGTAGGTTTGGGAGTAGTAGGTACACCGCTAATGTCGTAAGCACCGCGGCCCATGTCGACAAGTTCGAAGTTGTTGGAGAAAGCCATTTTTGAAGTTTAAGGATTGGAAGTGTCTGCAGAGAGATGTTAGCTGACGGGAGCTTTGAAGGGCCAATTTAGGAGGCATAGCACTTACGCCTAGAAGTTGGATGAGTGGAGATGGGTCTGGTTGATGGAATCACAACTGTGTGGATAGACAAGAGAGAGAGAGAGAGAGAAAGAAAAGAAGAAAAGGGGAAAAAGAGGAAAAAGAGGAAAAAAAGATACTGTGAAGTTGGTGCTACAAAGTCCTTTTATAGTCGAAAATCTAAACTGCTGCAATTGCGGGCGATTGTGGTTGCTGTGCAGAGTAGTTGTCAGAATGAAGGTGGGCTGGCGATATTAATCTGGCGATGTAGCGGAGTAGATGGATGGTCTAGATGCAGTGTGAAGAACAACGACGTGGTATAAGGCAAGTGCGTCAAGACAAACGGGTGCTCTAGTGCGAAAAGGAAAACAAGAAGGCTGGAAGATGATGGAAAATATTAGAATAGGAAGATTGGAGAGGAGGAAAGAGCTTGAGTATCTGGAGAACAGAAGGAGCAATTGCAGCAACGAAAGAGGGAGAGGAGAGAGTGTTATATCTAAGATCTTGAGCCTGCCGGTCTTCCTACCTACGCTTCGTAGTCCTCTAACATGCTAACAGGTGTGAGAAGAAAATAAAATAAAATAATAAAGAAATAAAATAGAATAAAGAAGAAGAAGAAAAAAAAAAGAGAAAAAAAAAAAAAACTCCTTTTAAAGAATCTTTTCTTTTTTTTCTATCCTTTTCTTAGACAGGCAATAACCAGGGAGTTTGAATAGAAGCCAAGCAATAAAACCAGTTATAATTCTACAGAACGGTTGAAAATAAAAAAGAAGCATTCGATAAATTATCTGATTTTATTCTGGGATTTTAATATTTTGGTATTTTAGTACTTTTGACAGGGGCCATGGGGTGCGTTAGTTTGTTTGTTGCGGTGAGGTGTGTATGTAGTATAATGCTTTCTCCTCCTCCTCGTCCTCCTCGTCCTCCTCCTCCCCCCCCCATATCCCCTTTGTTCTCAAACGTGTCTCACGCCGTTATACAGGAAACAATTCGCAACCTCACAACTGCAAGGCAAATTCGCCTTGCAGCAGTGTAGAAAAGTGTTTCTGTCTCTACTGGCCTTATCCCGCTGTGCTTCTATGCTTCTATGCTTCTGTGCTTCTGTGCATCTGCCCACGCTGCTCCTAGGCCTCTCTACATGTCCGTCCCTCGTTTTGTGGTTTTCTCGCTCTCTATGTCTCTTTATCCCAGCGTCCCCCAATCGTGTGTGTCTGTGTCTGTGTGGGTGTGCGTGTGGGTGTGCGTGTGGGTGTGCGTGTGGGTGTGTCCCCCCCCCCCCCCCCATCGCATCACATCCTCTATCCCATCCTGATCCAGTCTGTCCCGGCCTGAAGTTGACCTATCCCATCCTATCCCCATCTCGTGTCGCTTGTAGATTACCTCTAGTCATTGCTGGCCGCATAGCTGGCAGCCAGACCATCCCTAAAGGTCCTTCGTTTTCCAGGTATTAGGTACCATGGTGGCATGGCTACAGCCACAGTCACAATTACAATCACAATTACAATCGCTACCAACTACCAACTACCAAAATACACAAACAATGCAAGATACAGACAGTCACCATCACCCGCCACTTCTATTACCCACGGCCATGTGATCGGCTCTCTTGTTACTAGCATCAGCACCGGCACCAGTTCTCTTTGTTCCCTAGTGTCTTGCCATCTGCCCTGCTGTCAAGCTCGCTCTGGCTGGCTCAGCTAACCACCGCCTAAATCTAAACAAACCCCTTTACACCCACTCGTACCCTATCTCCGCCCTGTAACATGGAATACCCCCCTTCGCGACTGTATTTTTTTTGCTGCCAACAGGCCCTGAAGCATGCTCCTCTGACTAGTGAATCCACCTGGACTCTATTTCCTAGCTTCACAGCCATCTTCCTGTGCCTGTGCCTGTGCCTGTGCCTGTGTCTGCACCTTTAACAGCATCGCAGCCTCTCAACTGGCCCTGGCCTGCCTTGACCCACGATCCTAGGTCCCTTGCTGGCTGCCTGAAGAGAGTAAATGTACACACAACAGCCACCAAACAGAGACGGAAAGGTTTATGTGAGTGCTGGCATGGTCCGCATGGTCCAAAGCACAGTCCTAGCTATCCAGAGGCCCCTCCGAGTATGGGCTCCAGAACACGCACCGCACCCATGGGATTACCCTCTGTGTCCTTGTATTTGTACATCACATACAAGGGCAGCGAGCGGGTCAAGTTCTAAGTCGCACAACACAGCAGATTGACAACACCAAAGGGAAGAAGAGAAGGGTATCCGCCCGGACATACACACACACACACACACACACACACACACACACGCCTCACCACAAACATGCCCACAAAAAAAAAGCCACGTGAACTTACAGTCAGAGGGAAAGAATAATAATCAGACGTTCACATATGCCAGCTGTACCTTGGTACATTGCATGTATGTATGTATGTATTGTGCATGCAACAAAAAGACAACAAACATGTTCTTGCTTGTTTGCCCTTCTTTTCCTCTACCCTGCCTTCATTCTCACCCGACCGACCTGCAGTATTTCTCCCTGTCATCCCCTCCTTGTTGTCCATTCTCTGCCTACAAGCCTGGGACAGTGAAGAGCAGACAGCAAAGAACATCACGCCATCGTGAAGCGCTAGAACTAGCCCATTCAGCATTGCAGAGCACGCGGACGGCTGAGGACGACTTTTGCAAGAGTGTCCGTAGGGATTGTTGTTGGTGCTGCTGCTGCTGCTGCTGCTGCCCTGCCTTTTTTTTTTTTTCTTTACTGACCTACTGACCCCCTCCCTGTTCTTGGAGTTTTCGTGTTTACAGTGCTACTAACGCTTGGATAGTCGTTTGCGGCTCACCATTTTATTACAGTCATTAATGCTGTGATTGTTTTGCCTCTGTTGGCCTATTCGTTTTTATGAGACTAGATACAACCAGTCAACGATTGCAGGACAGGGGCAGGAGGAGCAAGGGTATATGGATGGATACTGGGGGCTGGCAGGGCTAGAAGACTAGAAAACAGCCAGAGCGTCCGTGGAATTGGAGGAAAAGGCCAGCAAACCAAAACAAACAAGAACACAACAAAGACCGACCAAAGCAAGCCCATCATCAAAGGAGGGCAGATCAAGCAAATCCTTGAAGGACTCTTGGCTCAGGCTCCGGCTCAGGCTCAGGCTCAGGCTCTGGCACTGGCTCAGGCTTTGGCTCAGACTCAGACTCAGGCAATCAGGTCTTGGGGGTGTGTAGAGTGCGTGTAAAGTACTGTTGACAATGTTCTGTCTCTCGCTGGTTTGATATGCCTGATGAGAAACAGCGCTTGGCCTGAACGTTGTACTAGATAGTTGGCTCTGTTGTTCTCCCCCCTGTTCTCTCTTCTCTTCTCTGCCTTCATTTTTAATATAACCTAAATTGATTTTCATTTATGTATTTACATGTTTTCCAACTGGAATCTTGTCGCCAAGACGTCCCGTCCCGTTCATCTAGTACCCGTAAAACAAGTAGAGTGAGAGAGACCTTTTGGATAAACTCCCCTCCCGCTAGCTGTGATGTGATAATACACTCATCTCCGGCCTGGGTTTAGCTTAGTGAAGAAACGTCTATTAACAGGTTCAGTTTCCGTCGTTTCTTCTGTTCTCCTTTCTCCTTTCTCCTTTCTCCTGCTTTGTCCCTTGACCGGCCTGGAAGCTAACCTTCTCACCATCAAAAAGACAAATAATATGATTTGTCCTGCCTTCAGGCAACACCAAACCCAACTAGTCCTTTAGCCGCTAGCTAGCCTACCCCCAGCCCATCAATCAATCGGGATATGAGCATATCAGTGGAACAAAGGGAACAGGCAGCTGGTCAGACCTGAAAAAAAGATAAAGTAATCACCAAGCCTCAGGAGCGATTCCCGGGTCCTATGGACTGTTGGAAAGGGCTCCTTGTCAGACGACTGGGGGAGAGAAAGGGCGGCTGTGAGCGGGCTGCCCGCAGCTTGCCAGAACCTGTTGGTATATGAATAAAGCAACTTGCGGCAAGTTGGAATGAGGGATAAGGAAGGGCCTAGAACTTTTAGCCTGTTACCCTCCCCCCCCCCCCCCGAATTGATGGAGCTACGGGGTACGGAAACATCTTGTCTGCTAGAGCTAGCCAAGGAGAGAGACAAAGTTCCCAGCGTCTTGGATGTTTCCAAGGATAAGATGAGTGGGTAGACGCTATTCCAGCTCTACCTAGGCCGTGTTTCTGGGATAGAAACTGACAACGGATCAAGCAATCAATGAAAAAGGGAGACGTCGAGATATACGGAGTAAATATGGGCGAAGGGAGCTGGAAATCCAGGGAGAGCAAAGGTAACCCACCCAGTCTTGATATTGGTAACCCTAGACCCTAACTTATGCGCTAAGCAGGACAGAATACTTCAAATTGTTTGATTGGCGGATGAAGGTTCGTTATGCGACAAAGAAAAGTGGATAAGCTTTTTTTTTTTTTTTCCTTTTTTTTTTTCCCTTTTTCTTTTTTTTTCTCCCTATATTGCCTCTTCTTTTTTTTGTCACTTCAATAGTAAAAGCGTTGTCTAGCAATGGCGACACTTGTGTCAGCTTACAAAAGTAGGCTTATAAGTCCTCCCGGCTGCTCAGGCCAGTCTGTGATCGAAATTAACCAGGAGGGGGCAGCTAGGTCTGAAGGAGGTGCCGAAAAACGAGAAGGACAAATGACCCATTAAAACAAAGAAATCGTTATGTTATCTAGACTGTTAATTAAGAGGTGTTAGGTGGCGAGAAAAGAGAAGAAAAAAAAAAAAAAAAAGCGCGGTATAGCATTACCTCTCATTGGTGGAATAGGCAGTGTAAGTCTTGTTTGTTGTGCTGGCTACTTGCATCAAGTTTCTCATTTATTTCTTCTGCTGTTGTTATTTGCATTGCATGAATGAAAAAAAATCGGATCGGGTTCGTGTCCCCTACTTCTTCTAGAAGACAGCCAAGTCGTACAAGCGTGGCCAGTCAGTAATGTCATGCATGCATGAAGGTGCATATTCATATTTTCACACATTCGTATAGTATACTCACGCTCTCTTACTTCAAGGGAATCAATCGACCAATCCTTTTTCTCACTGCGCTCCGTTTCCATTTCGTGTCTCGGGCGCTTGTCTCTAAAGCTGGAAACGGACGGAGTCTCCCCGTTCCCCATACAGCATGGTCTGTTTGATACCCTGCGGGTGGCCCGGCGAATAAATGGGCGAAAGGCGGGGCTCTTGTAATATATGTTGTTTTACTTGATGTTTTTATATACGGCCTGGGCACGCTGGCTGAGGTTCTACGAAAGTTGTAGAAGTAAATAGTGGAACGGATCCAGGCCGAGCATCAGTGCACACCCAGGAGGGTTAACTTACCTGTCACAAATGTTTTTTGACATTCATGGATATCTTCTCCGAGCCGAGAGTGAGGGCAAAAAGAAGGGGTTTGTCTCTGTCTGCTGCGTCTGAGGTTGCGTTTGTTAATACGGTGAAGGTGCATATTATGTACAGATACCCAATGGCATGAGGCTATAGCAGCCTTCGGGTGGTATTCGTGGGTTATAGTTGATGCAATGAACGTATATCGGAACCGCCACAACTTGCCCGCTCTTTGCTCTTTGCGCTGTTTGCATGGGCACTGTCTCTTAGACCAGGTATGACGATGGCCAGTAGGAGAACTGATAGTTCTACTTGATACACATCACGCACCCACCCACACACACACACACACACACACACAGGCCCAAGCCAAGCCAAGCTGCTGCTCACCGCGAGAGGCGGGAAAAGGAATATATGATGAATGGCGATTACCTTGCATGACTCAACAAAAGCCCTTGGTACCCAAATTCCAAATCGGTTCCATCCGCCGTTATATTGCAATGTCTGACAATCTGAGAATCTGAGCTGTTCATTTGTGTGATAATATTGACAAGGTTAAGCGTGGCGGTACATAGAAAGAACTTGAGACAAAAAAAAAAATAGAAGTGGGTGCTGCTGACAAAGAAGCGAAGAAGAGGCAAGAACCCAGAGTTAAAAGCCCTAGACACGTGTTTTTGTGGAAGCCAACCGATGCAATTGGAAGTTTACATGAATGCAATGTGCGGTGTGATACTGTTTGTGTGTGTGTGAGTTTCGTAATTTGTGTGCGTTGCATTGTTGTGATATGTGTCAACTTGGTGGGCTTGTGTAGCCTCAGCCTGAGCTAAAACATCATGGCATTCTACCCACAATCTATCTCAGACTATCACCATCGTCGTTGACCAGCATTGGCAAGCTGAACTTCCCCTTTCGACACTGCTTCCCCATTCTCTTAATATTTATCTCCCCGCATCTGCATGGAACCTCCCGCCCCAATCGAACACCGAAAGAAAAAAAAAAAACTCTTCTAGAGCTGAGAGGACGGGATGGGATCACTCTACAGGATGCCAATTATTGGCTTTAGCTCAACTCAAGGAGATTCCGAACATAACAGAATCGGACAATTGGCGAGAAGAAAAAAAAAACAGAGACATACAAGTCGGTAAGTTTTCCTTTTTGTCTTTGGTCTCCTTTTTCTTTTCGGTCATCTACTTTGTGCCTGTTCATGGCGTGGCCTATGCTCTGCCACTCCAAGTCTGGCATTTCATCCAACAACGGCAAGCAGAAAAGCAGAGATAAATGGAAAAGAAAAGGGTGAAGGGTCAGGAGAGAAAGACATACTACATAACTGAGCATGCTGAGAAAGAAAATGAAGAACAAAAACAAAGGCAAGTCAGATCTTTACGAGTACAAACCAGAGCCTTGTGGTGCATCAAGCTAACACCATAGACAGAGAGCTAGACGCCTGTTCGATGAATATTCCACGGGGGCTTCTAGTTTACCCTTTCGCTCCCTAATCTTGCTTCAGCAATCCTTTGGCTGCAGCCGCTTTCTGAGGAACAAAGCACAGGGAACATGGGTATTGTCAACAGGGAAATACAGCAAAAAAAGCATGCTTGCTATTTCTACTTGGCTTGTGCTATAGCCCCGTGAAGAGATCTTATAGGGCTCTACCACTTAGATCTTATAGGCATTTATAGATGCTTATAGGAGGCAAGGCTTATTGAGCAAGAGACAAAGTGAAGCGCGCGCTATGAGCAGCGAACGCCCTTTCCACCCCGAAGGCCCCTGGATGGCTGGCTCAACTGTGTTCTTATACCTTCCATTTTCTGCCCTTTCTCTTGTTTTGGAAGATGCTCGTTCGGTCTTGTCACAGTAAGGCTGGAGGAAAGGAGAGAAGAAGACAGTACTGGGCCATTGACTTGGTGATTTAGGGGGTGAGAGAAAACGCAAGTGTCTGAGATACACACACGGTATACATATTGGCATAAGATGCTCGATACGCAACACAGACGACAAAGCTCATACAACATTTCCCCAGAACGCCCCTATCCGGTTCCTCCGCTAATTTTCTCCTCTCATGTATTGTATACGTGCCGAGAAAAAGAAAAAAAAAACCGATGTCTCTCTGAATCTCTCCGACTATGTTATCCGCCGCTTTGCTCCGCTAATTAGTGGGATGGCATGACCGAAATCATTCTTCCATATCCACATCACTAACACCAGCGCCCGAACCACCCTGATGCTAACAGTAGTCTCGGTGGACATTCTTTATTGCTCTTGTCTTCACCTTCACCTTGGCACCCTCAGATCCTCACCTTCTCACCTTGACACAAAGCTCCCCTTGGGCCACACTTAAGCCAGTCTCTCCACCTCTATCATCTTTTCTGTCTGTGTCCTTCCTCCATTCACCGTGGCTTCACCTTGTCTTCTTTTTCGGCTTGGTTCTGTGCTCTGTGCTATGGCCTTTCAAGGAGTAGCCGCTCTTAGCTCTGCGTCTTGGCACCTCCGTCACCCCCCTCTATCAAGACTTGTTCGCACACCTATATCAGACCGCCTACTATAACATAAAAGCAAGCCAAGGCATCCAGAAAAGGCCAAATACGCAAACAAGTTTTTGTTGTAGAGAGCAATACCAAAGAGTAGAGGAAACTTGGCCCTGTTGTTGTCGCCATGTGGCAAGGTTGATACAATGTGTATGATTATAGCCACTAACACGCATTTGGACCAACCAAAACAGCCAAGTTGCCTTATAAGCCGCACAAACCTCCTGGACCCTTGCCCTGTCGCGGCTTGCTTTCTTCTAACCCTCTTCTCAGTATCGTGTCGTATCTTCCGCTACCGCACAACACTCACCTTTCATCTCAACTGGCTGCACCTACCACGCATGGTTTTCCCTTCTATAACTCGCTTGACCCGAACTAACTACCAGCCCAAACAATGGCCGCCGCTTTCCTATGGCACTAGGTTCCTTTTTCTTGGTTTAGGTGACTTCGTGCTTATCACTGTCCCCTTGGCCTTTCTTCTTTGTTGACTGGTTAGCACCCTTGGGTATCCTCGAGCCCAGCCAAAAATACCATGAAACAGTCAAAGGACTGAGCGACTAATAGTGTGCTGTGTCGTGGTGTGATGCGACTCTTGCTTTTTTTTTCCCTTCTAATTCTCTCTCTCTCTTTCTCTTCTAGGGGCCCTTGTTTCCCTAGTTCGTAGCCATTTGTGGCGTGACTGCGCCAGACCAAACTCGTCCGGTCTAATACCTAGGCAGCATTACATTCACCGTGCTAATGCCTGCTCTCATCCCAACATGCAAGTCGAATGACAATCACATTGAAATTCCTCTCCTTCCAATGCCTTGGATCTTCGCTTGCTTGCTCAATTATAGGGCCAGCGTAACACAGTAAGGAAAGGAAATTGCTGGATATTCTTTTGCCTGGCTGTTCAAGCCTACTTCCAGCGCTTCAGGGGTCATACTTGAGGCCCTTGTCGGCTCCCCCTTCTTGCATGCCAGGGTAGCAATGCCAACTGCGTTGCCACTACTGTGGTGTTACTCTTGCTATGCACCCATAACAGCTAATCAAACGCGTCCTGGGCCACGGGCTGCTGGTGCTTCTGAGGCCCAGGCCTAGTGGGTAAAAAAGAAACCCGATCCAGTGGCTTGGATCTCCGAATCCCAGAGGAACCCAAAGCAACGGTAGTTCAAAGGGAAACACCAATCCGAGCGAGGGTCAAAGAAAGTCACACGCCCTTCTCTCTATTCCCTTTGCCCTGGGACCAGCCCTGTAGCCACCCAAAATAGGCTGGTAAACTGGTGGAGGACAGGGAGGACACGACAAGGGAAAACTTGTAAAACGCAGGTTGCAATTTGATGGATGGCACACTATGCTAGATACACGGCGTCGTAACAAGGCGTTTTGACACGAAGAACTCAATAATTTCTTCCAAGTTTGGTGCTGGTCCTATTCTCACTTTAGTATACCCACCTCAAACCTCTGATGCACCAAGAAAATCAAAGCCAAATAGCCAGGCCCTCCCCACCGCTTTGCTCAAGATCGAAATTGGGCTCAATGTATCAACGTGCAATCAATACTACTGCAACATGGGTGGGAGGAAACAGTAAATCAGGTGTATCTTGAGAGGAGAAACCCGATGTTTTCAGCAAGCCCAGCCCAGTAACATCAGCCTTGTCAGCGTGCTAGTTTCCCAAATCCGCAAAAAGAGAACAGCACATGTTTGAAAAAGGAAAGAAAAAAAAAGCGTTGGCTCATGACTTCCTGGCGATCAAGTTCGTGATTTGATTTGCTTTCGGTAGTGTTTTGGGGAAAGCTACGGTTCAAGGTATGTCGAGACGAGAAGTATGTACGCTTGGCTGGTATCATTGTGAGACTGGTGTATTATACGCAGCTAGAGAGCGTTTTCAATTGACCCAAGGCTTGCCAAGTCTTGAGACTAGTGCTTTGCAACCACAGCCGATGAATAAGCCAACATCCTGTCTCTAGCCTTGTCTTTCTGCACCGTCGATCATAGGATCAAAAGGCCCCAATCCAACTGTGAGGCGGGATGGATAGAGAGGGTACAGAAGCATGAAAAGCGACGGCTTATCCCTTCTACTCTTGCCAAACAACAGGTAGGGCTTGTCCTCTAACTAAACCGCGGCACCAAGACGCTAGAGAAGTCCCTGAATTTACACAATGAACAACAAAAATAACAGTTGCTAGGAAAAGGACCCCAAAAGAGAACTAAAGGACTATAAAGGGGGGGGGGAGATGGAGTGAGGGATGGCTTGTTTCCGGTACTAAATAAAGAGACCCGCTCGGGACCACTATCCGTAATGCTAATTAGGAAGGAGCGATAATTAATTTATTTTGTGCGATTGTAGCTTTGTACCCCTGATCTGGGAGCACAAAACAGTATGTAGGTACACATACATGCATGCACACAACAAATTTGGGTACAAATCACACAGACTTGACAGCTTTCGTCTGAAGACACAGTGTTTTATGTGCTTCTCATACAAGCCACTTACTTGCTCAACACGCACTCCAAGCGTGCGTGTTTGGGACTTGGGACAGCTACATTTACTTGGCTTAGAAGCTTCCTTCAGGCCTGATCCTGACCCTAAGTCTGGTCTGTTCCTCCTCCGTCTGTCTAACTTGGTGCTAGCTGGCTAACTTAACTGTATCACATTGCTTATAATAGAGTCTGCCCAGCCCCAATGTGTCATCGCCCTTTGCTGCCTCACCTGACTAATCAAAGCTGTTCTCGGTCTTCTCCTCTTGGGCTTTCTTCAGCTTGCCTTCAGCTTTGATGAGCTCAAAATGGTCATCCAGTCATGAAGGGGCCTCCTCGACCTGGATTCGCTTTTGCCCCCTTCTTTTCGCTTCGCCAACCGTCCTTCTCCATAGCCGCATAGAAGAGCCGGTAGCTTGGACAAAGTGGAAATGGACAGGGTAGCTATACCAGGGCATCCCACATCTCCATTTCATCTCAACGCATTCCATCCCCATCCCGTCCCCCTCCCCGTCTCCTCCCCTTCCTCTCAGCCCTGGTATCCCGGAAATTTAGACCCTGAAAGGGGGAGGGGAGCCATATGCCTGATTTTACATAATGAACTTCTCGATTCAGCAGGGCTCTTCTTCCTTTTCCGAGTTTTCTCTTTTACCTTTTTTTCCTTTCCTTCTAATTGCTACGATCTCCTTTTTTTTTTCTTCTTTTCTCACTTCTTCTTCAGCAAGACTCGCTTCGCTGTATACAGGAGAGTAAAGCTTGGCCAGGAACAGAAAGCAGAAAAAAATAACATGGTATATTATTGCCTAATAATCCCCGTCAAATCTCAGAAGATCGCCAAAGGGCGTCGGCTTTCCACTCTTTGGGTCTGGCCCCATGCCAGGGGTGTCTGTTCGTTCTGTGGACTTCTATGGGTATTCTGTTGAGAATTCAAAGCAAGGCTGCAGCCTTGAAAGGAGAGTGCAGCTGGAGCCATAAGCCACTTAATACCTGCCCCTCCGCTCTATTCCCCTAAAGGTCATACATATTCTTATCTGACGGACTATCACCAAACCCCATCCAGGTTTTTGTCCCTGGCCGTCCCGGCTCCTGGGTTCTGGTGATGTATTAGGTGTAAACTCCGAGTCAATGCCCCCTATGAGAAATTTGATATCCTATGGCCTCTTATTTCTCATTGCGTTCTTGATCATGGACAGCGTTCTCCCAACAACCCCAACAGGGGCATTGTCTCTCCTTCCTCTCCCACTACCCATTTCTCTTCCCGTAATCTGGTACCGATTTGTCCAACTTGCCTCTTCTGTCCTGTGTGTCTTGTTTTTGTCCAGCTGCCCTGTCCTGCCATGCCACACCCTGTAAGCTGCACAGTTCTCTCTGTCTACCTTGACAAACCATTCTCCTGAAGCATCCAGTTGTCAGCGGACCCGCATTGAGTTCTCTAAACGCCATCGCATGGTCTTTGCTATATCTGTTGTTTGTCGTTGGCTTTCCCTTGATATAAGCGACTCCCCACTGACGGGTTCTTTATGTTGTCCCCTTTTTACTATATTAATCTCCAGAGTCCCCTAAACTAGGTGTACCTGATGGCTTTCTCATGCAGTATAGAGGCTGGGTAGGAAAAGGAGATACCGCCTGGCCGGTAACCCTGGAGCAAGTCCTCGGAAAATCGAGCTATATCAGGCATACATTTTCTTGTGCTACAGCCAGCCTGTTTAAATAAACTAGGTTGGCTCAAACTTAAGTGAGTTTGGGTCTATCTCTCGCACGCACTCGGAGAATTTAGGGGAAAGCCGAGTGAATGGTGATACTATACTATATCCGCAAGTGGCACAAGTCAGAAGCAAATCTATTTCCCATAATCTGACATGCAATACCGTCTGGGATGATAACTCTTAGGGTATATGGAGTAACGCACTAGGGTTTGATGTGTATGCTTCCTACAGCTGCCACCAGCTGCTACCGCAACGTCAGCCAACCCCGCAAGGCTTGGGCTATGCAGCCATTAGTCCAGAGCTCCCGATAGATAGGATAGATAGCCTTCACAAGGCAAAGGCTGTTGAGCTTCATTGTGTCAGCAATTCTGTTCTTTGTTCATGTCTATTTGTCAAAAAGTCTGAATCTCACTGAGGGCTTTCAATCGCATATTTTAGACAAAAAAAATTGATCTCTTTTTTTTTCTGTAAACCCTCTGCTCTGCTCCGTCAACACACTAAAGCCGCAATCAAAAGAGAGGAAAGGAAAACTCAAGCTCCACGACATCTACATCTAAAGCTTATTTACTCGAGCTCCACTGTTCCAGATCGCTTCCATCTTCTACAACCATCTCTCGAGCTCGAACTCAATCTACCCCCCCCAAAAAAAAAGAACTAAACACGACACTACTCCCAGGATGTCTATTATCCAGCAAGTCACAGCCGACTCGTTCAACGATGCTTGGCGTACCATCAACATTGATGCCTTGGAGGAGGACTCGCCCTATAACTTCAACATATCTACGCTGCACCCACCCCAGCCTGAGATCTCAGAGGCTGAAGTACGTGCTTTATCGACGCAGGTGCGCCAGCTGCTGCGTGGTGGGGACTCTGAGGGTGCATTGAGAGGGTGCCTGGAAATGCCGGTGTACAACGGCGATGACGCGGCAAAGGTGAGTGATATATCAGCAGTACTGGAGGTCAACAGGGTCACATTTTCACCGAGCAGAACAAGAAAGGCTAATTGTTCTCTTGTACGTATAGGAAGCCCATCTACAGACCATCCTCGAGGTTCTGCAGTCTATCAAGGCTAGTGACATGACTCCTATCCTCACTCAAATCTACACGTCCCCCGGCGGCAGCGAGCTGGTCGATGTTTTGATGAAGTACCTGTAAGAGCAAATCACGGCTGCAAAAGGCTACAGTGGCATTGATAGAAAGACTAATAGTTGGTTCCCGCTAGATACAAGGGGATGGACTCTGGATCGTCCCGCACGCCCTCGGCTAGAGTGGCTCCCCAGGCGACGGGCTTCAGCCAAGTGGGAATGAGACCCGGTGGCCCCAACGAGTCGGTGACAGCAGCAATGAGCGTGCTTTTGAGCTGGCATGAGAAGGTGGTGGATGTTGCGGGACAGGGCTGTATTGTGCGGTGTATGTCGGACTTCCGGAGAGTTTGAACTTGAAGGGGCGAAGTAATCTTTTTGGAAGCTGTCCTTCAAAAGCTATGCTTTGATGGATGGAAGCGGCGTTTGACTAGTTTTTATTGCTTTTAAAGGCATTATTATTTCTTTGAATACCGAGGCATGAGGGGTTTCAAATTGGTAGATGTGCCGTGCCGTCTGCGACAGCTTTTATTATGGTGCCCAAGACATATGAATATGAATAGAGGTGTTATTTTTTTTTTTTTTTTTTTTTTTTTTCGGGAAGTTGAGAGATACACATATTTGTACATAAAGAAAAAAAGACCAACCGGTGGGATGTACATGCCGGATGCAGAGATGATGAGTATAAGGTACACGAAGCTGGTTCAGCCCTCCACCGTCATCTGGCGTCGGTGTCTATATCTGATCAGTCCTTCTTGGCTAGAACATCAATGAGACTGACCTCGCCACTGCCTCTCTTTGCGGGCTTGGGTTGGTTCTCGCCTTGCTTCCAGCCAATCATGTAGATGATCCGGAAAGTGGCAGGAACGCTCCCATCATCATTTCCATGAAGCTCTTTGTATATAGCATTAGCAGCTAGTAGAACATCCCTCGAGATAGGTCCCATTTCGCGGCCGAGAACAGCGTTGGCTTCGCCCATGGCCTGCAGGTCCTGCATTAGGGCGAACATATCGGGGTAGTCGACAATGATATCATCAACGTCAACTGTTAGCATCTGGAAGTTGGCCTTTTGTAAAAGATTCCCGACGTCGCGAACATCGGCAAGTGGCGAGACATGCGGAGATACGCCGCCGCGACGCTCCTGCTCGGCCAGCTGCAGCGATGTGCGAAGTTCGAACAATGTATCGCCGCCAAGCATGGCTCCGAGGAAAGGACAGTCAGGCTTGAGCATAGCATTGACCTTAGCCAGGAGGCCAGGCAGGTCGTTGATCCAATGCATGCTGAGCGAGCTGAGGACCATGTCAAACGAAGCGGGGTCGTAGACAAGAGATTCCTCGTCATCCACAACGTCACGTGTGATAGAAAGCTTCTCATTAAATGGTTGGTCAGAATCGCGATAGAGAAGGGCATGCGACGAGTCGACGGAGAGAAGAGACCCGATGCGGTCGGCGATGGGCAGCGAAGTGGGGCTTGTAGGATCGGGGTTGGGGCGGGTCAGGGCACGAGCAATGTTGCACGAGTTTGCGCCAAGGTCGAGGACTCGAGGAAAATGGCGCTTGATGTCCTGGAGATAGCCTTGGTTTAGCGGGGGAGTGGCCTTAACTGGCGATTACTGGAGGAGCAGAAACTCACGAGCAGACGTTCGCAGAGGCGAACAGCGACTTCATCCTTGAGATAGTCTGCCTGACGACTGTCCTGAACATTGCAGGCTGCTCGTTCTTTCTGGAGCCATTTAGTGCGGCGATTGAAGATTTGAAACTGCGGAGAAGGCGAGGCGTGGGCGTGTGAAGCGAAGCCGCGGACACGGGGAAGTGCGACGGCGACAGCAGGAGAGGTAGAGGAGAAGACGGGTAGGGAGGCCGATCTGTAGTGGAGGGGAGACGTTAAAGCCCGGATTGAAGTGCGGGTGGCGAGAGTAGCTAAGATCATGGCATTTAGACGAAGGGGAAAAAGGAAAGAAGGGAGAGAAGAACAATCAGGAGCAGGACGGGCGGGCTGGTTGTTGATGTTGATGTTGCACAATGCTACAGCGGGGGAGGAACTAGAGCAGGATCATAGCCAAGGGTTTGGAAGACATGTGCAGGTGCTATGCTATCGATAAGGGTTACAGGATATCCAACAGCGTTCTCCGTAGCGCTGGAATGCCCTATAAATACAGGCGCATATACATATTTTATAGGCCCTTACAGGCACCATCAGCTCATCACAGACCCCCATCAAGATCAAGACATTAGGCCGAACGAGACTGGCTTCTTTTACTATTGTTTCTTGCCAGCCATTCTGCCTTTTAGAGTCTCTCTCTGTCTTGCTCATCATCCAATTAATAATTCTATTTTTTTTGTCGTTGCTTCAATCAACAAGTGCCCATTCCCCCTTTTCCTTCTCTCTTTGCCTCTTTCCCAAGGCTGTCACTGCAGTGCAAAGAGTCAGACAAGGCTACGCTTTGTTGTACGAAGAGCCTCAAAGCAAAGCCTACCTGGCTTAGTCTAGCCGCCGCCCCGCCCACCCGCCCCCTTTTGTGAATCTCCGGACCGTCTCTTGCCGACTGCGATTTCAACCAGCTGATATCTGCGGGTTTTCCGGCTATTGAAGAAAAAAATATATCTGGGCCCTGTACACGTAACTGCGGGTGTTTGCCTCACGAGCCTGGACTTACATTCCATCTACCGGCCTATCCTTTGACCTTTGACGACTGGCATTGAAGCGTGTCCACATCCCCGATCCGATCTCCCGATAACGTCGATATTCTCCTGGCTTCGTCTAGCCTAGCCTAGTCTAGTCTGGTCTTTCGGACTTTGGACATACATTCTGCTCCGATTTTACCTACTCTCCCCTCCTTTTCCCTGCTCTCCCGCTTAGTCCTCCCATAATACCAACCCTCCGCCAATCATGTCGTCCGGAAGCACATCCTTTCTGGGCCGTTCGTCCACTGGTAATCAGAACATGCGCGGCCTTGTCCAGTTCATTGCTGACTTGCGCAATGCTCGAGCCCGGGAGCTAGAGGAAAAGCGCATCAACAAGGAGCTGGCTAATATTAGGACAAAGTTCAAGGATGGCAACCTGAACGGCTACCACAAGAAGAAATACGTGTGTAAGCTCTTGTACATCTACATCTTGGGCTGGGATGTCGACTTTGGCCATCTGGAGGCTGTTAACCTCATATCGTCCAACAAATATTCGGAGAAGCAGATCGGCTATCTTGCCCTGACATTGTTGCTACACGAGAAGCATGAGATGCTGCATTTGGTCTTCAACAGCATCCGCAAGGATCTCATGGACCATAACGAGCTGTTCAACTGCTTGGCACTGCATGCTATAGCTAACATCGGTGGGCGTGAGATGGGTGAGGCTCTCAGCAGCGAGGTGCATCGTCTGCTAATTTCACCGTAGGCATTCTTCTTCTGTCCTTTTGACTCTGTAACAGGTACTAATCAAGGGTCTTCCCCCTCCTCCCCCCTCCGTAGAACCTCAAAGTCCTTTGTCAAGAAAAAGGCCGCCCTTACTCTCTTACGCCTATACCGCAAGTATCCGGCCATAGTACAGCCGACCTGGTCAGAGCGCATCATTTCTCTCCTTGACGATCCTGACCTTGGCGTTGGCCTTTCCGTATCCTCACTTGTCATGACTCTGGCCCAGGACAACCTCGACCAGTACAAGGGCGCATACCCCAAGGCTGCTGCAAGATTAAAGCGCATAGTCATGGACAACGAATTCACACACGACTATCTATACTACAAGGTGCCATGTCCATGGATCCAAGTTAAGCTGTTGCGTCTCCTACAGTACTTCCCGCCATCTGAAGATACCCACGTGCGGGACATGATACGCACATCACTCACAAAAATCCTCAACAATGCCATGGAGTCCAATAAAAACGTGCAACAAAACAATGCCCAGAATGCCGTGTTATTCGAGGCCATTAACCTGATTATCCACCTTGATAACGAGACCGGGCTTATGAAGTCAGTCTCGACACGCTTAGGACGCTTTATTCAATCACGAGAAACGAACGTGCGATATCTCGGCCTCGAAGCCATGACCCATTTGGCTGCACGAACCGAGACCCTTGACCCCATAAAGCAACACCAGGACATAATCCTTGGCTCACTCAAAGACCGCGACATCAGTGTGCGCCGCAAGGGACTGGACCTGCTTTATAGCATGTGCGACTCGTCTAACTCGCGTACTATCGTGGGCGAGCTGCTGCACTTTCTCCAAAACGCCGACTTTGCCATTCGCGAGGAAATGGTACTCAAGATTGCTATCCTGACAGAGAAGTATGCCACTGATGTACAGTGGTATGTTGATATTTCTTTAAGACTGATTGCCATGGCTGGTGATCACGTAGCCGATGAGGTCTGGCAGCGTGTGATTCAGATTGTCACCAACAACGAGGAGCTGCAGGTTTATGCGGCTCAGAATGCCCTGCAGTATGTCAAGCACGACCACTGCCACGAGACACTGGTCAAGATTGGCTCTTACATTCTCGGCGAGTTTGGGCACCTCATTGCCGACCAGCAGCGCTGCAGTCCTATTGAGCAATTTATGGCATTGCAGTCTAAAATGTCCGGGTGCTCTTCTAGCACGCGCGGGATGATCTTGTCATGCTTCGTTAAGTTTGTTAATTTGTTCCCCGAAATCAAACCACAGCTTATTAGTATCTTCCAGCTATATAGCCACACCTTGGACTCAGAGTTACAACAACGTGCCTGTGAGTACCTTTCTTTGGCAACCCGACCAGCTGATGATCTACTGCGGACTGTTTGTGATGAAATGCCGCCTTTCCCCGAACGCCAGTCTGCCTTGCTTTCGCGTCTGCACCAGAAACACGCCAATACTAGCGACAAGACAACGTGGATTGTTGGCGGCAAAGACGCCAATACCGACACTGTTGAGCGGAACATGGCTGTTAACGGGGGCTTGAAACGTACGTTTACCGTTCGCGGGAACGGGGATGTAACTGGTGGCTCAGGTTCTGGCCAATCTGGAGGAGCGGGCAATGATCTTGCTGGAATAGATCTTATGGCAAGCGATGGAAAGACTCCTAAAATGCCTAATCTAGCTAGTGCGGCTCATCTTTCCCCAGGCTGGGAGCATGGATATAACCGACTGATGCTCAAGGCTGACGGCGTGCTGTTTGAGGATGGTCAGATTCAGATTGGTGTGAGATCTGAGTATCGCGGTGAGATGGCGTGTTTGATAATGTACTTCCGCAATCGTACGCCGGCTACGATGACGTCGTTTACTACGACACTCGATCTTGACGAATCAGAAAAGGGCAATCTTACGTGGGATGTCAAGTCTCTTCCGGAGCCAACTATTGGTGAAGGCCAGCAAGCCCAGCAAATCATCATGTACGAAGCTAAGCGCATGTTTGAGAAGATTCCCACTATTCGCATTAGCTACCTAGCTGGTGCACTGCAAGCACTGACACTCAAGCTCCCTGTCGCTGGTCACAAGTTCATGAGTCCTGCCGACCTGTCAGCCGAAGACTTTTTTAAGCGCTGGAAGCAAATTGGCGGTGGCCCACGCGAGGCACAAAAGATTGTTGGGTTGACTGCGCGCGCGGCGGCGAGCCGTGGCCTGAATGTCGATTTTGTGCGCCATATAATTGACGGATTCCGATGGAAGATTCTTGACAGTGTAGACCCGAAGCCCCAAAATATTGTGGGTGCCAGCGTGCTGCATACGTCGGAGGCCGGAAAGTTTGGTTGCTTGATGCGACTGGAGCCGAATTACGAGTCTCAGGTAAGTTTGGTTCATGGTGTAGAGATGATACCTTTTTTTTTTTTTTCTTCTTCTTTTCACTAACTGGTAACCCGTCTGTCTTTGTAGGTTGTGCGCCTTACGATCCGTGCTACCGATGAAGCCGTCCCGCCGATTCTGCTTAAGCTCATGGAAGATCGCATTGCAGAAGGCTTACCGGCGACCATGGATATGGGCGGAATGCATTCTGGGCCGACAAGACAGGACATTTCGGATGTATTTGGGAACGTCATGGTGTGATGACAGGCGAGTATGGAGACGACGAGAGCGAGCTTCCAGGGTTTTGCTGTTGGTTGCTTTGGTGCTATCTACACGCTTTGTCTTGGGCTTGATGTTCTCTCTCAGACCAAGGGAGATGGCGTAGGTTGGAATAGGTTTTGCAGATATATATTTTACGTTCCTCCTGCCCCTCTGCCTTTTAATACTACTACAATAGACCTACATCAGCTACACCACTACTTGTGCATCCGTCTTTGCTGGCCTTGTCCCAAAAATCGTGCTGCCCACTCGAATCTCCCCACTGCCCATGGCAATCGCCCCTTCATAATCCTCACTCATGCCCATACTCAACTCTAGCTTTTCATCACTCTGTAGCTGCAACTCGGACTCGACCAGCAGCTTCTGCTCTGTCAACACACGGAAGTCCTCGTTCTCGGTCTCGGCTGTCGTTGCATGTGACCGGGCAATAGCACCAATGGTCATCAGGCCTAGAAGATTGAGCGCTGGTAACTCACGGACGGACCGGCATAATGCAACAGTTTCCGGTCCGGGAGCACAGCCGGATTTGTTTTCCTCGCCCGAGGTGTTGACTTGGATGTGAATGTTGAGCGGTGTGGTGACGGGAGAATCGGCGGATGCAATGGCATCAGCACGGTGCTTGGAAAGGAGCTGTGCTTTCTTGAGAGTATCGACGCTGGAAACGGCCCAGAGATTGGGTATCTTGGAGAGCCCTTTGCAATGACCTGGAGAAGGACGTGTTTGTTAGTGGCTAGAGTTGAGGGGGCTTGGATCAGGACTGGCGCAGAGGAGGGATGACGAGATCAAACAAAAGGATTGAGTGATACGAACCGGACTGCAGACCACCAATGAAGTGCCACTTGATGCTGGGAGGGAGCAGTTCAGCCTTTTGCGTCAGTTCTTGTGCATAGTTCTCGCCAAAGTGCTCATGGTTTGTGGGGCTCTGATGAAGAGCAAGAATATCATTGGCAGGTTTCAGCTTGGAGACGGCAACAAGACGGATCTACATAGTTGAAAAGCGACGCATGGATCTATGTTTAGCTAGACAGCACGTTTGAGGGGGTGGGGGTGGGAAGCAGGGGATTAACCTACTGGCCGGCCCTTGGCTACTGCGGCAACGGAGCTTTGTACCGAGTGGAGTTGAGAAATGAGCGTGGCGGCACGGGTACAATCAACCTTCATTTCGGGAACAACAGACATTGCGATATATAAGTTAGAGTCGAGATGCTGATCTTTCCCTC
Source organism: Ceratocystis albifundus (assembly GCA_002742255.2). NCBI lineage: Eukaryota > Fungi > Ascomycota > Sordariomycetes > Microascales > Ceratocystidaceae > Ceratocystis > Ceratocystis albifundus. The sequence continues at coordinate 295,945 of MAOA02000038.1, forward strand.
TTTTTGTTGTGCGTGAGAGGCTCAACTCAAGCTCCGATATATCAAAGTTGGAGATCTTTCAAAAAGCGGTAAGGGCTTTTTTGCAGTAGATTCGTAGCTCCTAAGGCGGTGAGCGAGCTACTTGCTAATTTTGCCTGGCAGATATGCCCCGCGCTGAGGTCTTGAAAGCTTCCATGAGATTCTATTCTAGCACCTACAAGAAAGCTGAAAACCGCAGTTGCTAGATTTAGGCATTTATTTTTCAAAATATTGATTTTCATCACGAAGCATTCGTTGTCCTCTTCATTTGTAGCTTCTTCATCTCAACCATATATTTATCGAATATTGACCATAACTTTGTCATTTCTCCCACACTATGTCAGCTACTACTCTGGCAAAACTCGGCGCCCAGGCCCTCGAAAAGCGCGACTGGTCGACTGCCATCACCAACTACACTGGTGCTATTTCCCAGGTTTCCTCACCTCTATGGCTTATAAACCGCTCCAAGGCCTATGTCGGCAACCAGGACTACGCCTCTGCTTTGGCCGACTCAGAGGCTGCCTTCCACGCCGCCGTATCGCGTTCCAATCGAAATTTCATGGCCGATGCCCAATATCGTCGTGCTGTAGCGCTCCTGCGTCTTGGCCGCTATGCTGATGCCGACTGCGTTGCACTCTGGGCTCTGCAGCTGTATGGATCCGGTCCCGCGTCGACTCCTGATAATGAGACGACTCAGGTCGATAGTCAGGGTAACTACACGGTGCGAAAGGAGTCAGTTGCTGAAAAGATCAAGGAAGTCATGTCAAATCTGGACAAGAAAGCTATGATGGAGGTTAGTGAAGCTCGCAATCGCGTTCTTGCCATCCATACTTTTAGGCAGCAGTGTCTGGGCGCCCTGGAAAGGCTGCCGGAAAACGACCCTGGTCGCAAACCAACAGTGTCTAAAGTGCCCGCTAAAGATGGAGTGGCGGACACCAAAAAGACGCCTGTAACTACAGCGGCTTCAGAAGCTACCAAGAAGGTAACGAGCCAGGCGGCATCGAAGAGTTTGCGGACCGACTTTTATCAGTCGGCAGGTCAGGTGACGCTGTCGGTTTTTGTCAAGGGCGTGGATAAGGCTCAGTTTGCGGCCCAGTTTATACCTGACGATGTGAGTGTACTACATGGTTTGTGGAGAAGCGACACTTGCTAACCCTATACAGGATTCTTCTACTTCTTCAGCTGTGTTACTCAATGGTGTCGCAGTTGATGGCAAGGATTGCGCCACTATTAAGATTGTTTTAGGAGGCCCAGTTATGATTGCTGAATCAAGTGTCCGCGTGTCACCCGTCAAGATTGAACTAAGCTTGAAGAAAGCTACGCTTGTCAAGTGGAGTAAGGGCTTGATTGGGACTCCTGAGCCCGTGACTGCCACTGAGGCCGGGGCAACATCTACCGTTGCCACTTCAGACGCTGTCCCCACATCTGCGTCTGCTACGGCTGGTGCTACGGCTGGTGCTACGGCTGGTGCTCCGGCTGGTGCTCCGGCTGGTGCTCCGGCTGGTGCTCCGGCTGGTGCTACGGCTAGTGCCTCGACTGGGTCGACCGCTGATGATACCAGGCCCAGTTACCCGACATCTTCCAAGAAGGGACCTGTGAATTGGGATAAGCTAACGCAGGAAGAGGATGATGACGACGGCAAAGATGTTAACCACTTCTTTAAGAAGCTGTACGCTGGTTCCTCGGACGATCAAAAGCGGGCCATGATGAAGAGCTTCCTGGAGAGCAACGGCACTGCGCTGAGCACAGACTGGTCAGATGTCAAGGACCGTACGGTTGAGACTAAGGCCCCCGATGGCGTAGATGTGAAGCAATGGAAGTCGTAGATGACAAGGTAAAAGGTAAAATGACCGCTATTCGGGCAAAGGAAAGAAACACACGATACCCCCAGCCCTTTCCCGCCCCGTATGTAGCCCTCTGCTCGAATGAGATGATGATGGTATTGATGTTGCATATTTATCTTTATACAGACAGATTCACCTACACTCTCTCGTCTTTCATATATTCCTGACATTATTTTGTCTCGCCCTGATCCATACTGCCTTTGGGTAGATTAATTTGCTTGTAAATATTCCAGCACCGTCCGCTCGCCCTTAACCGCCTCATTGTTGACGAGAACCGGCAGTCCCATCCTTTCGGCATATACTTTCAGCCGGTCTCTCGGGACACTATGCATCTTACTACGGAAATCTTCGTCGGAGATATATGTCCCCCGCAACCACCGCTCGCCTGATGCTGTGTCAAACGCGCGTCTGGCGTGCAACACACGACGATTATCAAATAAGGCGCAATCACCCGCAGCCATCTTGGTCTCATAGACGTGGTCGGGATGCTCAATCAGTTCGCGAAGAGCCTGCAAAGCCCGCAGCCACTCTCGGCTTCTACATTCAGCCTCGAGATCTGAAATACCTTCAGCCAGTGGATCCGCTGGGGGGTTTGGTGCCTGGAACGGGGGCGACCACCAGACCTCATCGAGTTCGCGGCACGAGATCCCACGGCTATCAAAAATGTTGCGGAATTGCAAAACGGGCCACGAGTTGCGGTAGGTAAAGGGCGGCGTGGTGTAGTGGTAGCGCACGCGAAAGTCAGCCAACAGCTGCACATACCTAGCAGCCTGAGTGTCACCGGCTGTCGCCCGATCAATAAGTTTTTGGGCTGCCAAGCGTGCGTCACTGAAGAGTGATTCACCTCCCGTTGCCGAATTGACCATGCAGTGGAGAAGCTGGATACGTGGCGGTTGCTGTATGTAGAGCATATCCTGGTGCAGGCCTAGGAAGCCAGCTGTATAAGCCACGTTCTCGGCTTGCGGCTTAGAGACAACATCCCATGTGCGGCCATAAAAGGTTTCTTGGAGCGTGTTTATACGCAAGCCGATACGCGCAACTGACTCCTTATCGCGCGGCACGTCAGTTAGAAACACAAGGCCCAGCGCTTCGAGATCCAGCAGAGCACGCCACAGCCCAGAGTCATCACTAGTGTCCATGAATTCAGCATAGGGAATTCGCTGAACATGCTGGCGCGCGGCGGCACCATTCCAGAGCTTCATGCCAACAGCGCGCTGTGGAGCGCGGAAGTCGTGTTGATCCTCATGGTTGCTAGCGCGCTTCAACTGCAGACTCCGCAGGTACTGGGGCGAGTACTCTGATACATGGCCGGGTGGGGCACTGGCGACATCGGCCGTCCATGTGATCCGCAGTGTGAAGTCGGGCAAGATGTCAATGTGACGCGGTCGGATGTCCGCAGGAATATCAAACGTCCCAAAGGTCTTTTGACCTGAGGATGGCGTGACGCAGTGCGGACATGGACAGGCATCACGCAGAAAGACTGAAGCAGCCACAAGCTTTGCCGGGATATGGGCCGTGGGACCATCCCATGCGCTGGAAAGACTGGGGCCAGCTGATTCGGCGATGGTAGAGCTGATGTAGGATGAGGTGTGGCGTCGGCTAGACACAGGTTTCAAGGAGACTAGGGTTTGGCGGCGATAGGTTTTTTGTGGCGCTCCCAAGGCCAAAGCTGCAGTAGCCCTTGCCACCCGTGTTCGTGTTCGCGATAGTAGAGCAAAGGCCATTGTAGTTGAACAGGGCTAAATGAAGTTTACTAGGACAATGACCGATTGATTGGCTGTGATGGAGAGGAGAAGAGAGTGCAGATAATGATAGTTCAGCCTTGATTGGGATGCCACGTACGTCTTGTGGCTTCATTAAGTTTGCTGAGCTTTTTTGTGTATCGTGTTTAGGGAAGTCTTCTAAATCAAGTAACTTCCTCGGTCTCGGCAAAAATGAAATAAAGGCTATTCAAACTCGGCTGATTAACTAACTACATTGCTGAGGCCCGCGCTCCTTCCTTCCCTCATTGCAAGTGGGAAGTGGGGAATTGCCCTCTCAGAGTGGGTCAGGGAAAACGGCGATGCATTATCCATTCGTGTTATTATCGATATTAGTAACTGCAGGTAAGGGACGACATCACATGCTAATAGAAAACACTACAAAATCATACGCAGCCAAGCCAGGACAGAATCAGAATATCTCCGTTATCATCTCGCATGCTAAATAAACATTACGTCTATTAAAATCCAAGTCACTATATCATACAAATACAAAAGGTGAGGATATAACCGTGAGCAAGCTCTGTTTACCAATTCCTATTTACCGGTTCCTATTCGCAGACCATCGCTTGATAATAAACTCTCGTACCTTGTAAAGCTTCAGCACAGCCGTTATCCCTCCTTTCTCCTCGGCCAATGCAAACTCCGACGGCGAAGGAATATCAACGTACACCACAACAAACGTCTTGAAGGCATGAGCTAGCGTCCGGTTGACCCCGTGGAACCACTGCCAATTGCGTTCCGGCATCGAGACCCCAAGCTTTGCCCACTCTGGGCTTGAGTATGATGGGATTAGTACCATGCCGTACTCGGCATGATCAAAGACAGGTCCACGCTGGTACAAAAGCCAGTCCACACCAAACTTCATGCCAGGCCGAGGCACAAACCCCAGGGAGCGGAAGTGGTGATATACCACATAATTAACTAGAAATGGATCGTCCGAACGCAGGGGTGCTGCTATACGCGGGGGAACATGGGAATACTCGCGGAATATCTGAAACAGTTCCGTATTGGAGTAAGCTTTATTTGACTCCGGATTAGAAACCTGTAAGCAGCCCAAACCATAGGCCAGGAAGAAGGCTTCTTCAAACGTTAGCTGGAGATGTTCGACAATCGCCAGAGTCTCGACCCCAACATTGACGGTATGCTCCTGCTTTAGCGTCCCAGATTTGACGTTGACAATACAGGCCTGCGAGTCGTCGCTGGTTGTCCGGGGGCTTGGCGGTGTGTCTTCGAAGTAGACAGCGGATTCTACTTCGGGAGAGAAACGGACAGTCTTGAGCAAACTGCTGTTACTTTCCTGCACTGATTTCACAGACTCAGGAGGCGAGGGGATTTCGGCCGTAGTGACTAGCTTCTGCGCTTTGTTCCGGGCCTCAAGATCCGCCTGTGAGTTTGGAAGTGCCAAGAGAGCTAGAGGGCTAAAGGGAACAGAGCTTGATTTGATAGCAGGAGACACTGAGATAGCTTCTTCTAAAACAGGGGAAGAGTTTTCTACCCTTCCAACCGCCTCCTCAGCGTTGGGTGGAACTGATAACCCAAAGGACCTAAGATGGTCGTTTTGGCTGTCAATCACGACCCGCTCCAGCGCTTGGCGCTTTGCGACCATGTCTTCAAGCGAGTTGGGAAGTGTCAAGAGAGATAAGGGGCTATATGGGACTAGCGACTGATCAAAGTTTTCCAAGGCTTCGCGAAGGCGAGTAGCATTTATGGCAGCCTGCTCGGCTCGGGCTCTCTCCCATTTTGCTTCTTTACGCTGCTCACGGCGTAGAATGGTAAAAGACTCACTGACATGCGCGTCTTTGAGGCCCTTTTTAACCTCCTGGCTTTTGGCCCAGTTGGGCTCGGAACGACTGAGATTCCCCTTGCCATAAAAGCCTTGTTGCCATAGAGCAAACATCTCTTTTTCATTGATAATGTTCACCGACATGCTATGAGGCGAGAAGAGGCCCTGGTACATTTCAAAGGCCTCCTTGGGTGGGAATAGTATCTGGGTGGCCCATGAATACAGTAGCTGCACTACAGACAACGGGTTGCTAGGCTGGAAAGTAGGCAGCGGAAATACTTTGACAGGGGCAGGCCGTGCATATATGTCGTGTATAGTCCGCCGAGGAGAAGCCTTGTCAGCCGGAAGGCTAGTTGTAGGCTCTAGAGCGGGAGAAGCCATGGTCATGTACTGACACTAAATTTGGATGCTTGATGCATTGTTAGCAGCAAACTCCACTGTAAGATGAATTGAAAGCTGGAGAAATAGAGCCGAGGCGTTTGCATTCAGATACCGTTGTAGTCATAGAGTTTCCGGCACCGAAGAAGTCCTTACGGAAGTCTTCTACAGCTCGTTGGAAAAGTAGTCATCATCACAAACATGGCCGCTATCGCAGAGAAAACTACGATGCTGGGGAAGAGGGAAGAAATAAAGAAGCACAGAAGGAATAAATGCATGCAGTGGGCAAGTGAGCGAACTTACTTGGAGACTATGGGTAGGTCTTCATCCCGTGTGAGGGATTGTAATGCGATGATCCATCCGGCCAGTCCCAGTATGTTTTGACTGGGAAACAAAGCACAAGATTTCAAAGCTGTCTGTGTAGGTAAAACACTGAGTGTCGGATGGCAAGATAAAGAAAGAGAGGAGAAGCAGGAGACAGTTCACGATAATGGCACGAAAGAATTTTCTTTCCACAGGAAAAAAAAGAGGTGCCCAAACCCTGTTTTGGTGGGTCCAGGAATTCACAGAAAAGAAAAAAAAAAAAAAAAAAAAAAACACTACTTCTGATTGGCTTGAAGAGAATAAATGGAGAAGCTCCAGCTGCTCCAAATTTGCCTAGAGCTCATATGGTACTGACCACGTGATCTGAGCAGGGTAATTGTTTCTGGGTCTAGTTCAAGAAAATATGGATACTTCGATTTTGTTTCAGCATTAGGGTTGAGGTCAGTACCAGTAAGAAACAGACAGACAAAGGCAGAGCTTGGAGGAGATGAGATGGCCAAGTGAAGAAGTAGAGTTGTAGTGTGTGATGCAGATGGTATAGGAGATGAAAGATAGAAGAACAAATTTGCCAAGATGCGTCTTTCTGTTTGATCAAGGAACATTAACCAAGAGTGCCAAGAACTCCCAGTCTTTTTTGACTTGAGTCAGACGTTTGTTTGAGGTTTTAGCGGGTATGCGGAAGCGGGGTTGATAAAGATTCCGCTCGAAAAGTCCGAGAAGCTGTGTGTGTAGGTGTGGGTGGGGCTGCACCGTTCTTGGCCTTTACCAGGCGGCTGTTCGTGCGTTTGGAAGGCGAATAGCAGCAAACGTAGCTTCATGGAGAAGGGGCCTACTGCTGGCTGTGCAGATGATTCGATCTGGTTTTGTAGAGAAAAACAACATTATTGACAAGAAAAGACATCTCCGAATAGCCCGGCATAAAAGAAAGTGTACCGACTTTTCTTCTCAGCTTCTTCTAAGCGTCATAGCTTAGCATGAGGGTAAGCGGGACAGTTGAGTGGTTATAAGCCATAGCATGCTGTACCTGGCTGTGTTCCCAGCGTGTTTGCATACACGGTGCTGATTGGCTAGATTCTGCATCAATGTAAGCATGTTGGTAGCAAGCCAAAAAAGGTCACGTGGAAGAAGATACGGTGTAAAACTGGTCCTTAATTTATCTTGTAGTTACTGCCCCCTTACCTAGATAAGCACATAGTCTTATCAGTTTATCCGAGATCCACCCGGAACTCGTTTGGAAGTCTGCTTCAACATGTGGACAGGAAATGGGGATTTTTATGGAGGCAGTATATGATGCAAGGATCTGGTCACATCAGGAGAGGGAAACTAGAGAACGAGGACAAGCCCAACCAAAGGCTCTCTCCGTGAGACCCGTGTGGTATGATTTCAGAGGCGCTCATTAGACACAAGCCCTTTGTTAGCCAACAGTGGTCACGTACGACACGGGCTGTACAACATGATGATGGGTACATGCCTCCCAGTCTGCCAACGGGATGAGGGCATCGGTTTGGCCGACTCGTTCTGGAGTTGGACCGATTGTGGAAAAAACGTAGGTAACATACATGTACTTATGAGAGAGGTTAATGGTACTTGAGAGAATAGGCGACTCGCAGCATAAAGGGCAAGGTTGAAGAATATGCCAAGGATAACAGTACTGGGTAGCTAGAAGTCGGCAAATCGGCAAATCTGTTAGGAAGTAGTAGTTACTGCGAATAAGACAGGGTAAACCGGCCGGGTATCGGCTGTTAGTGCAGTTGATTTGTAAGAATACAATAAATATGGAGCACCAAAGCTTTTTATTTTTATTTTATTTCTTTCGGCAGGTGGCTCAATGAAGATTCTCGACCCTCTTTTCTTTTTTTTTTTTTTTTTTTTTTTTTTCTTTTTTCCTTTTTTTTTTTTTCTCTATAAAGTGGCTTGCAATTTAGCGATATTTTTGACCTCATTAGGCGCGCTTTAGACATCGCTTCCCTGGTATATATATGCATGCAGACTTTAGGTTTTTTCTTTTTTTTTCAATCCCTCTTTTATCAGAAAAAACGCGAAAGGAGAGAAGGTAGGGGACACGACACTCCCTGGTCTTTGATTCCTAAACAAAGGCGAGAAGGAGAAGGCGTTTCGGTGCTGCATGGTGGGGATAAGGGCTAGGATGATGAGCGGTAGGAGCGAGTTGAAGAAAGAAATGAGGAGGCAGCATTGCCTGTATACTGGTATACTACGCGCGGATGTGTTGCAAGACAAGCCATTGCACTGTATTGTGTTGTGTTGTGTTCTGTGGTGTTGTTTTTTGTGGCCCAAACCAAAAAAAAGGCCAATCGGGATGTGGGATCAACCAGAGGAGGGAAGAACGCACGAGTCAGTAGAGAGACAGAGATCAACAAAGGTGGTCTTAAGACACGAGAAACAAACAAAGTTCGACAAAACAGCGTTGCAGTCAGCAAATCCCAGAGGGTTTATGGGCTTTGAAGAGGATGGCGTCGAGCTGTAAATCATAATTCAAGTTCAGAAAGCCGGAGCAGAGCCAGAGCCAGAGCCAGAGCCCACGTTAAACCCAATCCTGGAACTCTGGTCTGCTCATGTTCCATATGCAGCGGACACCACAAGCGCGTTGTTTTGTTTGTATGGATCGTGCGCGTTATGAAGCTGCAACTGCAACTGCAACGAGTCATTAAAAAAAAGAAAAAAAAAAAGAAAACAAAAAAAAAAAAGAAAAAGGCCTTGGAAGGAAGGGGAAAAGCGGAGCCAAGTAAAAAGAAGCAAACATAAAATAGTGGCGAGTTTATCGTTGGCGACGTCACTGCAACTTCCCAAAGCATGGAATCCCAGAAACCCCACTTTCAATTTTCCACGAGCTTTTGGGTTTTTTTTCTTCTTTTTTTTATTTCTGTTTTATTCTTTTTTTTTTTTTTTTTTTTACTTATTCTTTTGATCCGTTGTCTTGCGTACTTCACAGCCTTCTCTCTTCTCTCTCTCTTTGCTTCTCTCCTTCTGTCTCTTGCGTCCTTCACGGCTTCGTACTGTTCCTTTCCCCCCCCCCCCCACCAGCGCGCCTGTCACGTAATATCATATCTCTTTGGCTATCGTCCCGTGTCTTGTTCACACCAACCCATACCGATCAATCTACCGCCCACTCGGCTGCAGCACATCAGACACAAACCATCTGCCATCTACTATCTACTATCAACTATCAACCATCAACCACATCGTATCGCCTTGACCCCGAGGAACGGGCCCAAGAAGATCCCCTTCAGCCGTGCTTGTCGAGACATCCACTCGCTCGTCACTTGCTGTGTGCCACGTCCTCTGCCCCGTATCCCACGTGCCGTGCTCTTTGCGGCTATCAAGAAAAGAAGCAACTGGGCCTTAAAACGACACCGCGGAGATAAAGACCTTTTCGTTCCTTGTATCCTATTTTACGTCGATGGTCGACTAAAGAGATCGAGGCATAGTACCACATCGCATAAGCCAAGGCCCAAGCTTCTTTTTAAATATCAGACACGAGTCAAGGCGGCACAACTAGGAATAATCTGACCAGGTCAAGAAAAACTAGTGAAGAACAAGGCATGAGTTGTTGATACTTAAGCTTTATCCTGCTGCTATTCCTTTAGACTATTCTTTCTCCCATTTCTCAGCTAGCCACCCACTCACCAACGCCTCCTCCCTAACTGCTGTTATGGCTTTTTCAGACCTTCACATCCTCGCTTCTGCATGCTTAGGCTGGAGCGTGGGCATCTTTATCGTGCAGTTCATTGGCATCTCCCGATTGTAAGTAAGCGGTAGACTCATCACGATACTGTTGCTCTTGCTGTTTTGATTCTCCATCCATCTCCCCCTCGATTGCACCATGGCCATCGTTTGTTATCCTCGCATGGCGTTTTTTTTCTTTCGTCGTTTTCACAGCTGGCTGCGCTTCTCCTCTCTATTCCTTCTGGCCCTTCTCGGTTCAGGGTAGGCTGGCGCTTCGGGCGGTCGCTAGAAGGTGGCGGGCGTACACGAACGAGCTAGGCCCTGTCACTCTGCTCAGGCTATTGCTAGGCCTCTATTTTATTTCGAGCCTTCAGCCCTAGAGCCCTATTTTTAGCCTTGTTTTCTCTGTATTTTCAGGGCTTGCATTGCTGTAATTTAGGGCTCTTTTCGGCTTGTTTCCCCTCTTACGTTGCCGCCGCCGCCGCTGCCGCCGCTGCCGCCCTCGTCGTCGCCACGACTTCGCCTTTTTATTTTTGTTTTTTTTTTTTCTTAAACCTCCTTTCTCTCAACACTCTACTAACTCCTCTTTGTAGATTCAGAAACTTCTCCAAAGTACCCCGCCCTCCTATTTCGCCGTCACTCCCTTCTTCTCAAATCCCCCACGTCACCATCATCAGACCAGTCAAGGGCCTCGAACCCGGTTTATATGAGTGCATCGCCGCTACTTTCAAGCAAGACTATCCCGTCGACAAGCTCTCAATCCGTCTCTGTATCTCCCAAAAGTCAGACCCCGCTTATCCTGTCCTGCAGCGCATCATCAATGATTTTCCCGAATTTGACGCCCAGGTACTCGTCGAGGAGGAGGACCCTGTCCTACACGGCGTCAACGGCCACGTGAACAATCTCGGTCCCAACCCCAAGATCCGCAACATTAGCCGTGCCTATCGCGAGGCGCCTGGTGACATCATCTGGATCGCGGATTGCAATGTCTGGATTGGCCATGGTGTAGCCGGCCGCATGGTTGATAAACTCATGGGCTTCCGTGCTGGAGGCCAACGCGGCCCCATGTACAAGTTTGTTCATCAGCTTCCCCTCCTTGTCGACATTGATCGCCCCAAAACTGCCGGAACTGAGCCCCTGCTTTCTGTTGCTTCCTCATTTACGTCAACAATTGCTGGCACTCCCGTTTCTACCCCAAGGCGCAAAATCCAGAATCTTAGCAGTGTCTTCTCCTCTGGCGGAGGTCTCCTCGATGAAATGTTCATGGCCACCTCGCATGCTAAATTTTACAGCGCCATCAACACCGTATCTGTGGCTCCGTGCATTGTCGGCAAGAGTAACATGTTCCGCAAGTCTCACCTTGACATGCTGACTGACCCCGACCAAAATCCCATGCTCAAGGGGCGGGATAAAACCCACCCCAAGGGTATCGACTACTTTTCTATCTACATATGCGAAGACCACCTCATTGGTGACCTATTGTGGCGCTCCAAGATTCCTGGCTTCCGAAACCACGGAATGTGTCTCGGTGACTTTGCTATCCAGCCCACCTCCAGCATGTCTGTCAGTGCATTCTTTGCCCGCCGTTCGCGCTGGCTGAGAGCCCGCAAGTGGACTGTTCCCGCTGCCACAATCGTTGAACCTGGAGTCGAATCTCTCGTTTGCTGTGGCGCATTTGCCTATGCTGCCACCTCCCTTCCTTGGTTTTCTAATCGCCTTGGTATCCCCCCTACCAGTACTGCCCAGTTCGTCATCTGGGCGTTGGCCGTGCTGTTGTGGATGACGTTTGACTACATGACCTTTTGCATGCTGCATCGCGGTTCTTCCATCGAAGCTGATCATGATACACCCATGTGGGCTCGCGGTACTGAGAAAAATGAGGGCAGTACTCGTAGACCCTTCCGTCAGTGGGCACTCACCTGGATTGGTCGCGAGCTACTTGCTTTGCCCATCTGGACTTACGCTGTGCTCCTGGGAACTACCGTTAACTGGCGTGGCCGCTCGTTTCGTGTACGCATGGATATGCGCGTTGTCGAGTTGCAAAAGACCGACGGCTATATGATCTGCGGCAGCGATGGGTCGCAAGCGCGCTACTCACCCACCCATCGAGGAAATGGAAGTGGTACACGCACGCCCGAAATAGAAATGGGCCGGTCAGGGAGTGACTCTCGTCGACTCGACTAGATGTGTTGATTATTGGGTTTCTTTTGCTTGTTCCTCCTTTTCCTGCATGTCTAATTTCCAATATGTTTTTACCTTGCCTTTAGCCTGTCCTGTCCGTATCTTTTCCTTTTTCTTCTTTTTCTAGCAATTTGGTTGTGATTGGGGTTATCTGGTTTGATATCTAATTTCAAGCTTGAGCTTGTGTGCTAGTTGGTTCGCGGTTAGGGGGTGGTTAGCTTCACGGGAATGAGTAATGACAGTATCCATTTAAGCAATTAATAGTTTCATGCATCATGTCATGCTACATACTACCAAAGACACGCCACGGCACGGCACGGCGGCTTCTATCCGAGGAGCACTTTCTCATCCCAATCTCTACAATTCCTCCTCACTGTCCTCGTCTCTCCCAACCGGCCTATGTAAGAACCCCAACCCCACCAATGTTGCTCCGCACAGTCCAGCGATATACAAATATGGCAGCCCCGTCAGCCACCCTTTCTTTCTCAATCCTATCTCGAAGCATAATGCTAATACCGGTCCGCCAAAAAATGAACCGGCCGTCTCCACGATGCCGATCAAAGCCATCAGCCGCGATGTTTTCTCGCGTGGTACGTATCGCGTGGCCACCGCTCGAGCAAGCGGGTTATTACTTGACCCGACCGTGCCTACTACTAGGCCCGCCATAAACCATTCCACGTTACGCGATGCCCATTCTATCAGTGCTCCGGCCGCTACTAGTCCCAGCGCCACACGCGTCAGCGCCACATCCTTGCGCCACGCACTCAACCGCAGGCGGACACACAATTCGCGCGAGAGGCGCGGCAAGCTAGCTAGACAGAGGATATTGAGTAGACCTAGTGGTGTGAAGAGGTAGCTCGTTCGTGCGATGGTCCAGCCAAAATGGTGGCTGACGTACTGTACCATTATGGTGCTGTAGGCAATGTAGATGGGCGTCTGTAGGAAGAAGACGGCCATGACCAGTAGGATATTGCGGTTGCACAGGAGCTGCAGCGAGGGTAGAAGCTCGTGAAAGCTGGTTGAAAGTGCAGAGATAGAGCGCGAAATAGAACTAGAAAACGCCTGCTTTTGTGGGGGCAAGGCCGGTTGCGGGAGTGTCTCGGGAAGCAAGAGGATAAGTATTATGATGGGCGGGCTAAGGGCGAACACAACGAATATGGGCGCCCACGGGCCGTGGAGCATCATTATTTTGCCAGCCAATGGAGGCCCGGTAATGCCACCTAGTGTGGCGCTGATAGTCAGATAGAAGAAGCTCGTAGCACTGTAGTCGCGTTAGCCTTGTCCTTGTCTGAGACAAGTTTTGCCTGACACATTGGCTGTGTCGCACAAGCTGCGAAGTTGCATGCAGAGACTCACCAGTTCTGGTTTGCTGTTATATCAGACGCCACGGCATAGATGGTGGAGAACGCAACGGAAAGGCCGCCACCAAAAACCTGGAATAGCGACCCGGTAAGAACAAAGTACAAGTTCCGGTCACGAGCCAGGTAGATAAACCCCATAATGTAAGCGAACCCGAGAATCATGCCACACCACGACGAGAGTAGAGCTGGCTTTCTACCGACTCTTTTTGTATTATCAGTGTAGATAGTTAGTTCAGACATTATATTGTATCTTTCGCATCATCGGTCTCGGCCATGAAACTTACCGATCAGCCAAAATCCCATACGGCATTGCCGCTACAATCGACACAACCCCCTCTGCAACCTGCTGCCATCCCACCAAGTAGCCAAGCCGTGCCTGCACCTCCTCCGTTTTGCAAAGAGTCTCGTCTAGCAGTCCACGCGATGTATCTCCACGCACTTGATGACATACAGCATCTTCAAGCAGCCGTAACATTGGTAGCATGACCATTGACGTGGCGAGCGTCATAGACAACTTGATGATGCATATGGATAGAAGAATTCCATTCGAGGAACGCCCAAGGCTGCGAGAGACGAGGGGTATCGCGGGTGGACGGACACTAAGAAGAGGCTGGTTTTCAGAGGCCATGATAGAAAGTCAAAGCATGTGTGAGGCGAGTCTCGAAGAGTCGAACCAAGCCTGCTCGCTGACTTGTAGTCCAAAAGCTGGAGGAAAGAAAGGGAACATCAGAGGACTACGCGGGAGGGGTTTTCATCATTATAGCGTTTTCTGATCTTTGTAGGCTAGAGCAAAAAGGGAAGGAGCCCCTTTCACCGATTACTTTCTTTATCAATCTAAAAGGATGAGGTTGCATCAATTTTTTGTTTGTTTGTTTTATTTAGCGTCTACCTACTGGTTTTCCACAGCAATACGACGGCATGTTCTGGACGGAAGGGGAGTAGGAAGATGTCGTCCTCCAACCCCTCTTCCGGGCAGTCAGCGGTTGCAGGTTTGCGTCTTCTTCGAACTGCTCTTATGTTTGTTTGTTTGTATTTTTTAACGTCTACCTACTGGTTTTCCACAGCAATACGACGGCATGTTCCGGACGGGAGCACCTCCCGGGCGGTCAGCAGTGACAGGAGCGCATAAACTTCGACCGTCTCCTATGACTTTTTAGGGTCCAGCGTTATCGCAAGGAGGGTCTCCGTCCAGCGCGGCCCGAGGACGTACCTGTCGGGTTCCAGGATTGGTTACCTGGTGTTTTTGGTAGGTGGCAGCAGCGTGAAGTTCTTGTCTAAAAGGCCACGGGCTGTCGGCACGAGGTATTGGCCCCGGCGGAGTACAATGGTTTTGTCCTTTCGTTTGCATGGCTGCTGCAGCACCTCTGGTTTTCCTATTTATCCATCCTCCCCCTTGCCCCACTATCATAACCCCAGACAAACCCTAAACCCAGAAGTGGAGTCGACCTCCCGCTTCCCCACAAACATTCGTTCTCCTGAAAAATCTGCTATGTGTCCTGAGGCCATGAAGATCATGGGGACAGGACAGCAGATTCCAGCGCAGTCTGGGGACTCTTCCCTTCGCCCTCAGGCGATGAGAGTAATCAAACCGGACTGTGTGAGCATCCGAGGGCTCATGGTCTGTCCTTCCGCCACCCTGTTGGCCGCTGCCTTGAAAGGTGTGGATGTGACCCAAGGCAGTCCCCTTTCTGGTGACCTGCCACAGTCGCCAGTCTGTCCGAGGACAGAGGAACGCAAGAAAAGCAAAAACAAAAGAAAAAGATGTGGACTGTGTGAACTCTCAAAATTCAGTCCTGAACGTGAAGATGAACTCCTTGAGGTGGAGTGGTGTTGTGGCGATGAGGAGTTGGCGATCGCGGAAGTTGTCGTGAAAAAAGGGGGGCGAGTCGACGACGAGGTTATCCTCAAAGTTGGGAAAGCGCGGCCTCAAGGCTTCACAGCTCATTGTCAAGATCCATGACAGAGTCAGAGAAAAAGAAAAGAATGAAAGACGCCCATCAGTGTCATAGGCGTCGTCCTCCGGCAGCCCGGGAGAGGGGGAGGCACCAGACCTCAAAGGTACCCCCCGAGGGTTGTAAGAGGGAGAGTTGCGAACTGATTGATTTGATTTTGCTATTTAACGTCTACCTACTGGTTTTTCACAGCAATACGACGGCATGTTCCGGACGGGAGCACCTCCCGGGCGGTCAGCAGTGACAGGAGCGCATAAACTTCGACCGTCTCCTATGACTTTTTAGGGTCCAGCGTTATCGCAAGGAGGGTCTCCGTCCAGCGCGGCCCGAGGACGTACCTGTCGGGTTCCAGGATTGGTTACCTGGTGTTTTTGGTAGGTGGCAGCAGCGTGAAGTTCTTGTCTAAAAGGCCACGGGCTGTCGGCACGAGGTATTGGCCCCGGCGGAGTACAATGGTTTTGTCCTTTCGTTTGCATGGCTGCTGCAGCACCTCTGGTTTTCCTATTTATCCATCCTCCCCCTTGCCCCCACTATCATAACCCCAGACAAACCCTAAACCCAGAAGTGGAGTCGACCTCCCGCTTCCCACAAACATTCGTTCTCCTGAAAAATCTGCTATGTGTCCTGAGGCCATGAAGATCATGGGGACAGGACAGCAGATTCCAGCGCAGTCTGGGGACTCTTCCCTTCGCCCTCAGGCGATGAGAGTAATCAAACCGGACTGTGTGAGCATCCGAGGGCTCATGGTCTGTCCTTCCGCCACCCTGTTGGCCGCTGCCCTGAAAGGTGTGGATGTGACCCAAGGCAGTCCCCTTTCTGGTGACCTGCCACAGTCGCCAGTCTGTCCGAGGACAGAGGAACGCAAGAAAAACAAAAACAAAAGAAAAAGATGTGGACTGTGTGAACTCTCAAAATTCAGTCCTGAACGTGAAGATGAACTCCTTGAGGTGGAGTGGTGTTGTGGCGATGAGGAGTTGGCGATCGCGGAAGTTGTCGTGAAAAAAGGGGGGCGAGTCGACGACGAGGTTATCCTCAAAGTTGGGAAAGCGCGGCCTCAAGGCTTCACAGCTCATTGTCAAGATCCATGACAGAGTCAGAGAAAAAGAAAAGAATGAAAGACGCCCATCAGTGTCATAGGCGTCGTCCTCCGGCAGCCCGGGAGAGGGGAGGCACCAGACCTCAAAGGTACCCCCCGAGGGTTGTAAGAGGGAGAATTGGGTTGCGAACTGCTCTTATGACTTTTTAGGGTCCGGCCTTGCGGCCAAGAGTCTTCATGAGGTTGCATCAAGAAAGTGCTAAAACACGGACTCGGCAAAAAAGAAGGTGACGGGTCTTGCCGTGGATCGAACACGGGACCTCTCGCAAGTAATGCCCTAGGGTTAACCCTAAGCGAGAATCATACCACTAGACCACAAGACCAGATTAATGAGTTCACGGGATAACCTAATTTTAAGAGTGTATAAAAGGCCTACCACTTTTCGGGGTGAAGGCCCCACGATGGCGCATCAAGACGTTAAACAATAAAAAATACAACAACAAAATGGCGCATCAAGTCAGCTCAGGAACTGTTTAGTATCCGCTTGTTCTCGCATGCCTTCTTTCTTTCGTCGTTTTCAAGTTAGCTTGGAGCAATTGTGCTTTATGAAGCCTGATAACCCTAGATTAATCTGCAAGGACAAAGGAGTGGAGGACTAATTAGTTACCTAAACGGCGGCCTAACAAAGAACAGACAAAGCAACAAAGGCTATAGAAGAAGCAACTAGAACGTCATGTTGCTAGCCGAATACAGTTAGCGCTCATGGATCTTCTGCTAGGTTGGGCTGGATGTTGCCCATTGGAGCAACTGGTCTCAATGTGGACTGTGCAGATGTATATGGAGCAGAGCAGCAGCAATATTTTGCCAGGTGCGAGTAATGATAGACAGTATGCAGCCGGCAGCAGCGTTAGGGGATGAATGGGATACAGGGTAGAGTGGGTAGCTGGTGAAGCTCAGCCTGCTGTATTTTTAGGGCTAGGTCGCCTGTAAGCCCCGGCTAGGTAGCCCCGAATTTTCTCGCCAAGTTATTGGACGAGCGAACTACACTCTTCCGGGCTGCCTGCTTTTGCGGAGAGTGGGGAAAGAAGCTTGCACTCAAAAGGTTCACCGCCAGGTAGCGAGCCATTAAGACAGTGGCAGGGCATAGATAATCAGCAGGAGGAAGGGAAGGGGGAGAGGAAGGGGGAGAGAAGGAGGAGAGAAGGAGGAGAGAAGGAGAGAAGGGGCGAGGAAGACGAGAGAGAGGATAGAACAGATAGAGCGAGACACAGAACCGAGATGGACAGATAAGATTGGAGATCAAGTGGGAAAGCACAAAGGAGAGACAGGCAGCCATGTAGTACCCGGATAGCAGTACAGCAGTCACAGGCACAACAGGCAAACAAGCGCAGTGCACAGAGAGGAATTCGAAGGGGAGAGAAGCGCGCAAACTATGCTGGCAGGGAGGCTAATGAGCTTGGGCGTTGTTGTCCGCTCTAGCGCGCGATAGACTTTTTGGCCAAAGTCTTTGAGGCTGTTTGAAACACAGCGTCGGTCAAGGAGGAGTGACTGAGGACGGACAGCGCTGTGGTGGAAGGGGAAGCTGGAAGCTGATTGATTGATTGCATGCTGTAGGCTTGGGTAGTGGCAGGCAGAAATGCAAACGAAGAAGCAGGTCAAGCAACTGCTGGCAGAGAATGGGTAGTGAGTAGTACAGGCCAGACAGACACCAATGGAAACGGGACGAGCCAGGCAAGGAAGGGAAGGACAAGGACATGCACAAGCACTGGCGTATGCTCTTGCCTGGCTTTGGTTTTCCTCCTTCCTCCTTCCTTCTGCCTCCTGCCCATTTTCTTTTTCTTTTCTTTTCCCCCCCCTTTGACGCCCGTCAGTCTGGCCACACCGCCTTTGGCCTGGGGCCACAGCGGTCCCTTGTCCCGTCCAACCATTCTGTTAAAAGCCGTCGCGCCAGCTGGCCGGGGGTAGAGGGGGAGAAGGTATGACCGGGTTTCCGAGGCTGGGGAACTTTGCTGCGTTGTTCAGGTGCCTTTTTTTTTTTTTTTTTTCTTCTTTTTTTTTTTTCCTTTTTTTTTTCCCGGAAAATAGTGCAAGACTGGAAGAGAATGAACGGGTGGCTTGGAAGGAGGCTGTCCGCTACCTCTGCCCTGCTCCTGCCCCCTTGGTTCTCTCCTGCCTTGTTTGCTTGCTTGTACTTGTTTGTGCCTTGCTGGCTTCTGCTTGCTTCTTCAGGCTGTCTGTATCCTATCGTATCGTATCCCGTCCGTCTGGGTTAGTCATCCTACCTGCCGCTCATCATGAGTAGTGAGAGGGGCGAAAGCTGGCATTGTAAGTGCATACACCTCTTATTCTCATCCATACATGTACATCCACGTTAAACGTGCAACGTGCATGCATGCTGCATCTGCACCTCGCTCGTCTGTATCCTCTCCCTCTTTCATCATGTCTCTTCTTTATTTTATTTTTTTTTCTTCCTTTTTTCTTTTTTTTTTGGAGGGGGAAAGAGGCGGGGGGGCGTTTCTTTTTCTCCATGCATTTTTTTTTAATTCCTCTTTCTTCTCTTCTCTTCCTCCTCGTTTGGCTGTCTTGATTTCGGCCCAACTAACCTCAGTCTGTCTCTTTACTTGCTTGGCTTGTCTGTCTACTGTCTACTGTCTACTGCCTACTACTCACACTCTCTATTCGCCTGCTTTCCCACACGTGCTTGTCTCTTACTGTATGCATTGTTATATTACCGTCTCTTTTCTCTCCTTTTCTCCTTCTCCGTATTCTTTGGGCCACGCCGCCGGCTTTCCTTTCTTCTTTTCCCACACTACGCCTCGCACATGAAATCTTGGCCAATATCGTGTCCGTGACTTCTTGAAAGCCTGCTTGTCTGTTTATAAGTTTCCGTTGATCTGTTTTTTTTTTTATATACCGAGCCAGCTGCTGCTCTCTTGTCGGCTTCATTTCTCTTTGAAAATTGGTCCTGCATTGTCTGTTTCTTCATTGATTTTGCCTTTGCGAGCTAGCTTGCATGGCATCAGTCTCCTTCTTTGGCTTTCTTTGTTTATATCGGCATCTCTTTCTCCTCGCCTTTCACTTGTACTTTCCCTCCTCCAGCAGAGCAGGGTAAGCCACTAAACCGGGCCTCCTCTAATCTTGCATCGAATCACAAATACTCATACTTGTTGTCTCAATCACTGCTGTCGCTTACCATGACGTCTCCCGCCACTGGCGTCATCACCGCCACCTCTCTTCTAACCGGAACTCCCTTACAGTCTCTCTTCGAGGCCTACACCCCCGGATTTACTTCGTTACGCTCTTTCTTTCTGAAATGGCTGCATATTGACATCACTAAACTGGCCATGGCCGTGACCATTTGCGCCATGCTGTCCGGTGCTATTAGCAATATTGGCGACACGGCTACTCGCTTCTACTGGTGGATAGCCCGGTTTTTGACTGCTAGCATCTCCATTACCGCCAAGGATCGCCTCAACCGCGAGGTCATCAACTGGCTGAGCGCCCATGTCCTGCGCCCCAAGAGAACGACGGACATCTTTTCAACGCTCTGCTGCAGCGAGACACGCACAATGATTGCCTGCTCTTCTGAGACTTTTACTCAAAACGATGCATTTATCCACTCCCGTTGCATGGAAATCGACGATAGCGCAGTCTCCAGCAAAAGCTCGTCATCATCTCTTGATCGATTTGTCGACCAAGATAACCGGCGAGCTCCAGTGCACTATCTGCCCACTTTTGGGATCAGCTGGTTCAGATTTGAGGGGAAGCTCTTCCTCGTGCGTCGTGTGAATTCTGGCGACTCCCGATCTCAGAAGTTGCCATTTGCTCATGAGCCTCATAGCAGCGAGTACCAAGAAGCTGCTACTGGCGCCGAGCCTTTGGTCATCATGTGCCTGGGCCGAAGCATTACTCCCATAAAACGTTTCCTAAATGCTTGCCAGGAATTTACTGCTAAGCAGGCTGAAAAGTATGTAACCGTGCGTACAGTCCGGGGTCGCTGGAGAAACGACCAGTGGGACGTCACCATATTGCGGCCACGACGTTCATTAGATTCTGTCTACATAAGCAAGGAAGTCAAAGAAAGTCTTATACAAGATATCACCACATACTTGCTCCCTTCTACTCGAAACTATTATCTCTCCCATGGAATCCCATACAGACGTGGCTATCTTTTTCACGGCCCACCGGGCACTGGAAAGACTTCGCTGTCATTTGCTTTGGCTGCGCATTTCAACATTCCTCTTCATGTGGTTAACCTTCAGATGATTCACGCAGATTCAGATCTAGAAGTTCTGTTCATCGCCTTGCCTCCTCGCTGCATTGTTCTCTTGGAGGATATTGACTGTATCTGCATGAAGCGCAGGCGGCAACTTGGCGCACATGACCCAGATGACGGAAGTGTTTCTGAATACTCTGAATCCGACGACGTGCCAAATCATCGAGGCTATTTAAACCTGTCATTGTCAGGCCTGCTTAATGTCCTGGACGGCGTCATCTCTCAAGAAGGCCGCATTGTGGTCATGACATCCAACATGCCCGAAAAACTTGACGAAGCCTTGGTGAGACCAGGTAGAATCGACCGTAAAGTGCACCTGGGGCTTTTGTCACATGAATGTGCTTCCGAAATGTTCTTTAGCATGTACACTGACCTCTTGCCGACCAAGACTCACGTCGAGGAAGAAGACCACTTCTTTGGCTCCGACTCCACAAGTCGTTTGTACTCCTCGTTCACCGCTGGCAAGCCGCAGGAGCATTGGACCCACCAAACACTTCATGAACTGGCATCCGATTTTGCACAAGCTATCCCCGAGGAAAAGCTTTCACCTGCTCTTGTACAAGGATTCCTGCTTGACTACAAGCATTCACCATTTGAGGCAGTGCGTGCAGTCCGTCCATGGGTGGATGCTGAAATGAAGCGCCTGCAAATAGCCGAGGAATTGAAACAGCGATCGCAGTCAAAAAGACAGGAAAAGATGAAGTACAGGCGTCAGAGTCGCAAGCTCAACGTGATGCAAAGAGATCTGAACCTCAAACAGTCTATGAAAGACACACTATCTAGAATGGAGGAGATGTCGCGCAGCGAAGAAAAAGAGCTACGCAAAAAGGAAGCTATTGCAAGGGGCGAGTACGTTTGCAGTAGTAGCTCAAGCTCTCCCAGTGACTCGAGCTCCGACTCTGATTCATCATCTAAGAAACACCGAAAGCACAAAAAGAGGAAGGACGGAAAGAAAAAGAACAAGCGCAATACCGATATTAAGAAAGCTAAAAACGAAGATGGCCACTGTAGTACCAAGGGCCCCTCGTCTGCGCCGAAAGATCTAATGTCCCGCATTACCCCTGCCTCTACCTCTGAGCCAGAAATATCGGCGGAGGTGGAAAGCCAAGATCAAAAAAGCAATTTGAATGTCGCGCTGGAGGACAGACAGGCTTGGGTAAGTACGGAGACTGCGAAGGACGTTGAGGCTATTCCGGAAAAGCTCATAAGCGCTACCGACGAGACAATCAACGAAGAGCAAAAGTCCACAGACTACAACATCGCTAGTGCCCGCCCAGAGAATGCTGCTCAGACAGCCCCACAACCAGAAATACAGAGCAGAGATCTGCTCGAACAAGAATTGGTAGAGCAAGGTGCCAAGCCAGACCAGGAAGCTCGTGTGTTGGCCGACAACGAGCGGAGAAACGACCAGATATACGATGATGTCGAGCGGCCACAAAGTACGCATCAGGTCAAAGAAAGGCTCCAGAAGATCGACGAAGAGCCCGAAAATGTACGAGAGCAGCGGGGTGGTCTCCGAGAGGCCGAAGCATTCTTCCCCTCTGCGCCTGCTACCCCAGCTTCGGCTCCCCCTTCTAGTGTCCCTAGCAGTCTTCTGGAAGTAGAGGACAACGCGGGCGGTACGCCACCTTTGCCCTCGCCCGTCTCGCAGACTCGGCCGCATACACCACCGCGACTGCTCGGCAAGCTGCCGCTCCTGCGCCGCCACGCCAGTGTAGGAGGGTCTAGTGCAGACTCGACCAAGTCGCCACGCCGACTTAGTGCCAACTTTGGGGATGTAGTTGGATCGGTGATGGATTTCCGTAGCCTCAGCAGCAGCCGCCGTAATAGTAATGCTAGCATGGCAGCCGTAGCTGTGACGCCTTCGGATCCCGGCGCGTCGCGCAACGACATGGCACCCGCACCTACCTCCTCCGCCGAAGCCGCCTCTTCGCCTCACGAGCGTGTTCAACCTCACCTCCATACTGAAAGCAGGATCGCGGCTTCGGGGGCTGAGGAGAAAGTTAAAGACGAAAAACCCAGGGAATTCGTAGGTCCGTAGCAGCGATGGCGATGGCGACGAGCACTGGTGAAAACTAACAACAGAGATGACAAACTAAAAACTAGAGTAACGGGATAGAACAGAACCGAATAAGATAGGTGGGTTGAGGTGAGAAGGAGACCAACTCAACTTGGGTATGTTGACTGACTATTGGCGCTGTTAGAGCAAATGAGATGAGTGGTAGGAGAACACTGCTGATATGATAGAGCAAGCAAAGAAGAAAAGAGGCGATATAACGACGACGGCGGAGAAGAAGAAGAGGAGGGAAAAAAAGGGGAGTGTGGGCGAACAAGACAAGGGCAGGCAATTCACTTGGGAGAGTTTTGTAGTGATAGATGCCATGAACAAAATTCTTTTGTCTTTCTTTCTTCTCTTCTCTTCTTTTCTTTTCCTTTATGCCTTCTATGTACTATGGGACGGGGAAGGGCAAAGAAAATGATGAAGGAAAGAAATAACGAAAGAATGAGAAAAAAAAGAAAAAAAAAAGAAGCGGCTTTCCCTTGCCAATCTCGTCTCTTCTTTTTTAGGGCTTGGATTTATGGGTTCTTTCCTTTTCCATATCTTTTCCTCATGTTCATTCTTTTTCGCTTTTCTGTTTTGTGCGTTCTTATTCTGGTTGTTGCTCTTAATGTTGGTGATTCAACCTCATACGGCAAAAGAGCGGTAAGGCAGGTACTTGCCGTTTTGCCTTTCAAGTTGATACCGTTGCTCTGTGCAATTATTTTTGGTTTTCACGGGCTTCCACGATTGTTTTATTTACTTGTATTCCTTGATTCCCCGAAAATGTCCATATGACTTGTTTGATTTTATTGAATGAACGACAACTGACGTTCTATGATAACTATATTCTATCTTTATTTATTCCTTGTGTAACTCCAACTAAACGTCTCCTGTTTTTTTTGTTGTTTTTCCAAGTCCAGGCTTTGGCTTTAGATTAGACTAGGGAGGAGCAGCTGAATGATTTGCAGCCTTGCATGTCGCTTCCTTGTCCCTTCCATTTCCCCTGTTTTTGTCCGTATTCTCTCCCTCCTGGCTTTCTTCGACATTACCTCGTGCATTGAGATCTTGAGGCATCGTGTGGGAGCCGTAAAGATACATCTTGGGCATTGCCACGGGCAGCGGCAGCTCAGATGGGTCCTTTCTGACGCGTGAGGTCGGCTCCGATCTTTTCTCGGGATGTCCAGGCATGGGACGCCGAGCCTCAAGATCAACAGCGAGCCGAATCCATCCATACATCCCCTGCTCGACGTGGTCGCCCAGCAGGGAGTAGCGCATGACAGGATCGCCGCCAGTGGCGGCATACAAAAAGTGGGGATCCTCGACATTTGTAGTCCATGGCATCGTGTTTTTGTTGTATGGGTCTACTAGCTCGACCGACCTCAAGAGCGTTTGGTCCATATAGATTTGGCCGATATGGGAAACATGGCCACCCTTGATTGTTCCGTCATCCATGACCTGGACGTCATGGTGCACACCAACTACGAGGCATTAGCACGGTCGATTAGTCAAAATAACAACAGAAAACTTGTGCCTACTTACCATGCATGTGTGTTGTGCGACCAATATAGTGGCCAGGAACGTTGACGATGAAGTGGGCGACCCCGTTTTCGTCAGTAGGCTGAATGCCGCGAGCAAAGTGCTTATCAGCCAAGGTTGTGTCCGAATCGTCTCCGTTTCCAATGAAGCCCGAGATAGCTGAGTAAACACCCTATAACTGGATTAGTAGCTGTAGCTTGTAGCGCCAGTAACACTTTAATTGTTACTAGGACAAAGAGCCGAATACCTACAGAAGCATTGGTAGCCCAGAAATCAACATAGGCATCAGGAACTGGCAGGCACGTTCGCATGTCAACGATCTGGACTTCTAGGTGAATCGGGACTCCGGGCTCGTTGTCCCGTAGATCAGAGCGGATCTGCTGGCTTCCCTTGTCTATCGTAGATAGTTAGCATTGAGCATGTTCTAGGTGGAGTCTGCTGCCATTATTATTCCCAGCCCGAACTTACACAAGGGGCCGATATCAGTCTCCGGGGTCATTGGGCAAACGCCAGCACTGCCAAACATTTCCACCATTGTAACGTCGTCCTAGTTTTTGAACAAACGGTGGGTTCTGTGAAGCACTTCCAGGGGTGAGTGTTGTACGACAGATATGTGGTGATCAAAAGGATTATCGAGAGATCTATGATAGGTAAAACTGTCAATAACACGGACCTTCAACCGAGCACATTTCTGTGCATAAACTCACTCATCTTCGAGTCCCTCTAGGATCCTGGCACGGTTTAGGTTGAGCAGATGGCGTTTGGCCGTGCGGTGCTTGAAGGTCTCCTCGCTAAAATGAGATTGGCAGTGATCGATGAAGGGGCGGGCTCGAAGCATATGCTTCTTGTGAGCTTCAGTCAAATCATGGGCTGAAGTGGCCGCAATGAGGAGAGACGCCACAACGGAAAGAGCGGTGGGAAGATGCATGGCAAATGTTTGAATTGACTGAGTGATGATAGAGTTAGCGATGTGCAGTTGTCGTCATACTAAAGTTAATCAGTTCAAAAAGTAAACAAGAAGAATGGAACTAAAAGACTGAAGGGATATTAAAAAAGAAAAGGATAGGGGATGGTGTGAGGGCTAAGCTATGGTGGTGATTGAAGCTGAGCGATGGATAGACAAATTGATGTTGGAGAGGCAAGGAAAAGGCAAACAAAAGATTCATGGCGAGGCGGGGAGGGGAGTTTCACGCTATTATAAGGCCTAGAAGAAAAAAAAAAAAAAAAAAAAAAAAGAAAAAAACGGCCGGCGGCAGACACCCATTGTTTATTGTGATATGGTCACTGGAAAAAGGTAGTTGCTTGCCAAGATGGTTCGGGGTTTCGGGCTAACGGGCCGTTTGCACTTCTCTTTCCCAAGAAGGAAATGGAAAGCTGGGCCGGCCGGAGGCTTGATTGGCGCATTCCAGCAAGTGTGATGTGAGGGTTACAATTTCTTTTACTTTTCAGTTCGTTTTTGGCGAGACAAGCCTTGTTGTTGACTATCCATATGTCTGTGCTCTTTCTGGATTCTGGATTCTGGATTTTATATGGTAACTACGAGGCATAATACAAAGACATTCTTCATTCGTGGATGGCTAAGGCTAAGCTGAGCTAAGCTAAGCTAAGCTAAACGAAGCTACTCCATAATCGGTACGGTACGTACATACATACATGTGTACATATACATATGGAGCCGTCGTACTGCCAAAATCAAGCCCCGCATTCGTTCATTCAATGCTTGGTGGGGCTTGAGTCTTATTATCGCAAGATGCTCTTATCAAACTCTGTAAAGGAATAATTGCTGCGCTTATAAAATTGACTACAACAGAGACCTTTTCATTCTCGCTTGGCAGTTTTTCCTCACACCAACAACGTCCCCGGGCATAAAAACGAGCAAAACAAACCTCTAGTATGGCCTCCTCCACTTCTACCCGCTTGAGAATCGGCTATGTGCCCGAGCATTTCTCCACTCCCCTATTCTTCGCCCAAAAGTATTTTGGTCTAGAGGCTGAGCTTATCCCATTTCCTTCCGGTACCGGTCACATGATCACATCCATCCGTGCGGGAGAGATTGACGTTGCTATTGGCTTGACCGAGGGCTGGATTGCCGGCTTGGGTAAGGAGGATATGCCGGGTGATGGCGGGTATAGACTAGTCGGCACGTATGTGAAAACGCCGCTGTGTGAGTGACAACCTTGCAGTTTGACTTACTATCTTGCGCTATTCTGCTAGATATCTGGCTTTTTCAGTTCCCTCTTTTTCTAACCTCTTGATGTTTTGCTTCATCGCCAGGCTGGGCTATTTCTACCGGTGCTGCCCGCCCAGAGATCTCCTCGGTTGATTCCCTCCATGCATCCAAGATTGGCGTTTCCCGCATTGGATCAGGATCTTACGTCATGGGCTTCGTTCTTGCCGACCAGCAAAAGTGGCTTGTGCCCGGAACCCCTCCCTACTCGTCTACTGTTGTGCTCAACACCTTTGCCAGTCTACGTGATGCCGTCAACTCGGGTGCTGCCGACTTTTTCATGTGGGAGCATTTTACCTCCAAGAAGTACTATGACTTGGGCGAGATTCGCCGTGTGGGCGAGATCTACACGCCTTGGAGCAGCTGGAAGATAGTTGCTTCGACACAGCTGGCTGGCGAGAATGGCAAAGTCGATGATAGGGTCAAGGATCTATTTTCCAAGATCGACAAGGGAATTGAGCATTTCAACGCAAACCAGGAAGAGGCCGTGCAGTGGATCAGCGCGAATCTTGATTACTCCGAAGCTGACGCCCGCGAGTGGTTAAAGACTGTCAAGTTCGCAGACAAGACCGAGGGTGTTGATCTGGAAGTCGTGGAAAAGTGTGTGTCCATCCTGAGGAAGGCTGATGTTTTATCCGAGGGCAAGGGCATGGAACCCGAAGCCATGGTAGTGCGGGCTTGAGTTTGCCCTCTAATATAAAAAAGAAAGTCAGAATCCCCAATTCAACAACAATTAAAAAATAAAAAATCATGTAAATTAAAACTATGTACATATGGCTTAGCCTAACTATAGCTAACATGCTGTGCTCTCCCCTTTAAGATAAACAACTAATCTCCTTCTAAAATGCAGCGATAGGCAGTTTCGTATCTGAATCGCTCGTTTACCACCACCACAAAGGGGGGGCTCCAGTGGGCTCAACGTCAGGCTGGATGCAGTGGTTTTCGGGGTTGCATGTGTTTTCGACAAAGATTCCCGAAATGGGAGGTCGGGTTGGGGCAAAGGCTTCGATAGCAGCCGAGTCCCAGCCTTCAGTAAACTTGGACTCCGACTGACTGCAGTCGACGCATTGGTCTCCAACGTAGCGGAAGTTCGGTGACTCGAGATTGTACTTGACAAAGGCCTCTGAAGAGCCATCAGATACCAAGACTGACATGGCCATGGGGAGAGTTGTGTAGCCATCGCTCTCGACAATCCATGTCTTTTCCTGGCCCATGCGGTAGAGAGCATCAATGAGAACAGGGACAATGGTCTTTCTACCGTAGCCTTCAATGTTGCTTCCCGAGCAGCGGTATCGAATGCTAGTATCATCCGACAAATAGATGCTCTCGCTGTGGCAATTACCCCAAATGTCAACGAGTGCCTTCTGAACAATGGCAGTCCAAAGACGCTGCACGCGGACCTGGCGAGGATGTGCTTCAACCTTGACAGAAAGGGTTCGGCTGGCAGGGTCAGTAGGGTTGGGGTCGCTTGTACCAGTAGGAACAGTTCCGGTGGCAGTGCCAGTGCCAGTGCCAGTACCAGTGCCAAACCCGGAAGTGCCAGTAGGGAAGCCAGTGGTTGTGTTAACCGTGAAGCTGAAGCTTTGACTCTGTGTAGACAAAGGCGACGAGGTCGACCAAAAGCTAGACAACGGGACAGAAGTGGAAACTGAACCTCTGCTGGTGGTGCCTAGTGAAGACAGGGTAGAGGTCAAGAAAGTGGAAGAGCTCAAGCTAGAAGTGGAGGACGACCAGCCAGTGGGCTGAAATGAGCTGGTACCAAGATTGCTAGTAGACACAGAGGTTCGGGAAACTCCATAACTAGGAGTAGTTGGAGAAACAGGGTATGAAGTAGGCTGAGAAGCTCCATCATTTGGGGGGCAGGGAACAGGGGGAGCCTCGTTGCGACACAAGAACGTGGACTGACAGTTTAGGCCCGAACCAGAAGGGCTGGGGCCCAAATCGACATCATGGTGAGCGTAGCAGTACAAGGACTCAATACGTTGACCATTGGCATCACGATGGACGCCATAGCCAGCATAATTGAAATCAAAGATATCGTTGTTAATGGTAAATGCCCAGTTAGTGTTGTCACTAAACGGGACAGTGACTCCGGAAAGTCTCCACGGATAGACGCCGTTGTCCCAAGGGACTACAGCGTGAGTGTTGGGACTCTTGACATCGCTGTTTCCATCAACATAGACATAAACCTCGCGGCTAGTCGACCATGTAGGATGATCAGGAACAGTTCCAACACCACAATCGGCGAGGAATACGGTGGAAGCCGAGGCCAGGGAAGGGCTCAGAGCCACGACAAGAGCAGAAATGAGGGCAAACCGACTCGCCATTCTGATAAAGAAGCGAAAAGCGTGAGACGAAAGGGGGTAGTGAGGGTTGAATGAGAGAAGGAGAGATGAAGAGATGAAGAGAATCAGAAAAGAGAAGAGGGAGGGAGGGAGGGGAGCAGGCAATAAATAGCAGAGTATACCATGGCCTTTCCACAGAAAGAAGCGGAAGGTTCCATTTCTCGGAAATGCAGTGGAGCAAAACAAGGCCGAATAGGTAGGTTGTGGTGCTAACTAAGGAAACAACTGACGGAGGCGATAGCACGATTATGGCCTCTAAAGTGCAACAACATATCAAATCGAGCAGTGCTACGTGTATCGAGGTGGGATTGGGGAAGCTTTTCAAAAGATTCATACGAAACACATGATTGAAGCCAGATACAATGCGTACTCCTGCCGCTTACTTCGGGCAGTTCACAAAGGCAACTGCTCTATATGGTCTAAGCAAAAAGTGAAGCGGCTGGGACGATGACTATTTTATTTCTGCCACCTACTCCATTAGCAGTAAACAGAGCCACCGGCTACAACCCTCCGACTTGGCAAGAACCTTCCATCATGTAATGAATTCACAAAAGCTACCCTGGTTTGGGCTATGGAGGAAATAGATGTTGGGGATCTTGCGGGAAACTTAAGGGGTTGTTACTTCAACGGGGGTTCTAGAGTCGTTAGCTTTGCGGTCAATGCGGTAGTGTAATTCGCCTAACTGCCTTCACCTTTGTGCTGCGAAGGTAGTTACATATTTTATTGTGTCATGTGCCTTGAAAAAGAATTCTTCTCCTGGATAGGAAGTTGCGAAAAGCATTGGCTAGCGAGTATTTCCTTTGTATATTTCTGGTAGTTATGGGTTAAGACACATATGTTTCTTTTGACTACCGCGGCGGGATTTGCTGGTTGATGATAACCGAGAATGGCGAAGTCGAAACGGAACTACTCGCAGCTTGAGGTGTGTCTTCGGAGATGGATATTATCATGAATAGTCTAATACATCTATAAGCTTCTAGTACTTGGGCCGCGGCCTTGAAAAGTTCAGTTCTTAGCTCCAAGCTTAGGTACAAACAGGGCAGGTGCATTCGTATGTACTAGCCCAAGAAAAAGACGTCGTACAACAAACGCACTACTACCTACGTGAGGTCACCACGCATTTTAGGGTCTGCATAGGGTTGAGCCAGGAGAATAAATCCAATGGTTGTCTGATCAGGGGGCAGCTCATCTATGATAACCTTGTGATTTCTTGTTGGGGATTAGACCAGAACAATCTTTCGATTAATTGCTACTTTCGTTGTTGCCCAGGTACTTTTCGCCGCCTTTTGACCCCTTTCAAGAGTTAAAGACAGCAGCCCTAGAAATGGTAATTCAATAACCCTAACTACAACAACTTAATATCAAGTCTTCCAGTTTCGCTGCTGCATGATGGTTATTAGGCATTAATCTCTATCACGTTCCCACAAACTGATCACAACAACGCTACGAAGCACGAGTCTCAAGCTGTATTTTTTCAAGAACGCCGGTATTACCATACAACTTCCTTGTTGTTTCTTTCGCTTGATTTCTCTTCCTCAGACTTATATCGCCTATCTTCTCTCTCTCTCTCTCTCTCTCTACCGGTCTGGATTCTTCTACTATGGAGGATGCCTCCCATCAAGCCGATAGATCCGCTCCCTGCCGTACGCTTCGGCCGTACTTTTCCCGGTCTCGGGGGGCATGTATGCTGTGTCGCCAACGTAAGAAAAAGTGTGACGAGCGTAAGCCGTCGTGCTGGACTTGCACACGCAGCGGGAGAAAATGTGTGTACCCTGTAGCCAAGGGCAATGCAGGCGGGAGTGGTGGAAGTGGCACAAGGGACCAGGACCTTGTGGTCGGTACAGGACAGGCTACTGAGACGGTTACAATCGTGGATTTAACAGGGAGGAAGGCAGGCGGGGGACCGGAAGGGGAGGCTATTGACAATGGAGCAATTGAGAATACCGAGAACAGGAGAGAAGAGAGTACAGTCACTGATATACAGCCCATTTCTTCTTCATCTTCTTCCCGCTGCCCTGACACCCCGGCGCCATTGGCTAAAATGGTCTCGTCAAGTACACAGACTGATCTTGTGATGAACGCGGAGACTGTGCAACTACGGGTCGTGTCATCGGTAGAAAATGAGCCTCAACAGCTACAATCTACAGAGTCACAACAACTGCCACCGTTGGCGGAGTCACAGAGTACAGATTCAACGCCAACGCCGGCACAGGACGCCTCTTCCGAGCGCATACGGATTCAGGGCGTGCAGCTGCAATCTGCGCACTCTACCCAACAACTAGCTCATTCTCCCAAGAACCCCGGGGACCGCCAAATCTTGCCGATATTCCCATCCGGAGTCCCTGCCTCGCCCAAGCTCCAAACTTGTTCTGAGTCTTCTAAACGATCAGTCTACTCGAGTGCCTTCTCTAACAACTTTCTCGAGCACTATCTACACATGACAACTGAGATCCTGGTGTCCAACACAAAAGCAGAGAACCCATTTCTACAGTATGTCATGCCGCTAGCACATAGCGATGACTCGCTAATGGAGGCCGTGTTATGTCTTGGCGGGACTCATCTTTGCGCATCAATGGAAACCCCCGATCCAGCGGTGCGCAAGGCTACACTAGGACTGTATGGACTTGTTTTGCATAGGCTGCGAGAGAATATGATGAGTGAGAGCACCGCAATGCATGATCGCCAGCATAAGTTGCGAGTCATGACGATAGTGATGCTGCTCTGCCAAATAGAGGTAAGGCCAAACCTTGGTTTTTGCTCTTTTTCTTTTTTGATCGTCTTCCCCCTTCTCTAACTTTTGTCTTTTCTTTCTTGTTGCCACTTGCCCTCCCTACAGTCTTTACAGCGGCATCACCGGGGTACGATTTTCCCCCATCTTAGAGCATTTCGCAGCATTCTGCTTTCTTTGCAGGATGAAATGCCTAGCTCATTTGATTCCATAGAAGAAAAGCTCCAGGGCTCCATGCTGGAGATCTATTCGTACCTTGTTTTGGTGGCAAACATCACCCCGTATGGTCTTGATAAGAACCGGACCCTGCCCTTCGACTCGTTCCTGTTTTCGTTCGGTGAAAAGGTTGCTGGGCTCGACAGTTCTGGCGTGATATTTTCCTCAATCGATGGCCTCTTTTCACTTATTCCAAGTGTGTCTCTCCTTGCACGCCAGCGCCTTGAGGAGCCTGATAATAGCCCGAGTGTTGAACTTATGCGCAAGTTCACCGAGTTGGAGCAGCGAATCAGCGGATGGGAGCCGCCAGCGGATACTGCGGTTGGTTGGGATGCGGATCGCGACTCGCTGGCATCAGTGTATCGCCATGCACTACTTGTATATCTCAAGACAGCTCGCTGTGGTGCAGTTGTTAGTGATGTGCGTGTGATTCAGGACGTACAGGAGCACGTTAACTCGGCCATTGCTACAATGATGTCGTTGGCCATGTCCACCATGTGTGCCGTGCTGCTTTGGCCGGTGATGATTGTTGGGTCGTGTTTGATTATCAAGCCACAGCAGAACATGGTGTATGAGGGACTCCGATATTCACGATATAAAACGGCGAATGTGTTGCAGGCCATTGAGCTTTTGGAGAAACTGTGGAGGGACCCAGCACCCGAAGCGTATGGACCATATGGCCTGCACTATGTGATGAAGAAAACAGGGATTAGTCTATGCATGTCCTGAGAGATTGCAGACAGCTGGCGACAGGTGGGGGTCTATGCTTGACAGCTGTGCTGTAGCCAACGTTAGAGATTTGGCTAGGGCTCCGTTTCATGTTTCACCAGGGCTCAGCATTGTTTCAATTGGAGCTTGAGTTAAGGCATAAACAACACGTCGCCCATACGCACGCACTAAATTCCACTTTTGGAGCTGAGCTGTATTGCACATGTAATATATTATTATGTATTGCTGTGAGTAGAGGGAGAAAAAAAACGTGGACTTGGCGGCGAGCTGCGACATACTTTGGAGCTGCTCCTTGTTAGGCGAAACGCTGGGGGCATCGTTAGAGGCCTCTGTATATCATTTTTAGCCTTCTTTTTAGCACTCCGCAGTCGTTATTCTTGCTATTTTGTTTGGCCTGGTTTTGTTATTTGCATCCCTGAATTTGCACCTCTAGCCCCAATCTGCCTATTGACTGACTACTGACTACTCCATCCTTTTTTTTTTTCTTTATCTCCGTGTTTCTTTTCCTCTTGTTCCTTCCTTATCCTCACCTCACGATCTTTTCTTCGTTCTTGCCATCTTTCCAAATTCTCATAATTTCCTTTTCCTGTCTTGCTTAGTCATCCCGGCGCCTGCCCTCTGCTCTCCTTATAGCTGCAGTCTCGCCGCCGCTCTTGGCGCTCACACACAGCGTATTTGTCACATCAATTATTTGTCTTTTTCTCTCTTGTTGTTTGCGAGTATTCTTTTTCTTTTTTGTTTTTGTTTTTCTTCTCCTTCGTTTCATTTAGTCCTCGAATGTCCGTTCTTCGAGCCCCCTTATTTGGCTTCTAGAAGACTAGAAAATCTTCTTTTTTTTAGGGTCACTGTTGGAATACACAGGCGTCGTTCGATCCCTCATCCTCGTTGCATCCGCTGGTTTATTTCGCCGCTGTATCTTGTCCTAAATTCCTGACCTGTCTGCCTACCCATCTACTTGCTTGTCTGTCGCACGCACGCCAATATTCCGAAGACGAGTGCATTCACACGCGCACACACACACACACACACACACACACACATACCCGCATAGACCCATTGTTCCCAACCATGTCTTCATCTACTGCGCCCCCGCGCAATACCCTTCCAGTGTCCTCATTTGAGGTGGAAAAAGCCCAAGCTGATGCTGCTGCGAAACGGGCTGGTCTCTCGCTACATCCTAGCATTTACATCATGTATGTCGCTGCGGCTAACCATCGCATCACGATACCAGCAGTATTTCTTTTTGGATTAGGAGATGTCTAACTGCTTATTCTTGTCGTGCTATTTCTAGTGTGTGGATGATTTGCTCCAATTCCACGATTCTCTTCAACAAATGGCTACTCGACCGCAATTTTCGTATGTCTTTTCTTTCTACCCCTCGGACGCCCGACGCGTCATCTATCAACATCCCCCCTCCTCCTCAATCTGTACTTTCTCGATCTCTTGATCTAGAATAATGTAAAGAAAAAGAAACCAACAGGAACATGATGCTATGGCTTTTGGTTTCCTTGTCAACCGTTACTTCCCCGACCCCCTTCATGTCTGCTCTTACTAACCAAGTTTGCTACTACAGGCTATCGTGAGTTATACTACTCTGCCCTTGCCTAAGGTCTCCCTCCATCCGAAATATAATAGCCCTGCGACTCGCGCCTTGCTGGGCTCATATCATCCGCGTAACCATGTCCATTTAGTGCTCGTCGCTAACCTAGTCTCTGCTCCTTCTACAGCCATTATCCTCACATGCTGGCATCTAATCTTTGCTACGGGCTTAACACAAGTGCTCTCGCGCACTACCTCGCTTCTTGATGGTCGCCACAAGGTCAAGATGACCGGCCGTGTCTATCTCCGTGCTGTAGTGCCCATTGGTGTATGCTACTGTGGCTCGCTGGTTTTCAGCAACATTGTGTACATGTACCTCAGCGTGGCCTATATTCAGATGCTCAAGTCTGTTGCGCCTTGCACTGTACTTCTCATCGGTTATTTCCTGGGCACCCAACACCCTACCTTGCGCACGTGGATCAATGTCCTGATCATCACACTGGGCGTAGCCATTACAAGTGTTGGCGAGCTACAGTTCTCCATGGCTGGCTTTATTTACCAAATGCTGGGTATCATATTCGAGGGTACTCGTCTAACCATGATCCAGGTCTTGCTTTCTGGCGACGATTTCAAGATGGACCCTCTTGTATCATTGTACTACTTTGCGCCTGTCTGCGCCGTAATGAACTGCACCGTGGCGCTGTTCACTGAGCTTCCCTCTTTCAAAATGGAAGATTTGTGGCAGACTGGCATTGGCATGCTTTTTTTGAACGCAGGTGTCGCATCAACATTGAACATTGCGTCAGTGTTTCTGGTAAGTACTTTTTATCCCGCACCTGTCTCTCTCGGCTTTGTTTCCTCATTGCCTATTTGCATTGCTGTCTGGATCTCATTGTTTCACGCTCTAACCCCGACTCCTTGGAATTCTAGATTGGCAAAACATCGAGTTTGGTCCTTGTCCTGGCTGGCATTCTCAAGGCCATTCTCTTGGTTGTGTTGTCGGTTATAATCTGGGGTACCCCCATTGCCCCGCTGCAGATTCTAGGCTACAGCATTGCGTTAGGAGGCCTGACTGTCTACTCTCTTGGCTGGGATCAAATGAAGACACTGACTATTGCCGGCGTGGCATACACCCGCGCCTTTGTTAGCGAGGAAGGCCGGATGTCGCCTTTGATGCGGCGGTCTGTGATTGTTTTCGTGTCAGTTATTTTCATGTTCTTCCTCATGTCGCATATGTTCCCCGCCGGGGCAATTCCAGAACCGGGGCAGGTGAGCGAGGCAGCTGAGCAGGCCAGGGAGGAGACCAGCAAGACTGCTCGCAGCTGGTTTTCGTCATTTGGATGGTAGTATAGCGGACTATCAGGAAGGACTGGACTATGAAAAAGCACTATTACGGACTTGA
This sequence comes from Ceratocystis albifundus, assembly GCA_002742255.2. Lineage (NCBI taxonomy): Eukaryota > Fungi > Ascomycota > Sordariomycetes > Microascales > Ceratocystidaceae > Ceratocystis > Ceratocystis albifundus. Next base: position 331,308 of record MAOA02000038.1, read on the forward strand.
TGCAGATGATGACACTTCCAATTTCGTGCCAAACTGCCCGTATAAGCAAGCATCTGCGTGTATTCAAGTATCAACTAGCGCGTGGGTGTACATGAGGAGGGTGTACTTGGGCATGATCAATATGCCGGATTTGACTATACACTTCCTTTTCTTATATACACTTCAATCCCTATCTCATGTCTTTATTTTTATCTTGTTAGTTTTGTTTTCCCGGGCGTTGCTGTTTGAGCGGCGTAATTCACACAACGCCTAGTCATCTGCTGCTGTCTGTCCATGTCCACACCGCGATGGTAAGACATGTGTCCCTAAAGGTCTCTTTTTTTTTTCAAAAAGGGGTTTTGGCATGCCCTATATCGAGGGGTCGGCTCTAACAGTCTTGGGACGAGGGAGCTACAACTGAAGGACTAGGGAGAAAGAGAGTGAGAACGTGAACAAAGCAGTTGACAGCGATATCTCTTTTCACGCTCACTGCTTCAAGCAGGAGGCGCAGGAAGGCTGGGTAGAGCGGTAGAGGGGCATCGGTAGAGGAAGTTAGTAGGCTCCCTTTCCAAACAGATGAAAAAGAGAGAAGGAAGGGAGAGACCACAAGGCAAAAGAGGCCAAAGAGGTAATCGGGAAGACGTGAAGAGAATACCGGCGGCAGATCGGGCTGCATGTGCATGAACTATGAGCCAAGCATAGAACAGACGGCAGAGACTGAACAAGACACCTCTGCCACTGGATTTGCCTTCTCTGGAAGGGGCAGGAACGGACTCTTTCTCTCTCCTTGTGAAACCCAGCTTGTGGCATTACCTGCCTTCCTCGTTCGTCCATATCACTTCATGGATCTGATCTGCCAAAATGGTAACTCCCTTATTTGAAGCAGGCAATTGCATCAAAAAAAAAGGCCGTCAAACAAGACAAGAAATCTCTTCGTTCTCAACATATCTGTCTTTCTCGGTCTTCTCCTCTCCCCTTTCTCTCTCTTTCTCTCTCTCTCTCTCTCTCTTAAACATATCTTCTTATTTTTGTCTCGTCTTCTTTGGCATCGTTCCGCTTCGTTAATCATTCTTTTTTATTGCTCCTTTTTTTTTTCTTTTTCTGCTTTTTCATACTTGCACTTCTTCCAATTATTATATTTGATAAACATCACAAATAGTCGTCAAATTGTTTACCTTTCTCTTTTCTTCCCATTTTTTTCTACTCAATGCTCTTTTATTTTTCACCTTCGCCCCTCCAATAATAAGTGATAAACGACGGCTACTCGTGTTGCTTGGCTTTATTTATTTCTATTTATATTCTTTTTGTCTGCTAGCATCGTCCGATATTCACCTTTTTCCTCCACGTCGATCAGTCGGTCCAGCCCCGTCGAACCGACAACGGGCCCGTTACTTGCGTCTACGTTCCTTTCTTGCTCTCTTTCCTGGTTTCATCCCGCATCTTTTCTAACGGCTCCTATTTGCTACCCTTTTGTTCTCGCTCTTTCTCCTTTTCTGTTGGCCTGTTTCACATGCATCAGACAATGGGCTTATTCCGTGGGGGGAGTAGTTTGACAGACCACATACACTCGTCGCAACCATCAACTATCCAGTCTATGTGCAATCAACGGCAGCCAACACCCGTTGCATCTAGCACGGTTAGCGCCGCCAACAAACCTGGTTACTGGAAAAACATGCAGGGTCCAAACATGTGGGTGAAACTAGCCATACCATGTCTGACCTTCGGCCGGACCCATCAGCGTCTAATTGATGTGGAAAATGGCGAATCAGGACTAGATAGTGCGCTACGCAGAGAGGGCCTCACTTCGTGTATCGCGTGCTTTGGAGCTTCTATGTTTGCTGGTGAGTTTCCGGTTTCCTGTTTTTTCTTCTTCTGCCATTGTTGTTATTTTGTCGATTTCCCATGACGTCATCTAGCTAACAATGACATGTGAAACGTCGTCTACTATGAAGGATGGGGTTTTTACATCGCAAAGGAACGCCAACGCATTCGCCATCGGCTGGGGATTCCTGGCTCAAAACTTACCGATTTTACTGCATCATGTTTCTGCCCTTGTGTGGTAGTTCAAGAACATGAACGAACTGTGTTTGAACACTGCGTCGAAACCTCCATTACAACGCAACCTACACCGGCGCTACCCATGACCCTAGGTGACCCTAACAATCGCTCGTCCTTCATTACCATCCCTGAAGCTATGTTTTCCAGTCCTCGAACATCTGACGTGCCGCAGGTGTCAATACCGCATTTATACCCAGGCCCTCGCCATGTCATCTGTCAACTTTACGAGAGCGGCCAGAGCTCATCGGAAGACGAGTATCTTGTCCAGGCCAAAGCTGACGCTGCTGCCATTATTGGCAATTTTGAACTTGACGACACCAATCGCAAACCTGTAGCTCGCTTACCTATGCGTCGTGCTTTTAGCGCCACGGCCTCCATATCCACAATCGAGGAAGAAAGCTCGGATGATACAATTGCTGTGGGAATTCCTTCTCGTGACACATGGCCCAATAGCCGATCCGACAATGCTATAAGTGTGAGCAAGGGTAAATCTCATTTGCAACATGGCCAGATGCCGCCGCTGTTGCAGAGAAAGCCAAATTTCACTTCGTCAAACTCTCTACGCCGCCCGAATTCTGCTTCCGATGGAGCAGCACGTGCCTCCCGACGTACGGCACCTAGTGACCAAGAATTTGGCCAGTTCAAATTGCTAGGCCGGCCCCGCAACTGGTCTCCCCTGAATCGCGACAGTGACAAGGCGGCTCGCCTTAACTTCCTAGATGACCAAAACCGCGAGTCAAGTAATCAGAGTGACCGTGATCGAGAGGCTGCAAGTAGTGTGTCACTTCGCCTACACAATGTCCGCCGTCGATGGCACAAGCATGTTAGGGCCATCTCAGAGCCGAGATGGTCATTCGATGAGATGAAGGACTTGAACAAACGAAGTGGAGCTCGAGCAGCCACAGAAGGCAATGCAGAGCATTACCATTCACGCGGCAGCCGGTCTGCCTCACAAAAAATACCATGCGATTTGCCTCTCCAGGCCAACTCATCTACTTCCAGCTCTAATGGATCCTTGGAATTTTCGTCGGCACGAGGCTCGTTTGGGCCGGGTGTGAAATCGTTTGACGGTGGTGCATCAAGTGCGGGTGATGGTAGCGAGACAGGTAATGGCCTTAGCCCAAGCAAAAGCCAGAGTCAAAGGTTGAGCTACAGCCAGCGCCTGAGTCATACCTACCACAGTCAAAACCAAGGCCATACCCAAAGCTATAGCGATAGCACCAGCACCAGCAACGGTCGTTCTAGAAGCGACACGCCAAACGGCAGTGAATCTGTTATCCAGTCCAGAACCCCATCCCACTCTCGTTCTATCTCAGACACGCCCAGAGCACGTAGTCTGCCAGACATGGGAATGGCAGTGGAAGATGGGGCATATCTACGTAAGATGCGGGTAGCACGGTTCTTAGCGCACTGAGTACGTGCGAATGAATATGTGTATGGCCATGAAATGAAAGCAAAGATGGACTTTGTCTCTTCCTTGAGATCGTAAGGGGATGGAGGAAGTGTTAAGGAAGAAAAAAAAAGCAAAAAAGTCAGTTTGACATGGCTAAGACAGCACATGTCTGCCTTGATAGATATACGATTATTGTTACTTGTTAGATACCAGTTATTGATTATAAATTTCATTTGAAGGTGCTATATTCGAGTTTGTTTAGAGTTTACAAGGGAGGGCAGAGTGATAGAAATGCATTGCACGCAGAAAGATGGGGAGGGTAGTATAACAACATGATGGAATATGAGAGGGCGACGAACTGTTGGCAAGGCAAGCAAAAGGAGAGAGGGACAAGGAGGTATCAACAGCAATGATAAGGAAACCAAAACGAAACGCACAAAGAGAAGAGTAAAATATAACAACAAGAAAATAGAAGCTCAAGAGTAAAAAGGAAGAAAAAGAAAATGCTGTGATTGAATTTCAGTCAATGTTTAGATTTTCTTTTCTGATAAAACCCCCCCCCCCCAACTTTTTGGGTTGTTTTTTTGGGGGCGATTTCTTTCTTCGTTCTTGTCTCATCTCGCTTCTTGGTTTCGTGACTTCGTGCTTAGCAGTTCTGGTATAGTAGCAACGGCTCGCCTACGTTTTCGATTTCGGGAATGGTGCACTTCAAGTCAAAGGCTTTGGACAAGACGATTTTGAAGATCTAGAGGTGGAAGACAAGAGATTGGCGGGTTAGTAAATAGTTTAGAGGAGATGGCAAGCGGGACTAAGAGACTCACCTTTTGTACATTGATGCTATGGCTGGTGCTGCTGAATATAAGAGCAGCACGCATTGCCTTGGCGAAACGCCGGGCCTAAATTCAAGACAAAGTGTCAATAAAAACAACAACAAAGTGAGTAGAACAAGACAATGGGCATGGGGTCGAGTCAAGCAACGGAGACAGACGAACGTCATCTCTATTTGCAGACAAAATACGGCATATTACGGTATCATTCCCAGATAAAGAACAGGAACTCACCTGATTGGAAATCTCCTCCTGCTCCTCGCGCGGGAAGTTGACGAAATGGTCATACTTTGTACCAACCAGGATTGGAATAGCAGTCTTGTTGAACCCCCGGCCCTGCCGATACCACTCTTTAATGCTGTTGAGCGTACTCTTGCGTGTTAGGTCAAACATGAAGAGGATGGCTACAGCATCATTGCACACGAGCGGTAGCATGTTGACAAATTCGCGCTGGCCACCAAGATCCCAAATGGAAAATGTGATTTCCGTGTTGCGGATGCTGATAGTCTTTTCCATAAAGTTGACGCCCAGCGTCTGGATATAGTCCTCGTCCCAGCTGCCCTCAACATACTTGACCATCAGACTAGTCTTGCCAATCTGCGCATCGCCAACCATGCCGACCTTGATAACCACATGATCGCGACGAGCCTGCTCAGCAGCAGCAGCAGCAACAGCAGCAGAAGACGATGAAGATGCAGGAGTACTGGCCGGAGGGCGAGATTGGTAATCGTATGATGACGGGGGGTGTTGTGTTTGCTGGCTTTGGAATTGTTGGTGTTGTTGGTGGTGGTGGTGTTGTGAAGAATGTGATGATGTCTGATGTCCTGCAAGCCCTGAGGATGGCCTTGATGATGGTTGCTGATGTATGTGAGATTGCGACTGAGAATGGGAATGAGAGTGGGAGGAGTTGGGCTGATATTGAGACTGTGAGGCCGGCATGTTTTGGTCTAGGGATATGGCTGAGTAGCGGTCGACGAGGTCTTCAGGGCTATGGTTGTTATTGTTGTGGGGGTGATCGAGCTGTGGTGCGATAGCGTCCCCAAAGTTTTGGCTGTAGTGATGGCCGGTAGACGGCCGTGACGAAGGAGCCGAGTATGAGACTGGGTGGTAAGGGATAGAGGCTGGCGAGGGCGAGGGCGAGTCAGCAGCAGACGGGGAGGCGTTGTCGGGATCTGTGGCGGCAGCAGGGGGCGGCCCAGCAATAAGAGTAGCAGAGTTGGTAATAGTGGTGTCTTCGGGGACGGCCTCTGTAGACGTGTAAGATGGCTGCTGAGGGTCCATGATGACCGCGGCGGGAGGAGAAATAGACGGCGGAAAGAAGGAGGAAGACGAGGAAAACGCTAGGGTTGGAATGGAAGACGAAGTCACAAGTCCAAGTGGGAGAGGAGAGGACAGGGCTTTCTTCCTTGATTGGATTGAGAGTAGGGTTATCGTCGGTTTGTTCGCCTGTTATTTTGGTTGAGGAGAAGAAGGAAAGAGAAAGAGAGACAGAGCTGAAGCAGAAGAATAGAGAAAAGCCAAAGATGTAATTTTAGTTTAATATGAGGAGTGAATTCTCGGTTTGATGAAGAGTGACAAAAGAGAAGAAAAAGAAGCAAGAAATCGTCGCGGACTTTGAAGCGGGGAAAGAAAAAAGTAGGGAAAAAGAAAGAATTATTTCAAGTGAGCGTGAAGAAGTAGAAGAAGAAGAACAAGATGAGGCACAAGAAGAAGAAGCACAAAAGAAAAAAAAAAAGAAAAAAAAAAGCGTTTAATCTCAAGGTGACAACACAAACCAAGAATAAAATGAGGATCGTGAGCAAGAAAAAAGATTGAAGAGAGAAAACTGACAGACGCTGTCGTCGACGATATCAACAAAAGACTGAGATCAAGGTACAAGAAGCAGGACAGGGCTGACGAGAATCGGCTAGGCGCTGCCTCCACTAATGTCCCGCATTATCGAGCTGGCTTCTAGCATTGAGACGCCCTATAAGCATGACTGAATAGTGGAGGGACTGCTCTATAAACATAGAGCTTACAGGCCATAGCCCTACAGTGAGTGAGCTACTACAGTTCACTGTTTCCTCTCCAACTGGCGCCTGCAAACGCTTCGACCAGCCAATCAAACAGCATAAAAACTCGAGCTAGGAAATTTCATGCTGGCTGCCGTCCGTCCATCCCCGCTTTTTCTTCTCTTCTTTCTTTGCCTTCGCTTTCGTTTCACAGCCATTCATTACAAGAGCCGCCAAAATAGGCAGGAACCCAAGCCGCCCGCCCGCCCGCCCGCCCCTCTTTTGCCTGTTTGCTTGCTTGCTTGTTTGTTTGTTTACTTTGTTCTTGACAAGGCTGCCATGCTGGGCCTGGCTGCACATACATGCCCTGCCTCCATTGATGCAGCGAGGCCTGGATGCACAACGGCTGGTTGGTGATGTCATTTGCTGGACTACTCTGTTTAACTCGCCGCGTTGTCCAATTATCTACCAGCCCCATTTCATGATGCCTCTCCTCCACAATAATACCGTTCGTTAACAATCCACCGTCCGTTGAAAAGGGCGCCTCTTTCCTCGGGCAAGTACCGTATCTGAAAACAGTGGCTCCATTTTTCTTTTCTCACTCCACTTTTTTTCTTTCCTTGTAAGATGATGCGGTAGAAGAGCCGCAAAAAGCTGTGACGAGCTATCTAGGCTCTAAAATATAGTGGATAGGCCATGGTAGGGCCGTCTAACCCCCACTAAACATTCCTTCCCCTTGCACTGTTTTTTTTTTCTCCCCTGCGGTAACGTAGATACTACTACTTACTATCCCAGCAGCACAAGCCACGAACGAACGAATTGCCGGTCGGCTACGCTACTATCAAGAATTCCTCCTTCAAGGATTGTTTTCCGAGTGTTCAACTCTTCCCGCTTCTTCTTTCTCGCTGGTCCCCGCCATCGCTATTGCCATCGCCATTGCCATCGCCATCGCTATCATTCTATTCTTCTCTTCCCTTCCTCCCCAATCCAACCTCACCCAATATTCATCTGGCTCGCTCCTCGTTCCTCGCCTCCGTCTATTACAATGGCCTCCGTCATCCGGTCCCTTCCTATTGCCCGGGTCTTCACCTCCGCTGTCCCCAGAGGCACTGCCCGGCCTATTGCCCTTGCCGCTAGCCGCCATGCCTTCTCAACTTCTAGGATCGGTATGTTCTTCTGCCTCCTGTTCTCTGCCTCGTGTCTTCACTTCCGTCTCTCTGGCTTCCGGCCTACTCCCCTCTCCATGAATAACACTTCCCGCCTGGCCCCTCGCCGTCTGCTAACCCCAATCTTCTTTTCTTGCCCCTCAAGCTCTCGAGAAGCGCTACGCCAAGGACCACGAGTGGGTTGATCTCGACCTCGAAAAAAAGACCGCCGTTATTGGAATCAGCGAGTATGCCGCGGATAAGTTGGGCGATGTCGTCTACGTCGAGCTGCCCGAGGTCGGTGCTGAGCTTAAGGCTGGTGACACCATGGGCGCCGTTGAGTCGGTAAAGTCTGCATCCGACATCCTCGCCCCCATCAGCTGCCGTGTCGTGCACGTGAACACCACCCTCGAGGATAAGCCCTCCACCATCAACCAGGCTCCCGAGGACCTTTCAGGTGGCTGGATTGCCAAGGTTGAGTTGGACGATGTTTCTATCAAGAGCTTCAATGAGCTGATGACCTTTGCGGACTACGACAAGTTCACCCAGAGCGGCGACCACTAAATAAAGCGGCACATACATAAACATCAGGGCCATGCGATTCTACCCCACCCCGCTGTCTTTGCGGCTTCTTGTCCCTTCGCCAACTCTCAACATTTGTCTCTATCCCTCCCTGCCTGCACATCGATTACTCGGAAGCCTTGTTCTTGTTCTTCAACACTTCAGACAGTTTTGTTACCCTTATCTGATACCTCGCCCTCATCTACGTACTATCTCATGTTCCCTTTTCTTTTTTTTTTTTTTTTTTTTTTTTTCTCTGTGGTACATACATATATAACAAGGGCATCGCCAAAAAAATTGAAAATAACTGCTTTCAATCACACCAGCTAGAGTGACTAGTCACCTCAACCACTGTTTTCGGTCATGTGATTCTTACCGTGTCATTTCCTGACTCCATGTTTAGTAGACCATTCCGTCAATGTTTTTATTCTTCTCTTCCTATTCTTACATGCCCCCCCCCCCCCCCCGTAAAATGTTGACGTCATAGCAGACGACTGTCCTTGTGCCTTGACCTTTTCTACGCGGTCGTTGCCGGTGTTTCTACTTGTTTGACGGGGGCAGTGTGCTTCAGCGCATTAATGCCCTCTAGAATCTTATCCGCACCCATACCTGACAGCTTCTTGGCAATATCGTTGCCAAAGACATGTGCATCTTCCACCGTCTTGATCTCGCGTTTTTCATCTGCATCCACCGCCTCGCTGCCATTTGGCCGAACGACGGTTGCCTTGAGACGTAGGACATCGCCGCCGCCAACCCACAATGTCTCTACACCAATTGGCACGCTGCAGCCACCCTCCAGAGCCCGCATCACGCTGCGCTCTGCCGTACAAGCGAGCCGTGTCTTTTCGTGTTGGATGTCAACTAGTAACTGTGCGATGCGCTCGTCTCCCTCACGAGCCTCAACACCAATAGCGCCCTGTCCCACAGCATGTAGCACGCCAGCACTTTCGCTGTCGAGATACTGCGCGATGCGCTCGCCGTAATCCATGCGCAGCAGACCGGCAGCAGCGAGGATAATTGCTGAGAACGGGCCAGAATCGTCATCAAGCTTGCGTAGCCGGGTCTGAATGTTGCCACGCACATCGGCAAATTCCAGTCCTTGATAGCGCCGCTTCAGCTGGGCAATGCGTCGGATTGAGCTAGTGCCCACCACGCTGCCAGCGGGCAGATCGGCTAGCGACGTGTACTGAGTGCCTAGTGAGGCCTTGAAGACGACTACGTCGCGCGGGTCTTCGCGTTCGGTGATGCAGGCCAGAGAGAATCCGGCAGGGATAGAAGTCGGCATATCCTTGAGCGAGTGTACGATGAAATCGACTTCGTTGGCAGCCAGCATAGCTTCAAGCTCGTTGGTCCACAGGCCTTTTCCGCCAAAGTTGTACAGAGCCGTCACTTGATCCTTGTCGCCAGCTGTAGAAATGCTGTTGACGCGGAACTCATAGTCAGGGTGGAGTTTCTGTAGAGCTTGGATGACGAGATCGGTTTGTTTGAGGGCAAGTGCCGATTTACGACTGCCAATGTTGATGATTGTAGGTTGAGATGGAGCAGACATGGTCTATGTGTCCAGAAAAGAGAGGGATATGGTTATTAGGCGAAGACTGCTTAATAAAGCTCAGCGAAATCTATCTCGTGATCACAAGTGTTGATAGTGACTCAGCGTCAGAGTTTTCCTATTGCGTAATGCTCTTTCCCTGGGAACTAGGAAGCTGGAGTTTTGATAAGAAGTAGTTGCAAAATTAAAAATTTGCTAGTGATATTTCTGGAATCTATAAAATGAAGAAAAAAAAAAAAAGAAATGGTAAACGGAAGGCAAAGTCGTGATGAGAGCTGGGGGAGTTATTGCCTTATGTCTAGACTTCCGCGGCCCAGAGAGTAGGACGTAGCGGGGCCACTGGTATAGGGCCGTGCGAAGACGAGGGATAATGCTATTAGCACGGCCTCGAGTAGAAACTAAGATCTGATAAGGATCGATCAAAATCCGAACCTTGTTTATCAATCAGTAGTCAAAGTGACTCCATCACCACTTTTCTTTTCCTTTCTTTTTTTCCCCCCTTCTTTTATTCCTTTGCTTCCTTCTGGCAGGATGCTTCTAAAGATGGCTCATTAGCTCATTAGAACTTTCTGGTGATAATTACGTTTTCGGCCATGTCTCTAAACTGAATATCCTGATATTTCCACGTGTTACTCTTCACTAGCTTACGTAGCTATAGTTGGAGTAATGTCAATTCATATAACGTAAGCGGAAGCAAAGACAGCCATACGGAAACATGCAAAGAATGACCGCTTCTGTCAGAGGTCCTGTAGAGCTCCCCAAAGAGTCCAAGACTGCGGCAGAGTGAAGACCCTCGCTTCTTGGGTCCCCTCTTTCTTAATGCGCCATTTCCTGTTGTCGGCCCTTCATTATCCATTGTTTCCCCTAACCTCCTAAGCGATCGTAACACTAGATGTCATCACCATAAATTCACGCTGTGCTGATATACTGCGCTTTACTTACATATATCTATTCTCTCTTGTTTTGTTGAGCCATGTCTTTAGCATTTGGCAGACCAATAGCCCTCTTGGGCTTTGGGTCTGGCTCGGCTCTAGACTCGTCTATCTCGAGGGGAGCTTGATGTCTAGGTAAGATACTACAGTAGCTGCAATGGCCAAACTGTGCATGGAAAGTTCTTCAAATGTAGTTGCTGATTTCCTCGCTCTGCAGCTTTGAGACACAGTCGCATCCTTGTGTCTCCTCCAAGATGCCATTGGAACTCGACTGCTTCGACAGCGGTCTCTTCTAGAGTCGCAAGTCTTGCGTTGTCGGACGGGCTAAGACTCCTTTCTCCAAGGCGTACAATAAATGCGAATATAGCCTTGACTCGCTCGCACTCTACTAAAGCCGCTTCTAGTGTTTCGGCTTCGGCTTCCGCTTCTTATTCGTCTTCTTCACAATCTGCCCCTGTCTCGTCCACCCCATACAGCGTCCTCACCGTCGGCGTGCCCACGGAAATATATCCTGGAGAACGCCGCGTAGCTGTTGCCCCTGCAAATGTTGCTGTTCTGCTGAAAAAAGGCTTTGCACATGTTATCGTCCAGTCTGGTGCTGGGGCTCTAGCTGGCTTCCCTGATTCCGCTTATCGAGCCGCGGGAGCAACTATCCTCACTGAGCCTAGCTTAGTTTGGAAGAATTCTGATATCATCCTTAAGGTCCGAAGCCCTAGCTTAGATGAAGTGCCACACGTAAAAGCCGGCCAGACCATCTTGTCCTTTGTCCAGCCCGTCCAGAACAAAGTGCTGGTGGATAAGATCGCCGCTCAGAAAGCCACGCTCTTCGCCATGGACAGAGTCCCGCGCATATCCCGTGCTCAGGTATTCGATGCCCTCAGCTCGATGGCTAATATTGCCGGATACAAGGCCGTTTTGGAGGCTTCCAATACGTTCGGCCGCTTTCTGACTGGCCAAGTAACAGCTGCCGGGAAGATCCCTCCCTGCAAGATACTGGTTATTGGTGCAGGAGTAGCGGGACTCAGTGCTATCGCCACAGCTCGCAGAATGGGCGCCATAGTACGCGGCTTTGATACGCGGCCGGCCGCCCGCGAACAGGTGCAATCTTTAGGAGCCGAGTTTATCGAGGTTGAGGTAAAGGAGGATGGCTCTGGTGTTGGCGGCTACGCCAAGGAAATGTCCAAGGAGTTTATTGAGGCTGAGATGAAGCTGTTTGCTGACCAGGCTCGTGAGGTTGACATCATAATCACAACAGCGCTGATTCCTGGCCGCCAAGCGCCGGTCTTGATTACCAAGAGCATGTTGGACGTCATGAAGCCCGGGTCTGTGATCGTGGACTTGGCCGCCGAGGCCGGGGGCAACTGCGAGGCCACTGTAGCTGGGAGTCTGTCCGTCTACAACGACATCAAGATAATCGGTAAGCATTGGTATCCCCTGCGCTTGTCCTATTTCACTGCTGATCTGGGTGTTTCATCTTTCCAGGCTACACTGACCTGCCTTCACGTCTCCCCACGCAGTCTTCGACGTTGTACTCTAACAACATCACCAAACTGCTTCTATCCATGACGCCCATCGACAAACACTTTGGCATCGACCTCGCTGACGAAGTTGTCCGCGGGAGCATCGTGGCTCTCAATGGTGAAGTTCTTCCTCCTGCTCCGCATCTAGCCCCCCCTCCCCAAAGGCCTGCGGCATCCCGTACCGATGCTCCCTCTGCAGTTCCCGCTCCTGTTATCACTCCCTTACGTAAAACAGTGCGTGAAGTCGGTGCTATTACCTTGGCTATGGGCGCTATTTTGAGCCTCGGTAAGGCTACCGATCCGGTCTTTATGGGTAACGCTATGATTTTTGCATTGACATCGTTGATTGGCTATCGTGTGGTATGGGGTGTGACACCAGCACTTCACTCACCTCTAATGAGCGTTACCAACGCCATCTCGGGCATGGTTGGCGTTGGAGGGCTATTTGTTCTAGGCGGGGGATACGGCCCGGAGACACTGCCACAAGCACTAGGTGCTGCATCGGTTGTTTTGTCATTTGTAAACATCTCGGGTGGCTTTGTTATCACGAAGCGCATGCTCGATATGTTCAAACGTAAGTTTCCCTGCCTCCAATGTTGCGCTGTTACCAGGCCTTATTTAACGCAATGCCTCGCCCCTATAGGCCCAACGGATCCCCCTGAGTATCCGTACCTTTATGCTATTCCCGCCGCTCTTTTTGGCGGGGGTTTTCTTACTGCAGCATCTTCCGGAGCAGCTGGCCTAGTCCAGGCTGGATATTTGATTAGCTCGGTACTATGTATCGGCTCGTTGACTGGCCTGGCCTCGCAGGCTACCGCAAGAATGGGCAGCATGCTGGGAATTCTGGGAGTCATCTCGGGCGTGCTGGCTTCGCTTTTGGCTGTCGGCTTCACGCCCGAGGTCTTGACTCAATTTGGTGTATTAGCGTCAGTCGGAGCTGGTATTGGTGAGAATTATCAAGTAATATTGCATCTTCGCTGTGTTGTTGGTGTGGCTAACGGACGGTTTCGCTAGGATTGCTCATTGGTAAGCGCATCACCCCAACCGACCTTCCGCAGACTGTTGCTGCACTGCATTCTGTGGTTGGTCTAGCAGCTATGATGACAAGCATTGGCAGTGTCATGTCCGGGATTGATCATGCTACCAGCCTTCACTTGATCACAGCCTACCTTGGCGTCCTTATTGGTGGGTTCTTACTTAGCTCACATCACGCTTATTGTTGGTCTGAAGCATACTGACATGCAGGTAACGCCATACTCTAGGCGGAGTCACATTTACTGGCTCTGTCGTGGCCTTTATGAAGCTTGCCGGCCGCATGTCTTCTAAACCGATACGCCTGCCCGGAAAGCACCTCGTCAACAGCACTTTGCTTGGCACTAACATGGCAACTATGGGCGCATTTTTGACCCTGGCGCCTGGATCACCAGCGATAGCGGCTATGGCTTTAGGAGCTAATGCTTTGCTCTCGTGTATCAAAGGAGTGACTACCACAGCAGCTATCGGAGGTGCCGACATGCCGGTGGTGATTACGGTGCTGAACGCTTATAGTGGCTTTGCACTAGTTGCCGAGGGCTTTATGCTAGACAATCCGCTATTGACTAGTGTTGGAGCCTTGATTGGCGTATCAGGCTCGATCTTGTCGTATATTGTAGGCGAACTAACAATTCATTTGACTCCAAACCATAGGGACTGACACTCTTTGACTACAGATGTGTACGGCTATGAACCGTTCACTGGGAAATGTTCTCTTCGGTGGCATGGCAGATCCCGTGTCGCAATCAGATTATAAGATCGAAGGCACTATTACCAAAACTAGTGTTGGCGATGTAGCTGATGCTCTTGTTGGTGCTGAGAACGTTATTATCGTTGTCGGCTACGGTATGGCTGTTGCCAAGGCACAATACTCAATCAGTGAGATCACGCGCATGCTGCGTTCCAAGGGCGTCAACGTGCGCTTTGCCATCCACCCGGTAGCCGGCCGAATGCCAGGACAGTGCAATGTTCTGCTGGCTGAGGCAAGCGTGCCTTACGACATCGTGCTGGAGATGGATGAGATCAATGACGACTTTAGCGACACGGACATCACGCTGGTTATCGGAGCTAATGATACGGTAAATCCAATTGCGCTAGAGCCAGGGAGTTCGATTGCCGGGATGCCGGTGCTGCATGCGTGGAAGAGTAAGCAGGTGGTTGTCATGAAGCGTGGAATGTCTAGCGGTTACGGTAAGCGACAATATGTTCTCAGGCAAGAGAAGCCACAAGTACTGACAGGCCATCATCTATAGCCGATGTGCCAAACCCTATGTTCTTCATGCCAGGAACACAGATGTTGTTTGGAGATGCCAAGACATCTTGTGACGGTAAGCAGAGAAAGCACATTGGTGCCCATGAGTCCGTGTTGCTAAAAGCTAACATTTTTTTAAAAAAAAAATAAACAGCTCTAAAGGCGGCTGTAGAGAGCAAGCTGACATAGCGTAGACGAGGGTAACAAAGACTGTCTGCAAGTTAATGCATAATGTAATACAATACAATACATGCCCTCCACGATGCATGCTACGATGGATATGCACGGGAATCACGCGATCCAACTGGTAGAAATGTGTTTGATCTTGGTCTGTACTAAGATTCTGTCTGGTGTTTGTTCTATACGCGATATCACTGCGTGTCTGTTCTTGGTGGACTCGGCGCGACTCAACCACGATTTATATGGTGACGATGAGCGCTGTACCTTGTTTCATTTACTGTCTATCGGCGACCTTGGGTTGCCAGGCAGAGAGCTTAGGTACGGTTCTGCATATCAAGTTAGCGGGAGAAAACAGACCTCAAGGATAGCATTTTGGTGCCCGGGATTTGACGACTCACGTGCTGTACGGTTTGTAGGCGCCTGGTGTCGCTGTGAGGTTGATAATCGACTCAGGGCGCTCCCATTTGCGCACCTTGGTTTGCAGTAGTGCGTCCTGTGTGGGGGGTTGATCAACGGCGTAGGAGATCCAGGCGTGCCAGCCAGGCTCGATGTGGCCACTATCGAGGAGACAATTAGTACTAATTGAACAGCCGAGCGCGGTCAAGAGGAGAGAGGCTCTTGGTTTGAGTGGAAACGTTGAGAGAGACTGCCGACTGTCGAGGAGGAATTGTGTTCAACATACGCATCGTAGTCGTGCTTCTTATAATCAACCCAGCGAGTACGGACTATACGCAGAGTTAGAGGTTTATCTTAGTTTGCGGATGACTTTTGACGGGTGGTGGGCTCTTACGGGGGAGTTCCTCGTTGTTTTCGTAGTACTTGTTGCCGAACTTGTCGGTGCCAATCAGCTGGCCATACTTGGTGTCGCCTATTTTGGTTTGTCAGTTATGCGCTTCTGGTAGTATCTGCAGCTTAGGGGGGCAATCACACCAATGTACTAGTGGTGGGAGGGGAGGCCCATCAAAGAGCGTCTAGAGGTTAGCCTGCGACTGGCATCAGGACTCTCAGCAGCAACAACTACCGGGACAAGAACGAATGAATAGACTTTACCATCATCTGGATAACATATTGCTACATGCAGGGAAGAATGACAGTTAGCGTTGTGATCAGCAGCACATCTAGGGAGCAGCTTGAAGCCTGCAGACAAACCTTGAAGCCGATCTTGCGCAGATTGCTCAGCGTTCTCGTGATTGTTGACATCGCGGCTTAAAAGCGACAGTAAAAGCGCTTTAGGCAAAGAATAAAATGGAATAAGAAAGGACCAGGAGAGCGTGGTTGTGAGCACAGAATTGCAATTGATGCTTTCTCGGGGTTCTGAAAGTATCGTGAGCTTCGCCATTGCGTATTCGGGCGGGCGTGATGGCTAAATACCGGGTAATACAGGCATGATCCACGGCAGAATATGCTGCTGCTAGAGAGCAACTATACAGTGGACTCCACTCCTTGTACCACCAAGACGCAAGTGATGGCTTCATTACCAGCCTACTAAGTAAACAAGCTGCTCTTCTAGATCTAGTGGCTCTCCGCTTCCTACGCATCTCTATTAATATCCATTCACTATGTTTCAGAGTCTTAGGCGGTGTGCACCCCGTCTTTGTGGGCAGACTCGTCAGCTCTCTCTCCGATCAACCGTATATCAACCGCAATGCCGTGCGTATTCTTCGGCTAATGGCTCGGCCTCGTCCGTCTCCGCGGATGCAGCGGCCGGTTATTTGGGTGCTGGAAGTGTGGTACCAATAGTCACTGAGCTAGACCAGATTGCGCCGTCGTTTAATATCGATGGCTCGCAAATCCAGGTGATTCGGTCCCCTGCTGACTTCTACAAGACCCTCAAGGTAAATAAATAGACGACGAGTCTTTGAAATGCCAAGATTCCAGCTTAGTGCTCTCGTGGCTAACGGCCCAACAGGACAAGATTCTCTCGGCCAAGCGCAGGGTCTTTCTCTCAACCCTGTACATTGGCAAGTCTGAGCGTGATCTGGTATGTACACTTCTTGGCCTCTTTCGTTCTCACCACCAGCTAACCTGGCCTTTGCTCTTCAAGATCAACACTATCCAGGCTGCCCTGCGCACCAACCCACAGCTTCAAGTCAGTATCCTGACTGATGCCCTGCGAGGTACGCGGGAGGCGCCGCAGCCCTCGTCAGCGTCGCTACTTGCACCGCTAATCAGCGAGTTTGGGGCTGACAGAGTCGAGATCCGCATGTACCACACGCCTAACTTGACCGGCCTGCGCAAAAAGCACATACCCAAGCGCATCAATGAGGGCTGGGGACTACAGCACATGAAGCTTTATGGCATGGACGATGAGATTATCTTGTCAGGGTGAGTTTTGGCTGCAACTGAAGCTGTTAAACCTCACGGTGTTATTGGTTATGCTGACTAATCTATAGCGCTAATTTGTCCATGGACTACTTCACTAACCGCCAAGACCGCTATCATCTATTTTCCTCAAAAGACATCACGGAGCACTTCAGCAAGTTACATCACGCCGCCGCATCGCTCAGCTACTTGATCAAGCCTAGCCATGACCCTGCTGGCTTTGAGATGGTGTGGCCCAACGCCGGCCCCGCACCAGTTGAGAACCCCACCGCATTTGTAGCCCATGCAACGTCTGTCTTGACCCCTCTAATATGCCTATCGCCGACTACAGCGGCCCAGCACAACCCAGCTCCTAAGAATACGCGTGTGTACATGCTCTCGCAAATGTCACAATTGCTCCGGCCTGATTGCTCCACCGAGCTCCCCGCTGTCACGCACATTCTCCAAACCCTCTCACGTCCGGAATACGCCCAGTCTTCGTGGACATTCACTGCCGGCTATTTCAACCCAGCGCCATCCCTGACAAAGCTGCTACTTGGCTCGGCTTCTAAAAGCGGTACTGTCATCACGGCCTCGCCCCACGCCAACGGCTTCTTTCAGTCCAAGGGCGTCTCAGGAATGCTGCCCGATGCCTACACCTATCTAGCACGGCGCTTTCTCCGAGCCGTCCATACAGCTGGCCGAGATTCGTCAATCACGCTCAAGGAGTGGCGTCGTGGATGTGTCACAAAACCGGATGGTTGGACATATCACGCCAAGGGCCTTTGGGTAACGCTACCTGGTGACAACAACCCAGCCATCAGCATTGTGGGTAGCTCCAACTATACCAAGAGAAGCTACTCGCTGGATCTGGAAGCCGGGGCATTGATCGTTACACGTGACGAGGAGCTGAAGCAAAAGCTAGGTTGTGAACAACAGTGGCTACAGGAATACGCGTCCAAGACTACGATAGATGATCTGGCAAAACCAGAGAGACGCGTAGGCATTCATGTCAGGTTAGCCATGTGGTTTGTGCAAGCTGTAGGAGGGGCCTTGTAAGTGATTAGAGGGCAAGTCGAAGACTGTCAACGATCACCATGTATTATATATCTGTATTATTATTCCCACGTTGCATTGCATTAGATAGCATGTCTTAACTCTACATTTTACTCTTCGACATTAAGCTTGATCACGGCATTTTCACGGGAATCAACGTAGGGGCATTGATAAAGCACAAAGGAGGGAAACTATAGGAATACATATAATGTACAAGGGGCAGTAATGAAAGCCATATGGCATAGCGCTGTCCCTTTCTTGCTCTCTCAGCCACAGCTTCATCAACCACATCCGCCTCACCGCTTGGTCCAGCCACGGCCATTCGACAGACCACGGATGCGCTTCGTGTACTTCCAAAGGTGGCGGTACTTGGGGCCTTGGCGCTTGGCTTCCCAACCACGGGCCTTGCGACGGGGTTTGAGCGAGTGCACCCGGACTCTGCGGAACACCTGGCCAAGGCCGTCATACTTGTTCCGTTCCATGACAGCGGCCATGTTCTCATCCCACACAGTGCGGAACAGGTTGAAACCAATGGGCGCGCAGCCGGTCTTGGAATTGAAGCTCTTGACACTGAAGCCAAGGCGCTCAGAATGCTGCTCCTTCAGCTTCGCCGTATCCAACGGCTCAAGGCCTGGCTGCTCCAAAACCACAACAGCTAGACGGTGGTAGGGCGCACCCTCGTGGGCATAAGGCGCCATCCACGGGTGCACGAGCTGGGAGGGGTCGCGGATGTGCCAGAGTGGCAGCGAAGAGACAGTGGGGTCGAAGGGGATGTTCACGGCCAGGAAATGGCAACGCTTACAGTAGCTGTCGTTCTCGACATCCGGGACATCCAAATCGACCACAGCCACAGAGAGCAGGCGTGGACCTGGGTTGAATAACTGCACGTTGAGACGCACGGGGTGTTCGCTTACAGCACTGTTGACGATAGCACCGGGCTGGATCTTCTTGCGGTGAAAGTGTAGACGCACTGAGGCCGTGGGATCCAATTTGGGCAGCATATCAGGAACAATGTTAAACTGTTTGATGCGCTGCATTGTGATGAGGTATTCGTACGAGCGCCACTTGCGGTGAGCCAAGTAGCGGTAGATGGGCTTGTTCATGTCGCCTACAGCAGAGGAGCGTGTTAGCCTTTCAATGTTTTTTTTCTGTTGCTCCTGAATTCTTGTGTGCTGTGCCTTGATTGGGGGATAACTCACCCTCGCCGTCTTCCGACCTTCGACGCACTACTGGATCATTGATATCTGCCAGGATCTGAAGCTGATCCACTCTCTTCCGCAGGCTCTGTAGCCTGAGATCACGGCCGGCTTTGCCTTGCTTGAACGCGCTTCCATCACTCCGCTCCAGATTTTCAATAAGCTCGGCCTTCTCCTTTAGCTCTTTAATCTTATTTTCGCGGTCGGCCTTAAGAATCTTGCGGGCCTCCTGAAAGCATTGGAACGGCAGCTGCTCAAACGGCAGATTTTGGCTTGTGCGAATAGCCATACGACGACGACGAGAACCAACTGGAGGCTTGCCAGCCTTTTGTAGGGCTAGCTCAGCAGCCAGACCGACAGCCGTGTTGGGGTCAAGGGTTGTAGGGTCAAGCTGGGCAGCGGGTGCGGCGTCCGTTGTCTGGCCGACCGGGGCCGTAGGAGCATCAGAGCGGGCGGCAGCATTCATTGAGAATGGCCGAATAGCCAATTTCACAGGGCCATTTCCAGACAGCCCACGCAGCAGAGGGCGCGCAAGCGAAGGGCACCGCGACATGGCGGTTTCGTTTTAACCCGCCAACAGACAGCCGGAAAAAAACGGCGGGCGGGGGAGGGGGGGATGGAGGGCGGGAGAAGAGGGGTGGGAACTCGAGGGATGCCGGAGCTAGTCGGAGCGGGAAAGCCGGCGGATGCTCGGTAGCTTTCGTCGCAATAATATGAAGAGGCAGCTAGCAGGCCGTAAGATGGTAAAAAAAAGCTTGACTGTGTTCTGGCGAAGGGCTCGTGATGCTGCATAGCCAAAGCACAAATTTCCTAAGCTTTTGAGTATGCCCCACTATAAAGCTAAGGACGGCTGCCAGCTAGTGTCTGCCAGCTGTAATTGGCTGCCATATGTAGTCAAATAGCCATGCTGACATCTGCAGCCACCTGCCAAGGCTGAGAATGAGGCACACAAAGCTTTTCATAGCAACGCACCACCAAAAGCCGTCAATCAACTCGACTTGACGATCCTCGGATTCTGAGTTTAGGCTCTCAATTTTACCCCCAGACTGAGATCCCCAGTCCCGGCACGCCTTTCTTTGCTCTCTTGCTCTTTTCGCTTGTCTTGGGACTCTTACTCAGCTCTTTCAAACCCTTCAGCCAAGCTTCAATGGCTGGTTCCGGAATTCGCAGTCTCACGGAGGCTTTACGGTCTTTGTCAGTGTCTTCGGCTGCGCCTATCAGATCAGGCACCTCCGTGATAGCAGTATGATGCGCTCTTTCTTTCTATCCTAAGATATTTGCAGGATTAGCGTTAACAATTCTTCTAGAATAATGCCCGTCTGGTAGGCATGAACCGTAGTATAACTACTACCTCTACTGCCACGCCCCAAGCCCTTACTACTGGTATGGATGTCTTCTTTCGATCCACCTCCTTCCCAATCTTCGATTCGTTGTTCTCCCCCACCCCTCCTCTCCTCCATGGTACTCGCAACGAAACGCCCACTAACTCCGTTCTCCAGATGTCCCCGTCACCATCCACTCCTTTCCAGCTCTAGAGCCCGTTAGTCTCGAGCAATGGTCTTCACAACACCTCTATGTCCCCCTTCGCCGCGACATTCTTCATAGAGCTGTCGTTTTCGAGGGCGACAACACACGACAAGGAACGGCCTCAACCAAGACACGGTGGGATGTACATGGCTCGAAACGCAAAGTCCGGCCACAAAAGGGCAGTGGACGTGCGCGAGCCGGCAGTCGCCAATCGCCTGTCTTCCGCGGTGGAGGTGTTGTCTTTGGCCCACATCCGCGCGACTTTGGCACTGACCTACCCCGCAAGATGTACGACAAGGCGTGGCGCATGGCCCTCTCTTACCGCTACCGTCGCGGTGAGCTAGTCGTGTGCGAAGACGGCATGGAACTGCCTCTTATCTCCGACTTCACTTCTCTGCGTGATGCCAACTTCCTCGAGCCACAGCTCGTCGCTGGCTACCTGCGCAAGCAAGCCGTACAAATGCTCGAGGCCCACCAATGGGACCGCTCTCACGGCCGCACTCTGTTCATCACCAACGATGTCCGTGACAACCTTTTTGATGCCCTAGATGAGGCCGGCGATCATGGCCGTGTGCTGGTTTCAGATGAAGTTGATGTCAAGGATCTTTTGGAAGAGGGCCGGCTCGTCGTTGAACGTTCGGCTTTACAGCGCCTCATCATGGAGCACCAGAGCGATCTAATCAGCAATATTATCATTGATGGTGTCTTGCCAAAGGGTCCAGAACTAGGCAAAACGATTGTGCCATGAGATACAAAGAGCAAAGTCCGGTAAAATTATTGAGAGAATCAAGGGCAAAACTCTAGTCGAGAAAAAGACAAGACGTACTAGCAATGAAAGAAGCAAAGGTTGGAGCCGCGATGGCATGTAGCACTATTGCACTGCTTTCTGTGTAGAGCAGTGTCTGTACCAAATATATATGTATAATACCAAGCGAGAGAATACCGCTACCGCTGGACGAGGTTACAAGACAAGACGTGCACATACACATGCACGTACATAAACAAAGCGTGCCGTGTATAACAGATGTCACATATTCAACGCCAAGATTAGGTAAGAAACAACGCTTTTTTAAATCCAGGGTGACGTACAACAGGCACATCAAGGCCTGTGCAAAGACAGAATTCAAAAACTATGCCATAAGCAAACAAACTCAAACACCATTCATAAGAGTCCAGGAGGCGTCATGAATCATGAAAGAAAGCACACCATGGGGAGCACGCTCTACAGTAAACTCCCCCCCCCCCCCCAAAGAAACCTTGTTCATAGGCCCATTAATTCACACACGTTCATGCTCATCATCTCATCATAATATGGTTGGTACTGTCCACCTCTATCGGGATTAGCCCCCAACACTGGTTCACCCCCGTCTCCAAAGCGAGCCACTGCCTGAGCATTTAAGCCCTCAGGGAAGCCGGGCATGCAAACTTGCGGGTCACGACTGGTCAGAGCATTTGGAAAATTAAAGTCTAGATCTACAGAGCCTGTAGACATGAACGGGACTTGTGTTATGGGTGTAGAAATCGGAAGAGATTGGGTAGATGTATTGGTCTCCGGGGGCGAGATAGGGGCTGTACTTTGACTGGGGCATCTCTCAGCGGCCAAAGAGAGGACTAGTTCAGGAGCCTGGGCAACAGCCTGTGCCAAAGCCCGCGCCGCAACAGTTAAAGAACGGCTTCGCGATGCTCGGTTATCACCAACTCGATTCTGCGAACGAGGCGGGAGAAGGCCCGACGCCATTTGATGTGGCGGGGTGCTCAGACGACATGTATTTTGCTTGTTGGGAGACACTCCTTGATGGACGTCCTGCTGAGAACGCGGCTTGGCATATGGGAGACTAGGCTGGGCTGGTGGAACCTGCTTCCGAACGCCTTGCAAGTAGTTATTTTGGACGTGCGAGAACTGGGATGGCTGGTACATGTCTACCGGTAGATTTTGCGGTAAAGGCTGGACTGGCTGGACTGGCTGCACCATAGCATTCATGTCCCAAGTCTGGGCATCTGACACCTGTTCTTGGTTCAGGCTACCAGGCTGAAAATCGCCCTGGCCAGGTATTGTCAAGGTCCCGTGGTTCAGCCCCGTCGCCGAAATTTGCGCCTGTGCCTGTGCAGCGACTTTCCCATAGAGATACTGGCCGATCTTGGGGTCATTACAATGAGCATGGCCCTGGACCACGGCATGCAAGCGCTCTACTTCTGCGCAAAGATCCCGGACCTCTTGATGCAACCGGCTGTTTAACTCGGTTGTTCGCGCATATTCTTCCTCTCTCATCATGCGTTCCATCTTTTTCTTGTGGCGAGATCGAGCTGCTGCATGCCGGTTTCTCTGTCTCGGGGTCAGAGGACGTTTCTCGTCTTTCTGGGTGGCAGCAGTGGGAAGAGCGGAAGCATTGCAGGAAGCATAAGGCGCAGCAGCTAAAGCAGGAACTTTCATTTGGCTTTCCGCCGCATCTGGAGCTGGGTTGGCTTGGGCACGGGGGAGGAAGGGGCCACTGCTGTCATTGTAGCTGGTATATGAGCCCTGCGATGAGGGTCTTGTAGAGCTGCGTGACATAACAACCGAGCTGCTCGTCGAAGATGTCTGGGCTGAGGTTAAAGACGAGGCCCTATTTGAAGCAGCCAATGGCAGAAGCATCTGGGGTTCCGGGGCAGCGGGGCCATTGGCAGTAGCATGCACTAGAAGCGGAGAAGGTATTAAGCTCTGTTTTTCGCCCGTTGGTTCGCGATCACTTGCGCTGCCAAGAGCACTGGAGAATTTGTGTCCGAATTCATGAATCACCAGATCATCAGAATCCGAATTGCCGGCCAGGAACCCGGAGTAGCTGCCGGGGGAAGGCATAGCATGGACAGAAGTAGGAGAGATTGAGTCTGAAACAAGGGCATCAATTATGGGAGGTGAAGAATGAGAGGCGCTCGGCTTGGGAGACAGTAGAGCTCCTTCTGCAACAATACATTGGTTCTGCATAGAGACATTCGGCCAGGCCATGTCGGCCAAGAGAATCAAGGAGCAATGGTTGGTCTTATCTAATCTGATCTGAGCAACAAAGGCTGCTAGGGGTGACCGGCGTCTAAGAAAAAGGCAACAGCTCGAAATAGTCCAGAACACAGGAATAGGAAGGAATGAAAATTCAAATATTAAGCAATAGAATGCCGGTGTTCGAGGTTACCGGTAGAATGAAGCAGTTGCCTGTTATGTCTTGTAGGTAGGTATGATAGTAGGGGGGAATCTGACACAAAATCTAGATTTGCAGTTGTTTTTTCAGGCTCAAGGCCGCAAAAGATAGACCGATCCGCGCTTCTATAGCTTCAGCGACTTTCCAGTAGAGAGCAACCGAGAAAGCTAGCTGCGGTCGCACGAAGTCTGAGGTCTGAGACTAGCCTTGAGGAGACAGGTCGAATGGTGGGCCAAGCTATGCGTGGTGGACTGCTTCTCCTAGTCCTAGTCGACGTAAATGAATATTAGAGTATCTGCGTAGAAGCTAACAAAGAGGCGACCACGAATATGAAGAAGTAGAGTCTGGAAGCTCTGATAAGATCGAGGCAAATTGTCAGCAGCAATAAAGGGAAGAGGAGATTAAACCGCGGCGAAGACAGCCGGTAGGAGGAAAGAAGACTATGGAGGAAGAAGGGAAATCAATCCTCTTTTGTAGCATGGGCGCCTGTCAGATTCATATAATATACTACTTTCCCAGAGACCGCTTAGACTGGGAAGCGGCACGACTCAGCGAAGGTAATATCTTATTTCAATTTGTAGACGAAGCGACGCAAGCCTGATTCGAGCAGTCATCCGACCAATCACAGCACGGCCGCTTTTCGTCACTTTCCTATTTCTGACTCTTTTTGCGACTCCATTTCTCCATGCCCTACCACACGGCCCAGTCTTTGGTATGTCTCTTGTTAAATTCAGCTCGATTCTTTATATTTATCTATTTTCCTTGTGTTTCGCTTTTCCTAGTGCGCGTCAGGCCAACTTGTCACTCACTCCCTGTCCTGAGAAGAAAAAAAAAGAAAGTAAAAAAAAAAATATGCCGACCTATGATTCGGGACGGGGCTTCGATTAAAGCTTCTTGGTCGCTAGACGGCTGCCGATTGCCAGCTTATTAGCTACCCAACAAGCCGATACAACGGTTTCGTATTGCCCTTGGGAGTTGGGGAGGGGGGGAGCAAGAGGTCAGCAAGAGATAGAGCAAACTGGTACGAGACTTGCATTGCCTAGCCCATATGAACAGCATAGCTGGGTCTTCTCTTTGCTTCTCAATTCACACAGAAACAAAGTCACTATTTTCATGTTTCCCATCCTCCTCAAAGCAAAGGTAGTAACAGCCCCAGAAGACACGGATATTCATGTGTTTCAATCCACACTGACACAGTTTGCGCTGCGTTGCGAGCGGCAAAGAAAAAGAGATAAGAACAGAAGAGCAAAGAACGAGATAGCAATTGCTGCTGCGCTATGAAGAAAAGCTACGCTACCGGCTACTACCTTACAGCTTTGCCTCAACCTCCTCCTAGCGAAGGTCGGCGGCGGTCTAGAGTGGGGCCAAAAGTATTAGCTCGGGCAGGCTTGTTTATTGCCAAATCGGGCTATGCGGTCAAAAGGCCATATATACTTGAACACATGTGCCTTATCAGCCCCTCCTCCCTTTCTTAGTCAATGCTCAAGAACATTGCTGTGCTGTGAATGTGGATGGATGCATCTTGTGCCTTTCTTTGGCATGTGTCTCACGTCATGCGCAAGGTAGAAACGAAATGAAAAGTGAAAAAGAAAAAGAAAAAGAAAAAGGGAAACCAAATAGAAAAAGAATTTGCCAAAAGGGTGGCCCTTCATAACAAGACAAATGACCCCGTTCTATAGTAGCAGAAGTAAGCAGCTCACGGCTTCAATCTCCAAAGACATACACACTACAGGATAAAGAGGCAAAGGGCCGATCTTCGCTTAGCCTATGACACGTCCGGCTTTCGTTTTTCCCTGACTTGCGCATATGCTATTCCCTATCTCCTCATGACTTCGCGCGTCCTTTTGTAGCCCGTTATGGGGGATGGGATGGAGGGGTGCTCGTGACATCGTCATTCCTCGATGCTTTATCGGTGTTTTCAGCCATTGCGGTAACAGGCCAGACCGCCGGGTCTGCAGGCATGGGTCTGCGCCTCTGTCTCCCAGGCCTTGTCTTCCCCCGGTCTTCCAAGTTGCCAACCCAAGTCTAGTCAAGTCCACGCAAAAGTCCAAGGCCAACTAGTAGCACAAAGAAGCACCCCTCTCCTCCTTCTTCTGCCAATTGTGACGTGGGCGAGCGGCATCAGCATCAGCATCAGCACCAGCACCAGCACCAGCACCAGCACCAGCACCAGAAACAACAGAACCGGCAAATAAGCCAAGCCACTCGAACAACCCCACTCCTAAGCACAAAGATGTGTGTGCTGCGTTGCTTGGAAAAGAAGCTCCAATTTTCTCAACAAGCCAGGCCAATCCAAAGCCACCCCCAAGTCTGTCTCTATCTCCCTTACCATCCTAGCCAGGCTAAATGAATCAGTTAACCCACCCCCCTCCCCTCCCCAACTGACTCGTGCTGTTGCCAAGCTGTACGATGAGGATGAGACACAGTTTCTGATCGATGTTCCTTTTCTTGCTCCCTTACGGCTCATTGGCCATGGATGAGATCCTGCCTGAGCTTTTCCGTCTGGCTATCTATCCCGTCTCTCTGTCTACTTTGTTCGATCTGCTGATTTTTTTGCCTCTTGATTCTAGCTTCTGTTGGGGGGGAAGACAATATTGGGGAATCTAAGCCTCTGCTTGCTCTCCCAGTTTACAAATTGGCTATTCAAGCAGGTCTTGCCCCCTATCAACCGCCCCAAGAACCGGAAAAAGAGGGAAATAAAAAATAAAAAAAAAAGAAAAGAGGAAGACCATTCGAAGCCTAAAAGCAAGTACCAACAATCATGCAAGAATCTCACCACTTGAAATAAACCATTTGAATGAAACCAAGTGAATGAAACATTTCAACGGAGTGGAATCTCAGACATGCGAGAGACACTACAAACCTATAATCCCACCCTAAGGGATCATCGGCTGACTGACCTGCTGTCTCGCTGACTCGGGCTTTGGCTCGTGACCAATCAGAGTTGAAGCCTTGCAAAGTCACCCATGCTGTGGCCTAGAACCTGACTCGCCGTTGTCTACGTTGTCTACTACAAAGCATGTGTGGCTACTACTGTTGTGGCGTTCTGGGACAAGGTGTGGCGCTAGGCTGCCAAGGATTCACGTGATACCGCGTAGCTTGCCTAAACACTAGCCAGTTTAATCTACGCGCAAGGCTTCCAAGTGGGGGCAAACAAGCATTCCACCATCACGAGCTCCCTCACGCGTTGCCATCCCATTGTCGCACCGTCAATCAAACCACGGCTTCACAAATGCAACATCTCCTCTCTTTCAAACACCCCAAACCAAGATAGCCAACACCCAGCTCTCTTCGACGGATCCTCTACACATATTGCTTTTTTTTTAACTCCCGTTTCAAGCCCTCTTACAACTTCCGCGCCATGGCCGACAACATCTCAACCCCGCGCATCACCGCGCCCTACCTCGAGCGCTACATCAACCAGAATGTGATTCTAGTGGGCCGCGTTGCTGAGCTGCGCGGAGATACAGCTATGATTGAATCTGACGGTATGGTGACCGTTGTCCTAAATCGGGTATGTTCTCGCCCCTCAGTCAGCCGTGGCCAGCCGACGTTTAGACCCTAGCTAACTCTCCCTCTCTACTTGCTAGGAAGCGCATCTCTCTATCAACAACGGTGTCCATCTTATTGGCAAAGTCAATAGTGACTTGACTCTCAAGGTTCTCAGTGCGAGTGACCTCGGGCCGGATGTGGGTAAGTTTTGTCTATCCTATCAACCCCCAGCGCCAACCTTCATACTCCCGCTGGAATACTATGTGCGCATATTGACCTATCTACCCCTTTTTCTCCAGATTACAACATGTATCATGACGTAGTCCAGGCTACACATCAGCTTAAGTCAATCTTTGTCGTCGGGGCATAGACGCGTCCGGCTTTGATTACGTGTGTAGAAAATAGCAGATTTAAATGACATCACATCACGACTCCATATTTGACTGTGTACTAAGCCCCCACTTCGAGGACGCCTTGTTCCCTCATAAATAACTTGGAAATACTTCAATTTGTTTAATAGTAACGTATCTAGACTTCAAGACCACACCAGCCATTACCGATTACCCATCAGTAACCCCCACCTCATAGCCCTTACCATCCTCGTCCTTATTCTTCCCGTATGCTGTATTTGCTCTCACTGCTTCCAGCACTGACTTTACGCACCTCTCTTCTTTTTATCTCGCGCTCACGATCTCCTTCCCGTCTCAACATCTCATTTAATTGAGCTTCCGCCTTATGTGCACGAGCTTTCCATATCTTTCGCTCATTGTGGCACTCACGTAGCTCAGCCTTTAGTGCATGAACTGTCATATTTTCCTGGTTCTTGGCTTGCGCCACCTCTTGGTACAGCGAGTCGACTTCTTGCTGCAGCTTACGCACCTCTTCCAGGCTAGGGCGAACAAGAGACATGGAGCTTCCAGACTGGCGTTGTTGCTGCGCAGTGCGACCGCGCCATGACATCTTCCATCCAGTCCGTTCCTTGTTGGCAGGAGTATCAATTGTCTTAGTGCTGGTTTCGCTTGTTGCAGTACTGATAGTGGTACTTCCACGACTATTTTTGTCCTGACGAACCCGAACAGAACCACTGCTAGTAGCACTCTCAACAGATTCAATAGTATCGACATTAGACGTGTCAGACTCCCTACACATAGTAGTCTTGGATAAAGCCTCAGATCCATTAGCAGTCTTGTCATGCATAGGCTGCTCTTGTCTTTTCTCTGATCTTGCAGCAGCCGTTTCGAAATTTATCTTGCTTTTGCTAATTTCAGTGTTAGGGCCGACAGCTGCCATGATTGCAGAAACCATAGCATCTTCCTGTGGAGCAGCACCCTTGAATTCATGCAGCTTTTGATCTCCAGAGGTGTCGCAATCCAAAGCAATCTCAGCATCCAGACTCCTGTTGCTTTGATCCATGTTGCAAGTGTCTCTGATATTGGACAGGACTCGTCTTAGGCGCCTATGTCTTGGTTTTATTCGAACAGCGCCATTTCCCAAGTGGCTACCATCAAGGTCGGCTACAGCAGTTGTTGAGACCGCTGCGATAGAGTCCACTGACGTGTTGAAGACATCCTCACTGGCTTCCTTTTCCAGTTCGGCAAGCTTCTTATGAGTCAAAGCTTCAGGTTTTCCTTTATGTAGCGTGGGCACAGCATTCACTGGTGATAAGGAGTTCCCATGATGACGATGGAAGAGGGCACCTAACGACCGAACTGTGCGCAAGGCCCGTCCAGGTGTTCGGGTAGTGCTTGAGGTTTCAGTAACCATTGATACTTCCGAAGCAACCATATCGGCCTTCATATCATTTTCGAGTGAAAGCGCTTGCTTTTGAACTTTGGTGGGAGTCTGGGGTTTGTTCATGATCTTTTAAAGCACCGTCAGGAAAATTAACACAAGAGCACTAAATCAAGAAAAAGGGACAGCATACCTCTTGCTTCTGTTGACCGGGGGATTGATTTTGAAAATGGCCATCAATATAGGCTATCGGAGTTCTATTTTCATAGTCGGCAGACATATGGGCTGTAGACCTATTATAACTTGTAGGGACTTCTCGACGCTTGAAAGCCTTGAGGGTCTTCTGAGTATGAAATGACTCCATGGGGCTCATGGAACGGTCAGGATTACCTACTCGAGCCTCCCGGTTCAGTTCTACGTTAGGCGAAACCACACGGGGGACAGTAGAGTTATTGATAGTATCTTCGTCATCAAAGTTGAAGGCAAAGGGGCGAGGAGAAATAATAGGCACGCGAGCCGGAAGTTGATGTTGAGGCCGATTCTATCTTTGGCCTGGGACAGCATTAATTTTGGGCGCAGAGCGGGTCAAGGAGGTTAGTCCAAGATTCTTAGGGCTGCCAACAGGAAGCTCAGTGGTAGTATCACCACCCTTGAAGTCAGAATCCTGTTGCTGTTGTTGGATACGACGAATGTACGAGAGGGGTACAGGCATGTTAGCAGCTGAAGCCTGTAAATGGGGTGGTGATTGTGTTGGAATTCGGCTATCGATGCGTTCACGATGTTTCAGGCGTGGTTGTGGTTTAGACTCGCACTCAATATCAGAGTTTTCGTACGACGGAACTCTACGAATATGGACACTACGCGGTAAAGCCGCAGCAGGATTCTTTTCTCGAGGAGAAAATGCCTTTGGGAAAAGCTTGCGCGCCGACTTTAACGGCGATTGTGGTCTAGATCTTGGTTCTGGTGAAATGCTTCGTGGAGTCTCTCTCGGAGAAGATAGTTCAGGTATAGTAGATGCCCGCCAAACACGGGAGGGGTTCTGGCTTAGGTTATTGTCAGATTGTTGGAAAAAAGAAGTGGAAATCTGAGTTGAGGGCGAAAATGGCCGGTATTGGTTTGATCGGATTTGTTGTTGCTGGGGTTGCTGCAAATTGTTTGACGCGAACGGACGAGCAATGCGGACTTCCAACACTCTATTGTTTTTAAGCTCGGGAACGATGTCCCTCCACAGCGATATCAACAACGAGGCGATGTCATTGGCGTTTCGAGCCTGTTCAACAAGACGTTTTGTTGCTTCTAGGTCCACAGTAACTGGTGTAGTAGCACCCGAACCAGAAGGCCCCGAACCTGAGGCTGAATCAGGCCCAGATATATGGGCACCTGTTTCAGTGGGTGGAGTGCTGCCAGTTAGCAAAGGTCCAAAGACAATTCCTAGACCTTGAGCACCCAGCTGTTCCTCGCCGTTCCCCATGGCAACAGACTTCTTAGCAACCGCTGCCATGAGAGCCAACAATCCAAACACGCCACAAATTAACTCACGCCTAGGCTGATAATTTACCGCACCAAGGGCAAGCGCAATTAGATTGGCTGTGATCTTTGTCTGCTCGTCACGTGGTAATGATGAGTGGTTATGTTGGTATGTGACCTCTTCCAACGCTTCAAATAGAGCTACTGAACCTAGAATGCCCCCCGGGATGGCGTTTAGAAACCGTTTGAAGGCCGATGCTATATCATGAGGCCCAGTCTTAATATGGGACGGAAGCCCCTCGCACCGGATAGTTTCCGAGATGTCGTGGCCGCCATGGTGGGCATATAGATAGTACTCATACAGTTCATTAACTACCCTGTATGAGCCGGGCACGCGAAACAGGCCGGGAACGCCCATATCTAGTCAATCAGTCAACAATCTGTAGGTTAGTCTACATTCATTTCGGTCAAGTAATAACCAGCAAAGAAATGCTTACAGTGCTCCAGAAGGTACACGCCAGTCTCATGTAGACATGACGGTAGCATTACTGGTCTAGATAAAAATGGATATGGAAGCGACAAAACACTAACACCGCTGATGCGAATCATGGCATCAAGGCCGACATATCGTGGCATATTCTTTTTCACAAGTGGTCTCATATAATCACCGACCGATTTCTTGGTGAGTTTGAGACCGGTATCTGCCTGCTTAGGGCCTGGGCTTGACGTGCTAGCTCTAAAGAGCCGAGCTAGCAAGGATCGACGAGGCTGCTCAGGCGCATCGGGCTCGCACTTTTCAAGACATGTCAATGGTTGTCTAAAATTTCGAGAATACTATAGCTTGCTAGCTCATGAATAAAAACTCACCTGCAATGCGCGGAAGCTTTCCGCTTCTAACATATGCACGCCGTCCAGCTTAAGCACGACAACAATTTGTCAGTTTGCTTCTACGAGTATAAGATTTGTGAGGGCCTTTTTCTGCTAGTTTTCTTACCTTGGCAGCCGCCTCATTGAAACGCGCGACAAACTCATCCCGGTCTTCACCGTTCTCCTGTCGGTTGAGACTAGCCCATGTCTCACTCGGTCGCAACTGCGGCTTCGACTTGGACCTCAGACCTAAACCCAAGCCTCTCACATGGCCCTGACCTTGATTCAAGGCCGATACGGATGCCATTGACACTGGCAGTGCAGGGGTTGACCTATTGTTTTTAATAGAAATCTGTTGCAACTTCTGCAATCCCGCGGTTGCAGAGTCTGTGGGTCCACGATACAACGGCCCGGGGGCATAAGAGCCGGACAGAGATGCTGATGTGGATGCAGGAGATGATGATGGCGCAGTCCTGGGACGAAGCATGCGAATACGCCGGGCTCGTACATGATCGTCGGGATTCTCGTGATCGGCTTTATGCTTAGTGTCGTCGTCGTCGAGTTGGCTGGATGGAAACGGACTGGCTATGGGCGATACATGCTGCCGTGACATTATGAATACAGCAACAAATGAAGATGCCTGATAGCAGGAGTTCGAATAGTAAGACTGCCCTTGGCACAGATAGATACAGCAAGAAATTGAAAGCTATACTCGAGGAAGTTGTTAGGCTGCAACAGTAGTAGTAAATGGACAGCAGCCTAATATAGCTCCAGCCTAAAGGCAGCAAATCCTGCTTAGCAGTATATGAAAGTGATGATAGTAAGATAGTTTAACATAATAGGAACTCAGAAGAAAGAAAGAGTGAGAAGGACTGGCTTAGCAGCCTGAAATGATTGCAGCACAGGCAGTGTACAGCAACACAACAGCACAACAACAAAGCAGAGAAAATCCTTCTCAGCTAACTTTGTGTTGCTCATAAAGAGATGAAGAAGAGAAAGAGAAGAGAACTAGCCCTAGAAGAATAGAGAAGGGGGAAACGAAGATGTCCGATGCAAAATAGGCATGTGCAGTGTTGTCCTTTGTCTGGTTTTGGGACTTGCCTGTTTTCTTTGTACTATTTTTTTTTTCTTTGTGCCTTTTTGTGCTGGTTGCTTGGTGGTTGAGTCCAAGCTCAGAACGAGCTTAAGAAGGAACTTACCTGTATTGATCAGAGCAAGTGCCCTAGCGGATATTGAGCACTTGCCAAATTACAAGTTGGGCTAGCCGTGAAAGACGCTCTGGCTGCTCTTGACGCCGTGCTGGGGCTTGACGACGAAGTTTAGGAAAAGCTTTATGAAAATACAAAAACAAGGAAATAAGAGGATAAGAGGATAAACGCATCTGTGATCCAAGCATGTGAGATGTGAGATCCTACCACAAACAACAGAAACGAAATAATATTAGCTTGACAAGGGTCATGGACTGAAGTATTTCGTCAACACTTTACATGCTCGTACAGGCTTCCACATATACAAGGTTTGCTTCATGTTGTACCCCAGCCTACCATATATCGTAGCCGCCAGGGAAAACAAAGGTCTGTTTCACACACAGTACGCTAATGCTATGAGAATGCTCAAGAGATAGCTTAAGCTAATCTTGTTTACCTTAGACCCTGCGTCTAGGTAGGTACTTGTCAATGCACAATATAAATGTGGAAGGCTAGAAGCAAGTCCATGTTAACCCTAAGCAACCCTAGTCAAGAGTATGTTGCACAACATATGCTCATCGCATTACGCTCAATTTCCTGTTTCCGTGAAACAAAGGAAAGCCACATCTTGAGAACCCGAAACTCAAGACTCCCGAGATACTTCTGTTTATATTCATTACAGAAAAAATGTTGCCAGAAAATAAAAAGCACAAATAGATCCTTTATTATACCAGAAAAAAAAAAGTCGAGATGTAAAAAAAAAAAAAAAAGGAAAATTCAAACCATGCGTAGGCAGATCGTGACTAAGAAAAACACCTCGGTTTCTTTTAGTTTCCTTTTCCCAACGTTGTACAAACACAGCACCAATCTACTTTTGTTGCGGCTGCGTGTACCGAGCGGCAATCTGGTTTTGGCGGTTGATCTCCTGTTCATCCTCCTCTTCCCCGTAAAAATTGTCCGTCTCCTCGCCATGTAGCAAGACGTACTTGAGGATGTCCGAGAGAGAGATGATTCCCCGTAGCTTTGTATTGTCATCCACAACCACCAGCCGATGCACCCTGGACTTCCGAATCGTGTCGAAAATAGAGTCGAGGCGGTCTTCCTCGCTGCAAGTGTAGATACCCGGTGACTCATCCGCACGCTTGCACAGTGCTGTGCCAATATCTTCCGACAGCTCCTCGTATATACCACCCTGGATGCAGGGGATGATGTCGACGGCCTCAAACACATTCAGCACGCGGTTGTTTTCATCAACAATGGGGATGGACGAAATATTGTTCTGTACCATGAAGTGCACAGCGTCCAGCACTGTATTGTCCATACTGAGTGTAACCAGGTTTGTGTAGGTGCCTAAACCGATCTCTTTGATTGACTTGCGAAGCAACACTGTGTTCATCTCGTTATTCACAGCGATGAACTTGAGAATCCGGTATTGCGTTATGACGCTTATAACAGTCTCACGCCCCGTTTCTTCGTCAATATCAACTAGCGGTATTCTGCGCGCACGGGTCTGGAGCATTTTTCGGAGAGCTTGGTATAGCGGTTTAGTAGGTTTGACCGAAACATCCTCAATTTGTGACACGCCAATGGCGTTTTCAATAGCTATAAAGTACATTATGTCAGCCCCAGGGGTTTTACTGATAAGAAAATCCTCATAGTAACTTACAACGAAGATTAGCTAGCTTGAAGTGCTCGAGAGCGCCTATTTCTTCAGGAAACAGGCAATAGTACTGAATGACGTTGATGTAGTCTGTGGCAGTGAGTAACCCCGCAAATGTCGATGTCGCGGCATCCCATAGAGGTGCCGAGACGATGGCTATTTATTGATCGTGTTAGAAGCTTGGCATCTATGACTGGAGTCGACAAACACATCGTACGCACCATTTTGAATGAGTATGTTGAGACTCTTCTTGATCAGCAGATTGTTATCAAGAACAATGAGGCGGAAGGACATGGGAAGGACGTCATAGCTTGTCCGGACTTTAAGGAAACGGCGAATTGTTCTCTGATTCAAAAGAAGAACGCAGTTGTTAGTTCAGTCTGGCGACATGTTTGAACATTCCAATGAGATATCTTGGGGCTTGTAGCATTGAGTGTGCGGTGACCAAAGTCTGATGAAAAGAGGGAGAAATGAAAAGAGGAAAAAAAAAAAAGAAAAGTCAAGGCGTATAGCTGCATTTAATGCGTTCTATCAGATGTCTCAAAAACACACCTCACAACAAATCACAGCCTTTTCAATGTAGAAGTAATTAAAAGAATAACAGAAGATACTTACTAGACCAAGTAGTTGGAGATATTCGGCCTCGGGCAGACTCTCCCCCGTCTGTAACCGGACCATTATATTTGGTGTCGAGAATTTGGTAGCAAACGGCGTTATTGGCTCGGTTAAGTCGTTGAGTGTTATGGGATGGCCTGGTGATGTCGGATGGCCAAGAGGTTCCGTGGTATACTGGAGGAGCGGAGGTGCTATAGATCCCAATGTTGCAGCTACGGCAGGAGGAGGTAGTCCTGGCACCGAGCTGGGGTTTGCTGGCGTACTATGAATGAATGACGATGGATTCACAATGGTTTGTGGCGTTGGAGATGCTACTGATGAATGGAGGGACGCGGGGTCGGCAATGCAAGAAGCGCCTGTGCCTTGTTGTAGCGGGGGATCTTGTGCACTCTCAGGCGCAGGAGCCGGAATTTCGCTCGTGGTTTCACCTTCCGGTTCGAGTGCGGGCTCGGCGGGGGGCGGCGTGTCAGTTGCGGCGTGTATTTCACTAGAGGTAGCGGCAAGTATGGCAGCGGCAAGCTGTTCAGGCTTGTCGGATGTGTGGAGAATTGGTCTAGAAAACGTTGTCGTGATGACAGCAGTCGTAGGGGCGATCGGATCAACCGCGTCGAGTTGAGCAATAGTGGGTGTAGGGTTTAATGGCTGATTGTCGTTGTTTGTCGAGGTATGGCTGTGGTGGTTGTCGGTGTCGATGTTAATGTCGGTCTCGGATTGTGATTGTGGCAATGTCAGAGTGCCACTACTGTGGTGGTCCTCAGTAACAGCGATATCAGCAGCAATGACAGTAGCGGCAACACTTTGCTGGTTGCTATCGTTTACGGCTAGTAGAGCCTCCCCCTCCTCCTCCTTGGCTGCGGCTTCGTGGGGTTTTTGCTCCATGCCCAAAGAAGCGGCACTATTGGCCGCATTGGCCTCGGTGGCTTCTGTAGCTAGTTCAGTGGGCATGAGTAGTGGGGGAGGGGATGATGGATTGAATACAGGGGCTTCAGATCCGGACATAGCTAGACTAGAAGGCGATGTTTGTCTCGCCTGCTTGTCCTATATTATGACGAACAAGACAACAGAAGTAAAAGAAAAGGAATCAAGCGTGTGAGGATAGAGGGCAAATAAAGCCGACAATTGGTTGTAAAACTTGACCACTGCTGGTTGCTATCAAACGTCGGTGGGTGGGCTTTCTTGTAGCGTGTAGGTTTAGGGCGTCACAATCGCTTTGAGGCCTAAAGGAAGCCTAGGATACAGAGGCAGGGCGAACAGCAAAACTGACGAATGTGTATGGAAGAAGTTGAAGATCTTTGCGACAAACAATTCTGGCCGGAAAAGACAGTAGTTGAGAAGTATTACGAAGAGAAAAAAGAAAAGCAGAAGGACAAAAAAACCGGAGCCTCAAAAAAGATGTGCTTCTTTGATTACCATATCGCTATATGCAGTGAGCGGGCGGGTGGTGCATCTTTTGATTTGACTTATCCTTTACTCCATATGTTGGCCTTTGTTACTTGTCATATATCATGTCACCTTTTCTATCCCGATTATAATAGCCAGTTAGCCAAATCAACCCAGACCCGGCCGGGCCAGTCAAATCTCGATCAACCATGCTAGTGATGGGCTTCTGTCATCACTGATAAGCCTTTCTTGGAGCACCGCAACTCCGCACTTCGCCTTTATCATATTATCAAAATGGCTCCAGAATTGGCTTGACACAGGGTTTAGCTGACTGGGTGCAAAAGGGGCGCTGCGATTAGTAAAAGTTTGTGTTGAAACAATCACGTGAGATATAGCTCATAAGGGTTATGCGTGAGCAAGACAGCTGAGAAAGATCCCAAGCACTAGGTCTTGTCCATGATGGAGCAGCGCCCCTACCGTGTGATTTTTATCCTCTGGAAAGAAACATGCTAGTACAGGGTAATCCAAAAATAAGAAGGGAAATAATGACTTAGAGAAACGAGGCTGCTAATAAGAAGACGGAGAGAGAGAGAGAGAGAGAGAGAGAGGGAGAGGCTTGCTTGTCTGTGCTTAGTTAAACCCTTGTAGCTCTCGACAATTTATTAGCACAAATAAGGGTAAAGTTGACGGATAACGCAAGTAATTCATTACCTCCATGGGTGCATGGTCTTCTCCTAGTCATTACTTGAGAGCAATAGAAATCGACGTACAGTAGAAGCGGGTGAAGTGCAAGTCATAGGCCTAACGAGCCCGGGCCAATGCAGGTACATACTCGCGCTCATACGGGCGTTCTTCACTTTGCCTTTGCTCCCTCAAACAAAAACTAAGAGCCGGGATTTGTGTGTCTTTTTGCTGCGATTGCAGGAGACGCGATTCAGCACGTAGGCTCGGAATTAAGGGATGATAGTTGTGGATAAGAACAGCCCTGCAATGAGTTGGCGATATTGACAAACAGCAAGGATGCCTATTAAACTTGGTGTAGTGTACCGAAGAGGAGTTGACGGACCATGCAGTCATGTGGTGCCATAGGTGAGATAAAGGCATTGTGCTGATAGGAGGGGCGAGGGACTGGCAGGCTATTTCCGTGTTGCGCTCTCTTCTGGTTGGTGAGTGATATAATTGTAATGTGGTGTCTCTCCATCCGTACTTGGATTTTGTATTGTTAGGTCTAGTTGTTCCCGGAGATACATCCGCGGAGAAAAACCTGCATTTCAAATATGCGGCATACTAGGACGGGTAGTATGCGTCATGTATCTACAACCTACAGATACTACATCTTACGAATGTGGATAATTATAGTAAGCCTCGTAAATCACTAACGTGCTAAGCGTACACCGTCATGGCTATACACGCCTGTCTCTTTGATTTAACTGCGAGAGATCAGAGATTGTGTTTTTGCTTTGTCTTGTACTTGGCCTGTACTAGCCAGTCATGTATCCGACAGATAACACTCTATTCCAGTCTTGTGGCCTACTGAGACCCGCGATTAGTACTTCTACCTCACGTTTAGCTTTCTCCACACTGAATTCTTTGTATAGTGACTTTTAGCTCCACACTCACCATCAACTACTCGCAACTACTTGTTTTTTTCTTTTGTGCCTTCGCATCATTCCAGGCCCCGCGTCCAGCCAGGCGTCTGCTGTCTGGAATTCACACTTTAGTCAAGACCAACACGCACGCACACCACATCAACGAGGAAGGAAGGCTGACTCCCTCCCCACTGCAGGAGTTGCTGGCTTATTTCTGCCTTGTTCTAGAACGCTGCTGTATATGACTTGTATTTAAACCTGGCAATTACTATATTGGCCGGTAGAATACTTTTGGTAGATGTAGTTTGTAGACGTGAATCGAAGCTTGTGTATTGTACCACAAAGGAACTTTCTCAGGCTCCATTCAAGTCATGCTTAGGCTCTGCATTCAGGGTCCCACAAAATTAACAAGCTAGCTGGCCCCTTGCAAGTATGGGGTCATAACTTACAGGGTTACTAGAGGATAGCTACAGAGTCCTGCAGGATACTACAGGGTACTGCAGGGTACTACAAGGTAGCTTAACAGGTACCAAGTACAAGAAGTGACAAGATATAGATAGTTAATATACAGCAACCTTGCCCTTGTTGGAGCACAGCCAATGCGGTTATTGAAGACCTTTGAAAAGAATTAATTCTTGGATTGTCATTTTGGGGGGTTTCTCTGTTTTCCCTTGTTTATTTTCTTCTTCTTATTTCATTGCTTTGTCTGAGCATTCCAGTTTGGTGCCTTTTATTTGCTTCTGCTGCTTCTGCCTCTGGCCTTTGCCCTCCTCAAAGCCAGCCAGCCAGCCAAAAATCCTCCTTCGGCCCAAGAGCCTTATTTGCGTTTGGTTTGCTTAGTACGCCAAACACGCTTCCGCCCTTTGGCCCTCTCTGCCTTGGCCGTTTTGACCTTTCGTTTCTTTCTTTTTTTTTTTTTTTTTTTTTTTTTTTTTTCTATTTTCCCACTCCATCGTCCACGTTCCGTTCCGTCCATCTCCTAAGGCCTCAGGAGAAAACACAAAAACCTGCGCTGTTTGTCTATTTTATCTTCTATCCTCCCCAGCAGCAGCAGGCTGTAATTTTTTTGGCTCATCTATAGTCATCTACATTCTCATTAATTGCGCGGTTATCCATCGCTCTCCGCAATGGGCGTCTGTAATTCGTGCTGTAACGGTTCGTCACCATCTGTATTCATCGCCACGCATCTTCACACTGCTCGTATCCATAGTTGATCCAGTTTCTATATCTTGGCCTTCTCCATCTTTTTTGCTCTGTCTATGCTGTCGCGATTCGATGTTTTACGTTCTGCCTCAACTAACCAAGGCTTTTTGTTTCTCTTGTTAGGCCGATCGGGAGACAGCCTTTATGATCCCATACTTGCCGAAAATGAGCGCGAAGCTGTTGCCGAACTCCTCCAATATCTAGAAAACGTGAGTGTCATTGTTCTCTGTATTCTCGCCGATTACACTTGGTTTATCGCGGCTCGTCACCACTCCTAGCGCCACGGCTACCACCAATATCATCATTAAAGTCGCTCCTTCATACATGTACCTCCTACTAATCTGGCGCTCACTAATCATAGCGTGGCGATACCGACTTTTTCTCAGGCGAGGCCTTGGCAGCCTTGAGTACACTTGTTTATTCAGAAAACCTGGATCTCCAGCGCAGTGCCAGCTTGACCTTTGCGGAAATCACCGAACGAGATGTGCGCCGAGTAAACCAAGCTACCCTCAAACCCATAATCTATCTGCTTGGAAATGCCGACATAGAAGTCCAGCGAGCATCGAGTGCCGCCCTGGGAAACCTTGCTGTTGACCGTGAGTACTAAAGCTGATATCATTTGCTTGATACCAACGCCGATTCCGCAAGCTTCTTATCCGTAACCTCTGGCAGTTCTATCGCTAACATGCTTGCCCAATTCGTCGATAGCTGACAACAAGGTCCTTATTGTGCAAATGGACGGTCTTCCGCCTCTGATCCGTCAGATGCTCTCGCCCAACGTTGAAGTTCAGTGCAATGCTGTCGGCTGCATCACTAATCTTGCGACTCACGAAGACAACAAGGCCACTATTGCCCGATCAGGGGCCTTGGCTCCTCTGACTCGCTTGGCTAAGTCACGCGACATGAGAGTGCAACGTAATGCCACTGGGGCTTTGCTCAACATGACACATTCCGGTAAGTTCTCTAAATTCGCAACCATTAATGTTCGGCTGCCTTGCTAACCCCGCCTAGACGAAAACCGCCAACAGCTCGTCAATGCTGGTGCCATCCCCGTTCTTGTCCAGCTTCTGTCCTCCCCAGATGTCGATGTCCAATACTACTGCACCACGGCCCTTAGCAACATAGCCGTGGATTCAAACAACCGTAAGAAGCTGGCGCAAAACGAATCTAAGCTGGTCCAGTCACTTGTCAACTTGATGGACTCTGGCTCGCCAAAGGTCCAATGCCAAGCAGCCCTGGCTCTCCGCAACCTCGCATCCGACGAAAAATACCAACTCGAAATTGTCCGGGCCCATGGTCTTCAGCGCCTCCTCCGTCTTTTGCAATCTTCATACCTGCCACTTATTTTGTCGGCAGTTGCTTGCATTCGCAATATTTCGATTCATCCCCACAACGAGTCGCCTATAATAGAGGCTGGCTTTCTGAAACCGTTGGTGGACATGTTAGGGTCCACCGATCACGAGGAGATTCAATGCCATGCTATCTCGACCTTGCGAAATCTGGCGGCCAGCTCGGACCGCAATAAAACCTTGGTACTTGATGCTGGCGCTGTGCAGAAATGCCAGCAGCTTGTTCTGGATGTCCCGCTCTCCGTTCAGTCTGAAATGACAGCAGCTATTGCCGTGCTGGCCCTGAGCGACGAGCTTAAACCTGATCTTCTGAACCTTGGAGTTTTTGACGTCCTAATTCCTCTGACGTACTCGGATAGCATAGAAGTCCAGGGAAACAGTGCAGCGGCTTTGGGCAACTTATCATCAAAGGTTGGGGATTACACAATCTTTGTTCAGAACTGGTTTGAGCCCAATGGCGGACTTCACGGCTACCTTGACCGCTTTCTTCAAAGTGGCGACCCAACCTTCCAACACATTGCTATTTGGACTTTATTGCAGTTGATTGAGTCCGAGGATAAGAACTTGATCTCTCTTATCGGTAACTCGGAGGATATCCTCAACGAGATTAAGGCCATTGCGAACCGTATTCCTGACTCTGAGTGCGAGGATGATGACGACGAGGCCGAGGTTATTACTCTTGCTCAGCGTTGTCTTGAGCTTTTAGGTCACAGCCTTCCGAAGGCTCACATTGAGGGTTAAGTATCAGTGACAGGACAGACCTTGCTTAGGCTATGTAAACTTCTATGACGGTGAAAGCGCCTGGTTGCTTGTCTGTCCGTCTCTTTGATCTTTCTTTCCGATATCTTGGCGTTGCTTCTTTGCTCTTTGTTTGCCTCTTCTTGTCCTCGTTTCTTCCTCTTTTCAGCGCAACCTCATTGTTTCTCTTTCTGCTTTTCTTTCCGGTATCCCCTCTCTGCTCTTTTTTCTTTTATTTTGTTCCGCATGAAATGGCGTTTA
Organism: Ceratocystis albifundus; assembly: GCA_002742255.2. NCBI lineage: Eukaryota > Fungi > Ascomycota > Sordariomycetes > Microascales > Ceratocystidaceae > Ceratocystis > Ceratocystis albifundus. Next base: position 372,516 of record MAOA02000038.1, read on the forward strand.
TATGGCGTGCTTGGCCTTTTCTTTTCTGTTTTCCATGTGCCTGCTATTGGCTACTTTACTACTTGGATGGTTATCCATCGGTCAGCTTTGATTATTTTTTGCTCATCATATATTGCTGACTCTATTTTTATTTCTACTCTTAACTATTATTTCCTTGTTCATTTGGATTTTCTTGCTGTCACTATTTTCTTCATGGTGCGTGCTGGCTGACTTGGAGGTCCGGGTTTTTGTTCCTTTTCTTTCCTTGCCGTACTGATTGTGGTTTCATTTGTCTTTTGTCTTTGGTCTTTCGCTGCTCTGCTATTCTCTCTCGTTATCTTGCAAATCTCTGCTCTTCCATCGGACATTTGGAACTCGAATTGAAAGGGACTTTGGATTGTTTGTAGGTAGAACAGTATACTGGAATGCCGATATCGTGTTTTGATAGGATGAATGGCCCTTCTTTAGCCTCTGGAATGGCGCATTTCATTTCCTGATCTTCGTACCGGCCATCTCTCATGAACTGCTGATCATGATGGGTGTGTCTGGGCAATTGAGGCTGTCTCCAGGTTGCATATGCTTAGTGCCGTGCTGTATTTTTGCGGAGGTACGTTTCATAGTGTTTTGTAATCAACCGTGCCAATGTTCAATTATGAGCCTGTCAGGATGTGAAGTAAATTAAATATATGCATCGGATTCGTAGAGAATGATTCTTTCTGTCGCCTTGCTCCTGGCAGTTCATACCATACTCGTGGATGCGGACATTATCGTAAAGCCATCTATTTTACCGATAACAGTCCATTATTGATCCGTTTCAAATCCCAGAATGGAAACTTGTAACGGTACACGACTTTGCCTGTCACCAAAGCTAATGGCAGCGGCCCAAAGTCTCTGCAGTCCCTCGAAGCCTTGAGGTTATCGCCAACTAGCCAGCAGTGGCCCTCGGGAACCTGCAACATATCCTGGCTGCTCCCGGGGTTGCCCACTAAGACGTAATCACCAGGCAAGCCAATTACGCGCTTGACGCCAATCTCCTTATTGATGGGGATGTCGTAGGCAACTAAATCGCCGACTTGGACGTTGCGCCCAAAGCGACACAGGCGGTTGATAACCAGGCCTTCGCCAGCGACGGTGAAAGTCGGAACCATGGATGGGCCCTGTGCAGGACCGAAGGCAACAATATGATCAAATGTGTATTGCGAGATGCCAATGACTTGAATAGCGACGGTCATGGAGAAGACAACACCGCGGAAACGGGGAGAGGCCCAGCTAGAGCGGAGAAAACCGGCCATATTGTGCGGGTTGGAGATAGAAGGAAGAAGGTGGGATATAGTGTAGGCTGGGGCCTAGAGCCGCTGCGAGAAATAGCATGCCAATTGTTTTGGATTAAGGTTAGATGAAGTCAGAGAGTATCAAGGAAAATCAAGACTTCTCGTGAAGCCCCCCGATCATCGTGGCTCGTCAGAAGCCCATTGGTACGAACTAAGAGTATTCGCATATGATTGGCTGAAATGTCTAAATTTGCGGGGTTCTGTTATCCAGTACCAAAAGAATCTAGTCACTAGGAATTCTCCTTATATTCTCTAAAAAGCTTGCGCACTGCCAACTGCAACACATCGCCTTTGCAACCTTTGCAACAGCGTTGCAGTTCTCCCTCCCCTCACCTATTAAATGTCAAGGACCGTACGACATGATCGCAGCTACCGGCCACTTGAATATGAAAGTAGCTCTCTACCGCACCTTTATCGTTCCGGGGCTCCTTGCTCATGGAACGCCTCTTGCTCTACAGCCTTCCTTTCCTCCATGCAAAGGAGGCCCGTCAGCAATAGCTATGGCTGTATCTAGAATTCGAAGTGCTCGGACAGCAATTCCCATCCGGCATTCTTTTTCGACAATGCCATTGTGTCTCAACAAGTATCGCAAGCAACAGGACTCGAGTGCGATGCCCCGCGACGAGGAAATCACGGCCCCCGAAGTCATGATTGCCGATAATCGCGGAATCCGTGGCCCGACACGCACGTCAACTATTCTGGAAAAGCTCGATTTGGAAACCTACTCTCTACGCATGATAGCCAACCCCGGAGGCCAGTTGCCCATCTGCCGTGTGGTACACATCGCAACTGAGGCCGAGCTAGAGAAAAAAAGACGGATGATAGAGGGCCAAAAACTCAAAAAGAAGTCGACGAAGGCGATTGAGATCAACTGGAATACCACAAAGCACGATCTGAGCTACCGCATGAAGCAGCTAGGCGACTTCCTGAACAAGGGCTTTGTAGTAACCATTACAATGACCCGTAAGCGCAGAAAAGAGGAATCAACGAAAGAGCACATTGCCGAAGTCACAGAGTGGGTGCGTGATGCAGTGAACGCAGCCAATGGCTCTATTTCCAAAGAGGACTTTGACAGTGGTACAATGACGCGCCGCTTGAGTGTGGAGCGCAAGTCCATGGTGGTTCATTGGAACATAGGAAAAGACAACCCCATCTACTTGATGCGGGAGCTCGCTACCTTATTAGAAAAGGGATTCCTAGTAAACATCGTATTCTCATCTGGCCTCGAAGACTGCCAGTCAGTGGAAAATTTCAAGCGGGAGACCACCGAGTGGGCAATGAAGCCGATCGCGGATGCGGGAGGGAGAATTCTCAAGGATGAGACTGAAAGCAAGTCAGGCAGAGTGTCGCGGCGGATCAAAGTGGACCAAGCAGAGACACTTGCTAGTCAGAAGGAGTGAGGTGTGTGGGCGGGGGGGGGGGAAGAGAGAGAGCCTTGAAAGCAGAGGAAAGCTGCAGTGTACGATTACGATTACATCCCATGCCGTCTGTATATTATTTCTTGATTTCTTGATACCTTGGGCGCGGAAAAGCAAGGCAGAGGATGCCATGAAAGCCGGGCTGGCACGAAGCCGTGAACTAAATAGATATTCACATATGCACAAAATCTACAAAATCTACAAACTTGCATGTGTACAATAAACAAGTCAAAGGACAGTCAAAGGACAGTCAAAGGACAGTCAAAGCATCTAACCATCACCATCTACATCATAATTTCTCTGTTGCACAAAGACCTTCCTTCAGGCCTATGTAAGCCCATTTAGGCCCCTGTAGCCCCAAACAAGGCACTGTAAAAATACGTCAGCGGGGTGGGCTGTCAACTTACTGGTAAAAGCACAAGCAAAAAAGCACCATGAGTGAGTGAGTCAGCTTCACGCCTTCCTTTCCTCCATTTATCTCCACCACAACGACTACACGCATAACGACTAGAGCTTGTATTTGGAAGAGAAAAAAAAAGAATTAAAGCTAAATAAATATTGAATACTTTTTTTTCGCTTTATTCTCCTCTCTTCTCCTGCTCTCTCGTATCTCACCTTCTCGACGTTCACTATTCCTTCCTCATCTTCAACCTCACAGCCCTGCCGTTTGTGCGCCAGCCTTCTTATTCCCTTTTGCTGCTTCTCTTGGAGTCGCTCATCTAAGAAGGAAGAAACTACATACGCACAGCAAGCGGCAAACCTTGCTACCTTGGGCCCTCCACTAGTCTACACCCCGACAGCCAGCATAGCTCTTCGTCCGTCTCCGATACCTTGTTTAACAATGACGCAACAACCGGCCCCTTCCGATCTAGCAGCTGCTGCTCCCACCTCAGCCACTGCCATTGCCACTGCCACTGCCACTGCCACTCCCGCCCCAGAGATTCCCGCAACCACAGGGACTCCGGCTGCTGGTGCCGCTGGCGAAAAGAAACTCACTGGGGCCCAGCTCAAGGCCCAGAAGAAGGCCGAGAAAGCTGCTCGTCGGGCACAAACCAAGGTTGCAGCGCCGCCGCCTGTTGCTACTGCCGCTGGCCCTGGTCCCTCTGGCGCCGATACCAAGAAACAAAAGGGCAAGGACAGTGGCCAAACAACTCCCGCTGCTTCTCGTCAGGCAGCCCGCCAAGCAGCACAGGCTGTGCCGGTCGTGTCTGACAAGGAGGCTAAGAAACCTACTATCCCCGACTGCTTCAGCCATTTGTCCATGGCTAAGCGCATACAGAGCACACAGGCTGATAAGGACGTGCATCCTTCCGTGTTGGTGCTAGGACAAAAGATGAGCTCGTTCGCCCTTTCCGACAGCATTCAGAGGCTAGAAGCTACCCTTTTGGCGCTGCGTCAGGTATTATTTTCTTCCTCCTTTGTGCCTTACCCTCTAGCAATCACCTCGTAGAGTAGAATCAGCCGTGTGCTAACCTTGTTTATTGTCCTCTCCCCTAGGTCATCGAGTCTTATTCTGCCCCCCAGGGCACTAGCATGTCTAGGCACTTGACTCCCCATGTGTTAAATCCCCAGATCGAGTATCTAGCCGCCTGCCGTCCCTTGTGTTTCGCCATGGGCAACGCCATCCGCAGGATTAAGGTAGTCATCACCAAGATTGAAATCGACACCCCTGAGGCTGAAGCCAAGCAAATGCTTTTTGAGGTCATTGATTCTATGCTACATGAGCGCATCATCATTGCCGACAACGTCATTGCTCACAACAGCGCCAACCTGATCAAGGATGGTGACGTCGTTATGACCTACGCCAGCCACCGCTTGGTCGAGATATCGCTCAAGTTAGCACGTGCCAATGGCCGGCAATTCCGTGCCGTCATCATCGACGATCCGTTCCAGCTAGATGGTCTTACCCTTGCCAAGCGACTCAAGGCAGATGGAATTCATGTCACCTACTACTCGGACCTCAGCGGCCTGCGCGCTGGCCTAGAAGACGCCACTATCGTCATGGTTGGTGCCGAGGCTATGTTTAGCAACGGAGCCATGTATGCTCGCTCGGGCACAGCTGACTTGGCTATCGCTACCAAAACCTTTGGCACGCGGCTGTACGCCCTCAACCAGTCCATCAACTTCACCGATCGCATGGCTTTGGACTCCCTTACTTATAATGAGATAGATCCCGACCTCAATCGCGAGACAGGCATCCGTCTCTTGTTTGACACCACACGTCCGGAGTATATTGGCTCGCTAATCACCGACTATGGCGAGACACCACTGTCAACAGTTGCAACATTGCGGCGACTGCAGGAGGAGAATTAAGAAAGGGCCGGAAAACAAAAGAGAGTGAAAATATAGGGGAAACAGGATAATTGGTCAATCAAAAAAGTTTTTCGTCTCAATTGCGTACACGCCCTGATATATATATATACACGCACATTTATGATACGTTCTATTTTACGCTTACCAGAACTTTCCGTGCTTAATCAGCGGCATCATAAGTGTGTTGGATGGTGTAAAATTGCCGTACAATCAAATGATCTTGTCTTTATCCAGCCGACAAGACTAGAATACCGCCACAGCCAGCAGCTACTAATCCATGCATTCACATAGCTCAAGACTGAGGTGATTTAAAAAAGTATAGTTGACATTCAGAGACGAGTCCTGCGTAACGCATCAACACCTAGAGATCAATCCAAGCTGCCGCCTTTCCCTGTTTCTCGTCCCCTTTCTGCTCTAAATAGTGAGTAGCTAGCTAGAGAGCATGGCCACTCAACCAGCTGCTAGTCTAATTCAGAGTATCTGATTTGCTTGTACCGTATTTCGCTCGCTTGCCTGTTCGATTTGATTATTGTAGGCCGGAAGGCTTGTCTGTACTATGTTCATTTGTGCCGATCTCGTAGTCGGAAACGAGGTTCTAAGGCCTCACCGATCATCTTGTTGTGAAAGAGTAAAGTGCGCTCGTCAGTATTTACGTTTAGGACTGGGTCTGGGTTTCAGTCTCGGCAGCCTTGGCAGCCAAGCGTGCCCGCTTGTCCAGTAGCTTTTGTTTCCGGTCTGCCAGAATAGCCGTTTGTCGGTCGTCAACGCCCTGCAACCAGTAGCCGAAACTGGCACCACCTGTCATGTAAACTGGGTACGCCCACAGTGATTCCTTGGCGAAGAACGGACGCATCTCAATACCCATCTGCCACCAGCGAACGGCGAAGCCTATTTGATTTTGTTGTTAGCGACAGAAAAAGAGGCTTGGAAATTGTATGCTGCTGTGCCAAAAACTGCCTTTACGCACCGAAGCCACTCCAGAAAGCTAGACGACCAAGCATTGTGGGAAGAGTAAACTGAGAATTGAAGACAGTATTGATGAGAAATCGCCAAAAACAAATTGGTGTAAAGAGCGACCCAGCAAAGATCAGCTGTGATGTTATTCCAGAAATCTTGAGCAAATGGTTGACAAGTACTAGCTATACTGCAAACTAGAATTCATAATAAATCTGATATCTAAGCGGACTGACCAACATCACGAAGGACCGGGAACTGGAGTGTCGTCACGTGACACAGCCATATTGCAAGGATAAGGCTCTTTAGCTGGGAATCCATTGGTAGCAGAACGATTGCGGGGAGCCCCACATGGCGCGCCCCATTGGCTGCCGTAACAACGAGGCTGTATAATTTCAACAAATGTTTAGAGTCTAAGTTTGTTATCATCTTAGCAGAGCTAAAGGCATTGATAAATTCACAGCAGTGCTTCACAATCTACAACAAGAGTTTTTCTCTACGCTACGTTTTGCAGTACTGGTCTTGGCGCATATTAAAACGCCTAGCTGTCTTTGTTTTTATAGATTTTCTTTTTTGTTTGTATCTACAATAAACATCCTGACGACTCCTGATATGATTTCTCAGATACACCTCTCGTGATACTTGGAATCTAGACGCACATTATCGCACCTACCATGGCTGAAGGCAAGGAGGTTCAATCTAGCAAAACATCATCTAGCTCCATATCAGCGCTCCCTATTCGAACATACAAGGCTTCTGATCTACCACTGCCATCCGCGACTCGAGGCGCTATCGAACAACTTGCTACCGCTTTCAAGAAAAAGGGCGGCTATGATGATATTCGGAAACAGGTTTGGGAGAGCTTCCAAGCGAGCGTATGTGTCCCTTATTATCACATGATGTTTTGTTTTGTCTAACGTTATGCACATAGGACTACGAAGCACAAGTAACAAAATCCATTCTTGAAGTAGCTGAATGCGAGCTCGAACGAAACCCCTCCCAACTTCTTTCCATAGGCCCCAGCAAGGCCGCAGTTTTGATCGACGGTGCCCTTGAGCGTTCTGGTGTGTACCAAAAAGCTGAAGAAGTCATCGCCAAGCTCATTGACGTAGATGCCATTGAGAAGCAAATCCGCGAAATACGTCGTGCCGAAGTAGGCCCTGAGCAAGCCGAGACAGAACGCATTCTAGGCTCCAAGTCAGACGAAGCCTACGCTGCTGAAACGAACGCCCGCCAAGCAGAACGCATTCGTGTACGCGAAGATATCAAGGCAAAAGAACGGGCCGCAGAGGAAGAGCGCAAACGTATTCTCCGCGAAGAGCGGCGCAAGCATGAGGCAGAGTTGGAAGCAGCTGAAGAGCAACGCAAAAAAGAACGAGATGCGCGTCGCCTCGAACGCGAGCGCCAGAGAGAGGAGCGTGAAAAGACACGTGAGAAAGAGCGGGCCGAAAGAGACGCACGTGATCGTGATCGTGAAAAGGATAGGCCACCACGGTCTAGGTCTCGTGATCGTGATAGGGATCGCAGAGATTGGTCTCGTGATCGGTCTAGAGATAGACGGAGAGATAGATCACGAGATCGACCTCGCCGTACTTCATCCGAAAGAGACCGCTCAAGAGAAAGGCGGCGCCGTGAAAGAGAGGAAGAACAAGAGCGCGCCAAAAAGAAGCTCACCAAGGAAGACCATGAACGACTAGAGCAAGAGGCACTTGCTAATCTTTTACGCGAAAGCAAACGGAACGACAAGCAGCCGGAAGTCGAGATCGATGAGGCACTTGCTCCACCACCCAGAAAGTCTAAGCCTGCTTCTGCTATTCTTCCTTTTAAGCGCGAACCTGGAAAAACTACTGAGCCTAGTAAACCCGGTGACCTTAAGCCGGTCAAAGATTCTTCCGAAGCTATAGAGGGCCCCGCTGAAGAAGACGCACCAAAAGCAGCAGCTACTCGTCGCAGCAGCCGATCGCATTCGAGAGAAGCGGATCGAAACAGAGATGGCGATCGTGACCGTGATCGTGATCGCGATAGAGTGCGTGATGACAGAGACAGGGACAGAAATAAAGAATACAGCAAAGGGGATCGCTACACTAGATCTCGGGAACGTGACAGAGATCGGGACGAGGAGCGACGACACGATCGTCCCGTTTATTCTCCTCGTCGTGGTCGAAGTCGCCGGTCTCCGAGCCTAGCTGAGCGGCGTCAAAGAAGTAGATCTCGCAGCAAGCATGATAAAAGAAGCGAATGGAATAACGACCGACCCCACTCACAAGACCGGCGTCGGGCCAGTCCGGCTCGCCGCTCACGGAGTGGATCCAGGAGCCGTATTGATAGGGCCGAACTAAGCAGAACTCGCCGTCCTTCGCCTCGCCGCTCTAGATCCCGTCACCACACAGAAGCTCCTCGGCCTGTTTCTCGCCTACGATCTAAAAGCCGGGTGCGCCCCCCGGTTGCCTCTGAAAGATCTCTATCGCGCCGCAGATCTAGCAGCAAGGGACACTGGGATCGCAACAGCATACAGTCACGCCCAAGGAGACGCAGCAGGTCATCATCACCTAGCACTGCAGTTGCCCCACCACCTGGGCTAGACAAAGAGCAACGCGAAGCCTGGAAGCAAGAAGAGGTACGAAAACGAGAGCGAGAAGCGAAGGCCTATCTCGCTGCGCAGCGCGAGGCCAAAAGCAAAAGCGCAATTCCGGAGATTCGGCGAGTGGATAGGGCTCCCGATGTCTCTTCTCGATCGAGACCTATGGAGGACCATGATCGCTACGTCCCTTCAGCACGCGACAAGAGTGCAAAAAGAGATGACCTTGAAAAAGCCGCCCGGCCGCGAAGTCGTACCCGCAGTCGAAACAGAGATAGGGATAGAGATAGAGATAGAGACAGAGGCGTTAGAGATATTCGGGACACTCGAGACCGGGGCAGGGATAGAGACAGAGACAGAGACAGGGACAGAGAAAGGGACAGAGACAGAGATAGGGACAGGGACAGAGACAGAGACAGGGACAGAGAAAGGGAAAGGGAAAGGGAAAGGGAAAGGGAAAGGGAAAGGGAAAGGGAAAGGGAAAGGGACAGGGACAGAGATAGGGACAGGGACAGAGACAGAGACAGAGACAGAGATAGGGATCGTGTCAGGTCGAGAGATCGTGATAGACCAAGAGACCGGGACCGGGATCGTGCTAGGGATCGGAAGGACCGCGATAGAGACTGGGACTATGACAGATCTCGAGCCCGCCGTGACCGGGAGAGAGACAGAGATCGAAATCTACGTAGGGACTTGAGCGTGTCTTCTCGTCGAGATCGGGACCGAGATCGGGACCGAGATCGGGACCGTGATCGTCGAGATCGCTCACACAGCCGGCGTCGTCGCAGTCGAAGTCCTTGATCTTATCTCATCTCAATCCCATTACTATCAACTTCTATCGTGTAATCAGGCCCCCATCAATAGGCACTTCATTCCAGAATCCAGAACACTTTTCATAGCCCTCCAACCATCACATAACCCTAGTTTGTCTTGTTAACCCTATTTCTTTGGTGGCTCCGTACATGCTGGAAAGGCTGTTACCTTTTTTTGGCAGTTTCCCCGCCTTATACTCGTTCCTTCCTTTGACGGCTTGGCGGGGAAGCTCCCTCCAGCTTTGTTCTCAAGGCAGCTGTCCACGTAGCTCTTGTGCGTTTATATTCTATCTTGACAAAACTCTCATCAAAAGGCCAAAACTCTTTGATCGTCAGTCTCCTGATTTTTCTCTTTTTTTTTTCTCTGTCATCAACTTTTTCCTTTAATTATCTTCACCAGGGTATCTACGTACTCCTTTTGTCCTTTTGTCCTTTTCTTCCTTTTCTTCCTTTTTTCTCCCCTTTTTTTTTATTCGCTTTTGTTGCCAAAAACACATCTTGCCTCCAAACCCGCCGCGCCCAGCTAGCCGTGGACAGTACAGTACATCTCCACCCAGTCAGCCTTGCACTTCACAACGTATTGTTTGACTGAGGGTTCATCTATTCCCATCGAAATCATCACTGTTGGACATTCACAATGGCTCTTCCTCCTACTTCATCTTCAATATCGCAGTTGCTTACTAAGTTGAACGAAAATGACCCCGATTTCCGTTTTATGGCTTTGACAGACTTGATGCAATTACTTTCTGTGGCCAAAGAGGATATTTTGCATCATGATATTCACACTGCATCTAAAGCTATCGAAGCAGTGGTTTCTTGTCTGAATGACTCAAACGGTGAGGTCCAAAACCTGGCTGTAAAATGGTAAGTTGCAAGTCAAATATGCTGGGAAATTTCAACAAGCTGTGAATTGACCATCTTGCTTCTATCTATCTAGCATCGGCCCTCTTACGACTAGGATTCCACTTTCATTGTACGGGACATTGATTAATGCAATCATAATGCTGAAGCTGCAGCACAATGTTGACAACTCTCTTACCTCACTTGCCATTCGAAACTCTATAATGGCATTCCCCCGCCCCCCGGCCTCCGCAACAGACAGCGCTGGAATGTCATCTATCATGGTGATCACAAGTAGATTTCTTGTCTCTCGTCTTATCAGTCCTGAACTACGCCCGGAAAGCGATTACATCACCAACCCATACCGCATAGATCTATTGGAAAACGTCAATGAAGTGCCCGAGAAACTTGATGTGCTTATCGAGGTGGTACGTGGCTTGGGTGCTTGGCTGACTAAGGTTGAGATCGAGCTACTTCTAGCCACTCTCATTTCTTGTCTGAGCAATCCCGATTCAACATCGGCTGTCCGCAAGAGAGCTGTAGTGGCCATTTCTCTCATAACTGTTTACATTAGTGACAGTGCCTTGCAAAATCTGGTATTACAAATCACACAACCTCTCAGAGACCAGAAAGCAAGCCCACTTATCCGGCGTCTGTACATATCCATAGCCGGTTCCATGGCCCGATCTGATCCTCGGCGTGTAGGGGCTTTTACCTCGACACTCACTCCCCAGATCTTCCAGGCTTTAAGCCAAGAAGAGTTAGATGCCCACATGGAGCTTTTGGCCAATGGTGACGATGGCAGTGCTGAATTCGAAGACATCCGCGAGTCAGCCCTTTTAGCACTTGACAACTTTTTGGCCTCTTGCCCCCAGGATATGAAACCGTATACTGATCAAGTAGTTGCGGCAGGGCTTCGCTTCATTTCATTTGACCCAAATTACGCCACTAACGATGATGATGAGGATATGGAAGACAGCGACCAGGATGAAGATGAAGACAATGACTTTGATGATGATGATTTCGGTGATGACGATGACACCAGCTGGAAAGTGCGCAGAGGAGCCGTGAAGGTTTTGCATACCCTCATAGAAACCCGTGGAGGCGGTGACTTTTTGGAGACTGGAACTCTTTACAACCATATTGGCTCTGCCCTCACTAAGAGATTTGGTGACAGAGATGAGAGCGTGCGCTTAGAAGTCATTTCAACACTTTCTATGCTGATTCGCAAGACTGAAGAAATCATTTTCCCAGCTGGACAGTTGGGTTCAACTGAGATTGAATCAGGAACTGCCCCGGTAGCTAGTCGCAAGAGAAGAAGACAAAGTAGCAACCTTGAAACACCCGTTTCTCCTATGGCTTCGACAGAGCCGTCTGGGGGCATCCGCGCTGACTTGGCTCGTCTCTCGCCAGGAATTATCAAAGAATCGCTCAAGGCTCTCAATGGCAAGCTTATCCCAGCCAACCAGGCGGTCATAAAAGTCTTGGACAGCCTAGTTAAGGCCCGACGTGGAGATATTGACGATTCTTTCGTTCCTGTGGTTGCTGCTGCTTTGAACTGTCTGAACACTTCAAGCAACAACATGACATCATCTACAGTAGCTGCGTCTGGAACAGCCTCCGCTACGCTCACAACCTTGAAAGTGACAGCTCTTGTGCTTATTCGCGATATCTGCAAATTCAAGCCGTCGGTCCTTCAAACCCAGATTGAGAAGATTGTGTCGACTTTGGTTTCTCTGATAGGAGAAAAGTTCCCCAAGATATCCAGTGAGGCCATTTTGACAGCTAAGGATCTTGTCCAATCGTTCATTGACACGCGCTCTTCCCTGGCCCGTCCAAACTTCGAGCTGACAGGCATGTTCGACGCAATCTATTCACGTATAGATCCCGCTAGCAACAACGTCGATACGGAAGTACGCCAGTATTCTATCGAAGCTCTGGGTGTGCTGATCTCTAGAACTATGGTTCCACAATTCAGTAACCTTTTGTCAGACGACCGCCGACACTCTGGATTGCAAGCAATCCAGGCTCGTCTGGGTATAGAGACCACGAAGCTGGCCTCAATTCACACCATTGAGGAAATTGCCTCGTTCAAGGCCGGCCCTGCGCAACTTGAGAAGTCATGGATTCAAGGTGTGATGCTTCAGCTGGCTAGAGATATCAACAAGTCAAAGAGAATTGTTCGCAGCGCTAGTATCAAAGCTCTCAAACATCTAGCTGCGGCTGCAATTGGCCGGATGGAGCCTGCAACCATGCACCAGGTTGTGACACACCTAATTCCCGTAGTAGACTCGGATGATCCCTACATGGTGACTTCAGCACTCTGGGTTTGGGCTTCGTTCGTTCAGCAGGAGCCTGAATTGATGACAACCCACGAGGTTTCAAAGACCATTGTGACTATGCTGAATACCCGCTTGGCTAGCATTTCATTAGAGCCTCTGCTAGTGCTAGTTTCACACATTGGAAAGAGCGGCTGCGGAAAGACCTTGATGTGCCAACTTCTAGCTAGGGCACACGACATCACCGATAGCACTGTCTATGGCCGGGTTATTGGAAGTCTTCTGGTTGCTGGTGGCGATTCTACTGGGGTCGGTCTTGATTCTTTCATCTCCGAACTGGAGCCCAATCCTAAAAATGATAACCGTACAGCCATGGCCTTGGCTGTGTTGGGTGAGGCTGGCAAACAGCTTGGAGAAAAGTCACCCCTCGACCCCAACATTTTCTTTGTTCAGTTCCAGCCAAGCTTTGATCGTATATCTCTAGCTGCAGCTTTTGCTCTAGGCCGTGCTGGCTCGGGAGATGTCGATAAGTATCTTCCGCCAATTTTGGAGAAGCTAAATACTGCTAGCGACATGCAATATCTTCTTATCCTATCACTCAAGGAAATGCTCCAGAACATGTCGCCAAATTTGATGCCTCACTTGAAACCAATCTGGTCGCAACTTCTAACAGTTGCAAACGCAAATTTGGAAAACCGTGTAGTCATTGCCGAGTGTCTTGGACGCCTTGTTGTTCTTGACTCTGCATTTTTCATGCCAAAGCTTCAGGTAAGTTGCCATAGGCGTAGCGCTATATGCCTGGCTATGCGTGCAGACTTCAACTTGACTAACTAAACTTGGTGTTGTAGGAACTTCTTGAGCATAGAACGCCTATAGTCCGCGGACTTGCCATTCAAGCGACTCGCTACACGCTTCCCGAGTCAGACGAGGCATTTGACACCGGGCTTAAAAGCTCATTAGTATCTATGCTATTAGTCATGCTTAAGGAGTCTGATATGGATAACCGACGCTTGGGAATGATGACCTTGACCTCGGCAGTACAGAACAAGCCTTCTATTGTTCTTCCACGCATGGGCGACCTAATACCATTCATCATCGAAGAGTCCAAGATCAAGCCTGAGCTTGTGAGAGAGATCATGATGGGACCTTTCAAGCACAAAGTAGATGATGGCCTGGAGGTGCGCAAGAGCGCCTACGAAACTCTGTACGCTCTTCTAGACACGGCCTTCAAGAGTTTCAGTTTGTCCACTTTCTACGACCGTGTTATTGCCGGACTAACCGATGACCATGACATTCGGTCTTTGTGCAACTTGATGATCATCAAGTTGGCTTCAATTGTGCCCAAAGAGACCACAAATCGCCTAGATAGGATTTCCACTGCCTACCAACAGGTTCTGTCCGTTAAGCTGAAAGAGAGCGCAGTGAAGCAAGAGATTGAGAAACAGGGCGAAGCCATTAAGGGCGTCATCCACGTCTCCATGATCTTAGTGGAAAAGTTGCAGCTAGCCCAGAGTGAGACTGGTGGCGACACATGGTCTGAATACTGGCGGTGGATGAACAAGGAGTTTAAGTTGCAGATAAAGACTATGAAGGATCAAACCGAGGCCGATCCCTAGGAATTTCGGTACGGCTGTATGGCAACCGCTATCACAGCCTCGCAAAAAGGCCAGAAAGGACAAAGCCAAAAGAGGCCGGGGGTGAAAAGGAAGAGTCGAAAGGCAATTAAGAGGGAGAAGAAGGATAAGAAGGAGAGAAAGAAGGATAAGATGGATCAAAAGTCGAGGGAGAAGAAAGACGGTATGGAAATACAGGCCGCAGATTCGGCTCAAGCAAAGCCGACCAGTGGGCAGCAAGGAGCGAAAGCAAAGAAAAAGAAGGCCAAGAAGAACAAGGGCAGCAACCAAGGCAACGGTGAATCTGGGAGTGAGAAGGGCTCTAATGGATTAGGGACTACTCAGCAGCTTGTCTTATTGCCGCACCCCAGCCTTTCCCATCATGGATCACAATAAGGTCTAACAAACAATGGGCCTAGCGCCCCCAAGATGCATCGTCAGCAGTCTAAATATTACACTTTAATATTTTACCCCTTTATTAAATTCATTGCCTCATATCTGTCGAAACTGATGGTATCACATGTATATTTTGATAGTTCGTTCCCTCTCGCCTTGATCCATCTTATCTCCCTTCGACCGTCTTAGAATTTCAAGGTCGGTAAGAACTTTTCAGCATCTTGCTTCTGCTCTGAAACTGACTGGGGGAATGCTGCGATTCCAGCCACGATACCACCGATCATGAATAGTAGAGAGACTAGACTCCACACTATTCCCCAGGCACGCGATGAGCCACCGTAGCGATGCGCAAATACACTAGCATCAGATTCGTTTATTTTGCGTAGAATGAGGTCGTCGCAAATATCCCAGACGCTGTAAAGCGACGACATGACGCCGATGAAGAGCTACAACAGGAGAAAACCACAAGAGTTAGCTAACGAATAGAGCCCGACTGCTGTCGGGGAGGATATGGCATAGAACTTACCACTACAAATCGCAGGGCTTCGGCGTGGTTGATGAACCAGCAGGCCACAAGTAGGCCGACAGCTGAAAGCACCGTCAACACCGTCAGCCAATCGCGCTTTCCCCACCAGATGGTCAATAGAAAAGCTACGGCAAGAACCAAACTGGCAATCTTGCTGGCGACGATATTAAAGCCACAGAAGGTCAACAGGGCGCCAATCAACGACGAGCCAAGGTATCCCGCAGGCAGAGTGATGGCCGGGGCACCGCCGCGCATGTGGGTAACTCCGCCTTCGTGGGGATCAAGCGAGATGCTCTTGACACGGCCGCCGGTGCAGATGCAAGCAAAAGCGTGGCCGAACTCGTGGAACGCAATCACAAGCATCTTGAACGGCCATAGAACCCATCGGATGTAGGGCACGTTCCACAGGATCGCTATGACCACCACATAGGCAGCGATGATGCCCAGAGTTACACTCTGTGTGTGGTTAACGGATAGGCCACGACGGAGAAGCTGGCTGGTAGTTATGGTGGCATCAGAGTATGGATGGTCTAGATAGGGCATGGTAGGTAAGGCCAGGTCTGGGGGGAGGGGGGTGGGGGGAGGAGCCAGGGTTAGGAAGTCAGATCGGGTGTTGTCGAGGAATTAGATAGAGCCAGAAGGAGACGAACGATGATATATGGTATGTTAAAAGGTCAAGTTTTCGTCGTAACAAGAACAAAGAGAGGGAAGTTGTATGTTTCGTTCCTGCCTAACGGGGAGAATTGACTCGAAAACAAAGAAGGGATGAAAAAGAAAAAAAAAAAAGCAAGTGCCGTTCTTGTTTTGAGGGCGATGGGGAAAAAAAAAATAAAATAAAGGAAAGGAAAGAAGAGAAGAAAAGAAAAGCAGTTGTTTGGATCGCTCTTTCCCTTTCCCGTTCAAATACAGAAAATAGAATGCAATTACTACGCCTTACGGCTGGCTTGCTGGTTGTTGCCTTTTGGTGCTCCCCTTGTTTCTTGTTTACGTTGTTTACGTCCCCACGTATGCATGACGCCATGCTTTCTTTTTTTGGGGAGGCGCGGGCGGACAAGACGACACACAACAGAACAGAACAGAACAGAACAGGGAAAGAAAGAAGGAAGGAAGGAGGAGGGGCCACCACCCCATTTCTTTCTTTTCCCTTGTTTTGCTTCCCCTTCGTTGTTTGTTCCCTAGTTTCCTAGACTTGGGCCAGGTTAGGCAGGCAGGCAGGTTCCTGGCTAAAATAAAGTCCCCTCCCCTCCCCACCTTTTGCTTCATTCTTTCTTATTTTTTTCTTTTTTTTTTTTGTTGGGTGGGTTTTTGGTCTTCTATCTTTGGATTTCTTGACGCAACTGCCGCTCCTAGGTCCTAGCCCATGCAGGGCCCTGTTAGCGAGGGACCGACCTGGCATAGAGCAGGCAACAATAAAAAAAAAAAAATAAATAAATAAAAAAAAAGAGGCAATTAAGCTCTAATGTAGAAAGTAGCAGTCGTAGATAGACAGATAGTATTATAGTGCTACTGCGTGTGCGTGTGCGTGTGCTGTGCTGTCCTGTGCTGTACAATGACGCGGCGCGGTGTGGCTGAGGCCCCACCAAAACAGCCACCCACACATCGTTTGCCTGTTTTTTTCTGCCTTGCGCTTGTTTTTACTTGGGATTGAATGGCTTTGCATCTATGCGCCACGCAACAACATCACAAAAGTGTCCAAGGCACGCTCCTCGGCTTGACTGACGACAAGCTCGAATGATTGAAACAGATATATGGAAGAAGAGAAAATAAAAGAAAAAAAAAGAAGAAGAGAAAATAAAAGAAAAAAAAGAAGAAAAGAAGAAAAAAATAAAAAAATAAAAAAGTGTAGTGTAGATAAAATGGAATCCACAATGGACATAACAAGAAAATAAAAATAAAAATACAAAGCCAGCCGCAATACAAAACAAAGAACGAGAATATATACACAAAAATCAACGCT
Organism: Ceratocystis albifundus; assembly: GCA_002742255.2. Taxonomy (NCBI): domain Eukaryota; kingdom Fungi; phylum Ascomycota; class Sordariomycetes; order Microascales; family Ceratocystidaceae; genus Ceratocystis; species Ceratocystis albifundus. The sequence continues at coordinate 389,512 of MAOA02000038.1, forward strand.
GCCAATAAAGTAAAAACGTTTCCAAAACTCCAGACCTCCTACCCCCAAATATTCTCAAAGTATATACTCTCCCCAAAATAAATCACATCGCTCTAGATCGTCCTGTTCTCGCCCCCGGTTGGTCCTCATCGGCCTCTACCACCACGGCCTCATCTAGTTCCTCTTCAATAATATTATCATATGCCGGTGGTGTCTTCTCCGAAATTAGGTTTTTTGCCATGTGCGACTGGGCTTCAATGTCGGCCACCACCTGGTCAACCTCATTGTTCTTCTCAATACGCTGCATCCAATCAATATCTTCGGGCAAATAGACGCGGATCAGAGCCTCCGAAACGAGCTCCGTGATAATCATAGCAACGAGAATGACAAACAACGTGGCCCACCACGATAGTTTCTGTCCAAAGTTTTCCACAAACGCGTGATATGTCTGGTACTGGCTCAGAGCGTTGGAGGTCATGTAGCAGAGGATAATCATCCACAGCCACCAGGCCACATTTGAAAGCAAAAACACGGCCCATGACAAGATAGTCTTGGAATGCATTTCGAGAACCCTGGGTGTCGGTCATAGTTAGTAAAATTTTGCCTGCTCTCTCTCTCTCTCTCTCACACACACACACATAGTCAAAACAGTTCAACGGGATACTCACAAAAGCTTAAAGTTGATAAAGATCACCACGGCAGTAAAAGGGGCTGATCCCATGGCATACAGAGATGTATCCTGGTCAAATAGCAGCTTGTCATACTGCAGGTATGTAAAGAAAAACAGCACTGCCGATTGCGAAATGCCCATAAACATCCAGCCCGCCCATTTGCGGAAGTTGAATGCCTTGTTCTGCTGGCCGTATGAGTACAACTCAGGAACAGCAAGCAAAGTCTCAGCCTTCAAATCGCGATCAAGCACACCAAGTGCGATCACCGGCAACGACGTGAACAGCACATTAAACACTGTCAAGGTCCAGTTCTCGTACAAAGATGTGCCAGTATATCCAGTATAGCCTTGGTAGAAAGCCTGAGTAGGGAAAAAGGCAATCTCCTTCCAGAACGTTGCCAGAATATATTTGCCCGTACGCATGTAGTTCCACCGCCCGTGGACAAGCAAAAGTCGCTGCAAGAAACGGAACTGTGCGATAGAATAGTCGGCAGTACGCGCAGCCTGAAGACCCTCACGACCAGAAATTCCAATACCAACATTCGAAGCCTGGATCATTCCAATATCGTTGGCGCCATCTCCAATAGCCAGAGTCATAGACTTTGGTACATGGTCTCGGATGCGCTTGACAATACTAGCCTTTTGGGCTGGTGATGTTCGGCAGCAAATTACAGCGCTAGCCATGACAGCAAGTTCGTAGAAGGCGTCATGTAAAGAGCTATCATCGTTGACGACATTCAGTGTATAGCCATCAATGACTACACAGGAGTGGGGAATCATGCCACTGCTAATATCTACCAGAGCCCCGGCTATTGTGCTGCGGAGGTCCCCGGATCCTGTGGCGCTCAAAATGTACATTTTGGACCAAGGTAGAGCAACGTGGGCTGATAAGCCAATGTTGATGGCAGTCTCGCGTCTATCACCGGTTATCATCCAAACACGGATGTTAGCCCGGCGGAGTTTATCAATAGTCTCGGGGACGCCATCCTGAAGTTTATCTTCAATAGCAGTAACTCCCGCAAGTTCCAGTTTTTGTTCAATAAGCTCGCCAACCTCTTCAATCTTTTGCTGGCGGTTTTCCAAGCTGGTAGAAGCCTCGTGAAATTTTTGCTTCCAGACCCAGTACTCGTCATCTTCGAGGTAGCGGTGTGCGAACATTAGAGTACGGAGACCTACGGTAGAAAAGTCATGCAGATGGCGGAATACCTTGTCGAAGATAGCACCATCGTCCGCAGCAACCCTCTCGTCAACCATTCCGTCGAGGTATTCAGAATCAGACCTAGCCATTCTCTGCCGTGGGGTGCGATAGTTGGCACTATCAGTGGATTGCCGAGTAGCCACAGGATCCCGGTGAGCCTGGAAAGAGGCGCGTCCATTTCCAAAGCTGTCTCTACCCCCATCTGTGCTAGCCCGATGCATCATCCTTTGTTGAATATTACGCTGTTCGTTGGCATGGCGCTCGGCTGCTTGAGCCTTGCGAATAGCCAACTCACTTTGAGCAAGGCGTTCAGTGATAACGTTATCAGCGCCCTTGCAAAACACACAAATCTTGCCATCGGGCATGCGGATGATGATGGACATGCGCTTTCGCTTACTACTGAACTCAATCACATCCAAAACCTCGTAGGACTCTGTGGTCAGAGAACCATTGGCATCAGGGAACTGAAGAGTGATCGTCTGTGCAGGGCGATCAATCATGACAAAGCCTAGTTCTTGGGCGGCCTCGACCAAAGCAAGCTCATCAGGAGACGCAGACTGGTAAACAATCTCGCCGTTTTTGTTTTCCGGTAGGCACGTGTGGCACAGTGCCAGTGACATTAGGAAATGACGGGCTTTGCGGGAAAATTCGGTATTGGGGCGGGCTGCGATATAAGCCAAGAGATCCTCAGTTTTCAGCTCGGCTTGGCCATGAACAGGCTTGAAGCGAGACTGGGACCGGATTCTAGTGCTTGTCTCAGAGTCAACGCGAACAAGAGGCATAGGATTTGGTGAGCTAGGCTCATCAGCTTCGGGATCATCGATTGTCACGGGACCTCGGACCTTCCCCTGACGTCTTGCTTCGATTTTGGCACGTCGGACTTCTTCGTCATGATCCATGTTCATGTCATGGACAAAAGCCATACCGGCGACGCTCATCATACGGAAACGCAAGAGATTTTCGGTTAGTGTTCCAGTCTTATCGGAAAAGACATAGTTAACTTGACCTAAATTCTCAAGAATAGTAGTGGTGTTCACGACCATAGGGGTATCGCTGACTGGGTCGTACATTTCAATGTCATCCATAAAGTAGTACTGGCCAATCTTTATAATTTCCATGCTGACGTATAGAGACAGAGGGACCAAGACGTTGAACATGATCAAGTAACCAACAATGATCTCCGCCATGGGCACGCTACCAATGAAATTACGGATATACCAAGAGTCGGCTTCAGTGTCGTTTTTCCAGACGACATAGCCAACGGAAAGGCCGGCAGACAAAATGCACACAACGGCCACAAGCATGAGAACTATGTAGTTCAACTGATCTTGAATAGCGGGTTTCTTGGTGCGAACGTGCTTGTGGGCGTTCATGCGAATCTTGCACTCTTCACCGCTGTTGACGACAATGCCGATTGCCTCGGTTGTGTTGCGCAATGTAGAGCCACGGAAGATGATGTTGTTCAGAGTGAGAGGCGATGTCTGACTGTCAACTTTCACACGGCCTTCGTAACTGTAGAGATCGACGTTGGGGTCTTCGGAAACAATTTCAGCATTGCAATTTTGGATTGCCTCGAGAGAATGGCAGCGCTCAGCCAATAGAGGACAAGCTTGTTTGCTCTTGAGGTTCGTTTCTCCGTCTAGTGCCATAGTTTCGATATAGGCGATGCCGTTAGGGCCAGTGGCATGCAGGAGCACAATGTCGGCAGGGACACTGTCGTCCCGCTTGAGGCGAATGATATCACCAACCTTGATGTTTTCCCAAGCAACACGATGCCAGTCGTCGGTAAGTGGAATTTCGGGAAGCTGTCCAGACAGCACGGCAACACGGTCATCTGTGCGATCGTTGTCGGTAGGTCTTACGCGGGAAAGTCTGATGTGGCGTCTCTTCTTGCGGCCTTCCCATCCCAAAACACGGGCAACACTGCGGTTTTCGACCTTGTCCATGAGGTAGCGGTGATAGTCGTCGTAGCCCTCTTTGAACATGCTGAAAGCAACGAAGATAATCAAGGGGATAATTGTTGTATAGCGTCCGACGGTGCTGAGCCCTGGGATCATCTGGAGGATACCGATAACAAGAAAGTAGAAGTTGGCGAGTTTGCTGAACTGAAAGACGAGCTGTTTGGGAAGGAAATCCCAAACGGTGTAGCGACTAGAGCGGATGTAGTTTGTGATGTAGGCATGATTGCGGCGTTCATCAATGAGATCTGCCGGCGAGACAGCCATGGAGACATGACGTCCATCTTTTGAAGGTGGTAGAGGTTTCTGGCGCAGAATAGTCTCAATAATAAATTTTTGGTAGAATTTAGCCAGTGAGCGTTTCCATGAAGTAGTGCCAGTCTGGGTTCTTTTTTGCTTCTTTCGTAACCGACCAGAGGCCGTTTTTGAGGAAGTGGGTAGGTCGGCACCCATTGTGGGCGCTAAAGATGGTGTAAAGCGGCAGAGATCAACGACGACTCGATGATTGTTGTCGCAGCAGAAGAAGACTCGAGGCCGACGTAGTTTGTTTGAGCAACAAACAAAAGCAGCTTGCCGTCAGAAAATATTTAGGTTTTTGGTTCCTCTTGCCAGACAGCTAGAACTCAAGCCGCGAATGGGCCCAGTGCAGAGGGGAGGAAATTCTGGTGTCCCTGAAGGTTGGGGCCCTGCAAGTATCCGAGGTCAGTATTAAAAGGTCATGGGGTGGTCCGAGAGCAGAAGCTTAAAGCAAGAATAGCAAAGTAGATTAGACGGGGGGGGGAGGGGGAGGGGGGGGCAAGCAAGCCTATGGTGAGAGCGAAAAAGATAAAAAAAGATCACAGAGCAAGCAAGGGAGGCGGCATGTTTATATGGGGAGGGAGAAGAAGGGCAAACAAGATATGCGAGCACCGATAAAGTGAGGGCTATGGCGATGGTGATAGCGGGGCGGACATGTTATTGGTTTTTGGGTTGAGCCCAAGCTTTTTGAGTTGTTTTTTTGTTCTGTTATATATATATATTTTTTGGCAGTGATGACGATGATGACGGTTGCTTTTTTGCCTTGAGCTGGCTGTGCGGTACTGGGTTCCGCTCCGCCCTCGTATTTTGTCTGCTTGTAGGAAGCAGGAGGCAAAAGTGCAGCAGGGGAGAAGCTGTTGGTTACTCACAATTTAAGCGGGCGTCACTATCCGCAGCTTTCAAGAGAGAATAATAATGAAGAGAGGAGCACAAGGCAAGGAAAGGCGGGTGCGGATGGGGATAGGGATATTCAAGTCAAGCCAAGTTAAGACAAGACAAGACAGGCCAAGACAGGTTCGAGCAATAATAAGAGCGTTGTGCAATCTTGGCCAATAACTTGATGACTTGGCGCGTGTTTCAAGCTGCTGGCTGTGGGTTGTTGGTATAATTGCTTGCTGCTGGCTCTAGCTCGCAAAGGCCTGTCAAGGTTGAGGTCGTCGTCGTCGTCGTCGTCGAAACCTGGGCGGGTTAATAGATGCCGGCTAAAAGAATTAGAAACAGATTTTGTTATCGCTTGGGGGTCGATACCAGCGAGGAATTAAATAAAATAAGAAGCAAAAAAAAGAAAAAAAAAAAGAGAGCAAAAAGCAAAGCAACATAAACCAAGGCGAAGCCGGCGATAGTAAAAATATAGATGGTGAGGACGAAGGACGAATGAGGGAGGATAAGAGATGAAGAGATGAAGAGGGGAAGAGAGGAAGAAAATAGAGACAGGCCTTGGGCGGGGGAAGTCTTGCTGTGCTGCTTTTTCAAGCCTGCTTCCAAACAGGAAACTGCAGACTTAAGTATTGTGACAAGGTATCATCATGATCATGATTATGGATAGAGTTGGCAACTGCACAGCCCTGTCGTTGGCGTTGGCGTTGGCGTTGGCAGACGAGAAGAGAAGCCAAAAGGTAGAAACGCAAAAAGGGCAGGGGCGGCAGGGCAAAAAAGCAACAGCGCCTTTCTCCTCCAGGTAGGTGCCTATAATATCGTGCTCTTGCTTGGCCGTTCGGGCTGATTATTCTACCCTTCTCTTACCTTGTCCTATTTTTTTTTTTTTCTTACCGCCATCTTCTGCTTACAGCAACTGCCCTGAAACATGGACCTGCGCGGATTCTTTTCCTTTTTTTTTTCTTTTTCTTTTGCGGTAGCTGCGTTCTTTGCATGCGAGGCAGTAGCCGTCTGCTTAGCTCTTATCCCACAGCAGTAGCAGTTCCTTAATCAGACGAAAGCATGCTGAACTGGCAGGTCCAGAGACGTTCGCAACACTAGGAAGGAACGAGACTAGGCTGAGGCAGGGAATAACGTCATATCAGCGAGTTTAACAAGGGTGAGCATCGCACACGCACACATTTATCGCTAGGATGAAGGAGCTTCTCTACTTTGTACGGCAACAGCAAGTTGCTTGCGTATGCCATTTATTATTATTATTATTCTGTTATCAGAGACCAAAAACAGGATTGAAGCAAACATGCCTGCCTCTTTGTCCAGGCCCTACTTGACGAAATAAGGGCTAATAACCCCAGGTAGAAGAATTTCGACCACGGCAAGTTTACATCTGTGTTAGCCCCGGATTTTGTCTAGGCTAAAGTTTGCTTGGCGAATTTCGTTCGTTGTTTCTCTTGTAAATGCCTCGCTGCTTCCGTTGCTACTGTTTTTCTTGTCGTGGCTCTGCTCTTTTGCTTTTCTTTGGAGGAAAGCTCTTGGTTATGGGCTAGTGGATAGTGTCTTGGGCTTTGCCCGCACCGCCTTTTTGCTGTGAATCCTTATTTTTGGGTTGGAAGGCAGCATGCAGTGCGCTGTCGTGTTCTTGTTGGGCATAGTGCATGTTGATTGGGGCGCTGTTTTTATGCTTTGTGATGCATTTTCTTATGAGTGTACTTAGTCGTTGCGTTGCCGTTAGTCCCGTAGATGGGTAGCGACCACAGCTAAGCCGTTCTAACAGCATAGCTTGGGCAACATTCTATGCATATGCTAGTTGGTTACGTATATCTACCCCAGCCTCACACTAGCACGTGTGTTCACAGTGCTGCAGCTACAGGTGCATATATGTACATGCATGCGTGTCCATGTTGCCCGCCTAGGTCACAGCGTACATTTTGCTCGCTGATCATGGAGTCGAGTCGAGGCTTGGGCACAACGCGCACTTACCAGGTGTAAGGCGAACGGAAAGCTTTGGTCTTTTTCTTGTTTTCAGTTACCCGGCGAAATATTGTGCACTCTATTGGGTTGCGTTTCCGACGTGAGTCTTTACTTTACAGCCTTTACAGGACTTGTAGGAGGTATACTGTACTTGCTACCGTTCAGAGGACAGGCGGCTATCGCTAGATATGTACACTGTTGCGGGGATATACCATGAAATGATGACCCCACGTGATGCAGATGGCGTCGATGAGGGGGGGAACACGAACAGGGGCTTTTGACTCTCTGCAAAGATACCAAGTCTGTTGTGAACTGAGTGTTTTATAAATTTTATTGTTATGTAAGAGGCTACAATTCTATCTGGACCGGGTAAGCCCACAACATATTATATATTCTGGGCTTACCCGATGTTCTACCGAAGAGGGGTAGATTCTCCACAACATTCCCCCAGATTCGACACTATTCGGAGATCATGACATTAGGAGGTGCGTTTACGTTGATCTGTGATCTAAATGCGTTGAACTTTGTGGCCGGTAAAGGCTTCGTAAGTCCGTCGGCAAGCATTTTATCCGTAGTGGCGTATGCGAGCGTAATTTTGCCTTCGCGGATCCATTCCTTGATGGCGTGGTACTGGACGTCGATGTGCTTGGTCTTTGAACTGGCTCCCAGATTTCCTGCAATTTTCAATGCAGCTTGGTTGTCTCCGTACATCAAAGTGTCTTCTCTCACTTTTATGATTTGTGCGGTTTGGTTGGTAGCTGGGGCCATTTTCATTTTTTCGGTGCACCATTTTACGAGTCTGTTCAGCCAAATTCCTTCTTTTGCGCAAGGAGTGAATCCAACGTATTCGGCTTCGGTGGTTGAAGTCGCTACGCTTCGTTGCTTTTGGGATTTCCAATGCACTGGGCCGTTTGCCAGCATGTAGATCATGCCTGATACCGATCTTCTGTCCTTGGAGTTCGCATAGTCAGCGTCGGAATATCCTACCAGGAACTCATCCATTCCCCCACGGCGCGGAAATGCGAACTCAATGCCGTGTCTATTGGTGTCCCGTAGGTATCTCGCCACGCGCTTAGCTGCTTCCAGGTGTCTTTCGGCTGGGTTTGAAGTGTGTTGTGACAGGGACGATGTGGCAAATGCAATGTCTGGCCTCGTCATGACACTTGAGTACATCAGTGTTCCTAAGATCGATTGGAACACTGACTTGTCTGCTGCCTTTTCCTCAGGTTGCCTTGGCTCCAGTGTTTCCCATGAAGCGATTGGGGCTCCTATGGGTCTGGCCCTGTGTGCAGACATGTCAAGTTCCTCTGCCATCTTGTCGATGTATTGCGCCTGCGTTATCCACATCTTGCCTTCTTTCCTGTTCCTCGTCACCTCCAAACCCAGGAAGGTCTTTAGTTCCCCCATATCCTTGATTTCAATCATGCGGGCGAGGCTTGAAATGAATTCCCGGATTGCTTTCAGGTTAGAACCTGCGACCGCTATGTCGTCGACATATATCAGAATCATCACCCCCGTATCACCATTGACCATGATACATTCGTCTTCCGGGCATTGAGTGAAACCAAGTTTGCTTAGACAATTCGCTATCTTATTGCGCCACGCGTAGGATGCCTGTTTGAGACCGTACAAGGCCCTGTTCAGCTTCCATACTATTCCACTCTTGTGGAGTAGAGGCGGTGGGGTCAGATGAACAACTTCCCCCAGCTCAGCTTGTGCGAATGCGTTCGTTGCGTCTATTTTGCAGCATTCTAGGTTCATCGCGCATACAATGGCAAAGAAAATTCTCGTGGTTGCAGGACGGGGGGTTGGAGCATATGTTTCATGGAAATCTATGCCTTGCGTTTGTCTGAATCCCTGTGCCACCAGCCTAGCCTTGAATTTCCTCGCCTGGTCGTCAGTGCCTGGTTTTATCTTGAAGACAAACTTCGTCGCCACCAGTTTCATTCCTTTCTGGTACGGTACCTCCGTCCATGTATTGAATGCGCGTAAAGTTTTGACCTCGTTTTGTATGGCTTCTCGCCATTCTTGCCCGTTCAGTGGGTGATTTACAGCCTCCTCGTACGTCTCTGGTTCACGTTCGGATAGTCTTGTCATCATGGCTCTGATTCTTTTGGCCATGGGTGTGTCCTCCGGTTCCCCTTGTTGGATGTGTGCGTACGGTCTCTTGAGGATTCCCTTTTCGTATAGGGCTTGGAGCTGTCTGTTTATCCTCTCCTGGACTTGGTCCGGTGTATCTGTGGGTGTCTTTGTCACCGGCGTATCTTCATGAGTCCAGTCTGCCTGAGCTACTGTCGTCATGGGTTCTTCTGGTGCGCTGTCGTCCGTGGGTTGCTCTTCTATAGGATCCGTCGCGTCTTCATGTTCTTCTGGTTCAGCCTCCACGACCGGTGCCTCGTCGCTTTGCATGGCGATCTCCGGTTCGTTTGCTGCCAGGTTTTGTTCTTCGTTTGTAGCTTCCATCGTGTGGTTGTTGTCCGTAACTTCCATCGTGTGGTTGTTGTCCGTAACCTCCAGCGTGTGGTCGTCGTTTCTTTCATGAGGCTCATCTAAAACTTGGCCCCCTTTTATGTCTTCGAAGAATTGTAGAGATTCGGTGACGAACTCTTTCTTCTTCTTTATGTCCCAACACATGTATCTCCCAGTGACTTTTTCATCAATCAGAAGCAGAACGCCCTCTCTGCCCCGTGCCTCCATCTTGTTTTTCTGCTGCGTGTTCGGGTTCTTGTCATTCGCGTTGTGGAAAATGATCTTGCACCCCCACCTGTGAATATGGATAGCATTCGGCGGGACGCTGAAAAAAAGTTCGAAGGGTGACTTTGTCCCTGTGATGCTGGCCCTGTTTGCTATGAACGCCGCATGCATCGATGCGTATGGCCAGAAGGTCGATGGCATGAGTGTATCTAGAATCATCGTCCGAGCCGAGTCGTTAATCGTCCTGATTGCCCTCTCCGCTGTCCCGTTTTGGCTTGATGTGCCTGGGATCGTGAATTGGGCATCGGATCCGTATTCGTTTTGCCACTGGAGCGTTAGCTTCTTTAGCTCCGGTGCGTTGTCGGTTCGAACGGCTCTGATCCTTTTGTCCATCTTGAGCTCTATCTGGCGCTTCCAGTGGTTCATTACGGCCGGTGCATCTCGGCGGTGTTGGATTGGTAGAACCCATTTGTACTTGGACGAATCATCTACTACTATTATGTAGTATTTCGCCTTGTTCACTGCCGTTGGATGGGGTCCTGATATGTCCATGTGCACTAGGTCCAGTGGTTCTTGGGCTGACATAGTGTGAGAGTGACCATTTTTCTTGGTTATCTTTCCTTTTGCGCATACCTGGCAATGAAAGTCGTCCGGTTTCTTGGATATGGCCCATGTCTCTTTGTCGGCCGCTTGTTGATGGATCTTCTCGAGCTTATGTTCGCCTGCGTGACCAAATTTTACGTGGGCTTCCTCGTAGGTCATTTGTTTAACCATTGGCGCTGTGGTGTCTTCGCACGGGGTTGTGTATAGCCCTTCCTTCTCGATGAAGTTCGTGCGTCGCCTGCCTTGTCTCATGAATGCTCCCGATGCATGCGCGGTGACTTCCAATCCCTTCCGACATAGTCTCTTCACGGACAATAGATTTACGTGCATTCCCTCAACATGATGAACATTAATGACTATGTATTTTCCCCCCACATTTATCTTGGCCAATCCAACTCTCCGTGTGTCTAGCTCGAGACCACCCCAGGATACCGGGATGGGATCTATTCTTCGGACGCTATAGAGTTTGGTTAGATCGCCAGTCAAGTGGTGTGTTGCGCCGCTGTCGACGAACCAGTATGCGGGGGTTCTCTTACTTTGGTCTTTGTCCATTCGGCTCATGTTTGCAGTAACCCTCCTCTGCTCCCATGCCTTTTTACCCCTGCATTCGCTTTCGCGGTGCCCTAGTTTCTCACAGAAGTGGCATTTTATCTTTTGCCGCTTCTGGTTTTGATCTGGTCGGGTTTGGCTTGGGATTGGGTTCTCATTCATTCTGGGTTGACTCCTGGGAGTTTGTCTTGGCATGGATTCCATTTCAATGTCTATTTTCGACATGATGTCTATCCATTTCCCTTCTGAATGTCGCAAATGGTAGTTGAGTCTGGTGGAAATATGGGGGGAAGGTGGTGGGCCCAGAGCATGAGGATGACCCTCGTGTGGATGCAGGTGGTGTCTGTGCCTTCAGTGATGGATTCATATTCGGGGAATTGCCCAAACATGTTTCTTACTTGAAGCCACTTTGGCATCATTCTGTCCCCTTCTTCCCATGCCATTTCTTGCACTATTTTTGCCGCCATTCCCGAATGCTGATATGTTTTGGAAGTTTGGTATCTTTCCTTCAGCATTCTCCAACACTTCTTCACATCTGAAGTGCTGTTCAGGACTCGGATGGCTTCTTCGTCTAGCCCAGCGTGGATGAGGCTGAGGGCTTCAGAGGCGTCTTTCGCGCGTCTCTGTTCGTCCCTCTCAACTTCCATGATGTCTTTGAACTCTTCCTCTTCCAGCCCTTTGAAGAGGTACAGAACGTCTGATCCTTTGAAGTTTCGGATCATGTTTTCTGTCCATTGTCTCCAATTCAGATCGGTGAGCTTGATCCGATTCTGCATCATGGCTTCTAGGGGTTTGGATGAGGCATTGTTGAAAATCATGTTTCCATTGGTGGAATTTAAAGCTTCGCTGAAAGCAGTCATGAATTTCGCGAAGTTATCCGAGGTGTCCGGTTGGGTTGACATGTTTGCGGGGTATGCGTTGAGAAATTTTAAACAAAAAGAGATTTGATAAGGAATTGAAAGAAAAAAACTGAAATGAGGTATATAAAAAAAGAAGAAAAATAATCAATGGCTAATGATGCAATAATGTGAAATAAAGAAACGCTAGAAGTTTTGTCAGTTGTCAACGAGGCTTGTTAGATTGGTGAGGTGTTTGCGCTTTGGAAACTCCGGGCTCATAACCTGTTGTGAACTGAGTGTTTTATAAATTTTATTGTTATGTAAGAGGCTACAATTCTATCTGGACCGGGTAAGCCCACAACATATTATATATTCTGGGCTTACCCGATGTTCTACCGAAGAGGGGTAGATTCTCCACAACAAAGTCATTCTGGCTACATGTGGATCCACATTATATTTTCTCCGATAAGCCAGGCTCTTATCGAATTACCCGAGGTTTAACCTAATAGACCGTGGGGCTCTCTCGACACCCCCCACTCTCCCGGAGTTTCGGAGAAGTGGGCTCCCGGGGCCATGACGCTCGTAGGTCTCCTACTCCGACCATTGACCTGAATGCGGGCATCGCCAAGTGGTTTAGTCACTCCAGCCCATCTGCATTTTCTTTACTCCACCAAAGTGACCGGGTGTAGGTCTCGCAGACGCCTGTGCGAGGCTTGTGACTGCAAATGCTATGTCTGGTCCAGGTACATTATTTTGCTCAGTATCAACTGATAATTCCTTGAATCTAGGAACTCCTCATCCTCATGTGCTAGCTCAATATCAACCCAGTCCTCGGCCGGCGTGCGTATCGGGTATTCCTGCGCTTATTGAACTCCGCGTCATCAACCGTTCTCTGTATGTGTTGCTTTTGGTTGGTCTATAGTCTTCTCTTGGGTCTATCTCGTGAGACCTGTATCCCGATAATTGGAGTAGCTTCGCCCATCTTAACCATGAGCCGCCTTTAGAATAACAGACACGGTCCTATGACCATGCTCTCAACCCCCATAGATGGTTATAACATGTCATTCCCGTAAAGACTATCTATTTTCAAGCTTTGGGCATATATACTGTCATCATAGAGATCGTTCCAAAACATGATTCCCTCAAGTCTTTCTCCACTTAGGCCGGCCTTAGGACGAGTTGTCGGGGTAAGACTACGATAGATGACACGGTGAACCAACCGGAGGCGATTCGGAAGACGACAAAGGCGGATGGCTGAGTAGAGCCTGACACCAAATCAAAGCCAAAATTCCGCAACTACAGCAAGGAGGGTCAGTCATCTGATTGTTGACTGTTTGTCGGAGAAAAAGAGCAGCACAAAGCATAAGGGCAACCAGGCTGTAGAGAATAGCCAAGCAGTGAGTGTCCCCAACGCTATAGTTGAATAGTATACCGAGTGCTCATGCCATATGACGAAAGACCTAACAGTTTTACCGAACACTAAGGTAGCGTGAGAGACAGTTAGTTAGGTTGGCGGCGGCGGCGGATAGGAGCTACATTGAGGCGTCTAAGATCAGTTCTGTAGATCTCAAGATTGGGACTCAAAGACTTGAGTTGTCCAAAGTTTTTCATGTGCCATGATCTGTATAAATGCCGGCAAGGAAGAAGCCCGCGCTCAAGGACTGACTAGGACATACCCAAAAGCCTACATTTTGAAGTCCTCACCACCAGGACATAGTCAGGAGATTCAGCAGGCAGATGCACATTTTCCTATACTTTAACGCCCGTCTTTAACAATATATTGAGGCCCCTACTACCATGAAGTGCCGGAATATCTCTACGAAACACCCACATCAGCTTTCTTTATGAGAGATAGATTTGGCAGCTAGTACGTATCTTGCTATCTCGGAGAAAATCACAATGCTAGTTCGAGCATAACGCTAGTAAGTATTATCGCCAGGGCACCTTTGAGGTCTTAATATGGTCTCACAATAATACAAGGCCCACGATGAGCGATACTATTGTGTTCTGGCAGTACGTCGAATCTGACCCTCAAAGGCTCGCCACAAAGCTTAGGCGAGTCTCAGAGTGTTTAGATGGCTCACAATTGCAGTGAAAGCAGTCGTGGATCTCCATGTGCTACACGGGAGTATTGTCCCCTGATGCACAAGGAAACGGTGGACATTGTGATGCTATGGCCAGAAAGTGTGGGGGATTCAACAACATCAAGCGCGGGTACAGGTATATATGTTAGCTCGAAGGTTACGCAAGAGAATAGTCCTACCACATTTTACATGTTTCTAAAAGCGCCGCCCCAGAACATTTGGCCTGACCTTCAAACTACCCTGGCAGTATTGATATAACGTCAGATTCGTCAGGGCACCAGTCGTGATCGCAAGTGACATTCCCCGTGCTTGTTTCTCTTCGCTGGAAACCCTCAATATCCCATACAGACCGCAGCTAGTAGTCTATGCGCTGCGTGAAGCCCTAGTGGCAGAAGACCATGAGGTGTATTTGTGCTTACAGGGTTCTGTGCTATGGCAAAGGCTGTGATGACATAAAGCTGCGGTACAGGTCATAATCGATCGCCTGGGTAGATTCCTGTGCAGCTTCTCATGACACCGCTGCTTCAAGATATAGATACATTCTATCCAGACTCGCGCCTCCGATTTGCTATGGATCATCGTCTACAATATCAGATTAAGATGGAGGATTTCCACATGCAATATTACGCCGACTTGCTGACAAGATGGTGCTACCATTGTGGAGGCCGTACCGCTGAGACACCCCAGTTATCCATAGCCGTAGCCGGCTCTGCCTGCCCGAACTCATCTGCGGTCAATGGCCTTCACATCAAGGCGTATCTGTGTTTTGCAGTTCTGACGTTCACGGCGTCTCGTGCAATCACCACAGCTTTGGACATCTGCTAGGCGTGTGCATTTTACCATGTCGTTAAAGAACGGACGCATGATTACAATAAGCACAGCTGCCCAGGCCCCCATGGTCAGTATCTCTAGACATGATAGAATACAGGCGACAGGAACTTGGTGTCTGCGTCTGTCCAGATCGTAGCTTGGCTAAAGCTGGTATTATTTGTTTTGCTTTTGTTTGCGTTTCCCCAGGTGTCTATGTTTTAGCTGTTTCCGCTGTCTTGTAGCTCTGCCATTTTATTTCCTTTAGAGGAAAGCCCTTAGTCGTGGGCTCATGCACAGCACCTTGGCCTTTGCATGCACTGCCTAGTTGCTGTGAATCGTCAGTTTTAGATGCGAAGGCAGTACTGCAAGCTGAGTTCCCGTAGACATTGTTCTTATGCTTTGCGACGCATTTCTTGTTTGTTCTTGGCCGCTGCTGTGTGCTAAGACATCTTAATAGTGTAGCTCGGACAACATACTGTTCGTATAACTGGATTACTCACCTATTCTCTCCCTCGTTCTTACACTCGCACGCCTGGTCACAGCTGCGGCTACAGCCACACGCCACATATGTATGTATGTATGTATATGCATGCATTCATATCCATGGTGCCCAGGTCTCAGCGTGCATTTGGCCCATGAATCAGAGTTTCGAGGCTTGAAGACGGTCTCGACAGAGATGGCACCAAGGTCTTACGTCTGGTTGATGACTCTGCTGAGAATAATGAAAAAGAAAAACAAAAATAAATAAACAAAAATAAATAAATATAAAAATTAAAAATTAAAAAAACTAAAAATAAAATGTGCCTGTACTGTGCTTCTGACGTCAGTTTGTACGGCTTTCACAAGACCTGTCTGTATCAGTACAATTTAAAGGGCAGGCACGAGAATTGGGCTAGCGCCTCCCAGGCGAGTAAAACCGGCTATCGCTAGACACTTTTCTACACGTAGTTGCAGGGATAGGGCCACACATAACATCTCCCCTCCCCCCCCCCCCACGTGATACAGATGAACAGCCCGAACAGGGAAAGAGCTCGAAGCTCAAGCGAGCGAGCGAGAGGATGAAAGAAGGAATTAGAAAATAGACAAAGAAAAGAAGCAGGGGACTAACCAATGCAGAGTAACCCTCTATAAGTAACCCTAAGATGTGAATGACGAGGACGATAATAATAAAAAAAAAGTATATATAAAAGTAACAATACCTGCACTGCACTGCACTGCACTGCAATTGGCTGGTCGATCGATTTAGGAGCGCTAACACTAGAACACTAACACAGTTTTATAAGTTGCCCTGACGTTCGTTCGCAAAGTCATGTTGCTACCTGCCAAGCGCTAGATCCCACCATTCACATGCTTTATTTGTAATTGAGCATTACATCATCAGCTCTGGAACTGACTATCTATAATCCTGCATGATTCTCCCTTACCTTTCTTCTTCGTCTTCTTCTTCTTCTTCTTCTTGCTCTCGCCTCGCTCCGTCTCACCTTCTTCGCCAGTCTCGAATCGAATATCTGCCCCGGCCTTTACTTTCTCTACCAAGCACCTTGATTTGCTCGTGCCGCTGACACCTTGATGCTGCGTTTCAGGGGCAGACAGGCTCGATTACTGCATCACCTAGACGAAAGCCATGTAAGTACATGTCGTACATATGTATATTTCTACTACCAGAGGCTAGCCCAAAGTCTTTACACAAAACTTAAGCTTGCTGTAAACAAAATAAAATTTCAAAGACCCCGATATTGTTCAGCCCGAGATGAGGCATGGGAAAATAAAGAAATAGCTACCAAAACAAAACAGGAAATACAGTGATAGAGAGAGAGAGAGAGAGAGAGAGTAGATGAGCATCAGCAAGGAAAAAATAATAATAATAAAGTAAGCACAGTAGAAGAAGAAATCAAGGACAAGGAAAAGATCAGAAACATAGAAGAAACAAACAAAAATAAAATCATATCCACAGCTGCGCCTAACTGATATAGTTGTTGAACCTTCAACGCCTTCAAAATGATGAAAGCAAATTATCATCATCATTGATTTTATAGCAGGCAAAGCAGCAAGCAAGCCATAAAAAAGTGAGAACCAAGAAAAAATAAGATCAAAAGAGTAAAAAGAAACCAAGCAGAAAGCCACCACCACTAAATTGACGGGCTGACTCTAGCAAAAACAATCACGATGCAAAGAATGAGAAGCTGCACCGTCTACATTAACAAAGAGTACCATTTCGGGAAGCACGGTTACTCTGAGCGAGAGAGACGGTAGCATGAGAAAGAAGTAAAAAGAAAAAGAAAGAGAAAAATAAGAGGGAAAAAGGCAAAGAAATTTCACAAAAAGACATGGAAAACCAAAGAATATATGTACGTCCCCAAACAACCCCATGTTCAAACCAGCGCGCCCCTGCCCTTACACAGCCACGCCCGGCTGTCATTGAACCTGAGCCATCTGGGATCTCATTTCAGGGGACAGGTTATGGGGGTTCTGATCTGAGCCGTCATAAGCAACAAGGTGGTTCATGTCGATATCAGTTGCTGAGGGCTCAACATATGAGGCTGGCGAGTGAGTGTGGATAGGAAGGTTCATGGTTTGTTTCGGGTACATATCCCCAAGCCCATTTCCATCATCTGAGATGGCACACGAAGAGTCAGGGCCTGTCCCTGGGTAAACCTCGGCTGAGGTTTGACGCATCATGCCAATGGGAGGGGATTGCTCGGCAATTGCTGAGTCGGTGACAGGGCTTGTAGAAAACGGCAGCGGCGAGATGACAGGTGCCATTGTTGTCGAGTTCGCCATGGGTGAAAGGAAAGAGCCACTATACGGTGTGCTCACCGGCAGTGGTGTAGGCTCTCCAGTGGGGGGAGCAAAGTAGTTGGGGCTAGAAAAATCAGCAGGCGAGGCTGCAGTCGCGGACATTGGGTACTGGCGCATGTCTAGGCCAAAGCCAGCCTGTGTGTCGATACGGAGACCGGAGCCCATATTTGCCGGTTGCTGAGGTACGGGAGCATACAAATGAGGACTCTGTTGAGACGCACCATCGCCCGGTTGTTGAATATAGAAGGAAGGCATGGGCTGTTGGAACATGGAAAAATCTACAGCCATAGGCACCGAGCGACTGCGCTGTCTCTTGTGACCAGGTCCAGCGCGCATGTTTGGTTGCATGTTGCTGATCCCCCAGGTTTCCTGAAACATGCCCACATGAGGCGGAGCCATGAAGTTGGGTTGGGATGAAGGGCGGGGGATGGGGGACACTGGAGCCGAGACGGCCAGGTTGTTGTGATCAAACATGTGCTGGTGGGCATGACGGTTGATAAAGGACTCCAGGGAAATGAGCTTAGCTAGCTGTCCACTCAAGACCTTGGCATTACCGGCGAGGCGATGAACCAAGCACTGTGAGGCCTGCTTGTCTTCAGTGAAGTCAAGACAGTTGACAAAGCCCTGAGTAATGGCAGTCTGATCCATGAAGAAAAACGGAGGACTAGTCAGATCGATAACAATGCCGCTGGGTTTTGTCGGGTCGTCGTCGTTATTCTCGAGATGGATATTCTTAATGTAGGAAAAGGGGTACTCGATTTTGTAGCCGGCCTGATCATTGTTAATGTAGTATGTCATGGTACATTTGTCAGGGGAGTAGAACACGATCAAGTCCATGGTGTTTTGGCCAACACGAGTCCACTTTCCAATACTCAGGGCACGACAGGTAAAGTGCTGGATGAGAACCTTACTCTGAGCAGCCTGATCGCCATGCATAAACATATTGTTGCCGTACGGGTAGAGGCCGGAACGCCCCAAAAAGCTGCCGCCAATGCCTTTGCCAGTTTCCATGGCCTGAATAGCCAGATACTGGCGCATGGACTCGGGGATAGATTCCATATCCTCGCCATTCTCCAGACTTTTCTTAGCAAGCTGCTTAATCTTGGCTCGTCTATAAATGAGCGCGCGCTGTTAGCAAAAATATCGGACGCATGTAAAAAGGGGAGAGAGAGAGAGAGAGAGAGGAAGGAAGGAAATGGGTATGATTATAGGATGTAGTGCGTACTTGTTCTGAAACCAAATCTGAACCGACCTTTCGGTCATGTTGATCTCGTCAGCTATCCGGTCGCGAACAGCGGCAGTGGGAGTGGGATTTTTGTTGAACTCCATTTCTAGTGTTGACAGCTGATCGGCGGTGGCACGCTGACGCTTGTGGTTTTTCTGTTGCTGGGTCAGGGTGCTTTTCCGCGGGGGGCGCTTAGAAGCAGAGTTGGGGCCTGACTGCGAGAAGCTTTGCGTGGAGGCGCCCGGAGTAGAGGGACTAGGCGAGTCCATCATGGAGGGAGGGCCCATCATGGGAGCCGAAGTAGATTCCATTGCGGTAGTCATAATACAGTTGCAATTAGAAAAGGAAAGATCTAATACTATGCACGTGACGTAGTGCGTTTATGATTTCCGGAAGCCAGGTGAGGTCTTGGTTGTCGGGTTGAGGCTATATGAAGATTGGCTGTACAAGTATTCTAGCGAGTTCACTTGCATATAGAGAAAGACAAGCAAATGAGGATGGGGTTGGAGGTGTGGGCAGTGAATCAGTCGGTGTTTGAGGGGGATATCGTGAAACCGGAAAGCTAAGGCATCCAAGTATATGCGGGTTAAAAGATAGAGAGAGTCGAGAAAGAGAGCGACAGATCGCGAGACCAGATCGGAGATGTCGTGTTTGGGGGGGGGGGGGGGGTTATAACAAGAATTACGGCGAATTAAAGGGCAGCGATGCAGTGATTGTTAAAGGGAGCTAGTCAGTCGTGACGGAGGGGTCAAAGATGGTCCCTGAAAGTGAGTGTGTGCAAGTTTTCCAATGAGCGATAGAGTGTAGAGAGCGTTGAGTGTAGTAAATACAGTGCAGTAGATTGAGTTGGACCAAAAGAGCGGCAATTTGAGAGGCAACAAGGGCAAAAGAGTGAAAGAGACAGACAAGCGACAAGCTGAAGGAGGTCTGAGTGTGTGCGTGCGTGTATATGAGCCGATCTCGGGTGAAAGGTTCCCCTCAATTCAAGAGGCGGCGGGTTAGTCGAATCTACAGTTGAGATAGATTTATGAGAAGTGATTCGATCGGAGCCGAGTGAGTCGTAAGAGATGGAGAAAGCGTGGAAGAAGATTCCAAGTAATAATAAAATAGTAGTAATAGAAAAGAAGGCCAGCAGAGAGAGAGAGTGTGTGTGTGTGAGTGAGTGAAAGAAAGTGATATGGGACCTCGAATGAATGAAAGGAAACCCAAGGACTGGCGATGAAGAGAGCGACTTTGAAGCGAGAGAAGAAGAAGAAATTAGAAAAAAAAAAAAAAAAAAAAAAGAAAAGAAAGTATTGAAAAGCTGGAAATAAAGAAAGAAAGAAAGAAGAAAAAAAAAAAAAAACAACGCACAAAAACGGGATATGGCGATGATGATACGACAAAGACGGACTGAGGAGGAAGTGGAAGTGGAAGTGAAAAGAAAGGGAAGAAAAGAAAAGAAAAAGAACAAGCGGGAAAAAAGTCAGAGAGAGCGGGCGGGCCAGGGACTGGGGACTTGAGGGGGAGAGAGGGTGAGGGGGCGGAGGGATATAAGGAAAGAAGGAAGCTATGGGAATAGGGGAACAAAGGAACAAGAGGAAGGCAGAGGAGAAAAAAAAAATTGTGGAGGAAGGAACTGCAACTCGTAACTGCAAAAAAATAAAAGTATAAAAAAAATTGCTGCTTGCAACAACTTGTTACTCGCCAGTTAGGTAACTACTGCGCCTATGTCTACACCTACGCCTATGTGTCTGGGCTGGGGGTCGGACTTCTTTCTGTCTTCAACTTCCAACTAACACGACCGACGACCAGAAGCCGCGTACCTGGCCTTGGCCCTGCTTCCAGTCCCTGGCCTAGTCTTGTGGTGCCTGACGGGGCCCCTGTCGTCTTTCTTTTTTTTTTCTTTTTTTTTTTTTTTTCAGTTCCTGGCACCGTCTTACTCCTCCTACCTAGTTAGACACAGACCAAGAAGGAACAGAACAGAAGAAAAGAAGGAACAGGGGAAGAACAGGGCAGGTGCGCGCCGGGCAGTCAGTGGGCGGGTGTGTACTGGCGTACCTACCGGGTTGTTGTGGGCAGGTGGTAGTGGCGGGCGTTTGTGCTTTCCCTGGCCAGGATTTTCTTTTTTGGGATGCTTGGCTGCCCTCTACATGGCCATTGATGTATCTTTCTCGTCCATTAAGGGAAAGAGCCCAGCCAGGCTGCGTCCGTCGACTTCAGAAGCCAGTAGAATGGAAGAGACAAGCAGAAGAGGGACAGGAAATAGGAAGAAGATGGGGGGGGGGTATTAAGAGAGATATTGTGATAAATGAGAAGAAAAAAAAAAAAAAAAAAAGGATATATGTATAAAGTATAGCCAAGAGGCAAGAGGAAGCCAGCAGGAGTCAAAGGATAAGAGAGGAGCCAGTCTGGATCTGGAACAGTCAGGAACCAGAAGGAAGGAAGCAACTACGAAAAAAAAGCTGTCATCGGGCGAAGAGACGCAGGAAAAAGAGCAACAACCAAAAAAAAGGCGCCGGCGTAACGGTCACCGTTCAGCGGCTTCTTTTTTTTTTTTTTTTTTTTTTTTTTTTTTTTTTTTTACTATTCTCTCCCTCTCTTCGTCAACCCACGCAGGCGAGCGCTGATATCTCGTGTCAGACTTGGAGCTTTTTTTTTTCTATTTTTTTTCCTTCTTTTGTCTCCTGTTCTCGTCCTCTTTTATCAAGGCGGTGTGGATCAAGAAACAAAAAAAAAAAAAGCAGAAGCCCATCCACACCATAAACGCAAATCCACCTATGTTCCCTCCTCCTCCCCCCCCCCCCCCCTTCCCCCTTTCTCCTCCCACGCTCTGCTCGCGAACCTGCTCTGCCTGGCTGGCTTGATGGCTTGTGGATGGTCACTGCCACCACCACCACCATCCGCACCTACCTTTGCGGTGGTTGTACTAGCTTGTCCCGCCTATCCTATACTTCAGTGCGTCCGTCCCGATGCCGCTCCTATCCCCTGCTGGACCACTTCTATGCTCGCCCATGCTTTTCTGTTCCCTTCCTCCTATGCCATCTGTACTTTGAATCTTATCTATGTCTGCTCGTGCTTTTCTTTTGCCCCTGCACTTACTTGCCTTGTCTCTGTCAATGCATGGATTTGCACTACTGAGCATCCGCCTCGAAAGCAGCCACACAACACTAACACTCCCAGTTTGCGGTGGGTGCAGGCTTTTTAGCCCCTTCCTCTCTACATTCGACTGCTGCTGTTGGCTGCTATGCATAATAAATCTGCGGGGAGTTGGTTACGCACTCGCCAGCTAGCCAAAGACTCTGAGCCGCCTCTGCCAGTCAAATATCAAAGGCATACAGTCGGCTTTGCAGCCCAGGCTTCCGCTATGCCGCCGCGCTTCACTTCTCACTTCTCACTTCGCCCATCTTCGTTTCTTCTTTTCTTGTATTCCCCAACAAGGGCAGGACAGGAACCAAAGTTGTTGCGCAAGGGTTTCTGTCCCTGGTCAGAAGATAGGAAGAAAAAGGAAAAGCCCTTGTTGCTCCCAGCTCGGATTGGGCCGGGATTTGGGGCTCATTCTGCAAGTCGGGTGGCAGAGAGGACAACAGACAGGGCACTCCCAACCCTTTCCCTTTTCTATAGTCTACGGGACCTGGCTGATCTGCACAAATTCCAGAGTTCAGCCAACCCCAGCAGCCAGAGTCTGACGAGTCATCCAGGCTTGTCTGTCTAGAGTTGAAGAAGACGCATGATAGGAAGGCAGGCCAAGGGCTTTTGCGTACATCCCATAATCGCGCGGCCCAACACTCTATAGCACACATCTTCTACATAGGTGTTTGAACATGATAGTCTTGGGCGTTATGGCTATGTGATTTCCGATGAAAGAAAAAAAGAAAAAAAAAAAAGAAGCCAAGCTCTAGTGGCGCGGTTGTTCCGGATGCCGTGGGCTTCCTGTCCTTTCTGGGGTTAGCAAGGGGGAAAAGAAGAGATCAGGGGGCAGGGCCCTTCTCACAACTCGAATTTATCACAAGGTTGAGACAGCAGATTTCAGACTCTGACGCCTTGCTAGTGCGTGGTCGAATGTTGACGTACATGTACTGTGTACTGTAGCGCATGTACCTCTAGTGCTCGCTAAGATGGTCTGAGCCTTTTTTGGTTTCTCCTTTCTTTCTTTCTCTTTTACTTTTCCTCTTTTGCTCAAGCAAACAGACCAAGACCCTTCTCTGTATCTCCATCGCTGGCAAGTCCAGGGGGAGGGGAGGGGAGGGGGGCAAGGGAGGCCAAGGGAAGAGCATGAAGCGAACAGAAGCCAGAAAGAAAAGGCGGCAATAAGGAGACAGAGAGCCAAGACCAGGACAGCTTGAGAGGGGTCTGTTTCAGAAGTCAACCCGCAGGCGTCCAGGAATGGCTTGGCTTCAACAGTGCCTGCATTAACTTTTCCTAGTCTCCCTGAGTTAACCCCAAAGCGAGCAAGTGGTAAGGGTCCTATTGCGAAGGTTGAGAAACCTTGTTGGGGCTAAGCTGGTGAGGCTAGCTAGCTGCTAGCTTGCTGCTGGCGTGTAGCTGGACAAACCCTACTGTTGTTTGGCTCTGTCTCAGACAATGAATCGTAGGGATATCCCTTGGTGGTTCTTCCTCTGCTTCTGTTGTTTCAGAGACAGGGTCTGCTCGTTTGCAGGATATGTGTTGTTTGTCTGGAGTACCGTTGCCGTGAATATCATATGTGCACATTATATATGTCATATTTAGTGCACATATGTGGCTGCATTGATATAGTATATGCACGGAGTCCACGGGCACAGTTATCCTCTAGGTATCTACAGCAGGTACTTTCACACATGCACCTTTTCCTTCTCTGGTTTGCATGTTGCGCTTACCATCTTGACACAGGTGCAGGTGAGCTGCCCTCCCTTTCCTCCTTGAAAATCCAAGAAAGGGGCGACAGGGGGATGATTAACAATGTGCTGGCTGGCTGGCTGGCTGGCTGGCTGGCTCTGTTTCCTGCTCTTGCGTCTCGCTTTCTTGTCCCTACTCGGCCTAGTCCCATCTATCTTCGCCCGTGCTAACAACAGGCCCGCCCTGCCTTCTTTCATGATCTAAGGCTCCAAAGTTGCCTAGTTCCAGGCTCTTAGCCATTCCGGGGCTACGTCAACAAGTTTCTCTCCGACACCTCGCTACGAGAAACGGCCCATCGGAGCTAACCAGGGGAAAAGAAAAGAAAGAAAGAAAGAAAGAAAGAAAGAAAACCCCTCCCCCCTCCCCTAAAACTCCAAACTGAAGGAACAAGAACGTCGAGGCGTGAGGTGGAAGAGTGCTAGGGCGAGGAGGGAAGTGGGAGAGACAGAGAGAGAGAGAGAATCTAGCGCCGTTCTCTCCCTAGTGCGTGCTGCTTCTCGCCGTTCGTTGTCACTCGAAGGAGCATGGAAGCAACAGGGCAAAGATAGACAGACAGACAGACAGACAGACAGGTTATGGACAAGTAAGCATAGAGCGTACAAGGCGGTATTGTTTGCATCCTGCCTCTTGGGCTATCACTCATGCACTTGTGTAAGCCGTGGGATTGCGTGCTTGTCTATTGGCCTCTCTCTGTCCTCCAACACCACGCTTCGCTTACTTTCTTCTGTCCCTTCCAATGCCTTGTTGCTTTTCTCTTTCTGTCCCATTGATGTCATGAGATGTTGACCCTCTCCTCCTCCTCCTCCTCCTCCTCCTCCCCCAATGCAGGGGTATGTTTTGTGTTCCTGGGCTTACTGGTGCCCCTTGATTTTCACCGGTGAAAGCGACTCCAGGGATCCCAGCAGTCTTCCTTTCTCTCGCTCTCTCTTTGACTTTGCCTTGTCTTTTTTCTTCTCTTCTCTCCTTTTTTCTGTGATCTGGCTTGTTCCTTGTCTCTTACTCTAGTTGGCCTGCATTTCGATTCGTCTGATTCCTTGTCAGTGTTCGTGTGGACTCCTGCTACTTGGCTTGTTTCTGCGGTCTTTTTTTTTTTTCCTTTTCTTTTCTTTTCTTTTACTTTCTTTTCTTTTGCTTCTTTCTTTTTCCCGGCCGAATAATCAATTTGATCCCTTCAAGTCGGATCCAGACTTAAGCCAAAGGCCCAGCAATCATGTGGAGGGGGTGGGTGCAGAAGGGGTTGTGCTCTGCTTTACAGCTTGGCCTCTTCTTTCCTCCCTCCCTTTGCCAGCCCGTGCTTCTAGCACATGTGTACATCCGTTGTCTGTGTCTCTTTCTGTCTGTGCCTACATCTGGGCTTGTGCCTGCGCCTTCTGTCTGGTTATTCTGGCTGTCTTGTTATCTTGGTGTCTGTGTTTGTGTCTATGTCTGTGTCTGTGTCTGTGTACATGCATAAATCTATGCATTTGGCGACGCACATGCAGACACGTACCTGCTTCATGTTGGCGCTGTTTCGCGTATCGCAACTTCCCATTCTTTCCCATTATGTATGCATTACATTGCTGTGACGTTGTGATGTGACAGACATGTTATATCTCCATATGCCTTTGCTGTTTACACTGCCCGCATGCATCTTCACGTTCGCGCGTGTAGCGTGTAGGGGTACATCTACATCAGACTAGTGGGAGTCCCCTCCCTCCCCTCCCCTCCCCCAATTGGCTGTTCGTTCCACTGACTGCTGCCCGCTTCTCTTCGCATGTCGGCTAGAGAGCCTAGCCTGGTCGATAGACGATGGAGGAGAGTCCAACAGAGGCTCTCTATGTGATCCTCTATCCCGTATATTTTTAGCCAGCCAAGGCAAAACTTGGACCGAGAACTGTATCCCTATCCCCTAAAGATTCCTGTCATGTATCTTGAGCGTCCGACGGTTCACCAGCAGCGCGCCTCCCAAAAATAGACCATGCTTGGATGGCCGTTGTAGCACTACATAGGTTTGAGTCTTGTATCTTGTATATTGTTTTCTATCTCGTTTTACGGTCTCAAGTTCTCCAGGCATGAGATGTTTGGCTTTTGCCGAAGCTCAAAAAAAGGGGGCAAGACCAAGAGAGAGGAGAGAGGAGAGAGATAGAGGTGGAGGGAGGAGGGCAGGGTAATGGAAAGACCCGGACTAAGTCAAGCCAAACCCAGCTTTTGGAAGAAGAGGACGAGACATGGAGAGACACGCAAAGAGAGACAAAATAAATAAATAGAATAGAACGAAAAAGAGAGTGAGAATGGGTTAGGTTTGGTTGCAAAGTTTCCATTCAGCGTGTTGCGTTGCACTTGGATGTGGAGCGTTACAGTGAAGGCACAGGCTCAGCCTCAGGGGTATGAATGGATTCATGGATTTTTTGGGTTTCTTTTCTTTATCGGGCTTTCCCCGATCAAACAAGGGAAAGGAAGAGCAAAAAAAAAAAAAGCCCGTGGACGCATGCGGTGCTGGGAGTTGAGAAACAGGTGTTTTAACATGGCATTTGATATTCAAAGTGCAGCCGCATATAGACAACCCTAAGGCAAGACAAACCCTAAGGATAGAGAAAATCGGGCTGTTTCTTTTTTTTTTTTTTTTTTATTATTCTCCAAGTTTTCGTCACTGCCGTTCTTCTTCCCGCCTGGCCTCGGCGTCTTTCCCGATATCGACCTCTTTCCCCGTTCTCTGTGCTTCCTTCGTGAGCGTTCATGGCTAGTGCAGATTCTTGGCAATAACCCTTTCTGAGTGTCTTCATCCCATGTATTTCTGTAATTATTTTTATTTTTTTATTTTTTATTTTTTTGTTTTTTAATATTTTTATTTTCCCTCCACCGCTTCCAACGTATTTTTTCAAACTTTGGCTTTTCCCATACAAATTTACCATTACCAAAAAACTTTGAATGACTGATTCTATGATTCCTTTTCCTCGCTGCTCCTTCCCCCCCCCCCCCCCTTTTTGTACCTTCAGGACGAAAGCCTGTACATATGTTACACCAGCTCCAAATGTAAACCTCCTCGTACGGATGTGGCCAACACTGCCCTAGCCCGTCTTGGGCTCTGGGGTATGCTGTGCTGCTGGCTGTATTGGCGGGGGACTCTCAACTGACCGACTATATGTGCTTGGCTCTTGTTATGGTCCCTGTTTCTAGCTACACATAGAAAACATGTATAATTTGTAGGAAAAACAAAAGCCACTTCTCGGGAAGGGAGACGCTCGCCGCCGGCAAAGTGACCGACAAACAGGCCAAGTCTAGGGTTCGAAAGCAAGGGGAACCCAAAGAAACAAAACCTGTTTTGTAGGCGGGAACACATGTACAAAGGGAGGGACGGAGGAGAAGGCAGAGAGAAAGGAAAAGGGAGAGAAGGAGGATGTGAGAGGAAGGGAGAGAAAGAAAGAGAGAGAGAGAGAGAGAGAGAGAGAGAGAGAGAGAGAGAGAGAGAAATATTGAGCTCAGAGTAGCGCTAACTGTCATATTTCCTATTCATAGTTCCTTCATCACTTCCAGTACCGCCTTTTTAGCCATCTTTTTGCGCTGTGCCTCTGGTAAACCCTCACCCATCTCGCGGGTGGCCTTGAGCTTCGTCATGAGCCTTTCAATCTTCTCGACGTCGTCGGGGCCGGACTCAAATGGATCCGGGGTTTCCACTGTCGGGACTTCCTGGATCTCTTCATCCGCATCTGCTTTCTCCGTGGCGGCTGCTGCTGACTCGCGTGCAGATATCTCGCCCCAGATGGCCTGTCGCAGCCCCTCGAAATCGCTGGGGTCGCCCATCGCAAAGTCAAGATTATCTGGGTCCAGGTCAAACTGGTCCTCATCAGAGTCCGCACCATCTTGACCGAGATCTTCGGAGCCAGAAGCCCAATTGTTAGCCTGTAGAGCCTCTAGGACTCGCGCAATGCCCATTGTCTCTGTGAGCGAAGAGAAACGGAAAACAAATGATTAGTTAATGCATGTGATGCAATGTCAGGAGTATCTGTACAGGAAGAAACTCACCTCCAAACTCGTTGCGACCTTGGTCTTTATCTCCGCCCCGCACAGACACGAACTCCAATCCAAGCTCAGCACAGCAGTCCTCCCAGTCGTCTGCGAATGTGCTGTCTTCGCTTGTGCCAATTGCCAGCGTAACTCCGTCCCACTCCCAGCCTCCCAGACCGTCTTTAACTACACGGCCGATCTCTCGCAGCAAGTCCCCGGATGTGGGCTTGGCTATGGCTGTGCCCGATTCCACCGCCTGGGCTGCTGTATCCCGTGGGGAGACACTCGCGGAGAAGACTACTACTAGCGCCCCGAGAACCTCCAGGACTTCTTTAGCCTCGTCGGACAGGAATGTCTGGCTCCATTCGTGCGGCGATGAAACTAGATCCAGCCATATGGGCACATCGGCTGAATAGTAGGCTGTGGTGAGGGGCAGCTGGTGTGATGTGCCGGCCAGTGAGTCTTCAACAGGCTCCGGTGAAGAGCCGGTCAACTCTGTGATTCTGCAAGTTAGCTGCTAGTCTATGGTATGCCACTTGCATTTGAATAGCTGGGAAATGTACCGGTGATGATACGACTGAGATGATGGCCCTCAGTGTCTAGAGACACGGCAAGGATACGGCGGGGGTTTTGTACGTCTTGCGTCATATTCGAAGTGGGAGAGTGAGCTATGCGAGCAAGTACACGTGTGTGAAGGTAATATAACAGTAGTAATCGTACAAAAGAACGATTATTGGTGTCTTCTGGTGTGTCAGGAATGAAGTTCTGCCTGTTGGATAGTTGGTTGTCAGTTAGTCAGTCGGCCCTGCGTGACGTGATTGCTTGAATTGGGGTTTGAAGGCTTTTAGGGTCTAGAATTGCGACTTGAGGAAGGAGCAGGCGTAAAAAGGGTGGGGAAAGAAACGTTCCTTCCCTGGCGCGATGCAGATGGGGTGGATACAGTACAGTATACTTACAACATGTACCAGCACAATACGCCGAGTACAATGCATACACTATGCAATGAATGGCGGCGATGAGCCTGTGATACAAAGGACATTGCTTATATTGCTTGGCTTGATATTGATATGAACTCAAGGGCTTGTAAAAAAAAAAAAAAAGTAATAAAATGAACTGGAAGTATTGCAGAATACGCAACTTTGTGTACACGTCCTCAGACAAGCCCGCCTCTCATCGCCACTCTCTTCTACTCCCTTAACAGTGTCGACCCCATCCCGTATGCCGCTGCATTGCTGAAGCCGTATAAAACGCCGACTCCATGCGCCCCTGCATGTCTCTGTATGCCTCTGCCCCCTGGCCGCGACTATGTGAATCGCGTGCTGAGACGGCATCTCCAACATGTAGGTTTCCCCTGCGCTTCCGCATTGCTGCCTCTTGGATCCCATGCTGCCAGAAATCAAGGATTTGGTCTTCCGACATAGACACATAGCGACGTTCGCCCGTAGCCTCGTCCTGCCGCGAGAACCACCAGTTAACAGAAACGACGTTGAATTTGCGCGTGCGCAGGAATAGGTACGGCCACACAAAAACAACCAACAGCGTTAGAATGACTGCCCAGCGAAGCCATTTCATCAGGCGCCACTCGTTGATATAGCACGATGAGAAGACTGTCATGCGTGCGTGGTCAACGGGGAAAGTGATTGAGACATCGCCCATGTAGCCTGTCGTGCGTATTAAGTTAGTTACTCGCCCACGGACATAACTCTCGTCGAAACCCAGAACCCGCTTCTCTACTTCAAATGATCGAACCAGCCCGCTCGAGCAGTAGCGATGGCACCATTCCGTCAGGGTCGGTTTCTCCTCTCCACCAAGAGCTAGTCCGCTGCTCTCAAGCGTATCTAGGCTATCACTGTTGTCGCTGCCAAGGGAAGCCCTCGAAGCGGCTTCGGGTCGTAAGATGGCCGCGCTCTCACTCTCCTCGTCGGCAATCGTCAAACCCCGTCTACGGCCTTTCCAGAGCCCCTGACGCCGACGCCATAGTTTCTTCACGTCGCGAAACGGGTGGGCCCTGCTGCGGAAGATACCACCCCGGTAGACCTTCTCATGGTTCTCTACTGTACATAATTCGGCCCACGATGCCTTTGAAAGCACATCGCAGAACAAAAACGCCGTTAGGTCGATCTGAAAGTCGAAATCTTCCACTGTCTCCTGGTGATCACGTGAGCGAGATCGACCATCGCTATCGCGGTGCATGTGCATCTGTGTCTCGGTGTGTTGACCGCTGATGCGAAGCTGCATCTGGATAGGCTCGCGGGCAACGTGGCGTATCCATGCCTCGAGGAAGGCCGGGTCCGAGTCGAGTTGTGGGTCGAGGTAGCAGTCAGATGAGAACCATTTGAGGTGCTTAGCGAGCGGTCGTGCGAATGGCGGGTTGGCTGGCACGAGTATATTGTTCTCGGGCTGTGGGTGGTCGGCGTTGACAATTTCAGCGTATTGTGGTGGAGCCTCAGTCGGTGCGGGGCCGCTAGTGGAGATAGAAACGGGGCCGGAGCCGGACATAGCAGGCTGCGAGAAGATAGCATCATCAAAGGCCGGGGGAGGCTCAGAGGGCCCGCCTACAGGGCCATCGGAATGAGACTGTGAGAGGATACCATAAGTAACGGGGCTGCCCTTGTGCTTGTCATCAGAGCCCATATTTAGGGTACTTGAGGGGAAGAAAAAAAAAAAAGGAAAGAATCACAAAAAGAAATGAGTAGATAAAAACTACGAGGGAGCAATTTGAGAGAACAGCAAGAGGCAAACAAGAAGAAAACGACGGCGAACCTTGAATCGCAGCAAACAAAAAAATATCAGAGCGGAGAGAAGTGTAGAGACGTCAAGTCAAGGCAGCCAAATAACCTAAAGGGCTAAAAATAGCGACGCAGCGCCAGCCCAGAACCTAGGCAGTTACCAAGAGGCCTTCGAGGCTTAGCAAATATCAGGGTTAAGAAACAGCTGGGAAAGCAAATAGGGTTAAGGCATAGATAATCAACGCCCCATTTCACGATGTTTGGCTTGATCATCCACAGCCAAGCAGAACTTGATTAAACTAGGAAAGCTCGCCCGGAAATTCATACCATTTGCATACTGACAGTCGAAATGCTGCCTAAGGCACATCTCTTGAGTTAATATAATTCCACGTCTACTTCGTCATACTCTCCATAATCTTCTTCATACTCTCCATAATCTTCGTCATACTCTTCTTCATGATCCTCAAAACCATAGTCGTCCTCATTTTCTTCATGCTCTGCATCGCCGTAGCCTGCATCCCCAAAGGTTTGGTGATTTTGCACGTTGGGCCCGCCCAGCGCATCCCATATTGGATCCAGATGAGTACCATTGATTTTAGTAATCATCATCAGGTTTGCAAGATTCCTGAAGCAAGATGGTTTTTGTTTGTGTAGCATGCTAACCTGAAACGAGCTTTTGGAATTTTCAATCTCTCTTTTCATCAACAAATCTGAATCAAGTGGATAGATCTGTGGTCTGAAACCAATGAATTGGCTCACGTTTAATTTCCTCCAGTTCAGTGATAGGTACTCGAAAGACATCTCGAGTTTGTTGTTGGCCGATTCGGGGTCATTGGTCTCGTGCTCAGACTCAGTCTCGTCAATGCCCTCGCGCTGTTGTATGCGTTCGTACATGTTTGCCAAATCTTTAAACATCTCGCACCATGGGTTTTTGGACTTGTTTAAATGCAATACCAAATCAGAAATGTTGTCAAGATCCACCTCCTCTGAGATCAGACCCACGCGGAACAGTCGGAACGTGTGCAGCTGCGGTAAGAAAGCTTCGATAACTTTGCTGAGCACATGGGCATCGACGATCATCTTGCCTAGTTCTAGATGACGTAGATTAGAGAGGTCAAGCGGTACTCGTGGTAGCTCTAGTCGTCTTAGCGTTATGTCATTTGTAACCTCTCCTTCATCTAGAATGGCATCTTGCACGACTGAGAGCTGTGTGCCTTGCTCAAGCAGCTCCTGGCCACGGCGGAAATCAGAAACCAGCGAGTTCAATATAAGCTCGGCATCGATGTCGGTAGAGCTGCGCTCACTATTTATACGCAATAGCCGTAGGTTTGGCGTTTCGGAAAGCAGGTAGCTGAGCGGTGATGGCAACATAACGTCAAGTAGGCTTGTGTTACGCAAAGCGAGTTTGAGAGACGTGAGTGAACGGAGCACGGGTCCCATGGCTATACGTGTGTACTTGAGAAGACGGAGTGCCCTTGGGTCAATCCCGCCGCCTCTAGTGCCATTATATTCAATCTCAACAGACGTGATAGGATGGTTTACGTTGGCAGCAGCAACGATAGGACTTTGGAAGCAGACATATTGCGCCATTTCAGACGACCCTGGTGAGATAACAACGATAAACTTGTGGAGATTAGGGAGTACTCGAATTGCGTCTTGCAGCATGAGAATATGAGCGCCAGATGCGATAATTGGTGACATGGAATCATTCTGGCTAGATTCAAAGTAGAATGTCCTATCGTTATACTGGAAGCGCATAGCCCTGATATAATCTGCTACTTTCTTGCATCGTGAGATTTTAATGAGTGCTCTCAGGCTGGGCACCGACATGGAAACATTGAGCGTAGAAAAGTGCTGTTCATAGAACTGCGGTGCTAGCTTGGCGTTGAGTGCTTTATTGCAGAGCCTTAGACTGCCAAGGCCGCCGCCTGTCTGTAGTGGTTTCAAAATATCTGTGAGGATCTCCAGCGGGAGTCGCTCAGTCAGATAGTAGACAAAGGTATTGTCACTGGCCGACATGATGGTATGGTCGAGGCACGGACGACAAGACGAGGGTTAGAGTGGAAAGGAGGAGAGGGGAGGAGGAGATAGGCGGAGGCGGAAGCGGAGGCGGAGGCGGGGAGGCGGGGAGGCGGGGAGGTGGACAAGAGAGGAGACGTCGAAGGAGCTGAGGTTTGAAAGACGGATAACAGGATTTGGTTATGAACTAGAGAACCATGACGAGCTTTTTGGTATTAAATTAAGTATTTGAGAGTTTGGGATTTTCTTACGGTTCAATGTGGGGGATGCAGTTTTATGCCAGGTAACCAGTCCCACTTTGCTGTAATAGGGTTAGAGCTATAAACTAGGGTTGTCTGGGGAGGGGGGGGGACGGGAGGTGGGGTTCTTGGTGACATGATTACTATTGTCGCCACGATAATGAAGACAGCTTATTCAGGCTGAGATTAATGTCTTCAAGTCAACCCGCCCCCCAAAAGAAAAAGAAAGAAAAAGAAAAAAAAAAGAACAAAGGAAAAAAAGAACCCAAAGCAATGCCCCAGCCCCATATCCGTATCACCCTCTTTCTTATACAAAGCAAGAAAAGAAAAGACTCCAACTTCTCATCATTCATTCCCCCCTTCCCACTCCCTCCCCCAGTGTTTTAGCAAGACTTACTCATGTCTACTAGCTGACTTCGCGTCATATGCCTTCTTGGCAGCCGTCAATAAAGTCTCATATTCCCCACTTGTCTCACACATGCCCTTGAATATGCCCTCCTCCATAATCATTAGCTCGTACGGGTGTGCAAACTCCTTGACCTCACCCTTGTCGAGCACAAGCACCCGATCGTAGTCTGCAATTGTCTGTAGTCGGTGGGCGATAGTGATGATCGTGCTCGTTAGCTGACGGATCGTGCCTTGAATTTTGGAGTCGGTCGTATAGTCAATCGAGGCTGTGGCCTCATCCATTAGAAGCACCTTGGGATTCCGCAACATGGCACGGGCTAGGCACAACAGTTGCCGCTGGCCTTGCGATAGGTTGTTGCCCGATTCACTGACCGGCGATGACAGATCAAGGAAGATGTTCTTGTTCGACTCAGAGGGTGTTGATGTGCTCGACGGAGTGCTAGAAGTCTCGTCAGGTCCAATTAACTGAACACGACGCAAGGCGGCAAAAATATCGGCATCTTCAAATGCCTCAAACGGATCAAGGTTTGTGCGCAAGGTGCCCTGGAACAGTGTTGGCTCCTGGGGCACAATGGTGATGTTGCTGCGCAGGTCCTCCAATCCGATCTTGCTAACGTCCAGCCCGTCAACCACAATCTTGCCCGTCTCGGCTTCGAGTGCCCGGAACAGTGCTAGAGCTAGAGAGCTTTTACCTGCGCCAGTGCGACCAACGATGCCGACCTTCTGTCGAGGCTCAATCTTGAATGAGACATTTCGTAGTACAGGGTCCAAATCCTCGCGGTAACGCGTCGTGTAATCGATGAATTCAACGCTTCCTTGAGAAGGCCAGTCATAGGGAGGCCGGCTGTCTTCGATAACGGCAGGTGCCTCTTGCTCTACGTCAATGTATTCCTGAATACGCTCAACCGAGTTCATGTTCTGTTCGTTCATGGCGTACAAGCGGACTAGCCACAGGATGTTCTCAGTGAAGGAAATAGCATAACTCAGAGATATTCCAGCGGCACCGGGATCAATCTTCCCCAGGCTAAGCACAATAAACACACCAGCTGAGAACGAGACTAAGTCTCCAAGTAAATCGCTGCGGAGAGCCAGCCAACGATTGCAGGCCCAAAGATAAATGAACGGCCGCGACTGCGTATTGATCTTGGCTAGGTTCTCGCGAATGAAACGTCGCTCATCGCCATAAGCACGGATTGTCGTCATGCCGCTTAGCGTCTCGCCAAACTGCTGAAATAACGGACTGCGCTGTACCGATTCGAGACGCTTAAGGTCACGAGATGCACTGATATACAAGATACCAACACCCAGGAAGAGAAGCGTTATGAAGAAGGCCGCTACCAGGAATAGAGGCGTAATGGTGGCAATCAATACTATCGTAATGATGATGCCAAGCGCACAACCAGCAACACTAAGAGCGATGGGTGCAATTTCTTGGTCAACAGCTTCTAGATCTTTGCTGAAGCGGTTCATGATCTGACCCAATGGAGTGACGTCAAAGAACTTGAACTTGGCGCGTGTCACCGACTCGATCAGGCGTGAATGAATGGACCGAGATGCCGTCAAGGATCCATAGAACACCCAGATATCGCGCATAAAGGCAGCTAATGCACCAACCAACCCAATGATGGCAAGAACAGTAATGTAGTACGTCGCATTAACTGAGGGGACCTCAGGATTAGTGCCATTAGAAGATGCAACAGCAAGCCACGTCTGTGGGGCAAGATAGGCAGAAGTAGAAGCGGTAAAGATTGAAGATGAGGCGCCAGCTTGAACCTGAGCCCCATGGGCATTAATGCCCATGGTTGATAGGTTGTCCTTTTCGGGCACATATTGGTTGCTCCACTCACGAACCCAGATACTACTAGCAACAGTGCTTAGCTGTTGGAGCCAGAAGACAGCCAGAGCCACAACCCAGAACCACCATGACCCCATGGACTTGAGGTACAGAATAAGAACTGACCATTTGACACTACCAACGGCCTTGTTCTCTTCCATTGCACTGCGCTTGAATTTCTTGGTCGCATCTTTTTTGGAAGTTGCATTAGGAGAAGTACCGTCAGGGCTACCCTCGATAGCAGTTTCGTTACTTGCTGATCCAACACTTGACGGGACACGAGAGGGCAGACGAGAGATTTCGCGAGAAACAGCCTTAGACTTTTGCATCTCCTCGCCAAGCTTACCAGAGCTAATGACGTCGTCAGGAGAGCCCTGGGAAACAATACGACCATTTTCTAGCACGACAACAAAGTCGGATGTGGGGACACATAGTTGAGTGTTGTGGGTGACCATGATGCAAGTACGTCTATGCATCAGAGGTCCACGGATGCAATTGGCAAAAATCCATTGGGCAGTGTGAGAATCAACAGCACTCAAGCAATCGTCGAGAATGACGTGCTGTGAGTTAGAGTATAAGGCACGAGCAACAGAAATACGCTGCTTCTGACCGCCTGAGAGTGAAATGCCCTTTTCGCCAACAAGGGTCTCGTCACCGTCATCAAGGATATCAAAATCACGTTCCAGAGCACAAGCAATTACAACAGCCTTATAACGATCCTCGTCGAAAGGAGCGGAAAACAATATGTTTTCTTTTATGGTGGCATTTACAAGCCAAGGAGACTGGGCGGCGTAGGCAAGGGTATTGGCAAGACCAGTTTCAGGGTCAACACGCACATCCTCACGACTACGGCCGCCAGGACAGTAAACACGGCCCTTCATAATAGTCATCTCACCTAAAAGAGCCATGAGCAATGATGATTTACCAGCGCCGGTGGGGCCAGCAATGATATTGAGTTTGCCAATCTGGAAGTCAACATTGATGTCCAGTAGACGGAAGGCCATGGACCCGTCCTCACGCACGGCGTTTTTGCCACCCCAGATGAAGGTGGCATCACGGATACCAATGATATGATTTCCATTATCATCAACATTGTCCTCGCCAAGCTGATCATATTTTTCGGTCTCTTCCTCCATAAGAAACTCCTCAATACGATCAATCGAGACCTTTGTCTCCTGAACGTGAGCAATCATGTCGCCAAATTGGTCTAAAGGAATGCGAAGCATCATGAATAGCGACATGGCCGTAAAGGCAGTAGAGGGTAGAAGGGGCTTCTTCTCGATTAGGGTGTAGGACACAAAGGTGAAAAAAGTGATAAGAACGGGAACGGAATTCCAAATAACGACAGCAATCGACCACAAGATGTAGCGCGAGCGTAGAGCACGAATCTCCTTTTCACGCTTCTCATCAACCATAGCACCAAAACGACGCTCCCATGCAAAGTATTTGATGATGCGAATGTTTTGAAGAATTTCGTTGGTAATGCTGATGCGCTTGTCTGTAGCACCCATAATCTTTTTTGAGGTAGTGCTGAAGCCAAGAGCAAGGCTGTAGTTGACAGGCAGCAGGATAACCATGACAACGAATCCGGGAATAGAGCTACGGCCCATGACTTGCCAGAGTAAGACAATTGCAAGGGTAAGCTGGACAGGTGCAGCAGCGCAGAGAAAATGGAGATAGGCAGTAATCTCTGCAACTTTGAAACTGTCAACAGACATGAGGTTGATAATGGTACCTAGGTTGGCCTGCTCATCGTTGCCGTTCTTATCGTTGTCGGCATCAGATTCGGAGTCAGAGTTGTCCTTTTTTTTCTTAAGACCAAGAGCACGCTTGGCGCGAGCAACGATACCGTCGTCACTATCTCCGTTATTCTTGGCTTTCTTCTTGTCTTCACCAAGCGACTTTTCGTTGCCAGAGGCAGCCTTGCGACGCAAGGCCTTGGCGTAGATCTCGCCGACCATGATGGCACGGATACGAATGCAAATTTTGCGGCCAGTCCATAGTGCCATGCCATCGGCAAAGGAGCGTATAAAATCGACTGTGGGGAGAAGGATGACATAGAGCCAAACAACGTTCTTGGGTGCAATGGTTGGCTGCTCAATGTACTGTACAATGGCACGCAGAAGCAGTGTCGGAACAAACGTGAGAGCGCCTGACAAGGCAGCCATAAGACACTGGTACAGGAGCATACCCTTGAAATATTTGAGCAAGTGGAAGGCAAGCGTGCTCGTCTTTTTCATTGAGCGGTAGTTGGAGATAATGACAGCAGCCTTGTCTTTAGGAAGCAAGTTCCAGACCATCTCCATCTCCATAGTCTTGTTGTACCCTTGCCAGACAATGGCATCGACCCATCCGAAAGTGGCCAGGGACAGCAGAGAAGCTAGAGGCTCGCGTGAAGGTTCAATGCCATCTTCCCATTCTAGAACAACGGTTTTGTTACCCTTGCGCTCAGTCAATGCGATTCCCCAAAGAAGCGAGGAAAGGATAAATTGGATAACTGAGATATTGCGCTCGATAAGGCCAGTAGGATGTACCAAAGCCGACCGGAATAGAACAAGCTGGATAACCCATAGACAGCCGTAGATGGTTGCGGTGTGGTTCCAAAGGTGAGGCACACGCCACTTTGAGTTACCTAGAAAAAGACGCAGGCTGGCAATTATAAGAACGTAGGACCAAGTGACAATTCCAGCAATTGGCCCGGAAACCTTATGGAAATGTAGGAGGGGATAGATGTTTGTGAAAATAAGGCCGATAATGGCAATAACCTCGACGATGATGAGGAAATGCTCAGCGGGGGGCTTATCAGCTTGAGCAATAGAGCCACGAGTGTTAATTTTAGCAAGTGCTAAACGGCCACCGTTTATTTCAACATCGTCTTCAGAGGAGTCGCCTAGCTCAGCTTCGGCAGCGGTATCGGGGGGCAAATCAGTGTGTTGATGAGCAGCATCGCTGTTGATAGAGATGTATCCGTCATTCCGGCGGGAGTCAAATGATCGTGAAAGGGCGCTGGCGAGGAGCTGAAGGCAAGAAATGGAGACGATGGTTATAGGGAAAGCAATAGCCAAATATCTGCGACAAAGTAAGAGGGTGTTAGTGGTGGTGTTGGCTTGGTGGCGGCTTTATGTAGATAGATATCTGTGTCCTTTCTTGCGAGGCGCCAGGTTGCTGCTGCTTGCTCGGGGATCGCGAAT
The DNA here is from genome assembly GCA_002742255.2 of Ceratocystis albifundus. NCBI lineage: Eukaryota > Fungi > Ascomycota > Sordariomycetes > Microascales > Ceratocystidaceae > Ceratocystis > Ceratocystis albifundus. Next base: position 427,325 of record MAOA02000038.1, read on the forward strand.
GGGCGACGACCAATGGACAAAGGTTTATTTTCTTCTCCTCTCTGAGTACAGTAAGAGCTTGATGCTTGAGATTTGAAGGGGCTAGATTGGCGAGTACTGACCTTGACTTGAAGCAAGCTGTGAAATCATCGACCTCCCAGATGGGCCAGGAACAAGTCTCTGGCGCCATGGAGACAGCGAGAGCGCTGGAGGTTAGTGAAGGAGTAACAAGAGGATGCTGAGCAGTCAGGTCTTATAGCTAAAACTGAGCTCAAAAAAGAGGCGCGCCAGAAAAGGAATTGGAGGGACTATAGATGAGATGCGAAGAGCGAGTCCCGAGGTACTTTAATAACTGGCTGACAAGACGTGAAGATGGATATGGAATTCCCAGATTCAATAACGGGGGCGGGGGGGTGAGGCGCCAATGAAAACAGACAAAAAAGAAAAAGAGAGACAAAAAGCAACACAAGAAAGAAGGAAAATAAAACCTTGTTCTAACAAGAGAACCGGTGAGGAAAAGAACAGAAAAAGTGCCGATCAGGAATATAATTGAAAGCACCTCATCAGTCAGCGGAACTAGCGAAAAAAAGCCCGAAAAAAGAAAAGGAAAAAAGAAAAAAGAAAAAAAGAAAAAAAAAAAAGGACCAGGGGTTTTGGTGCGAAAGGGAACAAAACCAAAGAATATAATAAGAATTAACTCAGAATTAATAAAGAAGAAGAAAATCGAGAGATGGGAAAAGCTTATGGCGATGATGATCCAGAGCGATGGTGAGAAGGGAGAAAAAAAGAGAGAAGAAGTAATAGAAATGAAGAAGAGGGGAAGAAAAGGTCTTCATAGGCTAGAATTGGCAATAGCTAACATTGACATTGGTAGATACTAACCTAGACAAAACCGGTAACGGGAAAGGCAGGAAGTAAAGTTTTCGTTCGTGCTTGTATCCAAGTGCGTAGTGATAAATTCAGAGTGCAGAAATAAGACAGACAGACAGATGTACATGTGTAGAAAGAAATATTAGTCTTATGGATACCTGATACGCGCCAGCAGAAAAGATGAAAGATGATGGCTATCACATATGAGATGGAGACTACGAGTGTATTATATATGATTATGTATGGGAGGGAAGTGATGTAATGCCCGTGAGTCTCTCACCGCATCATTCATCAACCATACGACGCCGCAGCCCCGATAGGCAGTAACTAAATAAGTGGCAAGCAAGCAAGCAAGCAGGCAAGCAAGCACCTTCCCCCTTGGTGGAAGGAATAAGAATAGTTTCCTGCCTGCCTAAACGAGAACGTGGGAGGGAAAGAGAAAAATATTAAAAAAAAAAAAAAAAAAACCTAAAAAAACTAGACAGCACAAATTTGTTTGGGTCAGTTAGTTTGTTAGGCTTGCTTGGTTGCAGCCGAAAAGACTGGAGTGCAATAATATATAAGAAAAAAAAAAAAAAAAAAAAAACATCAAAGGACGCAAGTGTTACGATAGAGACTGCAGGGCGTCTATCTACTTACCCTGGAATAATAAGCTTTTTTGGCTACTCTTGTGTGTGTTTGTGTAAAAACGTTATTCCCCTTGTCTCTATCCCTTCGTGCTATTGCCTCACTTCAAACACACAAAGACAGAACAACGAAAGGCGAATCTAAAGGGTTTATTATATCTGCGCGGTACATTGGAATCCATCAGGGCAGCCAGAAAAGAGCTAGCCAATCGCACGCTCTCGATTAAAGCCAACTGCATGGCATGGCATGGCCTTGGCCATTCCGCTACTTCAAGAGGAAGAAACCTATATGAAGGTGGTACCACAATTACTTGCTTCTGCATACACATAAACATGAATATACCACACATCGGCCAACACGCGCATATTATGGATGTGCTGTACGTAGCCATCTTCATATTGCCCACCGCTAGCACACAAACTCAACTGGCACTAAACCGCTACGCACAGAAAATCAGTTGTGAGGGTCTCCCACCTCGCTGCCGATCCCCGTCCAGAAACTGGTTCATTGAGTTGCACCGCAGAATGGATGTACACGCTCCAAGCCCGGATCTGTTGGTAGTTTTTCTTACTTTTCGTTCTCCATGACTGGGTAGGCACATTCTATCAGTGCAGAAGTGGTACTTCTTCCTATCAGAGGAGCTAGGCAAGGACCTTTCGTAATATAACACCATCTCGCTGCGAGTGTTGCCCGCCTAATAACAGTCGAGTTAAATACTACGAGAGGGTAGTGTAAGCTAAAGTCAGATTCTCAAATTTCCTCCGGAGTAAAAGGTACTTGGTACTTGTGCAAGAATCTTATTGACTGCCTATTCGAGCAACTTCTTACCTTATCACGATGAATTTTTGTATTCTGTGTCATTATGCGCCCACGATAGTTGGGGCAAAGCCCTGTTGAAGTTGAAAAGGAGGAATGGATTGTGTCTACATACCGCGTCCCCATAAATAAGAGATATTAAGGCATTCTTCATAGCCCAGACCCCTTCATTGTATTTTAAGCATACTAGGGCTCACTTCTAGGGTTGCTCGCACTGATTCTTGCATCATCATTCCTCGCTAAACCGTGGTACATCTCCCTTATCAGGCACCCCTTGACTGTGTCTGCTTCATGAAACCCTGTCTATGACAGGAGATTGATTGTTGTATAAACAAAGAATGACACGCTACAAGAGTTTCGTTGACTGAGAAAATGCTGGCGTTATGGAAAGATCGAATACGATGATGTCTTGGGAGTACACCGTGAATGGCTACGTACCATGTATGTATGCTATATAATGGTTGTTTACGTAACCAGGACACGACTCTAAAGTGTAAGCTAGAATCGCAATAAGGGGTTTTTAGAAGTTTATCGAAGCTTCAGTTTGAGAGTGTGAGTGACCTTGTCTCATAGCTATCTAGACTTGGCACGGTGTTTGCTATTGGGGGTTGACTCTGTATGTACCTGGTGGAATAAAGACGATAGCAACGCGTCCATCCATACAAGAATGGTCAGAAGTTTCAACGGTTGATAGATGTATTCCAACTACCATCGATAGGCACTACTTCGCCTGGACGTAGCTCATTGCTTCCTCCCTCATCTCTCATCTCAGAGCGAACTTGAAGTAAAAGGATACGATGTGATAGTGGCATGGTCTTGCACGTTGGCGTGTGATATCTAGAGATAGATATAAACCCATGGTAGAACTGCTTTAACATGGCATTCCCATAGCGCTTTGATTTTTCTTGGGAACACCCCTTCTTACCTGATTATCTGCCAACCCAATCAACAAAAAACAGAACATATGATGAACATCAAACAACCCCATCCGTAGCATAGCTGTGTAGAACCAAAAGCCAAAAAAAAGGAAGATACAAAATTAAAAAAAAAAGCATAAACAGATAGATGTTACGACAGGGCTCGCTCAGTTTGTGCACGCACTTGTGTACATTCGTACAAACGAGTATAGCCTATGTTGCGCGTATAGGGGTTGGTATGCAAGTAGGCAACAGGAATTATACCATGACTTTAAAAACAAAAAAATCGAATTGTGTTGGTATTACACAAGGAGCGGATCGTCTAGACCTCATCTCCTTTTTACTCTCGTTTTAGTTACGAGATCAGGGCTCATGCTTCTTCAACTTCAGATCAACCCTGAGATTCCCACACTAAAAGTTGTGCAATGTGAACTTAGGCCATGATCATGCCCTTCATGCTGGCCATGTCGCCCTCCTTGGCAGCAATTTCAAAGTAGCCGTAGATGATGCTATAGGACAAAGATGCAATGTTAGTTCAAGAAAGGACGGTAGCCGGACAAGAGAAATAAGAGAATAGACTTACGTTACGGCGAGCAGAGTACCGGTACCGGATCCGAGAGCGCCCATCAGGTCACTGGCAACAGAGAGAGCACCGATGGTGGCACCACCAAAGGCGGCAGCAGTAGGGATAATGCGCTTAAGCTCCTTGTACATGCTCTGGTCGCGGTGGCCTGCCATAACAAGACCCTGGTCCTTCAGCTGCTTGGCAACATCGCGGGGGCTGGAGCCGGAAACCTCAATCCAGGTCTTGGAAAAGATGGCACAGGCAGTCAGCATGTAGGTAATGTACAGCAGAGTATGAATGGGGTCCAGAAGAGCATCTTTGAAGTTCAGGGGAGGCGACATGTAGTAGACAAGACCAGAAATGGCTTGCAGCTGCGTAGAGCCTTCCTTGGCCTCCCAGACACCGAAAAGACGAACAATCAGGTTTTCAGAGAAGCGCGAGTACAGCATCTGGCTGATTAGGAAGATGTTGGAAGAAAGGGCAGACTGCAGCATGATGGGCATGTTGGAGGTGTAGAATAGACGGACGGGGTACGAGCCGCGAGCACCACGCTGGCGCGACGACTTGACGGGGATTTCGACGCGGAAGCCCTGCAGGTAAATGACCACAGCAAAGATGACGATGGTGGACAGCAGGTTCATGACATTGGGCAGGTTCTGGCGATAGAAAGCCTCCTGGAGGGCACGCTGCTTGTTGGGCCAAGTCAGGAGCAGGTGGAACAAGGCCAGAATGGCACCCTCAAACTCAGGGCCACGGCCAGTGTTGATGGTGGTGGGAGAGAAGGCCTTCCAAACAATAGACTCGCAAATATTGGTAGCAATGAACAGAGAAACACCACTACCAAGACCGTAGCCTTTCTGCAGAAGCTCATCCAGCAGAATGACAATCATACCAGCAACGAACAGCTGGAGGATGAGCAAGAAGACAATACCGGCACCCAGGTCGGAAGGAGGACCGTAGAGGCCAGAGAAAACGTAGACAGTGGCAGTACCAGCAGAAAGGATAAAGGCAAACAGCTTCTGGGCGCTCTGGTACAGCTCGCGGTCGGACTTGAGCTCAAGGTTGACATCAATCATGTGGGTACCGGCCAGGAGCTGGAAGACCATACCAGAAGAGATAATGGGGGTGATACCCAGCTCCATGAGGGTTCCGCGATTACTGGCCATGACCATACGAAGCCAATATAGGGGATCAGAGTTGTCAGAAGAGACAATGCCGTACAGGGGCATCTGGCTCATGACCAGGAAGATGAGCAGGGTAAGGGCCGTCCACATGAGCTTCTGGTTGAAGGGGATTTTGGTTTCGGGCTGCTGAACCTCAGGGAGGAACGGCACGAAGGGCTTGACCAAGTCAAGGAAGCGAACTATTTTGTTAGAGAAGGAATGGTTAGCACCTTGCTTTGGAAATAAGCATTGGGGAGACTATTCGAAGATATCGGATAGAAGTGGCAGCGAAGAAGCTAAGCTTCATGCGATGAGCGCCGCCTTAGATGAATTCTGAACCATTGTTGGCCCGACCCGATGAATTTACCCGGCCGCCGAGACTACCGTTGGAAGCCAATGGCAATGGCAATGCGCACCACGAGTGATGTGTCCATCGAAATCGCGGCTACTAGAATCGCAATCACGGGAGCAACCCACACTAGAACACCGAGACACAGAAGAGAATCGAAGACTTACGTGAACTCATGATGGGCGAAGGCTATAGACAAGCAGAGATAAGAAACAGGATAGGGACGAAAAGAAGAGAACAAGGACGGAAAACAACACCACTCAATGATAGCTGAGCAATCAATTGCCCTTGCTCGAGAAGAATGGCGATGAGGGAGGGCTGAAGAAAAAAAAAAGAAGAAAAAAAAAAAGACTTGGACGAAACAGAAAAAGAGGGAAAGAGAGGATGGAATCTTGAGGGGGAAGAGAAAGAAGAAGGCCGTCTTTTTGGGTGGACACGCTGGAGCTGGCGATCTGGCTTCAAAAACAAGAGAGCCCGCAAAAAGGACGATGTGTCCAAATTGGCCACCCAAGCTAAAAGGCTATAGGCTTAGTTGGCCTTGAACGCACGCGAGCACGTGATCAAACACCGCCGCTACTGATAGTTGGGTTTTGCTTGGGGGGGGGGGAGGTGTGGGGCTGCTGTCAGCGTGTTCGTAGCCGCTTTTAGTGTCTAAACTGGCTAAACTCCACTGAAGTGATCCACTGTAACGCCTCCTGATAATTATTGAACTCCAATCAAAGCTACTGTGCTTCTAGAAGGTTTTCCTTGTGGCTTACATAATATAATGATGGCATGGGTAAAAAAAAAAGAATATTATTAAAAATAATATATAATAGCAAAAGGCTCAACGCCAAGTATTATTTCACTTGAAACTGTGCCTGTGAATATTCACTTTGCTCATGGAATACTAGTTGTCCGAAAATAGGGCCTTTCACACGGCCTTATCATAACCCTGCCTCAAGACTTGCTATGTTTTGACTGGAGGCCAGGAATGAGCTTGCTTGCGCTATTTCCTCCTCACGCTCTTGGCTCCCGTCTGGCCACCCTCTTCTGCTGCCCCCTCCGCAAACTAGCGTCTAGGTCTGCTGCTTTTACCTCTTTTGCTATCTCAACGACAGCTATGTCTGCAAAAATGAGGCCTACAGACCCCCTGATTGTTATCATGGGCTCCACTGGCACCGGCAAGTCTGATGTACATAATACGTTTGTCCCTGCAGCGCACCCGATGTGTCATACATACATAGACTACTAACATAGCCTTCCTACGGGTGTTTCCCCCCTTTACAGTTGGCTGTTGAGCTAGCCATCCGCTTTGGCGGCGAGATTATTAATGCAGATGCCATGCAGATGTACAGTGGCTTGCCAGTTGTCACTAACCAGATCAGCGAGGCTGAAAGACGTGGAGTTCCGCACCATCTATTGGCTCATATCAGCCTTGACCAGGAAACATGGGCTGTGGGTGACTGGAAACGTGAAGCACAAGCCCTTATTGGCAACATCAGAAGCAGAGGCAAACTGCCAATTGTCGTTGGTGGCACCCACTACTATCTAAATGGCCTTTTATTCGAGGATATCCTGGTGGCTGGAGACACTGATACGACATCTCACTTTCCTATACTAGATGAGCCTACTGAAGTTTTACTTGCCAAGCTGAGGGAAGTTGACCCTGTAATGGCTGATAGGTGGCACCACAATGACCGGCGAAAGATTCGGCGATCGTTGGAGATATTCCTACGTATGGGGCGCAAGGCGTCTGACATTTATGCAGAACAACAGCTGCGCCAGCAGAGCTTTACATCTCCACCTGACGTGCAGAAGCAGCCCAAACCTTGGGAAACCCTTCTGTTCTGGGTGTACTCTGAGCCGGAAACTTTGAAAACCCGCTTGGACAAGCGCGTCGACAAAATGGAGCATGCAGGGCTCATGACTGAAATCCAGGAAATGTTCAGCTACCTGGCCGCTAAAAAGGCTTCTGGAATCACTGTCGATATGACGCGCGGCATCTGGCAAACCATTGGCTTCAAGGAGTTTCGTGCGTACCTTGAGCTAGTGAACAGCGACTCGCAAACAGAGCCTCATGTGTTCGAAACCCTGAAGGCACAAGCTCTTGAGGACATGAAAACCGCCACGCGACAGTACGCCCGATCGCAGATTCGCTGGATCCGCCGTAAGCTCATCCCTTTGCTCAAAGAAGAGCCCGGCGCCCTGGAGAAGCTGTTTCTTGTTGACAGTACAGACGTCTCAAGATATGCTCAAACTGTTGTTGAGCCTGCTAGCACCATCACGCGAGCATTCCTTCAAGGCGAGTCCCTGCCAGCACCAGAAGAAGTATCAGATGTTGCTCGGGAGGAGCTCAGAGCCGCTGGCGAACCTGTCAAACCCCGAGCTATTCCTATTAAGAGAACGTGTGAGCTATGTCACATAACGATAGTGTCTGAAGACCAATGGCAGAAGCACCTTAAAAGCCGCCGCCACTACAGAGTAGCCAAGAACGCCAAAAAGCGCGCCCTTGCTATAATCCCAAACCAACCGGCACAAGATGTGTTGGCAGTGGACGAGGCCATAGTAGACATGGAAGGGCTTGAGGCTGGTTCAACTGATGTAGTAGCATAAAAATGGGACCAAGACAGGTAGTATGTATGACAGAACGTGCAGCTCTACAAAACCATGAACAAGAGAAACATTGGCATTTTGGAGTCTTGTCTTGGTTGCCATGAGCAGGGCCTCGCCTCCATGTATAGAATATAGTGCTCCATAGATTAGGCTGGAGAAAAAGGAGGAGACTCGAATATAGAAAAAGAGAAAAGAAAGCAAATCTAAAAGACACCAATCACAGGCCTATGAACATACAAACAAAACCCATACACTAAACTCCGCTCACCCATTCAGCCACTGAGCATCGTACAACTAGAGAGATCTGGCTCTGGTTGGCTAGGCTCATTTTTATAAAAAGAAGAAACACGGACCAATCTCTGCTATACTATCGATTGTTTGGTTTGATTTTTCGTGCCCTTACAGGCCGATCTCAGCCTTGACCCATTTCTCCAGACCGCCACGGGCGATGATCTCTTGGACGTTAGGGGGCAGTTCGCCAACCTTCTGGCTCCAAGACTCGCCGCTTTTGCCCTCGGTGACAGTGACCTTGGAGCGACGCACATCCCAAGTCAGCTTCCAGCCAGTGCGGCGAGTAGGCAGCTTCTCGGCATCCTTGAAGGTCTCGCGCAGACGCTGGATGAGACGCGGTACTTCGACGCCCATAAGGGCGTTGTTGATAGAGTTGCGACTGAAGATGTTGCCAAAGCTGCCCGACACAACTAGCGGGATCTGCTTGGCCAAAATAGCCGTGGCGGCTTGCTCGCGTGACGAGCCACAGCCGAAGTTGAAACCGGCTACGAGAATGTCGCCGGCCTTGGCGATTTTGCCGAACTCGGTATCATAGTTTTCCATGCATACCTGGGCCATGGTTTCCTTGGACACGTTATCCTGGTACGTGTACTTTCCGGGGTAGATGCCATCAGTGTTGATGTTGTCGGCATCACACCACACAATTTCGCCCTCGATCTTTTCAGGAAAGCCTTCCAGAACCTCCGTCAAGGTCTCCGACTCGCCCTCAGTGGGAGCCGAGCTAGATTCGGCCACTTCACCGGCAAGATTCTTCTCACCCTCGGCGGCAAGAGCCATGGCTTCAGAAATCAGCTTTTCTAGAGCAGACTCCACACTCTGGGTCTTGTCGGCAAGAAAATCGCCGCTTCCCTCGCCAATGATGACCTTTTCAACGCCCTCAGGCTTCTCGTACCAGCCAGGACCAGCAATCTTGCCCTTTAGAGCACTGGCAGCCACGACTTCGGGACTAGCAAGGTAGGCCTTGGCTGCAGTCGAGCCCATGCGACCCTTGAAGTTACGGTTACTGGCGCTAACACCAACCTCGCCAGGCTGCAAAAGACCAGTGCCTAGGCCAATGCAGGGGCCGCAACCAGCAGGCAAAGTCTCAGCACCAGCATTGACTAGGACTTGCCAGTCGCCAGCTTCCTCTGCAGCCTTTTGTTCAGGAATAGACGCAGCAGCAATGTAGAACTTGACGCCATCCGCAATCTTTGGAGCCTGGCCATTGGCAGCAGCTTCCCTGAAGACGCGGGCCGCCGCAGAAATATCAGACGAGCGAGAGTTGGTGCACGAAACCAGATAAGCCTTATTAACTGTAATGTTTTGGGCCTCCAGATCACGAAGGGGAGTAGCCACCTTGACGGAGTTTGGACCAGCAACGAAAGGGGATAGAGTTGACAGGTTTAGGTACAGCTCCTTGGCATAAGTAGCGCCCTTGTCAGCCACAAGCGGGTTAGCAAACAAATCATCTAGAGCCTCATGAGTGAACTTGCTCTTGCTAGCCTCGTCAAGAACAGCAGAGGAGGTAGCCTTGGCACGCAGCCATGACTGGAGAACCGAGTCAATAGGGAACAGGCCACTTAGGGCACCCCATTCAGTGGTCATGTTGGCAATAGTTAGGCGGTCATCAACAGGGATTGAGTTTAGGGTCTGCTCAGAGCCAGTGAATTCAATGGCATGGTTTAGCACGTCGTCATTGTTGAATAGGCCGCAAAGGGCAACAATGACATCTTTGCCGGTGACACCAGCGGGCATGATGCCAGTTAGAGTAATCTTGGCAATAGGAGGAATCTGCCACCAGGTGCGGCCAGTAGCCCAAATCGACGCGGCGTCCGTGCGAACCATGGGGGTTCCCAGGCAGCCCACGCCGCCATACATGTTAGAATGGCTGTCGGAAGCAACAGTGACTGTTCCGGGCCAAGCGTATCCCTCTTCGACCATGATTTGGTGGCCAATTCCGCGGCCAGCAGGGTAGAAGTCAACGCCGTGCTTCTTGGCAAACTCCTCGATCTGGCGGTACTTTTTGAGATTGTTCTCCGACTTATTCTGAACGTCATGGTCTAGGGTCATGACGACCTGGCGGTTGTTGTGGATAGTAGAAGCACCGATGCTCATGAACTTGAGAGCCACAGGCCACGAATTGTCGTGAGTCATGCAGTGGTGGGGTGACAAAGTGACATAGTCACCGGACTTGACTTTCTTGCCAGTGGCCAAGCCAACCGAGTAGCGCTGCACAATCTTTTCTGTGAGAGTTTGCGGGACCTCGGGCGCCGGCGTGGAAATTGAGTCGAAGGCGGACAAGACATTGGCATTGAGCACGTGAGCAGTTGTAGAGAAGGAAAATCTAGCAGTAGTGGCGGTAATGGCGTTACGATGCACAGCACCCAGCCGAGTCCGGGTGGTGAGTGCAGGAAGGCGTCGGGTAGTAGAGAGAGCCAAGGCTCTAGTCTACAGCAAAGAGAAGGGACAAGTCAGTCATATGGACGTTACTGGCACAAGCTGGTCGTGCTGGCAGCAAGCCCAGCGAATATCGGGGAATGAATGGGACGGGCAGGCAGCAGAGCAAGCGCGTTTTTAGAAGGGTCGGCCAGTTGGCCAAGTTAATCGGTGCGACAAAAACTTACGCTGGCCCGGGGGATCATGATTGGCTAGTTTTGTGTGTTTGAGAAAGAGATTCAAGTTTAGTCACACCTTCATTTAGTCTTGCAGGCAGCGTGAACATCAAAGGAAAAGAAAAAAAAAGCCCACCTACGATGACGAACTAAAACTCTGGCGTTGATAGACCGGGGTTGAAGGTACATGGGTACATGAAATCCTTTAATGGCAGCTGGACCAATCAGGACCACTGTAAATCGAGAATGGAGAATGTGGTGACTAAGCATGTATTGTGGTACAGTACTCTTTGTGTTACCTGAGTTCAAAGAGAACGTTGGAGTAGAAGATAGACAAAGGACACTCGACGCTTCCAAGATCACTCACTATCAATAGCTTTTCAGGGTAGATAGCAGACTGGTGATCATATATAGCTGCAGCTGTACAGGAGTGTGAGGCAGTGGGTCTTGTCCAGATTTTGGCTTAGTTCAGTCTAGTCAAGTGTTCGACCTGATCACCAACGTATGGATGACACCAATGGCACTATGTCAACTATGGCCAGAAAATAAACATACGTTTCCGCAACGTGTGGCATGTCAGACTTCATTAAGCAACGGGTTTTACGGTCTTTATATTCTGTCCTTCTGCCCTGAACAGCCCGAGTGAAGCGCAGAGTTTGATTACGTAGGCCTGGTTGTGTTAACCTGGCACACAGCAAGTGTTTGCCGCCACTACTATACATGAACACAACGCGCTACTGACAGACAAAAACAGTCTCAACGTACTGGGCTAAGTGGCCGGCATAGAGTACTCTCATCCTTTATGCGCCCGCGAGCCGGCAAACTATCAGCATGTTGCTTCATGCTAATAATAGAAATGCACACAAAAGCTAGTGCCATTCCCCAATGCTTGACGCAGGACTAGCCCAGAGGGTTGAAGGGGAGTTTCCTTTCAAGCACGAAGGCCAGCATGGCAATGCGGGGGAAGAGGGAAGAAGGGAGCAGGTTTGAGGCAAGATGGATTCCATTATTGCATAGCATGGAAAGGAGTGAAGGCTATGAGTACGATAGGCAGCAACCAACTTTAAAGTTTAATAGAAAGAGGAAGCTAGCAGGAAGAGAGAGGGAGGGTGCAAGGTTGGGTTGGGTCTAGGATGATGGATAAATAATAAACAATGCTGCCTGTTGAATGACAGGAAGCATGAAAGCGAGCAGGAACATGAGATATGAGGGGCGACTAGCTTTGCCTCACCTGATTTAAAACAATGGAGAAAAGGCAGTCTCTGCACTCTGCAACAAACTTTGAGTCCAGGGGGACTATGCAAAAGAACAATAACAAGGTGTTTAGGAGAAGTGCCCAAGCGCTGAAAAGCTTAGCCAAGTAGGCCTCCCAGGAGAAACGCGTACACCACACAGAGCACACAAACGCTGGTCACCAGCATCCCTGAAACAGGTTGTGCTTCCGTGTGATTTTCATTTCCAGATACTTCTCCGTTCGAACCTTTTTTGGCTTTGACTTGACTTTTTTTTTTTTTTTTTTTGTTTTCTTTTTTGTCTTTCTTCTCCCTTCTTGTAGGGACCTTCGCGAACAATCTCGGGTTGTAGTCCGAGCTACACTCGCTCGGCCCCTTTAGCAGGCTTCCCATCTTTTTAAGAATGAGGCACTTCTCTCAGATGCTTTAGTACTAAGACAAAACACCACGAATTACTGTTTCCGGCTTGCCGGTGAGATCAGGTGAAGAAAAAAAAAAGGAATAAACTGCTGCATTAGAGAGAAAGAAGAACAGGGAAGAAAGTAAAGTTGGGATGAGACTTTTTTATCTTTATTTTTTATTATTTTATTATTTTAATCTTTTATTTTTTTTTCTTTCACTGCAAATTTGCGGGCCAGTGTGTGATTACAGTGGGACCAGCTGCCAGCACCCACTGAAGTGCTTGTTTTCTTTTCCCCCTATCACGGCTGCACTGCAGCAAGAGTAGCACATGTTTCAGAATGTCGTAGAAGGCCAGGGAAACAAGAGGAGCCGGAGCCGATCATTAATCACTGTTTATGACTTGCTAACCGCAGCAGCACACGATATGGTGAGATCAACGATTACATCACAAGACGATGCCACGGCTTGATTGCTAAGCTAAGCAACTAAAGACAGCTAATGCTCCGAATTATGCAATGACGGGGCAGTGAACAACGGGATGTGGGAGTCAGAAGGGCACCGCTGATAGCACTGACTGATAGGAAATAAGCCATCATCAATCGAGATGCAGCAGCAAATGGCCTCTTTTCAATTATCTGATCTGGCACCGGTCTTTCTTCGGAAAATCCGATATTCTTGCGGGAAGAGTGGCATCGCCCGGCTTCTTGTTGTACGTACGTAGCCTTGCCTTGCCCTGCCTGGAGATGATCGTCAAACCCCTCCGAAGCGGACATTTGAGCAAGACAAAACACAAAGTCTTTGGCTCTCGAGAGTGGAAATCTAGAGAACCCGGATTCGAACAGGCGCGCATGAGTCGCTCTTGTTCTTATTATTATCCTTGTCTGACATATACGTCTTTGTCCTCTGTCCCGCCAATCCTGTGGCGGCAGACGGACAAACTTTTGCCTCCATTCCCTCTGAGGCTTGTCTAATACCGGACGAAGGTTGCACCGAGCGGGCTGCATTTCCCCGTTCCTGGGGTTTCTCTCCGTTTACAATGGCTGTTCTATCTCGCCATCTAGCCTGACCAATCTTGAGCTGAAAAACAACATCGACCTCTTTCCCCTCCTTCCTATCGACTTTTCTCTTTCACAATCCGTATTTACCGTATCCATCGCATTTCAATCGCCCCTTTGATTGCAAAGGTTTACTACGTATTACTAGTTGGACTTTGATATCCCGTAAGAAAGCCTGCGAAAAGAGGGCTCATGGTAAGCGTGTGGCAGGGATCTAATGCTACTCATTGATAACCCTGACCACTAGGGTCTACACATGTTGAATGTGATAGAGCGACGAGCGGCGAGGTTGCTTCAACCTGATGAATGGCTCTCTGGCTGCCTGGCTTCCGGCATGCTGCCTCAGCCTTCATAGCCACTCGTCTTGTGTATGTGCACCCGCCATGGCCCATGGCCAACGACCGACGGGAGACTGGCTGCCGGCATTTGAAGGAAGCGAAAGCGAGTGCTGTGTAAAAGTGACCACGGCAGTCGTGAGTTTCTGCCAAGAATAAGACCGTCAAACAACGTATAGATGGTTCTTGAATTCTTGGTAGGCGCACAGAGAGGAGGAAAACAATGCTTCTGTAGGTCTGGCCTGACCTTTGGCTTGGCTTTGCGGCGGTTTGGGCTCTGATTGATGATGATGAGTCAAAGGTTGCCTTGCCCGTTGCTGCGTGAAACTGCAAAGAAAATGCCAGATGTTCCGTTCCGCCTGTTTGTGTCCGACGGACTTCAGGAGAGGAGGGAGAAGGGCAGTGGTTCTTCTTCAGTATTCAGTGCCAATCTGATCTTTACTCCGCCGACGTAGCAGGTGAAAGAAGAAGGCCATGAGTCTGCCATTTATGGGCTGGCGATAGAACTGCGGACAGCGGACTGCGGACTGCGGACTGCGGACTAGATGTCGCAAAAATGAAGTTATAAGCAACCATGGGAACCAGGATTTGTATGCATCCTCCCAGCACACAGTATAACAATTACAGCAATATTCCATCTCGGGGTCTTGGAGAGTTTTCGGCCCCCATCAGCCTGATTAACAGCCCGTGCCAGGACAGCCCAAGAGCAGAATGTGGCAGCCTAGGTATCAGACCATGCCTAGCTGCCACTGAAGTACCAGCACATGGGCCCTAGGGCTTGTACGCTAAACCACTGTAACATTGAGGGCTCAGAAAGCCCAAAAGGTACATAACAGGGGTCATGATAGCCCGCCCCACCAGGCCACTGAGTACTCAAGCCACTAGAAATGAATGGATGGATGGATGGTCGCTTGAGCCCCCTCCTTTACAAGTTAGGTACTTTCCTCGCCAGGGGGAGGGGAAAGAGGGGTGGATGATCACCACCAACCACTAAAGGCAAACGCACCCACAGAATATTGCCAACTTTTTATTCTTTTTATTTTTATTTTTATTTTTTCTTTCTAGAATTACCATCAATTCATACATCGCCGCTCCTTTTCCTCCCCTCTCGCCTCGAAGATTCACATCAAAGTTGTCGCAGAATTTTTCTATTTACTCCGGTTTTATCTACAAAATCCTCCGTCTCCGTTTACCTCCTGCTTTGTTCTGCGCTGCTTCGCTTCGCTTCGCTGTTCATTGAGAGGCATCGCGTCGATTAAATCAATCAGCTCCCATATTGGGCTTCCGATTTTATTTTTATTTTTATTTTTATTTTTATTTTATTTCTACCGTCAAACCAATACTAAGCATCATCGCCGTCTTCTCGTCCCATCTAGCCTGAGCTCTCTCTGCTACAATCTGCGTAGCTGGCTGGCTGGCTGGTGTGCTCTCTGTCCTATCGTCGTCACCATTGCTCATAGAACGAACAACACCCCCCCATCTCCCCCGGGACCAATCAATCCCCACTTCCTCCACTATCATTCATCGCTCATCGCTCATCGCTCATCGCTCATCGCTCATCGCTCATAATCCTATCCACTCCCACTTGGGTTCGTCCTGACTGTGACTAGCCTTGCTTAACTTAACCTTGGCTTTGTGGGCAAATCCATTCTCTTCTCTTCCTTTCGTCATTTGCCGTCATCATTTTTTAATCCTCCGTTGTCCACTTTTAACACCAGGTTTTTTTCTTGTGCTTTTGCCTCCCCCAGACAGCTTCTTCCACTTTCTTTTGCTTTCGGTCATTACTGAACTAGATAAGATACTCAAGTGCCTGGTCGGCTAGCCGTCGCCGAAAGAACATATCTAAAGATTCAGGAAAATCTTTCCTCGGCCTCGCCATGTCCTACATCACGTCGCCTTCTGTCCATGGAAATAGTCCCGTCCGACCTAGCCCGGGTGCGGCTTCAGACATGTCGATAGCCAGTCCTATCATGAGTAGCAATGTCTCAACACCTGTCCAAACCCCCAGTGGCCAGCACCTGGCTACTACTCCCGGTGGTTCCACTACTACCGCCAACACAACGGCAGCCTCGGCCGGCGCTGGCTCCGGCCATGCCGTAAAAGCTCCCAGAATATTAGCCTGTGTATTGTGTCAACACCGCAAGATCAAATGCGACCGGAAAATGCCCTGCTCCAACTGCATCAAGGTCAGTTAGTCAATTCATACCCACACGTCTGCTCAGTCTTCTTTGTTTGTCTTTGCACTCGGTTCTTGCCTCCGCTAACCCCTCCTAGGCCAATACCACTTGCACTCCTAGCACACCAGCTCCTGCTCGGAAACGACGCCGCCCCAACCAAGACCTACAGGAACGCCTTGCGCGGTGCGAAGAACTGCTCAAGAGCTACTACGCCACTAGTGGTCCCGCTTCAAGCATTGGCACCACCTCGTCCACACCATTAGACTGCTCAACCGACACTGAGCCTGCTCCATACCCCCCAAAGTCGACTGGGTTCACACAAACTGGCCGTGTAGTAATGGAGGACGGCACTACTCGCTTTACTGACAACGTCCTCTGGAGCAAATTTTATGACGAGGTAAGAAGGCTAGTTAGCTACATGGGCATTTCTTCAAAGAGGCGGTGACAATCAACTTTGTTCTCCAACATCTTCTCCCCCGCTAAATCTTTCGTCACTTATGTTAACATCAACTTGCTACAGCTATCTGCCATGCGCCAAATCATAAATACCCAAGATAGTGGTATTGAAGACACAAGCCTTGGCTCTGAGAGCGCTAGTCCCGACGAGCTCACGGAACTTATGATGAACGACTACTCAAACATGTCGCTACGTGATGTGCAACCCGAGCCTGTGCAAATGTTTCGCCTCTGGCAGGTCTTTTTGGACAGAGTTAATCCTCTCATAAAGATTATCCACGTACCTACAATCCAAGGCTATATTGTCAATGCTGCAGGCTACTCAAGTACTAGTCTCCCCGCTAATTACCGGCCGCTAATCTTTGCCATTTTCAACATGGCCGTATACTCCCTCAACGACGTCGAGTGTCGCCAGATGCTGGGTGTGCCGCGTGACGATGCTATAAAAAAGTATTCCCATGGTGTGCGCACTGCGTTATCCAATGTCAATTTCATGCAAACATACGACATCCCTATCCTGCAGGGTCTATTTTTGTATTCGGTAGGTGTCTTCTGGCTTTATACTCTCTTGGATGCCCGCTCCTCTAACAAATAGCAACATTAGATTTCGCTATCTGGCAAAATTGATCCCCATTCTCACTGGATCTTTGGCGGCATTTGTATGCGCATTTGCCAAAAGATGGGCCTGCACCGAGATGGTGAAGTCCTGGGCCTCTCCCCATTTGAAACCGAAATGCGACGTAGAATATGGTGGCAGATTGTACTTCACGACGCTGGCTGCGCCTTGATGACTGGTATGAGCGTCAACGTCATTCCCTCTTTCTGGGACACAAAGCTTCCTTCCAATGTCAATGACGCAGACCTCTTCCCTGGATCTACGGACCCTGTGGAATCTCGCGAGGGCCCCACGGAGATGGGCTTCTCGTTGATATCCTACGAACTCGGCCGTTTCATGATTCGCAGTCATGGGATGGCGGGCTTCGAAACTGCTATCATGGGTGTCGATCCTGAAAGCGGTCGTGTCTTGAACAAACTCGACCTTGAACTGGTGCGCAAATATCGTGCGTGGGTTCGTGATTTCAAACAAAAGATCCAATCCCAAGCCGAAAAGTACCTTGATCCAACTGCTGGGCCTATGCACGAAGCTGCAAGCTTGCTGGTTGAATTCATAATAAAGAAGCTTCTTGAGGTCCTTGAGCCTTCAGAAGACATGCCCCAACCAGACTCTGATGAATTCGATTTCAAGGAAAGAATGTTTCGTTTGGGTGTTATGAATCTCGAGAGTCACCTAGAGCTCTATCAGGTCATGGAGCGACTCAATTTCCTGTGGTTTGCCAAATCCCATTTTTCCACAGATGTCATGGTCATGGTGGCCGGTCGGCTCATGAAGTGTACGACTGGCCCATTTATCGACCGGGCATGGATCGCTATTGACCAGACATACCACTACCATCCTGAGCTTTTTGATATGAATAAGCGGCCAACGCTCTCGCTGGGCACATTTCTACTTAGAGGCTGGGCTGCACGAGAAGCAGCGCTGGTCGCACTTGGGGAGGCCTCTGTACCTCCTAGATGTATTCTAGAACTACGCACCCGTCTGCCTAATCACTCGCATGATTCCTTTTCAGACGAAGTTATATCGGAACCGCCCATCCCGTCTTCTTTGGAGGCACCAATGTCGAGCATGCCGATGAGAGCTATGCGCGGCGGACATTCTAATATGCAAAGTGTCAATATTAATAACGCCGCAATCAGTGCCAACTACCATGCTACCAACAGTGGCAGCAACAATCCTGAACTCATGAGCGAAACTCTCGATCCCTCCATTGACCAACTCATTGGGGGATACCTCAACGTCGCACAGTTTGACTGGGACATGTGGCAAGATGGAAGCAGCAACAATCCCATTAACATGAACACAGCTAACATCGCCAACAACCACAATCGCACGCCGCAGACTCCTATGATGCACAACTTTGACAATGTCCTCCAGCCAAACTCCCTTCCCGCTACAATTCCCGGCTTTGGTAATATCCCTGTCGTCCATGGGATTTCCATGAACAGCCATGATATGGATGCAAGCCCTGACGGGCCTAAACATCCTGCTCCAGGTCCGTGGTGAAGGACGTGAATCCGGCAGGTGTGTAACTATTGAAACAAGCTAGGAGAAATAAGCTCCTGTAGTCTGTATCAATTTGTTACGTGTATAATAGTAAACAGTGTGTTAGTTTCTACTAGCACCTACTTCTCCGCTCACTCACGCGGCGAAGCATACGGCCCTTTCGTTTTTTGAGTTCTAGTCTCTCGACTGCCGCAATCATGCTAGGGTATATTTGCTTTGACGAAGAAAGACATATGCATCGGCTATGCTATGCTCTGCTCTGAGATCAACGCGTAAAGCTGCTAAGCTATAGGCTAGACATAGGTTCACGCTATGTTTCCAGACACAGGCGACTATGCTGTAGTACAGTAGTAAGTTATCTAGCCTACTGGATCTTACTGGCATACGGATGGAACGATCTATGTGGATGCAATATCGGTACTACGTATTGTCTATCAGACCTAGACATGGCCGATCTTGTTTCTCTCTTATTTGAAATCTCTTGCATCCTGGAAACATTCTGGCATGGATGAAGTCACAAGCGGCAACGACACCTGCATTCCTGTTGGTGACAAAACCGCTTGGCCTGCTTGGCTGAATGGGTCTACTTTGAAGAACTCCTAGACATGCAGCGCGTTGTCGTGTCCTTCTTTTCCTTCCGACTAGATATGTGGTCACCCAGTTTTTTTTTTCTTGTTTTTTAGATTTTGCAGCATCTACATTATGGCATACACGACATTTTTTTTTGTAATTCTTCTTATTTGATCTGATTTCCTTTTATATACTACGTAATACAATTCATTTGACTTGGGCGGCAAGATGTACATCGTACTTGACGGGGTTGACGTGCTATTCTTGCAAGTGTAGCGAGTCAAGGGATGAGGCGAGGCCATATGGCCAGGCTAGAGGGCGTGAAGATAGCAGGAAAACAAAAAGGAAGCTTCGTAGGTAGTTTGTTTGTTTGTTTGTTTGTATTTTTTAACGTCTACCTACTGGTTTTCCACAGCAATACGACGGCATGTTCCGGACGGGAGCACCTCCCGGGCGGTCAGCAGTGACAGGAGCGCATAAACTTCGACCGTCTCCTATGACTTTTTAGGGTCCAGCGTTATCGCAAGGAGGGTCTCCGTCCAGCGCGGCCCGAGGACGTACCTGTCGGGTTCCAGGATTGGTTACCTGGTGTTTTTGGTAGGTGGCAGCAGCGTGAAGTTCTTGTCTAAAAGGCCACGGGCTGTCGGCACGAGGTATTGGCCCCGGCGGAGTACAATGGTTTTGTCCTTTCGTTTGCATGGCTGCTGCAGCACCTCTGGTTTTCCTATTTATCCATCCTCCCCTTGCCCCCACTATCATAACCCCAGACAAACCCTAAACCCAGAAGTGGAGTCGACCTCCCGCTTCCCCACAAACATTCGTTCTCCTGAAAAATCTGCTCTGTGTCCTGAGGCCATGAAGATCATGGGGACAGGACAGCAGATTCCAGCGCAGTCTGGGGACTCTTCCCTTCGCCCTCAGGCGATGAGAGTAATCAAACCGGAACGTGTGAGCATCCGAGGGCTCATGGTCTGTCCTTCCGCCACCCTGTTGGCCGCTGCCTTGAAAGGTGTGGATGTGACCCAAGGCAGTCCCCTTTCTGGTGACCTGCCACAGTCGCCAGTCTGTCCGAGGACAGAGGAACGCAAGAAAAGCAAAAACAAAAGAAAAAGATGTGGACTGTGTGAACTCTCAAAATTCAGTCCTGAACGTGAAGATGAACTCCTTGAGGTGGAGTGGTGTTGTGGCGATCGCGGAAGTTGTCGTGAAAAAAGGGGGGCGAGTCGACGACGAGGTTATCCTCAAAGTTGGGAAAGCGCGGCCTCAAGGCTTCACAGCTCATTGTCAAGATCCATGACAGAGTCAGAGAAAAAAAAAAGAATGATAGACGCCCATCAGTGTCATAGGCGTCGTCCTCCGGCAGCCCGGGAGAGGGGGAGGCACCAGACCTCAAAGGTACCCCCCGAGGGTTGTAAGAGGGAGAGTTGGCTTCGTAGGTAGGATTCCAGTCATTATCGTCAAGAATGAGCGATGACATCACATGAAGATTATATATAACATGGACGCAATAAAAAAATAAAAAAAAATAAAAAAAAAGATTGATGATGGAATACATACAACACCGAGGATTCGCATGTGGTCACCCACCATACTACTGGTTCGGCGCTCTGTGGCTTGACTAAGGGGGAGCAGACGGGACCCCGTACTTTCCACAGGCTATGGTCGTATGTCGGAGATAATCCGCCATAATCGGACATTATATTATGACCGGATCGCCGTCCGGGCCGTCTTCTTCTTTTCTCCCGCTCTTTCGTAGTTTGATCTTGGTGATTCCGGCGGACCTTGAATAGATTCCAACACCCGGCTGCCATCTACCTAAAAGAATAGGTAACCGACACTGAAAAATGCACATGCACGTCGTCGGGTCACCCTAGATAGACGTTCGGTGATACAGGCAAACAGGCAAATCCGGTATTTCTGCTGGATAGCTAACACGGCGCCGTTTGATCCTCGGAACTTCATAGGGGTGAAGTATCTTCAAGTATTCTGGGTTGAGCTCAGAAAGTCTGTGCCGATCAGCCCTAGTGATTCCTAGAGGCACCGGGTGAATCTGGGTTCATGTCCAAGAACTTGGCCGCTCTCCGGCTTTGGCAGTAAAAAAGAAAAGAGAGCCATTCAACCAACAAACACGACGTCTCAGTTCAGCCTGCTGCTTTCCCATGTCCAGCTTATTTCACACGCAGTAAAACATATACACCCATCAGTGGTTACATTATAGTCGGCCAAAGACAATGATGGCCGGCCCCCAAGAGAGAACTTGTAGCAGGAGTACCAAGTAGCTAACTAAGAAGTATGTTTACTAGACCAGCGCAAAGCAAGCCCTGTACATGTACATACTTGGGAGCTTAGGTAATTCAAAGAGCACCGGATCTAGATACTTTGTATCCTTTCATGACCGCAAGAATAAGCAGTATGTATATCTTGCTTTGCTTTTACTTAAATCTAAAGCAAGCTTGAAGGATAAAGTAGTTGGCGTTGATTTGGCCTGGGTTGGTGGTTGCTGCTGGTTTTCAATTGGTCTGATTTTTCATTTTCTGCCAAAGGCGGTGAAAGTTAAAAGAAAAAAAAAAAAAAAAAAAAAAGCAGGCCTCTCGCATGATATTACACATACACAACCACCTACATACCTATCTTGAGTTCCAGCCAAGTACATGACAGAAGAAGAAGAAAAAGAAGAAAAAAAAGCATCACGACGACACAAAAAACAAACATACAACACTGGGGATTCCCATGTGGTCACCCACCATAGTACTAGTCCAGCGCTTTGTAGGTTAACTAAGGGAGAGCGGACGGGATCCCGTGCTTTCTACAAGCTATGGTCGTATGTCGCGATCACATGGACGATATCACGCTTCATATCGTAGGTCTTCTCCTCTAGTAGTACGAATTGATGGGAAAATGACGAATGTCGTAGAGAATAAATACAACACTAGCGGAGTCAACTAGAAGAGAGCGGGCGCGATTCCGTGTTCTCGAGTAGCTATGGTCGTATGTAAAGTACTGACGACACCGGCGCAAATTATATATCTCCAAGTTGAGCGGGCCAGTCGTTTGCTGTATGTGATCTTACCAACAACTCACTCCTTATATCGCATCGCATGAAACCTTCATAATCCTTTTCATCCATTTCCATGGTTACCCATAGTCCGTCCCTAGAATCACCAAAGGGACAGAAACATAGCACTAACACTCATCATCATCAATCCAGGGATCAAAGCCACCACTCGAGCCAGGATGAAAATTTAATCTAGAGGTGAGATAGGTTAGTGGATTTACTAGTTAACAAAGCTTAAACACGAGCTTGACGTATGGTCCATCTGCTAACCCTGGCGAGTCGTTGCAACCATTCCATATCAGCTAAGGGAGTTTGGAGATAATCCGGGCATGTGGCTACCATAACTAGCATGCCACACCTAGGATCATGTGCAGCCTTACTATCTCGGACCCCTCCCCTCTTCCTCCTCCTTCGAGAAAAAAGAAAAAAAATAGTAAACAAAGAACGGGAGAGAAACAGTGGTTGATACAATACTCTGTCGCAGATGCTGGTACAGCTTCTTAAGGCACCAGGGCCTCCGTACACCTATGCAACAAACCCTGCCTTCCTCCCTGTCGCTTTCAAACCTCCATCAGCTCTACTCTTATACACGGTCTTCTAATTCGCCATACATCTGACATGTGGCTAACAATAGCATCAAGGCGCTGGATCCCTGCGTCGCCCCCACGATACGCCATCCTCACCGCCGTATCGTTCGCTGTCACCCTGTTTACTGTTGTTTCCAATATCGCGTTACTGGTAGCAGGGCGACACATCTCTGGCGTCGGCACAGACCATGAGTCTATTTCACTTTCTTGTCTTTCTCTTGCATCTGTTAGTTCAACCTACCTACTTTCGTTAGACAATCGACCTGGCCATGTCCTAACAAACAGAAGTTCCGCGGAGTTGCAGTACAACAGTTTCAGCCCCATATGCCAGTAGCCTCATATGACACTGTCTATGATAAAGATCAACAGCAGATCCTTACTACACACGTCGAAGATTCAATTAGTAACGTCAACCCTCAGTGGCGTCCACGGAGAAAATTGAATAGTACAGTCGCATTCGCTGTTCATATATCCGTGTTCCCTCGGTCAATCAGTTGGGTTTATCCCGATGCGCCATTGTCGAGTGTGCGCACAGGCACGCTCTTGCCAGCATCGTCAGGTTCATCGTCGTCGCGACTTCTTCTAAGGCCTCGTCTAGACCTGATAAACATTGCAAAGATAATAGGGCTCCCATCTAGCGAGTGGGATTGCGGGATGCAGGGTATAAATGACAACAACGACAGCGACAACAACGAGAAGTACCAATTATCCAATGCAACTCACAGCGGAATTAGGAAATGCACGAATCCGTTCTTCCAATCCTGGACACAGCCGCCATTGGTAGAAAAGGCGCTCCCTCTCGGCATAGGAGTAGGGTGTCTGGAGTTGGCAGTTGTGCTGGGAATTGCCTCTTTGATGATAGAGGCAATCATCCTCTGGCGGCCAGACTTTCTACTGCATCACCAAGGCCCCACCGCTAGTTACTTTTCGGACGTTTACATCACACGGCCCAGTGTGGTTCGTTCTTGCAGTGGCAGTGGCGGCAGGCTGCAGCAAGTTCTACTAGTTCCTCGTGACAGTCAAGGAAGTGAGGGTAGGCTTGCACTCCGAAAGCAATGGACCCCATTGCGCATAGCTCTTTCGTCACTTCTAGCAATGGCTATTGGTTTGGGCCACTACAACACTAGCCTCGTGACCGCTCAGTTGCTGAGCATGCTAAGCCTGGTGGATGCAAGTATGATTCCAGAGCTGTCGCTACATGTTCATGGGTGGGGCTATGTGGCTCTTCTGAGCACATCTTTTGGCTTGTCGCTGGGGGTGGTAATGGGCTGGGCGTGTGTAATTCTTTTTGATACCAAGATGGATAACATTGCCGACGACGAAGGGATTATTGACGAGCAGCATCAGGCTGAGGGTGAGAGCAACAGTGATGAGGGATATCACAGCTCAAGGTACCGTTGTTACAGCGACGGCTACCAATATATCGACAGATACGGCTGTCCTTCAGCATATGGTTCGGAGCGACAACAGTATTTAGGGTTTCACTCGGAGAGAAGGCGAGGCTATCCAGGATACAGTTCGAAAAGGAGACTCTATCCAGAACTCAACTCAGACCCAAGGGAGACTGCAACCAGCCCCCCACGCACATCAAGGAAAAATGACGAGGCTCCGTTTCTGCGCTATAAATATGGCACTGGTGTGGGCCTAGGGATTTGGACCAACAGCACACAGGCTGTAGTCAGAGCGTTTAGTCAGCCGGCCTTCGTATCAAGACCGCTATCGCCTGAGAGCCTGATTGTGCCTAGATGGGAAGATGATGAGGGGATCGACGGCGATGAAAACGAGGAGCCAGTGCAAGATAGGAGGCCAGTCAGAACAGGGTGCCTACAGACAGGCAAGAGGGGCCAAAGGATTCAAGAGACGAGATAGTCTGGGGGGGGGGGGGGGGCGGCGGCAGAGGGTATCTTGGCGAATGGCAGGGCTTGGGCGTGTATTTATGTGATGAATTGATGTGTCTGCCTGGGCTTTTTTTTTTGCTTACTTGTAAGAAGGAGGCCGGTGATGAGGTGGATTTTCACTGCAGCCAGAGTGCATGTACGTACCCAGGCTATTTGCTGGCCGTCTCATTCTGAGGATTTTCTGTGCATGACAAAGGTAGCTGAGAGGTGGCCCAGGAAGCTATTGGCGAGAAACTTTCTGTACTCAAGTTTTACCTTTTCCATCCATCTCTTCCTGGGATTCTGCGTCAGTTGGAGCTAGCAGTATGTACAATGCAGATGAAAATTTACCCAAACTCGCAGGCTCTTCTTGGCTGTCGCACCTACAGTGAGACGCAAAAAGACTGGGTAGGATCTGGCATTCATTAGCAGGCTTTGTCTTCGTCATATGTATTACCATACTAGGAAATCAGGATTTCATGAAGAGCCAACCGGTCTAGATGAATCAAGTTGTTTTGCTTTTTTTGGAGGAGGAGGAGGGGAGAGAGATTTTGCCGCTTAGGTCTGGACGTTGCTATTGTAAGAACACCGTGCAGATGAAGATGAAGAGGGGTAGAATGAGGGGCCAATAGGAAGCAAAGTGTCCCCCAGGTTCGTAGGTCAGAAGAAAACCGGTTACCGTATCTATTACTCGATCTCTTGACTTGAGACTGGCCATGCACGCACGACTTGCACGCTGTGCTGCGAAATAAAAGCCACATGGTTGGTGATGATAGAGCCAAAGAGAAACGCAGCCCCCGTAAGAAGAATACATAGGAAGCATGTACAGAAGAGCCACGCCGCATGTAAATGTCGCACAATTAGGGCTTGATAATTATTAAAACACGCCACAAGCCTCATACTTGTGGGTGCCAGTAGCCACGGCGCAGTGTCTTATTGTGGCGGTCTCCTTCTTGGGTTATTGCCGTATATGATCATGACTTCGTACCTTTGAGGTCCATGTAGGTAGGTAGGTGTGCTTGCGGTACATCAGGGTGTGTGTGTGGAGTTGGGCGAAACTATAGGTAAAAGTAGCAGTACATTGCATAAGGACAATCCCAAGGTACTTATTACTCGTACAGGTGTAGGTGTATGTGCATGTGTACGTACTTGCACTTGCCTGCCGCCATGGTATGCAAACGCTTGTGGGCTCACCTAAGCATGCACACGCGTATGCACCTGCCCAGCCGGTGGACTGCTCAAAGTGGGAAGAGAGCAGCCTATCAAGGTGGTATTTCTGCACTCTAAGGCAGTGAGGTTTTTGTATATGAGAAAACGACCGACCCTGCGTCTCCCCGGCCGGAAGCTTGCTTGTCTCCTACAAGTCACGAGTACTCTCAAGTTACTAGACACCAAGTCCACTGAGTCACCAAGCCAGGTCCAGGCTAGTTTGTCCTCTTTCCTAGTCCCCTGCCTAGTAATCCGAGTAACTACTTCCCCGGGTTGCACAGCAAGTAGAAATCCAAGCACAAGGGCAATTGCCTAGCCCCAATCCCGTTAGCCTCACAAATTAGATAGTCATTATCGTCCTACTCTCACATCGCTCGCGTCGCACATTGAATTGCAAGCACATTACAACACACAAACAATTGGCAAATCAGAGACACCAGAGGATGTCTGACTGGCTGTTTTAGAGAACTTTCCTTGTAGCTTGCCCGTCCGCCCGCATGCCCCCCTTCCCCTCCATTTCCTCATGTCCCACTCACTCCTAGCCTGCCGCTTCTTTTTCTGTTCCTTTGGGCTTGTTGCTCCTGAAGTTCTTATCTGGAGCCCTAGGGCCTGGCCTGCCTGTCTGTGTCCTTCCCTGCTTGTTTTCTTACGTGCTTTTTTATGTACTTGCCTGCGGATGCATACACATAAACGCGGACAAAGAGACCCACGCAAATTTGTAAATATGTGAATACGTGGGCAATAGTATCATGTACTGTCTATGTACAGGCTCTCTTCTTCCCCGTCCCCCTTCTTCCCTTGTCTCTCCTCGGCTTTTCATTTTCCATATATTCATCCCCAATTCCCTATCTCATTGATCTTTCTCTGCTTTCTCTGCCTTCTTCTTCACTTCGTGTTATTTCAATTCAGCAGTCTCTCTGCTAACTCTCTATTGCTTTCTTTTCTATCGCAACACCACACAAAACCAGTCCCCCAATAACCACTACGAATCTAGGCCTCATGACAAAACACTACAAATGTGTCGGCGTTGTGATCGACTCAGGCCAAGGAGTTGGCCTGGAAATTGGTACGCTCACCCACCACAAATTCCGTCCCTATTTTTTTCTTTTCCTTTTTTTTCCTTCAGCCCTGTTACTTGCTGCCATGCTAGTCTTGTGGTCTTCTCTCCCCTCCCTCTCCCATCCCTTCTTGTCTAGCTGCCCTTGAAGCTGTATAGCCAAGGCTTCTTTGCCACGTCTTGAAATTACCAAGTTAGGCAATTTTCAAATCTCCTAGTCCAGTCCACAAGACGGGGCTTGGTTACGCCTGCCCCCTTGCTTACCTTACCTACCAAGGCTTGCTTCACTACTCCATGCCACCTCATGCAAGCTCAAGACTGCACTCAGTATTGTCTGACATATCAGGCAATGCAGCATACTTGGCCAGTAAACCCTATCATTTGTTCACCGTCATATCTAACCCTACTCATCTTTGACTTATTAGCTCGTAAAATCACTCTCGGTTACACGGGTTCGTCTTTGGATACAGGCCCTTTGCTATTGTACATGACATCTAGCCAGCACTCTACAGTGGGCCAAGGCATGATGTCGCTGCTCTCAGACCCGGAAATTGTTGCATCCAAAGTCTTGCATATCCACGGCGGGAAAGTGACACTCAGCATCGAGGTCGTCGATCCGTCCAACATGGCCTCAATAGACCGGTTTACACGAACTATCAACGAGAGACACCACGGAGAGCTAGACTTTGTAGTGAATAGCATGGGGCTTATGCTAACTGGCTATGGTGAGTAGATGAAAAAGAAAAAAAAAAAAAAAAAAAAAAAAGGCAACAAGGTACAGCGGGCCACTAACACTCCCTTCCTACCAGATCCCCTCTCTGTCCAGGCTACAGTAGCCCATGATGTTGAAGGTTTAATTGCTATTTGCGATTCTTTTTCACCTTACATGCGTCCCAGCACCGGGCACATTATCCTTCCCGGGCATGAAGCTGGAACCTTCTCCTCTTTCCCGCCCACATGCGCCTCACTCTTTCTCAACTCAAGAACGCCACAAGACGTACAGTCTATCATGCAAACCTTTTCCTTCGCATCTATGCGTGGCGTGGTGGTAGATGAGGGGTGGGTGCCGAATGCCCTTTCCATGAGCCAAGCAGCCACAACAGTTTTGGCCTATGTGTTGGCGCTAGAGAATGATTTTCAGAGGAACAAGATTTTGTTCAGTGCAGCTTCCACTAAGCAACCTACTGACCCACGCATTACGAGATTTCCATTTGAGCAGACGGCCCAAACGGTTGCCTCATTGGTGCTTCGTGGTTGTGGTGGCCGGTCGGGAGGTCTATGGGACAATGCCGTGGCGGTGTTTCGGTAGTCGGTAGGAGGATAAGAGAAGGTGGAGGGGGAGAGGGATACAATCTAAAAGTCAGCTGACAGCCGATTAATCGGTCCATGGGGTTTGTATATCTGCAACAGCAACACTATTTGAATACACACAGTGATACCAAGCTCAACGCCTATATCCATCTCCATACTTTGATTCAATCTCTCATGTCTCACTCTTTCTTTTTTTTTTCCCTCAATTCTTCCTCTCACTCACTCATGAACGCAAGCAAGCTATACAGCCGCCCGTTCTCAATACGACACCCCTCCTCATTCGGTGCTCTTCGGAAGCCATCTTCTAGCCACGACTCGATAAGCTGCTTACTCACGCCCTTAAAGTTCTGCTGCACCACCATTACCACTGCTTGTGTGCATGGCGTTGTGCCCGAGTCGCCTGCTGTTGCCGCCTGCAAGATCTTTTTAGGCAAATGTGGACCGTGAATCTCTGGCTGCGAGCATACCATGTCTTCACTTTCATCTGCCTCTTCAGGGTCATCATCAGCGTTAGTGTCGGCACCCACACTTCCTAGGTCAGTTACGGGAGGTAAATCGTCTGCACAACACCTTGGCCCCAGAACACATGACGATGTGTTGTTTTCCGAACTGTCGCCTCCTCCACCATTGCTATTTCCAGAGCGGTAAGGAAGCGATAACGGTGTAGATCCAAAGCTACATGATATTATAGCCAAGTCGTTGTCAGTGCAGCATGTAGTTTTGCTCCCTGAGCAAGATGATTTATTAGCCTTGGCTAAAGCCCGATTCATAAAGGTACTGATCTCCGGTGGTGTCATAGGGAATATGTCCAGTCTAGGGTTAGGGTCCATCATGGGTGCTTCTGTACTGGCGAGTGGGGGAGTTTCCATGAACTGAGTGAGTGTGGGTCCGTCGGCGATCGGAGAGTAACGGACAAGCGGCATTTCGGAAGAAAGGTTCGGTCCAGAATTTTGTCTCGACGGTGTTACGCATGGTTGCTGCAGATTTTCCTTTGGAACTGCAGCTGAAACAGAAATGTTGCTACTGCTGCTGCCACTACTATTAGTGACATCAGACACTGAAGTATTAGTGACAATGATATTGGAAGCAGCAGAATTGCTTGCGAGTGCTAGTGTTGGAATTCCAACGGCGGTTCCCGTGAGTATAGCATCGTGACGACCACAGCGCTCCAGTTCAGACTTGATGGCAGCCAGCTCGGCTCGCAACTGGTCGATGGTAGCCTTGTTTTCACAGGCGAGACTTTCGAGTTCCACTAGTCGCAGACGCTGCTGCGCACGGTGACGACGCTGATTATCTCGCACGCGCTGGCGAGTGTGCTCGGCCGTGACTCGCTTTCGGCGATGCTTTTTGCTCAGTGTAGCGGTATGGGTTTCGTCTGAATCCATAGTACCTTTGTCGGCTGGGTCAGTGGCAGAGGCAGAAAAGACGTCGGGCCAGGACGGCTCGTGCGTGGGAGACGTGCGGCCAAGGCTAGGATCAGTATCTCCAAGTAGGGCGGTGCCAGGATCAAGCGGTTGTTGGGACATGAGTAGTTACGGGACGGAAGGTAGTGTAGGGTATAAAAGCGTAGTGGTAAGACTTGACTAATTCAAAGGAGAGGAGGAGAAGTAAGCGGCAAAAGTAGGAAGAGCAAGTTGAATAGGCGAAGCACGGGTGTAAGTCGGTTCAAGACGGCGAAAGAGCGTTGTGTTGTGGTGAAAAGAGGAGGCAATAAAGGAGGAAATCAAGCAGCATTGAAGGTGGAGGGAAGGTCACAAGAAAATTTTGCAGCAACTTTGACTGGCTTCCAAATCTGTCCTCTTTTTTTTTTTTTTTTTTTTTTTTTTACTCGGGGGCATGAGTTTCTCGTGGAACGCAGTTTCCCAACGGATCGCGACTCAGGATCGAGAGTTTGAGCAAGAAAAACAAGGAAGGTAGTAACAAAACTCAGCACGAAGGTTTATGCGCAGGGGAGGGGGATCAAATCAAAAACAGATACAGGCGGTGGTGGCGCTATAATCTGGGGCCTGTAGAAGCTCTATAGAAGGGCCCTCTTTCTAGAAGATCCTTGAGAGACTTATCAATATCTGCGAAACGGCGATTAGGAAAACGCTAATTCGATGACGTATCGATTAAGCAGGCACTTAGCGTTGGCCAATAGAAACTCGTTTACTGCAATGAAAGTGGGACTGTAAAGCGTCTGTGATTTGACGCTGATTTTCGTGTAACGCGGCGTTTTACCAGGTATTCATAGACAGACTTACAGTTATGGGCAAAGAACAATAATTGTAAATACACTATAATTGAAGTATAAGGCATGTTAAGATATCTTGTGGGTAATCTATGAACGAGAAAGTAAGGGGAAGAAAATGTACAAAGGTAAGAAATAACATGCAGGATAAGAAGCCAAGCATCCCCCTCCCACCCCTCTCCCCCAATATGCCAAAGATCTCGTGGGAGACTTCGGCCAAACGCTAGCAACTTGAACACAGCAAGACATGATACAAAAGAAAGAGAAAAGAAGAAAGAGAGAAACCGCTAGGAAAACACCGCCGATTAGCCGATAACGGCAGTACAAAAAGAGAGCAACAGAAGCAATGCAATGCATCCCCCGGTCATACTGACAACAACAACACCGCACACACCGCACTTACCATTACCACCACAGTCACACGGCTCGCCGAGGATCGCAGTGACCCGTTGACACCAGTGACACGTGGTGTTTTCGCTTTAACAACAATATTGTCTGCCATAGCGTCTTGATTGGATGTCCAGACTTCTTCAGTGAAGTTGCACGTCCAGACAATATACGCAGCGGCTATAAATAAATGTTAGCACCGACGAAAGAGCAAAAGTGAAAGAAAAACCCCCCGTGGGGAGAGAACGGGGGATTAGGAGGCGAGGAAATAGCAAAAGACTTACGGCCCA
The DNA here is from genome assembly GCA_002742255.2 of Ceratocystis albifundus. Classification (NCBI taxonomy): domain Eukaryota; kingdom Fungi; phylum Ascomycota; class Sordariomycetes; order Microascales; family Ceratocystidaceae; genus Ceratocystis; species Ceratocystis albifundus. The sequence goes on from MAOA02000038.1 coordinate 458,440, forward strand.
TAGGAAACCCCGCCTGTGAAATGCAACTCGAGCACAATGCTGCAAAGCGAGCCACATCAAAACTGTTATTTAAGCACACGCAATCCTGCTCTGCCGCTTGAACTCTCTTGATATCCAGGCCGCTGAGCTGGTTTTCCTTCACAGCACCGGTAGATTCAGGAGACGAGGGATCCGAACTAGACTGCAATCCTGAGTGTATGTTCTCTGTGCCTGCTGCGTTTCCTACGGCTAGCGGGTCTCCAGAGTCAACAACTGTGGGCAAGCCCGTTTCACCTGCAGACAGAGCTGGTGTAAGAGAGGATGGGGGTGGAGACGGCAGCGGTGATAAAAAGGCGGTTGTTGGGGGTGCCAAAAAGGAACTGTTCCGGGTGCCTCTGGTGGTAAGAAGAGGTATGCCTGTGCGAAAACCGCCTGTTCCGGAAATACCAGTCGGGAATGGACGGGGTGTGGTTGACGGCGGGAGCAGTGAAAGCCCGGCCCCGATTCCGGTAGACAAGGGAACTGAATCTGTGGTTGAGGTTGTCTTCATCCAAATCCCCATTCCAGTCGACGCGTGCGCCGTTCCAGTTTGCCGCCCTGTGGTCAACCCCGTTGCTGGAACTTGCCCGCCTACAAGCTGCGACGTATTTGAAAAGCGGAACTGGTGTGTCAAAGACGCTGCCGGCGGCGTGGTGCGAGCCGTTCTGAACGCAGTGGTCTTGAGCTGTTTTCTATGTCTATAAGGCACGGGCTCACGACCGTCGAGCTTCCGTCGTCGTAGTAGCCGCAGCTCCTCGGGGTTAGATTCCACGGGAATCTGGCAGGCGGCAGATAGTTCAACTATTGGTCCACAAATATCGATGCAGATGAGCGGGACATCATTAGGGGCGAGATTGGCGTTGGTTAGTGCTGCAGTGGCTTGTGTTGGGAATGAGAGGCTGAAGAATAGACTAAGAAGTGTGACAGAGGCTTGCAGAGTGGTTGCTCTCATGATGTGTGCTTGAAAAAGCCTAGTTGGTGTGTCTCGCTCTATTTGTGTGTATGGGGAGCAGTGGAGAGACCGGCTGACTGACTGACTGGCTGACCAGCAAGTTGGTAAGTAAACGAATGAAAGCGCACAATCAGAAGAACGAGAATAAAAGGCAAGTCCGTAGCCAGATGGTCAAGACGGCAGCATGTGGAGAGGTTCAAGAGTAAAGGCGGCCAGAGGGCCTTGGGAATGAAGGACCAGCTCAAAAAGAGCGTGAGCGCAATTGTTTTGTAAACCTTCAGGTAAAGCGGGTTGAATTTATCAGTGAAAGCAAAGCTTGAGTAGCTTAGCTGCAGCTCTAGGCCAGCAGAGAACTGAAGAAGTCAGACAGAGACTAAAGAATGAGAGGCTGAGAGCGTATCTCAAGAAGAGCGGTGGAGGAGTTCACGATGATGATAGCAGTGCCATATCAGCCAGAATACGGGCACGCAAGCGTGGTCGTGGTAATCGAGGAAAGAGAGAAGGGAGAGCAAAAAGACTAGCAAGAGAGAGTGAGTAGGGAATGGTACGTAATGAGAGGGAGGAAATATGAACAGGGAAAACCACATGTACTATGAGCGAGGAACGATAATATCGCATGAGTCTCTACGTAAGAAGGGAGAGGAATTCGCAATCTGAAGCGAAGCTGGACTAGATGTCAAACACATGATACCACACAGTTAAAACACCAAACGAGTAAAACACCAAACAGCTGGATAAGAGGAGTTTAGTAGAGATACCAGAGCAAACTTCGAGTGAGGGTCGTGCGCGGACTGTCACAAACACGGATACCGGGGTTAGGGCAGCGGTTTGTAGCATTCGACGTTTCCTGTGTAGATGTAGACGGACGGACGGGACGGTTTTAGTAGGGTTAAGCTGGAGATGATGTCCGTGATAGGGTTAATGAGATACAGGCTGGCCAGCCAGAGAAAAAGAGGAAGGAGCCCGTTCTTCTTGCTTTGGCCGATTTTCTTGATCTTGACTGCTACTTGACGATGCCTCTTGGGTCCAGAATCATCGTCTTCCTGCTATTTGTCCTCTGTCTCTACTTGCATATTTTTCCTGTTCCTGTCTTGCCAGTGGGCATAGGCGGGCGATGATAGACAGACGTGAAACACAAAATGCCCCAGTCGTTGTTTCTAAGCCAAGCCGACAAGTCCAGCTTGGCCAAAGGCTTGATTGAATTGAAAGTTTAGGGAAGGATGGGGAAGGGGAAGACGTCTCGAGAGGAATGATTTAGCCCCAATTGTTTCTCAGTATCGTACTGCTTTCATTTGCAGGATGCAGAGTATGCAGAAAGGGGAAAAAAAAAAAAAAAGAGGGAGACGGACAGGACGGGCTCTCTCTATCAACGAGGCTTGTTTATTTGCTGGCCCCCGTACCTGGTGAAACAAGTAGGAATTATGCATGAGCCAATCAGCGGACTTTAGCGGACGGTGTCGGGTAAACAATGGTTGAATACAGACCGAGTTACCTCTACCTCTAACTGTAGGTAAGCTGTGATCTCTGAAACAGCATACTAGCCGGCGTTATCAATGCGGGCCTTGCTGCAAATAGAAAGCAAAAAAGCCCTGAACAGCAATGATCTGACGATGTATACGAACCTCTACATACCCATACCGGAATCAGCATCTACTCTAGAAGGATAAACAAGCGGCAAAAGCAGAAAGGAGAGAAATATGAGACAATAAGAAGAAAATAAAAATAAAGATCAAGATAAAAAGGAGAAAGTCACTACAGTCATTGGCCAAAGGTAAGCGCTTGTTCCTGGTGTTACATGTGAGGCAATCTGCGTCTCAATAGTTACTGATAGCCTGTCGATGAAGTTCTATCATGCCTCTGAGAGACTCTTGGCAGCAGCACTTTATTACCTATGGCTAGTTGTCATTTAGGACTTGCAGCGTAGCGTGGCTTGAAAATCTCGCGATTACAAAGCTTTATTAGATGGCAATGGGCTGATGGAAGAGCCCCTGCCTCTCATACGTAACGCATGGATATTAGGCGATAAATTAGGCAATACTTCTCTATCTGTTGCTTCGTGACTTGCTAGCGAGATGGCAGGCCTTGGAAGAATCCACGACGAATTTCGATCTAACCCTAATCTAACCCATGAGGAAGCGGCGCGCGCTTCTCACGAACTATAGCGACCCAAGATGGACAACCTGTGGGGACAGAAGAGAATTTATTTTAAGGATTAGGTTAGGGAGAGATGTACATTTTAGGCACAGACCTCGTGTCAACTATGGACTATGCTTCAAATGGTCGGTCTACCTCAGTGGAGAGAATAAAAAAGAGAAAAAAAAAGAGAGAGGACAATGAGACAGACCTACATTAGGCAGGGGGGAGGAGAGGAAGACCATGACCAGCTTCGTTTTTGCTCCCGCTTTTGGCAAAGACTAGAGGCGCTATTTTGGGTTTGGGGCAAGAGGAGCCTGGCCTGATACGTGTGGGCTTGTCTAGATTGAAAATCAGAGGAGGGTTTACAAGGGCTTGTGAGTAGGCCTAACGCTGAGTTGACAGATGCAGTGAGGTAAGTGCAACGGACATCATGATATTTGCGCACAGAAAAAGTACGAGAGGAATGATTTTCTTTGACAAACTGCTGGCCTGGCATGTCTGGATTCTTGGTATAAATCATTTACGGCCCCCAAATCGAAATACGGCGGCGAAGTTCCCGAGGTGTTCCTCCACCATGTGAGCGAACGGCTCCGTTGTTCTCGCTCCTACATCTTATGCGCGTGCGCGCGCGCGCGCGGGATTCTAGTAGAGCACAGAAGAATTAACATTGTTGAGAGTGAAGGGGATAAAAAGATAAGGCCAGCCAGTCAGGCCCAGGCCCAGGCCTAGCTAGCTAAGCCACTGCTACCCCATCGTAGTACTACTACGGTGACGGAAGGAAAAAGCTTGGCTTTTTAAAGCGTATATGTAAAAACGCCAAGACACACGAAGGAAGTTATATTGGCTCTAACAAGCATATGCCAAAATGTACTGTAAGCCAGGCGGAGAAGGAGAGGTAAAGGGAAAGAATAATGATGGCTGGTGAAAGGACCAAGATGTTGGCCAGCAGAGAGGCTGGCCAGTGGGACTGGCAGCTGCTGCCACTGCTGCCACTACACTGCTACTATGGCACGGTACTGTACCCACGTTTTCTCAGCCCCTTACCTTCCCTAAGGTCGGCCCGCTTTCTGCCCTGTCCGCCTGTCGTCCACAACACGCCTTGTGACAGAAGTACAAGCGAGCTTCTCTCGATCTTTTCTCAGTTGTCTCCTCCTTTGCTCTCTTGTCTCCGGTCAGCTCGTTCAGAGCCTATGGACAGGAGTGACAAGACGACGAGTCAAAAAGACAAGAAGCCAAGAAGCCAATATGCAGAGTTTGACCGCCTGATCAAGTCTATTGGTGGGGTCACTTTCAGGCCATACAGGCATGATAAAGAGATGGATAGGGACGACTCCAGAAGATGGGAGAACCTGTTTGGGGTTGGCACTGTCCATGTCCTTTCTCCTTGTCTTGTCCCCTGTATCCTGTAACAGCAAGCCTACCCTACCAATCCATGCCCATCCCCTATCCCTGGAACATAGACTCACTAATGGTACGTGCTCTATTTTACTTCTGTTTGGCTGGCCTGGTTCCGTTCCTTGGCTTTGGGTTTCTTGGTCTCGTCTCACCAGACTTTTCGTCCGTTCTTTTTCCCTCAGCATTCCTTCATCTCTACCTGCTGGGCCTGTCCTTTCTCCATGTCTGTCGCTGCTTTTCGTTCTACCATTTATTTTCCTTAGGTTCTTCAGACATCTCCATCTGTCTTCCTTTGGCTCAACCTTCTCTTTGCTCCCGACGCTCGTTTCCAGGCTATCTTGTCCTATTTGAATTCACCGTTCTTTTCGTTATATTCACACTCTCTTATATCTTCGTCTTCGTCTTCGTCTCCGTCTCCGTCTCCGTCTCCGTCTCCGTCTTAGTCCTTCCCGTGTTCCCGTAACCATAAAACTCTGTCTCGAATCTTGCATGCAACCGCCACATTAGCACCTCCAACGACACTCGTCATCAAACATCACCACTGCCAGCCATATCCATCAGTGTACCGCTGCTGCAAAACCTGCCATCCTCCTTATCTTGGCACCCACATTCTGCTCTTCTTTTCTTGTTTCTCCTCTTTTGTTTGCCACTTCTCTTAGCTGACCGCCGTTCCCTAACTGCTCCCTAACTCATGATCGACAACCCGACACACGCCCAGCGTCTGCTTTGTTTTGCTGCCTTCGTCTTTGGTTCATCGTCAGATTGATAGCCGCCATCGTTTATGCTTCTTGTGTGGAACCTAGTGGCATATTTGTTTCTTGTCTTCGCTGGCACCATAGACGCTTCTCTCATTCGGGCTGCCCCTCGGCTGCCCTACTCTGGCATCGCGATACGGGCTAGTACTTCTTCCTAGCTTACCCTGATCACCTCGTCTGCTTCATTCTTTTTCTTTTTCTTTTTCTTTTTTTTTTGCTTCTCTTCTTTCTTTTCTTCGTTCTTCCTCTCCCCAGCCGTCTTCGCTGTGCGGAACTAGAACTGCTCTTCTGTTTCTCTTCTCTTCTTGTTCATTTCTAATTCTTTTTTTTTTCTTTCTTCTCTTCTCACAACCGCCGGTCGGCCTTTTCTTATTTATTAATTTTTTTTCCTTTTTTAATTTTTTTTTCCATCGCGCATTTTCATCACCCTGCTGTGGTCTTCTTTAGTGATTGCTTCCTGCTCATATAATTTGCACTGAGAGAGCTTCACAGAGACAACGCCCAACAGTCCAGCCAACCAAGACTGTCTTGTTTGTCTTGTCTGTCTGTTTCAACCAACTCCCTGCAAAAAAAAAAAAAAAAAAGAAAAAAACCTCTCTCTGTCCATCTTTCTCTACTATACTAGCAGAATGTTTTCCAATCTGGCCTTGGCCCTGGCTTTGCTCGCAGCCGTCATCGTTCGAGCTGGCGATATCGTCAATTCTCCCCTGGGCATTGACTCCTCTGGTATATTGCGTTTATCAGCTTCCGAAGCCACCGTCGCCAACTACGGCGAAATTGTCAAGATGCGCAAAGCGGCTGAAGTATCACTATCCAGTACCCAATCCGAAATTGGTATAAGTAATGGCACAGATCTAAGCGATGTCAGTAACAAAGGCTCAACAAAGGCCTCTGATCGTGACATCTCCGAGGTCCCACTCAATCCGGACGGCACAGTCAACATGGAGATCTGGCAACGCACAACAGAGCAAGCTTGCCAAAAAGCTCTTTCATCTACCCCCGCTGCTTCAAATCCCTCTGGCACCGGCATTTGCTACAACCTTCCGGCGCTGAATATGACTTCCGGTGTCTTCCAGGCTGACCTGCGTCTGTACAAGATTTCTGATCCGTCCGGGGAATTTGCCGCTGTGCTGCCGTCAAATATCCAAGTCCAGTTGAGCTATGACGGCGCTTTTGTGTCTACCGTGGATATTTTGAATAAAACGACAAATGCCAGCACGACTATTACACCGGGCTCGACCTCCAATGTGCCCAGGTCAGCTGAGTTGGATTCATTAACTAAGCGGGATATCTCGGTCGAGCGTCGTGCAAACGAGGTCCCGCTGCTCAAGCAGTACATGCTTGTCGGCCAGATTGACCCTTCACGGATGACACCTGACATGTCACTGTAAGTCTTTCCTTTTTTTCTCTTTCTCTTTTTTTCCCTTTTCAAGCCGTACGACTTAGAAGTGTTTCTAACCCTATTTTTATTCACAGTGCCTCTCTAGAAGCCCTTGTCATGCCTATTCTCACTCTTAATGCCGCTGGTGCTACCGGGGTCATCCAGACGAATGTTTCGTCCAACGAGGCTTTGTTTGTCAATGGCATTTTCTCTCGTGAGGTGGTGATGTCTGACTTGTCGCTAGCTATGTGGGCCGTTGAGGCCGTGCATGCCGAACTAGCCAACGGCACTGTGGCCTTTGTGCTGCCTGGCATGCAGCTAATGATATATCCCATTGGGCTGGGGATTACCGGTGGCTGGATGCTGATTGGCTTTGCAGTGTATGGCTTTGGCACATACGAGCGCTTCATGTATGCGGCAAGATACCGCCGACAAAAAGCCATGGCCGCCCCTACAGTCAAGACATTCTAGGCTTTGCTCTGTTTTTCCTTCTTTCTGGCACATTCTTTTTTTCCTTTTTTTTTTCTTTTTTTTTTTTTCCTTTTGTGGTTTATATCATTTTGTCACGTTGTACTTTTGTGCATGACGATACATACGAGCGTACAAGGTAGCTAGCTAGCTGCCAAAAGCAAATTGTCGTCCATCTCCAGGGCTATTTGAATATCTTGTCTCAACCTTGATTCGCCTTTTCTCATAGCCGCCTTTTCTTGTTTCTTTGTTTAGGTTGTTGTAACGGCTTTAGGTTCTTTTGTTTTCTTTTCATGGCCGGCGTTTTGGATATGCACGAATATAGCCCATCCCTCCCCCCTTACTTTACCTTCTTATACATACTTTTGTTCTTGTGTACACTGCGATGTGTATCTAAGTGCGCATCAGACATTACACCGCAGGTCTTTTAGTCCTTTTCAATCATACCAATTACTGCATCTGTCGGTATGACGGCAACAGTAGCTGGCATAAACGGTCACGTGATCGCACCCACTTGAAGGGGGGCCAGGGGCTCGCACCGCCAGTATATGATGAATTTTACACGAACAGATAGATTTAGTAGAACAGAAGAGAATCAAGAACCTCAACCACCAGATCATTTGTATGGCTTTCACGTTAGAAAGTCGTACAGGATCACGGTTAGGAATAGCAGAAACACTAAGCGTACCGTCACTAATTAGTTAAAGTTCGCTCAGATCCAACGCATACAGTATTCAAGATACCAAACCCATCAACCTCTTATACCAAAAAAAAAAAAAACTTTTTTCCAAAAACCCGTCAATTCACTATCAACCATCAAGATGAGCTCTAACAGTGACCAAGGTCTCGAACAGACCATCGAGGCCATTAAGAAGCGCATTTGCGATCTCCGCGACGAGATCAGAAAAGACGAGTGCGTCGATGCCGATCTCTGGGACATGGTCAACGCCGAAGTCGGAGATCTGACGGCCAAGGAACTCTGTGCAGCCTGAGGCGTGAAATCATGATCCGCGGCGTCTACGTGGAAAACCATCGGGCCAATGGCATGAATCTGGGCCAGGAGTGATCGCCAATGTCCTGAAGGCTGAAGGCCCGCGCGAGTGGCCCCATAAGTCCCTCACGACGTTCATCCGCACCGCGACCATGAAGACGTACGACGAGAAGATCCAGAACTCCGTCCCCGCTGACGCCATTGACCCCGAGTATCGCCTCAAAAACCATGACATGGCTCCCAGCGTCGTTACCGGCCTGACCCCGCCCAGAGCCCTGCCTCCGGCAACGAGCACTGGTTTGACCAAAAACCCGCTGCCAACGACAATGGCCACGCAACTAAATCTCTCCCTGCTAATGACGATACCCCCGGCCTCGGAAGCACCTTCGCAAAGATGGATGTCAGTTCCGGATTCGACATGTCGACGGTTGACAAGGACCAGGTGCGTATCATCCACAACATGATCAAAAGCTTCCCAGAGGAGATGAATATACCGGAAATTTCGACGAAATGAGCTTAGTCTTCAGGGCAAGAGAATTCATCCACTATGTCAGAATAATGGGCCTGGAAGACAGGTACATTGGCAGAGCCCTCCCGGCCATGATGAAATCAGGCTTAGTGTATAATCACTGTGAGACAGTAATGTACAGTACGACAGATTGGCGGTTAATCCTGGACCGCATCGCGTTACGCTTTGAGGGCGAAGACGTCGAGCTCAGCCGGACTGAAAGATGGTACATCCTCTCCCTGGCTGATATAGTCAAGAAACTGCCTGGCCAGCCATTCTCGGATGCCGTGAGAGAGCACCGCACCCGACTCTGTCTCAACCAGAAAGCGCTCCGGTAGGTCGACGACACGCCGGCCGTCCTTAAGAGCCGGCTCATGTCGGCTTACGAGCAGGACCCACGCACGGCGCGGCACGCAGCAACGGCGAGTATAACAGCTACCGGGCCGGACCAGCTCTTCCGGCACGTGTATAAGCTCGTCAAGGCCGACGAGCGAGCTCAAGCAACACTAAGCGTACCGTCAGGACCCTTTTCAAGGTTAACTTGAATGAGATGAAACGAAACATTTATCTACTGCATGTAACGTTCCCGATATCTACGCATAAAGAACGAGCCTTGAGCATCTAAAGCAAACACAACTTGAACATAAGATGGATAGAGCGTGAAACAACAGAATGCACTGTACAGGACATGACTTACCGGAATTTAGGAAATTAAGTAGTCTCCATTTTACCTTTAATCTCTATTCTCTAGGATACAATACTGGAAAGCTAGCCCCGGGCCACAAATCCCTTCCCTCAATGTGCGCCAAGCCAGAGGCTCCGTCCCCCACTTGGTCGCTAAGTGTACGCGAATATTTGCACTATCGAGCAGCCTCCTTTTACATCTTTTCGGCAAACGTGCGCGTCCAAGTCATCCCCAAAAGGGATCTCTTTGTCCAAGTCCTTCATAGAACAGGGCAAAGGCAATGATATATATTTCTAAAAAGTAGTACCCGAGAGGGAATCTAGAGAATCGAGAAGAAAGCAGAGTCTAGAAAGACTGGGAATAGATGCAAATGAAAAGTCAAATCTAGTGGGATTCATATGAGAGGCGGAAATAATTAGACTTTATTCTTCATGAATCTTGCCAGGCTTCTACTGACGCATTGTTTGCATGACATTCCAGTATAGGCAGATGCGTCTCCGTCACGGACTGAGCTCCGGCATAGTGCTCGAATAGCAATACTTAAGATATAGCATCCTACTCAAATAAAAGACATGAATCGGGAAGCTTTAGTCTATTTTTCGGTTGATGCTATATTGTTTACCCATTTTATGTCACAGTCTAAGTGTTTACAAAATTGAATAGTTAACCGGTGTATTTAACCCTAGTACACCAGCATCATCATCACGGGACAAACCCTAACGGAAAACATCACGGCAATCATTTCATCCCAGCGTCCCTTTGCTCCCATAGTTAGGCGCTGTGACTCATGCGCACATCAGTCAGTGTTTGTAGGGGAGTATAGCAACAAACCAACATTAAGACGAAGTGAAAATCGTGTGACCAATCTGGTTGTCAGGCCACCACAATCATGTGCCATACTATCAGCTTTGCTGACGCCTTTCATCTGCAGCAGCAGAAAAATGAACAATAGCATAAGCGGATACCAACCCGCCTATCTGGCTAGCAACGAAAGAATAAATACTTGTAGCTCTAGTCTTGGAAAACTCTGTAATTCTGCCAATTTCAATCAAACATCCAAGCTGAATTTCCTATAGTCAGCCGCCACTGAAAGCTATACATTTCCACTCGAAAAGAAAATGCACACAACCAAGCTTGCTGCTGCTACTGCAGCTGTCTTTGCATCGGCGGTCATTGCCCAGTCCTCGGAGGATGTATTTGGCCTAGAGCCATGCAGCACTCGCTGCTACCAACAGACTGCACAGTTAATCGGCTGCAGCTCAGATGATTTCCCATGTCTTTGTCGCGTGTGGGATATCGACTTCAGGGCACAGTACACCAGTTGTTTGATTGAAGGCTGCACTGGGTCGCCCAACACCGTTAGTAAGTCGCAAGATATATGGCCTCGGTAGAGGAAACATACCGCTAACGTGTGAATGATGGTAGCCGTTGATGAGTTAAAGCAGAGAGTCTGCACTGAGGCTTTAGTATCCAACCTGACTGCTTCCTGGGCGTCTATCGGTACCACTGTTCCAACAGGTACCACACCATCCAACTCTGGATTCTTCACTGCTTCGTCCAACACCACATCTCCGCCACCCACCTCCACTACCACCACTCTTGTTGGAACGTTCTTGACCGAGGTAAACCATACGAACCGTACTCAACAGCCTTACGCAACCACGACCGGCGAAGCCGCAGAAAGCACCGCAAGAACAGGCACTGAGACGCCGAGCACCAACACAATGACGTCTGGGCTTGCGCCAAGCTCTCCGGGTGTTTCCGCATCTGTTCGTCTTGGTATGACCGACATTAAGGTTCTGGCGGCTTGCTTAGTCGCTGCAGCAACGGCCATGAGAGTGTTCACTGATGGTATCTTTTGATGCTACAAGGGAAATATCGAATCAACATAGGGAATCGAGATGCTAGGACTTGCATTGTAGTTGGGAGTGCGGGGGAAGTTTGCTCGACGTGTTCCAACACCAGCAAAAATAGTCTGAAATCAATGCGAACCAGCCAACAGATATAACAAATGTCCTCCTAATCTGATCACTGCTGGCCTTTTTCTTCCAGAGACCTCCTCTCCCTTCTTCACCGGGAAGAGTCTGTGTTTGACGATGAGTTCTGTTGTATTTGGCCACAGTCAAGGCCAGGGCCTAATGGATAAAATATAATATTGAATCATCTGAACAGTTGCCATGCATGAATATTACCTACTCGCCGTGTTGGATTTCATATAAAGAAGCCACAGCTATTCCCACTTGATCCCCAGCCAAACGCCAACTGTTGATTTGGTATAAATATATAATGGCATAGACCGCTCTCCGATGCCCAGAGCCACGCTATATAAATCGGCCGACTGCAAGAACGAGCCAAACGCCTTAGAGGCAACCGAGCGAAAGCTTCTGGCCACTCCTACCTTTGCTTCTCTAGACTTGCCTCAAACCCAGCAAGATCTCGGTGGCATTGAGCCCGCCACCTTCACACATCTCGCTCGCTACCTAGTCTTCCGTGAGAACGACAAAGCAGCAGGGATAACACTCTAGTTGTACAGCTAATGGGACATGGCGTGTCAAGTATGGAATTTACCTTCAGCACCTGCTCGTCGGGCCTGCATACTCTAGGAAGGGCTTGATAGGATGGCTCCAAAGCAGGATAATCTGGGCATCAGCTTTATGAAATTGCTGGGCCTAGATTAATGGAATACCAAACTTGAACGGCTGTGGATAACAAGGCGCTCATAAAGTTGTAACAACAAGTTCCTTTTGCTGCGTTCCACTAAATCAGTATGCTGCCGCTTAGGTTCGCTTTTTGATTTTAGGCGCAGCAAGGAAATTTTCAACGTAACTCTGCTTTTGATGGCCTGGAGGTAGACCAGTGATCTTGTCTACACCACTAAACAGGGCATCGTGCTTTGACGTTGTGTTCTTGAATTCTACCTGCAACTTTCCCCAGGTAGTCGTACGCTCCAGAGTAACTGGATCAAGCTTTGATATTGATGCCGAGTTATATACGAAAAGGAAAATGCGCTGGAGATTCCGAGCCGTTAGAGGAGACCAGTTTTCAACTCTCCAAGGAGAGTCATCTATCAGGCCAGACCGCTTGATGAATGGTCGAGACTTCTGGCGCTCAACTAAAGCAGTCGAGGCCCTAATATCATCACCAAACTCCCATTCAGTCTGGCGTTGGCGATTGAGTTCTTCAAGGTATCTCTGGTCAACGGCCCGGCGTGGGGTCACCACGAGCGGCTTGCCGTCGTCGATGCCGCGGGCTAGATCTCTCAATCGCAAAAATCGCGTCTCCGTCATAGGCGGAATGATCTTCTCCTTTGTCCGCCGCCACCACGCTGCCGTGCGGTATCTTTGACCATTTATGCTGAGTGGGGTGCCCCAAATAGAAACCTCAGGGACTATGTTGGCGGTGGGAGTCGCTTTTGTGATTGTGGCTTTGGGCCACATGACTTTGGGGACAGAGCTCTGCTGATTTATTTGGGTCTTGATGTAATCAGAAAGTTTATTCAAAGGCCACTGGTTGAGGATGTGCGTGCGCTTAGGGCCAAACTGCCCGTTTTTGAACTTGAGCATCTCCTGCGTTAGCTGCGCTTCGACCTCTTCGGCATTGCGCGGACCATCCGGCCTCATGAAAGAATTGATCCGCCGAACGCGATGCTCGCCAATGCGACCAAACGTTAGGAGAGCAATACGGTACATACGGTCGAGTTGACCGGCGTTGGCTGCACGCATAGTACGCAGAGCTGAGTAGCCATCGTCAATGTGTTCATCGACACGCGTTTCACGGAATTGATTGATGCGAAACTTGTGGAATATCTGCCCTCGCACGTACAGACGACAGGGTCGAGGCAGATATGAAGCTTCACGAAGGAGGTGCCTGTAGAGGTGGAGTTTTTGGATTGGCCTTTGGAGTGGTATTTGGAAGGACATGGCAGGGGTGGGGTTGAAGGAAAAGTATGAGGAAATTCAGGGGTACCAATCAGTAAAAACGAGCTGGCAGATTGACGTCCAGATGATGGAAGAAGGGACAAACGAGCATCAATGAGCGCTCAGTTCAGACTCTGCCAGCTCCTGGTGATGTGATAGCTTGATAACGACCCTTGCTCGGGAACCCTGCCTAGATGCAATGGTTACACAGAAAAACCTTGAAGCAGACGCCACAAAGTATCGTATCTTGCTCTATTTAAGCCACCGCATAAATGTGGCGTCATGATCCCGAGTGAGAGGCAGATGGAGACGAGGCTGAAAGACGCGTCACGCTAAGAGCCAGAGACACGCTTTGTTTTCTTCAGCCTTGCCAGCGCCACGAAAACGACACGTCTTGGTTTAATTGAATTTGCCATTTCAGAAAGACTCGATCCTGATACTAGTGAACATCTCCTCTACAAACCACGCCGCGAGCGAATCCTGTTACCGGGGCAAAGAAAGCGAGAAAACTCTCTGATCATTTATCGTCTTTTTTTTTCTTTTTTCTTTTTTTTTTCTTTTTTTATAGACGAGACATTTCCTCTGTCTCCATTTGCCCAGGCCTGCGATTTAACCCAAGTATTAGGCTTTAATTGCTGACCTGCAAAGGCCTTTCATTCTCTTCACTCTCTTTTCAGTCTTCCTCAACGCCCATCGTTGCGCATTCATTTTTCTGGGCTCATTTCACTCGCTATCACTCACTTCTTTTGCTCATTTGAGCTTCGCGAATAACAAAAGCCGGACTTCTTTTTTTTCTTCTTCTGTCTTTGCCGTTGCCAGGTAATCAATCAGATCCCCCAAAATCTGGCTCAGCACTCAACGACTACACATACTTAGTTACTACAGCTGCCAGACAGTCCCAATTCAGCCTCTTCGCCAACTCAAAGGCCCTTTTGTTTTCTCCTTCCCTAGGCGTCGCTTTACTTTTTTGTGACTGTCGTTGCTCGCTCCTATTTTCTTGTATATCCCTTGGGCTTATCGCTAGACCCTAATTCCTATTTCGTATCATTGCCACCAGCTACGCCGCTACCTCTTCCAGCCAACTTGACTTGACTCTCAACAATCAAGCAATGCGCTTCTCTCAATGTCGATAGTAGTTGCAGAAAATCCCCTTCCATCACCTACTACTACCGCTACTCTTGTTGCGCAGCCATCGTCTCTACTACCATTAAAGTCCGAAGGTATCGCACATACGTCAACAGTTTCAACTCAAGCGGATTCAGTCCCTGCCATTTCGACCGCTTCGTCTTCGTCTACGATTGCCAAGCCACCTGCTTCGGCCTCCTCACCAGCCCCGGAGATGACCTCTAAGGTTACTGCTCTTGCCGCCACAGCCCTGGCAGCCTCAGCCTTAGTAGCGCCCCCTCCATCGGAAATAATTGCGCCTTCACCAGCACCTTCAGTGTCGGTTGCAACACCTTCACCAAACACTTCTATACCCGCAGCAGCAACTTCAGCACCCTCTTCAGCCTCGACTGCCCTGCCATCTCAACCTGCTGCGACTAAATCGCAATCGCAATCGCAACCACTCCAACCAGCTACCGGCAATATGCGCCCAGTTACAGCCCCAAAACAATCCTGTTCCTCGTCTTCAGGCCCCGTTCTCAAACTCATGGCAGCTCCGGGTGCTTCTACTTCTCAACCACCAGCTAATACCTCTATTGCAAGACCCGCATCCCAGTCTAATAGTTTTGCAGTCTCCGTGACACAACAACCACCCTCTATGGCCAGCGCCGCGCAGCTCCGGCTAGCTAAAAACAACCCAGCGCAGATCGAGGCACCGTCAATATACTCGGTATGCGAACCCTTGAACAAATAACAGCCTACCTTGTCTACTAATTCCCCTCCATCGTGCAAACTATGTTTTCGTTCTTATGGAAATGGCACGCCAATACACTAAAAACAGAACCCCGCTAACAAAATTCTCCCTCTGTTCCAGGCTATTTACTCCGGTGTCGATGTCTATGAAATGGAGGTCAACAACATCGCCGTCATGCGTCGCCGAAATGATAGCTGGTTGAATGCAACCCAAATTCTCAAGGTTGCCAAGATCGACAAGGGAAAGCGCACTAAGATTCTCGAGAAGGAGATCCAGACTGGCGAGCACGAAAAGGTCCAAGGCGGCTATGGCAAATACCAAGGGACCTGGGTCAAGTTTGAGCGCGGTCTCGATATCTGCCGACACTACGGTGTAGAAGAGATTTTGCGACCTCTTTTGACTCACGACATGGGCCAGGACGGCACTATTGCTGGCCGCGACGTCAACACACCCACAAAAGAACAAGCCATGGCAGCCCAGCGTAAGCGCATGTACAATCCCGGCACGGCAACAGACACCCGACAAAACGGCGTTTCAGGCACCTTCTTCCGCAACATCTCATCCACGGCATCACACGCAGTAGCAGCTATAAACAAGGCGCGTTTCGACTCCCCTGGCCCACGAAATCGATCCGGAACATCACTTTCTAGAGCCCCTAGCTTCACCCGACAATCATCAAAATCCCAAGGGGGCGATGGATTCCCTACCAACTCGCAACAAAGCTTTACCTCAGACTATGGCAGTGGGCACGACACGCCATATTCCAGCCAGCAAATGACAATGTCTATGAGCATAGATATGCCAGAGCCACCACTCAAACGTGCTCGTTCGACTTTGACACCTGCTGATAGTTTTTCATATGGCGGGCGAGATGCGAATCAGGGCCAGAATTTCCCCGTCTCTTCTATCGAAGCGGGGGAGTCTTTTTCTTATAGCAATGGTTCTTTCTCTAGTCAGTTTGACAGCCAAGACGGCTTCGGTCCTCTCCCTCCATTGCCATATGAAGCTTCACAGGAGGCAGATGACCGTAAAGCCCAGCTGCTTGGCCTCTTCCTTGACCACAATATTTCAGAACAGCAGATTGAAGAAAGCATCAAGGGCATGACAGCTGTAGAGCTTGACATGTCTATTGACAATCACTGCCACACAGTTCTACACTGGGCTGCTGCTCTATCGCGCATGACTTTGCTCCGGGCATTGATTCGCGCTGGTGCTAGTCCTTTTCGTGTAAACGCAGTTGGTCAAACTGCTCTAATGAGGGCATGTACCGTGACAAATTCCATGGAACTCAACACATTTCCTGAACTCCTTGACGTCTTAGGATGCACCCTTGAAATCAGAGACAACAAGGGCCGAACCGTGTTGCACCAGATTGCTGTTACCAGTGCTGTCAAAGGCCGTAATGCCGCTAGCCGGTACTACCTCGAGAGCCTCCTTGAATGGGTAGTTCGTCAAGGGAGTGTACCAAACAGCCAGGTCACACAATCCAATGGCATCATGCCTAATGGATCGCAGCAGCCGCCCAAGATGGGTCTTGCTAGGTTTATGTCTGAAATTGTCAATGCCCAAGACAACTCAGGCGACAGCGCCCTGAATATCGCAGCCAAGAACGGTAACAGAAGCGTGATTTCACAGTTGCTAGAAGTTGGGGCCGATCCCAATATTCCAAACAGATCAGGCCTACGGCCCATTGACTTTGGGATTGGTGGTGATGCTAGTGATGTTGCTGCTAGTGGCAACGGAGGGTCTGGTGTTCTGGTTGCAGGCAACACCAAATCAACGGCTTTGCTTGACTCGCAAAAGAGCACCCAGAGCAATGACGAGATTATGAGCTGTAAGTATCATCTCCCACGCCTGTCCGCAAAACCTTTTCTAACACCTAAGCAGCTATTTCACTTATCCTTAACGAAGCCACTAGCGATTTCCACAAGGAAATTAAGTCTAAGCAAACATCCGTAGACAGCTTGCACAACGAAATCCGCACAGCGTCATCCAATCTCTGCGACGCACGGCGCAAACTTGAGGGCATCCAAGAAAAGGTCCGCAAGCAAACTCATGCACGCCAGCAAATTGCCAATCTCATGCACGCCAGCGAGGATGAACAATTTCGCTCTGCGCGCGACTCTGTCCTGGCCGCCGGGCGAAGTGATCCTATCTCATTGTGGGAGGCTCAAATCAGCAGCACAATATCCCAGACATCAGATTCGGACGCCAACTCCACTGCTGCTGCTGCTACTGCAAGTCTTCCGTCTGCTACTGTGCTCAAGACACGTATCAAGGCCCTGACGGAGCGCAAGGAGGTCATGCGGAAGATGGTCTTGGCGCTCAAGGGTCGTAGCAAGGAGACCGAGGTTAAATATCGCAAAGTGGTGTCGCTTTGCACGGGCGTGCCTGTGGACGATGTTGACTCGGTAGTAGAGGGTCTCTTGCGTGCAGTAGAGAGTGAGAAGGCAGAGCTAGAGCTGGGACGCGTGAGGAGGTTCCTAGGCGGTGTTGAGGAAGGCGCTGTGCGATGAGCTGTTTGGAAGATGAGTTTCTTACCTTTATTCTCTTCTTCTCATGTCCCTTGCTTCTTTCTCTTGCGGTCGTCTATATGTATGTCGTCGTCCTGGCTGGTCAACATGCGGAGCCAGGATGCTGGATAGCATTTCTGTTTGTTCTCTTTGTCTGTTTACGACGCCTTTTTTTTTTTTTTTTTTCTTTTTTTCTTTTGTCTTGAGGCTTTTAAGCCACACCTCGTGCCCGAGTTTCTTGTTTCTTTCTTTCTTTCTCTCCTTCTTTAGTCGATTTTACTTGTTCATCTCTTGTGCCTTTGTTTTTCCCGCCTTTCTTTGCACAACGCATTTCCTTTGTTACGCGGTTTCATAGCTTCTCTCCTTTTCTTTCTTTTTCTTTTTGGAGTATTTCATCTTTTCTTCTGGTCTGGCGTGAATATATAATCTCAACACGATGACGTCGTTGATGCCCATTGTGACCCTCAAGGATACCTAGCGGCATTGTATAGTGATGATGTCATGATAGATGGGCAACACGCACGCGCCAAGCTTTCTTTCTATATATATATCTGTTTGAATAAATCTCGACGGGGGGGGGGGAAGAGGAGGAGTGATGACGGTCGAAAGAGAAAGAAGAATTATCAAAACGAACGCCAATGTAGAGCAAATCGAAGTAATAAATAATAAAAGAAAAAAAAAAAAAAAAAGAAATAACAAACACCAAGATAAAAGACAAAGACAAAAAAGGCCCGCTATTAAGAACTTCCGGACAACATCAATAAGTGCCAAACGCCATGCAAAAAGAATAAACAAACCAAAAAAAAAAAAAAAAAAAAAAAAAGGAACCAGAGAAGAAACATCAAGCAGTCATAAAGCCTCTTGGAACCATGCCTCGCCACTTTAAAAGAAAACACAAAAAAGATAAAACTTACAACCCAAAAAAGAAGAAAAGAAAATATACAAGGCCAATCCAAACTCCAACATTGGACAGAAGAGATGGGTTCCAAGAAAAAAATGGCCCTCCCCCTTCTCCTAAGCCTCACCCATGGCATACAGGCCGTGCCACCGCTCCTCAACATTTCCCACACGTGCTTTCGCATGCGCAATCTCGGCATCCAGCTCCTCGACATTTCTTGTCAGAGCACTGACCTCCTCGAACCGTCGCCCTCCATGCGCCGAGGCAATCATCTGCTGCACCATAAAACGCTGCTCCTCCAGGACAATCAGCTTCTCGCGCACTTGCCGTTCCTCTATTTCCAACATTGACATAGCTGTGCTAGTTTCCGAAGTCTGACTAGCTGTTTCCGAGGCTTCGGCATGACGTAATGGAGAAAGTCCCGAGTTTGACCGGCCGCGATGATGGTGATGGTGTGGATGAGAGAGGTGGTTTTTACTTGAGGGAGTACCAGGCTGGCTTTTGGACGAGCTGTGGCGGAGAATATTAGGCACGGATTTCAGCGTGAGCATGTGTGTGTGCAGGAACGCCGAGGCTGCCGCATATATAGCCTTCTGCAAGCGTAGTTGTGTTGCGGATTCAGTGCGCAAGTCTCGCAGTCTTCGTGCTGCGGCATCGTACTTGGTGAAGCTATCAATCAAACGTCGTCGTATCTTGCCTGCTTCTTTTATCTGAGCATGTGAGGGCAACGTAGCGACCTGCAATGAGGACGGGTTGTCAGTTTGTAGAGCAGCAAGGCTCTTTTGAAATCGTGGAATTAACTGGCGTATGCCGCGTTCAAATTGTTTTAGAGTATCGTAAGCTCGTTGATCTGGGGGTTGGTGTGCTATAGAGGCAATAAAGTCGCGCTTGGAAAAAAGGGTGTGGATACAGTCGCGACACATGCGTATATCGACGGGGATATTGGCCTGTCCAGGCTTTTCTGAGGCTTCTAGGGCTGGATTATTAGTAGTTAGCAAACGAGTGACAGCAGATGTTCGTGGGTAACCTACGGCTTTCTACGTTTAGCCCTATTTCAGATGAACAACTCGTCTGGGCATCAGCGCAAACCACCTTGCCGCACATGCGACAGTGATGCCTACGAAAGGTCCACGACCCAAACTCTTGCTGGCAAAACGGACATCGAGCTACGGCTGCATCGTCTTCCCATGTCACAATGGACTGTTCCAAGTTTTTGCGTTGGTTCTTCTGTGTTAGAAGCCCTGCTGTACCGACAAAGGCAGCAGGCTGCTGTTCCTCTGGTGGAGCCGCTAGTAACCTGGTGAGTTTAGTAAGTCGCTTTTCGAGACGCGTAACATCAAGGTTTTGCCGCTCTGTTCTCTTGGTGCGTAAGGAAACAAAAAAGTCGGTATGATCTACGAGGGCACCGTGGTGGTCGTTATAGCCTTCGCGGGACTTGTAGCACGTCTCGCATACACGTGCCCATACTCCCCGTACAGGCTCATGGACAGCTGATCTTGACAGTTTCATTTGGTACATCGTGTGAGTCTCGCAGAATAGACGGCCACATTTACGGCAGTTTACCGGCGCATTCAGTGGACCGAGACGTTGCTCGCATGTAGGATCCGTGCAGTAGTCGTTGCTTGTCTGGCGCTGCCAATGGCTACGACTTATCATCTCATCAGGCTCAGCAGCGGTCTCTGGAAATTTGATGACGGAGCCAGCGGTGGTGGGAGGGGCGGATTCATTAGATTCAAATACATCAAGGCCACGGAGCTTTTGGTTGATTAATGAGAGAGGCTGGAAGCGCTTGGCTTTAGAGACCTGTTTATCGAACCAGGTGCGCACTTCGTCCTGGGCAACGGCTGGAAGCTCTTGGTGTTCATCATCAATATGGCTATGGGAAGCGACAGTTAGTACGTGCATACAGTGTTCGTAATAAGTACAATAGACCTTGGTCGTCTCATCTTTATCAAGGGAGGATCGTCGAATGAAGGGACTCATACCGGTTTAGTTGGAGCAAGGTGAGCTATAAGAAGAAAATGGGTTAGATTACAAGTCAGCGGCCCACTTGACAGACAGTGTAGACAATATACCGACAGTCGACGTACCATTTCCTCGTTGCATATTGGACACACCAACATAGAATCCGTCTTTGTTTGGGAAGATGCCTCACCAACACTAATATTGGCCAGAAGATCATGCGAGTTATCTGCCAACAAGGCGGAAGGCGTAGACGAGGACGCTGAAAATGAGCTCTCGGACATTGCATCGAAGCCAGCCAGTGCAGCTGCCGATACTGCCGATCGACGTATGGCTACACCGCCGCCATTGGATATCGAGGGGCTTGGGGATGTGGCAATCAAAGATGAAGCAGGCGAGGGAGAAGGAGGAAGTGGCGGACCGAGAGCGCGGCCGTTGCCCAAAATGCGGCCTCCGCCTAACTTACGCCCAGACATTAATGGAAGCTGGGCATAAGGAGGGAGCAACCCCTACAAAAGCTCGAGACACCGGACTTCCAAGGCCGAACGGTGAGATGAAGTTGTATTGGCGCCGGCTATAACTCGCAATCGGGGAAGAGGAGCGGGGGGGGAGGGGGGCGAAGAAAGAGAGCAAGAGCAAGAGCAAGAGCAAGAGTTTAACGCTTTAGGGCTGCTGGCGATGGAAGTTTGACGGTGGGCTCGAGTTACTAATGAAACAATTAAGGCGAGGCTGAGGTTGGAAGAAGGTCGAGGCTATCACGAGATTCGGTAAGCGGTAAGATGGCTTTTTTTTTGGTGTTGGCTTCGTTTGTGCTGGCAAGAAAGGGAAGGAGGGCTGAGGTGAATTTCAGCTGCAGAGGAAGTAGGTACCTGCACACTATATGTGGGTGTGTCAGTACTTATCCACTCACCGTGCACCAAGATTCTCAATACAATATACTTCAGTACGGATACGTAAGTACCTAGCTACTTACAGCACTGCGGAATCCCCATCAAAGAGCTAGCGCTAGCTTCTCACCAGCTAAGCCCAGTCTGGGGCTTAATGAGCTGGAGCGCCCAGAAATAGCAAGGTACTGAAAAATACATGATCTTCAAGTACTAATCTCAGGTCACTTCTTATCGCTCTAATGGGCCGGGAACGCTGCTTGGCTGGATCCTATCTTATCGCCTTTGTAGTAGAATAATTCTCGCGCTATCCCTGTTTCATCTCATATTTGTACAGGGTGACACAAGGTTATTGTGCAGCATCCCAACCCTATCAACCCTAAGCGAGTCACCTGACTACGTGTCAGCCCCACATCCAGAATCGTCGCCCTCGATGCGACGAACACGTCTGGAACAAATGACTTCATAAGTTCACATGTTTATACGCTCCGCTACCACGCTTTCAGAGACTTGGTAAACTCATCATGGATGAACCATCTACAACTTGTGATAAAAAGAGAAAGTCTAGTGATACTAAGCACCGTAAGCGACCCACCAAAAAGCAGGCGCAATGCCCCAAGGAACCAACAACTCCGGGCTCTAGTTGTGGGCAAGGTGATGTCGAATGGCCAGAAATCTTCAAGGAAGTGGAAAAGCTTCATCGCGCTCTTAATACCATAGTTACCTTTTGTAGTGCTCGCAAGCACATGCCAACTACATTTGATGTTATCAAGAGCACTGTTGAAGCAAATCTGCGCCGACCAATCACGATTGCGGAAGTCGCACAAGTTGTGGCTGTCCAGCCGGAGCGCTTCCAGTTCGACTATGTCAATCAAGCGATGCTGCAGCCATTAGACCTGGATCCGTTTGTCAAAAGGATGGGTGTCGCGGAGAATGCGAGTCGTGGAGGGTGGATTCGGGCAGATGGTGCCGACAAAGATTATCTGGACCGAAAGCCGATTTTAGCCCCGGACGAGGCAACTTATGTTCTCTACTTTGAATTTGTTGATACGCCAGCAAAGGAAAAGTCGGAAACAACATTGGATTACGAGGCTGTCGGTGGCTCGTCGTCGTCTTCAGCAGCAAGGCCCCAACGGCGGCTCAAAGACGGCGGCGGAAAGCCGGGGACGATGAACCATAAGCACCTGGCAAAGCTCATCGGCCGGAGGAATGAGTTATTCACAAAGGCCGTCAATAATTTCATTGACAAGCAGACTCTCCAGGGCGAGGACCCGGCAGAAGCTTTACAAAGAGAGAGCCGGAACTACATCCCTAGACGACCAGAGCCAGCGACTCTAGTGCCAAAAAGCGAGTACCGGGATACCATACCGGCTAGAATCCCGACAGATCGCAATTCCTTTGCCGAAATAATCAAAGAGCTCAAGGATAGCTCATGGTACATTGATCAAATTATGCCGGACGGTCACTTCACGACAATGCCCAAAGAACCCGAGTACGGGGACTTGGAGTTCCTGCTTAGCCAAACCCTGGTTGACGCTATCTACAACGCGCGGGGCATCACGCAGTTTTATTCTCATCAGGCCCAGGCATTGAACGCTCTACACTCAGGCCACAATGTGGTAGTCTCAACGTCGACTAGTTCCGGAAAATCTCTCATCTATCAGTTGCCGGTTCTGTACGACCTGGAAAAAGACCTTGAGACACGGGCATTCTATATATTCCCCACGAAGGCCTTGGCGCAAGATCAACGTAAAAGCCTGGCTCAGACGCTAAGCTTTATGGCAGGCCTAGAGCATACAGTTGTTGACACCTTTGATGGTGATACGGCACGTCATGTACGCGATGACATCCGTGAGAATGCCAACGTCATCTTTACGAACCCCGATATGCTGCATGTATCCATCTTGCCACAGCATCATAGCTGGGGTCACGTGTTGAAGCACTTGCGCTACGTAGTTGGTGAGTTGTGTGTATCTGCATGCATGATTATTGGAGGGCGGATTTTCTTTTTACCCGGGACAGACAGTCAGGACGAAAGAAAGAAGCACAGCTATAATTAGGCTTGTAACTACGGCTGACCTTTTCTATGCGAGTACAGTGGATGAGTTGCACTACTACGACGGGCAAATGGGCGCACACATGGCCTTTATTATGCGCCGCTTACGACGAATATGCGCCCTACACGGTAATACTAGCGTCAAGTTTATCTCTTGTTCGGCC
Source organism: Ceratocystis albifundus (assembly GCA_002742255.2). Lineage (NCBI taxonomy): Eukaryota > Fungi > Ascomycota > Sordariomycetes > Microascales > Ceratocystidaceae > Ceratocystis > Ceratocystis albifundus. The sequence continues at coordinate 481,981 of MAOA02000038.1, forward strand.
ACTGTTTCAAATCCAGTACAGCATTTTCAGCGTATTTTTGGCCTTTGTGATGTAACCTTGGTATCGCAAGACGGTTCTCCGGAACCGCTGCGGCACCATCTTCTCTGGAACACTGCAAGTCCAGCTCTTGCAGCTGCTGGGGCTGAAGACCCCTTCCATGCCTTGGGCGAAGTGGCTCGAGTATTCTGTGCACTTCTCTTGCGAGGGGTGCGCCTGCTTGTGTTTTGCAAGATGCGTAGCCAATGCGAACAGCTCCTTAATGCCATCAAGAATGAGCTTACGAATCTTGGGCGGGCGGAGTGTATGGCGCTAGTCATGGGTTATCGTGGGGGCTATATGGTGCAGGATCGACGGCGTATTGAGGCCGACATGTTTTCCGGCCGACTCCGCGGCATTATCGCCACATCAGCACTAGAGCTTGGCGTTGATATGGGCTCATTAGACTGTGTTATTAGCTGGGGCTTTCCACGCAGCTTGGCAAATCTCAGGCAGCAGTTTGGACGTGCAGGGCGCCGTGCACATAGTGGGATGGATGCACTGACCGTTCTAGTGGGTGATCGCACAGTAGAAGACCAGTACTATATGGAAAACGCAGCGGAGCTGCAGATGCCGGTGACAGCCGAGCTATGGAGCGATTTGGGCAACAAGGAAATTTTCGAGGGCCATCTGAACTGTGCTGCGTTCGAGGAGCCAGTGGACATTGCAGGGGACATTGTCTATTTTGGGAAAGATCTTCCGGCTGTTTTGGCACCAAGCCCTGCGGATGGGGATTGGGATGGAAATGGGGGGGACAAAGATCGGGAGGATAAGGGGGGGACGAGGCCTGTGACGGTCCACGTCCACGCCCACGCCCATGTCCGTTGGCCGAAGATGGCATAGTTCCGGGAAAGTTCCACCCGCGGCAAGTATTTTGGCCGTATCCAGCCAAACGCGTGTCAATTCGGGTGATTGAAGAGGATAGGGTCTCAGTGGTCGATCTGACCAATGGAAGTTTTGTGGTGCTAGAGGAGATGGAGTTATCGCGAGCGACATTTGCGCTGTTTGTGGGGGCAGTTTATCTCCATCAAGGCCGAGTATATACGGTCAAGGAGTACAATGCCAAGGAACGCATTGCCAAGGTGGAGTATGTGAAAACAAGGTAGACAGCGGTAGATGGGAGATGGAGAAGTGACAAGAACGGAAAAAGATAGGGAGAATTGAGGCTCGGATTAAGGTTTGAAGCGGTAGGAGGCATGTTGCCGGAGTTTACGGAGCGGAAATAGGCGGCCCGGAGATAAGAAAAAGGCGGGCGGGAACTTTGAGCAGTTCTGAGTTTGGAGAGGCGGCGGACAGCCACAGGAATGCGCGGGGTCGAGGCAAAAGCCAAACGCGGGAATAGGAAAGAGTCAGATGGAGAGAGATAAGGGGGAGAGGGAGGGGGAGGTTAAGGGATTGGGAGAGGCAATGATATGGTGTGCTATGAACAAGAAAAAGGAGTCAAGAAGACTTTGTTCTTGTTGCATGTTTGGGGCCGCCTAATTTGGGGTATCACGAGTGAAAGTTACTGGAGAAGTGAGACCAGCGAGTCTAGAAACTAGGAAGAGGGTAAAGGGAGGGAGGGGAAGACGAAGACGAAGAAGACGAGGAAGGCGAAGGCGAAGGCGAGACAAAGCGGGTAGAAATGTGGCCGAGATGTAACAAGGACAAGGGACAGCAGCCCCAAGGAAATGAAGATTACAAGTGAAAGGCTGTAAAGAGGAGGAGTGGAGTGGAAGGAGAAAAACAAAACACGAAGTTTATGCGCGTGTCTGCTAGGAAGGAAGAGCAGGTTTCCACCGTGGCTGTATAATTGGGCGCTCTTATGCGCACGTAGGCAGACCAGAATATCAGAATAGGCAGAAGATGATAGACATGCATTTGTTTTGGGGGAGGGAGGGAAGGGGGAGAGACAAGCATCTGTTGCATGTATTGATATGCCTAAGCCTAAATGCACCAGCTCTAAGAAACATCCATATATTCATGCAGATATGGTAATATGGTAGTAGTAGTATGAGAAGGAGGCCTTACTGCCGATGCCGATTCCTGTTTGTTATTGTTGTTTTGGATGTCAGTTGTCAACATGAAGCCTTGGCGACAGCTTACTAATCACTGGGGAAGGAGCATCACACACTAAAACACATCCACTGGTAACTACTAATCGCAGCAGACAGGGGAAGGAACAGAAACAGCCCCCTCCAGGGTTTTACAGCCCAGGGTGAAAAAAAAAAATTAAAATAAAAAAATAGGCAACTGCAACGGCGATAACATTAGGGAGCAATAACTAAAAGGAACTTCTTTCTTAGTCTTTTGGGAAAAGTGGGGGTACGAAAAAAAAAAAAAAAAAAAAAGAAAAAGGGATTTTTTAGTTTTCTAATTTTTGTTTTTGTCTTTTTGTCTTGAAGAAACAAAGGCGGGCCAAAGCTCCTCGAGTGCCTGCTACGACATAAAATAGATAAAGTAAAATAAATGACTAGCCAGGGGAAGCCCTTTTTTATCATTATTTTTTTATCTAATTAACCTCGATCGGCTAGGCTGCTTCCATTTGCCACTCACAAGCTAGGCTAAGCCTTTGGCCCCAAAGCTTAAATGAGTAATTGCTGTTAAATCCATAACTTAAAAAAAAAAGAAAAAAAAAAAAAAAAAGGGAATTTCATCGTCCCTTGGAGCTCCTCTCGGCCTGGCTCTCTGGCTTCATCTATGGCCTTGAATTCGGCCTTTATATAGTGCTTGCAAGCTCTCCCTTCCCTCCCTCCCTCCTGGCATACTCCATGCTCTTCTCGTCTTGGTCTCGGTCTTGGCCAATTGCTTCTTGCTTTTTCCTCCTTCCCTTCCACAGCTACTCTACTACTACTACTACTACTGCTGCTACGGCTACTACTCGTCTCTGGCTTCCTCCAGCTTTCCAGCTTGCAGGCCCAGCTCCCCCCCTCCCCCCTCATCTTCCAGCTCGAGTCGTCGTCCGTATGTGTGTATGTGTATGTGTGTGTGTGTGCGTGTGTGCCTTGTAACTTCTTCCTTGTGTCTATTCTGAGCTTGTGGCTTCTTCGTCTCCCCCTCCTTCTCTGTGCTTGTATGTTTTGTACGCCCTTCGTGTCTTGATTGAGCGCCAATCAGCTGGGCAACAGCTTTCCAAGCCAAGTCCTCATTTCCTTTTCCTCTCCTCCCTCTTCTTCCTCCCTTCTCTTCGCCATGTCACGCTCCCGCTCGAATTCCCGTTCTCACGCCCGCTATAGCGAAGCTTCTTCTCCAGAAGATCTTAGTCCTAGTATCCCGCACCCCTCTGGTCACGCTACTTCGCCGCACTACTACCATCAGCCCCCAGCTGTCCAAGACGAGTACAACCACTACGTGCCCTCGGCCAACCCCAATAGCCAGTTTCCCCCTTCCTCGCGGAGACGGAGCAACAGTCGTGGCCGTAGTCATCGCTCTACGTCGCGCCAGCATTCGTCTCGAGGCTCCTCGGCTGAACATCACCAGTACACTCAGCACCCGCAGCCAATTCACACTGCCGACAACAGTGATATTGAGCGCACAGCTTCTGCCCCACGAGTAAACGATCATTACGTTGCGCACAACCTGCCGCAGCCGCTCCACCATCGCCCACAATCTGCACGGCCCACCGTCAGCACAGGCCCCCAAAGCACTAGAGCACCTCAGAATCTGCCACACCGGAAGGCCGTTTACAACGTCGCCCGTGAGACTTCGCGCTCGTCACAGCCCGAACTCGCCCAGCAGCAGTCTATCCTTCAGTCTACAATGTCCAGAAACCATGAAAGCTGGATCCGGAAAGCCGGCGAGAGTGGCCGTCGGGGCTTCCATCCCGGAAAGTTCTTCCTTATTGTCATGCAGTCGACTAGTAGAGCATCGATGCTGTGCAACTTTCTCTGGCCGATTGTGCCTGTAGCTCTAGCTATCAAATGTAAGTTCCTGCACCCCTCGCCGCCGCCGTAGACCTCACTGTTGCCCTTGGACATGTAGCTAAATGAATCCCAATCCTTATCCGCAGACTCGCTTCCTAACGACCATCTCCTCATCTTTGCCCTGTCGTACATTGCCATGATTCCTTGCGCCAACACCGTTGGCTTCGCCGGAACGGAAATCGCCCGCAAGCTACCTCATGTGTTTGGTGTCCTGATCGAAGTTACGTTTGGCTCAGTTGTTGAGATTATCCTCTTCATGGTCTTGTTGCACAATGATAAATTCACTGTCATCAAGGCTGCGTTGCTTGGATCTATTCTGGCCACTATGCTACTGTGTCTAGGCATGTGTTTTATTGCAGGAGGTATCCGTCGCGAGGAGCAGGGCTTTAGTGACGTCGTTAGTGAAGTCGGCAGTGGTCTGCTCTTAACAGCGTAAGTTATATTGTACCCTCAGCCAGCTAGCAGTCCATCAGCTAACCACCCCCACCCTCTACCCTCTGTCTCCTCCTGTAACAGTGGTGTCTCGCTCTCTGTGCCTAGTATCTTCATCCACTCGCTTAGCGGTGGTGATATTGATTCCGAGGATCTCGAACGACGCACGCTGGAAACGTCTCGCGCTGTTTCGCTTTTCCTTATGCTCGCGTACACCGTTTACGCATATTTCCAGGCCCGCACACACCATGGAATCTTCGATGCCATTTTCCAAGACGATGAGAAGCTTAACGAGGATTATCACGTCGACAAACGCAAACCGCGGCTAACGCTGACGGAGGCGGTTGTAGCGCTATCAATGTAAGTGACCACTTGAGCCATAGCCAAGTTAATTAGCCTTGCATGCTAACTGCAATCTCTCTAGTTCCCTGGCCCTTGTCACCCTCATTGCCATTTCGCTCGTCAATGAAATTGAACCAATTGTTGCTCGCCACAACATCTCTGATCCTTTTATGGGCCTTATCATGGTCCCGCTTGTTGAGAAGTTTGCCGAGCATTTGGGTGCTATTAACGAGGCTTGGGACAACCAAATGAACCTGGCTTTGTCCCATGTGCTTGGTGCCACCATCCAGACCGCTCTATTTAACGGGCCGCTGGCCGTCATTGTCGCCTGGTGCCAGCAGAAGAAGATGGACCTAACATTTGTCGTTTTCGACATGGCCATGCTGCTGCTAGCCATCATCACGGTCGGCGGTTTTCTGAGAGATCAGAAGAGTAACTATCTCGAGGGCTTTTTGTGCGTGACGCTATATCTGTCCATTGCCGTCGCAGCCTTCTTCTTCCCTAACTTGCATGATCTCGACGCAGGCGCTACAGATTCAGGGGGACATTAAACAATAGGAGTGGAAGAAAGAGTAGCCGAGAAGACATCACGTGTTTTCGAAATAGGCTCTCCTGGTAGGTTGGTTGCATATGCCCTATATTGTCTTGTTACAAATAGACCCTGTACATACGAAATACATTTGTAGACCTGTTTTATTTTGCCCTATAGGCAGACGTTTTAATCGAGCTGGGGGATGGGCGAGGGGGCTTTTATATAAACCTTTATTAGAATTTAATGTTTTCTCCGTATTCATGATAGTGCTGTTTACCATCCAAAACAATCACGTAATCTCCTAATCCCTCCTTTACTGATGCTCAGAAAGAAAAATAAAAAAAAATAAAATAGAAAAATGGAAATTTTTAAAAAAAAAATTAAAAAAGAATCAGGCAACGTACTCGTAGTCATTGCCGTCACGCTCTAGATAGTCCTTGTCGAGGAGCCTGCATTGTTAGAGCGCATATCATAGTTAGCAAATCTTGGTTCTAGTCTCGACATGCAGACGCAAAAGTAAAGGAATGATAACTTACGACTCAATCTCCTTCTTTATTGCGGCTGGGTCAACCATTCCTCGCGATCGCATCATGTTGATAACCTCAGCTACCAGCACTGAGTGCGAAATGCGCTTGCGGCTCTTCATAATGCGCACAATGGCCGCCTGTGTCTCCAGTCGGCGATCTAGCACAATGCGTTCATGTACCTTCTTGTTCTCCTGGACCGTCTCGCGTAATTGGATTTGGTTGATCTTGATCTTGAACTTGGGGTCACTGAAGCTTCTGTTTATCGTGAAAGTATCTGTCGTCTCGACCTCGCGGCCCTTGGGGTGTTTTGTTAGCACACGGAGCTTGCCGCATGCTAGAGACTGCAGGGTGCGCTTGAGTTCAGCCTCGTCGAGTTTTGATTCCTCGGCAATTCTGGAGTATGTGATGAAGCCATTTTGGCCTGCAGACACTTCATTAAAGAGCAGCAGAACACTAGCCTGAGCCAAGCTGACGTTCAGCTCCTTGGTTCCCTTGGGGAAGTAAGCCTTGACCACACAGTTGGCAAGTGAGTGCTTCCATGTTAAAATGCGGCCCGTATACTTGCTATTGTAGTAAGTCTTAAATACCCCAGTGCCTGCGCCATGTGCAGCGGAATCGTGGGATTAATGTCGGGGTATGTGGGCCAAGCAGCGGCAGAAAGCACTAAAACTTGCAATTCGATCTTGGGCTTTAACCGAGTCTCCTCACACCAGGCCTTAAATTCATCCATTTTCCCCTTGCTCATTTCCTTGTCCCTAAACATGTTCTCTAGGTTGTGAGTAAAGTTCACACCGCACTCGCTGCGAAGACGGGCCAGCATGTTCCGTTCGGCATCGTAGCTGATGCTTCGATCCATGAGAAGACGACGGGCCAAGTCACGCTTGTAGAACGCCTCAAAGGCATCCTTGCCGTTAATTAAACGGAACACTTGCAGCGCCTGATTCAGCTGGTAGTCAAGCTGTGAGTCGTCATCGCCGGCACCCATGAATTCATCTTTATCGTCGTTTGTTGCTTCATTTAGCAGCATAGGAGGAATAGCTTTGACGCCTCCTCGCAGCAACATATCCATGTACCGCGCTACAAACTCTCCGATATTCGAGACGCCTTCCCTGAGATGAGCCGTATTGACCGTGTCGTTGATAAAGGCTCCAAAGGAGTCTCGAAGCGCATGGGCCAGCCTATCATTCGAGCCAAACGAGCGGTTGAGGATACGGTACAGAGATCTGCGTAGAAGCAATAGTCTCGTGACTATGGTTACTTTCTTATCACCTTCAATTTCTGTATCGCGCATAATCTTTCCGCCTGCCTCTATAATATAATGGCGCCAGGGCTTCTCTAACTCCCGAAGCATGCTGGAACCGGGCTCCGACTGGGCTCCAATCATTAGCGTATATAGGATCTTGAGTGTTTGTATGTTGACTGTTTCAAACAGCTCTCTCATAGAAGTGTAGTCCATAAGTCGATCCAACGGCTCGCGCAATAAATATTGGTACACTCTTTCAGAGAGGCGAAACCGGGTTGTATGGTAAAGTCCATATACATCACATCTCTCAGTCTCCTGTGTTAAGAGCTGGTTGCAGGCCGCAATATAGTCAACCAAAGGCATAACGGCGTTTTCTTTGGCGACTCGTGCGAAGTAAGTCGAAGAATGATCCAAGAATTTCCGCTCAAACATCTTGGTGTACACCCCCAGCTGATGCAGCATGGAGATGCTGTCCTTATATAGAATAGGGTTGAACTTGCCGTTATCCGAGCGATGGTAGTCGGTTAGTTTGCAAACACCTTGGACAATCGCTGTCCCAAGTAGTAAGTTCGGACCAGACGATGATCTGCCGGATGGGAACACAATCCGACAAAATTGGGAGGTCACGAGATCACTAAGCTGCAGCAAGTTTTTTGAGCGCTGAAGATATGTTCTATCCAAATAGCTGAACATACTTCGGACTAGCTTCTGTAAACAGTATTAGTTAAACCAACTGGTCACATAATCAGATGCATGTAGTAACAGTGATCTAGTATCCCGTTTCTGCTTTGGCTTGGGCTTACCGTCCGGTCCATCCAAATATTCCAATTCAAAACGACCAAGTTTAGAGTCTCTAGCTCTGGCAGGTCTGAGTTCCCCTTGACTAGAGCAGGGTACACTTTTGATCTGAGGTGGTCGTATGTATGTTCAGAAAGTCGTTTGCACAGTTGCTCTGCCTGACCATCACGGCAGATAGCCTCAACGCCGCGATATAGTCGGTCGAGGGGAGTTCTGAGAGGCCTTCCATGCAGTAGGGCATCAATTGCCGCACTTAGGTCCGCCCATGTCTTGTCAAAATATTCTCTGACCTTTTGGTCTGTTTCGGTTGGACGTTGGCGGCGGTTCTTGATGACAAGCTTTTTTGCTCCAGTTAGCGGCTGGTAGGACTGGCGATGGGTCGCCATGATAATAGAAGTGGGAAATATGGGAGGCTGTATGTAGGATGTCGCAGTGAAGGCAGTGCCAGCGGTTTGCAAATCTTGATACAAAAGTGGAATTAATCGCTCGATATGGATAACACAGGGGATTTTGACTTGGGATCAAGCGCGCTTGTAGTTGGTGATGATGGTTTCCGTTCGATTTGTGTCGTATGGTCTCGTCGTGCACGAATGGTGCAAATACGGATGTGAGTTGGGCTGGCTGCGGGATATAGAGAAAAGCAGGGTATTTGGTCTATTTGCAAGATATCACGAAGCAAATAATCTTGGGCTCCAACGCAACAAAGAAGCAAGGCAAACGAAGCGGTTTGAGACGGCAAGACAAAAGGACCGTAGGCTAACGACGAAGAAAAGTAGAGTGCCTAACACGATAACAGCACTTCCTTGTTTCAAGCCAGAATTATGTGTAGATGTATTGGCGAATGAGCTAGGTACGTACGTATGGTGCGTTGGTTTGGGATTCTGACTGCAGCATTAAAAAGTTCATCACTTGAGAAGTCTTATGGACGGGCGTGGACGTGTTTTTGGAGGTTCAAGAGTTAGGGTTTAGCTAACTGTAACCCAGTGGAAGAAGAAAACAATAGCCAGGCTGCATAGCAAGCCACAGCAGGTCGGAGAAGCGAAATTCAAGATAGAGTGTGAAGATCAGTGGTTTATGAAAGAATCATCGTTCATGAAGCTTTGCAGAGACGACAAGTAAAGCAAACAAAGAGGGGTCGAGGTGAAAATTTCTTTTGATGCAGCTGGGGGTAACTACTATATTGTAAATAATCTTGACGCCATGCCTGCCATTTTCATCTTGCTTTTTGAAGATAGTGTGTTAAATATAGGGTTATATATTATAAATAGGGTTACAATTGTGGTGCGAATGATCCTTATGCATATGCACCCCATCCAGCGAAAAGGACGGCTAGATTCCGGTCGTCAGTTGCTTGGTTGATAAGATCATTGACTGTGGCAGTGACGCTCAGCGTCTTGGATAGCTTCTTGCGTACGATAGCTAACGCTCTATCGGCCTCGCTGGCCTCGCTTACGAGTCCATTCTTGCGGCGTCCATCAGCCCCGATATCTGCGGCATTCTTGTCAACCTCTTCTTTCTTGGCATCCTGGAGCTTTGCCATGCGGACAGGCGACATGCTCCATGAGTACAATGGGTCGTAACGGAGCACATCGAGGATTGTCATGATGCTATATGTCTCTTCGCGTAATGCATCGAGTGTGAATTCACAGCTGCGTCTGAACACACCTTCGGTTTTGGTAATGCCCATTCCGTCGACGATATCCCGTGTCATGCGAAATGGCACAACTTCGGGGATGGGAAGCACTCGTCCGAGTTCAAAGGCAACGCCGAGGTCAATGTGCACGACTTCGCCAGTGGCAGTGTCAAGGAGAATATTATGGCCATGGCGATCGCCCAAACCGAGGATATGGCCCACGATCGAGATGGCCGCAGTAGTGCGTGTATAGGCAAGGCGCCGTGCAAACCAGTCATCCGGGTCCATGAAATGTTCCATGAAGAAGAAGCGCATCACTGGACGAAAGTTAGCGGTGATTTTGCGGAACACCTTGACGCGAACATCAACAGATTTACTGTCTACAAGAGAGATCTCTTTGCGGCACTGGTTGCTTTTGTAGTCGCTAGGATAATAGCGTTGATGGGCAGGCATTAGAAAGTCGTGGAGTGGAATGGTGTTGGCAACAAATTCGATAATACCCGAGGTGGGTGTGAGGGGGAGGACTTTGTAAGTGCGGATGCTGAGATTGCGCTGCTGAGTCGCGCGATGGCGTTTTAATAGAGATGAAACTGCAGCAAAGACTTGCTCCATGATGGCATCTTGACGCAAATCGTCGTTGCCGCCTTTGACTAGTTGTTTGTAACGCCTCCCATCTGTACCGATTACTGTAATGACCTTTGGAGCACTGTTTCCACCGGCAATTCGCATGTATGGCTCCAGGGATTCGACCAAGGGCACTTGGCTATAGTTCCTGTCGGCTCTCACTTCGAGATGCATTGTTGGCGGCGGGATGCGATACTTGTTGAGACTTTGTATAAGTCTGAGGCTAGTCTTGCTGCTCTTCAACGCAATTTTGGCGCCTGTTTTGTGCTTGTCTGTAGGCTCTGCTGCAAACAGGTCGTAGCTCTGGCTTGTGCGGTCAATAGCTTGCCATACACCGGCCATGCTAGGATGGGTTTCAATATACTTGGCGACTCGGTGAGTGGCTGTGATTCTGCTAACAGCAACACTATCACGCTTGTTGGCCCGAGATTTAGTGCCTGACCAAATATGATACATGCCATGATACGGATGCTCGATGCAGATTCGCTTGACCAAGTCAGTGAGAAGCTCCTGGAAGCTATTTGACAAGTCTTGAAGGCGCGAAGATAGCTGGTTCATGAGTGTGGCAAATTTGCGTGTTGGGACTTTACTTAAATGCTTGAAAGCTGCTGCATTGATGCTGTCGTCATCGGACCTTTCGAGCCAAAGAGCGGCAAAGCGAAGTGCATCATTGTTGTGTTCGTCGGACGCAATAAGCGATAAGAGATAGTTTTCAACTCCAAGGCGTAAAAACTCGGTTCGAGCGTCTTCAAGACGCTGAAGCTCCATCTTGTCGAGCATGTGGAAACGACGGGCGCGGCCTTGATGTGCTTGATAGCGCCTCTTTGAACTAGCATCGCGGGTGCTAGCAATCAGCATTTCAAACTGTTCTACTTCTTCCGCTTTGCCCTTTTCCAGTTCCTTGAGGCGCTCTAGATCTTCTAGCATATCTGGATTCTGCAGTTGTTCATCGCAGAAAATGGCAAACTGGTGGAAGACTTTGCCGGCATCTTTGCCTTCAGAGCGTCCCTTTAGCTCCCTGAGCGCCGGCTCTAGATAGTTTTTCTGAATTTCGTCAGGATTTTCGAGCCTTGCTACAGAAACTTGGTGACCCAGCCGAGAAAGAACGTCCGCAAGACTGATAGGAATGCTCTGGGTCTTGAGCGAGTTACTATCACGGGAAAGAGTCTGCAAGATCCCGATAGATGAGAGCATTTCGTCGTGATCCCATAGAGAATTAGCAACTTCAACTTTAATTGCAGCATCAATATTCAGGCCAAGTTTATTGCAGGGGCTTGCAAGGGCTGAGAGAGAGGTTGAAAGATTGAGTGACTCTTGTTTCGCCTTGTGGAAGCGGTAGATCTCGGACGAGAGCAAAAGGCTATGTACCTCAAGCTTACGTGCATCACTAGCAGATATGTTGACAATATCGCGGAGAAGCGGGAGCTGGCTAAGGAGCCCAAAAGTAGTTTGGCGGCATGACAAGATATTACTGACGTCATCGTATCTGCAAAGAGAATTGATCGTTAGTATTGTGGCCATGAGAAGGGAAAGATAAACCAACCTTCCACTACGCATCCAAGTTTTACGCCTATAAAAGTCGGATGGCAGACTTGATGAGTCGGTGCTGCGTGTCATACTTAGCACATCATCAAGCTCGGTTAAAACTGCCAAGGATCTTAGGTGTTCTCTCAGTGTCGCGGAGTTGTTTTCTTTTGATGTGACCAGGCTCATGGTCTCGGAGAAGCCATCTTGTATGTAACTCTTTGCTATGTCGACCTCTGTCGCCTGGTACAGCCCCTGAAAGACTTTGTAAATGGTTGCGCTTGAGCTTGTGGAAGCAACAGGAACAGGCAGATTCCACTGCTCTAGCCGTCGAGCAATCTGAAATGTGCTATCCAATGATTCTTTGGAAGCCACATTATTGCTCTGATTTTGCAGGATAGAGCTTGCAACTCCGGACAGTCCGAGACTGCCTAAGACCGCTACAAGAGCTTGGCCATCTTGGGATGCCAATGGGTCTTTTTTGCGAAGATGGCTATCATATTGAGCACCTCTGAGTGCCAGACTTTTCGCTCCATCCCCTTCGTATTCCATACGTGCGAGAGCACTGGAAAGACTGGAGGCTTGTGAGATGCCATAGTAAGCATCTGGGTCATCGATATTTTCGAATATGTTTAAAAGAAGCTCCTGAGATGGCGCATCTTGTGCTTGGGAAATCGCAAAAGAGGATGCGCTGCGTGATGTAGAAACACTTTTCGAAGTCGTCCCCTCTAGAAACATCAGAGCGGACTTGTGCATGCCACACTCAACTGCCATCTGGGCCGCAATGTTGGGGTCAACGTCAAGCCATTGCATACGATCAACCATAGACACTCCATTTGGGGGTTGCTGCGTGCGAAGATAGAGAATGGCATTCAAGATTAGACTGATGTTGTCTCGAGAATCTTTTGAAACAGGGCTGTTGAACCAAACTCTGATGGCATCGGAAAAGGTCTTTTTGATAACCTGCCCAGTGTCATACTGAGATAGCAGAGTTAAATGTAAGATAAAGGGAAAGGCCTGTTCTGCGAAGCCGCGCACATTCTTGACGACAGGGGCGACTGCGGAGATAACCACCTTATCAGCAGCACATAAGCAAAGGTTGAGTGCCATTCTCTGTATCCAATTAGCCCTTTCAATAGCTTCAGCTGAGAAAGCAAGGGGATCGAGCTCAGGATTCACCTCTGGGGTTTCTGAGGCAGGCGCATAGTACTCTTTCCAGTGTGATGACCAGTATAGGCTCTTACTAAGTGCCTCTTCACAGACTTTGGAAAGAGTATCATCTACAGTTGACCCGGCATCAGACACAATACGTCTGATAGCTCCCTCAGCAAGGCCGGCAGTAAAAGAGACTTCACTGCTAGAAAGTTCCTGGAGCAGGACGAGAAGCGCTTTGTCGGAGCCGACAAAGTCTGGCGATACCTTCTCGTACTCAGGTAGGCGGGACTCAGAAAGAAAAATCTTTGGGACAGTCCCAGAAGCTGCAAATGAGCGTCCAGCTACTTGCCCCGCCCAGCTCAGATACTCTTTGCTTTTGCTCATCGAAGACGTTTTGCATGTTTTGCAAACTACAGCCGCAAACTCGACAGCATCGTCATCAGTTGAGATGATGTCCACGGCACTGGACTCTGGCAGCTTGAAGTTTCCGCCGAGGAGACCTAAGGCCAAATTACGGGCTGACTCGCTGAGGACTTGCCTCTGCCTCTGCTCATCCCGGAGGATTTCTAGAAGCAGGTTACTTTCGTGTGTCCCTTTCTCTGCATTTCCAGATGAACAAATGCGTGCCGCAGATTGTGTGATGATTTGGAAGGCCCCCTTTTGTGCCTCTTCAGCAAACTCACCCAGGTCAAGATAGCCAGTTAAGTATGTACTGAGCCAAGAATGGAAAGTCTGAGTTTTCTTCAATGTCTCGTGGAACTGGTATTTGTCAGTAGTGCTGAACTGACTCGACTCCAAAAACACCCGCAAAGATGCCAAGGTAGAGAGGCCAAAGCCGGCAAGAAACGAAGGCACTGACTTGAGGTATTCTATACCCTTGACTAGGAGATATTGGGCAAGGCCCATGGCGTCATCCGCACACTCGGGATCAGTCATGAACGGCCGCAGAGAAAAGAGCAGCATCTCAAGGGGGTGATACTGCAACGCAACATCTCCGCAGAGACATACCAAAACTCGTAACTTTCTCAGTACTGAGCAAGCATGGAAAGATCCAAGAGCAGGGTGAATAGTGTTGATCAAACGCCGAGCTACGTAGACAACTAGAGGCGGCGTCCACAATGTAAATACGTCGTACTTAGGCGTTAGGTTGCAGAGATGGTTGAGCTGACGTACAAGGTGTTTGCCCTTGAACAAAGGCTGCTGGTTTGGTGGTATTAATACTGAGGAGTGTGAATAAGCTTTGATCTGGGCCATGATATTAGCGGCATATTCCAAGCCACTCACAAAAGATACCTCAACAGGGTCCTCCTGGTCAAATATGTCCATCAGGATGCTAACCGCATCTGCGAAACTAGAGTAGACGCTGACAAGGAACGTCTGGTCTCCAAGAACCTTTCGCAAATACAGCTCGCCTCTACTCTGGGTTTTAGGCCCGTCATAGACTCTAGAATCGGAAGCACCGCTGTCTCTGTTGACTCGGGATCTGTGTTTAGCAATCCCATTTGCAACGCTGTATGCAATGATTTTCCCAAAGTTTTCTAGAATAAGCTGTTTCGGAGTCATGTTGACTCTATCAGCAAACTCTTCAAACGTTGCCTCCTCGTCACGCATTATTAGAATGCCTGATGCTTCTTCCCGGCATGCCATGAGCAAGTCGTATAAGCTATTGAACCCAAAGATTGAGAATGGCATATCATCGACATGATTCACCGGAAACCAGGTGTACAGAATTTGGGGAGCAAAAAGTCCGAAGAGATCCTGGGGTGATGTGAGGTTTAGTGCTTGAGAAACCTTTTCAAGTCCCCTTTTGGCGTAGTTTGCTGAATTCGGTATCATTCCAGGCGTCTCGAATATGTGATATATGCATCTCCTCAGAAGCGTGGACCAGTGACAGGCAAGTTCAGAGAGTACGTAGAGTCGATATGCAATGCCTTCGATGAAGTCTGCAGATGTTGGAAGAGTTTCCATCACACTATTGAAGATATCATCGTGAGATTTGAGAACAAAGAATCCAACCATCTCAGGGAGCCTCTGTCCAATGTAAAACTTGACTGCCATGTCGCCATTCTGCTGAATGTGCAAAAGAGTTGACTGGCAAGATGTCAAGCTGAGCCGGTCAGCATAGTCTGGAATCTCCTCGATCAGTCTGAGCAATAGTTTTGCCAGGCTTATCTGGGCATTAGAGGATAGCATCTTCATCTTCAGGCCATTCTTGACAATATGAAAGTACATGTCACCCACCATGGCCGCCAGATCCGATTTATCTGACTTCCATACCGGCAAGAGTCCGTTGATGGTATCGATGCATGTCGTGAGCGCAACCTCGCAGCAGTCGTAAGAGCTCTGGGACATGATGCTGCCGACCTTTTCTACAATTTCAATAACACCAGAATCTTTAAACCTGATTTGAGATTGGAAGAGCTCTATCAATGCATCACGGCAGGCTAGAATTTTGCTATCCGGCATAGCAATAAGGTAATCCGTGAAAGAAGTGGGAAGCTCTTTCGGCGTCTCGCGGCTATGGCACGCAAACTTGATAATTTGAAGACGAGCCTCAGTCTCAAGCTGGAAAGAATAGGAGCGAAAGCCAACTTCTTCTATGATGCGTGGCGCGATAACTTCTTCAACTTGAGATATCAAGCCTCCCTTTTGTGAATCAAAGTCATCGTCAAGATCCATAAAGTCATGCGAGATTTCATTTCTCATGTTTGCATATCTCTGATGAACAGCTTCATTCAACTTTAGAATCAAATCCAGAAGTTCAGGTTGGTCATATCTGAGACTTCTGAGACCCTCTGTTGTAAGTGATGGCAAATGTGGTCGAATGGCCCGAATCAAAGCAGAAAAGAACGAGCTGTTGTCAACAGCTCTTGTGACTGCCTTGAATGAGGCGTCGACCAGTGCTTCCAGAGATCCCTCTAGAGTCGAGATATCAGGGTCTTTGAGTTCCTTTAACAAAGGAAACATCAAGGCCAAGGTTATGCAGGTGGAAAACAAGCTGTGAACCATTTCAGGATGAATCAACAAGCCCCCATCCGCAACCTTTTTGCTCCAGAGGGTACACATATCCTGGAGAGCCGTCATTTTAGGCAAAAACAAATCTAATGTGAGTTTACGGGCAGCGAATGAAGCGGCCTGATCAGAGCTTTGGGCAAAGAAACTTTGGGATGAGGTTTCGTTGAGGCTCTGGCGAGTTTGCAACTCTGCGGGCTCCTCGAGCAACGCCAAGTGTCTCATTACATGCTGGTTCTTGAATTGCGCTCTCCAGGCTTGCCCAAGACCTCCCCCAGGCAAAGTGTTAACATGCACTTCTTTTAATGGGCCAGTACCACAGCAGGCCCGAAGGAGGTTGACCACGTCTTTGGGATCAACATGACAGGAGCGCGAGTATGCAAAAGCAATATCATCTTGAAAAGTCAGGCACTCAATAAGACATTGATAAGGAATCTGGGAGGTGGAAGGAGAGGGGGAGGGAGCACATACCAGGATTCCATTTCGAAAACACCCAGCGAATAGTTTGACTGCAAGTCATTTCACTTGCATTTGGCGCCCGCGAGTTCCGCAAATGGAGAAGGCAGAGCATGAGCAAGAGAGATGAATCGATGACGATAGTTGGGCCGTTCACATCGGGATTTGTCATTATGCGCGAGATTTCGGCGCAGCTATCAGCAGAAGAAACGAGTTCCAACTGAAGAACCGTATGTAAGAGAAGGCACGATGCTCGGCAAACGCCTGGTATACTGATGACTCGACTAGCGGTTTGCCAGAGGTGCTTCCAAGTCAAGGCCAGAGAAGCATCATTGGCGCCTTGTCTCAAAGCGCAACTACAGGTTTGTTAGTGATCCTGCCTTGGCTGTTCTTATGCTCAAGAAGTTTCAACTTGCCTTGAGCTTGCTATCATGGCCCAGGAGGCAATAGTAAAGCTCTTGTGCCCAACGAGGTTCGAGCTATGTCGAAGAAGCTCCCATACATCTTCTTCGGCATAGCTTTGCGACCGTACTAGAAAAGAAACAAGCTGGAGGGCTGTGATCTGAATGTTTTGATCTGGGGACTTCAAACGCTGGTGAACCCGGTTATAATTCAACACCCGTCTGCGCTTTCTCTGGTGCTCACTTGCCTGAGTAGCAACATCCAACAACTCCATGTTATGGCTACAGCAATAGAAAACTTCTTCCAAGGAGGCCATACATTCCAATGTGGCCCAACTTCTCTCTTCACCCAGGCCACGGTAATAGAGGTAGAATGAGGGGGTTTGAAGGTAGTCCTTGGGGATCTTGGACGACCCAAACGAAACATCACTAAGCTGCAACCGACTCTTTTCATCTCGTTGAGAGTATTCCTCCCATAAAGTGTCTAGCAGGTCTTCAATGTGAGTGCGGAACTGGGCGGAGGCTTCGTGTTGCGAGATATACTGCAAATGGATCTGCATTGAAAATAGTGTCTTGAGAATTTCATCGCGAGCGCTTCTCACAGTCTCTTCCTTTTCCGGCTTGTCTGGTTGCCACCAATAACGAATGTGCGGCAGCACGTTCTGAGTTATTGACGTTGCTTTTGCGATACTTTCTGCTTGAAGTCTTCTCATTAAAGCACCAAGAACAGCGAAAATATCTTGAGGGATGCGCCCGAAAGCCAGGTGACGAAGGCGTATGACGTGAATCGTGGCACTAGTTATCTTGTCAACTAGATCTTTGATAGGGGCTATAGGAGGTACAATCAAGTGATGCAGACACTCAAGCAGTAATTGGAGATCTGCAACGTTGATAGCCATTCCTTGCAGGGCAATGCGATGCCCTGGACGTGAAGAGAACACGGAACCAGCTGAAGACACTGGGTGGGAAGATGCCCGCGTCGAGGACTCAATGTCAGACTCGATGTCGCCCAGAGACTTGATAATGACTCCAACACAAAATGCTGTGCATGTCAACCACCCCTCGCTATTGTCCCGCGCAAGCTGCTCAACAGTGCATGGATTGGATAAAATGCTTACGAGAGCGCGAAGGTACTCGCTCACGAGATTTGGCAAAGCAACAAGAGTACCATCCGAGTTCTCCAGAGTCTGAGTGATGTGATCGATAACAGAAAGGATAGTCTTGCGCTTCAAGGCACCAAAAGCGTGTTCATATGTCAGGCGAACAGCTTTAGCACATTTCCCTAGACGTAGCCCTGCGGCAGTGGCAGTGGCAGTTGACGAAGACTTTCGGACATTCTGCTGCTTTTCTGCAATAGTACACTGGAAGAGAGTTTCGAACACCCTGTGATATTGCTTGTCGGTGAGTTGGGGGCTGAATTGAATAGCTAGTTAGTTCTAGCCGTTGACGGCAAGGCTGCAGCAGCTACTTATGCGTTTTCGACGTACAGACATTTGGACTTGTCCATCAGTGATAACAGATCTAGACAGATGTCAGTTTTTGTCTATGCTATTACAGCCCGTATCAGCGTGGCTAGATGAACACAGACATACCATCGAGCGCGGACGCTCTAGCCTTCTGGGCAGTTCCAGAGATCGCGGCTACAAGTGTGTGTGTGAATATTTGTGTTAGTATCTTCTATTTTAAGCCATACCACCACGACAGTCTGTGAAGAGATTACCCAAAATGCCATTAATGGAGCTGTTTTCCGGTGCCATGCTGGATAACCACACATGTCATTATATGAGAGAGAGAGAGAGAGAATAGGTTGAGTGCCGAAGGCTGCGAGTAGCATCCAATAGTTCGCGACACCGTATGCAGCATGCAAAGTGCTTTGATGAAAACTGATTCTGGCCAAGTCGAGAGATGAAAGGGGCCAGCCAGCTGAGGGGCCAGAAAAAGTGCAGAGAGCAAATCGTCAGTCAATTGACTGACAAACTCCAAGCCAGACAAGAAGAAGGTGGGTGCTGGCAGGGGCGGGCGGGCACACTGTAGATAGAATGGAACGGGGGTTATGGAATAAGGGTTAATTTGAAGTCGGATGAGATGACCCAGATATGGGGAGCGCGTGCGGTTAAAGTCATGACAGAGGACGAATATTCAAACAATCGTAAACACACAATACCTCCCTCCCAGTATCCTTAGTATTAGGATCACTAGAAGCTGGAGGGAAAGTCGCTAGCACTTCTAAGCTTCTTAGCCCTGACTAGTGGCCGGAAGTCCCCCGCCCACCGCCCACCGCCAGCCTTAGCTGCGTGCGCTCAGCCATGAACGACTCTTACAATACTATTGTGTCAAGAGCGTTACTTACTTTTAGTTGATGCCACGTGATGTAGGTATTGATTGCATCTACGATGGTCTAACAGTGACATAGAAGCTTTTGACATGAAAATTAACCACGATAGTTAGGTGTGCGTAAATATGTGAAATATTTTTTTTCATTTTATTTTTTTTCTCCAATTTTGCAGGCAAAAAAAAAGTGTGGGGCGGTGTGCACGAATCTTAGCAGCTCAAGTAGCTACTGCCACTTGTTTGTACTGCCTGTATATTTACCTGTCTGCCCTGCTTGCGTAAGGAACAGGCTACCTAGCCCCTAAAGACTGCTACTACTGCAAAGAATATCGTCTCTAGCAACTTCCAGCCTTGCGAAAAAAAAAAAAAAAAGATCGTCAGTTTATTTTGGCTTCACTTTTCGTCCTCACTCATGGGCTTGTCAACGCGGACATACACTGACACTTTGCTAATGGATCAAATCTGGGATTAAGCTTCCTTCAAGTTTCTGCCCTTTTTTGCCTAGACAACCGAGCTTTGTTGATGTTATTTTCCTAGTAAACCAACCAGCCCTTGTCTCTGCTCCCTCAAGCCTGGTCACACTTTTTTTTTTTTTTTTTTTCTTCATTGGGGCACCAACGCTTCATCGAGGTGTGAAGCCATCAATACTATTATCCTAGCCTCTGGGGTCCAAAAGCTTGTCCTTCGCGATAGCTCATACTTTTTTCTTTTTTTTTTCCTTCTCCCCTCCCTTTCACATTTCCAAGGCTGAAGGCGCATTCAAGCCCTTCCACGCATTGGTCGCAGCAGTGGCGTCTCGTTGCCATACAACACACTTCTTTCTACCATAATTATTCTTCAATACACACAAGACACACACCGTCCATGATGGCTGACGTAAAACGACTTGAGATCCTTACCCAGCTTCATAGAGATCTTCTAGCTTTGGCCGAAGGCGACCTCGACTATACGGACATCCTATTCTCCGATGTCTGTCTAGCACTCTTTGAGTCAGAGCTCGAGATCTTTTGGACGAATGCTGGCAAAAATGACAAGAGCCGTGCTACTGTCAACGCAGGTTCGTCGATGACACGCGCAATATCTAATGGCCATGCTTAGTTGCTAACTATCCCTACTCGGCCTCTTAGGCGAGATCGAATTCAATGACCAAACTTTCCAGCTCAACGACCAATTCAAAAAAGACGCCCTCGCCTTAGCCGACGAGGCTAACATCGACGAAATCGCCGCCGTCCATTACATGCTTGAATCCCAAGATGATGTTGAAACTATGGACCAGCCGCTTCTTGAACTCGCTTTAATCCGCTTGCATCGAACGCGCAATTTCGTCCTCGACATTGCTCGCCTCTTTGTCGATATAAACAATAGTCTTGATGAAGACGAGTTCTCAGAATACGTCAACCAACAGATATTTGCCGATGGCTCCAAGCGCGTCGTCCCCCGCTGCTCCAAGGCAATGATAGCTTTGAAAACCAATATCCAAGCTATTAATGAGAAGCTGACAGCAGCCTCAGTACTGGCTAATGGCAACGCCAAGAACAACCTAGCCGACGACAGCTTTCAGACTATCTATTTCATCCGCAATTCGCTTTACAACCAACACCAGCTAGTGGCACATATCATGAGCCGTGCCATTGATAAGAGAAAGTCTGAATCTCAAGAATTCCTCAATCTTCTAGCCGACCTAAAGGTTACCGACAAGTACGACGCCCTACTGATTCACAAAATCCCCGTCCTGGGTGCCTTTATCACCGAGTATGCCTCTACAGAGGGCCGCAACGACGTTGAGCTTGCGCGGAAACTTAACCCCTCCGTGATCCCAAATAGTGATGCTCCTTGGCCGCTTCGTGGCTTACAAGCAACAGTGAAGGCGTGGTGGATTGCCGAATACGGTGGCCACTTCATGGGTACCCAACCCGACCCTGCAGATGAAGCGCAGTTCGAGCTGGAGGAAAAGAAGAGAGCCTCTGATTTCCTAGAAGCACTCAAAGAAGGGGCTTTCGACTTCCTCCTGTCTGTTGCTTCCGACATACGCTCGCCTGATTGGCAAGATCCAGCGCGGAAAGGCATGCGACAATGGCTGCAGCGACGGCTCCCTGCTCTACCTTCCGATTCTGTCAAGTTTCCCGACTACTTCCAAGTTTTATTAATGAGCCGATTTGAGATATTTGTAGATGGCTTCATCTCAAACCTGCCCGATGTCATTCGAAAACTACGCACTGACGAGGACGAGCAGCGCCAAATGAGCCAGGCCCACGAGCAAGATCTTGATCTCGAACGCTTCCTCATCATCATTGCCTATGCCTACGAAGGACGACCCGAGGCAGCCATGAACTTTTGGACCGACCCCGATAGCAACCTGGCTGGTTTTATGCAGTGGGCGTCTCGTCGAGCTTCTACCCCCCTGGTCACTGCATTCTGTGAAATGCTCCAGGCCATTTCGGCTAATGAGGAGTGTGCTACCTGTGCCCATCAGTTTTTGCTTGACGAAGGCTCGTCTTCCTCTAGTCGCCTCCGCAAGTCTCTCTCATTGACATGGAACCAAATTATGAAGGAACTCATTTTCTTTACCAATAAAATTCGTGAAAAGCCCGCCCCGACGCCCCCCGCTTACCGCCACGGAAAGCCTGTTGCCAATCCCATGGATATCGAGCCGGAATCCGCCATGATGCTTGAGTGCTATCTCAGACTCACCACGCGCTTGGTTTCTCAGAGCGAAGAAGCCCGCAACTTTTTATTAAAGGATCCAACCTTTAACTTGGTCGAGATTCTTTTCCAGCTAGCCAGCAACCCCGTGCCTCCACGGCTGAGAGCATGCGTCTTCTGGACTTTGGATGCTCTCATGACTAGCCGATCTGCAGATAATGCCAGCGTTATGTGGGTGTGTCTTGATGCATGGATCACGGGGGCATACACGCCCATGGCTCTTAGCGGAACCCACAAGAGCCAGATGCTACCAACATCTCTAGCATCCGCAGAGAGAATACTTGATGAAATAAGCCAAGGCTTTGAAGAGCCTCAGGCATTTATCACGCTGCTAACTACTCTTGTGACCCCCGTTGATGACGCTGGTCCGATAAGAGATACTCTGACGTTCCCAGAGAATCTTGGTGCCTCTTATAGAACCCCTGGCATTGATCTCTTTGTTGACTACGTCATAGGCAAGGTATTTTCTAACAAAGCAAACGAGATTGAAGACATCAATCAGAAACGACTCATTAGACAGAAGTGCCTTGAGTTCTGCATCGTGTGTCTGCAATCATTCAACCAGAATCTCATTGAGCTGGCCAATGTCACCAGTATTAATGTCGACTCAGCCATGGGTGCCAGCTCACTCGAGGCCTACGTCAGAACCCACCCCTTTGGCCGCATCATGGAGTGGATGATGAACGAAAAGGTCATGTCTACCATCTTCAACATTCTTCACGAGTCACCTATGGAGATTGGTAATTCTTCGCCTGATTCCCCCTTAATCCAGGGCATCCATAACGCCATCACGCTTTTGACCTTTGTACTGGAGGAGCAACCCGTATTTGTTAATATTGTACGCAAATTCATACAAAAAAATCAGTCTAGTTCTCACAGCCAAGTCACAACGACTCGTTATGCCTCATTTGACGATTGCCTGGTGGGCCACCTCAGCCTTGTTGTCGACTTGGGTCTGCTATGCGGCATTGCCCCTACAGACGTTGTTTGTGCTTCCTTGCGGCTTTTAGAGAAGATGTCAGCTTCGCAAAAGATCGTCTCAGTGTGGTCTTCTGGAAGCGGTGGCTACGTCTCCCATCGGAACAAGGCCATCGTAGCCATGGAAGCTGACGGCGAACACGAAAAGATTATTGGCTACTTCCATGATATATTCAAAGCCTCTATGGATGAGAGACTAGAAGATAAGACTGATGCGTATATTATGAAAATGAGTGCTTTGGAGTTCCTCCACGAGTGCCTTCTCAATTCCCCCACAAAGCCGACAATAGCACATCTACTTTTAGGTTTCAAGTGCCATGCCGATTCTATCTCTATCGATCCTAAAGGTGCCTTTGCAACACGCAAATCTCTGTTCCATGCGCTGCTAAATGTCTGGGCTGAGATACCTTTCGGGGGAGCCGATAATGTGCGTGGCTGGCTGACGTCCATGAAGACTAAGGCTCTCATGATCCTAAAACTTCTCTGGAGCTCGCCTCTGACTTCTGAAATTGTCCTGGACGACTTGCGTATGGGCTCATTTGCGTTTAGTCTTCTTCAGCACAACATGATTATCGACGAAAATGCCAAGTGGGAGGGAATTGAAACGTTTGGCTACATGTTCACTCTATCACGCAGTGCTGAAACCTTTAGCGACTTTTTGGCTCACCGAGCTGCTTCTCTAGACTACATTTCCCGCGAGCTCTGCTATCTTTCGCAAACCAAACTCCCCACCTACCAGCGCAGGCTATTTGATGCGCTTAAGGGCAACCTCTACAACGACTCTGGTGAGATTGAAGAAGTCCCCTCGATTTTCGACATGTTTGACTTCCTCCCAAATGGCGCTATGCCAGAGATAGAGGAGCCTAAGCCATGCTTCTTTGCGAATGTCACCTTTGATGCAGCCGAAGTCCCAAATCCTAGACAGCCTGAGCTCAAAGTCTACGATGACACCCGCGCAGCTGAAATATTGCTTCTCAAACGCGGGGAAAAAAGGGATGAATATGCACTTATCACGGCTCAAGAAGCTGCTGCTGTGGAGGCAGAGCAAGCCCAGATTCTCGATTACTTGCAACATACCAACACCACCACCGAAGCTCTGTGGAGAATAAAGGATGTTTTGAGAAAGTGGGCTGACCTAGTCCTTGTTGTTCTCGAGTCAAACGACTTCCAGGGCACGGCGCGCACAACTCTGTACTTGCAGACACTTCAGACTATCATGCCTCATTTTGAGTATCACGCTGGTGATAAGTCTGACACGGCTGTTCCTTTGGCACAGCTCGCGAAGGTCCTGTTATTCAAGCTTGACCCTGTTTCAAAAACTGAAGACACTGCTGGTAGCGAGTCAAGCGAGCTAGGCGATCTAGTAAGCGATAAACTGTACCAGCTCTTCCAAGCTTCACTTGATTCAATCAGCCGCTATGTACCAGAAAGTGGACTACGAGCCACGTACTATAGTATCTGCTACCGCTATGCCACTCACATTGCCAGCTCTAGCTCTGACTCCGCCGACCGCCGCCAGGTCTTGTCAACAATTGTCACTTATGGAGAACGCTTTATCAACTTCATTTGCGATGATGCTTGTGACGGCGATTCGTCCTGTCAGATTGCTGCGCTTATCTTGCTTGATGCCCTTGTCAATATTTCCCGCGAGGAATTTGACCTGTCATTGATTGAAGCTTTGATCAACGTCAATTTTGTTAGTATCCTGATTGACTCGCTGAGCACCATTCTTACCGACAACGAAACTACAGCAGTTGATAAGCGCGGTGAACAACATAATGTTACGGATGCCAAGCTTAGCCTTCTGCTCTCATTGTGTCAGTCGCGCGAGGGTGCCAAACATGTCTTCCATGCCAATCTCCTTCGCAATATTGACGTTTCTGGTCTCTTCTCGGTTGACCCCGAGCTTCACGTAGATCAGGCTGATAGCGAGGCTATGGCCCGGCACTACTCGCTCCTAGCACGCATGACCTACATCATCAGTGCGGCTATTATTAGCAGGGGATCACAGTACATCCCTTCAGGCCGCCAGTTTATTTCCAAGCACAGAATGCTTATCATGCACACACTCAAGCGGTCAGCAGGCATTGGTCAGGTTGGGAATGGACTAGAGGAGGCTGTGAAGGATCTTGCAGATGCCTTCTTGGTGCTTATTTCAGCGACGGACTTTGTCAATGTAAGTTTCACTTTTATCATTACCTTGACGTGCCCTTTCTCAAACAATAGTTCTTGCTAACTGATTTCCTCGCGCAGTTTGAAAACGACAACATGCCAAACTCCGAACTTACGACGCATGTTTTCCACTGATAGCGGCTATCTTGTTAGAAAATCTCTTCGTTGGCTTTTGTATTTTTCTCTGCTTAAACTGTGTCCCTTGCCGGTTTTTTTTTTTTTTTTCTTTTCTTTTTTCTTCGTTCCTATTAGGCTCTCATTTTTTTTTGGTCCTATAAAGCTCTGATAAAATGCTTCTTTACCCTTTTCTTCGTGCTTCGTCCTGCTTCATTGTTATGATGCTCAAAATCTATTTTGCGTCCGTTAGCTAGTCAATGGATTTGACTCTAATTCGATCCTTCTGCCGGGCTTGTATCACCCACGCCCAACTCCGTTCTTCTTCATTATTTCCCAAGTGAACTCATGTATGTGGTCTTGACAACAGACCAAGCCAATATGAAGGGTAGTACTATTTACGCCAGGACGTTTGATAGAGCATCACTTGGGGGTAGCCACAGACTATACGGTTGGCAGAAGTGGTAGAAAAAGTAGTAGACATAAATACATGATGATCATGAAGAAAACTAGTGCGTCTTTGTCGTCTTTATTATCTAGTTTTTGTACATAGTTTTTTATATGTCATTTTGTCATAGAATTAATGATGATATGTTCATGACAATTATGAAGCACATGACGTCATATGTGGTTAGGGCCTGTAACCCTTGTATATGCTAGATAACTTCAACTCCCGATTTATATGGTGGCCTTTTCCGCATCATTCACCAGACACATTAATCTTGATTATTATATTTTCAGTTTAGCCGTTGATCTTTTGCCCGATATGTACTATTGCGGAATCAAATGAAACGTGCATCTTCATATGGATATCTAAGCCGCCACGGAGAATACTTGTGCGAAGAAACACGAGACGTGATGTTCTACCTATGGATGAAAAGGCCCTTGAGGCTGAAAAAAAGAAAAGATAAAACCAAATCGTTGAAAAAGAACTGTTAAGCCACAGATCACAATGCCCCCAGAACTAGACATTGATTGGTCTTTGGTCGGAACTGTCCTAGAAAAGACGCTGCCAAGCCTTGGGGTCATCTCTCGGATCTCCACCAACAAGAATTCACCAATCTCTCCAGTGCCCATGGTTGCTGGGAATCTTGTCGCTGAGATCGCTAATGCTTGGCTGAAAACTGGGCCGGAAAGAGTAGATGAGACTGTGGGTTTCGTTTCAACACAGTTGACATCAAAGAATCTTGGGAGCAGCTGCAGATATGCAAGTTCAGTTACTGACTCTGGTACTGAGACTGGAAGAGATCAACAGCTGAAGTGCCAGTACTGGTTTGCCAGGGTCTATGACTGCCATATCTACATCTACTTCACGTCCAATGGCATCTTTGGCCAAGAGTGCAATTTAAAGCAGTCTGTTATATACCTCCTGACACTAGAGGAACGCGGCCGACCAAAGCATAGTCACCAAGCTGTGGACATACAAAACAGCCTCCAGAGATACTCAGTCTCCGGAAAGCCGTAGTTGGGTTCATCTCCTAGTTCTAACAAGGGGAATGGAAGCAGAGCAGCAATGTGTCTTCCCTACGAAAGCTACATCCGCAATTCCCACCACTCAATGGATAATCATCAAGCCAAACTCAGCAAGATGCCAACAATCTCGCTGCACATGTATGCTCATATGTGAATCCTGATCCGCATGGTCTTCCTAATCCCCGGTACTACTCACAGAGATAAAGATATATATCGGCGTCTTTCTGATTGAGATTTCCCTGGCAAAGAATGACCAGACGTCAACATCCACTGCGAGATTCTTGATTTTGGCTCTCTTTCTGCCTCTATCTACAAAAAGGCCCAACACCGATCCCTCGGATCGTGGGATTTCTTTTCTCTTCACGAAAATATAGTTTGTGCAGAATTAGATTAGCATGGTATATCAGCCCTATTCGACTGTCTCTCTCTCTCTTGATTTCTTCCCTAGTTCTGGTGTATTGCAATATGCGGCAGGATTCGGATAACCTCTGTTCCATCGTACATGGCAAAGCCCGTGTGTATAAGTAGCCCAGTGAAGATTGGTACTCGTCTATCAAGTGCAACTTTGATGTGCTCCTACCAACTAGATAAGCCCATCATTTGTGCTCTCTGTTCTCCACCGAGTGGCTGATACCGCTGACAAGAAAGGACATCTTCCTTAAGGCCTTATCTACCTCAAACTGTGGATAGTTTGGCTTCCGAACCTACCACGTTGTTTACAAGACGTGCTGGATGGAGCAGGATATGATATCAAGACTCCGATGAGCCGACTGAATCAAAGCGCAGTGTTTTGTTTAGCTAGCGGCTTACTTCTTTCTTTCTACTAGCAAAAACATAGAGAAGTGATGTCCAAATACCAAAAGTTGAAGCTCCAGTCTGCCCCCCGAAGGCAGCCGGGGCCGCCCGACTCAACGGAGCCGGCAAAAAGCTAGTCCCACTGGGGATCGAACCCAGGACCTGTCCCGAACTTCCACATGGTGGTGAACCACTGTGAAGGGACCGTCATACCACTAGACCATAGGACTTGTTAGTTTTGTCCATCTTTTACTGCTTTTTTGCGGCATTATATATCTTTCAAGATCAGCGGAAAGCAACGAAGAGAGAGCTCCACTACCGGCCACCGGTAAAACGGGAAGAATATCAAACGATACGGCAGCAGCCATGCACAAGGATGGACAACCCGCTGTACTCCGTCGGGGCCTACTCCCCGTGCCGAAAGCCGGCGGCCTTTTAGACCAGATCACACGTGGTCGTCGCAGACCAAAAACACCAGGTATCCAATACTAGAGCCCGACAGGTACGTCCTCAGGCTGCGCTAGATAGAGACCCTCCTGGCTATACTGCCAGACCCTAAAAAGGCCATGAAGATACTTGAAGTCGACGCACACCTGCAACCAGCGACTGCCAAAAGTTGTAGTGGAAGACAGCACCAACCAGGCTGCTTCCATCCCGCTGTATTACAATGGATAACCGGTAGATAGACGTTAGATAATGCAAATAAACACACGAAAGACACACATTTCACGCTGCCGTCCTGCCATTCAGAGGAGTACCCATCAAAGCCAGCTCGAGTGGGCTCGCCGACAGCGATATCTGCAGCATCGTCGAAAGAAAGCTTTTCAGAGAGATAAAGGATTGCACCTTCCGCAACGTAGAGGGTTTCTGGAAGAAGTTCTTTGACCCTAAGAGCTGGTTCGGAGGACAGGAGGCAATGCTCAAGGGGGTGTTGACCGCACACGATGGAAAGAAATGGACAGTCTTTCCGGAGATGCTTGATAGAAAGTCGGCCTGGGATTGGTTGTGGTCTCCGGAAGAGCGCTTCTTGAACCAGGCGCTATACATGCTCCACACAGGCGAGACCGTCAACCACTATCAAGAGCCACAAGAACAGATGGATGTTTTCCTCCAGAGGCCAGCTGCGGATGGTGGAGGGGGACACTTTGGTACAAGTACGTCCTTGTTGTGGGGGAGTAGAAGGAGGAGCCCTATAATACAAGCAGTTTCAATGCCGATTTCCTTCAGTCCATGCGCCATGTTTGGGTTGTCGTCACTGATCAGCCGACCCGCCGATTTGTCCACGCCTTCTCTCTTTGTGCCTCCCAAATGGAACTTTGGATCTTCGATCGGCCAGGGGCGTACTCCATTGTCTCAATATCAAATAATGATGGATAGACGTGAAATCAGGCAGATACGCAAAGGCGGCTTTGTGATATTTTGCAGCATCCATTTATAGAGGTGTAGTCAAGGCAGAACAAAACTAAAACGAACGCATTCTAGCAACCAGGACTTGTAATGGGGACCTCAATGAGTATTCTAACATCTTCGAGGCGGGTATGGTTACTGCAATCATCCCGCGGCGTAGAGACAACAACAGGTCCATAGAGTTGCTGAAGCCATGGAACCAACGACTTGCATACAAGCAACTGAAAGGCAAAGAGGCAATATAGAGTACCAGTGCGCTACACCATTCCTTTGAATTCCTACAACAGATAGCCTACATGTATCCAGCACGTTTCCTCCGTTGAGGAAACTCGATCGACGAGGAAGATGCGTGAACGAAGAAGAGGATGAAGCAGGAAAGAGGAGTCTGTAGAGAAAATCAACAAGATACCAGGCTCAGAACGGGATGTCCGGAGGTCTTCAAGAGAAGGTTTTGGGAACCTTTTTCTTCTCAACGATCGGTAACAAACTGCGACAACCGCTTCGAGGATCAAGGGCAAAGCCAACGTACTTCGTCCGGGCCGACATCCTATGTCGACAGTTGTCGGTGCAGTTTCTGTAGCTGCAAAAGACCAAGTCGTTAATCCTTAAGCCCTACTCACTGGAGCCACGTTGAACGAAAGCCCATCTTTGTTCGAACACCAGCCCCTAGAAGACGGTCAGAGATGGATGCTTGGGATCTAGACGCCCTTGCGATCGCTGACTACCCGAGAGCTGCCATTTGTGATACTACCCGTTTGTTCTCGACCAGCAGACACCGTCGCATGAAACAGAGAGTAGGCGTAAAGATACAAAGAAGCCCACAAGGAAGTCGCACCACTCGCCGGGATAGCTCAAGGTCTTGTACATAATTATCACGACTTGGTTTACCAAAAGTGAAGCTAGAAAGATGGCCACAATTGCACATCTTGGTATGCAATACGCCAATTTCTGATTCATTAAGCAAAAGCCCATACTAACATGAGCATGAAGAACAAGCAAGCGTATGTCATGAAGGAACCAAGACCTGCTGTCCCCCCTCCCCTCTCCCCTTCATCATCGTATACGACTAAGAATAGCCAGGAAACATCAAAGAGAAAGAAGACTTCGTGGTAAACGAAGAGAAAGATAAGCAAGTGCTATGCGGTTCATTGTCTAACCGGGCATTTATGACGTCCTCTGCGGCAGGAACTGTCTAGTATCAACAAAACGCTAGAAGAAAGAAGCACATAAAACAATGTATGTGAAGCAAGGGCATGACGGTCAACAGAGGGAGTATCTCAGCTCGACCAAACTGTTGCAGAAAACAGAAAAGCAGAATGAATATGAGGACTATTCGAGGCAAGGAGACGCTCGACGTCTACAAAAAAGAAAAAGGAAAAAAAGGGAAAAAAAACATCGATATGCACACAGGGCAGCATCATGTTCTAGGAAATTAATCATTCCCATAGCATAACGTGCTTCGAGCGCACAGCAGAATTCTTTGCGTCTAGATGTCAGTTGCTAGCTGTTGGCTCTCTCCAACTTGCCTTAGCTAGGTGCGGCCGATGGCTTTCGTGGTCGTGTCTTCATTTTGATCTCAAGCGGCCAAAAGCCTTTAGTTTTAGACGTATATGCATCTCGGTCTTTTGATTCGACCTTTTGTCGACATATAGGGCATTTGTTGGTTTCATGTTCTAATCTCAGGGCGTTAGATAGACACTCGAGGCAGAACATATGGCCTAACTTGGGTTGTCAGTATTTGATTCTTTGTCGTGATATTGTAGGTAGGAGTAGGAGAAGCGACAAAGACGTACCACAATGGGTAACGGTTAACTTAGCTGCATAGTCCATGCAAATGGCACATTGGAAAGTGGCTAATCGCACCCAGTTTTTCCTCCGTTCTTTCTTCTCTGCCTCCTCCCTGGCGGCCTTTTCAGCAGCAGTCTCGCCTTGAGATGCCCGTAGGTCAATAACACCCTCCTCTAGATCTGCTTCGCCAAACAAGTTGTCACAATCATCGTCGAACTCGCCGTTGTTGTCGGGGAATAGCCCATCATCTTCATGTATTAGCACAAGGGCGTCAGACGTCCGTTGTCTCTTGTTTGCTGATTCTGTATTTCCTGATGGACTTTGACGGGTAGATGGAGATGCCAAGGGTTCGAGATCCGGCGAGGATACGAATAGCTCTGAGCTTCTTTTCCTTCGGTTGCCAGTCGACATGTTTGGGGTTCTTGTCGTGGTGTGGCGGTGACAGCGGTCTATGATTTTTGGCTGGCCTTTGAGCAACCAACAGGCCTCAAAATAGATGCAAAAAGAAGATGTATTGAAAGGAGAATTTGCGAGAACAAAAGAAGAAAAAGAACAAGCAGAAGCAGAAGCTATTGGCACTTCTAAGAGCTCGGATGACGCACGAATGGGCAGAATTGTCGATGGCGAACAAGAGATATCGTTCACTGTTCGGTTTGTTTATGGGGCGGCTGAATGATAGGTGGGTTGCACGCCGTGATTAATGGCGCGTAGATTTGTTACTACCAGCTCCAAAGCAGAGCAGCAGCACAAGGGCGTAGGCAGATTTACAAAGTGTGGGCTTTTAGTTGCCCTTTCAAGCTTTCTATCTAGAAGGCGGCAATCAAGTAGAGTCTGAGATTTGGAACAGCTAGGAGTAGGTCAACCAAGCACGAGCGATAATATAGCGAATCAAAGCAAGATAGAAAAGGATAGCGAAGGGCGGTTAAACAGGCGGTCGTCGTCGGGATTTCGGATTGATAACAAAGATGTTTGAGGTGGCTCGGAATGCTAGCAACAAGGGCGAGCGAGATTCGTGTTGGTGGTATTGGTTGGGCAGACAGTTGTCTAGTCAGTCGGTCGGTGGTGTTTAGTTTACATATAAAAGGGAAGCAAGCGAACGGGGAGATAGGAGGAAATGAGAGAGACAAGTACAGAATGGGAAATAGACGACGATTCAAGCTGATCTATCTCAATATAAGAAGAGAGGTTGCTACTAGGAGTGTAGATATACAGACAGTGACAGTTAGCTTAGGCAAA
This sequence comes from Ceratocystis albifundus, assembly GCA_002742255.2. Classification (NCBI taxonomy): domain Eukaryota; kingdom Fungi; phylum Ascomycota; class Sordariomycetes; order Microascales; family Ceratocystidaceae; genus Ceratocystis; species Ceratocystis albifundus. Next base: position 513,595 of record MAOA02000038.1, read on the forward strand.
GACTGAATAAGGAACAAGAGAGGAAGAAATGGAAGAAGAAGGGGGGGAAATGAAAAGAAAAGAAAAAAAGAAGAAAAAGAAGAAAAAGAAAAAAAAAGGAGAGGGTGGAAGAGGTTTCGAGAAACAGCCACTAGAGAGGGTGAGGGTGAGGGTGAGAGGGGCACTGCACTCTATTCAGTATTTATACTAGCCCTATCTGGGTTCTCTTTAGGGCATCGTCAGGGTGGGTATATAGTATAATAATCATCATACCTACTGCTACATGTTCCGTTTGTGACGCAGGACAGGCTGTCGCAGCATGAATGGGACAGGGAAATCCTTGAAAATAATCTTCACAATAGAAAGACGCAGAATTGATCCGGCTTAGGCGCCTCTAGAAAAGCGCATTTTCGGCAAATTCTGTCGCATGGCTTCTGCTTGCTTGCTTGCTTGTGACGTTCAAGCCTTGCTCCTAGGGTATGAAACCCTTGTACAATCTTACTATCTTGCTGACTAATTAATTACAGCGCACTAAACGCTAGTAAAATGGGATTTTCAAGGCCTCCACACCTGGGATATGACATAACCATATCCACGTTTCGATTTCACAAGCCGCAGCTCTAAATTTTTTTCGTTGCCACCAAACATCGCGCATGATAATCAGCAGCACACGGGCAAACATGCCACACAATCTCGGGTTTACTTTCATTTGAAGTCAACAAGATAATCATTGCGGCCACCCCCAAGGCTTTGTTGGTTGCTATTATCGAGTTCTTGGATTAGGCCACAGTGAGAAGAAGAAGAGCAAGAACACAGAAAAACCTTGCACCATCCCTCTTGTCATCACAGTTTGGATAAGGCCTGCCCCTCACTTATAGCGCCCGCAGCGCCTGCCGCGTCATGTCCATCTTCTCACGTAATCTGATAGCGCATAGAGCGCCGTTGCGTATTTCTCCCCCGTCCAATCTGCGGATAGTATCCAGGAGGCTGCCTGCTTTTACGGCTATTTCACGATTTGCGTCCACTGAAGCCGCAATCGAGAAGGAGATCAAGACCCTGGCATGTAAGTTATACCCGTGATGATCAGGAAGAACATGCTTGCCCATGACATAATCTCTCTGACAGGCCTTCTCTTCTGTTCTAGTGCCCGCAACGACTCGCATCAATGAGATTGGTATCCAGCACATCAGCCATGAAATGCACAAGCAAATCTTCCCTAATGGTGCGGCTACTAAAGTCCCCAAGGAGCTTGTTGAATTGGCTGAGCTTCACCTGACAAAACACAATTTGCTCGGCAAAAACACCGATGCAAACGGCCCAATTGCCTTTGAAGTTCCTGAATTGGTGGGCAAGTCCAAAACCCTCGACGAACACTTCACGCGTCTCGGCGTAGACTGTGCAGAGCCATACCTTACAAAAGCAAAAGAATTTTCCATCTGTGGCTACCCGCGAAAACCCTCAAAGTGGGCACAAGTCAGTGGTTGGGTTAAATACACGCGAGATGAGGATGGCAGGGAAGTCCACCAGGTTGTTGACGCTCCCGATGACGACTGTTTGTGCTTCGATACCGAGGTTCTATGGAAGGAGAGCCCATATGCTATCATTGCATGTGCTATGAGCCCGACTCATTGGTACTCCTGGCTGTCGCCGTGGCTTCTTGGAGAGTCAGACTCTCCTAAGCATCTGGTGCCACTAGGCGACCCCTCTAAAAAACGAATTATTGTTGGCCACAATGTAGGCTACGACCGGGCTAGAATTCTCGAAGAATACGATTTGAAACAAACCAATAACGCTTTTATCGACACCATGTCTCTCCATGTTGCCGTTAACGGCATGTGCACGCAGCAACGCCCTACGTGGATGAGGCATCGCAAGAATCGCGAGCTGCGGGAACGCATGCTTGAAAACCCCGAAGACGTCGAGCTTGCCGAGCTCATCAAAAGTCGCACTCAAGAAGAGGAGGAAGAACTGTGGGTTGAGCGCAGCTCCGTCAATTCTTTGCGAGACGTTGCACAATTCCATCTCAAGCTCACCATGGACAAGTCAGTCCGTGACGACTTTGGAACTCTCAACCGCCAGGGTGTAGTCGAAAAGCTGCAAGAGCTCATGGATTACTGCGCTGCAGATGTGCAAATAACCCACAAAATCTACCGCATCATATTTCCCAACTTCCTCGAGGTCTGTCCCCATCCTGTAAGTTTCGCTGCGTTGCGGCATCTCTCATCAGTCATCCTCCCGGTTGACCAGAGCTGGCAAAACTACATTCAAACAGCCGAGAATACGTACCAAGATATGAACGAGGGAGTTCAAAAGCGTCTGGTCGAGCTTGCGCACAAAGCCCTCGAAGTCAAAGATAACCCTGAAGTATGGAGCAAGGACCCTTGGCTATGCCAACTAGATTGGTCTGGCCAGGAGATCAGGATGGTTAAGGGCAAGAAAAAGAACGACCCACCTCGCCCGGCCGCAAACCAGAAGATGCCGGGTATGCCCAAGTGGTTCAAGGACTTGTATTCCAAAGCCAATGGCCCCATCAATCTTACCGTTCGGACGCGAATTTCCCCTATTCTTTTGCACTTGTGCTGGGAAGGCCATCCCTTAGTTTGGTCTGACAAATACGGCTGGACCTTTCGCGTGACAAAGGAAGAAGCCAAAGTATATCTAGCCAAGCAAATGGTTTTATGTGATTTTTCGGAAGGAGAAAAAGTCCAAGCTTTGATTGACGACAAGAGTGGCTGCTACTTCAAACTCCCCCACAAGGACGGCCCAAACTCTCGGTGCACTAACCCCATGGCCAAAAGCTATCTTTCCTATTTTGAAAAGGGCATTCTATCTTCCGAGTACCCCTATGCCAAGGAGGCCCTTGACATGAACGCCTCCTGTTCGTATTGGATTAGTGCTCGCGACCGAATCATGTCACAAATGGTTGTTTATGAGAAAGACTTCAAGGGCGAGAAGGCTGACGGCGAGCAAGGATACATCATCCCCCAGATTATACCTATGGGAACCATAACTCGTCGGGCTGTCGAAAACACGTGGCTGACAGCCAGCAACGCTAAGAAGAACCGAGTTGGTTCCGAACTTAAGGCCATGGTTAAGGCTCCGCAGGGCTACAGTTTTGTTGGAGCCGACGTGGATTCCGAAGAACTCTGGATTGCTAGTCTTGTTGGCGACGCTACATTCAAGCTGCATGGTGGAAATGCCATTGGTTTTATGACCCTCGAGGGGACAAAGGCCAGTGGTACTGACATGCATTCAAGAACAGCCAGTATCCTAGGAATTACCAGGAATGACGCCAAGGTCTTCAATTATGGTCGTATCTATGGCGCGGGTCTCAAGTTTGCCGCCACTCTTCTTCGCCAATTTAACCCCAATCTTTCGGAGAAGGAAACTATGGATACTGCTTCACGGCTGTATGTTAACACCAAGGGCACCAAGACTAACCGCAAGGTTCTGCATAAGCGGCCTTTCTGGCGAGGCGGCACGGAGTCATTTGTATTCAACAAGCTAGAAGAGTTCGCCGAGCAAGAGCGGCCTCGAACATTTGTCTTGGGAGCTGGTATCACCGAAGCTCTTATGGGCCGGTTCATTAGCAAAGGCGGCTACCTTACTTCCCGCATTAACTGGGCCATCCAGTCATCGGGCGTCGACTACCTCCACCTTCTCATCGTGGCAATGGATTATTTGATTCGCAGATATAACATTGCCGCTCGCCTCTCTATTACTGTGCATGACGAGATCAGATATCTAGTCAAAAACGACGACCGGTACCGCGCCGCCATGGCATTGCAGGTGGCAAATTTGTGGACCCGCGCCATGTTCTCTGAACAAGTTGGCATTCCCGATCTCCCTCAGTCTGTGGCTTTCTTTTCGGCCGTTGATATTGATCACGTCCTCCGCAAGGAAGTGGATATGGACTGTATCACTCCTAGTCATAAGACGCCGATTCCCCATGGTGAAAGCGTCGATATTGAGACTCTATTAGCCAAGGGTAGGCTGGCCTATCTCGACCCCAACATTACCCCCGACCCGCTCGTGGCCCCCCAGCCCGAAAACACAGACTTCTCTCCGCGCTCTTCGGTTATGGCTGGTATGAAAGGCGCTGGATCCTTTGATGAGCACATGACCTTCCTCAAAGCGCAAATAATAGATTCAGACAAGGAACTTGAGGATCTTGTCAAACAGCGCGTCAAGAAAAGGACAGTAGCCTCGGCACTTTCCAAGTCTGCTACATCGACAAGTGGCGGGTCTGGGTCCAAGTCTAGAGGCACCGCCGCTGTTTCTGGCAATGCATCCAACAGCACCACAGCTAGAACGCAGGACGGAAGCAAGGGCAATGTTTATGCCACCACGGGCATCAAGCCGGGCCCTGGGAGGCCGGTTTCCCTTAAAAATGTGATACCGTACCATGCAACCCCCAAAATGATGCCGACCAAGAACCCTATAGTATTCTACAACTCAGTCAGCAGCTTGAACTACAGGAGCAACAAATTCGCCAACAAGCCTAGCTCATCACCATCAACTCGGTCGGATACTTCTATATCTATACCATTTTTCGATGGTTTCCGGGGATAAAGCAAGCAATGCCACTTGTTTCTTCTGCTACTTTTCCTTTTCTTCTCGTCGACCCCGCCGCTACCACGGAGTTGACTATATGTATCATTCTAGCCTGTGTTTTTACTGCCTTTATCTCTTCTTCATTCCCCTCTTTTATTGTTTTTTATTGTTTGTATATCTTGTAACTTCTTTACCATGTTAACACCCTACGGACCTTTTTTTTTTCTTTTTTTGTCATCTTTCGCACCCGAGGGAGTGGTGTTGATTTATCTTTGAGTTTGTTACGGCTACTGCTTTTCTCTTCTGTTACGCAATACTGGGTTTGGACCAAAGCAACGCAGCAGATCAGGTACAGCGGGAGGTCTATGCGTTCCTCTCTATAAAATTTTTGGTTAATATCTATTTCTCTCAAAGTTTGCCCTAGGTTTTATTAATATAAGGCAAGGCGAAAGTTACCGATCTGATAAAGATTCCAAGTCAAGATATTGAGTTTGGCTCGAGACCCACTAGAAAAGCCTAACGACAACGACACAGAGTGGAGTGTTTACTAAAGACCCACATTTAGGGATCCACTTATTATGTCCCTCCCCTCTATACGCGTCGTCGCGGTTTTTCTTTTTTTTTTTTTTTTTTTTCTTTGATTCACAGCACAGTATATAATGCTGGAATCCACTTATCCTACCCTAACTATTGTTGCCTGCAGTTGCTATTTTCTCTCTTCTCTCCTTCCCTTGCCCTAACAGCATCATCTCAAGCACCCTAACAGTAACTACCCTAATTCACGTCACGTACCGTATCTTGCCTGTTCGTTTCTCCGTCTTGATACAGAGCGACGTATGTTCTTTCCTCCCTTGATATCTACACGCACATTTATTTATCTATCATCCCTTGCATCTTCTTGGGACGCTTCTTTCCATGCGCATTACTCCAAGAAACAGCCATTCTGATCGACTGACTTGGCTCTTCGATCAAACTATAACCCGCGGCGAGTTCTTTGTCACGCCTCTCTCTTTGACTGCTCCTCAAACACTCCACCAACAACCTCGAATTAATCTCCACTCTACACAATCACAATCGGTGCAGCCCTTAGCTATGCTTTCAGACAACAAGTATAAGGCTGAAGCCGCCCTAATATCTCGGCAACCTATGTCAGCGGGTAAACTAAGCCTTGGTTCCAGGCGATCAGGCACATCTTCCAATCAAAATATCTCCCAGATGTTTAGCACTCAAAAATCAACGATAGCAAAGATAGAAGGGTCTGCCTCTACTCATCCGTCGAGGGCTTCCATCTGCACTTCAACCAAGAATACTCGCCAATCACCACCACCACACCCACCAGCCTTTGCTACGTCAAAGTTGGCTTCAATATGTGGAAACTCGCCTTCCTCCTTCGCAGATACACCACCAAAAACAAGCAGCTTTCTTTCCGGCGATCAGTTCGCAAAAGACCATGGCTTTGAGGACTTGGATCTTGACGATTTCTCTGATGATCCCCTTGCCGAATCAGGCCCGCCTACTGCGCTTCCCGTAGCTCCACCACCTCGCAAACTCACCACTAAACTGCCACCGCTGCCTGCTACTCAAGATATCCCTTGGTCTTCCTCCCCAGAGGCACATCGCAACCCACCGCCCCGCACAACTTCTGTCACTTTATCGACTCAGCACAAACGCACTCTTTCGAATACCCCAACAGCACCCCATGTAGCTGTGAAAAGACAGCGTTTGCCGGAGGGCTCCGGCTGGACCAGCCATAGTCCCGACCCCGATGCTAAAATTGAGCCCGCCCCACCTGCACCAACAACACAGGAAAAGATCGAGTCTATGATACTCAACAACCCTATAAACAAATCTACTGCAAAACTCAAAAAGGACCCTGCTGCTGCTTCAGGAAACTCCGTTGGCTCTGCTACTGCTGCTTCTGATGCATCTGGTGGCAGCGGCGACGGCCAAACCCCTAAAGACGGTAAACAAGCTCCCGTATCTATAGTAGACCCTTCAAAAGCGTTTGCCCCCGTATTTCTCAGTTCCGAGCAAAGTGAAGTGCTCAACATAGTCGTTAACCGGGGGAAATCGGTCTTTTTCACCGGCCCTGCCGGTACTGGAAAATCAGTGCTCATGAGGTCCATTATTAAGGAACTTCGCAAGAAATGGGCCAGAGACCCCGAAAAGCTCGCTGTTACTGCGTCAACTGGTCTTGCGGCCTGCAATATTGGCGGTATCACGCTCCACAGTTTTGCTGGTAAGCATAGCATATTGAATATGCAGACTCTTGTTACCCAAAGTGTTCTTTTCCATAGATTTCTAACCTCGTACAAAACACTGTAGGTATTGGTATTGGCAAAGATGCCGTAGATATCTTGACAAAGAAGGTTCGCCGCAATCCAAAAGCCAAGAACCGCTGGATCAAAACCAAGTGTTTAGTTATCGACGAGATCTCAATGGTAGATGGAGACCTTTTTGATAAACTAGATATGATAGCCCGCAAGATTAGAAACAACGCCAAACCCTGGGGTGGCATCCAGTTGGTTCTCACGGGAGACTTTTTCCAATTGCCTCCTGTTCCTGATAGCCAGAATCGCATGGCCAAATTCTCGTTTGAGGCTGCTACATGGGCGACATCAGTTGAACACACCATTGGGCTCACGCAGGTTTTCCGTCAGCGGGACCCCGAGTTTGCAGGTATGCTCAACGAGATGCGTTTGGGGCGTATCAGTGACCAGAGCGTCCAGGCATTCAAGAAGCTGTCACGCCCGTTAAAGTTCAACGACGGCCTTGAAACGACTGATCTTTTTGCCACTCGAAACGAAGTCGAAAGCGCCAACATTCGTCGTCTTAAAGAGCTTCCAGGTGCGATCCACAAGTTCGAGGCGTATGACACGGGCGAGCCGAGTTTTCGAGACAAGCTACTATCCAACATGATGTGCCCCAAGGTTCTTGAGCTCAAGGTTGGTGCACAAGTCATGTTGATCAAAAACAAGGACGACAGTCAGCTTTTCAACGGGCTGATTGGAAAAGTGGTCAGCTTCAAGACCGAGCTAGAATGGGGCTATGCATCAAGGATGGAGGGCGTGACCCCGGAGACGTACCTCCTTAATGGCGACAAGGCGGCCAAGAAGTTTGCCAAGACGCCGGAGGGAATGTTGGACGCCATCAAGTACCCGGTAGTTGAATTCCCCGTGGCAGCCACTGGAAATACCATACGCATTCACGCGGTTCCTGAAGAGTGGAAGGTTGAACTGCCTAATGGTGAAGTGCAAGCCACCCGTAGTCAAGTTCCACTGATTCTAGCATGGGCCTTATCAATCCACAAGGCACAAGGCCAGACGCTGGAGCGCGTATCGGTCGATTTGCGTCGAATTTTCGAAAAAGGCCAGGCATATGTGGCACTAAGTCGTGCGACAAGCCAGGCTGGTCTGCGAGTTTTGGGTTTTGAGAAGAACAAAATCATGGCACATCCGAAAGTCACTGCCTTCTATAATCAACTATATAGCGTGGAGAAGGCGAAGAAGGGGATGAATCAAGGACATATTACGGACGTGTTCAAGAAGGCCTGAAAGAGGAAAGGCGAAGAAGGAAGGGGGGAGGGAGAAGAAGATAAATAAATAGAGACAGAAGATGTACTTTCAAGCAGCAGATATACGTGAAGATGAGACGGGGTATCACACACAACTACTCCAGGTTTAATGTGACATGTGCAAAATACCAGAGGCTTTTCATCCCTTCCCGCCTATATCGCATGTCTGTAGCCGTATTTAGCTGCTTTTCAAGCTTTTTGCATGGTTGATTAATTCCTTTTATTCCTTTCTTGTTTGTTTATTTGTCCTGTTGAACGTCCATTCATTCATTTTCTACAACAAATTGGGCGGTGTGTTCCAGACGGAAGTGGCTTAGATGCTATCATCTCCCAACATCACTTCCGGGGTATCCAGCAGCTGTTGGCGTGCGTCAACTTTTAAGATTTTCAGTGCCTTCACTGAGCCAGCATTGTATCCAGGAGGCTCTTCCGCCAGCCGTTACCCGAAGGCCTCCCTGGTGGCTGTGGTTCCAGGATTGGTTGCCTGGTGTTTTTGGGTCGTTGTGTCGGTCGGGTCTAGCCTGTGAGGCTAACGGCTATGTACATCGGGGCTATATGCCCTGTTCCGCAAAGCGGATGCCGCGGTTTTCAGAAGTGGTCCTTGGTCGTCTAGACAGAGCCAGATTTCCTCGACGTCTGCGTGCGCGCAATGGCCGGCCCGCTTCACAACCTCATGTGCTCCGTGTGCTTCTCTGTTTGCCACCTCCATCCATTTGCCTAGAGCTATGTGTCCTACTTCCAAGGTAGCTCTGCTCCGCTCGGGGTGGTAACCCACCCTGCTCCTGTGTTTCCATCCGCGTCTTTCTGGCTATCGGAGTAGGCTATGAGCGTTTTCACGGGAGCCACTTCCGGCATTGAATTGAATTGAATTGAATTGAATATATTTAACGTCTACTGGAATCACTGAGATCAAACGACGCCGGATTGGCTACCGGACAGAATTAACCCTCTGCAAGGCTGACTACAGGTCTCAGACGAGAGAAGCTCGTATGCTCCCAAGCAAGCTTGTTACTCGCCCTCCTCCTGAAGCCGTCGCAACAAAAAAAAAAAAAAAAAAAAAAAAAAAAAAGAAAAGGAAATCCCCAGATATACCCTAAGCCCAGAAGTGGAGCTAACCCCCAACTTCCCCACAAACATTCGTTCCTCCGAAAAATCTGCCACGTTCCTGGAATCGTGAGAATCACGAGAGCAGGACGGCAGCTTCCAGTGCAGCCTGGGAAAAACCCCCTCCAAAGACGAGAAAAAACCAGACTTTGTGAGCATCCGAGGGCTCACGATATATCCTTCCACTTTTCTGATGGCCGCTGCCTTGGGTTGTGGATGAGGCGCAAGGCAGCCCCCTTTCTGGTGACCTGCCACAGTCACCAGTCTGTCCGAGGACAGAGGAACGCGAGGAAAAAACAAAACAAAGGAAAAAAAAAAGGGGCGGACTGTGTGAACTCTCAAAATTCAGCCCTGAACGTGAAGGTGAGCTCCTTGAGTTGGAGTGGTGTTGTGGCGATGAGGAGTTGGCGATCGCGAAAGTTGTCGTGAAAAGGGGGGCGAGTCGACGACGAGGTTATCCTCAAAGTTGGGTAAGCGCGGCCTCAAGGCTTCACAGCTCATTGTCCAGATCCATGACAGAGTCAGAGAAAAAGAAAAGAATGAAAGACGCCCATCAGTGTCATAGGCGTCGTCCTCCGGCAGCCCGGGAGAGGGGGAGGCACCAGACCTCAAAGGTACCCCTGTTTGTTTGTTTGTATTATTTTACGTCTACCTACTGGTTTTTCACAGCAATACGACGGCATGTTCCGGACGGGAGCACCTCCCGGGCGGTCAGCAGTGACAGGAGCGCATAAACTTCGACCGTCTCCTATGACTTTTTAGGGTCCAGCGTTATCGCAAGGAGGGTCTCCGTCCAGCGCGGCCCGAGGACGTACCTGTCGGGTTCCAGGATTGGTTACCTGGTGTTTTTGGTAGGTGGCAGCAGCGTGAAGTTCTTGTCTAAAGGCCACGGGCTGTCGGCACGAGGTATTGGCCCCGGCGGAGTACAATGGTTTTGTCCTTTCGTTTGCATGGCTGCTGCAGCACCTCTGGTTTTCCTATTTATCCATCCTCCCCCTTGCCCCCACTATCATAACCCCAGACAAACCCTAAACCCAGAAGTGGAGTCGACCTCCCGCTTCCCCACAAACATTCGTTCTCCTGAAAAATCTGCTCTGTGTCCTGAGGCCATGAAGATCATGGGGACAGGACAGCAGATTCCAGCGCAGTCTGGGGACTCTTCCCTTCGCCCTCAGGCGATGAGAGTAATCAAACCGGACTGTGTGAGCATCCGAGGGCTCATGGTCTGTCCTTCCGCCACCCTGTTGGCCGCTGCCTTGAAAGGTGTGGATGTGACCCAAGGCAGTCCCCTTTCTGGTGACCTGCCACAGTCGCCAGTCTGTCCGAGGACAGAGGAACGCAAGAAAAACAAAAACAAAAGAAAAAGATGTGGACTGTGTGAACTCTCAAAATTCAGTCCTGAACGTGAAGGTGAGCTCCTTGAGGTGGAGTGGTGTTGTGGCGATGAGGAGTTGGCGATCGCGGAAGTTGTCGTGAAAAAAGGGAGGCGAGTCGACGACGAGGTTATCCTCAATGTTGGGTAAGCGCGGCCTCAAGGCTTCACAGCTCATTGTCCAGATCCATGACAGAGTCAGGGAAAAAGAAAAGAATGAAAGACGCCCATCAGTGTCATAGGCGTCGTCCTCCGGCAGCCCGGGAGAGGGGGAGGCACCAGACCTCAAAGGTACCCCCCGAGGGTTGTAAGAGGGAGAGTTGGCCACTTCCGGCAAACTTCCAACTTTCGCCGAAATCACAAATTGGCAAACAAGAGCCCAAAATCTCAGCAAAAAGCCTTTAGCAGCACACAATTCCACGAGACGCCTCAAGGACACAGACGTGGAAAAGTTCAGAGCAATCTGTAGAACGAAGGCAGCCGCGCTGGTGGAATCCCTCCCCACGAACTGGCAGGATAGAGACAGCGCATTGGAAATAGCAGCGGAAGGGACTATCCGGGTTATACAGGAAGCCTTTGAAGCTGCAACCCCCACGCGGAAAGTCTCGGGCTCAGGATACAAATGGTGGAACGACTCCTGCAGCGAGGCCAAACGCAAAGCAGCAAAGACCAGAAGGATCCTGAACTCTCTATACCAGATGGTGAAAGCAGGGGCCACAAACATGGACACAGAACTGCGGACAGCCAGCGAAACCCACATAGAGGCCAAAAAAGAGCTGGCAAACACCATCTCCAAGGCCTCTAGACAGTTCTACAGAGACCTGGTGACAAACATGACTTCGCTCTCGGATGTTCACAAGGCAGCGAAATGGCTGACTCGCACACAGAAAGCCCGCTCCCAAGCAATGACAGTGAATGGAGAGACCCACACGACCCCTCAGGACAAGATCCGCGCCCTCCGGGAAGCGCATCTGACAGGGAGCGGTCTCCCCGACACAATCAGACCGACCATCCAACTCGACCCGGAAGGGACGAAATGGGAACTGTCAAGGACAGAAGTGGAGATTGCCATCAAGAAACCGCTGAATACCGCCCCCGGCAAGGACGGAATTCAGAACAGCCTGCTGGCGCTGAGCTGGCCATCTCTGAGTGATCTCATCACAGACCTCTTCAACGGATGCCTACGACGAGGCGTGCACCCGGCACGCTTCAAGGAAGCCAAACTGATAGCAATCCCAAAGCCTGGAAAAAGAGATAGGTCCGACCCGAAATCGTACCGCCTGATATCACTCCTTCCGACCCTCGGCAAGGCCCTGGAAAGGGCTATAGCCAAGAGGCTCACCAAGGTGGCGATGCAAAAAGGCATCTTTTACGGAAACTACGCATGCGCCCTCCCCAAGAGGGCCGCATCGGACCTAACCCTGTCACTGGTCAACGAGATCAGGGACAACATGGACAAAGGGCAACTATCTTCGATACTGTCATTCGACATACGCGGAGCTTTCGACGGAATACTTCCCAACAGAATGGTTAAGAGACTGCAGCAACAGGGCATGCCAAGCCACGTCTGCAAATGGGTCCAATCCTTTTTGGACCACAGGAAAGCTCAAATCACTCTGGACGATGCCTCAGAACCCCCAGGAAACACCAGCGGGAGCCTCCCGCAGGGATCTCCTATCTCCCCAATTCTGTACATGCTGTTTATGGCACCCCTATACTACAGTGGGAGCAGATATCTGAGAGGGTATATGGACGACGGGCTATGGCTGATAAAAGGAAGCAGCTGGGAAAACTGTAACCGAGATCTAAAGGCCGTAATGGAGTACACCATTAACTGGTGCACCGAGAACGGACTTCAACTCGACCACAAGAAAACCCAACTACTGCACCTGACAAGGAAACGCAACCACGACAACCCGGACCTGGAACTTTCGGGCGCCCCAAAAGTGACAGCCACGCCGAAAAACGGGTCACTCAAGTGGCTTGGCATCCGCATAGACAGGAAGCTGAACTTCACGGCCCACGTGAACGAAATAGCCGGGAAAATGGACAGATCTGTGCACTGCCTCTCGATCCTCAGAGGATGCAAGCACGGCGCTCCGGTGAAACAACTGGTCCAAGTGATCAAGTCGGGGATCCTGGCGACGGCAACGTACGCAGCAGCAACATGGTGGAAACCGGACCAGCGCGGCAACAAGGGCAAAGCGAAGAAGCTGGGAAAACCTCTCAGGAGGGCACTCCTAGCCGCCCTTCCGGCATACCGCACCACTCCATCAGCGCTACTGCACATGGCAGCCAATTGCCCCCCAATCAACATTGTTTTGGACACGGCAGTCAAGAAGGAAGCAATCAGGTGGCACACCCTAGACGTCAGTCACCCGCTCTACGGTCTGAAGGACCACAAGCACCAAAAGGAAATACTGCGGCTCCTCCCGAAGGCCCTACCAAGGTACGGCCCACTGTTCTACGACCCGCCCCTGATGTCTGTTCCCCCGACAGGAGCTATGACAGAAGGCCTGCCGAAAGAAACAGCCGCGAAGAAACACGCAGCCTGGAAGGCCAGCTGTCCAACTTCGGACACATGGCTCTACACAGACGGCTCAAAGCTCCAGAACAGCTGGACTGGAGCTGGCTGGTGGGCTGAACGCAATGGTGAAGGCTTCACAGAGGGAGCATTCCCGTGCGGAAGAAGGGCGGAAGTCGCTGACGCAGAAATCCGCGCAATCAGGCTCGGACTGGAAGACCTCCAAAAGAGAACTATCGCGGACAGCAAGACCATCTGGATCTGTGTTGACAACCAGGCAGCGGTGGACAGAATGAACGCCTCTACGAGGAGAACAGGAACCTCCCAATACCACCTAGACGAGGCCAGGAGAATCGCACAGAGTCTCAGAGAGACTCCTCCTTTTCCAATGGTTTACTGCATCTGGGTCCCAGGACATAGCGGGATTGAAGGCAACGACAAAGCTGACGCCCTTGCCAAGAGCGCATCCATCGAGGTCTTTGACTACTCCATGACACTGGCGAATGCCAGGAGATGGCTGAAAGAAGACCTCCATCGAGCGCACAAAGCCTGGTTCATGTCTCAGCCCACCATCAGAAACCACCACACCAGGAAACTCACGGAATTCCCTCGGCAGAAACTGCTTGGTATCCCAGAGGGCCCCCGCGCGCATCAAGGAACAGTCATGGCGGCCATGTCAGGACACGGAGACTTCGCGTCCTATCACCGCAGACTCGCCCACCAATCGGCGGCCACCCAGTGCCCCAGGTGCGGCCAAGACAAAGAACCAACACACGAATGGACATGCCGAGGACTTGCAAAACCATGGAGCAAAACCTTCGTCCAGAAACTGCTGGTCCACACCAAAGGCAAAGAAACCTTGATGAAGGCCATCATCAAGCGGGACAATCCGGCGTAAAACCTCTCCAAGGCACCACGCAGACCCCGACCCCCCACTGACACAGGCACAACCGAAAACGCACATACCCATACCCGAAAAGTCTCCCACGGAAAGCACAGTGTCAACGAGTCTATCCCGAGCTTGCCTCGCTTCAATGATTCCCCACCCCCGCTAGGTGAGACAATATGGATGACATATATTCCCCCCCCCCTCTGACACAGCTGCTGGCTCTCCCCTAGGGAACCACACACTCATTAGAACTAGACACCCGCTGGATTCGATGTGCACATGACTGCACACCACTAACCTTCTGCTTCCATCTCTTCGTTTTTCCTTTCTCTCGTTCCGTTTTTGATTTACTGTTTTTCTACTACGTTCTGCTTTTTCTGCTTCTCCGCACGCATGTTTTTACCCTCTTTGTATTCTGTCCTTCCTGTTTCTTGCTTTTGCACCCCTGCAGGAAAATCTAACCGGACAAGGATCCCTACGGCGCCCCCGGTGACCGGGATCTGAGACCGGCAAGAGGATCCACGCAGGCCTAAAACGGCGCCCGAAAAAGCAGTCTCCCCAGGGTCGATTCGGGGAGTCTGGACTCGAAAGGCCAACAGCTTCTCGGCCTGACTAAACGCTGTAGAGATCCGCAAGGAGCCACAGTGCAGGTTGAGCGCATTGTTATTGTTATTGTATTCTTTAACGTCTACCTACTGATATCTCGCAGCAATACGACGGGAATAGTATCGTACAGGTTGAGCGCAGATAGTTAGGTAGAGAATAAATACAACAACAACAACAACAACAACAACAGCAAAAAGCCTCAACAACATCGAAAACAGCTTGTCCGACGTGCCTCAGTATCTACACAATTGAAAAACATATAACTAAAATTCTTGATCACTCTGCTTTTACCTTTTTAAAAAAAAAAAAAAACTGCCCTCCCATGGAGGACATTAATATGGCTGACCGGGAAGGTCAGCCTCGCGAGGCTGAAAAGCCTCATCTGGACAACTCACCAGAAACCCCTCCCCCCAACACACAGGACACAATCGCCCAACCAAAGGCTAAAGATGGAACGGACAACCGTTCGAAATCCACAATGAAGCAAAACACCGACAAGGACGCGACACCGGCTGCCGCGAACGCGACAACGAGCACGACCGGGAACCCCATGGAAACCCCTGAGACCGCAACCCCCGAACCCGCGACCACCAAGAAGACCCCGGAGACAGGGGTTTTCGCTAACATCCTGAATGAAACGTGGGATGAAGAGCGCAAGAGAATGGAAGACACGGCTCTGGGCATCCGTGCTCTGACAGACCAGCTGGACGCCTTCACCGCGGAAGGAGAACTCGTCGGAGTCGGCAAGGCTGGGCGGCGAGCATACGGAGATGTACTGCGCAGGGTCAGGGCCGCAGTACAGGAGGAAATCCGGAGGGTAATACAAGGAACGAGGAGCACCTTGACAGCCCCCGCCCCCGCCCCAAAGCCCATGGTCGCCCAAAAACGGGCTCCGCAGACATGGGCCGAGAAAGCTGCAGCGGGCAAACCGCCGCTGATGCCCAACTTGAAAGGACCCTCCCCGAAGGCGAAGGTAGCCCTCCCACCGACACTACCCAAGAGTCTGCAGAAACCACAAAGGAAAGCAGACGAGAACAGACTCCTCGCCACCCTTTTCGAGGATTCCAACTGGAAACTGGTCAACCCCGCGGTGGTCAGACAAAGGATCAACCGAGACCTCTTCAAAGGCGAAGAGGTGGTCCTCAGAATGACTAGCACCAGAACTGGTTTCGCCTTCCATGCAAAGGAAGGTAAGATGAGCACCGAGGCAAAGGAGCTCATAAGAAACTTTCTGAAGGCCAAAACAGTGGGAAGCGAGACGATTTGGGACAAGTTCGTCATCCCCAATGTCCCCAAGAACATCAACACGCTGGAAGACGGGAAGCTGGTGACGCGCCCGACAAGCATGGAGGATGTAAGACAAGACATCCAAACGGCTTTCGGGGGCGACATCAAGCTCATGGACTGGAGGGAATACGAGCACGACCCGAGCATGCAGGGCTTGAGGATCGCCATCCTCGAGCCGAAGAAGGTCCCGAGGACGATCGAGATTCTCGGCCTGTCCAGGATGGTCAGGCAACACGTGCCGAAGAGCCGGGGCACGCCGCGATGTGAAAGGTGCGGACGGGGGCATATGGCGAAGAACTGCAACTTCGCCGCTAAGTGCCAAAAATGCGGAAAGGCTCACCTGACGAGCAATCACCCCGCAGAACCGGCAAGCGCCAAGGAGCCAGAGAAGTCTGGCCAAGAGGCCCCCACGCGGATATGAGAGGCCCGACTAGGCGGTCCAACAAAGACAATTCCCTAAAGGTAATTCAAGCGAATGTACGGCGTACACCAGCAGCGCAAAAAACAATCCTCCAGACCGCAAGTGCGGACATGGTGGATATAGTGCTCATCCAAGAACCGCCAATCTACATGGAAGAGAGAACGTCACTCCACCCCCAGTACACTCTGCTGGGCCCCGCGATGGAAGGACAGACAAGGAGAAGGGCGATCTGCTTCATCCACAAGCAATCAACCTTCGAGATATTCCCTTCAGGAGTTACACAAACTCACCCGGACCTCTGCGCAGTCACGGCACGGCGTGGAGACGAAGGGTACACGATAATAGGGATATACAACGCGGGGCCCCAAAGCGAGAGGGCAAATGAAGCAGCTGACCTACTGACGAGAATAGATAAACGACTGGACAACACAATCATCATGGGAGACTTCAACTTGCACCACAGCGCGTGGGACGCTGCGGATGTCCGCGAAAGCGGAAAGGCCGCAGCCCTAGCCGAGTGGGCCGAGAGACAAAGACTCATATGTGCAAACGACATCTCAGTGCCCACCCACATCCAAGGAGGGGTGATTGATCTCACCTGGGTGTCAGCGGGCATATGGAACAAGCTGAAAGGCTACCAATGCGGGGGGGAGCTAGACTGTGGCAGCGACCACTCCCCTCAATTGGTCAAGATCCAGACCCAACAATGGAGGAGGGACAAGGTCACAATCAGAAGGCTGAAAGACCTAAACCAAGAGGCCTTTGCAGACGCATGCAGGGAGGCGGCCAGGGAAATACAAAACACCCCCCTGCTGAAGGTATGACCTCCATTGAAGAACTGGAAACCACCGCCCAGCAAGTCACCCAGGCAATCCTACACGCCTTCAAGACAGCAACCCCTCAAAGGACAGTGACAGGCTCAGGATACCGTTGGTGGAACGAGGACTGCCGCAGCAGAAAGAAAGATGTCACGAGGGCCAAAAGACATTTCGACTCCTTCTTGCAGTTATCCAGGCTGGGCGCGGCGAACCTCGAAGAGGAGCTGCAGATAGCAAAGGAGAACTACAGGAAGGCTAGAGACGAACTTAAGTCTACTGTCACGAAGGCGAGCAGGAACTTCTACAGAGATCTAGTGACGGGCCTGAAGTCCCTACCGGAAGTCCACAAGGCGGCGAAGTGGATGGTGAACCCACAGAAGACCCTATCCCCGGCCCTGAAGAGGGGAGACGGAAGCCTTCACTCCACCCCGGCAGAGAAAATCCAGATCCTGAGAGAGAGGCACCTAGCAGGAAGCGGACTACCGGACATCCCCAGGCCCCAAGTGCAACTGGACCGCGGACGAGCATGGGACCCAGTTACAGAGAAGGAAGCTGAAGAAGCGGTCAGGAAGCCACAGAACACAGCGCCAGGAAAAGACGGGATACAGAACAAACTCCTGACACTATGCTGGCCTGAGCTGGGCAAACTGATCACACAACTCTTCAATGGGTGCCTACAACAAGGATACCACCCAATTTGCTTCAAGGAAGCAAAGCTGGTGGCTATCCCCAAGCCTGGAAGAAGAGACAGAAGCGACCCGAAGACTTACAGGCTGATATCCCTCTTACCCACACTGGCAAAGGCACTGGAAAGGATAGTGGCCAAGAGACTGACGACCGCGGCCATGGCAAGAGGGTTATTCGAGGATAACTACGCCTGCGCGCTACCCAAAAGATCCGCCTCAGACCTGACATTAGCGCTAGTTGATGAGATCAGGAAGAACATGGACGAGGGGAAGATCACATCAATTCTGACTTTCGACGTCCAAGGAGCTTTTGATGGGATCCTGCCAAACAGGATGGTAGCCAGGCTGCAGGAACAAAGATGGCCAGGTCATGTATGCAAATGGGTACAGTCCTTCCTGGAGATGAGGTCGGCGCAGATCTCTCTAGACGGAAATATGGAAACTCCGGGACCCACGAACGGGAGCCTCCCACAAGGGTCGCCAATCTCCCCTATATTGTACATGCTGTTCATGGCCCCTCTATACAGCAGCTGGTCGATATACCTGAGAGGGTATATGGACGACGGCTTATGGATAATGAGAGGAGACAGCCTAGCGAACTGCATAAGGGACCTCAAACTGGTGATGGGTTACACCATCAAGTGGTGCGCGGACAACGGCCTACAGCTGGACCATGGAAAAACCCAGCTCCTACACCTGACAAGGAAAACATCGGTGCCCGAAAACCCAGATCTAGTGATGGAAAACCTGCCGGTGATCAAGGCAACCCCTACTGGAGGATCGCTAAAGTGGCTGGGAGTCTGTTTCGACAGGAAACTCACCTTCCACAAGCATGTGGATCAGGTAACGAGAAAGCTCGAGAGAGTTGCTCACAGCCTGAGAATCCTGAAAGGATGCAAATACGGAGCACCAGTCAAGGAGCTGACACAGGTGGTCAGAACCAGCATCCTAGCCTCAGCCACTTACGCAGCAGCGACGTGGTGGAAACCAGGAGGTGTGGGTAACAAGACAAAAGCTGCAAAGATGGAAAAACCACTGAGGAAAGCGCTCCTGGTGGCACTCCCAGCTTTCAGCACCACACCTACCTCGCTACTCCACATGACCGCAAATTGCCCGCCAATCCACATCGCGCTGGATTCGGCAGTGAAAAGGGAAGCCATTAGATGGTACACGCTGGACGATAATCACCCACTGAAGAAGAAGGGACCTTTTGCGCACCAATTGCAAATGCTCAGGCTTCTCCCCAAACCCCTGCCTAGGTATGGCCCTATCAACGATGACCTACCAACAGCAGACCCTGCACCCCCGTCAGCGGTGCACACCGGGTTGGAAAAGGAACTCGCAGCAAGACTACACGTCGAGTGGAAAGACACCTGCAACAGCTCAGATATCTGGCTATACACTGACGGGTCGAAACTCCCCTCTGGATGGACAGGCGCAGGCTGGGTGTCCCAGCGGGAAAACAGACAGCTGACCGAGGGATGTTTCTCGGGCGGCAGGTGGGCCGAGGTGGCAGACGCGGAAATCCGAGCCATCAGGCTCGGAATTCAGAGTCTGAACCGCGGGCTGGTCCAAGGAAGCAACATCATCTGGATCTGCGCAGACAACCAGGCGGCGGTTGAAAGGATGAACTCGAAGGCCAAAAAGATCGGCACATCTCAACATGAGCTAGATCAAGCCAAAAGCAAGGCACAGGACCTCCGGGAAACGTTCCCAGGCCTGAAGATCCACTGCATCTGGGTCCCGGGCCACAAGGACGTCGATGGAAACGAGAAGGCAGACGCTTTGGCAAAAGGCGCCGCGGTGGAAGCCCCGGACTATTCGATGTCGCTGTCTAGAGCAAAGAGGTGGCTCCGGGAAGACCTCAGACAGTCCCTCCAAAACTGGATCAGAGACCAAGCCACCATCAAGGAGAACGAATTCAGGAAAGACCTCGAATTCCCAAAGCAAGGCCAACTGGGAGTGCCGGAAGGCCCCAGAAGGCTACAAGGCATTGTCATAGCTGCGCTCTCGGGCCACGGAGACTTTGCTGCCTACCACCGGAGGCGGAAACACCAGAACGCCACCCTGAGATGCCGAAGATGCGGGGTGGACAAGGACGTAACACACGAGTGGTCCTGCAAGCGGAACCCGAACCCCTGGGGAAAGAAGTTCGTCCTGAAACTCCTCAGGTCAGTCAGAGGCAGAAAGACTCTGATGCAAGTCCTGATCAAAAGAGAAGCCCTCCGGGTATAGAAAGAGAATCGTCTTTGTTGTTGTCCAGTCGTCGATATCTAGTCGTCACAGTCACCAGAACACCGGTTCTGACCACGTCAAAGGCGCCGCCCACGGCCCGCGGAAACACTGGGGACAGGCTCTCAAGGAGAGACCCCTCCCCACACCCAGGTAGATTGGTAAGGTAAGAGGATGGTAAGTGGATGCGGGCAACCCAATGCTCCACCCCAGCACCCGGCTACTAGATAGTAGACGCATACACTCTCGCCCACACCCCCCCATGGACTAATCTTTGACGGACCCCCGGCTCTCATCACCTCACTCAGCGGTGGATTCAGCCTCTGGATACACTTTTCCTTTCCTTTTTTCCTTCTTTTTTCTGCATTTCTACGCTTGTTTCATGTCCTTCCTTTTTGTACTGTTTGCTTTCATTTTCCTGTTTTTGTTTCTTTTCTCTTACGTCGTGCGGCACGGAGTCAGTCTCCCAGAAAGGGCCCTACGATGCCAGCTGGTGATCGGACCCCGGTGGAAGACAGGGCCCCGGGCCCACAATTAAAAATGGAGCCAGAAAAAGCGGGTCCCCTAAGGGCGAAACGGGGGTCGGGCCGGGCTCAAAAATCCAAGTTAAATAGACTTAGAAGAGCATAAATATACACAACAACAACAACAACAACAGCAAAAAGCCTTTCCTCAATAGTGTAGTGGTGATCATACCTGCTTGTCACGCAGGTGACCTGGGTTCGATTCCCAGTTGGGGAGATATACATTGTAGTTAATGGTGATACTTTTGCCAGTTGTTATCTATATTTTTGTTGTGCTTCCACAAATATACATACGATAGTCGTCAAGTCTGGAGGGCTGCTGGAGGACGACGCCTATGACACTGACCACCTCGCTGAGCAGAGGACAAAACCGACGTACTCCGCCAGGGCCAACACCCGGGCCGACAGCCGTTGGCCTCTTAGACTAGACTACGAGATAGATAGGTAGGGCGCCGCAAGCCAAAAACACCAGGTAACCAATCCTGGGAACCCAACCAGCAGGGTAGCCCTCGGGCATCGTTTTACGGAGAAGACTCTTGGCCGCAAGGCCGGACCCTAAAAAGTCATAAGAGCAGTTCGAAGAAGACGCAAACCTGCAACCGCTGACTGCCCGGAAGAGGGGTCGGAGGACGACATCTTCCTACTCCCCTTCCGTCCAGAACATGCCGTCGTATTGCTGTGGAAAACCAGTAGGTAGACGTAAAATAATACAAACAAACAAACAAACAAACAAACCTATGACACTGATGGGCGTCTTTCTTTCATTTTCTTTTTTCTTGAACTCTGTCATGAATCTTGATAATGAGCTGTGAAGCCTTAAGGCCGCGCTTACCCAACTTTGAGGATAACCTCGTCGTCGACTCGCCCCCTTTTTTTTCACGACAACTTCCGCGGTCGCCACAACACCACTCCACCTCAAAGAGTTCATCTTCACGTTCAGGACACAGCAGATTTTTCGGGTGAACGAATGTTTGTGGGGAAGCGGGAGGTCGACTCCACTTCTGAGTTTAGGGTCTGTCTGGGGTTATGATCGTAGGGGTAAAGGGGAGGAAGGAAAAGAGGAAAACCAGAGGTGCTGCAGCAGCCATGGACACGGAAGGACAAAATAATTGTACTCCGCCGGGGCCTATCACTCGTGCCGACAGCCCGTGGCCTTTTAGACAAGATCTTCACGCGGCTGCCCAAGAAACCCTCCTTTCTATATTGCTGGACCCTAAAAAGTCATAGACGATGGTCGAAGTCTATGCGCTCCTGTCACTGCTGACCGCCCGGGAGGTGCTCCCGTCCGGAATATGTCGTCGTAATGCTGTGAAAAACCAGTAGGTAGACGTAAAAAATAAAATACAATACATACGATAGTCATTTCGCTCAACCATTCGCGTTGTTTCACCCAGCCACAAATTAGCCATGTGCTGTTTTGTATTTTTTTTCTGCTAATATGCTTTGATAGGAGTACACAGTACACGAAAATAGACGCGCTATCACGTGACCACTCTAGCTTCTATCGATAAGCAAAAAACCTTGTCTGGGATCAGGGGCCTTTTTGCACGGTTCTTAGTTGGACTCTCGCTCTTTACTTCTAGTGTTAACATCTATCATTTTGTTCACCAGCTTTTCATCTACGTTGATGTGCTGTGGCTGCTTTGACCACACTTGACCTCTTCAAAACTCTCCTTGGCTCTATCTCATCCTGAAATATCGATCTTGGGGCTCACTTCCCCTCCCCTCCCCTCTCCCCCTCGGAAAAAGAGGCGAATAAGGGTCAGTTATTAAAGGACATCCTAGCTCCCTTTTTATCCATCATATTTCTATCGCATATTGGTTCGCAGTCATCACCAAAACAGAATAGTTGGGAGACTTGGGCAAGATTCCAGCTGCTCAAAAATTCGAATACGTGAGTTTATTTTTGACTTTTATTCTGGATTTTCTTGATGTGTCAATGTTCTTTTATACCCTTTGCCTTTTGCTCCGATGAGAGTCTCTCCTTTCCCCCTCCCCCCCCCCCCCGCCTATTGTTCACAAGAAGATCTGTATTGTCTTGTTGATAGCCTTTCTTGTGCGTTTTGGTTCCGATGTCGATGTAAATTCTTTGTCCGCATCAACTAAAACTCACAGAACGCGCTTGAGTCGAAGCCTAAAGTCTACAAACAACCATCAATATTCTACATTACACGTCATCGCCCTCTTCCCATCCATTATCCACCATCACCGCCCTCGCTGCGACCAAACCATGGGGCTTGCAGCACCTTGCGCCCTCGGTACGTTGTTGATTGCTCTGTTGGTGTCGGCGACTTAATCCCTAGTTCTCATTAGGTGTTTGATCACCTAGATCCAATGATGTCATGCCACTAATTTCCGCTCCCTACGTGTACACTTCCAGCTAGCTGTTGGTGTGCAGTAATAAATAGTGTTGTATTAACTAACGCCTTTCATTTATTCAAACAGCTTCAAGAGACTCGGCTCTTCCTATTGGATAAAAAATTACAAACTGCGCTTCAGTGATTCGAGATGGATAAAGAGGTGCTTGGCTTGCATGTTCTGGTAACCTTCCACAACCCGCCTGGGCTTCGGGTTCGTGGGAATATTGCCAAAGCAGTGCCCGGAGTGAGCCTCCAGCTTCAAGATGGCAAGTAGATCCTTCGTGTCGTGTTCATTTGTTGCTACATTGCAACTTACGGTCTCTGCTCCTCTACTAACACTCCCCTCTCTTCTCTACTACAGTTACGATACTTGGTGCCCGCCCTTCCACCGCCCCAAGCCTCGATATATCAATCCGAGATTTGTCCAATGTTGAGGTCATTAGCCCTCAGAAACACATACCCATTGCTGCTTTCGCCCCTGGTCCCGCCTCGCCCGCCATTAACACTCCTGTGTCCTCAATTTCGCCATCTACAACCATAGCCCTAAAGACAATAGCACCCAAAACGATGGCCCCGAAAGCGAAGGTCCTCTCTCAACCACAGACCCCTCAGGCCCAGCCTCAAGCTGAAACTCTAACAAGCCCAATCAATATCCCTCTAAACCACCAGCCCAACCCCCAACTCAAGCCCCAGACGACGAAACCCTTTGTGGACCCCGCTATCATCAGTGTTGGAAAACCAACTTCAGCTCGTTCTGGTAGTGACGTTGACGAAAATTTGAAGTTGGTCAAGGAGGGCATGTCCCCTCTGGTCAGTACCGGATCCACCCCTGGCGGCATTGTCAACACACCTCGATCTGCCCAAGCTTTGAACTCCCCAAACATAGCCATCGAAATGTCAGCCATAGAAACCGGAGTAGCCAAAATGGATTTACAACAAATCAAGGCTCAGGCCATTGCCAAGATTCCCAGGACACAAACTAGAGAAGCCCGTCTTGCCCGCCACCGCCGGAAAAAAGAGCAACAGCAGGGCCAGAATATCAATTGCTCGGGGGCTGGTCGGGGGAAAGGCTGGCGCAACACCCCTCTGCTGGAAAATGCAAAGTCGTTTCAACCGTTCACCGCGCTCAAGAGAAACTCCAAGTTGGCAGCGGGTGGCGGTTGGGCGTCTGAGGACTTGACAGATAAGAACGAGTTTGATTTCGCGGGTGGACTAGCCAAGTTTGATAAGCGCACGGTATTTGAAGAAATTACCAGGTGCGATACAATCCGCGAAGATGAGAGGCTTGTTTACCACAATCTCAAGGCGAAGCCCGGAACTGCGGGCGGCAAGAATCTTCATCATTCAGAAAATGTACTGGATATGTCACCATCGCTGAAGACTCATGACGACTTCTGGAATAGTGAGGCAGATGTGCACATTGAAGATCGACGCAGCAATAAGCCCGCCCGCAAGAATGATGGAAGGCCGGGACTTAGCCGCCAGCAGTCTATCAGGAAGCCTAGTATAGTTCCTGGTTTACCACAGCCGGCCATAAGCAGAGTGAGTTCTCAGGTAGGTCTCCTCTATTCAAGACCTCTTCTATCCCGAGCAAACAAACGTATAGCATGCTAACATTTGGACCCTGTACAGTTAAAGGAGCACATCGTGGGCTTTTACCTGGAGCCTTCAAACCGATACATCGACCCAGTATCCCCGTTGCAAATGATTACCCTTGAGAATACAGCAGTCAACGAGCTCGGCATGCCAGAGGTTGTGCTGACGGAAAACGCAGGTCGCGGTGTAGCTGAAGTCACGCTACACACGTTACAGGACCCGGCAGTGCGACATGGGCTAGGTGTGGCCAATCCTGACCACCCTGTGTCGGATCTGATACAAAAATGCGTTGTACTAGTGCTTGCTGGAAACAACAAATCTGGTGCGCGGGCTATTGCAGCTGCCAGACAACTTAGATGCAAAGGAGTGGAGGTTATTCTTTGCGTAGTTGACCTGGACCGTGATTCGCTGCTGATTGATGCTGTGCGACACCAAGTACGCCTATTCCGCAACTTTGGTGGGCGCGTTTACGACAAGCAGGAGCTCTTTGATCTCTATAGAACAGCCAAGGAGAATGGCAGTCCTATTACGTCAACACTAATCATCGACGGCCTACTAGGGCTGACGGTTCCGTTCGAAGAGCTTCGGACAGGGGAACAAACAACGGTATACGAGCTGATCCATTGGGTCAGCAAAGACCCGGGGTTTGTAATTTCGCTAGATATTCCGTCGGGGCTAGACCCATCGACGGGCAGGATTTCCATAATCGACGGACTGCCGCTGTGCGTCAAGCCGCGATACGTGGTATCGTTTGCGGCACCCAAAAAGTGTCTTGCTGAGGCGATCTACCCAACTGTTGAAGAAGATATGGCTCTAAGCGCCACAGCTGAGACCTTGCGGAGCACCGTCACAGACGGCAATGAGTGGCGGTTATTTATCGTCGATATCGGACTCGACACGGCAGTGTGGAAGAAAGCGGGAATCAAAGCACGCCATGCTGTGGACTTTTCAGGCGAGTGGACGTGCAAGATGCATTACCGTGGGCTGGCATCTGAGAGTGATGAAGATGAATGAGATGGGGGGGGGGGGGGAAGCAGCTGGAATCAGTCAAGAGGATCTACTACAAGGTATGCTACTACATCCTCTGTCGCCATGACGGACTGCATACGGCCTGTAGGTTGTGATATCCAACGAGGTTTGAATTGTGTTTCTTTTTGTATTTCTGTTTTAAGAGCTGGCGAACATGGCGTTTTTTCTTTTTACTTTCGGCTCATTATTTCTTGGCTTGATTGTTTAGTGAGCTTTTTTTTTCTAGTTTTCTGGGAGGCTCATATTGAAGGAAGTAGAGAAGATTTGTGTTTTTTTTTATTTTTACTTTTTTCCTTTTTTTTCCTTTTTTTTTCCTTGTTTTCTTACTGTCGCTATATTTTATTTTCCTCCATTTTCAATCACTTTTTCCTCTCCTCTTTATACAATAAATCAATAGATTATCTTAGCACACAGTCTCATGTTATGAGCAAGAAGAAAAAGACCAAATAAACAACGTCGTGATGTGGTTTTTTTCGCAATGTCACACCAACAAATAGCGTCAATAAAAAAGAAAGAGGTTGGAAAATAGGAAAGCAACTACCAAGAAAAGAAGTCAATAAAAATGCAAGGGGGCTGCAGAAGCTTTCAGCCTTGCGTGCGTTTTGCTTTCTTGTTTAATATAATTGAAAGTTGCTACTTTTCTCTCTCTCTTTTTTTGTTTTTTTCTTTTTTCCTTCTTCTCCTCGAATCTTAAGAAATTCTCGTTTTTCTTTTCGTTATTTTAGTTGTTCCCTGACTCTCGTCAACCTCTTCGTTGCTGCTTCTTCTTTTTTGGGGGTTTTTTTTCTTTTCTTCTTTCTTCGATTGCTGGGTCAAACTATCACCATCATTACAACCTTTTGGCTTCCTTTTGTTTGTTAGCTCCGAACGGCGTTGTTCCTCCTGGCTTCTGTTCTTCTACCTATTCCTCCCTGCGATTCTCGATTGCTTCGAGCTTCTGGACTTGGTCCTTTTTTTTTCTCCTTCTTCATTCCAGTTGTTCAACTAGGATTACACTTCCGACCGTCCTTCTACAAGAACAAAGATTGACGTACGTGACGTCTTACTTTTTGCGGAATAAACACATCCCTCTTACGTAGACGCTCTCCGGCCTTCCGTGCTGTGCTTCTAGATTGCACGTCTCGGGCACCCTCTTCTCTGGAGCTTCCCCACCACGGAGCCCCGAAGTAACGCAGGTGAGAGAAAAAGAAAAACTATAAAGAAAGAGAAAACGCGTATGTGCGTACAAGAGACAATACGAGACGTGTAGTCCAGTCCAGCTTCTGTCTCAACCTATCCAGCATGCAAGCCATCGGCCCAATCAAAAACCACTTTTTTTTCTTCTTTCGCGGCGATAACCGCTACTTCCTGACCACCGGCTTCAACGATGCCTCTCACAATCTGCCGCCCGGCGAGCACCTGAGTGTCTTTGACAAAAGCTGGCAAACCATGTGCGTCAGCTGGCAGCACAGTGTCGAGAGTGTCATGGTCAACTATCGTGACTGGAAGTGGGAACGCAACGTTTTTCTAACAAGTCCGGCAGCGGAGACGACGTACGGGCGACTCAACACTTTTCTGGCTGCAAACCGGCCCGATGATGTACGCGTCGTCTTTGGCCCACATGGCAGCTACGTAGCATGGACTCAAAGCGAGCCCCTGACGTTGAGCGAGTGGCCTGACCAGCAAACTTGTACCCGCATGACTCCGGTAGTCTTAGGTGCCCGGCTAGAAATAGTCGCTCTGGGTGTCGCCGGCGCGCACTATATCAAGACACGTGACGGCCATGCCACATGGGAGCTTTACGGTCGCTATGACGCGCTATCGCGAGCGCTCAAGGCAGCCCCGGCCAAAGACGTGACATTTGTAGCGCTGAACCCGGACAGGGACCACGAGTTTCTGCTTGTCCTTCGCAACAAAATTGTCGTCATGCATTTGCCAGAGCACATAGTGTTAGCAGTGCGCGGGCATCTTGAGAGCAGGAAATACACATGTGTTGTGCTTGCAGGGCGTGATGGCGACTTTGCAATTCCAGAGGGGTTGTCGTGGGAGAAAGTTCTAGAGTACACACATGCAGTGGTGGCAATAAGCTCAGAGTGTGCAGTGATGTGATGTGATGTGATATGATATAAGCTGGAAGTGTGAGAGGAGTCGTGCTATGTACATTGTCATGTTAATTGGGTAAATAAGGGTTATATTGGATATTTGGATAGGGTTAATCGGGAAACGACAGTCACGATGAAAGTATTATTTTTGACCGTCATTTTTCTTTGACAGGTCGCTGACCACAAGACACATGAACAGCGCACATAGACGATACAAAGGGACTGACTGACTGTTTTGTATACAGGAACTTTTTTTTTTTTTTTTTACTTTTTCCTTGATCTTTTTGTTAGTGCATGGTTAGACAAACCCAAACCGAATGACAAGCAGGTAGATTGCCTGTTTGTATGGTTCCCTATTTTGTCCCGTTGTTCGTGGCGGCATATTATGCCGAGAAAGAAGCCGTGAAGGACAAAGGATGAAAAAAAAAAAAAAAAAAAAAAGAAAGAAAAAAAAATAGCAACGCAAAAAGAAAGTTGGGATGAAGGAGACTGAATGAGAATGCAAAGGGAGACAGACAGACAGGCGGCTTGAAATTCTCCAGGGCTTGGCGGCATATGCATGCACGCTATAAATGTAGGATAGAGCTGAGCTGAGAAGAAGGGGCGGGCGGGAGGAGGCAGAGAGAAGTAAAAGTTGGTTGCATTGTCTGCCAAGAAGCAGGTGATCGAGCAAGCAAGAAGGCCAGAATGAGAGCACCAGGAACAGTAGGGAGAGGAGGGCGAATAACGAAGAGTGTGAGTGTATGCATATTCATTCTGGCGTGCTTGGCTTGGCTTGATGCTAAGCTTCACGGCTAAAAAGGCTTGGTTTTTAGCAGGGACATGGCAGAGCGGGGCATCAGCGGGAGCGGCCAATCGGAATACAGGGAATGCTGGGCCTAGACTTATTTTCTTTCTCTTGCTGGGAGGAGGCAATCTCAGTGTAGTATGCAGTAACACTATGGCATTGATGGATGATGTGCAGACGAGAGCGTTTGACAGTGGGATGCCGGTCTTGATTTCTTGGCCTGCTCTGGGCCTGTGGATCTTGGGATGTAGAGTGATGATGATGATAATGTAGAGGGGAGGGGAACACTGGCAACGACAGAGACACATGTATGCCGTAGATTGCTGGCATGTGTGACGTCTTTTAAGAGAGGAGAGGCATCAACACCATGTATGAGCATATTCGGCACGTTTCACGAACAAGGAGGAGAGGGAGGGGGGGGGGGGGGAAGGAGAGTCAGAAACAAGAGGGCGAGAATACGTAAGAAGAGACACAGAGACAACGGTAAATCGAGGGAGGATAGGTGCGTGCTTGGTGGAGGCTGTTCAGCTTGGCCGTTCTTCTCCTGCCCTCCAAGCTTTGGAAAGATACATCAAACATTGACGATCACGTAGCGTCTAGAGGTCGACCGTGCAAGTGCCTCTCTTCTGCGCCAGGTCTTTTCGACAGGCTGGAATAGGTTAGGTTAGTGGTGGTTAGAGATGCTGAGATAGTGTTACGCAGCTGGGTAGTGCGTAGTATAAGGGGGGCTCCCCACATGCTCCACTCAGGGAGCCCAGGGACTGACATGCTGCTATGCTAGCCAGGGGCCTCTAGGGGCGCCCCTTCCCGCTGCTTTAGGGGTCAGGCTGCTGTAACTTGGCTGCCACAGGCTCTTGCGGCGCTGCTGGGACAGTCACTAGAGACCCGGAGGTAAGCAATAAGGTGTGGCCTAAGCTTTTGGCTTTTTTGGCTTTTTTTTTTTTTGGCTTTTTTGGCTTTTTTGGCTTTTTTGGCTTTTTTGGCTTTTTTGGCTTTTTGGCTTTGGTCGTGGCTCTGACTTTGGCTTTGGCTTTGGTAGCTTTACGTTCCTGGCTGGCTGCTTGGGTGCGCTTATGCAATGGGGGGGGGTGAGAGAAACAGGTGGGATTTGCATTTTGTTCATGGGTTGTTCGAGGTATGTATGAGCCTACGATATGAAATGCTAGGAGCATAGAGGACAGGACTTCTGACTTCTGGGCTATGAACGACATAGCTGAGAGATGAGCGGCCGATAGAATGAGAAGGAAGGAAGGAAGGAAGGATGGAAGGCGAGGCATGCCGGTGAGAATAAAACACCCACAGCAGAAAACAGTGGTGACGGTCTGTGCGGCTCGGGGGGAGGAGGAGAGGGGGAGGGCCCTGCATTCTCTTGTTTTAAGTGCATGGCCCCAGCGTAGAAGGACAGAGGAAGGGACATTGAGGGGGACAGCGGAATGGGGGCACAGCACAGGATTGGTGGGCGAAGGGGGAGGAGAGGAGAAAACGTGGAACTTGGAGATGGGAGCCATGCTCTCTCTGGTGCTGTGATGAGAAACACACACACATGATTTGAAAATTGGCGAAACTTCATGATCTATCTATGTAGCAGTTTGTATTATTGTGTAGGATTTTCCACGAACGCATCGCGTGGTTTGTTCTGATATTCTGGCCACGCTGCTTGCTCTCTTCGTCGCAAAGTACAGAGCACCTAGGCCCTGTGCGCATCTTTTCCTCCCCCTTTTATCGCGCCCCCACCCCCAAAAACAGAGCCAAAACAAAATTTCAGGCCCTGTATTTGCCTTTCGCCTCTGTGTACACGGCAAATACAGGCTCTTGTGCTGCAAACTCGATCTCGATTTTAATTGATGTCTTCTGAGATTTAATTAGGCTCGATTATTTGTGATTATTTTGTTTTGTTTTATTTTATTCATTTTCTTTTCTTTTGACTTCAATTTTATTTTAATTTCTTTTTAATTTATTCTACTTTTTTTTTCTTTTTTTTTTTTTTTTTTTTTTTTTTTTTCCATACCTAAACAACGCCACTGTTTTCTTCTTTTTCCACTTCTGTCTTGCCTGTATTATCTCACCATCGTCATCGTCTGTTTTCGTCTGTGTCTGCATTTGCTGCTCTGTGCTCTCTCTGTGCTCTCTCTGTGCTCTCTCTGTGCTCTCTCTGTGCTTTGTGCTTCGCTTAGCTGCTTCTTCCCTACACCCTCACATCTCACATGACTGCTGAATTACCGCTTCCCATCGCCGTAAGCCGCCTCCTCCTCGACCGTAGCGCAGCGCCCTGGCTCAACTCGTAGTGTCCATTCTAAAAAGGACTAGCAGCCAATCGACCGAATCATTCTGTCCGTCTATCCTATCTCTTCCTTGATCGCGACATCATCCACAGCCCACACCACACACTCTGCTATCTGCTATCTGCCTCTGACTCAACTCAACTCAGCTCAGCTCAGCTCAGCTCAACATCGACCGATCCAAGAGAGTCGCCCCTCCCGCTCGTCTGCCCGTTCGTCTCTCCGAAATCCATAATCTGAAAATTTGGACTCGAACGGACTCTCATTTGTTTTTCTACTGCATATTCTGATCGTCCCGATTTTCCGTCCTCTTTTGGCTAAACCTTTTTTTTTTATTTTTTTATTTTTTTTTATCTCTCAAATTCGTTTTCACTCAATCCGTCGTCCTCTCTGACCTCCTCCGACCCCTACTTTTAGCCTGCTCCATGCTTTGTCTGTCTGTCCTCTCTCCCACACAATAAACGCAAGAAAACACCGCCCCCAAATTATCCAAACCATCAGCTTTCCACAGCGCTTTCCTTCCGTCTCGCCTCTTCGTCTCTTCGTCTCTATCTCTGTCTTTGCATCTGCGTCTGTGTCTGTATCTGTCTCTATCTATTTTTTTTCCTGCCTCATGGCGGTCCTTTGACGTCTCGTCTTTTTTTTTCCTTTTTTTTTTCTCTCTTTTTCCTGTATTCTTATAATCGACCCCTTTAGAGATCGCCTGCCTGTGTGTCGCGCTCCAGACACTACTGCACGATACCAGCAACGACAATAAAAAAAATCTTCCTCCGATATTCGTCGTCTCTCCGCGATCCTCACCACATCCAGATCCGCCATGGCCTCATTACATCCAATATCCGGCCTCGGCCGTGGTCTCAACTATCCTACTGCGGTCGCCGCCACTGTCGATTGCTCACAGCCAATTCTCTTCCAAAACAATATCCTCTCATATGCTCACGGCGGAATAATACGAAATCTTGGCCGAGCTGCCTCATATGTCCTCGAATGCTCAAGTCCTCATATTCACAGCCCCTCCCGCGTCAACCCTCTTCGACCACGATCGACAGTCGACCCAAGTACCGTCACAATACCATCTAGTACTGACATGAACGATCCTTTCTACGCCTCTAAATTCCCTGTAATGTACGCTCTTGCCGCGACAACAGTAACAGCCTACATGCTCGTCATAATGCTCTTTATAACACCACGATCATTCCTTGATGGAGGTATCGTATATCTAGGCCGTCGCGGTGGATTCACCTCTGGCTCAACAGGCGGCATAAATATTGGCGGCCGGCCATGGCTACAAAAAGTCGCCGCAATCTCTGTCGCCATTTCTCTCACCATTGCCTCCAGTAGCACTTTCGATGTTGCACAGCGCCAGTACGAAGTCGGCGTTCTCAACACTAAGCAGCTTCAGTTTGAGGTCATGGACGGCACTGAACTCAAAGTCATTCGTCTCATTTCAGACACATTTCTCTGGCTTGCCCAGGCCCAAACCCTCATCCGCCTCTTTCCCCGGCACCGCGAAAAAGTTATCATCAAGTGGACTGCCTTTGCCCTCATCATCCTGGACGTTATCTTCAGTGCCCTCGACAGTTTCAAGTACAACAGCACCGCTTCCTCAAGAACACATCCGAGGACCTTTGTCGACGCCATCCCTGCTCTCAGCTACCTCTTCCAATTGTCGCTTGGCCTCCTATATGCCGCATGGGTAATTTACTACGCCATCATGAAAAAACGTTATTCCTTCTACCACCCGCTCATGAAAAACATGATACTCATGGCCATGATGTCCTTGGTCTCTATTCTTATACCCGTCGTCTTCTTCATCATGGACATTGTCAACCCCGAGTTTACCGGGTGGGGCGACTATGTCCGTTGGGTTGGAGCTGCTGCTGCTAGTGTGGTAGTTTGGGAATGGGTGGAGCGTATTGAAGCGCTGGAACGTGAAGAAAAGAAGGACGGCATTCTTGGTCGCGAAGTCTTCGATGGCGATGAAATGCTGGATTCTTCTAGCTCTGTCTACCGTAGAAAACGGTCTAGCGGAACCGACGATGACAGCAGCGAAAAGCGCCTTCCCAATACTAGGACACAACAGACTTGGTCGTCTGCTTTGCGGAGCCAGCGCAGGCTCAGACGCCTCTCAAGGAGACACGATGAGCCGCCGACCACGACTGTTCCAGCACCACATCGAGATATTCCATTGGGCGACTCGCCCTGGCTCCAAAGACCGCCTGTTGCTGTGACTCCTATTAGTAGAACGGACACGACAAGTGTTAGTAGCACTGTCTACACCGTTCGCCGACCTCACCAGTCGGAAACTCCTATGGAGCGGGTAGCTGAAGATGGGTCTCCTTCGCGCGGAACTAGTCCTACAAGAAGCCAGTCGACGGTTGATGACCAACACCCTCCTGCATTGCCCACAATTAATACTAATCCTGGTGCTGGTGCCAAGGAAACCACTGCAACAATTACTACTACCCACACCTCATCTAATAGCCAGAGTCTTCGCCTCCGTGATACATCGCCCACGATTCCTACCGAACCTCAATCGACCACTGCTACCGACCTCGAAGCCAATAACTCGGACAGTTTCACCGAGGGCCGTCGCCGCCGCTGGCTTGCCATGCCTAGCTTCAACGACCTTGCGACGCCTATCCTAAGCCGTAGCTCTGCCCAAGACAGTAGTAATGTCCAAGTCTTCAACAATCGTACTGAAGAAACCCGCCCTTCACATGGTGCTCATGATGACATTGGCCGGTGGGATATTCGCGGCCGTTTCGAAGAATTTGCAGTTTCACAGGCTGAGAAAATCCGCGAACGCTTCCGCCCACAAAACAATTTCGAGGAGCTGCCAACATTTGATATTCCCGCACCCCAGCGCATGGGCGAACCTCTTAAACAGTTGCTCGAGGAAGAGGAGCAACAGCAACAGCAACAGGGTGACCGCAGACGTAGCCGTCGTCCTGTATACTCTCTCTTCAGAGCTAGCTCTGGCCTGGGAATTCAGCAACAGCTTAATGGCTCAGACGTCCTAGGTCGGAGCGTTTCAGTCACCGATCACGCCAACCCCAATTCCCAGGCGGTTCATTCATTGGGAAGCGCGATGTCGCCAGGTGCTTACGAGCGCTTGAATAGCTCAAGCTCCGCGATGAGTGGGATGCGACAGGAGGCACCGCCAATGTGGCCTGGTGTACAACCGCGTGTTGAGGCCGATGACAGCGCGTCTGGACCGTCGTCGTCGGCAGGCGTGACTCGGCGGTAGATGTGCCTGGATCGCTGGCTCCGTTCCGCCTTTTGTTTGATATTTCTTTTTTGTTTTCTATTTCCATTTCTTGGGTGGCTTGTCTATACCCTTGTTCTCTAACCTCTGCCACATCATTATTGTCTTTTTTCTCCAGGATATTCCTGTTTTCATCTAGCGTGGCGTTGATTCTGGTCCTGATATATATATTTCTTGGATCTGGGAAGGGGGGGAAGGGGGGATTTGTTTCATTTGCTTCCGGGGGTTCTCTTCTTTTCTTCTCATGCCAATTTTTTTTCTGTTTCTATCATATTGTCCTGTACAGCACAGGATGTATAGCATGTATACATGGGCTTCGTTAAAAGACCGAGCCTTTCGACTTTTCTTTTTTTTTTCTTTTTCAAACATTTAAGAGGGGAATATTCCCGGGGATCTTTTTTCTTGGGTGCGATTTGGGCTTCGGGGTTGTTATTCATATATACCTTTTGCAGGTTTTTCTTTTGTTATTATATATACCCTATCTTGCTGCTCGCGTTTATCGTCAACAGCGGCTTTCGCATGGTGTTTTTGCGTATTCGCAAATGCCAGCGAGAAACACAATGAATACACCAAAGACACATGCACGAAATGCGTGGTCTGGAATTTAAACATTCAAAGAGACTGGAATCAGCGGGACAAGAATTGATGGGGGGGGGGGGCAGGGGGCAGGGGACAACGGTGAGAAAACAAGAACGTGGAGGAGCGGCTTCGTTGTCTGCGCGTCTTTGTTGTACGTACATGCAGGAGAGCATGAGCATGCATGAACGGCAAGGTCAGTTGTGCTCTCAGCCGGTTGGACAGAGGTACAGAGAGAGAGATTGCCACAAAGTCGCAAGTTCGCAATATGCAACGAGTGGAAATGGATCTGTCTAGGCCGAAACATCCAAGACTACAGCTCAGCATCTCCATCGATGGCTGTACGTCTAGGCCCATATATATATATGCTGGTAGAACCCTCAGCTCGGTACCGAGGAAACGGCCTCGACTTGCTCCTCCTTTTTCTAGATCCCGAATAATCCAAAGGAACTAGAGGGGAGGGCTCATCATCACTACTACATCAGCACACAAACAAGGCATCTCACCTAGATAGGTCTAGCCTAACCTGCCTGTCTAGCTTCAAATCCACAAGGCGATATTTGGCCCATTTTGGGCTGCACAACAGGCACAACAGGCGTAGTATGTACAACGAATCAACGAAAAGACCAGATCCATATTGGCATGTCACAAGACCCGTTCTCGGCCAGCTTGGTTTATCCTTTTCATCCATATGTACATGGTTAAGAACAACAATTGCATGTGGTCTCAAAGTAGCGGTGGGAGGCAGATGCCGTGTTATTATCGATTGGGCACCCAGCTGTACATATATATATAAACTAAAAGGAAATACAACAGTCACATACACGATTGTAGTCTCTCTACCTTGGTCCTGCACTGCACTAAGCTCCCCAGGAGGCTATGTTGGCTACTCTAGTAACCTCATTTTCTTTCGTCAACGGCCTAGTGTTTTCTACTCTGTCTTCTATTCTATCGTCACCATTTGTTGGCATTGGCTATTTATATATACCCACTCTCACTTTCTTATTGCATCTCACCTTTCATGGTAATGTTACTACTATCACCAGCGCCACATCTCCTCCGTCTTATATATATATATATATCCCTACCAATTGTTTCTACTTCTTGCTCGGCCTATATAAAGCATCAACACTAAACGCCTCTACCCACCAGCCATGGACATCTGTTCACGATGCTTGGGCGACATATGGGTATGTACCTATCCTATGTTCCCAGATTCTTCTTTCGGCAACGAGGCAATTACCTCTCCGTGATCCGTAACCGTACCTGCCATCACACGGGGAAATCTCTGGGAGATTTTTGGAAGTTTTGGGGAAGTTTTGGCGCGCACAATTCACACAATTCACACAAAATAAAAAAAATAAAAAGAGATTTCTGCGTGTATCCATCGCTATCCATCAGCTACTAATTCCTGTCATAGATCCCACACCAAGCGGCATTCAGCCAGGACTGTATCCCATTGCTGAGCTCCCTTCCCACAGCGCTCACCTTCGCGGCTCTGGCGGCTCTTTCGTTGCGCCGTGTGTGGAAATCCCGACCCGTATGGATGCGTAATTTCGCCGCCGAGAACTTTGACTATGATCGAAGAGTGCTTCAAGAATCGGCGCCGTCATGGGCGCCGTCATCTCCACACATTTGCAGCAGGCCGCGCTTCAGCACTAAATGGTTGATGTGCTTGGTCTCCTTGCTTGGCGCTGGGCTGTCTCTCGGCTTGTTCCTGCATCACCACATCGTCGTTTTCATGGTTAGCTTGGTACCCATGGTCAGTTCGCTCTATATACACAGATCTAATGTTGCCAGGTCCAGTCACTAACCCTCTCTAGATTATCACTGCTGCTTGGGCTGCGTCTTTACCACATAACTACTCCCTTCCTGTCGGCCTGCTCGTCATCCAGGCCGGTCTCTTTGCTATTCAGTTAGCCATATTGCTAGGAATGCCTGTAGACTACCAGACCCGGAATCTGGTTGTTAGCTGGCTCTTCAACATGCTGCCTTCTTTTTGCTTGCTCGTACACCTGCTTCGAGTGCCACTCCGTCCCCGTTGGGCTTCGGCCGATGGCATCGCTGCGCCCTTTGAGCCACCGTCTAATGAGAAGCGCAGTCCCGAGGATAACTTCACCATGTGGCAATGGATGAGTGTGCGCTGGATGAACCCATTGATTTCTCTTGGGAACGCGCGTCAGCTGAACAGCGATGATGTCTGGAAACTGCCTCTTGAGTTCCAGCACGCTAGGCTTCACGCGTGTTTTGCAAATCTCCAGGGAAGCATTGTCGTGCGACTCTTAAAGGCCAATGGCCCCGACTTGGCAATAACTACTTTCCTGGCCATTTTAGAAACAGGCTTGTCATTTAGCGCTGTTGTTTTTTTGAGGTTGTTGCTAGGGGCTCTCGGTGCTGAACCCAATGTATCACCAAGTGACTCGTCCGTCTATGGGGGGAATATACGTACGGCAATTGTCTATGCTATTCTTATTCTCATTGCAAATGTAGCCTGTGCTCAGTCAGAGCTCTTCTCTCTCTGGTTCTGTCGACGCGCCTACGAACGCTCGCGGGGCGAGATGATCACAATGATATATGAAAAGACCCTCAACCGCAAAGCCTTCACTTTTCCTGGCAACAAGACTGATGATGATGGCAACCACAAAGCAGCCGATGCAGACCAAAAACAAAAGGTGGACCAAAATTCGCCTGCTTCAACAGGCAAGATCTTGAACTTGATGCGCAACGATGTTTATGAAATCTCGCAGCGACTCTGGGAGTTCCCCGAGATCATCACATTCCCCTTGAATCTGATCATTTCTACTACGTTGATCTGGAAGTTGCTAGGTCCGTCTTCTCTTGTGGGCATTCTTGTACTGATTGCCGCTCAATGCTTCAACGCTTTGCTTCTCAAGACCATTTACTCTTGGGAACATATCCGTCGGGGTATCAGCGACACTAAGCTGCAACTTGTCTCGCAGTTTATCGAGTCTTTGCGTCACTTACGCTGGTACGATTGGCAAGACAGCCGGCTTGCCCAGATTCTAGAGGTTCGCGAAAAGGAGCTTCGCTTTCGTGTGTGGAACGGTCTTTTGATGAAGCTAATCACAATGACAAACCGCGCCGCAGCATACACATTCCCTGTTGTTGCATTTTGGGCGTACACGGTTGTTGGAGGCAACAAGCTCACTGTTGACCTTGCCTTCCCTGCTTTGAGTTTGTTTACTATTCTCCAGTCCAGTCTGCGCCAGCTTCCTGATCTCATTACCACTATGCTAAATGCTGCAGTGGCCATGGGGAGAATTGAACGGTTCATGGCTGAGCCTGATCGCGAGACTATTGGCGGCAGTACACATGCCCAAATCGACATCAATAAACCTGCAGTTCTTGAAATCAAGGATTCTTGTTTTTCCTGGCCAGGAAGCGCAGTCAGCGTTCTCGAGGATGTCAACGTCTTGTGCTCCAGTGGATTGACTGCGGTTTACGGAAGAGTTGGTAGTGGCAAGAGTGCTCTCATGCATGCGCTTCTTGGCGAACTTGACCGCCATGTTGGCTCGGTGTCTGTGCCCAACGAGATGATGGCGTATTGCGCGCAAATACCCTGGCTACAAAGTATGTCAATTCGTGACAACATTCTGTTTTGCGCTCCATTTGATGAAAAACGATACCGCCTTGTTTTGGATGCTTGCTGCCTGCTACCTGATCTTGCTAGCTTCAAGGCAGGTGACTTGTCCTCCATCGGCGAGAATGGCATTGGGCTCTCAGGTGGGCAAAAGGCTCGTGTGGCCCTTGCCAGGGCTGTATACAGTAACGCGAGGATTTTGCTACTTGATGATCCTATAGCAGCTCTAGACCACCAAACAGCCGAGAGTATTATGCAGAGACTATTCAGTACATCGAACCTGATGAAGAATCGTACTGTGGTGATTGCTACCCATCGTGTTGATATAGTCAAGCCGTATGCCACGCAGGAGCTAGAGATTATTGATGGCAAGGTAGTTGAGTACGTTTCGATGCCTGTGTCTGCAACAGAATATCCTACCACCTCTAGCGACTCTTCAATCATGGGTAAATCGCTAGTTCAATCGTCGTCATCTAGCACGCATGAAGACAGCGATGATAGCGCGGAGGAAGACCGTTTCAAGGATGCCATTCCCGACAAGTTTATTGAAGAAGAACATCGCACGCATGGCTCGGTCGTGAGCACAGTGTATTGGCGGTACATCAAGGCAGGGAAGTTATACTGGTGGTTAGCCATTATTGTAGGATTCCTGACATACCGCAGTGTGAATGTCCTATACTACTACTTTCTGAAGATCTGGGGTGAGGGCTACAGACTTTCTCAAAACCTACAGCTTCATGCCTTTTATCACACCAGCTCCATCAACTCGCAAATCCTGAATCTCCCAGACGCCCGGTCTCTTCTTGAACAGTACATGAATCTACCCTCGCCCGAGGACAATGTTAAGCCTTGGCTGTTCTGGTTTGCGATTCTTTCTCTTATCATGGTCATTGCACAGGTGATTCCGGATCTTGTTCTTCTAGCCCTGTCTTATACAGCGGGTCGGACCATTTTCCGCCAGGCTATGCACCGCATCTCCACATCAACCTTCCGGTTTCTTGACGTAACACCAGTTGGACGGCTAATGAACCGAGTGACCTCGGACATGAGTAGCGTTGACGGCTCCGTAGCGGCCAATATATTCTACTGCGTATGGCATGGCGTCACGTGGACTTCGGCCATGTTTGTTATTGCCATGACGGCACCAGCATTCTTGGTACTCGCTATCATAATGACTGTTATTTTTGTCCTAGTCTTCCTAAGCTTCCTTTCATGTTCGCAGTCACTTCGACGTCTAGAAATGGTGTCGCTCTCCCCTCTAATGAGCAACTTTGGAACACTTGTGGAGGGTCTGATCACAGTACGGGCGTTCCATACACAAAGCCACTTTCGTGACGCCAACATCAAGACTACAGATGCTTTCCAGCAGATGGATCACTTTTACTGGTCTCTGCAGGGTTGGCTTCAAAGCCGATTTGATACAATGTCCGCTGTAGCGACCTTTGCCCTGACACTTGCTGCTATTTTAGGATCGCACGGCTCAGGCACTGTAGGCTTTGTCCTGGCTGCGGCATCTAATTTCGTCAGTACAACTCACGTGCTGTGTCGAAGATATGGCCAACTACAGATGGAGTTTGTCTCTGTAGAGCGTGTCATTGAGCTTCTAGATCTAGACCAAGAGGCCCAAGGCGATATTAAACCGGGGCCAGAGTGGCCGTCGCCGACCGACGACGTGGTCTTTGATAATGTCACGCTGAGGTATGCCCCTCACCTGGAGCCAAGTCTACAGAACATTTCGATGCGAGTGCCTGCTGGGTCGACTGTTGCTGTTACAGGCCGTACTGGGTCTGGAAAGAGTACCTTGGCGTTAGCGCTTCTTGCGACCCTAGCCCCGGAGCTTGCGGCACCATACTCAGATACTGAGCCAGAGACAGCAACTTCTTCTTTACTAGATACTACTATTGCCGAGTCGGAAGCATGCCAGGTGCCCTCAAGTCCTGGATCAATTTGGATTGGTGATGTCGACCTGTCTCGCGTAGACAAGCATATTCTCCGCCAGCGAATCTCGTTTGTCGCCCAGGACCCAGTCCTTTTCCCGGGCACCCTACGTGACAATCTCGACCCTGCTAACAAGTATAGTGATGCCGAATGCGAGGCAATTCTCGAACGCGTCATGCGCGGCTCGGGCTCGTTCTCACTATCATCGCCGGTGGATGGTGGGGGCAAGAACATGAGTCAAGGCCAACGTCAGCTCATCGGACTCGGGCGTGCGGTGCTACGCCACAGCCCAATTGTCATCCTAGATGAGGCTACGGCATCGATTGATATGGAGACAGCGCTTTACATTCAGAATGTGCTGCGCGAGGAACTGCGGAGCAGCACAGTGTTTACAATTGCGCATCGCGTGGAGGCTGTTAGGGATGCAGACTTTTTGGTGGTCATGGATAAGGGCCGGTTGGCGTACGCGGGCCCGCCACTAGCACAAGCAACGACGGCGAGAGGGGTAGCAACGGCAACGACAGCAGCAGAAGCAGAAGGAGAAGGAGCAGCGGTGGTAGAAACGGACTGATGGACTATATAAACTACTTGAAGTCGAAGGAGAGTAATAGGGAAGGGGATGACGTAAGTAGATATGGATATATTTGTATGTACACATGGTGGATTTATTGAGTTTGGTAGACAAAATAGATGTGTCAACAGGGGCATAGATATATAAACAGCCAGTTCGCGCAAATTCGCAAATTCGCAAAAATCCCAGGCGTCATTTAGTAAATGAATCGCTTGTTCTTGGCCGCGTTGTTTCAGCAGCCGATCGATCGTCTTTGTGTGTGTTTTTGTCTATAGCAGTAACACTAACAGTAACAGTTTATACATACACTGAATGCAATGCTTCCTCCCAGCGCCCCAGCCCCCCATCCTATCCTGACCTAACCCTAACCCCATGCCCGAGTTAGAGTTAGAGTGGGGCTTCATTTTGTATATGTTGCAATTCTCTCTGGTTAAATGATCGACTGGTAGGTAGGTAGCATGACTATAGAACTTGTTGTATTGTATCACTGCGTGATTCTGAAATAAACAAACAAAAAAAAAA
The DNA here is from genome assembly GCA_002742255.2 of Ceratocystis albifundus. NCBI lineage: Eukaryota > Fungi > Ascomycota > Sordariomycetes > Microascales > Ceratocystidaceae > Ceratocystis > Ceratocystis albifundus. Next base: position 554,773 of record MAOA02000038.1, read on the forward strand.
AAAAGAAAAGAAAAGGATAATGAATGGGGGAAAAATTAAAAATAAGAAAACATGAATTTTTTTTTTTTTTTTTTTTTTCGTATCTCTTGAGTTTACAAACTCACCTATTTTCATTGCCTCTCTTACTTTATTCGTACCCGCTCCGCTCTAAACTCCTCTCTCTTCCACCTGTGTTTATTTGGGGGGGAGGCTTTTTTTTTTTTTTTTTTTTTTTTTTTCTTCTTTTTTTTTTTATCCGTGGGTTTTCTTTCTGCCTCTCGGCTGGCTCACCTCACTCAGTCAGCCTTGCAGTTTGCAGCAGCTTACCTTCATTCATCTCTTGTTTTGACAACCCAGCCCCAAAATTGCTCGTATTTCCACCAATTAAAAACTATCCTCCGATTTAATAATCGGCTAGGCTTTTCGCACTTTGAAGCTTTTGTGATAAGCTCTCTGAGTTCTCTTTTAAACTCCCCCTCCCCGTTAAGCGACTATGTCGATGCGCGCTGGAGCTGCCACTACTGCTCCTGCCCGCTCACCTGTGCGAAACCGCGCCACGTCTATTACTACATCAACCACGGCTGTCACCGGAAATAACAAGATCACTAAGCCCGGCCCGCCGGCCCGTCGTCACCCCCACTCCCACCCTCACACGCACGGGCGGCCATCGCCGCTGCTTGAAGACACGTTGGAGCGTATCGCCAACGGCGAGGACGGCCTGGACGACACCGTCAACGTGAACGTGTCTGTGTCCACTACCGCACCAACCGACCCCGCCTCGATTACCGCCACGGCCGGCATTGATGCTAGCGCTGCCCTAGTCCATCACGAGCAACAACAACAACAGCAGCACCAGCACCAGCAGGCTCAGGCCCAGCAGCAACACCAAGATCAAGCCCAACATCATCAACAGCATCAGCACCAACACCACGATTTAGCCGCTGTTGCTGCCGACGCGGCTGATACTCAACGCCAGCTGCAAAACCTCAGCGCTGCTGCCAATCTACTCGCCAACTCTGCCAACGACCCAACTATCCATCCCGAACTGCAGCGCCTCAGTGCTGTTGATAACCAGTCAGCTATTGCCACTGCTGCGCGCACTCTCGATCAGGCCGTGCAAGACCAACTACAGGATATGCAGACCGACAGTAGCATTGGTGCTGCTGCTGCAGCCAGTCTCGTCATGGACACGACATCGGGCTCAACCAACGAGAACAATTTTGAGACCGCTGAGATCCTTGCTCGCGCCAGCGGATACACTAATCTGGATATTGAAAGTGCGGCAAGCACACTGAGCAAGCGTCTGGCACCGCAGCCAGGCCGCAGAATTGCAGTCCAACGCCGCCAGGACCAGACTTTGAATCTGGGACGCCGCAGTAATGTCGAAGCTTTGTTGGCACACATCGCTGGTAATGAGGCGGCTAGCGCCTGCAAGAACTGCCACAAGGGCCATGGCCCGTGGAATACATGTGTTGTGGTTGAAGGCCAGATGTGTGGTAGCTGTGCCAACTGCTGGTACAATGCGAGTGGTTCGCGCTGTTCATTTCACGGTGAGTAAAGACGGCGTCTGTTTTGTCCTAATCAGAATTGCTAATTTCTCTTTCTTTTTTTTTCGTTTCCTCTCTTTGTCACAGAGACCAACAACCCTCAAGCTCATCAGCCCGCTTTGCACAACAATCGCGCGTCTGCTTTTCACAACCAAGTCGCGGCCTCACGTCTCTCGCAAACCTCACAAGGCCTGCTCCTGCAGCCTAATGCAGCATTTGCCGCGACGTCGGCCACACAGGCTCAGGGCATAGTAGGAGCAGATTTTGCAGCCCTACACTCAGGGCTTGATGACGAGGCTACGACATTAGTTGAAAAGGCGTTCCGCGAGGTACGTGAGGGCTCGGCACGCGCACGGCACCTGCTGGCCATTGACGCAGCGGCTAAGCAGTTAGCACTGCGTATGCACGAGTATGATGTATTCCTACAAACGCCCGAAGGTGCTCAAATGCGACAGGAAGAGTTGGAATCTCTTCGTTCACCGGACCCAGCGTCGATGAATATGTAGAGGGAGCAGAAAGGGCTTGGCTAACTCTATTATGTGTGTCAATTTCATGGATTCAGTTTTCGTTTCGTTTCGGGATCGTTATCAAATAGTGATGTTCCTCTGACTATATATGTCTGCATACATCGTTTCGTATTGCTGTTTTTTTGGTGTTTCTGTGCTATCAACATGCCACAATCGTTGTAGTTATCGTTGTGACCACCACCATCGGTTCACAAGCCTAACAGATGTGAGCGTATTTCGAGCATCGTGTCTTAAGGTTCTGGGTCTCTGGTTATCGTATAAAATCAACACAACAAGCACGCTTTGCTTTCCTCGTTGGTAACCAACAAAAAAAAGGGGGAAGGTAGGGGGAGAGATGGGCGATGGGCGATAGAGGATGGGAGGAAAATTAAAGGAAAGAAAAATTCCAAACCCCGCCTTCAATTCTCGTAAGAACAAAAACGATCAGGCACTGACTACGCTTTGTCGCCAGCTGTAGACAAACGTCTACCGATCGACGCCGGCCGGCATGTCATGACAGCTGCCGGCGGCTGGTTGGAAGCAACCCGGCAGACAGCAGGAGGAAATCGGAAAGATGGATCGCTGGAGCGGAACAAGGAAGGGGTGGGGGAAGGCGGCGGCGGCTAAACGGGAAGGCGTGGAGGATTCGGGGACTACACGGGCGACGGGTTGTCATCAGCCGGGTCCGACATCACGGGATTTTTGTACACGATCAGGCTACGAAAGCAAGCTGCTGCAGCTGCACTCGGCTGGCACATTGTTACCAGCAGCTGCCAGCTTCCCTCCCGCATGACAAGACATGCCTATTCACCTCATCTCCTGCCTACATATTTTGATTTTTCTGTCCCCACCTAACAAAATACCTTCATATCTGGACTGAGGCTTGGGCTTGGGATTGGACAGACCTCCTCTCCTCCACATGCATATCAGGAACAACAGCGTTGCAATAGACCCTGCATTTGACAGGCAGTTGGTTAAGACCGGAGTCTTCTTGATATAACCTCAAAGTGGGGAGGGGCAAATAGATAGATACGACGATAGAATCACATACCAACATGGAAGAGAGCAGATCAAAAAGTAAATATAGAGAGAGGCCGGATTCTACCTTGGTTCCTCTAAGCAGACAGAACAACGGGTGATGCAAATTTAGAGACTGTCTTCAATATATGCCATTTACATACCTACCATGTACACACACGCACGCATAACTTCTTCAACAAATACATCGTTTAAATTGACGATATGGAAAAAAAGAAAAAAAAAAAGATATCAGCAACGTTGACAAAAACATTTTCTCGTTCCATCTTCTCTTTCTTGACTTAAAAAAGAAAGACACTAAACAAGATATTAAAAGGAAAAAAAAAAAGAAAGGCAGACGAAACAACAGCAGCAAAAAACATCAAGCAGAACAATCAAAAAAAAAAAACACAAATAGACGAGCAGTGACGGGGAAAGAGGTGAAAAGAAAGGAAAAAAGAGACAAACGTTCGTCTTTTCATACAGAGAGGACCTTCCATTACTACTTGGATCAGCTCTTCATGCCCAACCAAGGAAAAAGAAGAGGGGGAAAGGATAGCGCCCGAAAGGCAACGCCAGGGTGGAATACAACGGGAAAGGTAGAAGAAGATGAGGAAGCAGGATAAGACGAACCCAAAAATCAGGCAAGCTAACCCTGGTCTAGACAGGTTTTACAGCGCAATGTCGGATAAATAGAATCAGGGTCTATCCACCTGGCTTCAGTTGGTGAGATGAAAATCGCAAAGGAAATGCGGGATAAGAAATCATAGAAGAGGTCAGGTTCAGTTGGGTATTGATGGTATGGAAAATGGACAAGAGTAGAGGAAAAAATAACAAAAGAAAAGAAAGAGAACCACGATACTCGATTAAGGGGAAGAACAGAAGAAGAAAAAGGAAAAAGAAAAGAGAAAATAAAAAGGAAAAAGCAACCAGTGCGCCCCCGTGCGTGTATATGACATGACAACTGCATGATAAAATGGTCTAAATGAGACCACACAAACGCAGATTTTCCTGGATGATAATGTCTATAGTAACGGTGTTAGAACTTATCACAATATAAAGAGGATAAAATGCGGGGGACAACTTACCGTTCACTGCTGCCATGACAAAGCGTATTTGGGTCGTATCCGTGGCACAAGTGAAATGAGTGTAAATCTGCTTAGTTTCGTGTTGGTTCAAGCTGACGAAACGGTTGAGGATGTAATCGCAAGCGGCGGCATAATCATCGCCGCCCTCGTAGTCGGGGAAGTAGTTCTTCATTGGGCTAATGGGTAGCTTCTCCTTGAAGCGATCAATCTTGTTAAGGAACAAAATGATGGAGGTCTTGATGAACCATCTAGAGTTGCAGATTGAGTCGAAAAGTGTCAAGGCTTCCTGCATACGGTTGACTGTTTCGTCTTCGAACAACAACTGGTCGTACTCGGAAATAGCCACCAGGAAGAGAATCGTGGTGACATTCTCGAAGCAGTGGATCCACTTCTTACGTTCAGAACGCTGGCCACCAACATCAAACATGCGGTATGTCAGGTCGCCGATGATAAAGGTTGTTTCGGTAATACCGGTGGTCTTGACACGAGAGCGCAGAACATCTTGGTCATTTGGCATGTAGTCGGGAGCAGCAATCCGCACAATGTTGTCAAAGTAGCTGGCATCAGTTAGCACGCTGTTCGTTTTCTCAATCCAAAGAGAGAGAGAGATAGGCCACTTACTATCTCGCTGAGTCGTTCAGCTGGTATTCGCGCGAACGCTTGAAGCACTCCTGCACACCGTGATCCTTCCACAGAGCCTCGATGGCAGTTCCAACCTCAGGAGGCAAGACATCACCCTCGATCTGAGCAGGTTGAATGAAGATGGTTTGAACATGGTACTCCATGCGTTGATCTTCGAGGGGTAGCTCCAGAGTTTCCATAGCCTCAAGAATGACACGCATAGATTGGACTGTGTTACTGAAGATAATCTCCTTGAAAGATTCCCGCTCATCGCGGGAGTAGCCACCCTCGTGGATCAACTTCATTTGCTTAAGGATAGTGGACTTTCCAGATTCACCGGCACCTGTCGAATGAGAATGAGTGTTAGTCACGACCTAGAAACATTACATTGCATGCAAAACCTCTCGATAGTTAGATGTGGACAAGTTCTTACCAAGAAGTAGCATCTTGATTTCGTTTCTCTGGTTCATCTTGTCGCGTTTGAGCTGGTTTTCAATCTCCTCGTTCCGGGCCTTGCCCTCCTTATCCTCTGTGCTCATTCCGCAACCCATTATGACAGTATTTCCAGATAGCACTCTGGTAGGTGAACGTAATTTTCAATAAATAAAACGGTGGTCGTGTGGTGTCGAGTCAATCTCGACTTTGTATATTGCCTATAGACACGTAGGTAGATAAATGGATTAGCGTGAGTTCATCTCAAGAAAGTGGTGGCAATATTTCCAAGCGCGCCAAGACGTCCGAACAAAATCCGAGGGACATTATCAACTCGCAAGGCGCGAACATTCATGTTGGTAACAATCGCGACAAACGTATCGAAGGAAGGATGCATCGGACAGGAGAGTGTCGCATAGAGTATGCTGCGATTGGTTCATGACATATTGTACCAGATATACATCAGTCGCGTCAACCTAGTCGGGCGATCTATGATGTAGGCAAAAAAGAAGGATTCTTGACTGAAGTGCAAACCAAAGCTTGGGAAGATATCGGTCTAGACGCGCAATTGATAATAGGGGCAAGCGCAGCATAATTTGTGTAGCTGTCGAGAAGACTTACCTAGAATATACTACCTGGCGACAAGTTTGTAGATGGATATCCTTTTTTATTTGTTTTTTTTTTCTTTTTCAAGGCAACGAAAGGGAGGAGTAGTTGGGAATATCGAAGCGCAAATGGAAGCAGAAGAACGAGGACGGTGGTTCTTGAACAGAGGTTATTTCGCGTTGATGCGAGAGCCGTGTAAAACCGAAGTAAAAGAGAGGCCACAAAACGATACGATGAGGATATTATGAAGACGATGAAGCTATAGAAGAATCCAAAGGTGGATTAGAAAGAACAAGAACAAAGAGATTGAAGAAGAAGAGAAGCAAAGAACAGAGTCTCACAAGAAATGCCGTGTGTGTGTGTGTGTTGTGACTTAGTTATTCTTGTTTACTCCAGAAAGGCGTCTTGATAAGCGTTGTGTAGATGTGAGGAAGGTTGTTTGATTTGTTTAGAGGAACAGGAAGAAGAGAGGAAGAAGCAAGAATTGACAAAGGGGAGAGAAGGGAACTGGGGAGTTTTCTTTCTTCCAGGGCCTTTCAAAGAAACAAGGGAAAGAGCGACAAACGCACAGAAGAAAAAATGGGAAAAACGGGAAATCACGCCCGGTCAGGAAAGCCAGTTGAAGCAGGTGCAAAGGGTCAAAGGGAAAGATGGATAAGGAGAAAAGAATATGAAAGAAAACAAAAAAAAATAAAATAAAAGAAAAGAAAAAAAAAAAAAAAGAAAAAAGAAAGAAAGAGCAAGACCAAGAACAAGAAACAACGGCCAACGCAAAATGAGAAGAAGCAAAGAGGAACTAAGAAAGAGCAACTGTAAATTGAACAGTGAAATCCAGCTTCAGCCGACACGGTCTTGTAGACAGGGGTAAATGGACAATTACCTCTTTGGGGTTTAACTCTACACACTGTGCACGGTCTGTGCTGCAAGAGTTAGGGCCAAGAAAGTCAGGACAGGGGCAACCGCCAAAAGCATCAAGGGATGAGGTACAATAGCATCAACAACAACCGTCTGTAGCATAGCAGCATCCATGGTGCATGATCCATGGCCATGGCCATTTCCTTGCGCTGCTTGCCCTCTGGCCCTGCCTATTCTCTCCAGCGACCATGCCCGTGATCCATTGATCTATGGCTCACGGCTCACAGTCTTCTCCGTCTATTCATGATTCAGTAGCCAGTGCTCATTTGATTCAAGCATACCAAGACATGAGAAGAAACATAAAACGACAGCTATTCTATTGTCACTGCGGCTAAGATTTTGATGTTGAACAGAGGAAAGTAGCCCCGTACCCAGTGTGTGTAGTTTACTGCTGAAGACTTCAGGGGTGGTTGGGTCATTCTCTGCTAGGGATTCTCACCTTCCGCGAGCAAGCAAGCCCCCATCAAGCTAGCCAAGCAAGACGGCAAGAGCAGAGAGAGAGAGAGAGAGAGGAAGAAGTAATTGCAGAAAGGGCCCAAGCGCAAACGGTTGATAGACGTATTCACTAGACAGAGACAACCCTAGTAGAAATCATACGACGCTTGCTCTTTTGGCGTGGTTCCTGTTGTACCTTTTTTTTTTCTTGTTATCTGCTCTTCCAATAGCTATGTTTTCTGTATGTTTTTTTTTTTTTTTTTTTTTTTGGAGGTGTTTTTGTTTCTTTCCATTACTTATTTATTCATCTTTTATTGTGAAGCACGGGACTGAGATGCGCTTTTCTTCTGCCTCGATAGAAGTGTGGTCGAGACAAGGGTTCGCGTAGAGTCTATTAAATTGTACTGGCCAGCCAGCTTAGCACCATCGAGGGCAGTGCACCCAGACGGAAAGGTAGCAAACAGAGAGCCCTCCACTAACAAAAAAAAAGGGCTAAAGGACCAGTAAGCCCAGGGACTACAGGCCAATGAGAGGCTACAGGTGGACAGTGCGAGGCTAAATGCTGCTCTTGTCGTTTTAGAATCCTTCTTTCTTGATCGTTTATTTATCGGGTTATTACTTCCTTTTTCCGATGTTTCTCATTTGTGTTTTTTTTTTTTTTTTTTCTTATTTATTTTGTAGTTGTTCACCCTTCCCTGTCCGCTCCAGAAAGGCTACATACAGAAGGCGAGAGACAAAAACATGAATACCTCAAGCCTCATCATGCATTTTTCCAAAATATTCACTCCCGTCTCGTAGGAAGGACAGTGGCTATTGCAGGCAGTACTTGGGGACTGTCGATAAACATTCTCCATCCTCTAGTCCTATTGTCCTATCATTCGGGATGGATAGCCTCCCCCTCCTCCCAAGACACTCTGGTCTTGTTTTGTGTACTCTGTGCTTGTGCTGCATCACAAGAAGCACCAGCCAGGCCTGTACCACACACTCCTCCTCGCCCCTTTTATTTTGTCGGTTGCTTGATAGTACCAGGCTATCTTTACTCTAACCAAGTTCATCCCAAAAAATGATAAAACCACCGCAGAGTGCCTCCGTGCTTTTGTTCCTTTTGCTCCTATTTCCTTCTCTATGTACATATCCCTAGTGTGTCTCTAGACTCCGCTTATGGCGCATGAAATCTCGTCTTTCGCCGTAGTGTCCCTTTCTCTCCCTTTTTCTCTCTCTCTCTCTCTCTCTCTCTCTCTCTCCTTTCTCCCCTTCTTCCTTTGGCTGGCAGAAGAGCGGGAGAACAACCCAAGATTAGATTAGATAGATGCCTCAATGTCCTTGCGCAAGAGCGTTATTAGCATAGGCACAGTCTTACCATCTGGACATGTATGGCAAGACCAAACGAAAACAAGACTAGAAAAGCTATCAATAGATGCGCCAAACAAGGTCGGCACAGGTCAGCGGTTGTGAGATGAGCCCCCCAAGGTGCTCCATGACGGCCGGTTAAGTCTACCCGCATCTATACCTTGCTTTGGGGCGGACTTGTTTCGGCCTCAACGCGCTCATCACGGTCTTCACAAAACGGATGTCGCCTGGAAATGCAATCCCTTCCCCTTCCCCCCTTCCTCTGTCTGCTTGCTGAATCGAATCACTGCCAAGGAAATTAATTGGATTAAACACTGCCTGACAGTCTATTTGTTCTCGGGCAACCTTTGCTACTAGGTACTTGGTTCTGCAGATGTCCACAGCTGAAATCGCATGGGCTGACTCCAATACTTAGTTCATTGCATACATACATACATACATACATACATAGATTTCTGGCTATGTCCTAACCCTTGCCTAGCTATGCTATTGTTGTCTTGCTTTGTACGTTTACCAGCTCCTATCTACACAGTACAAACGTAAGAAATACCACAGAAGCTGCAAGAATCTGTAGAAGAACGAGAAGAACGAGAAGAAGCAACCAAAGCGAGACAAGACAGGCTGCAACAAAGGCCGATCTCGACCGCTTTTTTGGTTTCTTTTTTTTTTTTTCCTTTTTTTCCTCCCTTACATGTTCTCTCGTTTTTTCTGTTCTTTTTTTTTTTTTTTTTTTTTTTTTTTCCTTTTTCTTACCTGTTCTGTGTCTTGCTTGTCTCTCCGCTTCACCTTGGCCCTCTTCTGCTTTGATGTTTTATCGAAATTTGTTCTTGTTGCAGAGAGCTGAGCCAGGATCCGTCAAATAGACCCTCTTTCATACACTTGATCCGTAATGAATCGGCACTGTGTGGGATTTGTCGTGGGGGATCCCAAACATCTGGAAGACAATCTCCTGCCCTCTTTTCCATTGATGCTAGATTTGTCTTGGTTCTGACAAACCACATTCATGCAGCACTTCAAGCCGTGCTTTTTGTAGGCTGTCTGGTATGGTACAAGAGGAGATGCCTCCCAGCGTCCGCGTCAGCAGAATAGGGGACAGGCAATAGCAAAGTGTCTGGTTGTGTCGGGCAGAAGTCAGTCTGAAGAAAGCACTGGGGATGACAGACTAACGGGAAAATAGATTAGAGATTAAAGAAGGAAAAAGCTTGGTCCCATAGTCACACAGGGCGACAACTACTAGACCTGCTATCAAAGAGGAAAATAGCAACAAGAAACGCAAAGTCCACAGGGGCTTCTGGGCTCTTACAGGCTACAACAGGTCCGGTACAGCCTGCCAAAGCTAGAGATGCTGGTGCCCAGTACAGAAACATCACCTTCAAGCAATACACCATCAGGCTAGTCCAAATGTATCTGTTTCCTTTGTCACTTCTCCTTCTCTAGTAGCCCTGGTCGAAGCTCAAGTCTCTCATGGTCTGATCACTTGATTTATGCCTTCATACTGGGCCTGGGCTTTGAAGCATGGGCCCCGTACACTTTAACCTACCCACCTTTGCTAGACGGACGGGCTGTTGCGGAGGAATCAATATCCAGCGGAACGGGAAGAGTAAAAACGAACGAAAAGGAAGAACTGGCTCGTCTAGCAACATTCAATATTGCTGCAAAATAGGACGCGGAGCAGGGATCTGGAATTGGAATGCCACAGCCATGATATGTCCAGAAAGGTCATACAGAGTCAAGTCCCCGAAGCTGCAGAGAAGCTACGTGTAATTAGATGTATCGGAGGTGTCGTAAGGCTCGCGATAGGATAAACATGATGGAGACAAAAGCAGAGCGGGTGATGATGAGGAGGATGATGATGATGATGATGATTGATGTGTGGTTTTGCTGGCGACCAACTCCCTCTGTTTCGTCCTATCGCTCACTACACTTCACGCACATTTCTTTCGGTGTAGCCTTGCCGTTTGTCCTGCCCCTGCCGCCTGTCCTTTCCAGCACAAATACAGACCCACTTTTCTCTTTTTCTCATACCCACAAATCAATTGTTACCGCCTTACTGCCTACCTACCTTCCATTAATCGCCAGGTCTTACCCTACCAACCCTGGTGAGAAACCCTAGCTGAGCTGTGGTTTTGTGTGATGGTGCCCCATTTATATTTTCATCACTTTGCTTTGCCCTGTCAATGAAGAATCACCATGAAAATAGTTTTGCCCCCTTGAGGTCTACCACGCATGCTCTTTTGCTCTCAATCCCTTCTTTTCTTTTTATCTTTTCCCCAACCGGTCTATCCGCTTTGACCTGGTTTTTTTTCTTCCTTTTTTTTTTTCTTCCTTTTTTTTTCTCTTCCTTTTAACCTTCGGCATCAAACTCCTTTTTCGCCCGTTCGGGAATAGCAAGACACGACTTAGCCCTGGTAGTATCACATCCCGTTATATGAGGATCAAACGTCTCGCTGCTGCGGACGATGGTCTCTGCTGTGTCGGACTTTGGCCTTTGCGGGGTTTTTTTCCCCCCCTTTTTCTGATTGCTCCTCCCTTCTCCTTCTCTAAATCCTGGCCTTGCTCTCCTTTCCGCTTTTTCGTCGCCTTCCCCGCTAACAATCGCTGAATCTGACCTGGCCCTAGTCTACAGAAAAAAAAAAGAAAAAAAGAAACACACCTAACGTGTGTCATTTGACACTTCTTCAAGGCTTCTAGTCTCTTGCTACGACAACGATCAAGCTGCACGTACCATGCTGTTTTTGTTGCCCTGATTCCTTCCCTCTCTCTCTATATCTCTCCATGTCGCTCGGGGGGAAGAGGGGGGGTCGGCACAACTCTAGGAACGAATTGAACCCGAAACACGCCTAAGATTGTTTTCAACTTGACAATTCCATTTTCCGGTATTGAATTTGATATTGACGTACTGTTTTTCGTGCATACAAGAACGGAGCCGTAACAGTGGTTACAGTCGTTTTACGCAATTAGAAACTATTGTCACTAATATCCCATACGAACTCGTGCTGTGCTGTTTGAGACGAAGGCCCTATTATGTGCTAATCCTCTGCCCATAAACACCCGTCTTCTTCATCTGTTGCAGCTCCGGCGTCAGCTGAATCAGACCTCTCTGACACTTGAGCGCAGTTCAGACACAGGTAAATCCAAAATTTCGATGTCCATCTCTGGCAAATCCGTAACAAGATCTCTTGTTTCTGGATTTTGGGAGTCTTGGAGAGAACAAAAGTGTCACGATATATCGAACATTCTACGGCTCTTCTCTTGCTGCCTTATTCATGCAAATTGTGCGATTTGCGTTTATACTTTTATGCTTTCAGCCCATCAAACCAAAACTTGCGTTCTCCAGCCTTCTTGCCTCTCATCTCATTTTCAAACTCCAGGCCACATACTGAAACAAACAGGCTCAGGGCCACGTCACTGCTGGTCCTTTACAGCAAGCAAAGTGGTATTGAGATGCGCAGACATGACAAGAAGACGGCCAGTAGAGCATCTTTAAGCCCATACCATGAAAATCTAACGACAACGCCACACGGCTCAAACCAAGCCACTCCCGCGATCTCCTTCCCCTCTCCCCCATAGCAACATCCTCGAGATCTACGCAGCCCTCAGGCCTTGGGCTTGCCTTCTTTGTAGTAGCTTATTTGGCTATGTGGTTAGATTGACGTGACAAGTTTTAGGTTCCATGCTGCTTAGAGGTCTTTTGTCCTGTTGCCCCTCAACATTCATTTCCTTGCACGCCGTCACAGGGAGCTTGCCTTGGTCTTGAGAGGCATACTTTCTTCTGATAACCTAATCAGCCTGTCAGTGTCAAGAAGACAGAATTTCCAGCTCCAGACATCAGCTCAAAAATAAAGTGTGTACTGTTAGAAAGAAAGACAGCAAAGGTAAATCTGTTAGGCTATAAGTTACTCCCGGATACGAATGTTGTATGTACGTACGCGATGCCACGTGTTGGTGTTATCTGTAGAGTCGTATTTTGTGTACGACATGCAAATGCACGTATAGATGCATATTTGGTACTATCTGCATCTTCGCATCTATTCGCCCTTGCTTCACTCCATGGTGTTATTGCTACTGCCGTTGTTGTTGTTATTGTCGTTGTCGTTGTTGTTGTTGTTGTTCTCTCCTGCAGCAAATGCACGAGCCACAGGGCGCTCTTAGTCTCTCAAATATACCGCCACAATTAAACCTCACGGCCCATCACAGACGACCAGAAGCAGATAGAATGTGCGGTTCCAGCTTTGTGAGAGTTAACGACAATTTAAGTGAGGGAGGTCCTTGGTAATTTCACTGGCGTTGCAGCCTTACCGTTCAAGCACTTAGAATGCTCTCTTCTGCCTTTATCATCTACATTTATACGTTCATATGCTGGCTGCATATACTATTCATGGATGATCTTTTCATCGCCCTACCTTGTCAAGTACACAAGTTCTTGCGCACAGAGCCCCTTTTGCTCCATTTCAGGTCTTCTCCCCCCCCCCTCCCCAATTCCCAATTCATAACGGGGGTTATGCAGATTGACGTTGCTCACACGCACACCTGTATTTATGTGCTCGGGTTTAATTAATATAAGCTGCACGGTCAATGGCAAATGAAAAGTTACAGGCTTCTTCCTGCAGTTTCCAAGTACTGTGTGGTTATGTCATCTTTCATTTTATCTTCTTCTTCAAGCCAAGCGTGCGGCGTTATATGGCATGGCGCAATCTTGCAAGGCGAAAAGAGTTGATCTTGAATTTTCAACAACTATGACAGAGCAAGAAGCTAGTCATGTACATACAGGTCAACTTTTCTTTTGTCTTTGGCCACCTCCTATTCCTATTCCCATTCCCCTCATCATACTTGACGCTTATCTGGCTACCCTCTCTGTCTTGGACCACCCCGTAAAAAGGGAGGGGGGGTCTTTATGGTCGTTTGAGCCTTCAGCTGGAATGTGTGTATGTCTCATGTATACAAATACTTGCCGGAACAACATGTGTGAAGGACAAGAAGATCGTTCACTTGAACTGACTCAGTGCATCAAAAAGAAGGGAGGTTTACTCTAGCTTCTTTACGGGCTAAGGAAGACTGCTTTTAGACACAGTTCTTCTGTTTTCAAGCTTGGCTTTCATCCAGAGCCGGCCGGCTGACACCAAAAGCAAAAGAGTCTCTGCACAAGCTTTATATTTCCACGTCCGTTCCATTAGAACCGGTTACTGATTACCAGATTTGTCGGTATAGCTTTGGGCAACGACCGCCTCGTGCTCACTCCCATATGATAGTGGGAAAGGAGGCACTGGCCATCCATCTAAGCTCCTAACATGGAAAGTGAGACCAGTGGCGTAAGAACGACAAGAATTAGAGTCAGAAACTGTTATTTTCTTTGTGAGTTTCCAATAACTCTTTCTCTCAGAAACAAAATGAGCCGCGCACTCCCAAGCTAAGCTGTATGTACTCGTTAGAGTTGATTTGGAGAAGAGGAGCCGTCGTTGGATAAACTCAGGTAACCCAAGGGTTAAAAACCCTAACCAGGTCCAGATATTTCCTCGGCTTCAATACTCGATATTTTTATCATTATTTGTAGCACCAAGCTCTGTTTGACTGTTTGCGTAAGACGAATTGCTGTTATCCATATAATTGGTTCTCTCTAGCATGAATATTACGTTTGGTTTTACGTGCTACTAGAACTAGCCTCTCGTCGACGAACAGGTGGAAAGAAAAATAAGATTTTAGGGCAACGGGGTTTTGGAAAGGCCTCGGATCAGGCGGGACCCTCACTAAAAGAATAAAGCTGAGAGAATGAAACCCCCAGCTTAGCCAGCAAACTAAATCGCCTGAATTCAGGATGGGGGCTGGTCTGATTTTGGCTCTAGATGCAGACAACAACTGAACAACGCAGCAAATAATTTTTTTTTTTTGGCTGGTTGATTTCAATTTGATGGGTGAATATCGATGCCTTATGATTAGGCCAGGCTGCCATTTTTTTTTCTTTTTTTCCTATAAAAAATTGGAGCTAACGTGAAGGCTGCCTGTTGGCTTGCTGAATAGATATAACGTCAAGATCGCTAAATCGCCAGCCTGTCTCTTTTCTTATTTCTCCATCTTTTTTTTTCCTTAAACAATACGCACAGCATATAAAATAGAAGCCATGTCGGTCCAGATGGAAAACCGGCGCCAACGCGGTGAGTAAACAGTTATCACAGTCAAAAAGCGCCTAATATCAAGATTGCCATGTCCCAATGTTTCTTTGATCTTGGACCTGGCCTGATTAGGTCTTGAACGTCTGTAGATGGCACACAAATATACATGCGCATGCTAATTTCGTTATTCAAAAATTACATGACTGCTTAGCCTTCCACCACGATGTAGACGGTGAGATCGAAGCCGAATATGACCGCCTGCGTGATTTAGCCCACGAAGAAGCTGCAAAGCGTAATCAGTGCTTCCAACAGGTACGTCTACACCAATATCTGAGTCATCGGTGTCCTTGGCTGGTGCTGGGAGTACTGCTCGGGGCCTGGCCGAAATAATCGGCATGAAACGCAGCCCTGCGAGCTTCAACATTAAAAACTCTAGCCCCCCCCCCCTTGCTAGACTTCGTGTTACCTCGCATACCGAATCCGAAACTCGAAAATTAACATCACCCTCTCTTTAGTCGCGCGAAGCATACGAGAACGGCGACGGGGCTGCAGCGAAGGAGCTAAGCAACAAAGGCAAGCGCCACGCCGCCAAAATGGACGACTACAATCGCCAGGCCAGCGAGTTTATCTTACGCGAGAACAATGCCCTAGGTCGCATTGACGACGACGAGATCGATCTCCATGGCCAATATGTGGATGAGGCTGAGCGTATAGTAGAAGAGCGCATCTTGGCTGATCGTGCCGCTGGTCGGGCCCGTCTGTGTATTATCGTTGGCAAGGGCATTCACTCCCACAAGAACGTTCCCAAGATCAAGCCCGCTGTTGAGCAGGTGCTGGATCGCATGGGCTTAGAATATCACACCGACGAGCATAACATAGGGCGCATAATCGTGAAGCTGAATGATGGCGGTTATACACTACCACAGCAGCCGCACAACCAAGAGCCTTCACATGGCAACCAGCAGCCGGTGTCAACCGACTTCTTGGGCATGTTATTCGGGTTTGTCCAGAGGAAATGCTGCAATATTATGTAGGTGGTGCTGGTGGTTGCCATGGAATGCGACTCTACTTTGGTGAGTATATATGTTGTTTTGCAAAGCGATATAAAGACCAGACTGAGGGTGGTGGCGGGGGCGGGTTGGCGATCTATGCTGCCAAGTATTTATGTACTTTGACGATCTTGATGACGATAGTTTCCTTTTGCACTTGATGAACACGACATAAATTTTAACATGATATATATATATTTATATATATCTTTTTTTTTTTTTTTTTAAAAAAAAATTATTTATCTTCAGGAGATGGCACTCCTCTTGTATGAAATATCACATCAACTCTCTGCATACTGGAAGACTGGAAGAGGCTCATCCCGAACCCTAACTTGCCAATTGCTTAAGGTTATTCTGATTTCTTCAGACGGGGCGCGCTACCAACATCTGGAGCCTCTCCGACGACTCCACTCCGCTTGGTTTTTTCTATACCTTGCAGTATTCTACCGAGATTCATGTACGCACTTAAGAGTTGATACCACCATTAACATGTACTGTATTGGACGCCCAGTCTCTAAGAATAGAACGACCTGCTAACACTTTACCCTTCCCCAGCTTTGTATCTACAAACAATATGCCGGTATGTTCAGTCTTCCTTCCTACTCTCCCGTCAATGTACCTTTCTAACACTTGCTATCGCAAGCTTATTATGGTAACAGGCCTGCCAACCTCTGGCAAGACCACACGCTCTAAGCAGCTTCATGATTTCTTATCTCGGAAAATAGAGCTGGAACAAAACAAGAAGTACCGGTTGCACTACATCTCCGACTCGACGCTTTCGATCTCGCGATCCGTCTACGACTTATCTGTTGTGCCTGAGCACGCACGTTCGGCAAACTCTTCCGAGAAAGATGCACGTGCTTTAATATCTTCTGCAGTCAAGCGTGTGCTCTCCGACAACGACATTGTCATCCTCGACAGCCTGAATTATATCAAGGGCTGGAGATATCAGCTGTACTGCGAAGCCAAGGCCCAGCGCACACCAAGTATTGTTTTACAAATCGGGTGCATGCCCGACCGAGCGAGGTCCGTCAATGAAGCACGCCTGGAACGACGGAAAGAACAGGAGCAAGATCCTAAAAAGCATGTCTCATCACTATCTGGAGATGTAGACGGCATCGAAAACAAGTCGGTGGTGCCTCAGAATGATGAGCAACCCTACGAGCCGGCAAACTGGGAGAATCTGGTATTCCGATACGAGGAGCCAAACGGAATGGCAAGGTGGGATAGTCCGTTATTCTCGATAGTGTGGGACGACGATGAAGCACAGACAACCAAAACCTTTACGCAAATATGGGCGGCAATTGCTGGTGAGGAGCGCAAGATTGTAAGGCCCAACCAGGCGACAGTGCAGCGGGGCATGGATGGAGGTGGGGATTATCTCTATATCCTTGAGAAAGAGACGCAATGGTTGGTCAAGATGATATTGGAAAAGCAAGATCCAGATGGAGGTGGTGAGGTTGGCATACCACGGGCCTCTGATGGGGCAGAGAAGCTGGTCGTCTCTCTCCCTATGCAGAAACTAGGCCTGCCGCAGCTCCAGCGCATGCGCCGGGCATTTATAGGACTGAATAGAGGCGGTATTGGGCTTGAGATGGTGGGGAGCATGGCGGTGGATAGGATACGGGAGAACTTTGTCGAGTATCTGAACTGCAACTTTGAGAGGGACACGTAGATGGTATGGAACGAGGTAAAATACGACGGATGTATGGGGAGGGGGGGGGGGACTCTATAGGGATACTTTTATATTTCTGACATGTGCGATCATATCGCGTGCTGTGAGAACGTTGATTTGAGCACTAAATGAAACGAATGACGAAGAACATAAGCACGATTGGTAACACGTACTACATCATATGGCATGCATATAGACGTGTAGTGAAAGATGTGGTATTTAGGATAGCGGAGAAGAAGAACGGGGGAGCAATGACAAAGCATCTATCTACACATGATGATGTCATGCAGACAGGCAGAAGCAAAGTAGAGCCGGTCACTGAGGAGTACTGTAGGAGTGAAAATATGAACACATGAACGAAACATATTCGAGAATTGAGAGCGCGAAAAAGAGACGGAAATGAACAAAAGCGATTGATAGTTCTAAGTCTATGCTGTGCTTTTGAGATGTTGTTCTATTTTGTCTTGGAGGAGGGCGAGGCTGAAGAAGAAAGGCTGAGCCAAGGTGTTGAGCTTTGCAGGGTCGGCAAGCTACACACAAATTCTAGACGAAACATGAATTGGATGAAATTGAAAGTTTGCCTAGGGCAAGCATGTAGTAGCATAGACAAACAGATAACCTTGAGAATATACGCAGCTATTAGTTATGTGATGTACTTGTAGTGTTTACGTTTGTTTGAGTTGCCGAGAGAGCACTACTACAACCGGCCAACCACGGATAGATGCCATGCAACGACGACGACGACGACGACCATAGGCAGCAAGATATAGGGAAGTCAAAGGTGCTGACTGTACTTGGAAGCCTGTTACGATATGGATGGACGGATTTTGCAGTAAAAAGCCGTGGTTGACCGACCTACCTGCCTGCCTACCAGTTCGAAAACAGCAAGCTCGTCTCCTCGTGATTGCGTATTCCAGCCGCTGCCTGCAGTCATTATGGAAACTAGAAGCTTCTGATAGCTTTTTGTATACCCTGAAAAAAAAAAGGACCCATAGCATCATTGGTAAACGTGGCTGGTACCTCCGCCTGCTGCAGAGTTGCTATGTAGAAACAAGTACTATGGGATGACTAAGCGCAGCGAGGGGTCAAAGAAGTGGAGACATTTTGCCAGGGTAGCCTAGCTGGGTGGCTGTTTAGCAGCGGGAAGCAGGCCTTTTAGGTGCTGTGGGCTGCTTGAGCTCTGTAAGCCTGGAAGCTACAGGCGCTCAGAAGGCATTATAGATAATCTATTGGGGTTGCTTCTTGCTTAGTTGAGCCTTGCCCACGTCTTCGCCTTGCCTGCCTTGCTGGCTGCAACTTGTTTATTCCTCCTACTAAAAGCTTGCTTCCTTCTTCCTCCGACTACAAAAGCAGCACTTCTGCCCGTCTCGTCAACGTTTTGATCTTGCTGAGCTGGAAACCCTATTTGTCTCTTCTTCTCCCTCTTTGTTTCCTTATTTTCAAGAATCAATCTTCTATTTTTTCCTTGCTACCAAGTCTCACCTGCCTTGGCTTTGCTCACTTTGAACCTCCTCTTCTATCGACTTCTCGGTCGATTTCGTCTGTCCTTTCTCTGCTGTGCAGAGATAGCTTGTATCGTCAACACGCCCTTTGCTCCAGCATCTGTTATTATCATCCTCGCTATCGAATAACCAAACTCCATCTTCCACTACAAATCGCTCAACATGGCTCCGAGCGAAGAGCACAAGAAGAAGGTCAATCTGAAGTAAGTTGATGATGTGGTGCTATGGCAACGATACTTCTCTTCGTGGATCGACTACTGCCTTGCCAATAGTCTACTAGCAGTCCGCCAACTCACTTTTGCTCACCGTTGCTAATCGTTTGTTTATGGCAGTGACCCATCCGGTGCCGAGATCAAGGATGTTAGTTGTTTAATACCCCACCTCTCAGACCCTGCCCTGGGCTGTCTTCGTGTATCCGTTCAATACTGACAAAACCTCAAGGAGAATGATGTTGCAACTGCTATCTTGAAAAAGAAGAAGAAGGACAATCAACTGATGTATGTGTTGTTGTTACACTCCCCCCCCATCAACATACTCCCTTCCCTCCCCCACACACATCCCCGGCATAACTCTGATCGTGCTATGAAAAAGCCCCAACAAAACGCTAACCGTCGCCTAATCTTCGGCCTTGTAGTGTCACTGATGGTGGTACCGATGACAACTCGGTCATTGCCCTCCCCGAAAAGACCATGGAGCTGCTACAACTGTTCCGTGGCGATACCGTCCTGGTCCGCGGCAAGAAGCGGAAAGACACAGTTCTCATTGTTCTCGCCGACGAAGAGCTAGAGGAGGGCAATGCCCGCATCAACAGAGTCGTCCGTCATAATTTGCGTGTCAAAAATGGCGACATGATTACCATTTCGCCTTGCCCCGATATCAAATATGTAGGTTTTAAAGCTGTTCCTCCCTCTGGACACATATACACATGCTCTATTTTCAGTCTTACTAATGCTCGTTTTCACTACAGGCCAAGCGTATCTCCGTTCTTCCCATCGCCGACACTATCGAAGGTATTACCGGCTCCCTTTTCGATGTTTTCCTAGCCCCTTACTTCCGTGAGGCCTACCGCCCTGTTCGCCAGGGCGATATCTTTACCGTTCGCGGTGGTATGAGACAGGTCGAATTCAAGGTCGACCAGGTCGACCCTCCCGAGTTTGGTATTGTCGCTCAAGACACTATCATTCACTGCGAAGGCGAGCCTATTCAGCGCGAAGACGAAGAGTCCAACCTGAACGAAGTTGGTTACGACGATATTGGTGGTTGCCGCAAGCAGATGGCCCAGATTCGCGAGATGGTCGAGCTCCCTCTTCGTCATCCTCAGCTTTTCAAGTCTATTGGTATCAAGCCCCCTCGTGGTGTTCTTCTGTATGGACCCCCTGGTACCGGTAAGACTTTGATGGCTCGTGCTGTCGCCAACGAGACTGGTGCCTTCTTCTTCCTTATCAACGGCCCTGAAATCATGAGTAAGATGGCTGGCGAGTCCGAGTCCAACCTGCGCAAGGCCTTTGAGGAAGCCGAAAAGAACTCTCCCGCCATTATCTTCATTGACGAGATCGACTCCATTGCTCCCAAGCGTGACAAAACCAATGGTGAGGTTGAGCGCCGTGTTGTGTCTCAGCTTCTGACGCTCATGGACGGCATGAAGGCGCGTGCCAATATTGTCGTTATGGCCGCCACCAACCGCCCTAATTCAATTGATCCGGCCCTGCGTCGTTTCGGCCGTTTCGATCGTGAGGTTGACATCGGAATTCCCGATCCCACTGGCCGCCTGGAGATTCTTTCCATCCACACAAAGAACATGAAGCTTGCCGACGATGTTGATCTCGAGCAGATTGCTGCTGAGACCCACGGCTATGTCGGTGCTGATATGGCTGCCCTGTGCTCAGAGGCTGCTATGCAGCAGATTCGTGAAAAGATGGATCTGATTGATCTGGATGAGGACACCATTGATGCCGAGGTTTTAGACTCTCTTGGTGTTACCATGGAGAACTTCCGCTTTGCTCTTGGAGTCTCCAACCCTTCGGCTCTACGCGAGGTTGCTGTCGTCGAGGTTCCCAACGTTCGCTGGGACGATATTGGTGGCTTGGTCAATGTCAAACAGGAGCTCAAGGAGAGCGTCCAGTATCCAGTCGACCACCCCGAAAAGTTCCTCAAGTTTGGCATGTCACCCTCTCGTGGTGTGCTATTCTATGGCCCTCCCGGTACTGGTAAGACTCTTCTTGCCAAGGCCGTAGCTAACGAGTGCGCGGCCAACTTCATTTCTGTCAAGGGACCCGAGCTGCTCAGCATGTGGTTTGGTGAATCAGAGTCGAACATTCGTGACATTTTCGACAAGGCCCGTGCTGCTGCCCCCTGTGTCGTGTTCCTTGATGAGCTGGATTCCATTGCCAAGGCCCGTGGTGGCTCCGTTGGCGATGCTGGCGGCGCCTCTGACCGTGTTGTTAATCAGCTTCTGACTGGTGAGTTATCATATTGTGATTTGTTATTTTGCTGAGAACAGGGAACTAACTTGCTTATAGAAATGGATGGCATGACCTCCAAGAAGAACGTGTTTGTAATTGGTGCTACCAACCGTCCTGAGCAGCTGGATCCCGCCTTGTGCCGTCCTGGCCGTCTGGACTCGCTCATCTATGTTCCTCTGCCTGATGAGCCCGGACGCAAGAGTATCCTGGCGGCTCAGCTGCGCAAGACGCCCGTGGCCGACGATGTCGACCTGGACTTCATTGCTTCCAAGACTCACGGGTTCTCCGGTGCTGATTTGGGCTTTATCACGCAGCGTGCTGTCAAGACTGCCATCAAGGAGTCCATTATGGCTGACATCAAGCGTACAAAGGAGCTCGAAGAGGCTGGCATGGAAGTTGATGAGGAGTCTGGCGATGACCCTGTCCCTCAGCTGACCCGACGCCACTTCGAGGAGGCTATGCAGATGGCACGTCGCTCGGTTAGCGATGTTGAAATTCGCCGTTATGAAGCCTTTTCCCAACAGATGAAGGTTGCCGGCCCTGGCGCCTTCTTCAAATTCCCTGATGCCGAAGCTGCCGCGTCAGCTGCTGCCGGCAATGCTGGCGGTGACAACTTTGGCGATGCCGGCAACGATGACGACCTGTATGACTAAATGCATTGGGAAGGGAAATAATGAAAGCTACCGTACTGTAATGCCTCTTTTCTTTTCCCTTGCTTTGTTCCTCCTATTTTACGCAGTCCCTGAGATACCTCGTTGACCAGAGTAAAGCGGCTTGTTTTGCGTCTGCCTAGAGCAAGGAGAGCGGAAGCCTAGGGCTTAAGAGCGAACATGGATGCTTTGTGATCTGGGTTTTGGAGTTGTCTGTTTTGTGCTTGTCCTTTTTTTATGCCTGAATTCTTGCGATTGTCCCTTTTATGATATGTTATTCTATGCTTATCCTTTGTTTTCTCCTGCCCTTAGGTAAATAGCTTCCATATTGATTCCACAATCATTATCTACCAAGTAGACTTGATGGTGGTGTCTGATGTTCAAGTTGAGGTTTCAATTTCTAGTTAATATCATGTACTGAATGTCGAGTACGTGCATGTTTGTGTACATGTAAGACCAGTCGTGGCTAACACAAAGCTTGGGATATGAAAGACCGCGTCGATTGTTACATGAGAAGTATATATTGTAACAAGAACAACTGCGTACTACAGATCGTCACTTTCAGACCTGATACAAAGAATAAGACAAGAACAGTAGTAACAAAGGAAAACGGACACTAAGCGCATCAAGAGCCACGAGACATAAAACAACACACTGCACTGCACTGCACCACACCACCCCCCCCCCCCATGGAATAGCATCCATTGGCCTGTCAGCACCTATTCCTATTCGTCCACTGTCACCACATCTTCAAGGCAATCCCGGGTAACCCGCAATGCGCTCTGCACGACAGCACGGGGCAGTGCCAAGCCAGCCTCGAAGTTCCCATTTGCCGGAGCAGCGCTAGTGCTGCCGCCGTTCCTTGCTAGACCATCGCCGTTGGTCGATTCTGAGGATCCCTGGATGCTGTCGGTGTCCTTTTCCTTTTCCTTGTCTTTGTCGCCGCCGCCGCCGCCGCCGCCGCCGCTGCTGCCGCTGCTGTTGCTGTTGCTGTTGCCGTTGTTACCGTTTGTGGTGGCAGAGGGCGATCCGGGATCAGCTGTGGCGAGGGCCGCGAGCGATGCGGGAGAGTTGGCTGCGCGAACGTCATCTAGTACGCGGCGTAGGAGGTCTGGAAAGGACGTGGCTTCACCGTTGCGTAGTAGCGTGAGGGCATGGTTTTGTACAAGAGTCGGCCAGTCGGCGGAGTTGGAGTTGAGAGACTGGAGCAGGTGTTCTTGGATTCTGGAGTCGCGAGAGAAAAAAAAATAAAAAAAAAGGCCCGAGTTAGCGCGAGGGGAGCTTTAGACAGGCAGAAAATCAAGTGAGCAGGGGAAGGGGAAGACGGAACTTGTTCACGTGGCCGTCACGCAGGAGCGCCATGTTGATGCTGGTGCGCAAATCGGTGTCGATGGTGGCAGCCGAGTAACTGCCTGCTGCCGCGGGCACATTGACGTTATCTGAGGAGCCCATGACAGCGGACGGCGACGGCAGCCGAGTTGAACGGGAATTATGCCCGGAGTATGTGCCACAACAGAGATGGTATGAGACAAATTAACTAAGATCGAGGGAACTTCAGCGAGCTGCCAGCAGCAGAGACTTTGGGTACCGAGCGTTTTAGGAGAAGATGTGCCGTGCTGACGTTATCGATATTCCAGGTGTTGTATAAGCAGATAGGCAGGCTAGGAAGATGTGGGTAAAAAAAAATAAAAAAAAAACGAAGCTTTTTTTTATATTTTTTTTCAGTGTAGAAGCTCAAGCTCAAGTGAATATCACGCAATAGAAATCAAGAGCAAGCGAAATAGAAGTAAACAGTAGAAGCAAAAGACACACGATATTCTTTGTTTGGATGGGGAACAATTCAAAACATAACTTTTGTAGATAAAATGGCTAACTGTGATTTGTGATGATTTTCGGTTCCGGAATGCACTTACTTTTTTTTTTCTTTTTCTTTTTTTTTTTTCACAGTAGAGTCGCGTTTTTATTTGGCGAGGCTGAGATGTTATGGAAGCATAAGGCTGACAGTTAGGGGCTTTGATGACGTCTTGAGGCGCGCTGCTGCTGCTTATTTCACAGCTGACATTGGCGTCTGGCGACAGCTGCCACAGACAGCTCACAATCTCGGGTTCATATGAACTGGAACTATGAACCAAGAACTCTCGGCCCGCTCTACCCTACCAGCTTGGCTACCTACTTTTCAAGTCTCTATTAGACTTTTGTTTGTGTGTGTCTGTCCCTTTCTCGCTTGTAGCTATCTTGTCCGTCTATATTCACCACTGCCACTTGCTATCTCACGTAGTTGGCATTCTCCCCCCCCCCCCCCCCAAACACAAAATACACTTCTCAGCGTCCGTGGGCCCATGGCGATCCGGCCGAAGTCAAGTACCTAAACAGGAAGGTATACGCAAGGCAGAACACACAGACGACGCTTAGGTTTGTAGCTCAGATTCACACTCTCTAGGAGTCCAAAGACGGCTGAAGGGGGGGGAGGGGATGGGGAAGAGGGATGGACACAGACTTCTCTCGGATCTAGCTATGATTCTTCCGCTCTGAATATCAGGAACCTCCTGACCCTCCTGCCACCGCGTTATGAACCGAGAACAAGCGGAGTATGCTGAGCTCGCTTAGGCCGGGAGTCGCTAACAAAAGATGACAGGTCACGTATCGCTCGCTGACTACTGTGCTGCAATACGAGCACGGCACGACAAATAATAGCCAGTGGGTTGCAAAGAGACAAAAGACGAGGCGCAAGGAAGCATCCTACGTGTCGAAATTTCTCCTCAAAAGATATTCCCTCCCTTTCATTTGTTACGTTTTATTTCTGCAGGTATCTTTGCTACGATGCACTCGGTCTCAGTTCAGGAGTCACATACCCACACTGTATAGACGGGAAGTTCCCCCACCTTACTACTACCGACCATTTCAACGTGGCCATCCCTTTATGTATGCACCTACCTACCGACCTGCACGTCTAGGCCGTTCCGTGGGCTGTCCGGCTGGGTCTAAGCCCTTAAACAAGGCCTTTGATTGGATCAAAGGTCAAATGATCCCATGGCCATGACTGCCAGGACTGGCCAAGAGTCTGAGAAGAAGGCAGGAGGGGCAGCATTCGCGGACAACACAACGTCGCATCTCAGCGTTCCATCTCACAAGCTTCGCATGAGTGAGAAATAGGGACCGGGGGGAGGAGGAGGGAGAGCGGCGCGGCGCGGGTTATTTGGAGGTGGTAGGCGGTGGTGCTGCAGAGCCGTAACGTCACGTGAGAAGAGGGGAAGAGGAAAGAAGAGCGCCTGATAGGCTTTGGTCGGCCGAAGGAGCAGTAGATGTGCGATGCACGATACGGAGCAGGCGGCTAGACTAGCTAGGTGAGTAGCCAACCAAGCTCACCAAGCTCACCAAGCTCACCAAGCCCCCCAGGCCCAAAGCCCCAAGCCCGCTGCTATGCACCATGCGGAAAGCGGGAAGCGGGAAGCCGGGCTTGGCAGTGATGGAACGCGCATGCATGTTCTACTCGACGAATACTCGAACATGTTTCTATTTTTGCTAAAACTTTCGTTAGAGTCGTCGTCACCACGACTGACTTTTATGGGGCGGGGGCCTCCGAAAGTCATGGGCTTGTCGTTGATTGAACAAGGGGGCGAGGGGGAAAAAAGAAAAAGCCGAACATGTGACGAAACATTCCAGGTGTTTGCAGGTGGCTCGATGGTAAGTAAACGAAAGAACAGGATAGACAGCCCCGCTCCTAGGTGTCCCGGGGGGGTAGTTACTTGCTGCCGGAGCAAAGCGAAGGAAACCACATTACCCTCATTCCTTTGCTCCTGTTTATGCAGTTGCGCTGTTTTATTTTATTTTAATTTATTTTTTTTTATATTGTTTTTTTTTTGTTTCTCCGCTACACACTCCCCCTTCCTTTCCCTTTTTCTCGGCTTCACATGCTCACTTTCTTTAAGCGAACCGGGAATTTATCCATTATTTTAGTTTTTCATTTTTCTATTTGACTAGTTGTTCTTAAAGCCTTCCTTATTGGGGGAGGGGTTTTTTTTTCTTTTTTCTTTTATATATATATTCGTTTTTTATCTCTTTCGTGTCCTTGTTGTAAAAAAAAAAAAAAGACTCGCTCCACTGCCACAACGGTTGACCGATAACATGATACTAAGAGACGGGGATCAACCCGGGTGTCCGCAAGACGTGCTTTCGCGGGAAGGGAAGGACAAAGAAGGAAAACGAGATAGGTAGATAGGATAGAAGAGGAGAGGAGAGGAGAAGAGATGAGAAGAGGAAAGGAAAGGGGGGGGGGGAGGGGTCCTTTTCAATCTAGACTTTTCTTCTGTCGCTGTATTAGTCCATCTTTTGGTGGATTGATTGGCCTGGAAGCAACCCGCTAGATTGTGCTCTTTCCTGAGTTAAAATGACATATACGAGCCGCTAGATTGATCGATTGGTTGATTGATTGTAAGCCTGCTGTCAGATTGTTGGAGGCTCTGAGAGCTGAGAGTAGTCCACTCGGTGAGAAGGAGAAGCAAGTCCTATAAAATACCTCACGTACGTACTCGCTATTCTTTTTTTCTTCGTCTTTGTTGTTTCTGCGTTGTGGAGTAAAGTGTCCACCTAAAACAAAGCCAAGTAAGTTCCTTATTCACATCCTCTTAGGAGGTAAGACACGTTAGAAAAGAAAAAGTCTCACCCTAACTATTCTACTAGAAGCTTTTGATCATGCCCTTCCTTTGTTGTTCTTGTTTTAATTTTTACGTCTTAGAAAAAAGAAAAAGAAAAAAAAGAAAAAAAAGAAAGAAAAAAAAGTGTGCCCTCTGTAGATCTTGAGCTAGTTGGTTCTTGTTATGTCTTGGTTTCTTTATTAATACGAATTTTAATTATTAACTTGTTCCCATCCCAGCTCTGTGTTTTTTTTTGGCTGAGAAGATAAAAAAAAGAAAAGAAAAAGGACCCTGGCCTTTCAACTAACAACACTCGCCATGCCAACGAATCGTCATCCACCAACTAATAAAAAGGAAAACAGGTAAAACGAAAAGATCAAACAAATGTATGGTTCTTTTCTTCTCATCGCCAACTACAAGACACATTAGATTAGTCTTGTTCTTTTTTTTTTCGCCCTCAGCTTCACCTGGACACAAAATAAACGAAACATACATAACGAACACAAGCTCGAGTAAACCCTCTTCTTTTCCCTCGACCAAAAAAAAAGAAAATAAGAATAAATAAGAACAAAAAAGAACAAAAACAAATGCATCATATGCTAGATTCCTCCCAATAATTGAAACAAGAAAAAAAAAGAATAAATAAAAAAAGGATAAAAAAGACAAAGAATAATAGGATGAGAGAGAATAAAATAAAATAAAGAACGCCAATCCAGGCAGTGAATCTTGACGAAAAGCAGAATGATCCCAGAGCTTGATATGAAAACAAAAGCTGAAAGAGAGAAGACGAGCCAAAGAACTTCTTCACATACCGGCCAATGTGATAAACTTGTGGTCCATTGCTCTGTTCACCTTCCCACCCCTCAACTCAAAATGAAGACAAGGAAAAAGAAATGAAAAAAAAATGATGAAAAAAAATGAGTAGAAAAAAGAAAACAAATCTGATGAATATGGCCAATGTATGTATAGGCACAAGAGCTCATGCCCAAGTTCCCTTTTTCTACGTCCCATTCATGAGACGTCTAAAATGGGACAAAGCTAAAAAGAGAAAAAAAAAAAAAGAAAAAGAAAGTAAAAAGTAAAAAGTTTGATATGGCCACAGATATTTTGTATCCGGCATGAGTATCACGCATGTGTGTCTATGCGTATGCGTATGTATGCGTGTGCATGTACATTGGTAGATCATTAGTCGAGGGAGAAGAGCCAAATTCGTCGCCATCTCTGTACCACTCTGAGTAGCATGGAGGACCGAATGGGAAAGAATTTGCTAAATACTTGCAACGACTCCCCTAGCCTGTCACATAAAATCGTAAAATAAACAAGATCGTCCAACTTGCTTCGTGTAGTGTCGATGCGTGAATCGGTTAGACAGGCAACCTGCCAATTGCCCTGGAAATATTTTTGTAGAAATAACTTTTTTGCAGCAACACCCAACGCTGCCTCAACTAGGAGAGTAATCTCTCTAGTGAGTCGCGCTGCAAGCGCTTAGCGTCAGGCTCTGGCCGAGCCTCTGGCGAACTAGTAGTCGGTGGGCTAGGCGGCTCCGTTACGTTGTCTGAGTCATCATGCTCCTGGCAGTCCGTTGAAATGCTGTAGCTGTCAGATGGATCGGAGACCGATGATGGCCTGTGACGAAAGCGTTCACGACGCAAGGCTTGCCGTGTTTGCTCAGCTGCCTTTTCCGCCTGGATCTGGCGCTCCCACATCGATGCATACAACCCCTTCTTGTGAATCAACTCATCGTGAGTGCCCTTTTCAGAAACCTCACCCTTGTGAAGCACTATGATTTGATCGGCATGAGTAATCGTTGACAGACGGTGGCTAGAAATATGTGTCGGTTAATAGATGTTCTTCAAGATCAGAATAGAATAAAAGACTTGTACTTACGCAATTATCATCATCGTACGCCCAACTCCAAGAGCCGCAAGTTCCGTCTGGATTTGCTGTTCCGTATGACTGTCGAGAGCAGAGGTAGCCTCGTCAAGCAGAATAATTCGGGGGTTCTTTAGAATGGTCCGGGCAATAGCAACACGCTGCTTCTCGCCACCACTGAGGCGCATTCCTCTCTCGCCAACCTTGGTGTTATACTGTTCAGGGAAAGTCATGATTTTGTCATGAATCTTCGCCGCCCGACAAGCTTCGTAAACCTCCTCGTCTGTAACAGCGGGATTGGCGTATTTAAGGTTAAACATAAGCGTCTCGTTGAAAAGGATAGTTTCCTGCGGGACAACGCCGATGTGTCGACGAACCGAGTCAATACTCAGATCCTGCATATTGAGGCCATCAAGCTTAATCTGTCCCTTTGTAGCGTTATAATAGCGGAACATCAGACGGAAAACAGTTGATTTGCCGCCGCCGGACTCTCCAACAAAAGCAGTGGTAGATCCAGGAGGGCAATCAAAGCTCAAGTTTTTCAGTGCCGTAGTCTTGTCCGCGTAGGCAAAGTTTACATTTTCCCAGGTGATATGACCCTCACAAGTCTTCAGCTCCTCTGCACCTTCTTTGTCAACGACTGTAGGCCGGTAGTTAAACAGCTCCAACAAGCGCTCGCCAGAAATCAGCGCCTGTTGCATGGTCCGATAGAACTGGTTGAAAAAGTTCAGAGGGTTCTGCAACTGAAGCATGTAAGAAAGCAAGGTTACAAAACGGCCACCAGAAATGTGACCATGAGCAAGCTGCCAACACCCGACAATAATGACTAAGCTTAGACCCCCGCTAAAAACGAAGGCTTGGATAAAAGTCATTTTGCTTGTCTCGTAGTTAAGATTTGCCTCGGCACGTTGGAACCTATCAATGGCTTCCTCGTAACGACGGTACTCGAATTCTTCGGCATTGAAATACTTGACTGTTTCGTAACTAGTGATAGAGTCATTTTTCACGGCTTCTTCCTCGCGGTCGGCGTTGGTCATTTCACGGCGCTGATCAGCGCGGGCGCGAGAAAGGTTGATGCTGAGCCATACGTACCAAATCGTGTTGACACAGACTATTGTACCGTAGAGACCATCAAAAACGCTGGAAAAAAAGTATACGCCAATTATAAGGTCAAAAAGCATAGGGAACAGATTGAAAGTGACTTGTTCGAGGAAGTTGTTGATAGACGCTCCCTTGTTAAGGGCTGACAGAACTTCACCAGTCTTCTTGCCCAAGTGAAAGTCCAAACTGAGGCCATGAACATGGCGGAACGCTGCTGTTTCGATTCCCTTGTAGGAAAACTGGGACACATCGATCCAAAGAAGCTGGCGAATAGCTCCCAAGACTCCGGCCGAGCCCTGAAACATGAATAAGAAGTCAAGGATGGCAATTGGAAGCCAAGGAATTGTACTGAAAAAGTCCTCGGCAAAGCCCTCATAGGCATCGCTGTTTCTGACATGTTGGAGGCAGTCCATCAATTGGCCCATCTGCCACGGAATCAAGACGTTGACGGCACGCTGCACCAAAAGAATCATGAAGCAGATCAAGACACGGAATTGGAGGCGCAAGTTACCCTTCGGCCATACGTATTGCCAAAAGACGCTGTACGAACGCAGGTATTCAAACCATGAACGCTGAGGAATTTTCTTCGGACGGTAAAATCCAGCGTTTTCATCGCGGCCACGGGTGGTAGCAGGGGCTTTAGTGCTCCCATAATCGCACTCGTTATTTGTTAGCAGGCCAGTAGTCTCATCGCATTCACCGACTTCGCAATCTTCGTCGTGATGTGAGTATGTTTCGGAGTGGGAATCAGAAAGGTTTTCGTGCAGAGCCGAGGTGTGTTGGTAATAGGCTTGGGAAAGCGTAGCAAACAGAATGCAGCAAACACCGAGAATGATGACGGTGCGCAAAGCACAAATAACCATACGGCCCTGTGCCCATGCATCAAAGCAGGCTTCTTCTTCGTCCTCGACAGCCTGATTGCAGGGCTTGAGACTAAGGAACGAGCCAAACATGATGATGACTTCACCAGCCAAGCTCACAATCCATGAGCAAAGATGAGCAACCCCAGGGCCATGCTTGCTAGTGTTGAGGGAGATTCCGAAAAAGGCAAAGAGGGAGAGTGAGCTGTAAAGGTACATCTAGAGAAAAGCATGTTAATCTACTGTCTAGTAGGAGCTCAAAAGCTTGTTGGCATAGGTCAAGGGGTGGGGACTTGTTTGTGAGTCCAAGTGGATGGTATCGTACCAGACGAGGAGTGCCAGCCCAATAAGTTGAGTTAGGATCCAAAACATCGACATGGAGGGCAGCAGCTTGTGAAAGGAGCCACCAAACATCGATGAAGAAGGTTAAAGCAACAAAGACGCAAATGGATACGAATACTCTCCTCCCAGTAGGACCAGTCTCAAGGCGAAATGATAACTGAGAAGAGGCAGAAGAAGCTGAGGCAGGAGATTTGCTACCAAGGGACTGGTAGTCAGAAGGTTTTCTCGAGGTTTTGACGCTGTATATGAGAGAAATTGCAATGAAGACAACAAAGACAACGGCAGCATAGAATTTCTCGGTGGTTTCAACCGCCGCCATCCAGGTGGCGCGATTTAAATATACGCCCAACATTTCTGGAGACCTCTGAGAGACTATCCTTCCCCGTATTAGTAAAACTGGGTTTCTAAGCAGTAGTGCATCTCCTTATCGAAGACGAAGCTATAACGAATGGGAGGGGGGGGAGAGATAACACAAAGGGTTTAAAGTCGAGTGTAGTCAGGAACTTGGAGAGAGGGAAAGAGAGATGGTGGGGGGGTATATGAAGATGGGAGGGGAGGGGAGGGACGGGGGGAGATATAAATAGAGGGTGGAGCTGGAGACAGGCAGATAAGGGAAAACGCAGAATAACTGTTTGTGTCAACAAAGGAAGTGAGAAAGACAATGAAAGAGGGAAAGCAAGATGGGGGTAGGAGAGAAAAGTTGGTTGACGAGCCAAAGAGATAAAAGAAAGAGGATGGGCAGAAAGGATAGGGAATAAAAAGGGCAGAGTAGAAGAATGAGCCAGACAAGCAAAGCAGAGCAAAGCAGAGAGCAAAGCAAAGCAAGTTGATATAAACTAGCAGTTGGAATAAGGGGGACAAGCCAACAAGCTGTTGTAAACACTAATACAAACAAACAAGAAGCCAAAAAGAAAAGAAAAAAAAAAGACGAGAATTGAGGGAGTAGAGGGAGAAAGAAAAGAGAAGGGGCCAAAAGAAAATATAAACGGGACTTGCTTGGCTAAGAACTCACAATAGATGTGGATGGGAGAGCAGGATACAAGCAATATCCTAGCTGAAAAGAACAAGCAAGCGTCTGGGCCAGAACACACTACCTGTGAAATGAAGCAACCCACTTATAAGAAGCAAAGTAAAGCAAGCGAAGAGCAGGACCGAGGGAGGAGGGATGGGATAGAAAGAGGCAACAGGCTAGAAGATATGTACTCGGCGGAAGACAAACTGACAACAGTTAACAGCGACGAAGACAAAGAGGGACAAACAGAAGGGAATCTATGAATGCTAACGAGTGGGAAGATAAAAGCAGTCTAAAGAAGAAGAAGAAGCAAAAATGATTGAAAAAAGAACAAGGCAAATACAGGAAGCCAGTGTGAAGGAGAAATAAAAAGAAAAATTAAGGAAGAAATTGAAAAGAAAAAATGAAGAACAAAAATGAAAAAAATAAAAAATAAAAGAGAAAATAATAAGGGAAGAAGCGATAAATAGCTAACGAAGTGTTGTCCTTGTGAATACTCAACTAAAGTAGCGCAGACTTCAACTAAGCTAAAGTCAAGAAAGAGCATTCACTCGGCCGACAAAGGTTGGGGGTGGGGCGTGGTGGAAGCAACTGGGGGTGTGCCTCAGGAGATGGCGATTTTATTCCAGCAAAAAGGACTGGCATTGATTCTCCTTAGGACAAGAAGAATAAATAAAATAAATAAAGAACAAGACAAAAAGAAAAAAAGAAAAAAAGAAAACAAAAAGGAAGAAGAAAGGAATAAAAGAATAAAAGAAAAGAAAAAAAAAGAAGAAAAAAGGAAAAAAAAAAAAGAAGAAAAAAGGAAAAAAAAAAAAAAAAGACAGGGAATGGAGTACAAAATGTTGAGCCTAGAATCAGTGCAAGTGGAGGAGATGTTACACTGGCAAATTTTTACTCTCTGGCTGTCTTTTGGCTGCTGTCCAGACGAGGTCCGTCCCGTGTTATTTAGAGAGCAACAAGAAAGAAAGCATATATTTTCTGCACTTCAGGTTAGTTGACAAGGTTTGGTGAATGGTAAAAAGGGAAGAAGAACCCCCATGTTCATAAAAGTGCAGGTGTCAAGAATGGATGGGTCTGGGGATGACGACAGCAACAGTTGAAGCCACGAGAATAGACGGGGGGCCAGCAAAAAAAAAACACACAATAGGAAAAAAGACACAAATCGTTGGTCCCTTGGGTTCCTTGGGTTCCTTGGGTTCCTTGGATCCCTGGCCCTTGGCCATTGGCCATTGGCCCTTGGCCCTTGACCCTTGAACTTCGATTTTGAGTAACAGCGTGTGATGTGAAATACTTGACATACGAGCAAGCTACCACAAAAGACAGCCACCGCCCAGATATCCGAGGCTATTGTTCTGTTCTATAGAGAGGCAGCCCAGATCGTCTGGCCCTACGCAAAGACGAGAGGGAAGGCCGGCCTCCCACTCAGGAATGCGAAGAGGATCAAGTCCTTGAATGGATATCGAAGCCGTAGGTTGAGGGTGGAAGAGAGAAGGAGAACCCTGAGTGGTTGACCAGGGCTGCAGGGGGAGCAGTAGAGCAAAAGCAAAAGCCAGAGAGCCAGAGCCAGAGCCTGAGCCTGAGCCAGATGGAGGGCAACAGCGAGGCCGCGTGGGGCAATATATTATTGCTTTTCTTTTCTCTCTTTGTCATTGGGAAAAGCAAAGCAACGAAAATTTGTCCATGAGCCAATCGGTCGTGAAATAAGATATAGTAGCAGCCATACTATCTATACGCACGTACGCAACAACGAAAATTGGGAGCAGGGAAGATGCAAGAGGAGGAAGAGCGAGCAAAAACTTATCTGCACATAACTCTCATAATATAAGATGCACGCACACACAAGTCTGGTGGTAGGAGCTCCTCTCTTGGCTCTCAGTCTCCCTCTGCTCCAAGGTTTAAAGTCTATGCCATGCCCTAGGGCCAAGATGAGAGAAGAGGTGGGACGCGGGAGATAGACAGGGAAAGGTCAGATTAAAGAATAACAGGGAAGAAGGGGAGACAAAAGAGACAAATGGGGAAGAAGACAGACAGACACAGAGACGGAGAAATGGAAAGACAATGGAATGATGATGAGGCAGAGCCGGCAGAGAGGTATAGGGATAGAGGATAGGGAGGAATAGAAGGGAATCAAGGCCATGTACTCACTGCAAAAGAAGGCTGATAATAATAACCTAGCTGCTGGCCGTAGCGAGAAGACGAGGGCTGGGCCCAAAACGTCGGACCAAATAACCGGGCCGAACGCAGTAGAGAAGAAAGGCGGGGCTAGGATGGGGAAGACGACACCGAGAGGCCGAAATAATCGAATATGGCAGCGGGGAATATATCAAGGATACAATGATACGAGGAGGAGCATAGGAGAGAGAGAAGCAGACGTAGAGAGGGAGAGGGAGAGGGGGAGGATGGCGGGGAGGCGGGGAGGAATGCGCAGAGAGCGGATGTAGGAAATGCGTAGATTTCATTTGTGTGCGTTTGTGTGCGTTTGTGTGTGTGGGCAGCCCTCGTGTGCCATGCAAGAATATCCCGAAAAAGAAGGTACAGATGAAGAGTTTTTATCAAGTAGTTTCCAATCTCGGACAATTGTCTACGGGCACATAACGGGGTAGGGGTCGGGTCGTGTTGTGTTGTGTTGTGTATACGTATTTCATTTAATTGCCTAGTTGTATTTCTTTCGCAGGTCCTATAGGTCCATATCCACGTTAACGTTAGAGTCCCCTCAACAAGCTTAGCCGATAGAACAGACAGCTTCATGCATAGAAGCCGTAGCAGCAGCAGTATTGTCGACGCCGACGCCGTAACACAACAGAAATCAGGATTTTCTCAAGCTATTCCTGGCAGATCAGCAAAGGAAGTGGTTTTGAATACAATGTGTTAATGTCAATGGAATTGTGCTTTTACGTTTGAAAGAATAAGGCACCATCTTGATCAACCCCCATGATAGACCAGTCAGGCAAGATGGTATATTGTATCGGTAACCCTAATCCACGGGGGCCTGACTCCACTACAAGGGTAACAAAGTGCTACTATCAATCTCTCCTTGAACCGTACCGTGCCGTACCATATGATGGACATAGAACAAATGCGTGGGAAAATGATATGGCGGGAGGACAGCAAGTTTCTTTGCCCTGGGACCGGAGACAGAGACAGAATGCGAAGCAAATAGAACCGTCTGTAGAGGGACGACAGAACACAGCCAGCCCGGCTCGTTCAAAGCTTGTTTCGTGAAGTTGAGACATGGCAAGCCAGGTCACGTCACGTCTCAGACAGACAGAGGTGGCTGTTGGTAGCCTGCCTGGGACTGAGTGGGCGGGCGTATGATGCAGGTTGGCTGACTGGCTAATGGATAAAAGCAAAAAGACCAAAGACATAAAAAATTGGAACCCAAGTTAAGAAAGAAGCTGGTCACAGGTGTCTGAATCTGTCAAACAAGGGAGAACTAGAGCTGCAAGTGTGGCTGCAAGTGTGGCTGAAAGTGTGGCTGAAATGTATGTATGTATAGGACTTGTCGCTTGAAAAAATCAACCTTAATTCTGGCATCTTGTCACTTGTCAATTGCAATGCCACAGTCACAGCATTTCTCTCTGATTTTGTATTCCATTACTATTATTATTATTTATTTCTGTCTTCTTGGTACCCGAATGCAGATGGAATATATTTTTTGCAGATATACCGACGCTCAAAAGTCGCGGCTGTGGCGTGCGAAAAGCGAAGTAACTGACTCTACTAGCTTTACTTGCATCCGTAATATCTGACAGGGAAAAAAAAAAAAAAAAAAAAAAAAAAAAAAAAAAAAAAACAACGCTATTGAAAATAGGCCATGATGGACACGCGTGAGCTGTGACGTCATTTTGGGTTTGCGTGCCAAAAAAAGCTCCCCGGGTGACTACAAAGGAGAAAACAAGTCCAAGTGTCGCTTGCTGGAGAGAGATCAAGGCTTGATGCATACTGTTTATGGAAGCTGGTCATGATGGTGGCGGTGTTTCTTCTCACGAGGAGGGAAACAACAAAACATAAACGAAAAGAGCGAAGAGGGGGAGGGAGGGGCGACGAACAGGCGGATGATGTCGTCACGGGCTTGTATATAGATATGAAGAAGCTACTAGGTTATGGATTATGAGCTCGCGTATGCGTACTCACGTGCGGGGGGGGGGGGGGGGGGGCGAAAAAAAAGAAGCCACTTAACTCTCACCACAAGCGAGCGCAGCTTACAAGATCAGCATCAGCACCTATAGCTTTTACGCTATCCGCAATGCGTAGCTGAAAATGCCGACTAAAAGCTATAGCAGGAGGGAGGGCAAAGGTGGCAATTGAACGCCTCAGAACCCCGTGGCCGTTAGCAAAACAAGCTTTCACGCGCTAGGCATAGCCAGGCCATATGACGACATCATAAAGTGCCTAAGAAGGCGTCCTAGGGGTCTTTTCCCAGAACAAGTAAAGACTCAGTAGCGATTTAAAAGAAAAAGAAAAAAGAAAAAAAAACGATATTCCGAGTTTAAAAGACGGGGAACTCGTTGGGATTAGTGCACATGCTTTGCTTGTATGCAGCCAGCCAGCCAGCCAACCAACCTTACACCACACCACCATCTATATAGCCTGTACAATGAATAGCCGCGCAGTTCTTGTTCATTAATCGCCTCTCTTCTCATGTCTGCTGCCCGACGGTTACGATATAGCCTGCATGGATGGGAGGAAGTAGCCGAAGGGATAGAAGTCAGCTTTGATGTATATGTATATGTCGATGTGCATGTGCGTGCATGTGATTATTCTCGGATTTTCGGTTGGGGACGGGAAGTTGGTGAATGCTGAATGAGGTTCGGCGGGGGATAAAGGTAACAACAGCTTGTTACATTACAGGAAATCTTGCGTTGGAGCGGAGCCGGCAACATGTATTGGGGAAAACCGGATTTATTACCCCTTTGTCGATAGATCATGCGGGAGAATAGCCGTATAGATAGTCGCCAGGGTACCAAGCAACCTAGCATAGCCTAGTCTAGTCTAGTCTAGTCCAGTCCGGTCTAGCCCGGCACAGCCCGGTCCAGTCTAGGCTGTACTCTATGGCGTGTGTATTTATATAAAGCGTTGAGACCTTGGCCCTTCTTTCCCATCGACATCTTCTACTAACTGAATCATCCCGTTGCTGGCTGTCTCTTGACCCGGGTTGTGACTTGTAGAAGGGGGCCCGAATGAAAAGGGGCTCAAAGGGGGAGAAGAGGAGAAGAAGAGAAGAGAAGAGAAGAAGAGGAACAGGACACCGAGAATTTGGGAGTCGTGTTCATCAGCTGGCTGAGGTTAATGCTACGGTACCTATGCAGCAGATCATAGAGTTCTAGACTTGATCTTTGTATTGATTATTATTTTTTTTTATTTTTTTTTATTTTTTTTTTCTTTCAAATGCAACGTGCAGCAAAGGCCAATCAGCGCACACCACCGATGACGGAGCATCGACCATCGACCAGTTGTTGTATGTATGTGTGTATGTGTGTGTATAAGTGTATCAATGTATCAATGTATCAATATATGTATATATGTATACGTGCAGGTACTTCACAGTTCACAGTGACAGAAAGTGCTCCTTGCTTCCGTATGTTTTCCAGCTTGCGCTGCCTTTGGCGACACGGGCTGGTAAATATTGACCTGGCGGCTATATCATGGGAGCCAAGAAGGGTATTCCTCACGAAATGCTCAACGTATTTACGTACGTATATGTACGTATATGTACGTACGATTTGCTTTTATCTTCGTACACATAAGCTCGTGTTGTCTGCCTGCCCACATGTCTCCATTGCTCCATCAGAGCAGGCAATAATAATACGGCCCGCTGTTTCCTTATTACTGACTGCTATACTAATATTGCTCCCCTCCCCGTCCTCGTATCTAAGAGCACAGCGTGATTGCCCCAAATGCCTTGTTCGCGCACTGGCCGGAGCCGAGTCTGATCACCAAACCAGGGCCGCTCTAGAATTGCCTATGTTGAGTCGGTGTCTTGGCTCGGCTTGTTGCTGGTGGGTTTATGGATGAGACGATGTTGTTCTGAGCTGGTTTGTTCCAAGTTGTGCCATGGACTGGACTGGGGGAGGGGCGAGGGGGAGCTGCATAGATGTATATCGGCAGCCCGATTTATGTTGAGCCTACAGCGGCCCTGCTGCGTGCTTTAGTGGGCTTTTTGGATTCTCAGCGAGTGACTTACAGCAGGCTACAGTGGACCTGCCCGCTATAATACTGTGAGATAAACTGTAGCTTCAGCAGGCTACTAACACGCCCTTCCCTTCCTAAGCTTGCAGGCTTGTTTTCTTAGGCATAGGCTGTCCATAGCTTTCGCCTCCCCAATCCCGTGATCTACAGCACGATAACACTACAGCAAAAGCCAGAAGCCGATCATTTCGGGCTTAGAGGAGACGCAAAGAAAGAAGAAGAAAAAAAAAAAAAAAAAAAAAAAGATTTTCTTTTCTTTTTTACTCCTGCAGTGAGTCTATTTTCTTTTTTGCGTCGTGTCTACGGTTTCTTTAATTGGCCTGACCCGCTAAATTCCTATTGCAGCGTAGCGCCAACAAGCCCCCAGAAGCCCCAGAAGCCCCAGAAGCCCCGAAAATCTTTAAACAGCCCCGAAGCCCAGGCCTTCTTCTTAGTCAGTTTTGGGTGCTATCCACTGAGAAGGGCGTGTATTTATAGCGCCTTTATAGTTGTTAGTGCTATTTTTTAGTGGCGCTTTTACCAATTACCTTTGCTTCTGTCAAATCTCTCAGCCGAGAAGAAGGTATGCGGTTTGCGGCCAATCACAGCATAGGATGTTAGCCAAGGAAACGCTATCAACCCGCTGGGCAGGACAGCTAGAAATAATGATAATAAAATAAAAAAGGTAATAAAAATAATAAAAATTAAAAAAAGAAGAGAAATCTGAGATCTTTGCTCTTGGATCTGTGATCTGTGTGATCTTGTGATCCGTGACCAGTGGATCTGTGGTCTCTGATTTGCTCATGGGTTATTGTAAGTGGGCAAACCCTAACAATATAGGCAGGTTGTCAGTTTGAAGGGGAAAAGCGCCAAAGAGCTGCTGAGGACGAAGCCAAGAAGTATGAAAAGTAGGACGAGATAGAAAATGAGAGTGAAATATATAAGTATGTATATAAATTTATGTATTTTTATACAAAATAAATAAATAAAAAAGAGAATAAATAGTAGAGAATAGAGAAACTCCCAAATGGAGAACGCGACTTTGTCTTACTAAGAAGCCACTCGTACTTTAATATTACCGTGCGAACGAGCTAATTATTGCATTTCCTCTACCCTC
This sequence comes from Ceratocystis albifundus, assembly GCA_002742255.2. Taxonomy (NCBI): domain Eukaryota; kingdom Fungi; phylum Ascomycota; class Sordariomycetes; order Microascales; family Ceratocystidaceae; genus Ceratocystis; species Ceratocystis albifundus. The sequence continues at coordinate 593,823 of MAOA02000038.1, forward strand.
TATTTACTTCTACCCTCAGAAATAACGACCACGAGTGACTTTGGCGCACTGTTTCTGATAATCCTGTCTCATGTCTCCCTTTCTCTCCTCGCAGAACCAACACTCAATTCAACTAACACCCATCCTAATGGCAAAAAAGGGCACATATGTTTGTGACATGACTGACTAACAAAAAACATGCCACCCATTGATACTCTTCACAACATCATGCTTATCGCCCCCCCGCCTCTCTCTCGCCACCCCCGGTCCCTGTCACATAGTTCGTTGGCCTTGCTCTAGCCTAGCTTTTGGTCCGCCTCTCTTGATCTGTTCTCTCAGGCAGAAGAAAGAATGTACAAAACAAACAAGTGGGTGATTACAATGGTTGGTTACACACACCGGCACTTTCACCTTACTTCACTTCACCTCACCTCACCTCACCTTACCTAAACCAAACGGCGTCAACGCCGATGCCAACCACTGGGCCTCTCTCCCCCGGTCCTAAATCGGCTGTGGCCGAGAAGCAGTGGTAAAATACAGGACAATAGGTGTTTCCGTCGATAGGCCTATCTACCTGGCTAGCCCCAGGGCAGGGCCTGTGCTTGAAGAATGAGCAAACAGAGCGACAGCCACTCAGGAAGAGCACACGAGAGAAGACTGTATGTAGTAAGGTCGGTATCTACTTGCCTCTCCTACACTGTTTTGCAATTATGAGCCGTACCGCATTGCATGTAAGACGAGACAAGTGTGCTAGTGCTATCCAAGCTGAGGATTTGAGGCAAGGAAACTAGTCCGGAATATAGATGGTATAGCTGGTGTATTACTGTCAGTAATGCTACTCAGCGCTCTCTGCCTTTGTTCACTAATGTTACTATCACTGCTACTGTGTTTTACAAGATTATTTTACCAGCCACTGCTACTACACAGCCAAGCCATCCTCGGGAAAAGCCCCCACTACGATATAAACGAGTGATACTGTGATATAAGCAAGTGATGCCACCACAGCCAAAGCAGGCCTCATTTCACTGTTTCCCCGTCTTCCGTAGTTGTTTCTGCCGCCGCCATTGACACTGCTAGCCGTGCCATTGGATGTTGAATCCCGTATGCTCGTTCCGATCCTGCTCCTGCTCTCCGTGAGCCATGTTTTGGTTTGATTGTAGAGGGAGATAAAAGGGATAAAGAGATGCCAGATGATAGGCGAGTTGTTAGATGTACCGGTGCCCATATCACGATAAGTCGATATGTACAAAAATGTTCAAGAACTCCCTGTCATCTCCCCCCCCCCCCCCCCCGTTGCTCTATTAGACTTCACCTGAACTGACCTGACCTAAGCTTCCCTGCCCTACTTTACCCATCCTATCCATCCTATCCTGAAGACTCAGCCCAGCTTCCCAACACGCAAAGCTCCGAGATAGGCTATCTTCCTGTGCGTGTTTGACTTCTTATTAAGGCTTGGACTTGCCGTTTTGCACCAAAACATCACATAAGGAGCCTCCCCCCCCTTGCCAGAGTGAGCTTACCCTACTCAAATACATTGTGTATTGGTGGTAGTGTTTTGACCTCTCTCATAATACTTCTAGGCATGGGGCTTTTCGCTAATTGCCCCTCCCCCTCCCCCTCCCTCCCATCTCTCTTTTCTTACGAAATAACAGTGTACTCCCGTGCCTGGCTCGTTTCACTCTGTTCTTCTGCTATACAGAAAAGCTATAACTCACTCGGCCACTGCCGGGGCACCACAACAGAGGGCACATGATAGCCAAGCTTATAGGCCCTTTCTTTTGTTTCTATAGGAGCTAGGGAACCGGCAGATGTCTGGCTTGAGTGGTTTTGAGGCCAGTTGATTTTCTGCATCACGTTGCTGCCAGCTTGATATACAGAAAGAGACACACACATGTTCACACGCACACGCACGGACACGCACATATATATACCGAGATACATTGTATGCTTACGTAGACAACATATATCAGCGCATGTATCTAATTTCCAAGCCTGTATTGTGCAATTAGTCACGTCCACTCAGCCCGTCCTTTTCCCCTTCATTTTACTCCCTAGTTGAGATCTCAGCTTCGGTGTTGTTATCCAAGTCAAAGGAAGATCCATATTCTTCCTGTCCACTTGGCTTCACTAATTGTTGTTCCTTTTTTTACCAAGTTCAGCCAAGATGAGGCCCGAAGCTCGTGCCTATCTCTCTTTTCAACCACAAGTACAATCTTGTTATCTCCTTGGCTCGCTTGCCTGCAAAGGAACGGCTGGAATGTGTGTGTGTGCATGTGTGTATGTGTGTGTAGTAGTAGGTGGACTCAACGAATGGCGATAGCTACTGTGTTGAAAATAGAACAAAGAGAGGAGAAAGAGGATGAGAGACACAGGGACACGGAGGGGGAGAGGGGACACGAAGGAGCATCAAGAGGAACTCACAAATGCCTGATTTGTCTTGACTGGCGAGTTGCTGTCCACCTATCGCACTCGTTCCTTCTCCGCTTCCCACGCTGACGAAGCGGTGTGAAGAAGGAGGCGAGTAAAGGAAATACCACACGGGCAATAGGCGCAAAGTGACAGGAGGATGAAGAAAGGAACCGGTGAGGAAAAATGGACCATGAAAACGGCAGGGGGAGTGGGACAGGGACAAGAAAATACTCTTAATTCAGTGTCTAGCTGAGAGGAGGGGAGATGGGAAGGAGGACACGGATAGGAAGAGAGGAGGAAAGGCAAGAGAAACCAAGGGCGCTGGCAACATGCAGAAGATACCGACTAGTATGGACACTGCATATAGAGTTCATGTAACTCAGACAGTTGGGCTATAAAATACAATAGAAGGCGAGAGAAGATGGGTGTGAAATTGGAATGAACGAAGAGGGTTGAACAATAGGAAGTGAGGGGCAACAGTATGACATACACCGGAAAAAGAAAACATACATAGTAGCTGGTATATTATCCATTGGAGGGCACACTAACAACGCCGTCTACTAGCCACACCAATGGCTAATGATTTCATCCGTTCTCGGCCGGCAGGTCCATGGGAGAGGCGGGAGGGATGGGACTTGTCCAAGTAGGAGACAATGCAGAAGGAGAGAAGGGGAATAAGGGGAAGGAGACAAGAGAAAAGAAGTCGGAGACGAAGAGATAGAGGACATGCAAGGCCCCATCAGGAAAATATGAAGCTCGACCGACTCTCCTCCTCGGCTTCTCCATCTCTGATCCCATTCAAGGTGGATTGTGCGCTTGCTTTGCATTGAAGTCCAGACTGAGCTGGCAAGAAAAAGATAGAAAAAAAAACAAAAAAAAAAAAAAAGAGTTGAAATCCCCTTCAATACGTTATGTTATCTCCCCTCCCTCTCCCGCCATGGGATGGGAGGGAGGGCATGGGAGGGCAGTACGTTTCATTGACCAAAAGAAGGTAGTTACCCATCTCTGCAATTCTCTGCTTCTATTTTTTGCCCATGCTTTTTGCACTTTCCATCTCCGTCGTCGAGGCCGAGGTCGAGGTCGAGGTCGAGGTCGAGTCCTGGCTCTGCTCTTTCCTGATTGTCTGGAAGTGGGCCTCTAATAAACGGAAAGAAACAGGGGAGAAGCGGTACTTTTAGCAGCAGCCAGAGAATTGAAGCTCGACTCGACGATCGGGGGTTTATTGTCTCCTTCCTTGTTTAGTGTGTCGCTTCCTTCCATTACTATGGAAAGAGGAAGGAGCTCTTTGTTGCTTCGGTGTATGTGTGTGACAAAGCCCTCGTCCTCCTCCCTCCCCAAATAATAATAATAATAAAAAAAGTAAACAATGCGAGAGTCTTTTCTAGTCGTGGGGATACAGTTGAGAAGAAAGCCATTATTGAATTCCCGTTGTGTTACCCTGCATTCAACGGCAGTAAAAATACAAAGATAGCAGGATACAGACGGGTAAGTGCCTAACAGTTTGCATAGTTACACACGGCAGCATCAAATTGATAGGCGGCCATCTTTTATGGCCTTGAGCCGGAAGAATTAAAAAGAAGAATCGAAGGGGAAAACTCCCTAACTGAATTCCTCGTTTCGACTTTTCCCTGCTTCCCATGATGAATTCTACAGCATACATACATATACATTATGCATATATGTACATATATATAGGTAGGTAGGTATATACTCGGCATTGTAGGATCTCCTGCCTGGCTCAATGTATACATACCACTGTGCTAGATGCAACACCACGTCTTCACCATCCTGCTTGTTCCTTTTCGTCTTTCTCTTCTTCCCCCTCCCCCTCCTTACCTTCCCCAGGAAAACAGAGGGAAGAGTATCACGCAACGCCACGTCAGGGCAAAGCACAGAAACCCCCCCCCCCGTTTGTTGGGGGAAGACAGGAGCCTCGAAAGGAAGCAGAAACACGACACGACTACCAAGGCGGGTGTTTCTATTGCTGCTGCTTTCCACTGTTGCGGCACCATATGTGACACATAACTTTACATCTATCTGCGACTAGATAAATGCATGTGTGCGTGTCACACATTTTCCTGATTATGTTTGTCTCTTCTTCTTCTTGTTTTTCTTTTTCCCTTATTCACTGCCAGGTTCAAATAAAAACAAAAGGGTGTCTATCTCTCTGAAAAATTACCCAAGTTTGGTCTAGCTAGCTAGGCGCAAGGGGGGAGGAAGCATCCCACATGCTCCCCCCCGCCCCCTCCCCTTCCCCCGTTCCTTCGAGAGCAGCCAGCATGTCAAACAACCTCAGGGCTTTGTGTGGCTCTGCTCCGTCTCTGTTTGGTATGCGTGTCTCTAGGAAAAGCCCTGCTTTTCGTCACACAGATTGTTGTTGGTCTTCGTGGCATATCAGCCCTTTCTTTTTTTCCCCATTCTTGTATTCCACGTCCTCCATTGCTAGTTAGTTGCTATAAGCCGTCGACAAGCGGATTTATAGGCGGTGTGCAACAAGCGGGAGATCATCATAATGTTTCTGTGCTACTTATAGAGAACCACTTCTAGCTAGAGGATGCCAGCCTATCCACTGCAGGATTTCTTTTACAACAATAAACCTGGGCGGACCTAGGTAAGGTTCAGCTTCTAGGTTCAATTTTCAGGGGGGGGGGTTTATCCATACACGTTCTTTATGGGCTGAGCTGGGGGCTCCGGGGAAGAGCAAAGCTGCAGATTACTCCTTGTTCAAGGCCGGAAATATTCTCCCCGCCTCTTCCCAAGCATTTGAGCTCTTTTTAGCTGCTGGTATGAAAATATTGAATGCCATAAATGTCTTCCAGGATTGCATAGAGCCAATCAACAGGTTGATTCTAAGGACTCCGTCTGTAACTAATCGGTAGTGACTGCTCAGTAAACGCTGCGAGAATTTCTCGAGGAAGTATCTTTTTTAGGTTTTCCCCTCTCTCTGCCTCCCCCCCTTTGAGCCTGACCGTGCTTCCTTCCCCCTTCCACTGCCCCCTTCCTCTAGCCCAGAGCCATGGACAAAGGAGACGAGCTGATCACAATGACGACTCACATTGTCAAATCTCGGGCTTGGCCTTATCCTAGCATGTACTTACTTGGTGGATGCGAGTTTGACCCCTGCTCAAGGTCTAGGTCGTGGTCCAAGTCAAAGTCGAAGGTTGGTTCTGTGTTTTCTTTTACTGTTGGCCTTGCTTTTGCGTACATACATAACACAGAAATGACATCATTACTTGATGATTGGATCCCTACACAGACAGGCCTTTTCTTCTTCTTTGTTTTCCTCCTGCTTTTTAGGTAACAATACAGCGTAGTAGGAGTCTCAGACTCAGACTCAGGATCCAGAAAAAGAAAAAAAAAAAAAAAAAAAAATATTCCACTACCCCTCCACCGCCCGCCTTCAAACTAGGCTGTGTTTTGGAGAACAATGCTGTCTTGTGTGTCAAGACGAAAGGTCCTCTTGCCACTGGAAAGCCAGGAGATCGGCTCCGGCACTCGGGGCGAACCAACTTGGCTTGCCTGAAGCCACCAGTAACAGCAATCCATAGGATTTGTGTCCCTGTCTACTAAAGACCACGGCATATGATGACTACAGCAACAGGATAACTTGTGTGGCTGTCTAGCCCGTGTTTGTGAAACTCCGTTGCTAATCGCGAGTAGACACTGGTAATGTAACAGTGGAACAAAAACGTAGACTGTGTGTGCGTGATGTGCATAGAGATAAGAAGAAGCAGGGAGGAGGAGGAGGGGAGAGGGGGAGATAGTATTGCCATTGGAACTGTAAGTAGACGAATTAGGGGACGGGCCAAAATAGACAAACACGTACTTAGCCGATGGTGCTGTTGTTGCTGGCTTTGATATCTCTCCAACCACCGCTGTGGCACATTCAGTGTACATAGAGACATACATGCACACGGGGACCGACCAATTATACAGCCCAGTCTGGCCGCGCTCTCGCCTAAAGGGTCGGGTCTAGAACGCCATGGCTACCACAATCATTGGGTTAAAGGTGCTGTGCGTGCTAAGCAATGAGTCCTTTTGGTACCATGTTGCCGCTGGATCCCCTCCCGCGATGTGGCGGTTTAGGTCATCTTTTGACGGTTGCGAGGAACACGGGATGTGCGATAATAGGTGGAAATATAGAGTTACGGGCAGTCAACCATCTATGGTTATCCTACACTCAGCTGTGATTGATAGCCTGTCTTGATCTCTACATCGTGCAGAATCTCTATCACCATACAGCCCCCGCCCCCTCTCTCATCCCTCCTGAGTCTTGTCCGTCCTATGCCCATTTCCTCTGTCTCGTCACAGGCGGCCACGAACATGTCTCCGTTCAATATCTGGTTAATCTCTGCATAAAATCTCTGTCTCACGGAAGCCTGCACTCTCACCCGCCTCATAGCTGTCTTTTCCTCACCGCCTATCCCTTGCTAGCAAAAGATACATACATTCGAGACTGCCGGGAACATGCCTTACCGACTCATCTCCCCTCCCGTACCTTTACATGTATCGCGATGCACTGCAGCAAAGAAGATGAGACATTGCCTCTCTCTAGACTAGCCCCGGTTGGGTATTTGCCAGTCTAGCGCGACTCGTGTGTCTCTTGTCTTGGTGTGCTGTGGCCCGTGTTATTGCTTGCTGCACTTAACATAACATGTACTCAGCCGTGCCGGTTGCTCCATGTAATTTCGGTTTCTAATTTTCCTTGGTTCAGCCGTCGCGATGGATCGATGTTCGGTGTTTCACGATCGCGAGAAGAGCTTTGTTTAAGGCCGGTTAGGGACTATGCATAATGTGCATGTGTAGTAGCCGTGTGACGAGTAACATTGACTTACTTACTGGATCGACTGCTATGATTTATCCCGCTTCGGGCTTGCCTTTGCGATTGTCCGTCCAGTTGTCCCTCCGAGTAGCCCAGTCGCTTGAGTAAGCTTGTTACGCATGGCAAAGTCAATGTAGAGAGTGTGGGTGAGTAACAGGTAAGACCTGTGCCAGTGATGGATCTCGGCCGACTCGGGAGACCCTATCAGAAGGCTACACATACATGAATGCATGTGCGCTACAGCAACCGTCAACCGGGTCAATACCATTGCGTATGCTGTGGATTGTGACCTGTGGCAAAGCGCGATACTCATCGTGGGGTTGTTGACCCTCGGTTGGTTGTTATGCCTTTTGCCTGACATTTGTTGGGGATGTAACTTTCTCACCTCTCCTTGTCTCTTCTTGCTGCTCCTCCTCCCTGCTGCCAACGAGAGCACAAGCCGGATTTGCCATGTGCACAGTGTATCACGTCTTGTCCTCCTCTCCAAATAGCTTGGTGGACAATTACCGGAACCGCAGGATTATCGCACAAAGTGCAAAAAGAGCAAAAGGATAACAGGGAAGATAGTCGCTATGAAGCCCGTGATGATGTTACGCAGCAGACTATACACGTCCCGTTAATTTTAGTAGCAGGGCCTCAGCGTGGACACAGTCCTAGACATCATTATCACGACCCTTCATGCTATGGTTACGCGTAAGACTATAATCGGAGATGCAACTGGCCCCCCCGGTACAAATACACAACATTCTGTATTGCTCACCGCCTTGATGGCTTCTTCTCGCGCCTTCACCCAAGCTGCTAGAATAATCAGCAGCCGAAGCCCAAGATTAGGTGAGAACTATATTCGTGCCCAGCCACGCGCTCCCGTTTCTGGAGGGTGGGTTTTGCTGTTTGCTGACGTCAAGTGAGATCTGGTAAGAGTGAAGTCGCTTTGGATCTGATATAGCGTGATTATTCAAGTTCATATGTATATATATATATATACGCAACAGTACAATACAATCACCGTACCGTGCTAACAAAAAAGTCCATTTTCTTTGGTACACTGGTGTGCCAGCATACCACAGAGACCGTTTATACCTTCTTCTCTCCAGCACTAACTGTCATGCGTCATGATATTACAAGAATTATAAGCAAAATGGGGGGGGGGGGGAGGAAGAAAAGAAACAAAGGTCTCAGGATGGGGGAATAGAAGGAGAGAGTGAAAGAAAAGAAAAGAAGAGAAAAGAAAAGAAAAAAAAGAAACTGGAAAAAGAGAAGCAAAGTAGTAAAGAGAAATCAAAGATTAAAAAAAAAAAGGTCTCAAAAGTGAGCTCGCCAGCATACAACTATAGCACCCAATATCCCAGCGTCACTTGTGCAACTAGCGACTAGGACTGAACTGCTCTGTTTAGTTGGTCGGATCTGTCACCTTAATTTCAACAGGCGGTGCTACCGTTGTCGTCTTGTCAAGTAGCGAAGCCTTTTCGGCTGACGTGTGGGACTCGTCCGATTCGTCCTCGGACCGGTCATCGTCAGCCGTCGAATAGCGGATAAAGCGGTAGGCTATCCGGATAATGTGAGACAGCCAGATGAGGTTTAGGGTCTGCAGGGCTGAGAGCAGTGTAGTGGCAATGACCTGGGCCAGCAGACACTTGTACTGCTCATTCTCCCAGTCTAGTTCAAAGGGGCCGACAGTGCGGAATTCAAAGAAGAGCGAGATAAGAATACGGATGTTGATGAAGTGGCGACAGTATATCCAGACGCACATGAAAAGAAAGAAGTAGGGGCCGACTATGGGAGAATCGATATAGTTGAGGGTCTTGGAGGTCTAGATTAAGAGAAGGCACAAAAGATTGGTCAGTTAGATGGGGAACGGGACAAGAAAGAGAAGGATGACGGTGACAGCACAGCACAAGGGCTTGAGTAAACTTACGGCCAGGAAAAAGTCACTAATATCATGTGTGGTAAACACTGCTAGACCCACGTAGGTGAAATGAAAGCGGTAGCTTAGGGCGATGAGTGTCAGAGATACCACATGGTGCAGGCAAAGTTCCTTGTAGTCTTTGCGTTGCTTCTCCAGGCCCAAAATCATCACAATGGCCTGCTGGGCCCAGAAGGCAGCCTGGAACAGATAGTAGAATTTGACGATAGCTTCATGCGTCCGGTGAGGAAAGTTTTCGTACATGCCGTAAGTATTGTAGTACCAGACAGGTGTTCTACTCATGACGTACATGCCGAAAGGACACAGGCAGCCAAAGTAGATAGCACTGTACATTTGCTCCATGAAACGGGCCTGCTTAGAACGAGACAGTCTAAACCAACGGGCTAAGGGGCGTAGAATGACCTGCATGGTAAACTCGCGCGTAAAGGACAGCACGATGGTGTAGAAAACGACAAAAGCGATATCCCAGAGGCCTTTCCCATACTGGAGAGGCGAGCCGTCGGTGGGTTGCTCAAGCGGATAGCTGAGGAAGATGAAGTGATATATGGGATTAGACGGTGACGGGTTGAGAGCATATAGGGGGGCGAAGGCGAGAAGCATGGCGGCGGGGGTCAGATATGTATGCTTGATCATGGCGCTATTTGCTTTGTAGAGGAGGCTGCGACCACGCCGTTTCTTGGACTTTTTATCCGGGTGCTAAAGGAGAGAGAGAGAGAGAGAGAGGGAGGGTTAGCGCGGGAACAGTCTAGAGCGGAAGGGTCTTGATGCTGTCTATACCGATGATGAGTCGTTAGCATCCATAGCTATGCGACTAGATGCCAGAGCTGGAGCACGCGTGTCTCCCAGGCGAACTTCGGAGCCGAGCAAACTAGACTTACGGCGTCGACGGGGCCCGGATCCATCCTCGGTGATTGGGGGAGATAATGTCAGAAGCGGCTCTTTTTCGTCGGCCATAGTGTGGAATTAAGCTAGAAGAGAGAAGGATAACAATAATGAATTATTTAATTATTTTTTTAGCCCGCGGAAGGAGTGGCGCGAAGACAAGCAAATGAGTAGCGGCACTTTATTATAAGATGTTGAGCTGAGTTTGGCCGAAGGTTGAAACGTGTATTCGAGATAGTAACAGGGAATGAATGATAGGGCCAAAGAAGGGTAGAGGAAAAAGAGCAAACCCCGGGAATATGTCTATCTTTGCCGCACAAAAAGAAAAAAAAAAAGGGGGAAAAGACGAAGCCTTAGACTTGATATTCTTTCGTTCCTGCTGCTCTTCTCTGGTCTGAATTGGCGAGCTTCTTTTGATTTTGCTGCCTTGAATCTTGCCGTGCTATGCTTCACTTCAGGGGGTGAATTCTTCGTGTCGTGTTCTGTGGAGATTTGTAGCAATAGACAAGCAGCGCCTTGGTCTAGGGTTTAGATTGATGAGCAACGTCACAAGGAGCAAATGAGAAGAAGGAAATTGATAAGACAAGAAGGGGAAACAAGAAAAAAAAAAAAAGACAGACACAATACGGCACAATGAAGGCCAGCTAGATACAGTAGATGAAGCAGAAAATGAAAAAGAAAATCATGCAAAACTGATGGGGGAAAAAAGGGCCTAGCAAAATTACAAACTTGTGGGGCCTGTCTATTCGGAAGCAAAGCCTCGCCCGGCCCTTCCTGACCAAATTTCTCAGCAGGGAAAGGGCCCGTTCGGTCTCTTCGCAGCCCGGCCTATCACAGGTCAAGTAGTATTCCTAGAGAAAAAACAGAGGAAGGCGCGCCCGGAGCAAATCTGGCAAATTGGGGCTTTCTTTTCTTTTTTTTGCGTCTCGTCTTTTCCCACAACTGCGATTTGCGAAAAAAAAAAAAAATATATATATATATATATATATATATTTTTTTTTTTTTTTTTTTTTTTTTTTCTTCTACTAGGGTTTGAGTGACACGGGAGTAACAATACCTTTGTTCTCAAAGACACGTTCCCTTCGTCGCACGAAAGTGACATGAACAGAATACATGATTGTAGTTCTTGGCTAGCTAATGAGCAGCCAATCAGTGAATACTTGGACGCTTTTCTCTCTAAGACTACATAACTTGCTCTCCCTCCAGCTTCGCATATGTTCTTCATAATGTCAGCACCCGCCTTGGCCAAAGCACGCTCGCTGGGTTTATGGAACACAAGTCCCGGGGATATGAACCCTAAGTTGGAAGCACCTGGGAAACAAACAGTACATCCTACTACTGGCCTCCTGTCGGAGACTGAAACATATCACCGCCTCGGCCCTCTGTTGCCTCCTTCCATTGTCTGGCAAACTCTCTCATGCCGCCCTGGCCGCCTAATCCCGCATCGACCACCTCCCTGGGAAGTTTGTGTGCTGAATATTGTGTCGAGCTAAAGTTGTATGCAGAAGGATCCTCCTTGTTCACCAATCTCAGATCTGGTTCAAGATAGCCGTCATCATCCGTGCTCGAGTCCATACTCTCTGATATGTCAATGACTGTTGCGCCGTCTAGCTTGAGGCGAACAAAGCCTTCCTGCTCTGCCTTCCCTGCCGAGGAAGAAAAGGAAGCCATTGGAGGTGGACCGATAAGCGGCTGTGGGATTGTCTTGTTCAGCAGCTCCTTCCAGTCAAACAGAATTGAGTCTGTGGTTGATGCCCAGGGATTAATGTCGATGAGTCTTGGGCGGCCTAAACCCGTGCCATCTGTTGTATCGTTATCCTCAGGGATATACACATCAAATACAAAACTGTCATCGGGGAATGTCATGCGAAGCTTGGACTCGAAAAAGTCATCAACCCGATCAATAATTTCGGTTTTGAGCTTGGACAAAAAGTCGTAATAATTGAGATCCCGCTGGCAGATGCCAATTAAGTTGCGTTGCTTGACAAAGCACCTGAACTCAAGTGCTGGGTGCATATTGAAAAATGGTCGTAGGACGAGTGCGTACTTAAACTTGTTGGTGTCATGACTGGCTGGATGATAGTCGTCGATGGTCTTTTCAAACGCATGTTCTAAGTCATGAGTCACAAAGCTAGAGCTTTTGAGGAGGAGGTAAATATCGTTGGGACTTGTGCATTTGAGCGTGTTTTGGTGTCGAGATATCCATGCTGCATCCTTGGGCGTGGACCAGTTCAGCTTTGGCACAACGCTGCCACCAAGCTCATGAATAGCGTCCTTGATAAGCTTGTGCTGGGCTGGAAAACGTACGTTGGGTGGTGTGCGCACTTCCTCTTCTTCCTCGGACTCGTCGTCTGAATACACCTCGCGTACAACCCCTGAAGATATGGGGCCGGCCGAGTGCCACTCCTCATCCGCTGTCTCTTCTTCCCCTTGCTCGTCATCGTCGGCTAAAAGAATACCGTCTTCCTTAAAGTAGCTAACCATCTCCTCTGTCAAGGGAACAATGCGAGACTTGATGCAGCTTGTGCGATATCTGTTGCAGGTTAATTAGATGGATGCATCGTAGTATGCCTAAATCACTTGGATCAGGCAGGTAAACAAGACATACCGAGGAAACCATTGGTCATAAGCGCAATTGACCATGTGCGACTTTTTAATGAGCGGGAATTCGTCTTCTCCTAATGGAGAAGTAGAGCCAGTAGCTTCAGGCATCGTGATAAGCAAGGGTGGATGGAGGGCAATAATAGGATTGGTGTTGAAGATGTACTTGTGGCGAACAAAGATTCAATATTAATTTCGTAGGCAAAAAAAAAAGCTAGTTCACGGATAAAGGGAAGATATGGGCGAAACGGCACGTCAACAAGACATAAAATGCGATTTTCACATGCATGCATAGACTAGTAGTCATGATTCAGACTTTTTGGAGGGGCCCTTCTGACCCTTGGCTTTAGATACCCCGCGACCGAGAGAAGAAGATATCCCTTATCTTATCGGCTACCCCAGCCTTGTCTCTAGACCCATTTATATTTTTAAAGCCAAGTTCCTGTACATGTTTTCAGCCTTGTCGCATCTACCGTCCATCACCTGCATCTTTGCTAACAAATACCTTATCAAACTAAAACAATGGACAACGTTGGTCTTTCAACACCGCGCGGAAGTGGCACGTCAGGCTATGTCCAGCGGAATTTAGCGCATATCAAGCCACGTAACTATCCCGCCCACAATCCCGACGCTGAAATTAAGGAACATCGGCCTCGTGAGGCTAACCAGGACATTCTGGAACATGACCGCAAGCGAGCCATCGAGTCCAAGGTGTTTGACTTGCGCGACAAGCTAGAGGACGAAGGGTATGTATCCTATTATTTTTCTGGGTTTCGGTCCGGCAATTTTGAAGTTTGCGGTAGCTAACCACAGCTATCTTGGCACAGTGTTGATGAAGACGAAATCGACCAGCGGTGCGATAACCTTCGCAAACAACTCCTCGCCAAACTCAATAACTCTCGTGCTCCTGGCCCACGCGGTGGCCGTCGCGACTTTAAGGCCCACGAGGTCCATGAGATGGCTGATGCCAAGCAGCGAGAAAGCGAGCGGATGCGCCGTGCTTTACGTCTCGGGCGTGGCAATAACAATAACAACCATGGCTCTGGTGGCCCTAGTGGGGGACCTGGCAGCAGCTTGAATCCCGATAGTCCCCGCGATGGTCCGGGCCGTAGAGACAGGGATAGACATGATGAACGCGATCGCGATCGCGAGCACTTTAGTGGTAGCGGCAGAAACGAGCGCCGTTATAGAGACCGGGACGACCCGAAACACACGCATGGTTATCGCAAAAGAGACAGTAGTGGTGACAGATATAGACGCGGTGACTCAGATGAGCCGCCGACGCGGGATGCTTCGTCTGGCAGAGGTAGGTGGCGGAGTAGAAGCCCAAGTGATCGAGGAGGCTCGCGTTCGCCTGCGGGGTCATTGTCGTCCTCACGGTCTCGATCTGCTTCCCGCTCAAGAAGTCCTTGATTCTGGGAGCATAATTTTCTACGGTTTATGGTATAATGTTTTATCTTGACTTGGGGCGTTTTTTTTTTTTTTTTGCAGACTCATTGCACAGAGATTTGGGGTTGAATTATTCGTATCTTTGTTTTAACGCATATGGCTGATGACCTCATTGACAACGTGACAACGTGATTGATAGCTGCGTCTGTTTGCCGGGCTTTCTATTTCTCGCTTGTTCATGTCATGAGCCTAACTCACTCTAGCCCTGTCCACAATTGTAAGGAAAATTAATTGTATGCCTTCAAAATCTCAGTTTTGGCAGTACAAATACAACTAGCAATAGCGCAACCATCAGCCCGTACACCCATGCAAATAGAATCATGCGACCCCACCAGCCCTTTCCTTCGGTCATGCGCCGTAGGGCCGACATTCTTCTACTTGCGGCATCCATAGTTTCCTCCGTTTTATTCATGCCGTCACTGGCCTTGTTCAGAGCATCTTTGTCTTGATCTAGTGTATCGGAGAAGCGCTGTGACGAGGCCTTGAGCGCTGATGCCATCTGCAGAATTGACTCGCTCAATGCATTTTGTTCCGCTCGTTGGTGGTCCAAGATCGCCTCGGCCGTGGCATTGGATGTTTGCGGTGCCGCGAGTGAGGATTTGCCGCTGCTGCGTGAGCCGAAAAGCGCCTCTCGCGCAGTAGATTGTGCGGCAGAATCGGGCACAGAAGATGGGCTGGCTTCTTGACATGCTGTTGGTGTGGCGGGGGTGGCGGTCTGTTGGCGACGTGTGCGTGGTCTGAGCATCTGTGCTGTGACGGTAGGCGTCTCTGGCTGTGTATATGTTGCTGGCTCTACGTCTGGTTCTTCTATAGACGGTATCACGTCCTCTTCGGGGGATTTCTCAGGCGAAGTATCTTCAGAGGCCTTGGACGTTGTTGTTACTGCGTCGATTAAGATCTCATCCATCCACTCGCTGTGTATAGAGTCTGAGTCACTATCATTTCCTAGAGCTCGTAGATCTGAAATGAAGTCTTCCTTGTAGATATTATCTAGGCTTTTGAGACTGTCTCCGTTGCGCCATGCGTCGTTGGCAATGCTGGCCTTTCTGTTCGTATCCATCATGAGGTAGGGGGGTTTAGAGTAGATGGTCGAGATTGTGAGAATATTCTAAGGTTAGACAGAGCCGAGATGACTTTGTTTCAAAAAGGAAAGCATGTAAATATGTGCAAGGAAAAGAAATATCGACGTCAGCAATGGCAAAGTACAGTTAGACGTTGGAATGTGGAGGGTTGATGAGCGATGCTGTAGTACAGGATAAGGGTCCATGAATCACGTGATGCTTGGGCAGCAACACTGACTGACACATCGGTTGCAGCATGAACACAGCTATGTACTATTCATGATCGAATGAGGAATAGCTAAAACGAAAAAGTCTAATAGAATATTTAATAGACCAATAGTCATAAAACTATTCCAATATTTGCTTAAAAGTGTATTTGGACTAACGAATGCTTCGTACCTTTTCTTGACATCTAACCCCAAGCATTGAAGTAAGTGTGGTACATTAACCCTAACTTGACATCAACGATTATATCGCTTGTATCAAACTATATTTTACTTTTTGTCACTACCTGTCTTTCCCATGTAACTTCTGTACTGCTTTTACCGCACGCTCTTGGCCGCTTTAATAAAGGCAGAGATCTTGGCCAGGCTCTGCTTGCCATCCTCTTCCACACCACTGCTAACATCAACACCAACTACCCGATCAGCATACTCACCCACCGCTTTGACAGCTTCGACGACGTTATCTGGATTCAAACCACCAGCAAGCATGACCCTGAGGTTTGGGTCCTTGCTAAGAACACTCTTGACACCGGCCGCATTTAAAAGCTTCCCTGAGCCGGAGCCAGAGTCTAGCAGAGGGATAGTATGTAGACCCCGAGAGCCAATGCCAACCTGGCCTGGCTTGAAGCAGCGAATCACTGGTACAGGGATCTGAGAAGCCCACTCAAGCGGTTCTTCGCCATGGAGTTGAACCATGTCAAGACTGAGTTTTGATGCCAGAGAAATAACCTCCTCCAGCGGTTGGTTCTGGAAAATACCTACTAGACGGGGCTTGGACGCGGGGAGGCGCGTCTCAAAAGCCGAGAAGAAATCGCGGGCACATGAAGAAGGCGAGGCTGTAGTAGATGTGGATGCGGCATTTCCGTGCACGGCGTGGGAGATGGCTAGCGCTGTTTCTTCGGTGATACAGCGCTTCGCACCAGGAACAAGGCAAATGCCAATAAAATCGGCACCACTGTTGACAGCCTCCAGAGCTGCCTCAACCGAGCGAGTTCCGCAAATTTTGGCAAGCAAAGGTGAGGGTGAGGCTACTGGCTTGTCAGTTTCAGTACCGGCACAGAGCTTCTCAATGAATCTAGAAGCATCCGGAGCACGCATGAGAGCTTCACCGACTAGGATAGCATCAATGCCGTCGGCATTGCACTGTTTAACATCGTCATGTGAAGTTATGCCGCTCAAAGCACAAAGAATGGTATCCTTGCCAACCATGCTGCGTAGGCGGCCTGCCGTGCCGATGTCAACCTCAAAGGACTCCAAGTTGCGGTTGTTTACGCCAATCGCCTTGGCACCTAGCCTAACGGCGATTTCCATTTCATCGGCGTTCTGAACCTCGACTAAGGGCTCCATGCCTAGCGACAGCGAGTAGTCATAGAGCTTCTTTAGCAGGGCTTCATCAAGCATCTTGACAATCAGCAACACTGTGTCAGCTCCAGCCAGCCGACCCTCCAGGATCTGGTACTCATCGAAGATGAACTCCTTGCGCAAAATGGCTGGTCTGTTAGGCATGCTACTCAGAACCTGACGCACGGCACGCACATCGTCAATGCTGCCCTTGAACCACTCAGGCTCAGTGAGTACGGAAATCACGCTGGCACCAGCTAGTGCGTACTTGTGGGCCTGCTCGGGCGCGGAGATATCCAGGTCAAAGATACCCTTGGAGGGTGATGCACGCTTGACTTCCGCCATGAGTGAAATTTTAAAGGGGGACTGACGCAGACGACGTAGGAGTGGGACGACAGGCGGCGCAGCATTCAGGTCATACGCAGACTGCAGGTCGCTTGGCCGTAGACCAGGGACTAGCTTCTGAGCATCAACGGCGATCTTGCGGGCAGCGTAAATGCGGGCTAGGATGTTGCCAGATGGCTTGACGTGGGGGACAGTGACATTCTTAGAAGATGGCAAAGCACAAGAAGAGGAAGCTTCCTTTTGTAGACGATCATTCTCCTCCCAGGTGCCGCCCTGCATATTAAGGAAATTGCGGATCATGGTGCGGCCCTGGGCAGTCAGGATGCTTTCAGGGTGGAACTGCACGCCCTCAACGGTGTATGTCTTGTGGCGGACACCCTGTATGACACCTTGCGAGCCATCTGGTCTGGCGATCCACGAAGTCACTTCCAGGCACTCGGGCAATGTGGCATGGGTGCCGGCCAACGAGTGGTAGCGGGTGACTGGCAGACTCTGGGCCATAGCCTGGTACACTCCCTTGCCGTCATGGGACAGAGGGGAGGTCTTACCGTGCAGCCATTCGCCAGCTGACGATACCTCGCCGCCATAGACATCAATGATGCATTGTCTAAGCCATAGTGTGTTAGTCGTCGTACTAGAGAAGCTGGTTAAGGGGAGGCTGGCTTGAACTTACTGGCCCATACATACGCCGAAGATTGGAATCTTGCCGGCGAAGTGCTTGAGGGCGTCGCGGCTGATTCCACTGTCGGTCTTAGGGTGGCCGGGACCCGGGCTGATGATGAGTTGGGTAGGGTTTTTAGCGATAAGCTCGTCTAGGGTGACCTGGTCGTTACGCAGAACAGTGACGGTGGCACCTTCCAGCACCAAGTATTGGTAGATGTTCCAGGTAAACGAGTCATAGTTATCAATCATAATCAGATTAGACGCAGTAGCCACCGGGGGCGACGGCTCCGGATGCTGCGGTGAATGATCGATGATATCAAGGGATGCCATGGTTGAAGGGGAAGGGGGGGAAGATAGAGAGAGACTGGGGCTAAGATAGTTTCTGTGTGGCGGCGTAGAGCAGAGTAGTAAAATCACTTGATAAAATCATGAGCAACTTGGCCTGAGTCTGAGTGGGTGCTTGAAGACGTGATGGAAATTCAAATTCCGAATGACGCACGAGCGACTTGTGAAAATCGATAGGCGGGGCCAGTTTAGTGTGAATGTATTCTAGGGTTAGGGTTAGAGAGAACAGAGTGCAGCCAGCATCTGGGTTTTCCTTAGTAGCGCTATAGCGTCAGTATGCACAGAACGACATTGTATTGTGTTATTGAACGTCCATCTACTATTATTTCGCGGCGATACGAAAGTTCATTTTAGGGGAGCAGCACACTGACGTTATCCTACAGCGCAACTCTTGGGCGGCCAGCGGTTGTTTGGAAGTGTGCTTACATTTGAAGCACTTCCTGGGGGCATTTTAGCATTGAGGGGCGCTATTCGTCCAGCATCGCCCCGGGACGAGCCCTGCTTGCTATCTGGTGTTGTTGATCTGGGAGGCTGCTGGATCTCAGAACATGGGTTTGGGTCTAGTAGAGTACGGCTGACTTTTTCTTCTATAGATCTGCGCGGCTCCATCAGCAGGACTCAGACAGCCCAGCGCCGACCCTAGCCGCCGTTTCTCCTATATGCAACTGAGGGGGTTTGAGCGCAGCGTGCTGGGAAAACGACTTACCGGTCTTGTGTTTTTCTATGAGCTTGCCGGAAAGCCTTTAGCTTCGTGGCTTTATCAGAGCCTTGCACTTCCACCAACAGTAGACGGCATTCTTTCAGCTCTGTACATTGTTCTTCATAACTGACATGTGATTAATCACTCTCCTCCATCTCTGTGCGCCTAAGAGGCTGACGAGGTGTTATGTTGTCGTTCCTTGAATCTCAGGCTCGCTCGGCTGGAAGAACAACGCGTTCAGGGCCGATTATAAGGACTAGATGAGAGACAACTGTCGAAAAGCTGACCACCATTGAGGGACGCCTGGACTCCCAAGTTCATGCAATATGAACTGGATAAAAGACCCGCATTAACGCTCCGTTGCCAGAGTATCAGTGGCGCGCTCTGGACATGAAAGTTCCAAGCAGTATCGGCATGGGAGTTTTGCTCATCTGCTGTTCTGGCAAGCGCAATAGCTTCATATCCAAGCCCGGCATGCTAAGCTACCTACTGCGAACCTTAATCGAAGTCCAGCCGGCTACCAAGTACAGGTATACGTACTAGCCTTGAGCCAAACATTCATCTACAAAAGAGGTTATACGTTACTAGATATGACAATGGATCGTCCATTGCATTGTATAACTCTTGTTTCGTAACATTTTGTTTCTTTTATATATATATAGTTTTTGTGACGTAGTTCACAAGCGAACAGGAAACTCTACTCAAACTCTGGCACTTCCATCTTTCAACCCACCATGTCCAACCCACTGATACCATCTTGAAGTTCTGAAGAAGCCAATCTCGTTCTTGCCATCGCGGCTATCAAACACAACCCAAAGCTCAGTATGCAAGAGGCTGCCAACATGAACGCAAAGCACGCTCGGTAGAATGTACGCGCCAACTTTACGGGATTGACTTCACTCAAAGGAGGGTCTCTAGTCATTCTTGAACTAGATTAGCAAAGATCCCCTTTCTGGCTTAGTCGTGTGGAAGAAATAGCCAGCCAGCCTGCAAAGGGGAGCACGAGGTATTGCTTCTTTACACCAGGAGAACAAGCCACTGCAGTAGTGAATGAGACACTCGGCAAACGCCGGAGATCCGAAAGGACACATAGCCCAAACTCTTCAGTGGGACCCTCTTGAACAAGTCACTCAGTAGATATGTAAAACGAAATGTGTTGAATGTTAATTCATCTTGCCATGTGATTTTGAGCAAGGTTACACGAGGGTTATTATGAGCTGGCCTGATGTCGTACAATACCCTAATGAATCATTAAACCCTATGCCTAACCCACATCACAGATCCATCTTGTGCCAGTTGCAGGTTCCAGATGGACTCTGTAGACGTGTTGTTTATTATCATGGCAGGGGTTTTCACCCATTTTGTTGTTGCAAATTACATCATCAATGCGCTTCAAAGGTATGGAGTCGGAGGGGGGGGGGGGGTACTGCTTGAAAAGTCTGGACTCAATGAAAACAAATAAGCATAGCGCGCCGGAACATGGCGTCCTAGTAGGATACGCCCGGCTATAGATATGATTGCAAAGAATTCTAGTGACTCGGACAATATATTACTGATAATACTAGAACTCAGGGAAGTGACTGACTGTTTTCTATACAACAGCAAAGCCTTCTTAGTTCTAAGTGTTCTACCTTACCGTCGTCCCTTTCTTTGTAAGCGGCTTGGGACTGAAACAAAGTCTGGCAAAACATCCATGAAACTACCTACCCGCGACTTGCGTACTCATATGTGGGATGAGGCTGTCTGTGATACCTCGAGTTTGTGGCTCGCATGATAGGCTGTATATATGCACCATAGCTTGAAAGAGAAGTTCCTTTCACCGCGAATATCTTGGAAAGGCTTGAGATGACATCATGATCTCTCTATAGTTCACCGACGTGGACAGTTTTATCTTGGGCTACTCTATACACAAACTTGTTGTCTTTTCTTCCATGTCCAGTACTTGCTATGATCGATGTACTTTCGGCTCTTTCCTTCCCTGTCCCATCCTCCCGAAGAAGAATGCACAGGAGACTTGCAAAACAAGAGAAGGCGTCTCTCGGCTTTGGAAAGGAAAGGGTTAAGAATAGGCTAGTTGTAACGTATAGAGTACGTGGGGATAGGGCATTGATACGAGTAAGAGAGGCAGAAGGGGGGAAGGGAAGAAGGTAAGTGCCTACGCTTGTGAGTTTCAACGACGGGAAGACTCATGGAAAGGAAAAGGCTAGGTAAGATACGAAAGAGTTAGAAGCAAAAACATGTCCAACCGACCATGTCATGTGTGCCAAGGAACAGAAACAAACAAGTGACTGGAGCTTAGGAACAGGAAACCTCTTTTCTTTTATTGCCTGCTCTTTGATATAGACATCACCATGGTACTCTATTCTACCCTTTCTCTTCCGCTCTTCTAATTGTAAACATACGAATCTGAGTTGCGGCTCCTTCCTGCTTGTTTACTTGCCCCTAGTCTCCATACCCATGCGCCGCTCATTACCGCATCGCCATCCTAAAAGCTTCGGTTGAACGAACAGATATTTTTCTTTGTTCTTAGGCTTCTTATCTCCAGGTCCAGAATCTTCAAGCTCCCCTCTACTACTACAATCACCATGTCTTGCTCCTCCAGGATTGTCTTCTCAACCGCGACCCTTGCCGGCCTCGTCTCTGCCATCGCTTCCTACTCCATTGGTCCTACTGGAACTACTACCTACAGGATGATCAAAAACTACAATCATACCAACTTCTTTGATGAATTCGAGTTCTTCACTGAGCCTGACCCAACTCATGGCTACGTCGAGTACGTAGGGCCTGAGATTGCCAAGAAAAATGGATATGCTAAATGTGTTGATGGCTATATATACCTGGGTACTGACCATGTCACTTTCAATCCTGAAAACGGCCGCATGAGCACTCGCCTTAAATCTAAGCAGAACTTTACAAGGTCTCTTATCATCAGTGACATTGCTCATATGCCTTCTGGCCCCGGCATCTGGCCTGCCTTTTGGTCTTTTGGTGAAGAGTGGCCTAACTCAGGTGAGATTGACATCATCGAAGGCGTTAACCTGGATCTTACGAACCACGTTGCTCTTCACACCGGCCCAGGTTGTACTATCATCAACACAGGTAGTGCTGAGACTACTGCTCTAGACCATGATGACTGCCACTATAGGGAAGGTAGACAAGGCTGTGGCCAGTTCACCCAAGCCCCTTTTGGGACTGCATTCAATGCGATTAGTGGTGGCGTCTATGCTCTGGACTGGACCGCCGACTACATAGCCATGTACTTCTTCCCTCGTGACTCTATCCCCGCTGATATCTCCGATGAGACACCCGATCCTGGCACCTGGGGAGCTCCTATGGCCAAGTTCAACGGTGGCTCTGGCTGTGACATTGGGTCCCACTTCAATGAACATAACCTCGTTTTCAACACAGACTTCTGTGGTGATTGGGCTGGCAGTGTCTGGAAATGGGACAAAAATCTAACTAGCATGGCTGAAGAATGTGTAGACTTTGTTGGTGCTAACCCCCGTTTGTATTCCAAGACATACTGGCTCATCAGCACCGTCAAGATCTACGAGACTGTTGATAAGCAAGCCCCCAAAGCCGGTGTCTTGCCCACCGGAGGCTATTTCACCGGAGCTTCTGCAACCGATACTGCCTTGACTGTCCATAACTCTACCGCTTCGGGACCCCGGCGGGCTTGGCTAGGAGCTGGGTAGGTACGCAGCCCGAGGGCTACGGAGCCTAGAAAGAATCTCCCCCCCCCTCCTCGTCCCCGCCCTCTTCACTATCTACCATACTCACGACGAACAAGGCCATATATTCTTCTGATAGACATACATTTCTCGTCTTTCATTCTGTTTGTTTTCCTTATTGCAGGATCTTCAATTTACATTTGTGTTTTCTGGTAAATGATACCATGATTAGTATCCATCGTATGTACACAAGTTTTGATTATCTTGACTCTGCACCACTATTATCACCACATTCTTCTGTATACGAGTCTCGTGTATCGAGCGCATGAGGCGATTACATATGGCTAAAAGACTAAACTACAAGATCTTGAAGATCACTTTCATCATGCACTGAGTGGGTGAAATCGATTTGCTTGTCTCCTGCTGAGTTTGCCCAAATTCTCATGCAATATAGCCTACCTATGCGCATATCAAGATTGATGCCTCCACAAGCCGATCGTTGGCAGAATGCTATTGCATGATGTAAGCTGTATCACGCTAAAGCAGCACAGATACTAGGCTTGGCTAGTAATCTCTTGTAGCCTGGCATCAAGGAGGGTGACCTGAACAGTTGAGCTGGCTTTTAAAGCTGTCAATCAAGCTCACAATATTCTAGTGTAAATATCATAATATATCCGTTTTCCAACGCTCGTTAACAATGCTAATGGCCCTCCTCTTTTTGCTTATACCAACCATATCCGTAGCTCATATATCAAACAAAAAACTCAGCTTAAGTAACGCTTACTCTTCTTCATCTTCATTCTCACGTCATCCCCCCTGGGTAGTGTATACTGCCATGGTATCCTTGGCTAAAAACGGCTGGGTGGTGCTGTTGGGTTTGCCGAGGTTGATTTGGATGGTGTTGATGTTGCTGTTGCGGCGGTGGCTGCGGTTGGTTCTGATGCTGCTGTGCTGGCTGTGCTGAATGCTGTTGCAGCATTAGTTGTTGGTCGTGCATGTGGGCGCTATGCATTTGCTGCTGTGTATGGCCATGGCCTAGAGAATGCCCCCCTAGAGGATGGTGTCCTAGGGGATGTCTTTGGGATGGGCTGTATCCTTGCCCGTGGCCATGTCCATGGGGATTACCATTGTTTTGTGAGTGCGGCCCCGGCTGTACAGCATATGTCTGTCCTCCTCCGACTCTATCCCCTACCACACCGACTCCTCCATCGCCCAATGTTTGCATACCCAACAAAGGCATCCCTGCCGAAGAAGATCCCGTCTCCGGCAATGCAAACGGGAACATCGAATAGGCCGGTAGCCCTCGGGCTTCAGCTAGAAGCAAAGGCATTCCCGGTGGACAAAACTCGGAATCAAAGTCAGGCCCGAAGCCCACCATATCCGTATACATATCATAAGGGTCATTGATGGCTGTAGCGGTGTTTGAGCTATTAAGTATAGCATTGACATTTGCATTGGCGCTGCTATTGTTGTTAGGATTGGCATGGCTACCGCCACAAGTACTTGGCGTAGACATGCCGAGCCAGTTTGTAACCATCAAGTTTGGATCTGCCATAGGACGTGTAGAGAGGTCATCGGCACGAATAGACACATTGAAGGTGCTAGCGTTGTCCAAGATAAATTCAGGCCCCGGGAGCTTCATAGGAACGTTGAACGTGGCTGGGGGCGGATCTTGAGGCGACACAATCGGCTGGTTGGGAGCGGATTGCTGAATCAATAACTTCTTGGGGCCAAGTTTCTTGTCTAACTCAGCAACATCCTGGCAGAGTTGAGTGAACTATATATCAAAATGAGGGATCGTTAGTAGAAACGCTACAGGACAAGCATGCAACACTCAGCGAAGGTTAGCTGACCTGGGTCTTCATTGAAGGAATCACACTAGCCAGGGGCTTGATGAACGTCACGGTGTCCGTAATGAAGTCTCTAATGGAATCGGCATTGATATGCTCTGCTCTGCTGAGAGGCGCCGTGCTGTGTTCAGCCAGGTTATCATACAGCTTATGGTGCAAAGCTGTAATAAGCACTTTTGTGCATCCCTGTACACTTGGCATCAAATACGTATCTCCGAGATATAATGGCGCTAAAGGGTCTCTGTTGATTGTGGCTTGGGCTCGAAACATGCGCCAGAAACGAGCTGCTGCCACAGCAAATGCCACGGCTTGTTTTTGAGCTTTGATGAGAAAGTTATTCGGTAATTTACGCAGCAACTCGGCCGACCCAGATTCCTGTAGTCCTGGAACAGCAAATTGATAAAGCTCGACGTGAAGAGCACATATCCAGCTATGCACGAAAACATATATTTGCTCCTCACGTGATCCGGCCCATCTTGCTATATTCTGCTCATTGAGCTTGAGATCATCAGGTAGAGACGATGTAAACGACGAGACTTCGTTTTGAAGGCGATTGACTTCTTCCATGACACGAGACGCTTCCCACTTGACACCATGAACAAAGGCAGTGCCACCAGAGAACTTTTTCGCTACGCTTTGCACGTGATGTCGGAGGTTGATGAGACGAATGATATACCCTTGACGGCCCATTGAGTAAGTAGACGACGAAAGATTGCGAGGCCCCTTTTCTGTCAGGCGTTCCGCAGATACCGGCTGGTTTGCTTGAAAGGCCTCTTCATTGCAGGGAAGCCTAAGCTTCATATTATCTTCGTTGAAGCATACGTAGGCATCAAAGCCTCCGGCACAGATACGGTCCATGTGGAACATGTGCCAAGCGAGTCTCCTAGAGCACTCTTGTTGAATAAAGGTTTTTTGAGAGCCGGGGATGTCCCAGTTTAGCTGTAGGCCAAGCATGATACGGCAAGCTACAGCCACTAACTGCCAACATTTGGCGTACTTGCCTACAAAGAGATTGTGAACAATACAGAGAGCATAGAGAGTGAGATTAGACTCAGTGAGACTGCCAACGTTGCGGAATAGCTGGAACTCGACTTGGCGGCAACAGGTCATGGCAAAGTCCTTGGCATTTTCGTTGGAGGTGACAAAGAAGGCGGCTACCGAGCAGATAGCTGCGACTTGAGTAGGCGAAAGCGTGCCTTTCTAGGACGTGGCGCCATACACATAGAAGAGGCAGTGTTAGATTAGACGTAAATCTCACAGAGGCACTTTTTAGCTTGCCTTTTTGTATGTATGCATGTTGGGGGAGAGCAGGCAAATGGGAGTACCTCGATTTCCTTGTTAAGACTTTCCCGGTGGTAAAAGCTTAAACATGGAAGATGATAGACATTTTGAAAGTAGGCATCAACATGGAGTTGGATAAAATCTCGGCGGCGAAGAAGATCTCTAGCTTAGTGTTAATAGCAGTAGATGACATGAAAAGGAGTGAAAATGGAGAATGATAGCAGGGCAAAGAGCACGTACTCGCTTT
Source organism: Ceratocystis albifundus (assembly GCA_002742255.2). Classification (NCBI taxonomy): domain Eukaryota; kingdom Fungi; phylum Ascomycota; class Sordariomycetes; order Microascales; family Ceratocystidaceae; genus Ceratocystis; species Ceratocystis albifundus. The sequence goes on from MAOA02000038.1 coordinate 619,617, forward strand.
CGAGATTCAACAATTCTACAAAGCGTGTGTGTAAGGCCTCGCTGCTTTGCTCGGGGCTTCCAGGACCAGCCGGGCCATCAACACCAGCATTATCAGGCACGCGGTCATCAACTACACGGGCAGCCTGATCATCAACATGCGAGACCTCGGATGTCTGGCTAGGTGCAGAAGCAGCAGAGGCCACGGAAGCAGCAGTAGTTGGACCATTAGAGTTGAATTTGCGCTTGGACACTTGGTACTCGCAAACCATGTTGTTAGCCTCACATCTCTTGCAGCGCGGTTGATCGCTAGAGCACTTGGTTTTGTGCGTGTGGCAATTAGTGCAAGCCCTTTGGGCGCGCTTCCGGATTGTGCCAGCCTCTGTGTGACTACGGGATGGCGTAGAGCGTGCAGATCCTAAAGATAGCGTGAAGCGTGTTAGTTGGGGGTTTAGGAGAAGGAAACCATATCTGCCTGTCTATAGAGTCTATGTATGTGTATACGATACGGCAGGCCTATGTTTCATACCAATGTCAATAGGGCCTTCGGTTAAGGCCACGAAGCTGCATTTTAAATCTAGACGTTGGCATATTGTACACCGCACACCATCGGCCGGTTTTCCAGTGCATTTAACCTAGGAGAAAGTAAGCAAGTGAAGAGAGAATAAGATGAACGGACAATCGATGATGAACACAAGATGAAGTAGAAGTCAGAACTAGGCGAGTAGCTTGCGCACCTTCCGCAGTCGACATGTCTTGCAGCAATCGGCAAGGCTCGCTTGACTACGACGTTTCTTGGGACCAGGAGCCGAACAAGAAGAAAGTCCGGCAGTAGCAGCGATAGCCGAAAAAGGCTGTTCGGAAGACGGGGTGGGAGTGGATGTGGATGTGGACACGAGCACAGACGCTGGAGCCGGAGCTGAGATGGCGATAGCCGGGAGGGGGTTAGGAAAGTCATTGAAACTGTTCTGTTGTGGTGGAGGCGGGGGATGTTGCTGATGATGGTAGCCTTTTTGCTGTTGTCGATTATTCATCCTAAATGCGCACACGCGTGAGTCGTACGTATGCGAGCTGATTATATATGTCTATCTAAACGTGGTATGTGATGTGATGTGCCTTGCCTTGCCTTGCCCTGCCTTGCCTTGTCTGTGAATCAGCAGTGCTGGTTGGCCCGAATGGATCTGGATGGAGTTCAGCCGAGCGTTGGGGGGGTGTTAGCCGTAGGCCGTGAATGTATGAAAAATGAAGAAATACTAGAGGCTAGAAACCCAGCTGGGGATTTTCAACAAGAACAAGGAGAAATCGGCTGAGGCAAGTCTATGCGTGCGCCGCAGAGAGATGGGAAAATATGGAAGAAGAATCGAAAAAAAAAATATGGAGAAACTGAAGGAATGAAATCGAGGGGCAAAAAAAAAACAAGCTTTAGTGATGCTTGATGGTTTGTGATCTTAGTGATCTAATGATGATCTGGGAATGGTGGATTATGAGGCACATGAGAAAGAAAATTAATTAAAAAATTAAAAGAGGGCAAGTTTTATTTTTTTTCTTTCTTTTTTTTTCCTGTCTTTTCTTTTTGTGTGCTCCTGATGATTGGCTCAACGTGGAAAGTAGCAAGAGAATGGGAAGGAGAGATGGAAGGAAACAAGAGAAAAACAAGGCAAGAACAAAGCAAGAACAAAGTAGAGCGTTATTTGTTTGCAACTACCTGGAAAAAAAAAGTTTCTGACCCCTCTATAGACAGTGATGAAAAGTAATGCGGTGAGAAAAAGCAAAGACAGGCAAGGCAAAATAAGGGTCTACGGTGATGGAATGAGAGATACGTCTAAGAGGGTCGGCAAGAGGTGTCAGACAATCACGACATTCGATAGCATCCAAAATGCAAGATGTATGTATATATAGATGTCGACCAATAAACAACTGACCACCTACAAACTACGAGCCTAAGTCTGCACTAGACCCGTATATACTCAAAACGAACATAGTTTGGCTATCAGACTTCCTTCTGAAAAAGGCACAAAAAATACAGGGTGAAACAACGCGATGGCCACCGGCGAGGAAAACAGGACATAAATGGAGGAGGGACACAAGAACAATATGTAGTCGCATCAGGTATAAAGGGGGGGGGGGGGGAAAGGAAACATAAATCGTCTTTCCAACAGGAAATTAAACCGCGCAAATGTATAACATGGATAGAAGGACAGCCATGATGTGCATCACGGCCATAAACAGGCTCTCTTCCTAGAAAGATCAACACATTATAGAGGAACATGGGATTGGGAGAGAAAAGCTGCTTGGATATGCTCTACTTTGACAAAAGTATGTCGTGCTGTACCGAACTAGCCATCAATTCAGTCGACGACGGTTGAGCCATGGTTGTCGTAGGAACGGCAGGGATTCCATGAAGCGTGCTGTCTACCTGCACGTAGCCGTCGGCGTTGGTATCTTCATCTTCGACAATGGGGGAGACGGGAACAGGGAAGACGGGAAAGCCATCCTCCTCATCGTCATCAACTGGAGAGACATCTCCAAGAGATGCAGCTGGTGCTACTGTAGCTGGAGTGGTTAACGCAGCCAAGGTAAGCCCGGGTTTGACCACAGGTTCAGCCCTGGCCATGGCCTCCGCTTTACCAGCAGACTGATTAAAAGACACAGTGTTCTCAGCAGAAGGTACAACACCAGATCGCTGTGCATTGTCTTGTACAGCTGGGGCCATATTTTCTACCAGGGGTGCTGTTGAGACATTTGGCGACAGGGGTGCAGGACTCACGGCTCCACTGGACGTCGCACTACCACCCGGGACTTGACTAGGGACGGGCTTGCGTGGTCTGACAGGAACCCTATGGTCATCTTGCGACCGCCTCGGTGGCAGCATAGGTGCTCTGAAGTCGTCTTGGGACTTACGCGGGGGGAGCATCGGTTTAGTCGAGTCTTCGCTGTTTCTTGGCCGTGGGGGAAGCACAGGGCTGGGCTCAGCCTGGGCCTGATCGGGAGGGGGATCGTGGCGCGGTAAATCAATACTGCGGCCACGTGTCTGGGAAACGGCCGTGAAGCTAGCGTTGAAGGCAAACATAGTTTCGATTGGGGGTGGGGGAGATTTGGCACGACGTTGGTCGGCAATCTTTTGGTCGACGATTTCTTTGACGTCGCGATACTTGTTCTTGATCCAGTCGATGGGACGTGGATCTTCAGCGCCAGAGTTTTGGTCGTAATCACAAGATTCACCAGGCATATTTTCCTGAGTGCGAGGCACTCCACTACCAACTGATGTTGAGCTGGTCTCGGCATTGTTGTTCACACCGATTGCCATACGAGAAGTCAGTGGTGCAATAAAACCCTGCATATCCTCCTTGCGTGGGCGAGATAATCTCCAGCGTCGCTTCTTCTCCCTTTCAGTCTCGCCTGTAATATGAAGTGGTTGCGAAGATTCATCGATTTGGTCAATATCGGATCCCTCGTTAAAGGATGAATTCAAGGAGGCTGGCGCTGGGGGAGACTTTGCGGTTTTCAGCAAATCATCAAACGTGGTGCTAACGGTGCTTTCGGCCTTCGCCTGGGTGTGAGGCTGAGATAGGGATCGTAGGTTCAGTGATGGGGACCGAATGGGAAGCATGGCAGCCTGAGGAATCGACTGGACAGACGTCTGGACAGACATGTGTTCTTGGCTGGACACTAGCTTAGCAGCTTGAGGCCGCAGGCTGGGGCTTGATCTCGAGTTCAAGTTCGAGTTTCGATGCGACCAGCCCTCTCCTATTTCCGTTGTTTGCATCACTGGACTTGGGCTAGCACTAATGTCGGAATTCGGCTGCTGAGGACGGGCGTTGAACTGCGAGGATAAATCAGCTCCTGGGCTCTCCAGAGGATTGTTGTTTTCGTGTGTGGGAGAAGTAGAAACGCTGGCAAGAGATTGTGAAAGAGACGTTGAAGAGCTTTGGGCACTGGGGTTCGCACTGTCAGGCATACGCTTTTTGCGCAGTTTGTTAAGTTGCCGGCGTTCAGAAGAGCTGTCAGCCGAGGATGTTGTGGGCCGTGGCTTCATAAAGGTCGCGTGCTCTCTACGTTTGGATTGGAAATTGTCACTATAGCTGCTTGTGCTTGGCGACAAACTGGAAATACTGCTCTTATCAATTGGGATGGGATGTGAAATGGATGTACCCTTTACCCTCAGAGTTTTTGAGCGTGAGGGAATACTAGAGGCTTGGTCATTGTAAACCATGCCATCTGAGATGACACCTAGAGTAGAAGACCCTTCACGGGGGGATTCACGCGGATGGCGTGGACCGCCAATGCCGGGTGATCTTTTCGAAGGAACAGTGTTGCTGCGACCGAGTCCGCCACTTGTCGAAGGAGTTGTAGTAATGGTGGGCGTCCCAGGCGTTCTCGCACCGCTGCCTTGTCTCGAGTGACGGGATGATACCGAGCGGTTACGTCTAAGCTTACCATCCCGACGCACACTTTCGGCTCCAGCACTAGCGTTGGACCCAGTACGGACAAGACCACCAGGGCTAGGATGTACAGTAGCAGAGCCATTGCCGACAAATTCGATGCGTTGGGGTGCGCCATGCTGAACAGCCTGCACCGTTTGTTCGTCGGCCTCGGTACCCTGCATGCCTATAAGGAAGTGATCCTGGTTCTCGATCAAGAAAATTATAACAGACTGGTTGAGGCGGTACTCTTCAGGCAGCATATCATGATCAGGATGTGAGAGCATGCCTGGCTGGAAAATAGCAGCCAAGTTCTGCGAGTTCATGCGGTTCTCATCTGCCTTGGCCGCGAAAACAGCCAAGAGGTCGAGCAGGTAAAGTAGGAGCTGGCGGTTAAGAGGAGGGAGTTCCGTGATTAGATTCTGGTAGCGCGTAATGACGTGGTTGGGATCGACGTTTTGTAACAAATGACTGCCTTCATTGTGGTCAGGGGCCCGCATGATAGCGCCCTTGAGAGGCTGACGAAACTTTTCGTAGAGGTCCAAGGGGACTACGGGCTCTGGCAAGTCGTTGAGATATCGTCGAAGGACATTAGCCGCATCATGCACCGTGTATCCTTCCCAGACAAGGCCCTTGCCATAGCGATCAGGCGAATCAAAGATAGTTTTGAGTTCTTTGATTCTCTTTTCGGAGCCGCTTAGGCGGAAGATGCCCTCAACTCCAGTAGCTGATTGAGAGGAAGAGGGGGTTCCGGCAGGGTTAGATTTACAGAAATGTTTTATGTAGATGAGGACATGGGTGGAAGCGTACCTCGGTCCTTTAGAAAGACGCCACATTTAGCGACGACAATAGGCACATAGCCGTAAATATAGCTGCGATTTTCCTCGTCAACGAGGGAAATGGCTACATTAGCATAGGTGATGCTTTGGCGCAGGGGCACACCGAAGATGCCTGTCGGGCGGGTTGCTATTATTGGAACTGGGGGGTTAGCAGGTTGTATGACTGTGATTGTACGGTTGTAAGCAGGATTAAATTTTCTGCGCATGCTGAGAGAAGTGGCAGCCAATGCAAGGGGGGGGAGAATTGAAGAGGGAGGAGAAAAGGATCAGAGAAAGGGAGTTGGTGTGTGATAGTAATTGTGGGTGCTGATCAAGTGAGGCTGGGAGGCTTCAGATACAAGCGTAAGCAAAGACAACGCAGACAAACAAGACAGATAAAAGCATAGCACATGACAAGCTTTTTGAGGGGAGGATGTAGACAAGACACATATCATTGATTGCAGCCTCTGTAGAAGGAAGGAAATGCGCAAGACCAGAATATTGAAAAGAGATGGGAAGGCAGCAAGGAAGAAAAAGGGCAGTTAGTTGTTCATAGGCGAATCACCTAACCAGGCGAGAAGTAGAGAGGGGCAGAGAGCAATATACCGTTTACAGCATCCTGATGTTTGGGCATCTTGAAGCTCTTCCACCATGACTTGAGATCGCGCTTTGTCGGAGGGGAAGAAGGATAATTTGGAGGGCTGCCCTCATGTGGGAGGAATGAGCCAGACGTCATCGTAACGATGACTTGACCAAAGCTCGTGATGGACGGTAGTGGATGTGGACAAAAGTATAGGATATCGAGATGTGGTTTGAACGTCGTGGATGATAAAGGCTTCTCCGAGAGTCGATTGTGTTGAATGTAGACAGATGAATAAGGGCAAGACGAGACGGGGGGGTGGGAGAGGGGGTCTGTCGAGAATATATGTGAGAGGAGAGACGGGCTAATAAATAGTAGTGGCGTGTTGGCGAATGCGCGTGTGTTAAATGGCAAGAATTAATAGCAGTGAAAAATAAGGCGACGGAGATGTAGGCATACAGACACAGCGACAAATTGAAGAGTCTGGAATAAAATAAGAAGGAAACGTCGGTTTATTGTGGTAAAAAGAGAGGAAAATGAAGCGAAAAAAAAAAAAAAAGAAAAAAAAAAAGAAAAAAAGAAAAGAAAAAAAAAGAAAAAGAAAAAGGGAAGAAAAGATCAAGACGCAGGAAAATGGCAGAAAAATAGACAAACTCCTGTGCAAGCTCGCAATAGCCGTTAGTGAATGTAAAGTGGAAGGTGGGAGGTGGATTATGTATGTGGTAAGTCAACTTGCGACTGGTAACTTTGGCAACCACCAAGTAAATTCAAGCTTGTCCAAGATTTCGTTCCTTCTTCAATGGGGATCGAAATTAGAAAAGCCAGGGAAGCTGCGAAGATAGGGAAAGGAAGCCAGGAGGGCTCTAGGAGGGCTCTAGGAGGGCCAGGAAAGCTGACGGGTGCCAAGTTTAGGCAAAGGCATGTGTTAAAGAAGGGCCATGGAAAACGACACCTGGTGCATGGCATTTCTAGATTTCTCTTTCCCAAAAGGGGCTTTGTTTTTTTTTTTTTTTTTTCTTTTTTTATCATTTCTCTCTATTTATCTTCACTTCGTTTTACTTTGTTCTCTTTTTCTACTTCACCCGAAAACTAAAATTTAAAATCAAAAAAAATAATAATAACAAAATAAAAAATGCCCACTAAGACTCAACTCCGAACAGCAGTTTCTCAAAAACAATGCCTACAAGCAGCGGCTTTCAGGGAACAGTATGCGATGAGGAAGGCTTGATCGATCTTTTGGCCTGATCTTCTTCTCTCTCTCTCTGCCTCTTGTCGGTCTGGATCGTTCTAAATATAGCTCCCTCCCCCAACTTCGTCACCACTACAATATGTCATAACAGAAACGAAAGAGGAAAGAGGAAATTAGGAGGGCTACATCAAAAATACCGTAGATGCCAACCAAAATTTTCTCAAAGACTTGCAAAGAGAAACCATAGACTAATTAGACACTCGGTCACCATCGGGAGAGATATTGGCTCTCCTATAGTCTTCTTTGTCTTGTCGGCGTCCACCCTTATTTCTTTCATCATCTACCTGTACTAGCTGACCTCATTACCTCATCTCACCTCACCCCTACCTTTTGTCTCCTTCCCCTCCTCTATCGCCCCTCTCCCTTTTCTTAGTTTCGCATCAACCTATACCTTTCTGTTCGCCTTATTTCTGCTGCTGTCTGTCTCTCGCCGGCTACCTCCTGGCGCCCCGCTATGTACGTGTGTTAGTGTTGCCAGTATGTGTTGGCGGCATTCGCATGCTGTCTACCGTTCCATCTACCCAGTACATACATACATGTATATATAAGGCGTCCATAGCAGCTATATCTCTTGTTGCATGGGTACATATGGTACGGTACATACGTCCGTCCTTACATGCAGCCTGCGTACATATATCGACTCGCTTGTCTGCAGATAAAAGAGTCTGCTTCCTCCCCAATCCCAAATACCAAGCCTAAAATAAAATCAAGCTAAATCCCTCCAACCCAACTGACCATCGACTTCTCTCCCCTCCCCGTGTCATATGAACACTCCAAGCTTCCAATGGTAGGCTCTAGACTGCAATTTGGAAGCTAAACTAAGGATACCAAAGACTAGAGCAGGTCGAGTTCAAAAATCAAGGGGGGACAGATGGATCAAAGTTCAAGTTACCTAGCAATTTAAGTTGTCCTATCAAGCAAACCAACACCAAAGTTGGGCCTGCCTAACTCCATCCCTTCCTTAGACTGTTGGCCTAAAGCACAGGCGGCCTCTAATACTTGCGCGCATGCGAGTTGATGCCTTTCTTTCTCTTGGCTTCTAAGCGATAGAGTCAGAAGAACCAAGTCTAGAGCTAGGTCTAGCGCTAGATTAGCTAGACTCACAACTAGACTCCAGAGCTAGGTTTAGCTCTTTTTCTCCTTTCTCATGTTTCAAATCTACTCTTTAGTGAGCCATGGATCTCCTTTCCAGCCGAACTTTCCAGTCAACCCCGCGTCTTCTACCTTTTTAGCTACCATCCTAGGTCTTCCTGGTACCACTTAGTGAGCAAATTCGAAGCCCTGTGTATCACAACCTTTTCATCCCCTAGATTCCTGGTGTGTTAGATAGGTTTTAGACGAGCAGGAAAGAAAAATATGAAGGGAGACACGGCAAAAAGTGTGTGTGAATGGCTGGCACAGAAGTAGAGGCGTGGAAATTAAGTAACCCTATATGAATTGTACCCTAGTATAGCTGACCTTGGTATTTCTATTTTGGGCCGCATCAGACCCTAACGTTCAATAAAGCTTCTGTCTCACGTGACAGTATAGACTAGCAGTTTCTACAGCTATACAGTAGTAAAGCGGTGCACATGTGAGACAAAAACCATATCAACGAAGCCAGCGGCAAGTCTTTCACATGTTTTTGTCGCATTGAACAAAGCGCCATGTGATGGAAATGCAATATCATCCTGTCCTACTTACGGTGTGCAGCAATATAGGGAGAAAAAAATGCCTTATTTTGAGCTCTGACGCTTTGTGATCTTCTCTGTGCCCTGTTGCTTCTTGTGCACTTGCATTCGCCGCTGTACACTGGTAACGCTACCTACTATGATCTCTCGCTACTTTTTGACGTGGGCAAGATTATGCCTGTGTCCTGCCCCTTCCGTCTGGATCCAATCACATCATCGCCCGTCCTTTATCCATACAACACTCTCTTGAGCCCTCCAAAACAGGGAACCCAAGAACATCAACTCCAAGATAAATGACCAGGACGCTTCTAGGCAACAACTAGTCAGATCGATCTAATTGGTGTAAATATCCAATTTTTTGTAACTCTTTAACTGCAGTAGGTATCATGTATGGTTGATTAGTCGTCAGCCCTGCAATGTCGTTTGAGCGTTTACTCCATAGTCATGATGGATTGGCGGGAGCCATAGCACGAGGCTTGCTTGCTAATGTTAGATGACGGCCAAATCTGACGTTTTGTCTGATTTCTGATTTTCTGGTTGACTGCTAGGCCTTGCTCAGTAAATCACGAGCACTGTTTTATGTTGTTGTTTTTTTTGGCCTCGACTCAAGTCCACGTTTCCCCCTCCTCTTCGGATTCATGAATGACGTAACCCTAGTAGGCCGCAGCAAAAAAAAACTGACAGTCTGGTGATATCCTGAATAAAGGTAGTCGTCATGCTGTGGCCAAGCGTCTGAGCCGCAAATCAAACAGGTGTTTCGGTGGCAATAATTCAGATCAGTAATTCCGGCAGACTGTAGAAGATAAATAGGCGTATGTAGCGTACGTACAGAAAGGCACGGCATGTCAAGGAATATACGTATAGATATATTTCACTGGGTGACGTTTGCCTGGCTGCGAGTCAGCAGTTGAACAAAAGTATAGTCCAGTAAAGCAGTAAACGGTGGACGCAGGAGATGTAAGATGTGAAACAAAACAGGGGTTGGGTATGCCATGCAAACTAACCCTTATTATAGATATACTAGACCCTAATCACAACAATGGAGACCCACTTTGGTTGCCCTGCAAGCTCTGCTCGCTCCTTCCTTCTTTGTCGCGTGAAAAAAAACACCTTCACAGAAAAGTGAAGCTGGCAAACGCCAAAAAAAAAACATCACGAACCTTCGATTGACGACAAGCTAGGCAACAGCGTTGATCTGAAAAACAACCTTGCCTACTTTCTCTAGGTAGCGGTCTCAATCGAAATAGACGCGAGGGGAAAGAGCGATGCGCTGATTTTTCTTTCTCTTTTGTCTTCCATCATTTTCAATTCATTCTTTTTCCTCACAATCGAAGAAGCTTTACAGAAATGGCGGGTACGTCGAGCGTCTACTTCCCGCCGCTGGCTGACTGCTTGCGTGCAGAAAAGGCGATAATGTAAGTCTCTTGGTTCGGTTAACTGTTTTCTGTCTTTGTGTCTTTGTTTACTTTTGCTTGGTGTCTGCTAACTTTTTTGTGTTGGTCTTATTTGTCTGTAGCTCATGGAAAATGATCGCCGACGCCCTCTTCGATGTCAAAGGAGTCGCCCAATCATCGCCAGTCTTTAAAGATTTTGGCGTCGATTCTTTTGTCATTAAGTGCATGAAGGAGCCTGCGACTGCCTTCAGCCCACCCAACGAGGCTGCTCGTGCCGATTATGAAGCCCGAACCGCTGCTATAAACATCTCCCATGGTGCAAAGTCCAAGTTTAATCTCGACCAGATTAAAGCCGATGCGACCTGGCTCAGTTCTAATGCTAGAGTCAATCTCGATACTGCATTGAGAGTTGTGGTCATTGAGTGGCAGGCTCGCACATCCAGCCAGCTATCAGGGCCACTGTCAGCGCAAGAAATCATGAATCTGCAAGAAGCTAGCGGTGGTGCTGATGCCCTCTCAACTACGTTGGCAGCTACGCTTAGAGCCCAAGAATCCTTAGATACAGACGATCTCACTGCTCTTTTTGATAAAGAAGAGACACGGCGCCAGCGAATTTTCCACATATATCTTTCCGAGAGACGAAGCTATGCCCTTGCTCTAGACCACATGCACACCAACCTGTTTTACGGCACCTTGCCATTCTGGAATCCGGCCAACAAGGAGAGTCTCGCACCTTACCAACCGTCAGATACATCAGATATCACGTCCAAAATAGCGCTCGTTGAGACAATCATGGAAAAATATCTCGATTTCCTGTCTGCCGCTATGGATGGTGCCGATAACTACTTGTCTTGCCTCTCCAACGATTCCATTATCAACACCGAAGAGATGGCTGCCGACTACCAAGCAACGTTGTTTGCTGAGATGGCACATGCCATTTCCGTCATCTTCCAGTCCCTGCAATATCTCGAGATGGAGTACGACGGCATGCTGGCAGCACCAAGTCTAATTACACATTGGTTTGCTCTGATGGCTAAAGGCTCCTTCCTCGAAGTTCCGGTATGTTGGCCCCGCGAAAAAATAAAAGCACCCATCTCGTATAACCTAAGAGGATTTTATTTGCCTATACTAACACTGCTTCAACTATAGGAACCAAGCTTCCCCGTCCCTAGCCTCTATGGCCCTATAACAACTCTGGTTTGCGCCACCTCTCTTCTCCTCCTTAATCCTAGACGTGCTCTTAGGCTTATGAACCATGAAGAGGACCCGAAGCTCGGCGAAACTCCGTATTTTACATCTCCCGAGACCCTTGAACAGATTCACAATGCGTTACTGTCCGCAGCAGATGGCGGTGCCGCAAACCTCATGCCCGAGATATTTGTGTGGACGATCCTACTACATCGTATGCATGTGTCATATGTAGAGCGCAACGATCGTCGTGACACAATCCAGCAGCAAAAGTCAGTAGAAGCCCTCGAAAACGAGAGTGCGATGAGGCCTGTGGGAAGAAGGTCATCCATTGGTAGCATTGTTTCATTGGAGACATCATCATATGATAGCTTCCTTGTGCTTGCCGGCATAGAAAAGGATGTCCAATTGATTGAACAGCTCGGTCAGATCTCTACTCAGCACGGGGTGGCTTTTTCTGTTATTCAGTGCATGAGCGAGGTGGCTGGTATTGGCCATGGTGCTGCGTTTCCTCCTGTACAGGGCGCTAGAATGCGGAGCGTGTTCCGTGACTTCTTGACCTTCACTTTTCCTATGGTACAGTATCAAAGCGATAACGTTGAGGCTATGCTCTCCGTTGTATCGGCTGGAAGCTCTTACTGGGTACAAAGCGCTGAGCTACTACCACCCAAGCACTATGACCCGTCTAGTCTCATCCTGGAAGACCCTGATGCTATGGAGTTTTTCTTCCAAGAGGCTTTCAATCGCTACCCGTTAGAGCTAGTCCCCTTCTTACGTTTCTGCAAGGCTCTCTCGCGGTCCATGCAAGACGAGGAAGATCTGCCCAATACGTCATTGGTCATCGACATGCTTAAAAACACACCTCGCGTCACTTTTAATCTGCCAGAGGACTTCCAGGACTATGAGTTGGTGTTTGAAGATGAAAACACTAACTCTTTCCAACTCATGGAGCCGTTGGCAATTATCGGCGCTGCTACGCGGTCTCGCTACGGAAATGCTGGTATGGGCTTTGTCATTCCTGCTGGCTCTACGGGACGCTTCGTCTCGGACACAGGGCGGCTGGTGTATATTGAATATCCTCACTCTGCGCTACAGCTGATGGGCCGTCGGCTCCAGATAAATTACTGTCGATCTGGCTTTAGCCTCTTGCTTGGGCCCATGAACGAAGAAGAAGTAGCGGAGACTATTTCATTGCTAGCCTCCCTGTTGCGCACTGAACATTTGAAGGGCCCTTCCGCCCATCTCCCCCAAGCCAAGGCGTACAATGTGGCTCAGATATGTGAAGAGATTAGCGCGTCTATGGAGGGCGATCGTGACATTCTTGGCGTTGTTTGCGATATTATGGATCACTATCTTCAGGACGACACAGCATTTAACTCCTCAGAGGTTCCGCCTGTCCTGACAGCCTGTATTGAGTTTCTCCATGCTACCTTGGACGTGTATCCTAGTCGGGTACTTTCATATCTGGCACGCTGTCATTTGCTCCCGTACCAGGCTGATGGCGGTAAGATGGGCCGCTTTGCTGGCACCGTCGATATCTTCCCTGCGCAGTTTGCATTCCTCTATGCGTCTATGAGGCTTTTTCACCAGGCCATAGTGACCGTCATGCGCAGCTCAGTGTATAGAAAGTGCGGGCCTAAGCTGATTACTCGTCTCGAAGGTAGTACTGATGTATGGTTAGGCACTGCAAACAAGGTCCTTAGCCGTGTAGTAACCGCTATCTCTCAAGGGTGTGTGGATATCCTTGAGACGTCAACCACGTGGCGATTTAGTAGTCTCTTGAGCCAATCAATGCTCATTGAGTCGATCGTTTCCGTCCTTAACGTTGTTATTTCTAGTGCCTATCGTATCGGTGATATTGGCAGTGCTAATAGACTGACATCGTGTATGGAAGAAGGGGCTCAATATATTTTAAAGAGCTTTCTGTCCCACAACGCCGGGTCGCTCAAGATGCAGCATCTGATTGATACGCTCACGTCAGCCATGGCCTTTCCCCAAACGACCTTTTTCCCCGTGAGTTTGACCAAATCTTCTCTCGCGTCGACCAGGTGACATCATTCCATACCAATCTGCTTCGCTGTGCCTCTCTGCACAACATGAGCTCCGAGGTCCTTCAAAAATACTTGTTTAAAACTTCGTTTCTTTTAGCACGTCTCTCAGCTGTTAACAATTCATTCAAGGGCCCTTGTCTGACTCTGCTTGAGGCCCTTGTAAGTGCGGCTGGCGAGGCAAGCAAAGAGCCACCATCATTGCTGGGCTTCCTTGGGGCACAGTCGGCCAAGTCGTTCCTTGACCTACTTAAGGACTCTGGTCCGTTCCAGTCACCTAGCGACTCAACAATTGTGTGGAAGTTCCTCACAGCGGTTATCAGGAACAAGCAGCAGTGGATGTCAAATTGTCTGATTTCTGGCAAGACACCCCGCGAAGCCTCGAGCGATGCGGGCAAGAAGTCAGATATGGCCGAGGACTCGGTATTCAACAGGGCGTTGACTAAGCTTAGAGATAACATCACTGTCATGTCTGACTATGAGATTATCGCGTTGCTGGAGTTTGTTACGGCAGCACAAAACTATTGGCCCTGGACTGTTTTCACCATAATGAAGGACCCGTCGTGCTTGGACAGTCTTCGGTCTTATGTTCGTGGGCTCGAATCTGCATCGGTCACATCACGGACCAAGAGCTCTATTAAAGCTGCCTTTGAAGCCCGCCAGGCCGCGTACATTGCCGAGGCCTTTTCCATGCAGCTATATCACTTGCGCCACATGAAGCAAGCCACGCCATTGGCTGAGAAGCTGGTCCAAGACCTTGACTACTTCTTGCGAGATGGCGCCACGATCTCGGGCTATAACAAATCGCTACACTTGAACTTCAATAAAAACTTTGCTAATAGGTACCCTGGGTGCACGCTAGAGCAGTTCAAGCGTACACAATTGGTCTTCTCCCACCTGGGTCCCTTTTACTACTACAATCTGCCCATGGCTAATGCCATGCTATCTTGCGACCGTAGCTGGCATGGCCACCGCAATAATAACGGCTTTAAGGGTGAGATGGAGCGTGCCAACTTGAATCTCTCACTTGTCGACTCGCAAATCGCCTTGTACCACTCGTGGGAATTTCTGTTGCTGGAGCTGGGAAGTTGCATACAGAGCCCTGTACTGAACAAGAACATGGTGCAGGTGGCACAGCAGTGTCTCTCAGCCAATCTGGACAATAGCGGCCCGGAGAACATTTTCGTGCGCATCACCGAGTCTCGTGCAAACTTTGCCCTGACCTTGATTCAGCGGGTGGCCAACACAGATGCCCTTGTTGATCAGGCAGCCGATCTCTTGACACTGCTGCTTGACTCGATCAAAGCACTGCAGGACCCATTGAGCGAAACATCGGTGGCCATGTATCGTACGTTGCTACGTGCACTCTACATTGTCTTGCGGGCGTGCAGTAATATGGGGAAGAAGGCTGAGGATGTGTCTGTAACACAAACTATCTTGGTGGTCTTGGACCAGATTGTGGGCAAGGGCTTCCGTGCTGTCGTCACTAGAATTCACGAAAAGGATGCCAACGTCTCACCTGAGGATCTGGCTCTACTTACCGCAGCACTACATGGCTGCCTGGGCGTGTCTGGCCTCGAAGATGAGCAGTCACAGATTATCAACATTCTAGCCGCCCATGACGTTGTGCACGTGGCTTGCTCGTTGTTCTCTTGGTCCGACCGTATCACAGTGGCTGGAGATCCGGTGTATGGCGAGCTCAGTCTTCTCTTCCTGCTGGAACTCTCCAAGATGTCGAGCATTGCTGAGCAAATGGCTTGCGACGGTATTGTCAGCCACCTGACGTCGGCCAACATTACCAATTTCATGCGTCGTAGCATCATCTCGCCATTTGCTGCCGATGTTGCCTCGGAGCGCTGCTACACCATTTGGGCCAAAGCCATGCTGCCGCTCTTGCTCAACCTGCTGATGGCTATGGGAGCAACGGTAGCACCAGAAATCAGCTATGTGCTCAACCAGTTCCCGTCGTTGATGAAGGCTAGTGTCGAGAGACTGGAAGCTCCTGGCGCCAGCCGGACAGCATCCAAGGACCGTGTCATGTTTATTGCATTGTTGCCTGTGATGGAGGCTCATTCGCTTGCCCTTATTACGCGGATCCTGACGAGTCTGCGCGCAGCTAATTCGCGTGATATCCCCGAGGTGCACTGGGATGCGGCCTTGATGCTGGAGAATGTTGAGTTCTGGCTTTCAAGTCGCCGGCTGCTACGTGAGCGTTTAGTCCCATTGAATCCCCGCGAGGCTATGGCACGGAGCGAGAAAGCCGGTAATGGGGTCGGTTTAGCAGCCGACGCACCGGATGGATTAGTTGAGAGCAAGCTAGAGACACAGGTAGTGGCTGAGATGGAGGAGATTAGGAATGTGTTGGGTGAATTGATGTAACAGAGGGGCTATGGCTACGGTTATAACTGCGACGCACATGTCTCTCCAACGAGTGAGGGCGTCTGGCTTTTTTTTATTTTATTTTTTGTTTATTTGTGTTTGCGTTTCTGTTTCTGCTTGTATTTTTTGATTTTTGGGCCTGTCCTCGATTAATGTTCCTGTTTAGGTATGGTTGGTTTTACTTGGGGGTTTAGCTTTTGTATATGCAACATATTACCCGCAGTTAGAGCTCAGAGCTGTTTGGGCTTTTGTTCTAGTATACAATGAAATGTATTTGCGTTTCCTCTCTTTCTCTTCCTTTCAGTAGACGCATTTGATTGTCTATTGTATCGTCCGTTGATCGCCCTTATTCGTACAAGTTCCATGACATGTGCCTAACCCACACTGAGACTGAGCATCTCTTGCTTAGTCGATGTCTATCTCCCGGCCTGCTAGGCTGAGGCTGGTATTACTTATTGTTGCTGCATATTGCTTAGCTGGGTCTGGTTGATCTCCTGGAACCGGTCGCTGATGCGGTTCTGGGCCGTGTACGTCTTCATGACACAACGGGTGATGCAGCCGTTCTCACGCGACGAGAGGGCCTTGGAGTTGAAGTCGTTGACGCAGGCGGTGAAGCAATTTTCAACCATGGTGGTGAAGAACTGGTTGGGCGGACTGGGGATTAGCTGGGCTGTCTGTGGATTTCGCCAAAGGAAGAAGATGTGTGTGTGTGCGCAAAGTACGCATGGACACAGGGGGGGAGGGGCAAATTGTTCTGGGACTAGTACTCACGCCCATCATCTGCTTCATTTGGAAGCTGTTGAGGCGCTCCTCAAGCTGGCGCTGCTCTGTTGCACTGAGACCGGGGCTATATCATGGGAGTAGCAAGATTAGTTCACGAGTCACATTAGGGAGAGGGCTAAGAGCTACCTACAAAGACATTGTGTATGCGTGTTGTGCGTGACGTTGGTGGGATGAATAGAAGACCGAGTAGGACGAAATTTTGTAGTACAGCGAGACGGACGACAGGTGAAATGTGAGTCGAGAAGGCTGAGAGGATTCTCCGTGATGAGTTGAGAGATTGGCTCAAAAGTGCCGCCTGCTGTTCAAAGCCTTGCCGGTCCACAATTTCTTTTGGGAGAAAAATGTTTCTTGATGACGTAATCCAGCAGACCACAGCTTTTTCTTGGGTTTTGTTAGTAGCGCCGGGGTATGGGCTAAAGTGGGGCTGGAATTATGGCAGCGCTGTACTTCAATACTTTTGTAACTGGTGTCGATTGAATGCCGTAGATGTAGAAGCAATGTAATGTAATAGCCATTGGTATATTATTGCCATATGAATCTTATTCTACACCTGGTGATTTGTCTTGTGGCGCGAATGGAATGACATGTGTTGTACAAGATTGGTGATCTGACTATAGATAGGCTGGCTCAGTTGAAGTGCTTCCGAGTTAGTGGCCGTGATCGATGGTGTACTATCAAAAGACCAGAAGAATGATGAGTTGTTCCTGGGGTGATCTGAATAAGTAGATCATGCTGATTGAGTTTAGGCAGTATTCAAGCTGAGCGAGACAAGGTGAGCCGGTTCCAAGTTCCAAGTGGGAGTCTGAACATAGGCAGTTGGGAGGCACGCGGCACGCAAACCCTAGGCATGTATACATTAACCCATGGTCATGTGACAGGCAGGGCTGAGTACTAAGACTACAAATAGAGAAACCAAATTGGTGAGGGAACAAGAGTTGAATGTGTAAAGACAGCCAGTCATTGTCGAAACATAACCTAGAATACAGTGAATGCCACACTCCTTGCGAGGGCGATTCGCATTGATACAGAAGCTAGCCTACAGATTGAAACTCCATTGTTATGATGCGGCCAGAAGAAGTACCCAGCGCAAGCCTTGCGTTGACTATTGAGAATGCCCGGGACCGATAAGATGGCGGCAGCCAAAGGATCCTTTGACCGTTTTCCATAATCCAGACATAACGGTCGCAGAAGCTGTATGCATGAGGTCTAGATTCAGGCATGGGAGCGTGAATAGCTGGCTGTCCTGGCGTTATCCGCTGTCCATCGCTTGAGAAGACCGCTGATTCCGGCAAGCTACCATAGCCCTCAAGAGTCTGCAGGCACGCACCAGATGTTGCATCCCAGATCTTAAGTGTATTGTCATCTGACCTTGATGCCAGTCGTTGTCCATCGTCTGAGAAAGCCACCGACCTCACACTGTGGTTGTGGCCCTCAAGGGTATGCAGGCACGCACCAGAAGTGACATCCCAGATTTTGAGTGTATTGTCCTCTGATCCTGATGCCAGTCGCTGCCCGTCATTGCAGAAGACCGCTGATGTCACACTGTGGCTGTGGCCCTCAAGAGTATGCAGGCATGCACCAGAAGTCACATCCCATATCTTGAGTGTGCTGTCCTCTGATCCTGATGCCAGTCGCCGTCCGTCATTGGAGAAGACCACTGATCCCGCTAAGCTACCATGGCCGTCAAGAGTCTGCAGGCACGCACCAGAGGTTGCATCCCAAATTTTGAGTGTATGGTCTCCTGATGCTGATGCCAGTCGCTGTCCGTCATTGGAGAACACAACTGCGAAAACCGAATCACCATGGCCCTGAAGAGTCTGCACACACACGCCAGAAGTTACATCCCAGATCCTGAGTGTATGGTCTGCTGACGCTGATGCCAGCCGCTGTCCGTCATTGGAAAACGCCACTGAAATCACAGTGTGGCTATGGCCCTTAAGAGTCTGCAGGCACGAACCAGAAGTCGCATCCCAGATCTTGAGTGTACTGTCCTCTGATCCTGATGCCAGTCGCTGTCCATCATTGGAGAACACCACTGCTGCCACCGAATCACCGTGGTCCCGAAGAGTCTGTACACACGCACTAGAAGTCGCATCCCAGATCTTGAGTGTATTGTCCCAAGAACCTGATGCCAGTCGCTGTCCGTCATTGGAGAACACCACTGCTGCCACCAAACGATCATGGCCCCCAAGAGTCTGCAGGCACGCACCGGAAATCACATCCCAGATTTTGAGTGTATGGTCTGCTGACGCCGATGCCAGTCGCTGTCCATCATTGGAAAACGCCACTGAATTCACACTGTGGTTGTGGCCCTCCAGAGTCTGCAGGCACGCACCGGAAACCACATCCCAGATTTTGAGTGTATGGTCTGCTGACGCTGATGCCAGTCGCTGCCCGTCATTGGAGAAGACCACTGAATTCACAGTGGAGCTATGGTCCCGAAGAGTCTGCACACACACGCCAGACGTTGCATCCCAGATCTTGAGTGTATTGTCCCAAGACCCTGATGCCAGCCGCCGTCCGTCATTGGAGAAGACCACTGAATTCACAGTGTACATATGACCCTTAAGAGTCTGCAGGCACGCACCAGAAGTCGCATCCCAGATCTTGAGTGTATTGTCCCAAGACGCTGATGCCAGTCGCTGTCCATCATTGGAAAACGCCACTGAACTCACAACGTGGCTGTGATCCTCAAGGGTATGCAGGCACGCACCAGAAGTCACATCCCAGATCTTGATTGTATTGTCCTCTGACGATGATGCCAGTCGCTGTCCATCATTGGAAAACGCCACTGATGTCACAGCGTAGCTATGGCCCCGAAGAGTCTGCACACACGCGCCAGAAATCGCATCCCAGATCTTGACTGTCATGTCATCTGACGCTGATGCCAGTCGTTGTCCATCTTCTGAAAAAGCCACCGACCTCACACTGTGGTTGTGACCCTCAAGAGTTTGCAGACAAGCATCCCAATCCTGTTCAACTCTTGGCTTCACCTTGATCCAGGCTGGCTCTTCATGACTATACATTTGCCTTATCAAGCTATTGCTGGGGCTGAATATCAGGGCTGAATTGTAGATCTGTAGGGGGGCAATCTCAATAACTTTCGCATTGGACATGAAAAACCGGTAGGCGTCTTGGACAACTTCTTGGAGGTGGTTTGATTTTGATGCCTTGTCCTATTGTACATTGTTAGACTTTGCTTCTTCGAAGTCTATCGCCTCCATGCATAGTCACTGCATAGTCACTTACCAGACAAGATTTTAGCTTCCCAATTGCTCGTACCCCAGTATAGACGCTTTGTAAAAGACTCAGAGCTTCTAGCCATTGGAGATACTTCTGTGTGAAGAGGGCCAAGATCCTGTCATTTTCACTTTCCGCTACATATACAGGCGATTCGTGAAGATGATCAACCCAAAATATGCAGGAATATCTAATAGCAGCCAATGGGTCCGGATCAGGTGGAGAAACTTCGTCGATGAGAGTCCCTGGAGCTTTGAGATGGTAAATATCGGTTTTCAGCGTTTTGCAAAGGAGATCCAATGACCGCACCAAGATCATTTGGTGCTCGTGCGCGATGCCAGAGGGTAGGATCTGGTCTGATGCTTGATTGAGAAAGTAGTCCTTTGCGGACTGGTGCACGAAGGAGACGGTATTGTCGTCAAGAGTTAGGAAGGATCCGCACGCCTTAATGATTTCTTGCGTCTCCTCCATGTCCAAATCAGTCAGTCCTTCAACAAGGACTTGGAGCTCTTCCAACCTAATGGGTCGGTATACAACCGAGACTTTAGCAATCACGTCCTTGCAAAGCTGGGCATCATCCGACTGAGATATCTGCTGCAACATTTGTTTGTATAGAGCATCAAGCCCGGGTGGGAACGACCTGAGCTTCGTCAAGGTATGGTGTTTGCGTGTTCTTTTGTCGGAAAGCTCTTGGCAAACCAGAGACACCCACAGAAAGGTACCATAAGCATTTGACTGCAAGTGATCCAAGACGGCGGCCTTCGTCTTGTCGTCGTATTTCCTTTTCTGGGCAAGCTCATCTACCTTGAACTTGATGTAAGTGTCGACCGCCGCAGAGACCGAATGCTGGTTTATTTCGAGGTGTATCTTGACCTTTTGCTTGGCATCATTCAGACTCTCCTCAATGTCCGGCCAGTTACGGCTTGATACAATCCACTTGACGCCGGAAGACTCGCTGATGAAGTCAAGCAGGCGTTTCCGATCCACGGTACACTCATCCAGGGCATCCACAATTAGAATGGCATCTTCCAAACTTGGGTCCTTCAACACCTCAGTTGCTATCTCAAGGACCTCATACCAAGCCGAGTCGGATTCAAACAACTTCTTCCCCACGGGATCATACTTTCTCCGTACGTGCTTGATAAGCTGTGGATTGCAACGTACAAGATGATAGAGAAGGCCGCGTAGCACGGATGTGGCAGAGCTCAGCTGATCACCACCTGTGGCTTGGCAAAAGAAATAGTAGGGTGATATTGACGGATCCAGCTCCAGCTCCTCGATGATGCCACAGATCAGCATCGTTTTGCCCTTGCCGGGATCCCCTTTGATCCAGAGAATTCGGCTCTCCGCTTCGTTTTTGAACTTCTGGAAGTCCTTGTGCTCGAGAATCCACTTGTAGGAGTCTCTCAGTAGGCCACCCTTTCTGTCCTGGATGTTCTTCTTGTCTGTTCGGGGATCGGTCGTGTAGAGGTCTCTCAAACACTCATTGTCCTTGTCGTCGTGGTGCATTTTTTCCTGTTGCTGGGCTTGACTCTGGACTGCCACATAGATGTTTCCTAGACTGACCTGCAAGTCAGATGCTGTGTTGTTGAGATGGTGAAATTGCGTCTGGATTTCTTGGCTATTGTACTGCTCCATATCGTACAACACGGTCCTTTCGGTTTCCTTGATGTTACTGAGCTGGCCTGCCCAGTCGTCGATCAAAAACATGTCCCTTACAAAGGTGGCAGCCTGGCTGCGATGGTAGAGACAGATGCTTCTGATTTGATACGAGAGGAGCATTTCGAAGAGCCGCGTGATGCTCGTTTCCAGCGTGTCTCGTAACAGGAGTGTAGTTGTACGTCCCTTATTCTCGTCAAGAAGCAAGCTGGTCAAGTTCCAATACCACTCAGTTCTACCTAAAACATACTGGATGCCTTTGCAATTTTCAGCTGCTTCGGCGATGGGGTTTTGCAAGATCTATGCAGTGTTAGCCACAGACCGATACTTTGTCTTGTGTCCTTTTCCGTGGACAAATCGCAACCACATACTTCTATTCCAAGGCAGACTGTTGCCCATATGACAGCCGTTTCCGGGGCAGCACAGAGAGCTCTACTCATGATTCCCATCACAGCCTGTACTGCCCGCAACCCATCATCGATTCCTTGCTTTAGAGCATCCTGCTTCTTCGTTCGTTCGATTCCTCTCTCAGCAACCTTCCTCATTTCAGATGACGTGACGTGACGTTCCGCCATCATTTCTCCTTCCACGGGATCGGTGGGCTCCGCGCTTGTCTCGTCGTGATGGGACTCAGACAGTATAATCTTCTCGAACGCCTTCACCAACTTTGGCTCTCTTGATCTCAACCCTGTGTATGCATTTTCCCAAATCCTTTCTTGCAAAGCGGATAATGCCACTTGCTCGGGCTTGGACGATAGTGAAGGCACTGTGGCCTCTAACGGCGAACGAACTTTCTCGGACTCTTCCTGTACTGCCACAGATGAGGAGACTATCGCAGGCGTAGCTGGGCCTGGCGTTGTAACAGGCGCTTTTCCCTTGGGAAAGTAACGTTTAACTTTGTTGAGAAATCTCATTGTTCCAACTCTCTAAGGCGTGTATTGCAGCAGTGAAAGAAGATCAACTTGGACAATGAGACTGTTGAAAATGCCATTTACTTGTCTACGATATAGCATCCTCGAGACGAGATGAGGGAAAAACTGGATTGCTACCCAAGGCTGGGTGAGTGGGTGTTTGTTCATTGGGCTGGGCTAGAAACGCCGTTCTATTTTCATCGAGACCCTTGCATATGCATGGCTATTAAGCGATGCACAATATGTAACATGGACGTTGCTTAAAGGACATACGATAAAGAACACCAGACGTAAGAGACGTTCTCTTTCAAAAAGGGGTATGGAATTCAGGTATATTGCCCTCGCCGTCACCTCACCTCTCTCGCAGTGCAAACATGTCCTGTGACCTGCGACTGAAGCGCCTGGCCTCTGTCTACCCCATTCCCCAGGTCATACACAACATCATTGTCACCCTGGCTCCCATGACCCCTGATTACCCTGGCCATCAGTGCTGCTGTCATTCATTAACTGAGCTATATTGGATGATGACAGGTCTACCAACCAACACTCACCCGGTTTGAGGCTAAGCGCCATATCAACCATGTCACCCCCTTTCAAGTAGCACTGGGCCTGCTAGTCCGGCCGATAGACTTGCTTTGCGGCGGCTACGAGCCACGCTACCTTGTAGTAGCACTTTGTTCATGTGATCATTGGTGCTGAGAAAACGATAAATTGGCATAGAGATGATGCTAACGTAGCTGAATGCCGAGAGATACTTGGCGCTAGAAGCAGATAGCTCCGTCCCATGTAGCCTACTATATTTCAGTCTGAAACACATTGTCTTTACCTTATGACAAATGAATGCCAGGCCACGGTCCATCCTCCCCTTGGTATTAGCTGTATAGCCATAGGAATAAGTAGCGAACACTTCTTCCTTGTTACCAGAAATTCCAAATATCCTGCAGGCTTTTTTGGACGTGGCTGCTCCATCACACAATCTACATACACGAGATGGCAAAAAGTAGATTGACATACAAAACTAAGGATTCCCAAGTGGTCACCCATCGTAGTACTATTAGTAGAGCGCTTAGTGGGTTGACTCATGGAGAGTGGACGTGATCCTGTGCTTGCTACAAGCTATGGCCGCATGTGATGTTGTTATTTGTATTTATTCTCTTCTAAGTCTATTCGACCCGGACTGTCCCCCGCTTCGCCTTTGATGAAGCCCGCTTTCTCTAACTCCATTCTCTTGTGGGTCGTGTGCTTTGTCCTCCGCCGGGGTCCGATGACCAGTTGGCATCGTAGGGCCTTTTCTGGAAAACTACACCCTTGCCACAAGCAGAAAAAGGGGTTGAGGTCTTCCTAAAGCTACTTCTTCGCTCTAGACATGGACGTCTCCGGTCTTCTTGTAGTTCTCCTTTGCTATCTGCAGCTCCTCTTCGAGGTTCACCGCGCCCAGCCTGGATAACTGGGATAAGGAGTCGTATTGTGTTGAAATTGGTCCTTAATTTTATTAAGTTTTAAAGTAAAAAATACCTATCCGTTATTTTTCCTTTTATTCTACCTCCTCACTTTTCCGATAAGCCATGCCCTAATCTAATTAACCGAGGCTTATCCGGAGCTCGTTTGGAAGTCTGCTTCAACATCCCCCCCCCACTTTCCCGGAGTTCCGGATAAGTGGGTTTCTGCGGCCATGCCGCTTCTGGATTCCGTAGTCCGACCATTGCCCTAAATTCGGGCATCTTCTGTGGACCTAGTGGTTTTGTTAAGCCATCTGCTGCCATGCTACTCGTTGGAACAAATCCGATTTTTACTAAACCGTTCTTCACCCACTGTTTGACAGCATGGTACTGAGTGTCAATGTGTTTGGTACCCTTCTTAACTCCCAATGCTTTAGCTATTTTAATAGCTGCTTGATTGTCCCCGAAAACCAAGGTTTCGTTTTTCAACCATAAGCTTTGGCTTTCTTTCGTTTTTGTCTCGAAGATCCCGATGATTTTGTTTAGTATACGTCGTAAGTGTATACCCTCTTTCGCACACGGTGTTAGTCCGATGTACTCGGCTTCCGTCGTAGATGTTGCCACCGTTGCTTGCTTCTTGGAGCTCCAGCTTATCGCCCCTCCAAGTCCAATGAACACCATCCCGCTGACTGACCTGCGATCTTTTGCATTTGCATAGTCCGCGTCACTGTATCCGACAATATCCATCCCCCCTTGACGCGCTTCGTAGCATATGGAAAAGTTGGATGTATCACGTAAGTAACGCAATACTCTTTTGAGCCCTTCCACGTGTCTCGGTGTTGGTCTTGCAGATGCCTGTGCTAGGCTTGACACAGCAAATGCTATATCTGGTCTTGTCATAAGGGCTGGGTAGATTATCTTCCCCAAGATCGACTGGTACTTCGTTGATTCCAAGATCATTTCTCCCTCTTGTGCCGGTTCCACGTCTTTCCAGTCCCCAATTGGTGTACGAATCGAGGTCTTCCTGTGTTCTCTGAATCCCGACTGGTCGACCATCCTCTGGATATATTGTTCCTGGTTTAACCACATTCGTTTTTGGGATCTATTGCGGTACACTTGCACCCCAATTACTTGAGTGGTTTCACCTAGGTCTTTGACCTTGAACTTCCTTGAGAATCCGTCTTTAAACCACTGGATAGACTTCATGTTTGGCGCTGCGATGGTAATGTCGTCAACATATAGCAGAACCAAGATCTTTCTCTTCTCATGAAAGAGCAAACATGGTTCCGTGATCGTTTTCGTAAATCCCATTGCACTGAGATGCGCTGTACAGTCCTCGTTCCACTGGTATGCGGCTTGCTTCAGACCATATAGACAGCGCTCTAACTTCGCAACCATACCATCAGGGCACTCAACATTCGCCGGCAACTTGACGTAGACCTCTTCTTTCAACTTTGACTGCGCGAACGCATTGCACGCGTCAATCTGGTGGCATTCAAGGTCATATTGACATACGGATGCCAAAAATAACCTCAGAGTCGCACTGCCCGGTGTTGGAGCAAAACTTTCGAAAAAGTTCACCCCATATTCCTGTCTGAAGCCTCGCACAACCAACCTTGCCTTGTACTTCTCAAGTCTTCCATCAAGATCGTACTTCTTAGCAAAGACAAAACGGGTGTCAATCGGGACACATCCTTCTGGTTTGGGGACAAAACGCCAAGTCCCGAATTCACACAGAGTGTTTAATTCCCTCTCGATGGCCCTCCTCCATCCTTCGCTTTCGGTTGGGTGTAGAATAGCATGATTTAGTGTCATGAACGGTTCGGACAACGCTATCATGGCTCTTTGCGTCGTCCCGTCCTCCTCATCTATTCTCTGCTTACTTCTCGGTGTCTGCTCCTCCGTCAATTCATACCCTTCGCTATTTTTTCGCTTTGGGCTGTTTCGATTCAGCGATTCAATCAGCAGATTTATTCTCGCATTGACTGCATCTAGCTGTGCTGTATCGACTCCTGTCACCGTCTTCGTTCCCAAAAAGGGTTTTGGCAACTGGAATTCTTCTGCTGGATCTTTTGATGAGGATACCACCTCCTTTTCTGATGCCTGTATCAGCTCAACAGGCTCGTTTCTTGCCGGAAGTTGCTTAGCAAGAACTAGTGACCTCACTGGTTCACTATCTCGTACCTCGCTTTGCAGCCTCTCTTGTTGTGGCTCTTTTGGTTGCATATTCTCAAAGAAATGCACCGACTCAGACACGCGTACTTTCCTCGCGTTGACGTCCCACAAGACATACCGGCCATCTACATTCTCGTCATAGCCCAGCAAGAGAGATTCACTCCCCCTAGGTCCATGTTTTGATGTCGGTAGGTGTCTGATAACCCGGCATCCCCATCGACGGATGTGATCCGTCCTTGGCTCTATTCCGAAGAACAACGTGTATGGAACCCCTTGTGAACTTAGCGTCCTGTTCGATATATAGACTGTCGCCTTGGCAGCCTCAACCCAAAATCTTTTACCCAATTGCGTTTCTGACAACATCGTTCTCACGCCTTCATCAACCGTTCTAATCGCTCTCTCAGCGATGCCATTTTGGTTGGATGAATCAGGGAGGGTGTAGGTCGTCTCTGTGCCGTTCAGCCTTTTCCATTCTTCGAAAATCTGCTTAAGTTCTGGTGCGTTATCGCTTCTTGTTCTCTTAATGGTTTTACCCATCTTGAGTTCAATGCCCCTTCTCCATTCATCTAGTGCTCGCTGAACCTCACTTTTCTTTCTCAGTGGCAATAGCCACTTGTATCGGGAGAAATTATCAACTATGATAGCATACCATCGGTGACCATTTCGCCCAGATTCATGCGGTCCTGATACGTCTATCGACACACTGTCGAGTGGTTCTTCTGCTGCCATCGAGACTGATGACTGGCCGTGGCTTTTAGTTATTTTGCCTTGCGAACAATCTTCGCACCTGTAATCCTCCGGCCTTGGAGGGGTTTTGTTTGAGTTGGTTGCTCTCAACCTTCTGTCGCAGATATGCCCAAATCTTTTGTGCAAACCATCATACATCATGAAACATGTGCTTGTGATGGAGTCATCCTCTCTCAACTGAATGACTATATCTCCTTCACTGCTTCTTATCGTGACCGTCATGTTTTCAGATAGCACAGATTTGCCCTCCTTCATTAGGGCTCTCACTGAAATCAAGTTCTCAGTCAAATCCGGCACGTATAACACTTTTGGCAAAATGAGACTTTCATTTCCAGTTTCTATGGCTACTGACCCAACCTTCGACGCCTCAATGTTTCTGCCATCCGCTACTTTAACTGTCTCTCGGGTTTTCTGTGCGTTGTTCAACACTGTTAGCTCTTTTGTCATATGACATGAGCATCCGGAATCGATCACCCAGTTATGGCATTCAGAGCACTTACTTTGTTGAATGTCTTGGCTGGTCATTTGTGCCTTCTGGTTCGGATTGGTCTTCTTTTTAGACCAACAGTCCGATGCCTCATGTCCATTTCTATCGCAGTTGGAACATTTGACTCTCGGTCTGTCTCCTTTAATCTTCTTGTCCTTGTCTTCGCTATCGACACTAATGCGAACTTTTTCCAAGAGTTCTAGTGTCTTCGCATCGGTATACCCTTCGCGCCTGCTTTCAAGTATTGCCTGTTTGTACGACTTTGGAAGCAGCCATATAAACAGCCTAAAAGCATGCTTTTCTTCCATTCTGTCCTTTTTTGTGACGTCCTGGATAAAGTTGCGATTGTGGATCGTTTTGAAGTAGACCCAATTGCTCTTCATGTTCTTTCCTTTTGACAAAGGCGCTTTCAGCAATCTCTTGTACTCCTCGTAACACTCGTCCAACGGGTCTGGGGCACAAATTTCTTTGAGGATCTCGTATGCACCATACAAGGTGTCCTCATCCCTAACTAGGGCTTGGTGGTATCTACCCAAGTTCATGTTCAGCAGACTCTTTGCTGCTTCTTGATCTTTGGTGTAGTTTTGTTTCTGGCTTGCGCCAGGGGCATCGGTCCTTTCAACACCTTCCATGGGGTCTTTCTGAAGAAGATAGTGCAGCCCACTATTTTTGGAGCTGGACTAGGAGGCTGTCATCAAGTATAATTGATGTTGTGAACTGATGTTTTTATTGATTTTATTTTGTTGTTGTAAAAGACTAGGTTTTCCATCCCTGACCGAGTAAGCCCACAAAGTATTATATATTGTGGGCTTACCCGATATTCTACCGAATAGGGTTAGATTCTCCACAACATTCCCCCAGATTCAACACTATTCGGGGTCCATGACGTTTGGGGCCGCGTTCACGTTAATTTGTGATCTAAATGCGTTGAACTTTGTGGCCGGTAAAGGCTTCGTAAGTCCGTCGGCAAGCATTTTATCCGTAGTGGCGTATGCGAGCGTAATTTTGCCTTCGCGGATCCATTCCTTGACTGCGTGGTATTGAACGTCAATGTGCTTGGTTTTTGAACTGGCTCCCAGGTTTCCTGCAATTTTCAATGCGGCTTGGTTGTCTCCGTACATTAAAGTGTCGTTTCTCACTTTTATGATCTGTGCAGTTTGGCTGGTGGCTGGGGCCATTTTCATTCTTCCGATGCACCATTTCACAAGTCTGTTCAGCCAAATTCCGTCCTTTGCACAAGGGGTGAATCCGATGTATTCAGCTTCAGTAGTTGAAGTTGCTACGCTTCGTTGCTTTTGGGATTTCCAATGCACTGGGCCGTTTGCCAGCATGTAGATCATGCCTGATACCGATCTTCTGTCCTTGGAGTTCGCATAGTCAGCGTCGGAATATCCTACCAGGAACTCATCCATTCCCCCACGGCGCGGGAATGCGAACTCAATGCCGTGTTTGCTGGTGTCCCGTAGGTATCTCGCTACGCGCTTCGCTGCTTCCAAGTGTCTTTCGGCTGGATTCGAAGTGTGTTGTGATAAGGACGATGTGGCAAATGCGATGTCCGGCCTCGTCATGACGCTTGAATACATCAATGTTCCCAAGATCGATTGAAACATTGATTTGTCTGCTGCTTTCTCCTCAGGTTTCCTTGGCTCCAAAGTTTCCCATGAAGCGATTGGGGCTCCTATGGGTCTGGCCCTGTGTGCAGACATGTCAAGTTCCTCTGCCATCTTGTCGATGTATTGCGCCTGCGTTATCCACATCTTGCCTTCTTTCCTGTTCCTCGTCACCTCCAAACCCAGGAAGGTCTTTAGTTCCCCCATATCCTTGATTTCAATCATGCGGGCGAGGCTTGAAATGAATTCCTGGATTGCTTTCAGGTTAGAACCTGCGACCGCTATGTCGTCGACATATATCAGAATCATCACCCCCGTATCACCATTGACCATGATACATTCGTCTTCCGGGCATTGAGTGAAACCAAGTTTGCTTAGACAATTCGCTATCTTATTGCGCCACGCGTAGGATGCCTGTTTGAGACCGTACAAGGCCCTGTTCAGCTTCCATACTATTCCACTCTTGTGGAGTAGAGGCGGTGGGGTCAGATGAACAACTTCCCCCAGCTCAGCTTGTGCGAATGCGTTCGTTGCGTCTATTTTGCAGCATTCTAGGTTCATCGCGCATACAATGGCAAAGAAAATTCTCGTGGTTGCAGGACGGGGGGTTGGAGCATATGTTTCATGGAAATCTATGCCTTGCGTTTGTCTGAATCCCTGTGCCACCAGCCTAGCCTTGAATTTCCTCGCCTGGTCGTCAGTGCCTGGTTTTATCTTGAAGACAAACTTCGTCGCCACCAGTTTCATTCCTTTCTGGTACGGTACCTCCGTCCATGTATTGAATGCGCGTAGAGTTTTGACCTCGTTTTGTATGGCTTCTCGCCATTCTTGCCCGTTCAGTGGGTGATTTACAGCCTCCTCGTACGTCTTTGGTTCACGTTCGGATAGTCTTGTCATCATGGCTCTGATTCTTTTGGCCATGGGTGTGTCCTCCGGTTCCCCTTGTTGGATGTGTGCGTATGGTCTCTTGAGGATTCCCTTTTCGTATAGGGCTTGGAGCTGTCTGTTTATCCTCTCCTGGACTTGGTCCGGTGTATCTGTGGGTGTCTTTGTCACCGGCGTATCTTCATGAGTCCAGTCTGCCTGAGCTACTGTCGTCATGGGTTCTTCTGGTGCGCTGTCGTCCGTGGGTTGCTCTTCTATAGGATCCGTCGCGTCTTCATGTTCTTCTGGTTCAGCCTCCACGACCGGTGCCTCGTCGCTTTGCATGGCAATCTCCGGTTCGTTTGCTGTCAGGTTTTGTTCTTCGTTTGTAGCTTCCATCGTGTGGTTGTTGTCCGTAACCTCCAGCGCGTGGTCGTCGTTTCTTTCATGAGGCTCATCTAAAACTTGGCCCCCTTTTATGTCTTCGAAGAATTGTAGAGATTCGGTGACGAACTCTTTCTTCTTCTTTATGTCCCAACACATGTATCTCCCAGTGACTTTTTCATCAATCAGAAGCAGAACGCCCTCTCTGCCCCGTGCCTCCATCTTGTTTTTCTGCTGCGTGTTCGGGTTCTTGTCATTCGCGTTGTGGAAAATGATCTTGCACCCCCACCTGTGAATATGGATGGCATTCGGCGGGACGCTGAAAAAAAGTTCGAAGGGTGACTTTGTCCCTGTGATGCTGGCCCTGTTTGCTATGAACACCGCATGCATCGATGCGTATGGCCAGAAGGTCGATGGCATGAGTGTATCTAGAATCATCGTCCGAGCCGAGTCGTTAATCGTCCTGATTGCCCTCTCCGCTGTCCCGTTTTGGCTTGATGTGCCTGGGATCGTGAATTGGGCATCGGATCCGTATTCGTTTTGCCACTGGAGCGTTAGCTTCTTTAGCTCCGGTGCGTTGTCGGTTCGAACGGCTCTGATCCTTTTGTCCATCTTGAGCTCTATCTGGCGCTTCCAGTGGTTCATTACGGCCGGTGCATCTCGGCGGTGTTGGATTGGTAGAACCCATTTGTACTTGGACGAATCATCTACTACTATTATGTAGTATTTCGCCTTGTTCACTGCCGTTGGATGGGGTCCTGATATGTCCATGTGCACTAGGTCCAGTGGTTCTTGGGCTGACATAGTGT
The DNA here is from genome assembly GCA_002742255.2 of Ceratocystis albifundus. Classification (NCBI taxonomy): domain Eukaryota; kingdom Fungi; phylum Ascomycota; class Sordariomycetes; order Microascales; family Ceratocystidaceae; genus Ceratocystis; species Ceratocystis albifundus. The sequence continues at coordinate 650,450 of MAOA02000038.1, forward strand.
GAGAGTGACCATTTTTCTTGGTTATCTTTCCTTTTGCGCATACCTGGCAATGAAAGTCGTCCGGTTTCTTGGATATGGCCCATGTCTCTTTGTCGGCCGCTTGTTGATGGATCTTCTCGAGCTTATGTTCGCCTGCGTGACCAAATTTTACGTGGGCTTCCTCGTAGGTCATTTGTTTAACCATTGGCGCTGTGGTGTCTTCGCACGGGGTTGTGTATAGCCCTTCCTTCTCGATGAAGTTCGTGCGTCGCCTGCCTTGTCTCATGAATGCTCCCGATGCATGCGCGGTGACTTCCAATCCCTTCCGACATAGTCTCTTCACGGACAATAGATTTACGTGCATTCCCTCAACATGATGGACATTAATGACTATGTATTTACCCCCGACATTTATCTTGGCCAGCCCAACTCTCCGCGTGTCTAACTCGAGACCACCCCAGGAAACCGGGATGGGATCTATTCTTCGGACGCTATAGAGTTTGGTTAGGTCACCAGTCAAATGATGTGTAGCACCACTGTCGATAAACCAGTATGCGGGGGTTTTCTTACATTTGTCTTTGTCCAGCTGACTCATGTTGGCGGCAACTCTTCTTTGCTCCCATGCCTTCTTGCCTCTGCATTCGCTTTCGCGGTGCCCGGTCTTCTCACAGAAGTAGCACTTGATCTTGGGCCGCTTCTGGTTCTGATCGGTGCGAGGTTGGCTTGGCATCGGGTTTTCATTCGCCTTCGGCTGACTTCTGAATTGTTCTCTTGGCATAGACGCCATTTCAGTGTCTATCCTAGACATGATGTCTATCCAGCTTCCTTCTGAAGTCAGCAGATGGTGATTGAGTTTGGAGGAGATTTGGGGGGGAAGGTGGTGGGTCCAGAGCATGACAATGAATCTCGTCAGAATGCAAGTGGTGTCTGTGCCTTCGAGGATAGATTCGAATTCAGAGAATTGTCCAAACATGTTTCTAACCTCAAGCCACTTTGGCATCATTCTGTCCCCTTCTTCCCATGCCATTTCTTGCACTATTTTGGCCGCTATTCCCGAATGCTGATATGTTTTGGAAGTTTGGTATCTTTCCTTCAGCATTCTCCAACACTTCTTCACATCTGAGGTGCTGTTCAGGACTCGGATGGCTTCTTCGTCTAACCCAGCGTGGATGAGGCTGAGGGCTTCAGAGGCGTCTTTCGCGCGTCTCTGTTCGTCCCTCTCAACTTCCATGATGTCTTTGAACTCTTCCTCTTCCAGCCCTTTGCCTCGGTGCTCATCTTACCTTCCTTCGCATGGAAGGCGAAACCAGTTCTGGTGCTAGTCATTCTGAGGACCACCTCCTCGCCTTTGAAGAGGTCTCGGTTGATCCTTTGTCTGACCACCGCGGGGTTGACCAATTTCCAGTTAGAGTCCTCGAAAAGGGTGGCGAGGAGTCTGTTCTCGTCTGCTTTCCTTTGTGGTTTCTGCAGACTCTTGGGTAGTGTCGGGGGGAAGGCTGCCTTCGCCTTCGGGGAGGGTCCTTTCATGTTGGGCATCAGCGGCGGCTTGCCCGCTGCTGCTTTCTCAGCCCATGTCTGCGGAGCCCGTTTTTGGGCAACCATGGGCTTTGGGGCGGGGGCTGTGGCAGTCCGGGTGCTCCTCGTTCCCTGTATCATGCTCCGGATTTCCTCCTGCACGGCGGCCCTGACCCTGCGCAGGATCTCACCGTAGGCTTGTCGCCCGGTCTTGCCGACTCCGACAAGTTCTCCTTCCGCGGTGAAGGCGTCCAGCTGGTCCGTCAGAGCACGGATGCCCAGAGCCGTGTCTTCCATTCTCTTGCGTTCTTCATCCCACGTTTCATTCAGGATGTTAGCGAAAACCCCTGTCTCCGGGGTCTTCTTGGTGGTCGCGGGTTCGGGGGTTGCGGTCTCAGGGGTTTCAATGGGGTTCCCGGTCGTGCTCGTTGTCGCGCTCGCGGCAGCCGGTGTCGTGTCCTTGTCGGTGTTCTGTCTTAATGTGGATTTCGAACTGTTGTCCGATCCATCCTTGGCCTTTGGTTGGGCTGTTGTGTCCTGTGTGGGGGGGGGAGGGAACGCTTTATTGTGGCTATTGTCGTGCGTGATGATTTGGGGATTTGGATAGCCGTATGTGGTGATGGTGATGACGATGAGTTTCTAATTAAACTCCAGAAACTACCCGGGACCCGACTGTGTGAGTCTGAATCTCTTGCGAAGTCCGAGATTTCTGACGCCTATTTCTCTGTGCTTCTGCCGCCCATGTCCGTGTGCTCCCGGTCACAGCTTTGCTGTATCCATAGGGGCCTTCACGGGACATTCCGTTGTCACTAGACATGTCCGCCTAGCATCAAGCAACAAGAAACGTTGTAAAGTTGAGATGTTAAGCCATCGGGGCTAATCCGATCCAAACTGCCTTTGGTGACTCCGCCTATTGCCCTGTGTTCGCCATCAGCACATTCCCAGGTATGATTCTACCTTTTGTTGTCTTCGGGAGTTTGGTAACAAAGGCTTCCAAATATGGCAGTCTATGGTTTGCGTCGCTGCCTCTTTTTCTTTCCGGACTGCCAACTCGTTGCCGTGCATATCTGAGTGTCCAGGCACCCAAATGCAGTAGAACGTAAGTCTAGGGAAGGCCGCCCTCCGATCTCGGATGAGCCATTTCACCTCATCTATCGTGTGCGGTGATGCTGTTGTAAACTTGACATTTGTACTCATCCGTCGAAATGATCTGTGTTCATTGAGACCGGAGAGTGGGTGCGCGTCGTCCAGAGTGTACCATCTGATGAACTCCTGTGCAACCGCTGCGAGCAAATTCTGCTCTGGCGATGGGACGCCCACATCCATGTAGATGGACGAAATCGGGAGATCACGGGTATGTCAGAGCGCCAGTATATAAGGTGCAGGAAAAGGGCCCATTTTTTTAGGTGGGGCAACCCTTAGGTAAGAGTTGCTGAACCGGGCTGTCGCGCTTGGCACACTTTTGGCTAGATATCGGGTGTATGGGCTGTGAATACGACATTCTCATTGGTCGAAATAATACTGCCGCAATCAGAAAAGTCGCCACGTAGCAGCATCGGGACTTTTTTTTCATAAATCCACGATGTCATCAGAACAACCCAATATAATGCATTCATCTGTACCTCTCCGCACTCCTATGCAACGTCCGAAAGCTCCTGCAGCTGTCACGGACAGGCAGAGGGTTAGTAAACAGGGACGAGGAACATGAGGACGGAATATAACAGAAGGCTACGTCAAAGACCATCTAAAGCGTCGTTTGATCTTAGTGATTCCAGTAGACGTTGAATATATTCAAATCAAATCAAATCAAATCTGATGCCATGCGGGGATAAATATTTCAACCTGCCCCACTATTCCCGCACAACCCTAACAGCCTTCTATTGTCGGTGCTAAACCGCAATAATAGGGGAAGTAGCAGGTCAGGCCATGACCGCGGTAACCCTAGCAGACGTCCTAACGTTCGTGACAGCAGCAGTGTCCGATGCTGAACCCGTCGCATCCTCTGTCCGTCCTGATAACTCTTTCATCGATACCTTTGTCGAATCTTCTACCACTCCTCCCACAAATTCCCCTTCAAACCCTCATATTCTTTTTTTTTTCTTTCTACTAACCCTTCTACCAACCCTTGTGGAAACCCTCCCGGAGCCCCTTCCAAAAACTCTTCCGCAACTCCTTCTGTTGACCCTTCTACTTCACCTCTCACGAACCCTCCTATCTCTTCTACCAGTCCCGCCAACCCCACCAACCCGGCCGATCCTGCGGGACTTGCTGTCAACTTTGCGCCCCTTCTTCAAGTTGAATACACGACGAAACAAGCCCTTCTTGCCGGCATCAATCGTTGGGCTTCTGAAAGAGGCTACGGCTTCGTTACTGGCCGTGTGAACAAAAATCTGCATGGAATATCCACTATCACTTATACCTGCGATCGATATCGGCCTCCTCAATTTTGCTCAATCAACCGACGCCGCATAACCAGTACACGAAAGACTGAGTGCCGGTATTATGTGCTCGGCAGGGAGACCAATCATGGCACCTGGCTTGCTCAGCACGCATCGAACTCAACCTCCTGTGTACACAACCACTCTCCAACCCCAAAGAAGTGCCACCCCCAGCATCGTTATTTCACAAGCAACGACAAAGATATTTTGAAGTATCTTGTCAATGCTGGCGTTAAACCAAACTGTATCGTTGATGTACTGCAGCAGCGCGGCAACAGCGTGTTTATACACCGAGATGTCTATAACGAGGTCAACAAGATTCGGGCTTCGGGAAATTATGACACTGACCCAACCCAACCTGTTTCTAAAAAGTCCAAATTAAGCCGCAAGCGGGTGCCACGTGTCGCTGGAAAGACATGTGAGGTCCAGCCTCCAACGGCGCAAGTGCACGAAATGCAACTCCGCAGGGCATAACAGTCGCTCAAAAGCATGCCCTTTACGGCCGCAATTCACGAAGGAGGCCGTGGCGGAGCGGGAGAGTAGTGGCATTGAAGAAGAGGTTATTGAGTAAGTACTTGCCATTAAGCGCATATTGTGGCGCATTCTGTTGTGTCAAGACAGTTGATTTGCCTAGCGAGAGCTTTCATGCAAGTACAGCGACACAGGGGCAGGGCACTCCATATCAAGTCGGACTTGAGTTTGAATTTGAGAATTTCCATCAAATTCCCTATATGTCCTATTTATCTTTCTCGGCGTTTAGCTCGCTTTGACTGGTAGCTCGTCGACAATTCGTGCCCCGGCCACCGGTCCGAACTTCCGGCCCCGAAAACGCCCGGGATTGCGAAATGAGTCCGTTTTGCGGGCTAACCTCCAAGATCCGTCAAATCCCGCCCGGTTAGCTCAATTAGGGTAATATATTGAGGTTTTTATCTATATATATGTAATTCATCACGTAATCCATACTTCTATCCCGTGTGACCATTGCCCCTCAACCTCACTCCTCGCCTTCCCTCCTCCAAGCATTCTGCGTCCGCGTTCTGCTCGGCTTCCCCTCTGACCAGCCAATGGAAATCGGCCGCGTGGTTGAGCATCGAGATGGTCAACCTACGGCACAGATGATCCGAGGCTGGTTGCGTCATGAGCCGCTGGAGCGCCCTAAACGACTTGGCGGATCTCGATTCGAAGAGGCCTCCGTTGGAAATTACCAGCGGGTGAAAAGCTTCACCAATGTGCTGGTATTTCTTCACTTTGGCGTTGTATCTCGATCTGAGTTCCACCTGGCCTGTGGACGCCGCGTTCCTGCTCACGTCCCGCACCGTGACATCGTAATGGTGGACGACACCCATCTTGTCCACACTCAGGTCAGACCGCAGTAGTACCTCAGGCCTGGACGGATCCGGCACCTGTGGCTCCTTCTGGACGGTCTGACGGGAGTTTCGTAGGGCATCGATGATGGCGTCCCTCATCCCGTTGTGACGTCTCTGGGACTTCCCCCCGTTCCTCTTCTGGCACGAGTACTCGTGGTTCAGCCTCCTTTCTTCTCCGCAGATTGGGCATGGGCCCTCCGGAGGCTGAACGAGGTATCGCCGGCATAGGGCGGCCTGGACAACCGAGTCTGCAATAATGAAATTGTTGTTGTTTGGCAAGACTCGGAGCCAGTGCGATCCCAGGAACGACCGGTTCTCCTCCATGGCGACGTACTCTTCCGTCGAGAGGCTTCTCTCCATCCTCCTCCACATCTCCCTCTGCACCTGGCCCACTGCTTCCCTTTGGCTGACGACGGCCGCCTCTGCCGAGTCTGCCCGTTCCGCCTCTCCCCTCCTCAACCCCACTCCCTCCCGGACATTCTGGAAAAGGGCGTCGGCCTTGGCACTCGCCGTCCGGAAGATCACGCCTGCCGTTTTACTGTGTGACAAGAGGCCAAGGCCCCCCATCCTCACCGGCAAGCACGTGATTTCCTCGTCCCATTTTCCTCTGCCCCTCTCTCCTCTCAGCGCCACCATTGCGCCCTGCAGCACTCCGTCGGCGGCCTCCCACTGCTCCTCCACACCCTGCGGGTCGACGTTGCGTAGCAAGTGTCGCAGCAGCTGCTGCGCACTCACGCGCAGGATGATCAGCGCCTGCTGTTTGGTCAGCAGCGCCAGCCTAGAGATGGCTGTCCTCATCCTGTCCACCCGGGCTTCGACGAAGGCCTCGCGGACTTCTGGCGGGCCAGTGACGGCCCCCAGGATCTCCAGTCCGGTGACCTTGGCTTCCTGGACTGGCGTATCGGAGCTCTTGGCCACGTTCAGCCGTACTCCGATATCCAGTCTCTCGAGAATGGCCGCTGCTTTCTCGATGACTCCGTCCTTCTTGTGAAGGACAGTGGTGTCATCCAGATATGCCACTGCCAGACCCTCCTTTCCCAGCCAAGTCTGCAGCTCCTCGACGAATACCCGCATGCCGAGACTAAACAGCAAGGGACCCAACACGTCCCCTTGCCTGACTCCCGCAGAGGAGGCCAGTCTAGTCCCGCCATGCGTCACCAGCATCGCGGGTGTGGAGTAAGCCCACCTTGCCGCCCTGTACATCTCCGGAGCATGCTCTTCCACCCCTCTCGCCACGGCTGACCTCCTGATGGTATTGAAAGCGTTGGAGAAGTCCAGCTTCGCAATCCCCATCCAGGCATCATGGTTGGGGCCTTCAACAGCCTCCCGGACGCCGGCTACGACCGGGTCTACGCCTCCCGGGTTTCCCACCCCCAGCTGGGTCGGGAGGAGTCCCGTTTTCCCCAGTGAGAGTAGGATGGCCTTGCTGGCCACCCGGAGGAGCAGATCCCCGACCGCAATGGGCCGAACGCCCGGGTTCTTGTCCAGAGCCACAAGGCGGGAGGCGACAAGGAGATCTCTCCCTTGCGCCTTCCCGGTGGCAATCTGGTTGGCTAGGATCCGGAGGAACCTCAAGAACCTGACGTCCTTGGCCGCGTGGTTGAGCAGAGTTGGCGACCAACCAGAAAGCCCAGCGGCTGTCTCTGGGTCAACGCCATGTATGGCTGCCAGAATCTGCTCGTCGTGGACCTCTGGTGGTGCCAGGCTCGCCCGTGTTCCCCAAACGCGTTGGCCTCCCCTGGCGGGTGGAGGTGGCAGAGAGACTCGATGTTGTCCTGTGACTCCTCGGCTAGCGGGGTGTAATCAGACAACGCCTTGGCCGCTCTACCGGTCCTCCCCTGCGCCATGTGCCGTCTCGTGGCCGTCACCGCCGCATGCTCCCTCCTCAGCTCCTCATCCTCGGGCCCTCTCGCCTCCCTTGCCTTGTCCTGCAGCTCAGGAACTTTGGGCAGTTTCTGTGGAAACTGCGCTGCGATCTTTCCCGTGGCACCTTTCTCACCCCTCCGCTGGAGTATGTACCCCACCCCAGGATCGCCCTTGGTGCAATGAGGATATTGCGCAGGTTGACCTCAGTGGGTGAGTGGTTGTACATATCACACAGCCTACCCACTTTATCCACCCAGACTGAGATCGTCCGGTAGTGGATTTTCTCGAGCGGGATCCTGATCGTGGAGTACTGGATCAGGTGCTCGAGCTCTGGGTTGTCCCCCACCATGGCCATCGTCTCGCGCGCGTGACGTTGTGTCTCGGTCATCGAGGAGATGTCAGTGGTCGGTATGGCTGGTGGGACAGCTGTGATTTCGGTGGGCGGGGGCTCGATTCTTGGTCCGCCTCGGCTCGGCTGACGCGTCGCCGAGGCTGGTAGTGGTGCCGTGGCTGCAGGTGGCGGTTCCGGCGTGGGGGTCTGGGCACGTGGCCTCCGTCCGGATGGTCTGGGTTTCTTGAGCTGATGCTCACTCCTCAGATGGTACCAGAGGGCCTTCTCGGTCGTGCTGTAGTACACGCACTCCGAGCATGACCAGAGCCCCAGAGCCTCGCGGTCAGCCTCGCTCAGAGCCTCGCCTGCGTGCCTCGCTTTGAGGTGCCCAGTCAAGGCCGTGAATCGTTTGGCATCGCCGGAAGCCGGACAAAGGGGGCATATGGCCCCTCCCGTCGTCCCCGATGGGCCGGATGGCATGATCGCCCTCGTTGTCGTCGTCGTCGTCGATTTGTCGTGTAAGGGTTCGCTAGGGTTAAAAAGTATGTAGGAGGTAAAGAGCGTGAGACTCTTAATCTCAAGGTTGCGGGTTCGACCCCCGCATTGGGCTCAATTCCCAGTGCTCCAGAATATCTGGATTCACCTACGAACCATCTTCCGGGACCTTCTTTTTTTTTTACTTATCTTTCATGACCCTCTCAACCCATCGCGGGAAATCCTGGCTCTGTTACGTCATCCCAGTCAAGATCTCGCATGAGTGCATTCCAGTCAATATCCTGTAGCTGTTCGGCTGATGCACCTGAAATCATAGACGGCATCATAGTACCCAAGTCTTGGCCCAATGTCTGGTTATAGTATAGGCGCTGGTCTTGAGCGCCGCTATCCACTTGTTGGTTCGCTTGCGTTACGTCTACACCCTGGCCCATTGCGATGCCGTCTCCTGTGGCCACGACTACGTTCTGTAGTGCTACCTGTTGATGGGGCTGCATCGTCGCGGTGTGAGGCTGTATATGCGACTGTGTCTGCTGAAGGCCAACAGGAATCTCCGTTGCTGCTATTACCGCCTGCCCGTCCGCACTCTTCCCCTGCATTCCGCACATGCCCTGCCTTTTGCGCTGCAAGCCTTCCAAAAGCACCTTCCAACGCCGCAGAGAGTCAAAAGTCAAAGATGACCCAATGCGCTGGTACAATTCCGACATTGGTCCAAATGGCGGCAAGACACCCCTCAGCGACCAGAACGACTCCATGATTTTGAGTGTGCGAAGTGGCATGTCATTTTCTCGCACGGAACAAGCACGCAGAGCAGTACGACAGTTGTTAATGTTTACCGTGGTAGCTGAGGCACAATCGCTGCCTTCGTTTCTGGCATTGCCGCCGCAAGTCAGGAAGCTCGAAAGGCTGCTTGTCATGGACACTCGCATGATGATACATGCTGCCTCAAGGATGTGTCGGAAAACATAAGAGGGTGCATGATGTAGGAATCGGATCGACGCTTCTAGTTTAATAGCCAGGTCAACAATGCTGGTGGCTGTTTGGTATGCCCGCAGCATATTGTGCTGTAGAGTTGGGCTCTCCGGGTCTGGCTTAGGCGTAAAATAGTAGGCCTGGATCTCCAGCCGCGTGCATAGCAGCGTGAATGTGTCCAGATCTTGCTCTAGGGGGTTAGCCTGGGCAATAACTAAATCCAAAGACAAATCATGCAACGGGGAATTTACCACTGGTATTGATCCATAACGCGCCCTCGCAGTCAAACTCCGACTCGAACAATTGGATAGTCGACTCCGAGACAGTGTTGCTCTGTTCCAACACGGCAAACATAGTTTTAGCTACCCTATTGCATTGAGCTTGTGCTGTGAGCAAACTTTTGAAATATGGGGAGCTGTCAAACTGTCTTGTTGCTCTGAGCGCGTGATTGAAGAGCGCAAGGCTAGGAGGACAGCCATTGATGGATGATACTCTGCCGAGTTGGTGCTGTTAGCCTTATAGTACCTATCCAATCTACCGGTTTAAGAGGCCGCCCTTACCTCTGTCCCACAATATTGCAACCGGCCCACGAATAGGCCGCCTCTTCGTCGCTGACATCCATCTTACGAGGGCCAAAGCAAAAGTGCGCATGACCGCCCTTCATCGTATGCAGCCCACCAACCAAACTGGCGCTCACTGCGATGCTTGCATAGGTCAATGCCGGGTCCGACAACAGCCGCTCCGTCGGCAACGACCACATGCTGAAAAGGAGGAGTGCATTTATCGACGCTACCGGTATCAGGTGGCTGCATATCATCGGCCAGATTTCACGTGGTAGCGCCTCAATAAGGAATTCAAACGTCGCTGCGGACCGGGCATAACGCCGGCTGGCTACACAAATAATCGACCAGAACAGCAACGGGCTGTCGGTGTATGTCTGGTCTGGGTCGCGACTGCGAATGATGGGGAAGTATGGGTGGAAATGCTCAAAATACCTGTGTAGTCAGACGATAGCTAGATTAATCTGTGTGTCGAATTGGGCGGGGGAGGGAGGTCTGTGCTTGGAACTGGATTCTTAACGCGCTGTAGACTTACATGTCGAAGTAATAGTCGATATCTGCGCGCGCAAAGGCCTGGTTGCCTAAGGCCCGTGGACAGGTAGCTGTCCTTTTTTCGATTTCTGGTGTGTACCACGTGGTACTGTCCACACTTCCCGCCGACGATAGAGTTGCTGTACTAGTGTTTACACCTGCTGCTGCTGCTGCTGCTGCTGCTGCTGTTGTTGACGCTACTGACGCTGTAGGAACCGCTAGCCCGGGTCTGGGCATAGATATGAAGAGCTGTGGCAGAGTCTCTCGCACTGCAGAAGGCAGGAACCCCGATACTAACGGGCGTGGTATATCTGGTGACGGTTCAGTAGAAGGTGAAGACAGAAAAGGAGGCGGGCGAAAGGATGGCTCGGCAGCCATACTGGTTTTGACAACATTTTTAATGGAATTCAGCTCCTTCTCTAGTTGCTCAAGCTTGCTGTTGACAGCAAGGTTTTTTTTTGGCGATAGGTATTAGCAAATATAAAACCCCGAAGATAATTGGATAGACATAGAAGCCTCCTCACCTCCTTCGTGTAGACCGCTTGTGCGACTTATCAACCACACACCCAATGCCCAGTTTCGCACAGCGTGAGCACGGTGCATGATTGTCATTCTGGCTAGCGTTACACTTGACCTATTAACCCGTTATAGAACAGTTAGTTGAGCCCCCCTAATGAGGATTGGCGTTAAACTTTTGGGTGCGGGGAAACTTTACCTTGGAGTCTCGGCATCCTGTACACGCTGTGTTTCGCCGAATCCGGTCCGTGGTGGCGGCTGTTGCGGCAGTCATGGCACAAATAGAAGACAGAGATAGTGATGACAAAAGTAAGAAGAAGAACGATAGGCAGAATTTCTCTTCTAAGAGGCAAGTAGAAACAAGGTGTTTGGCTGCGCTCCTCGGGCCGAAAGCGGCGAGTTAGATGTACCATAAAACCATAAAAGGTTAGGAGGAGCCCAATAGCAAAAAGAGATGACAGCAATGCTTCAACAGCAATCATATTCCGCGCCACAGAAGAACGAGGTAAGAAAAGAAAATGGCAGGAAGGGGAATAGAGAAGGGAAATAGCAAGAGAATAAGAATAATTCCAACATCTGTCCCGGTGTCGGCGTGGTTGAAGAGTTCAAAGAGAAAATGAAAAATGACCTGTAAGATAGATTCGTACTCGGTGGTCACATATTAAGTGGGACTAACTAAGCTGGCAAAAGAAAAATACGTATTACTAAGCTATTGTGTAACAGACCTACCCGCGGTCGTACAAACAAGGGCCGAGGACCCTTCTAGCCTCCTTCCCGCTTTGTCAGGCTTTCTCTCTTGCATTATCTACTGCGACTTCTTAGCCTTCGCCTTCTCATCGCCCTTCTTCTTGGGGACCGTCTTTTTAGCCATGCTCGCGCCAGCAGAGAGACACCAGACAACCCACACAAAGCCAGCGACCACGGCAGCCACAGTGCCAAGCTCGACCCATCCGCTTGCTCTGGCGTTCAAAACCGGAACGCTAACACGGCTGGTCAGCTGAGCAGCCGCTGCCGGCTCTGGCGTGACATGCCAGAACACTGTACCTTGCTCAAACAAGGAGTCGTACCCGACGTTGGCGCGGTCAAAAGGGTTATTACCAAGCTTATCAAAGTCCGATGAAGGGACAGCGCCGCAGGCCCAGAAGACTACTGGGTAGGGTATAGCTAGATCGGTGTAGCCCGTGTTTGACGGCTCGAGATAGCGCAGATGCAGTGGGATTTCGACTGTCCACGGCGCGTTAGCGGTGGAGCCATCAGCATTAACAGCCGCGGGCGGCACGAGATCAAGCAGCACGGTAGACCCCCAAGTCGGTGTGGCATACTCGGGCTTCTCAAGGTCTACGGGAGAAGAGGAGTAACGCAGGGCGGATATATTCTTGGACTGGGCGAACACCTGATCGGCCAACTGGTAGCGGTCGACAAAGATGGAGCGCGGCAGAGTGAGGTAGACATGTGGAGTGCATGACGTCTGTTCAGACGTCTCGGGTGGGGAGCCAGAGCTCATCTGCAGTTTCCAAACTGGGTGTAGGCCAGTAGGCGGCAGGAAACGGGCGGAAAAGGTACCCTCGGCACTCTGGTGGCGCGAGGGAAACGAGAAAAGAACGGCCGAAGGTTTCTTGCTTTCGCCAAGCACAGACACAAGCCCGCCCATGCCGACCTGGCCAGGGTTGAGATGAGCAGGCACACCTTTAGTGAGAATGCCGACCTCGGTGCGGTACGGGGTCTCGCTGCTGTCGGGCGGGCTGGATATATTGATGGCGTGTTTCTGCATGGGCCAAGTCATGATAAGGCGGATGATCTTGGCAGCCTTGTCGTACGACAGATCCAGAGAAATAAGGTCTTTCATGTGACCAGCAACCTCATTGCATATTTCTTCAGACTGGCCCAGCGGGCAGAATTTGGTTTTGAGAAACTTGGAAAATGCGTCCAAGGAAGCAACCGGCTGGTAGAATTGGTAGACATCAGAAGACGCTGATGGATTGTCTTCGGCGAGCCTCTTGGTAAAGGCCTTTATTTAACATGTTAGCAATCCCGAGTCAGGCCGATTTACAGCATATGGTGCAGGGTGTTTGGGAGTGGGTGAAGGGGGAATGGTTACCTCTGGGTCAGAGCAATCCAACGGGCCAAAGGCCTCGGATACAAAAGCACAGAGTGCAGGACTGTCGCAAGATGAACTATTAGCACACAGTACATATCTGATGCCCCCGCCCCCCCCTCCCCTCTCCAGTCATTATATAATTAGATCTTTGGTGAACTTACAGCTTCTCCACAACATCTACGTTCTTCTCCAATGCCGAAAACAAGTGGAACCCCGGCGTCACGCGTGCTGTGAACGGGGTAACCGACTCGTATGGCCGTGTGCTTGCCCAGCGCAAGTGCAGCTCAGAAAAGGACTCCAGAGCCAGGCCAACATCCTCTGGTAGCTCACTCAGCCCTACAGTAAAGCGATCCTCGCGCATAGCCTCTGAAAGCGCCGGGCCCGAGATTGAGGTCTCTGTTAGTGCCAGGGCGTCGGACTCGATGGACTCCTCGGGGCGGTGCACAAAAGTGATGCGATGACGCATGATGAGCGGTGAGGGTGGGATTATTTGGCGGTATGTACTAGGAAGAAGAGTGTTGCTAGGCGGGTACTTATCTCGAGTCGCTGTTAATAGCAAAATGTAGATTTTACTAGTTACTTGGAGCTTCTTTACTATAAGTAAACGAGGCTTTATTACGACATCACCGTCAAGTTGAAGCTTCAATCCACAGGAAGCTTGGATAGAGCTTTGGGAGGTTGATAGCCAATCAAAGCGCAGCATTATAGCAAGGGTTGATGATAACACGTCAGGTGTTTTGACAGCTGCAAGATTACTGCTCCAAGTGCTGGCAGCTGCAAATAGCATTCCATGACCTGCTGCTTAACTCCGTCTAGCTCCTCCAAGGAAGTTACCTTTTTCAGTCGGCGATCAAAATACGGCCTAGTATTTCGGGGAACACGGAGAGGCAGCGTGAGGACCAGAAGCCCAGCTTGGATAGAGAACTTCGGCGCAAGCGAGTCTAAAAGCGGAGATATCGTCACTCGCTCGTTTCAATTCTTTTCTGCTTCTATTTCTTGGCTCTATCTTCTAGCATCTTGTTTGATGTTTGAGATTGATGAAGATGGGGTGAGGCAGGGAGGGGAAGGGGAAGGGGAAGTGGAAGTGGAAGGGGGTGTGTGGTGAATCGCCCTGGACTTCGGGTCGACGGCCTTTAACTTTCTGCGTTTGTCCGCTATTTCTCGCTGCCTAGGCTCTTCGCTAAGATCAGATGTTGTTTACGGGAGAAAAGAAACTTGGTCGAATGCAACAGAAGAGTCTGAGCGTGTGTTCTAGACAGGGGATAGCTTGTAGTAAATAGAAGGTTATAGAAGAAGGAGATAAAAAATGAGATGCAAGAAAAAAGGAAAACAGTCAGGTTATGGCAGGGGCTCAAGGGCTGACTATGGCGGGCAGAGAATCCCCATATCGCAGTCAGACGGCAGTCCAGTGAAGTGAGAAGCAGTGTCGGACAAGGGCGTATATCTGAGCATGGCCTCGCCAGGGAGGACAATAGGATGGAAGGACGGCAAATGCGATATGCACATGTGCCATGTTATTGTATCGCATTCCCAGGTGCCCGTTATGTCAGTCATGCTCGAGGGAGAAGGAAGGAAAAACATCAAGACGGGCAGGCGGGCAGGCAGACAGGCAGACAAGCAGACAGGGCCAAGGACCTACATCGGTATTGACACTGCGATACAGACGTGTAGACATGCATAAACAACACTCCGCTCTGTGGCCCAAGAAAAAAGAAAGAAAAAAAAAAGAATAGAAACCATCCGAGGCCCCGGCCAGGCATATCTGATAGTGCCAACGCAAGGAATACTTGCCTGTTTGACGCCCGCTAGCCTGTCGGTGCGCTGTTTCCGAGCGTATCAGTCCAAGCATTTTGATCTCCTGCTCTCCTGACTCGGCCTCTCACCCTTCACCCCTCTCCTTCTCCTCCTCTGGCATAACAAAACATAAAATGACCTGCCATATTTATTCCCCCATTATTCCCCCATTATTAATCATTATACATGCATCCTGACTAGCTGTGATCCTTGATGGCTTCCTTGTTAGCTAGATGTCTGAGGCCGTTCGATTTATTTATATAATCAGGCATAGTATTACATTAATAGGAATTTGGGGCCTTGGACTATCAACTTCGGAACATCCAACCGTGGGAGATTTTAGCTGGCTTAGCTAGACCCCTCTTTTTGCAGACGAAACATAGCATGCAATCCTGATGAGATTTGAGAGGTTCATAGACACTAGTCTCCGGCTGGCACGCCTTCACGCCTTCACGCCCCCCTTCCTTCTCTCTCTCTCTCCGCCTCTCTATGCCTCTCCCCTTTAGTATCAGGAATACGAGAGCCCTTTGCTGGTGTCTTACCCCTCTTCTCGCGCCCGCAATCTAGGTAAAGAAAACGGAGAAAACCAAGAGGGGAGGGAGGTGAAGGGCATCTAGACTTCCATGTTGTTGTGTTTTTATCTTTGCTATAGTAAACAAGTTTGTCACTTCTTCAACTGACACCCATGAAGTAAAGAAACGAATAATAGGAAAAAAAAAAGCAAAGAAAAGAGCTGCCACCCCCTTGTCTGTGCTGACTTAGTCATGGATCGGACTTCTCCATGTGCCGAAGTAGAGAGAAGAAAAAAAAAGGAGGGGAAGACAGGAGAGAGGAGAGAGCTTCCTTTGCTACTGCTACTTGGCTGCTGCTGCTGCTGCCGCTGCTGCTGCTACTCCTCCTCCTCCTCCTCAGCCAAGCCCGCCATCATCACCGCCCAATTTACTTGGGGTTTCCTTCAAAGTGCCAACATCAGAGCTTATTCCCCGGCGTGCCAGAGCCGAAACGCCAAGATAGTATTACGCGTCCGTATTCTTTGCGGTTGTTGTTGTTGTTGTCGTTGTTTGGCAGATGGACATGTGTCGTTGATGTGCTCTGTTGGTTTCGTGGGATTTGGCTTTTCTGGCGGGGATTATGTCAACAAGGACTCGATACCAAGAACTTTGTACGTAGCCCAAGCCCAAGCCCAAGCCCAAGCCCCAAAACCAAGCCAGGCGGAGTCTAGGCAGCCTCCAAGCTTGGGAGAGGGGATTGCTCTTTTCGCTGTCGCTATTGTTCCTTGGATTGTGGACCACAGGCTCACCGTATCCTGCCAAGTAAACTAGTGCCTTTCTTTCAGTTTGCATAGACCTCTCTTGTCTTTTTGTCTCTCCTCCCTCGCCTACATTATCCTCCGGGGAACATGTCCCTTTGCCTCCGACTTGCCCTCCCCCCCCCCCTCTTCTCCTCCTCCTGCTTTTCTTTTCTTCCTTCATGTCATGTTGCAGCTGGTAAACAGGCATTGACAGTTTAGACAGGCGAGCGGATAGGCAGACAGACAGGAGGAGGCAAAACTGCAGCTTGGATCTCTGCTACACGAGAAACAAGGCCGTGAGCATGTAGCAAGCAGGTGAAGCAAAACAAGAACAGCTATAGGCACGACAGTCTTGGCTTTGCCACCTGTCGCATGCAATCTGCCACCTGCCATCTGCTGGCCTGCTTTCTTGCACTGCGTGCTGCTCCTGCTCAGCCGCTGCCAGCTGGCAAAGCAGCTTTGGATATGCAAATTAATTACAAGCCTCCGATATTGCCATCATCTCAACAAGCCTCTTGGAGGCTTAGGCGATGCCGAAAAGGAGAGAGCGTGTCAAAACGCTGTTCATGTTGCCGCCCAAGTGCACACAATTCGTTTCTTGGCTTTTCCCCTTCGTGTTTGACTAGACTTTCCAACAGGCTTCGACATTACCTTCTTCTTATTGTCCTTCCTGAATCTTGTCCCCTGCTCCTCAAGGCCCTTGATCCTTTCTCTCTCTCTCTCTCTCTCTCTCCCTATCTCTCACACTCCCTCTCTCTTACAGTTGTCCCGGCACGCCAAGTGTCAATTATGGCACTAGCTCCCCAAGATTCAATTTGACACGCGCGCGCGAGCAGGGCAAGCAAGCTACAGGGGTGGGAGGGCTAAAATAAAAGAACGAGGCTAGACCAAAGCACTACCTGGTAGTAGTAGTAGTAGTAGTAGTAGTAGTAGTAGTAGTAGTAGTAGTAGTAGTAGTAGCAACATCTTATTCCCTTCCTTTGATCGATGATTTCCATCTCCCAACACTCGCTGCAAAACATTGCGTGGATCTTGGCGCAGCAATGCCTTGAACTTTGCGAATGACATTCGTTTCGAGATTTTCTATAATAATATGGAATAGGAAACTGCCTATAAAACAGGCTGATGAATTGGCAGTTCTCCACATTTCTGCAACTTCCTGATTTGCTCATGTAACAAAATAAATAAATAAAAAATAAATAAATAAAAATAAAAAAAAAAAGACTTTGACGTGCCATAGATAAATAAATCCTGCAGAATGCAGGATCTCTCGATCCTTTGATCCTTGATTCCTCCAATCCTACATCTCAAAGGCCATTGATCCATCCTCGAGAACCTTCCTCCACTTCATGGCCCCACACTTTTTCTTTTTGTCTCCCAGTAGCTGCCCTTGCTAGAAAAACTAATCCCGCAATCCAAGCACGAAAAAAAAAGAGAAAAAAAAAAAAAAAAAAAAAAGACAGGAACCCACATTAACATGCCGCTTTTCCGAAGGCCCATGTTATGCACTGTCTTTGCGCACTGTCCCCACGTCACACCACATGAAACTTGTTGCCCTACTTTCTTTTGTGCCGCAGTAGCTTTGCTGCCTCTTTGCAGTCGATCTCTCTTTACTACAGCTGCTCCTCCTTTGGCTTCGCGTTTTTCAGTATCAGGCTGATTTTGTGCCTGGCGGCATAGCGAGGGCTCGTGTTTGTATGTGTCCTAGACCTCGTCTTACTCTTGTTCTTCTTCTTCTTCTTCTTCTTCTTCTTCTTCCTCTTCTTTCGTCTCCTGCCCAGACGCTGGGGTTGGACACTCGTGCAGTGCCGTTACAAGCGCTGCCATTTGTCCCTCGACAAGACAAATTGCAAAAAGTCCAATGATTTGCAACGCTTGGGCAGGTTTTAATTTGCCATTTTGGCGCCTCCTTTGCTGTGCCTCGAAATCTGACTGTTATTCTACTTTCCTCTTCTTCTCCCTTGCTTCCCCCCAATCTCTACTAGTGGCAGAGAGGAGATACACCCCTCCCCTTCCCCTTCCCCTCCCCTCCCTTCCTAATCCTTCTCTTCGCTTTAGGGATTTGATTTCCCGATCGGATCAACACCTACACAGATTTGGTCTAAATATAGTAGAGCTGGGGAACGCGTTTCAGAAAGCCCTTGGCAAGCCGCAGATTTGGGGCCGCAAGATATTATTTGCTAGAATTAAAGCCATGGGAGGGGGAGGGGTGGCGGGAGTTACTCGACTAGCAGGACGAAGGAAGTGCTACCCTGCTCTTTACTCCAGCAGGGAGGGGAGACGACCTCTTTTTTATTTCATTTTATTTTTGTTTGGTTTGTTGCGGTTGCGGTTGCGGTTGCGGTGTGCGGTGTGCGTGTGATCGAGGACATGTTGTCTAGTTAGTGTCTTGTGTGAATTTGCGTTGTTTTGCCTTCTTGCAGGCTTGTTTCCTGAGTTTCATCTCATCATTTTATATGCCGGAATCCGTCCAAGTAGTAGAAGACAAGAGGCAAGAATAGAAGGATATACGTAAAGGAAAAAAAAAAAGGGGGGGGGTGACCAGGTAGGGAGCAAGACGACCAAGCAACGACAGTGGCCATCATGCTCGTTTCCTGTCACGGCCATAGTAGCAACTATAATCACAAATCTACGCAATGAACCCTCACTGAGTCAGTGTATTTAAGCTGCTGGGCTCAGTCAGTTCTACTTGGGCCTTGCCTCCTTCGCTATAAGATACGGCCCTCTAGTTTTCTAAAAGTCGGGGCAATCTCCAGTTCCTTCATGTCTCTTGTCTACGTACTCGACCGCCTGCGTGGACTGGACAATAAAGACAGAGAGCCAACCAAGTAAATTAGGCAGGAAAAGATAAAAGTAAAGACAAAAGAGAAAGGACCTTTCTCTATCGCTCTCTTCCCCTCCAATGACGTTGTCTCGGATCCCGGGATGGATTGCTGAAATGAGCCCATGTCTACCTAGTAACGCTTGGGTCTTCTTCCTCCTTCCTCCTCTTCACCTTCTTTGCCTTCTTCCAGCCACCTTGCCATCATCTCTCTTTCTCTTTCTTTCTCTCTCTCTCTCTCTTATTCTTACTCATATTATAGCAATCTTGAAGAAATGAAAACGCTGATTGCAAAAGACGGCCAAAACCTAAAAAAGAAGGGGCAAGGAAGGGTACGAGGAAAAGACCGCCAAGCCTCATGCCGCCTCCCCACCACCACCACCACCACCACCACCACCACCACCACCACCACCACCACCACATCACCACATCACCATCTATAGATTAGTGAGCTTTTGCTTCCTTGGGTATGTGCTGCCAAGTTATCTGCTATAACGTCCAATACGAAAGAAATGGCTGATTCTTGCCAACAGCAAGCAAAACAAGACTTGGCAAAAACCCGTTAAGCCAGCCAATCGTATGTTTCTTTTTATCGTTTTCTTTCTTTTCTTTTCTTTTCTTTTTTTTTTCTTGTCTTCCTTCACAGTCGTTAGCGTCACATCTTTCTTGTCACCTTTTTCTTGGCCTCCCTTCCTGACGTCGTCGGCCGGGCTTCCGTTTCTGCTAAGCTCCTTCTTTTGCCTCACGTCCCACTCCCCACTCCCCTCCATCACCCATTTTTAGTTGCGTCGCATATGCATTAAGCTGTCGGCACATCTCCCAACCCCAGCCACCCCTCTGGTTGTGTTGGCATGCCTGCTAATTCTTGTTGTCATTTGCTGTATTTGCTTATGCTTATGCTTATGCTGTGCTGTCTTGTGCTGTCTTGTGCTGTGCCGTGCCGTGCCGTGTTGTTCTTGTTCTTGTTCTTGTTCTTGCTCTTGCTGTTGCTCTGTCCTTTGCTGTCACCTCCTTTGTGATTTCTCCTGGCCTTGGCCGCTAGCTCAGCCCTTGGAGGCCCAGACAAGCGCATAGCCCGTATTTTGTTTTGTTCTTTTTTTTTTTTTTTTTTTTTTTTTTTTTTTTTTCTTTTTTTCTCGCCCCGTCACCGGTGTTCCCAAGGAGCCCGAGGTCACCCACCCACCCACCTGCCCCTAGAAGGGGGGCGTTCGCCAGGGAACAACGCACCGATGCTAAAGAGCAAATAAGCAAGTAACAAGAAGACCCAGGTCTGCACAAGCTCCGTTATCAGGCACTTACTTGGCCATAGCATGAACCCATTTTCATCATGGACTTTGTTCGGGGATTTCTTTTAGGCAGTGTGTGCTATCTGTCTTGGCTTCTTGGTGAAGATTTCGGGTTAGGAGATAGCAGAGATTTCTTATACGTCAGTAAGTAGACACACGGACCGCTTTGGCGTGTTGGTCATTCTAATATCGACGTTGGACTATATCAAATCAAATAAGCCAAGGCAAGCCAAGGCCTGTGCCAAAGGGCAAGCCAAACAAGACAAGGCCATCGAACAAGCAGGCAGAGCATGTATTAAGCCCCTCACCGGCATAAACCAACTGGAGCAGAAAACTTGGCAGTACTGATTTCGAGGTAAACGCAATCCCAATCGGCAGGTCCTGTCGTGTTTTTGGCAGGTTTAGCCAAACGAGAATTTGCAGGTTGGGCTCAGTTCGTCTTTGCTGGGGGGGGGGGGCAGCCTGACAAAAAAAAGTAGGCGAGGCATTGGTGGAAGGCTGTCACCTATTGTTGTGTTGGCATTCCTTTGATGCATGTGCCAGCAGCTGGTGCCAGCTGAAGTGGCTCCCGTCACGGACAAAAGCTGGTGTTAGACCCTAATTTATCATGACCCTAATGCTTAAGGCGCACCTACCCATCTGTCTCCGCCATCTTCATGCGTCTCCTCGACTCCTTGTTTCTGCTCCCTTCTAATCCTCACCCCCTAGTTAATAACGCTCATAACCTGTAAACTGGGCGCTGCCGAATCTGTCAATAGCAAAAAAAGGTTTAGTTTTTTTTTTTTTTTCTTTGTTTTTTGCATATATTTTATGTTAATTTTTCTGTTCGGCGGTCGGCCGGATCCCGTGAATCGACCCATGGAGAGACACAGATACAGCAGTACAGCAAAAGTCCAGTATAAAATATAAAATGCTTCTGTTTTACCAGAAGTAGAAACGAAGTTCCCGCGCGCGTTTGCTTTCCTGGGAGAGGATGAGAGGAAGAGACCCGGGGGGGGGGGGGCGTCTTGATAGCATTGGCCAAGCCAAATTATATCTTTCAAGGTTTGTTCCTCCTCCTACTGGGAGACAAAGCTCAGTTCGTCACACACCCTTTAACCCTGACGACCTCGTGTCTGATATCTTGCGCCTCAACGTCGACTGACTGCTAGCCCCTTGCAGCCACACCCGTTCTATTTTTTATTTTTTATTTTTTTATATATTTCTTACAGGCTTGCAATCTATAGCCTTTGGCTTTTTTTTTTTGTAGCCTTGTTCCCTAGGCTATAACGCAGGTGTGGTGGTTCCTTTGGGGGGGAGGGGAGAGACAAAGAGCCCTGCATGGGAATGCAGTTAAAGCCAAGGAGACAGCATGAATACTCAAATACTCATACCCGTGTCCTTGCTTACTTTTCTCTTTGTAAAGTGGCCTTTCATCCTGTCCTGCCCTGATCCTGCCCGCCTACTAAGGCGGGCTTCGTGATCCGGGCTGTCCATATACATATATGTCAAGTTACTGGGACTATGAATGCAGGATAATAGGGTGCCGATCTGATTTTGGCTGGGCTTGGCAAGTGGACAAAGGGTCCTGTCAAAGGAACAAGGAGTCCTGGCATAAAATGAGCTAATCGTGAACGATTTGGTGGTGTTTCCTCCTCCTTGTGGAGGGGAGGAGAGAGAGGCCCCATCGCCGCCAGTGTCCAAGCCAGCCTAGACGAGGTTCATAAATGCATTTGTATGAGTCCCTTTTTTCGTCCATGTAATCTCCGCCGGCTTGTTCTGCCATCAGATACCCTTCCTCCTGCTGTCTTCCTTGATGATATGAAGAAAATGAGCTCTCTCGGAAACGAAACCACATCACCATGTTGATCATCTGGCTAGGATGGGTCGAGGCATTTGTTGGAGGAGGTTGTATCTCCGCTTGTTGCCGAACTAATTATGTCATCCGCATATAATAAATAATAGATAATAAAGTGCAAGGAGGAACAGGCTGATCTCACCATAGGTTTGTCAAAGAGCCGGCGCCCATCCTCCAGGTTTCCTCGTCACATGGTGAGGCCAGTGCCATAGCCACCAACTATCCGAGATCCGGATGACAAATTTTAAAAATTAAATCGGCGGCCCCAAGATTCAGGCGCCGCTAGTATTAGGAGTCTGCACAGCCCAAGCGAGAAAAGAAGTAAGAGGAAAAATGAAAGGGTTAATACCATGACTAATCAGGGATCGGGGTATCATCGTGAAGAAGAGCGAGACAAAGCAAGCGCACCTATTGCACTGGATCTGGACCAAGGGGGGGGGGGAGGGGAATCTCGAGAAAAAAAAGAAAAAGAAAAAAAAAATCAAGTAGGGCGGGCGGGCGGGCGGGCATGGGGCTACACCAGCCTGTTACTCGAGCCTGACCGCTATTGAGCTGGATACCGACTGACTGACTTGACTGACTTGACTGACTGGGCTGGCTGAGCTTGATCCTTCTAGATTAGCGCGTCTTGACATGTCGGTTCCAACGAGATCTCTGGGCGGTTGAGCTATACACAAAGTTACATAGTGCTGGCGGCATGGCGAGTAAGTAAGCAAGTCGGCATACGGACAGCGGGAGCCGATGATGGCAAGGGAACTTTGATTCTCTTGGACTAAATCATACAGGCTTGGGACTAAGGAATAAAAGGAGAGCAAAAGGGAGAGAGTCTGCCTACCTACCTACCTACCTAGCTACCTAGCTACTAGGTCAGGGCGTTTATTTTGGAAACTACAACCCATGACCTTGCAGTCTCACGGTCTCACGGTCTCACAGCCTTGCAGCGTAGCCTTGTCCACAGCGCAAAATGCTCCTTCACACGTTCAAGGGCTGCCTGCTGCCTGTCAAAGCAACTGTAGCGTGATAACAAAATCCCACCGATTCCGTTTGCATCTTTTCCATCTCCCCCTGTGAAAGCAGAATCAACAAAAGGTCCTGTCTCGCTGTATGGGCTGATGAGCCAGCGAAACATTCATTGCCCATTCATAGCTAGGCACTTATCTAGACCTAACCCATGTCGGTTATGATTCAGTGATGCGCATACGGTCAGGCAAGCCTGCACATCACTGGCGTACTCTGAGAAGAAGATGCCGCAAAGCTCAGAAACCCTTGGGGGGGTGATGCACACAGACACACGCGCAAGCATGCAAACATGCGAACGTGCGAACGTGCACACATACACACACACACACACACACTCACTCACTCACTCACCCACTCACCCACACATCTTGTCAATTTACTCCCTATCATTGATCCGGCTTGCATCTTGTCCACTAAGCAACGAAACCCTCCCCCCCAGCCTTCTGCTCTTCTTGCCTCTTGTTCTCTCCTCCCATTCTCTCCACCTTTCTTAGCATTTGCCTTGCCTCCTCCCTTCTAATTGTTCGGTCTTTCCGTGCCGTGGCAAGCAAAGCATAGCAGAGAGGCCAAGGCTAACAAACATTTATGCTAATGCGGGGAGGGGGTATTATACTGACTACAACGCCCTCAGGTCCCAGGGATATGCTTAGTACTAGTACTAGTACTAGTCCTGGTGCTGGCGCTGGTGCTGGTGCTGGTCCTAAGCTAATGCTAGCACTAATACTTCATAGTCTCATGCTAATCATCATTCACCCTACACCAGCATGGCCACACATTCCCGCCCTTGGCCCCCCTCCTCCCCCCCTCTCCCCTTCCTAGCGGGGTGTGTCTCGAAATCCATGAAAGGATATCGGTCTTAGACTCGCCGACTAGCTGTTAGTAGAGAGGTACTTTTCCTTTTTACGCCCGCGATGCATTCCATTTCCATATCCTCCGCAGGCCGACCAATGAATGAAACCTTTCACACACACCAACCAGAAGTCTGTCTACCTTTACAACAACAACAACCTACTCCTATCTGCCAAGAAGGCCAAGCCGCACATGACAAGAACGGCAGTCATGCTTTGGGTGTAGGGGTGCCTGCCAAGCAGAGGGAAACGTAATCGGGGTGAAGCCAGCCTTGGAGACCAAGGGTAGTGTGGTGGTGTAGGGCTAATGGGGAGAGAACAAGAGGCTGTAATAGAGCGGTGGGGGGGCTAAGGATACGAAAGGAACTTGTGTGCAGGAGGGGCGAGGCGATGTAGGTTGCCAAGTCCCACGATGCATATGCATACGTATACACTATCTAACTCGGGCTGCTCACAGCGGTGTCAATGTGTATCGAAATGATGGCGCTAGTTGTTGGAAAGGCGGTCAGACGGCCAGGCCGGCAAGCCAAGGTTTCTGGTATTTCTGATGAACGGAAAGGCCAAGATATTGGCCTTTCTGCCGGTTTTGTGCAGGTATTGACGACGTTTGAGCCAGCGTGAAGACACTGTTGGTCGTCGAAGTGGTTCTCATTCAAAGGAGCTTGGATCAACTCTTTTTCTAACACCACGTGGACCAAGCAGTTGAATTTGGGGGGGGGGGGGAAGGGGAAGGGGAAGGGAAAGGGAGGTGGTTTCAATTTTTTGGCTTTCCTCCGCATCTCGGGCAGCTTCGACCGAGCTGGCCATGAACAAGAGGCAAATGCAAAGCTGAGGGGGGAGGGAATAACAATAACATCAATAGTAATAACACAGGACTGTAGAGGGACTATTGCTATTGTGTTGGTTGATGTCTACCAATACGACGGCCAAGGCGTTATTATTATTATTATTGTTATTGTTATTGTTATTGTATTATTCTATATTGTTATTGTTATTGTATTCTTTAACGTCTACCTACTGTTATCTCGCAGCAATACGACGGCGTATTATTCTATATCTATATGCCTGCCCCACTTATACAAAAATAGCGCTCAAATTTCCCGTCTTCACATCAATCAACGCCATAATAGTTTAGTGGTTAGAATACGTCGTTGTGGACTGTGGCAATCCGACGTGACCCATGTTCGATTCATGGTTATGGCACACCAGTACTTTTTTGCACTGATACCCATTTCCTTTTTACTGTAAGTTAAGTTCCGGCCGGGTCTTATAATGAAGTAATTTGGTTTTACTGGAGCAGTGATTATTATATTGTTTTTTTGTTTTCTCAATCTATTTATTCCATGATCGAAAGTACCAGCCAGCCTGTTCTCACGTTAACAGCAAGATTAGCAAGGAGAAAAGAGGAAAATAAAGCACTACCGGCCTCGTTTTTTAGGTTATGGCATGAGATCAGGACCCATTGGGGCGGTTCTCGATAAGAGAGCAGCACGAGCAAGGACAGAGGGGGCGGGCGGAGGAGTGGACAGCAGAGTGCCGATCCATATCTTGTACTTTTCCACCATGCGAACCCTCAAGCTTGAGGCCCAACATTAATAGTATTACAAACCATAAGGGGGAGAGGCGTTTCTTTTTGTCCCTGTTTCTTCTTTGTTCTCTTTTCTTTTCTTTTCTTTTGCTATTGCTTATCGTCCATGTCCATGTCCTGTCCTGTCGTGTCTTGCTCTCGGCTTTCTTCCCCGGTGCATGGGGCTGGCCAGACTCCAAGTTGGATGCTTTGCCTTTTGCTTGAATAGATAGATCTGCATGTAGATTGGCTCCCCCGTCTATGTTCAGGCCCTCAGCCATTTACCAAAAGTTTGGTTGTGAGGGTGAGAGGGTATCAGAGGGCGAGGCGAGAGGCGGCGAGGCAGAGAGACAGAGATAGAGACAGAGAAAAGAAGCATTAGTACGGCAAAAGATAGATCATGAAAAAAAATTACAAAGAGAAAACATGACATGTCGTTATTAAAGCAAACCTCACGTCAGCAGCCATGTAATTCCTCGGAGTCTGTATCCGAGTCCGAGTCCGAGCCCGACATCCCGTGCCGTGTTTCCGGTTTATGCATTGCTGTGCCCCAGCGGTGTTTGTGTCAACTTTGAGGGCTCTGTCTCCCCCTGGGCTCCTGGGGAGGGGGGGGGGGGGCTCTCTGGCTCCTATTTCATGACAAGGTCCTTTTCTTTTCCCTTGTATATAGATAGATATATTTATATATATTTATCTTTCTTTTTCTTACTTTTATTTTCTTACTTATCATGCAGTTTTCTCTGGGACCTAGTAGTGTGCATCGTCGTGACCCGGTCTCCAGAGCCGATCGCCCGCCTGCTTGTGTCTCTGATCTCATTTTGCACGACAACCATCCACCTTGCCCCTCCCTCTCCCCCCCTCCTCTTGTAGATTTCTATTCCCTAACTCCGTCACAGAAGCTACCAGGACCTGTTGCACAACACGCACATACACGGAGCATGCGTGCGCCCCAAAGAGAGATCGATAATCTGGACTATCATGCATCCGGCCACATACTACACACCACGCCCACACGCACAATTTCACGCCCCTCCCCCCCCCCCCCCCCTTTGGCACTAATGCCGTACGTTACGTACGCACAGCGTAGAGCTGGCCTTTGCCAGTGCAGATGCCCGTTGTACCGCGGCCTGTTTTGCCTGTTCTACGATTGCTTCTGATACCAGCTGTTCCGACAGACAGCCACAATGCACTATCAGCCGCCTGCTGTCCTAGTGTCCCTCTCCTACAGGTACAAGATCCGCAGCGGCGCAACAAAAGATGGCAGCAGCAGCAGCAGCAGAAGAAGAAGAAGAGGGCTGGCTATGGACAAGAACAAAGATAAGTCGTGGGATAAAGAAGCAGCGGTGAGGGCAGAAGCAAAGGATGAGGACAAAGAGAATAAAGAATAAAAAATATCAAAACAAACTTGGATGGATGGATGGATGGACAAACAACCACCAGACTTGTACCAGAATCTTGCAGCTCCGGTTATCGCTTAACATTAAAGCCGTGTCACACTATATGCCTCTAGATACATGAGCACACACATATATATATATATATGGCTTACATATATCACGAGCATGAGGTACGAGGAGGCAGATAACGGGAGAGGATGCAGTAGCCAGAGAAAGAAAATTAAATGTGCTCAGTTCTTGAGTATGTGGGGAAACAGGACGAAGGAAATAAATAAATAGGAAATAAGAAGACACAAAGTTAATAACAACATACCCAAGGACTGAAATAGTGGTACGTTATTGAATTACAGGTTGTTGTAGCTTGTTGCCTGTGCTCTGCTCTGTTCCCGGGATCAGGGGATATCGCCAGTAGACAGGGGGGAGGAGAGAGATAGAGATAGAGAGAGAGAGGAAGAGGAAGAAAGACACAGCGTCTTGTAGAAGCAGATGGAAGCCAGCCTAATAACAAACGCCTAGGCTATACCATAAAAAAAACAAAGTTCTTATTTGCAGAAGAGAGCCAAGCTTTGATATGGAGTTGCTAGTTTAATATTTGCTCATTAAGACGGTGTCCGATATTGGATCATTCAGACTCCCTATCGCTCTAGGGAGTGCCAGACTTGCATATATCCAGGTATACACACATATACCTTTGGCTCTGGTCGGTCTGGCAAATGCCTTGCATCACTAGCTGGGCTGGGACGCAGCTACGCCAAATCGGCACTTACAAAGCCCCGACGTGAGCGTTAGCTGGCGGATAACTGCTTGGGTTGGTGGATATAGGACCACCTCCCATCGCCCATCGCCCACCTCCTCATTCTCCCCGGTCTGTCCACTGTCACTTTGACTCTATATACAGGCAGGTAGGTAGGTAGGTATGTAGGTAGATAGCTAGCCAGCCAGCCAGCCAGCCAGCCTTCTCTAACCACGTACCTTTATGGACCCCCTTCGGAATGCCCCCGCAAGCAACAACCCATGAAAAGCGCACCGCCCGTACCGGTAACGCACGCACCAAGGCCGTATAGCGAGTAGAATAGAAGAAGAAGAGGGAGAAGGATAGAGAGGCGAGTTGAAGATTCCCAAGACGGAAAAGGAAGAGAGGAAAGTAAAAGAACCAGGAGGAAGCGAGCCAAGGGCCAATAGGGACGCCATGGGAGAAAGACTTCCCTCTCCAAAGAGTAGAAAGCGTAGAAAAAGCAAGGCGAAGAAACGCACACGGAAACATATGACAAAAGGGCCGTTTCCTTGTGGGTGTAGCTTCCTCCTCTTTTTGTCCTGCCATGACTACCATGCCAGCGAGCACAAGCATGCGCATGCGTGGCCGGGGCGCGGGAAGGCTCGAGCCCCGGCGAGGAGCAGATGTGAAGATATGAAGCTGTAAGCCCCAGATGAACATGATGCTGGACACGGCTGCGTCGGGGGCATGAGCGCGCAAGCTCGGGCCCTAGGCTTAGGCCACGTAAGAACAGCACACAGCTCGGTGCAGTGAGAAGTAAAGAAGGACATCCAAAGGAGCGAGTAGCCGGTAGAGAATAAAGCCCATACTGATAGTTCTGGATGGTCCCAGCGTTTGTGAACACGGGAAAATATGCCATGGCAGACAAGACGATGATGGCGTTCGGGCCTACAAGAGGCCAGATTTTGGTAGTCTTTTGGGGGGGGTTTTTTTTTCTTTTTTTTTTTTTTTTTTTTTTTTTTACACTCCTACCCGCCCGTCCTGCAAGGAATGGCCAAGTCTCGGAGCATTTCCTTTTTGGAACGGCATAAATAAAGCAAAAAGGAAGAAAGTAATAGTCCGCTCGGCAGATGGTGGTGATAGGACGGGAAGAAGGAGGAGGAGAAGGACAGACTGCTGCTGCGCCGGCGATGGCCTAGCGACAGGCCTAGCTGGCTGCTGGCCGCATTGATATCAGAGAGGGGGTATGGTAAAGCATGGGAAATACAGCGGAAGTGATGATGCAGCTAGCAGCAGCCAACAGGGCAACAGACTCGACAATTATCGACGAGTTTTTTTTTTTTTTTTTTTTTCTTTTTCTTCGTGCTATGCAGGGAAGGCCAGAGGCGGCGGCGTGAGAGTGCGCAAGTAGGGGAGGGAGGATTGGGCAAGCATGGAGCAAGGCTTTGCCGAGCTGTCATGTCATCCTAGAGCTTTGCGAGATATAGAGAGAGAGAGAAAGAGAAAGAGCGAGTAAATTGCTGGATTTGGTCATGGTCATGGTTATTCTTTTCTTTTTCTTTTTTTTTTTTTTTCCTATCACGGGGCCATCAAACGGTCATTGCCCTTTTTCTGCCGTCTGCGTTTGGAAGTGGGGGGAGGGGGCGGACACAGCAATAGGGCAAGATCAAAGGTCCGGCCAACACCCCTTTGTCCTACCCAGACAGTGTTGCTATAAGGGCAGTTACTCTTTCTTTCTTGCGTTTCTTCATTACCGTATGTATCGCGTTTTTTTTATTCTTCTTCTCCTTCCTCATGCTTGCAGTTCTTGCCCAATGCGTCTTCTCTCCGCAGCAAGATCAAGCATCAATGAACTTTAACGCCGCCCCTTCCTCCCCCAGCGCCAACCAACCACATGAAAGGAAAAGTCAGTCAGGCAAGAAAGAGAAAAAAAAAAAAAAAAAAAAAAAAGCGCCTCCCTTTTTCAGAAAGCTTTGGCAGCCTCTTGGCCAGTGCTTGCCTTTCTCACACACTCTCTCTTACTCTCTCACTCTCACCTCTGCCTTTACATTGCTCGCCCTGTTCGTAGGCATCAATAGAGAAGAATTAAAAAAAAAAAAAAAAAAAAAAAAAAAAAAAAAAGCCTGCAAGACCCCCAACCCTAACCTCCACTGTCACTCTCAATGGAAACTGCCGTCATGCCATACCCTTAAATACCCTTAACATACGTTTGTGGGTGTGCTAGGCACTAGGCGCTAGGCGTGTCTGCCCTAGACCACTTATATAACAAAAGACCTGCCTATGCCTACGCCTACAACCTACAATGCCACCCCACCAACTAACTGCCTCTGTAAAGAACAGCTAGCTAGCTCTCAAACCAGCCAGCCAGCCAGTCCCAGACGCGTGCACCGATCATCAACTGCACAATACTGTCTTTCTATGTGTCTTCCTTTCTTCTTGTTCTTCCTTGCTACGGGCTTTTTAGCCAGCCCAGCCCAGCCCAGCCCCGGCCTCAACTCAACTCATCTCAACTCATCTCAACACTCCAGCCTCGAAGCAAGAACAGAGTCAGGAGAATAGGAGAAAGGCAGAAACAGGCACTAGGACGATAAAGAAAGAGATGGTCTCGAAGAAAAAGGTAAGGAAAGGAAAGGAAAGAAAAAGAAACTTGTCTTCTGTTAAGCTTCATGTCTGTCTGGGATTTTGTTACTACAACAACAACAACAACAGGTCTCATATTACTTTGTGTCAAGATATTGGCCATGTGCTGACTAACAACTAATATACACATACACATACGCACACGCACACACCCACACTCATTCTCACCCTCACTCTCACCCTCACCCTCACCTCGCTCACTCAATAGAAGCATTATCCCAGCTGTAGCAGCTCCCCCTTCCCCCCCCCCCCCCGAGTCACCCCTCTCGTCTCTTAATTCTCCTCTTTTTTTTTTTTTTTTTTTTTTTTTTTTTTTTTTTTTTTTTCCAAGCTCAGGCCCTCAGAAGGCCCTCGGCCTTAGAACGCCCATGTGTGGCTCTCCCTCCCTCCCTTCCTCCCTCCCTCTCTCTTCTGCTCTATCCCAACTGCTCTGCCTGCTCCCTGGGCGTACCGGACCTTTTGGTGGTTGGTGTTTCAAGTAGGTAGATCGTGGCATCTGACAAGCCCTGTGCATCGGTGCTATCCAAACATATATGTTCTACATATGTGTGCACGCCTGTACGTACGTGCCATTAGAGAAGGAAATAGAGACACACAAAAAACAAGGACAGAACAGCACACGAACACACCTGTGCTCCATCCCGTCCAGCTCCGTTGTTTGTGTCCTATCACCAGCCTCAATCTAATAAAAACGAAAAGGGAAAAAAAAAAAATAAAAGAAAAACACTCCAGCGAGTTCTAGAGCCTGTTCTTCAAGAAATCAAAGCCTGAGTGCACAGTCTGTCTCGTATATTTAGCACTAATATTTTTTATGTTTATTTTTTTGTTTTTGCACCACATGTCTCATGCTCCTACGCCTATGGGTTGCTCGTGATATAGGACGGAGCATAGGGAAGTTTTCATCTTCTTTTTTTTTTTCTTTTCTTTTTTTTTTTTTTTTCCTTTATTCTCCCATCAGTCAGACCAGGGCTTACCCCGTTGCCTGTAGCAAAAGGGTCCGGCCAGACCATGACTGACTGACTGACTGTACTTGGGCAGGCTTCTCGGTCACATTCGCGCATTATAGTTTGTCTGCGCTTCCTGCGTTTCAGCGAGACAGACATGCACCAGATCTCAGTTAATGAAAATCAAAAACAAGTTCTTGTTTTATATGCAAGTCCCATATTCATGTTTGTTCTCTTCGCTGTGCAATGGCGAGCTCCTTTCGACCGTCCACTTGGTGCAGGTGAGTGAAGGAGGGATCGATGACGCACAGCGCATAGTTTTTCCTCTTCAACTTGATTTTGTCGGCTGGGAGGGACATTGCATTGCAGGTTGTGCGCTGGTGTTTGTGGCAAGTTTGCATTAATACACAACAGAAAGGAGACAAAATGAAAGGCGACAACCTGAGCTGAGGTATGCCGTGCTCAGTGTTGGTTGGCCCAGGTTGTGCTGGGTTGGTGATGCAAAGTGTGTAGTGCGAAACGGGCTCAGAAGGGCATTGGTTTGTGAAGGCTTGACCACCACCGACAACAAACAATACTCCTCCTCCTCTTCTTCCTCATCTCGCGTAGCCAGGCTGCTGCTGCTGCTGCTGCTGATAATTGCCATTCTTTCGTCTTTTCCCTTCCATCCTGCTTCAGCTGTACAAGTTGTATTCCTGTGCTCAAAAGGAATTCCTCTCTCCCCCCCCCCCCCTAAAAGCCAGGGAGCAAGGAGTCCTGAGTTTTGGTTAGGCTGGGCTTTTGCTGTCCCTACTTAGTCCTTCGTTCCCCCTACATTCTTTTCAAGGCTGAACAAAGACTACTAAAGGGGGAAATAATAACGTGAGAGCAAGGGGACACATGGAAAAGAAAAAAGGGTTACTTGTCAAAGCCGTGTTGGCAGTTCCGTCACCTCGGCTAGACGCAACAAAGGGAAGCCCTCCCCCTACCCAGACACGATTGAAAGAGGAAGAAGAAAAAGAAAAAGCCCAAATCTAGCAGCCACTAAGGGGGCATTTTGAGGGGAGGGAGGGGGGAAGAAGGTGAAGGGAGGGGGGAAGAAGGTGAAGGGAGGGGGGGCGCGGTTGGAATGAGCTTTTTACTTTTACTGGTACCTTCGCACTGGTAACTAACACCAAACACTAAACACCATCTCCCTTCCCTCCATATCTGTGTAGCTGCGTATATCTGTGCTGTGGTTCTTGTGTCCTGTCATCCGCCTGGGCTCATCCAAGCTGCCAGTGCTGCTGGTTGCCGTCGATGACAAAAATACCCCGATCCAGTATCGAGAAATCTCGCTCGTATGCCGTTGTGCTCATGTCCCCCTCTCCCCCCCCCTCTGCCCCCCAACTTCATGTCGTGCGTGATACGGCTGCATAATACACCAATACATACATCTACCTGCCTGCTCCGCAACCGCTTCATGAGCAGGGCGCTGTCGGCTTGGGCAACTGGAAGGGAGGGGAGAGGAAGGGGGGGTAAGGGAGAAGACAGCTCCGAAATCAGTTGGCTAGCTAGGCAGCTGGCTACAAGAGAACGTGCAAGCACAACGCGCCCACACCAACGTAGTGTAGTGCGGGCGTCCAAGATGCATGTATGTGTCCACTTTGTGTTGTAGTCTCCGCTTTTGTGTGCATCATCCCGAGGAAACGTGTGACTACACCCCTTCAGCTCTGTTTCCTCTGCCTTGTGTGCCTCTCTTGACTCTCTATCTATTTGCCTGTCTTTTTAGTGCTGATCGCAGTGTCCTGTGTCTTACATCAGTTGTCTTTTGTGGTCTCCTTCATCTCCTCCTCGCCCTCGCCCTCGCCCTCGTCCTCGTCCTCGTCCTCACTATCTGTCGCCGCGTCCCCCCCCCCCCCCCACCCCACCCCTTTCTCCTCCCTTGGGTCTTTTCGACGTGGGGTTTTATTACTTTTCTTATTCTCGCCCAAGACCTCTGCCACCTTTGAGTCTCTGTTTGGCTGTTTTACCTGCTGTTCCTTTTTCAGCTTTCCTTCGGGTGTGGCCTTTCAGCTATTGGTTGTTGATTGACAGGCCGAGCCGCTCTAAGGATGAAATGGCATTGTATGGAGTAGCTAGGGTAGACACACACACACACACACATACATACACATACACACCAAGTCCTAGACAAAATAGAGAAAAAAAAAAAAAAAAAAAAAAAGAACCGCTTTACATCAGTAAGGCATGCCCTGCTGTTTGAAACAATGCATGCAAACCCTAAAGACCACAAAACCCTAGCCCCCAACCCCAACGCCCATTGCCTAATCCACGTCAAACCTAGCTCAGCCCATCAAATATGACAGCCCTTCTGTCCAAGAGTCCCATGTCGGGCTAAGCCCCTAAACCCTTGGGTCAGCCACGCCCGTTGACGCTGATGGTGCATTATGGGGAAACATTGACTGCCTTCCGTTGCTGGTTGCTATCTTGATTGGCTGGCTTGTATTGGCCCGCCCAAGCCACGGCCAGGAAAGACAGGCCTTGAAGTCCGGTGTACAGTCAGTGAGTGAGTGGTCGCACAGCAAGCAGAGACATGTGATTATGTGACTGAGACTCCCTCTGTCTATGCTGTCTCTGGGTATGGATACATGCATGTAAATGCATTGTTACGGATGTACTTACGCATGTGCAAATATTGCAGAGGGAGAGGGGTGGTTACATTGTATATCTGTCCGTGTTTCTGGCGCAAACGCATCCACACACGACGTATTGTGGCCGAATTAGTGATTTCGTTAGTCACGGCCTGTTGTCAACGGGCGGGTAACCTGTATCTCTCCTGTTCGCTTGTTCGCTTGCTAGCCTTGTCACCTTGTTTCCTGGCTTCTCTCCTCCTCCCCTTCTCCCTTCTATCCCGCAACCAAATTCCACATTGAGCAGAGCCCCATACGGCGACGACGTCATTGTCATGGCTCGGTCGCTCTGTTTTCTTCTTCTTTTCTTTCTTTTTTTTTTTTTTTTTTTTGTTTTCCCTTTTTTCTTCTTCTTCTTTTTTTGCCGGTCCTTGTAGTCACTCTCGTTAAACTTGCTGTGCATAATGCAATTTCAAAAGTGTAGGCTGGCCAGGGCGAAGCGAGAAGCACCCATCAGGTATGTCGAGGTCTTTAGGGAGGTTCTTTTCCTCCTCTTCACCTCCCCCTTTTTTTTATTTTTATTTTTATTTATTTTTATTTTTTATCTATTACAAATAGCCCAGCATTTTGACAGTCTGTAGCTTAGTCAGCTATTGGTGTACCCCCACTTCTTTTGTGCTTGACAAGAAAGTACCAATGTACATTTGCACACAGCATTTGTATAGCATCTATAGCTTGTGTAGGCTGAAACATGGATGGTGATCGACTCTATTGAATCGCAGTTGAAGAGCCAAGTACAGCGCGGTGCAGCGTGGCACAGCAAAGGCACACCCACACAATCCAGCAGACTCATTACGCACAAAGCAAGGGAATAGCAAAAAGGAAAGGGAGTGACAATGTCAGCTGGATGTGTCATGCTGTGTCTCTCTGCATTAGGCCTTGTCTTTTCTCCTCTATCGCCTCATTCCATTTCTCTCTGCAAAAGACAAGAGGAATAAAGCGCTGGTAGTGGAGGGGGGAGACAGGCCTAGAAACACATAAAAGAGTAATACAGTAATATAGCACAGTAAAATGCCTCTTACGTTGCGCGCTCAATGCAGGACGTCCTCCACTTCCAGTGCTATCCTTCGTATATCAGCGAACAGCCAGCCAGCGTAAGGACGGCGATAGGAGCAAGTATGGAAACAAAAAGAAAGAAAAAAAATACATACACACACACACACACACACTAACGGATCCGTCATCAAAATCCATCGGTTGGCTCGCCCAGCAAAGCCCGCGCGAGCCCGCTGCCCGCCCGCAGCGTTAAGGCAATGCGACTTACGCAGACAACACATGCACACATACACATATATACATACCTACATGCATACAGAAAAAAAAAAAAAAAGAGACGGCTCAGAAAAAAAAAGCAAACCCCGTGTAAACCAACCCACCACCCACCACCCACCCCCTCTTCTCCCCTCACATCCCGCGGTTTGACAGCAAATAAGCTGACGTGGAATGACTGGACACATCAACATGCACACACGGGGTTCAAAGGACTCAAGCCGCACATAGCAGGGCGGGCCAAGGGACGAGGCGGCAGGCAAGCAAGCAAGCAAGCAGGCAGGCAGGCAGGCAGGCAATCAGGCGTGTGTTTAATGTTTGATACAACGGCTTTTGCATTCATCGTGAACTGTGGCGACTGAAGACGCCGGCTCCTTCTTGTTGACGGAGCCAAAACGAGCAAGCGAGCGACGCACACACATCCACTCTCTCTAAACGAGCCAGAAACGGAAGGAGAGAAGGACGTGAAGGACAGAAAGAGAGAGAGAAAAGTCCGCACAGCATCCAATAAGAATGCAGCTTTGCATCCAGCCCCTCCTTCTGAAAATCATCAACTAGAAATAGCAATAGCCAAGACAACAAAGAAAAGGAAGGGAAGTTGCGTTTTTTTTTTTCTTCTCCTTGTGTGTGTGTCTTTTTTTAATTCTTTTTTTTTTATTCTCCCCTCTCTTCATTTATCCCAAAATGTTACATGTTGCAGCGCTTAGAGACCATTACATTAGCCCAAAGCAAGTTGGGCTGAATATGAATGAGGGAGCAAAGTTGACAAAAGGGATCGAGCAGACGGGCGTGGGCAAAGCAGAGGAGAAGTCATGTCGTGCCGAAGAAAAAGGGAAGGAGCCTTTTGTTTTATTTTTTATTTTCTTTTTTTTTCATTTTATATTTTATTTTATTTTGTTTGTTTGTTTGTTCACGAGCTGGCTGGCCTGACATCGGGCTGGCTTGCTGCTTACGTTCTTTTGCTAGCCCTTAGGCGTGAATCTATTTGGCACCTTCTCTCCCACGTGGCAGGGGACGGTTGGGAAGGGAAAAAGAAAAAAAAGAAAATATTTGAAAAAAAAAAAGAAAAAAAAAAAACTTGCTCATGTAAGGTGTTGGATTGGATGGATTGTCAAAGCACCTCCTCCTGCTCGTACAGAATATCGAGCGGGGCCTGAAGCAGAAGCAGAAGCAGAAGCAGAAGCCCCATGGTTACTAATCTGGATGCCTACGCTTCATGTAGCGTGCCAGCTATTATTTCTCTCACCATTTCTTTATTGCTTTGCTGCTGCAACGACAACACTGCATCCTGGAATCCTCCCTCCGCCCCTTCCCTCCCCTCTCTGACATCTGCCACTAGTAAGAGGCCAACTTGCACGCCTCCGGACAAGAGGGCAAAAGGAAAAACACACAGCTTCGCTTATTGGCAGCTTAGTGGGATGCCAGCTGTCAGATCATTGGGGGGGGGGGGGGAGGATATATATATATATTTTTTTAATTTTTTAATTATTTTACTTCTTCTTCCTGCTTTTCTTTTTGCCTATATCCTTATGCCTGTTTTTGGCCTCCATTGTCTTGCATGCGAGAGTCTAGAACACGATAAGTAAGATATACACATCTTTTTTTTTCTTCTTTTTCTTTTTTTTTTTCTCATTTTTTATATAGAAAAAGACTCAACAAAACTAGAAAAGCACAATATACACACCCATCCATCCATCCATCCATCCATCCACACGCACACACACACACACACACGCATAAGCGCAGCTCTCTCCAATCCGTAATGCCACCATGCCAGATCCCCACCTTCCGTCCTCAAGCCACTGCCCTCTCGCTTCAGGGCGATGACGGGGGAAGGGAGGAAGGGAGGAAAAGCAACAAGCCCGCGACCTCAGGTTGCAGAGAGCCAAGCAAGACAGCAAGCCATCAATCAAGCCTTTCTTCCTCTAGTCTGTCTTGCTTTCTTTTTTGTTACATATGTATGTATATATATTTTTTTTAAAATCCCTTTTCAGCTTAAACTCTCGAGATAAAAGTGCGCTGTGATAAAGGAAGGATGTCGTGTAGTTGGCTGAAAAGTGGAGCCACAGTTCCTAATCAGGACTAGCACTGCCGGACTGGCTTTCTAATTTTTAACTTTCTTTCTTTAGTTTTTTTTCTTTTTTTTTTTTTTCTTCTTTTAATTAATTTTCGTCAATGATTTCCAAGTTGACAAGCCTAAAAGCAAGGCAAGCAAGCCCAAGCCTGGGACTAGAGGGCGGGTAGGCGGGCTTCTTCCCTTTTGCTGGATACTCGTAAGACATGCATTTGTATGCAGGCGTGTGCATGTGAGAACCTAGCAATGTCCACATATTGCAAAGCCCAGATACAGACAGAGCAGAGAGAAGAGAAGAGAAGAGAAAAAAGAAAAGGAAAAAAAAAAAAAAAAAAGAGAAGATTGAAGAAGAAACAAAAAGCTTGCACGACTTCTCGCAAGGATGGAAATGTGACTGAAATATAGGGCGCTTGTCCTCTCATCTCCGTGAGCCAATCAAGACGGACGCACATGGTACAGGTTCGACGCACAAGTCTATGAGGCTGATGACGGCCCCCGTTCTTGTTCTCATTTCTTCGCCTTTCCTTCCCTGGCTATCACAGCAGCAAGTCTCAAGCCATAACCATGGAAGGAAGGAAGGAAGGAAGAAAAGGGAAAAGAAAAAAAAGGAAAAAAAAAAAAAGAAAAAAAAGAAAAAGAAAAAAAAGAAAAAGAAAAAAAACGGGGAGGGTGGGCCCAAGTCCAAGACCCCACTCAGAGTCAGCCTAATTAACTACCTGTCACAAAACTTGTGTTGTCAAGCCACAAAGTGAAAGGAGATCATGGGCAATGAGCTCGCTGCTTGGGTCACAAACCTACCAACTCTAAATGCTAATAAAATGATCCAGTTGCTCTGATCCAGTCTTGTACTTTGTTTTGTCGAGTCTCATACTGTCATGGACACAGGTTCAAGCTCTTGTAAAAGGACATGTTGTCGTTGTTTCATTAGAAGGTCTGGAAGTGTGGCAAGACAAAATATGCATATGGACAAAAAGAAAGGGGGGCGGGGGGGGAGGAGAGGAGAAGAGAGGAATTAGGTGAGGAATCGGAATCGGAATCGGAAAGAAAAGGCAAAAAAGGACTCATATTGAAGGCCTTGTCGATTTTCTTTACTTCTTTCTCTTCGGCTTCTACCTGCACACCGCTGCTCCACGAGAGAGAGAGAGGTCTTATGAAGGACACTGGTGCTTGATTGTTCTCCTCTTTTGCGTGGATTATTAAGCAAACATCAACCTACCTGGTAAATAACACCAGTGTTATATGGACAGCTCTATCGCCGTAGTTGTCAACGGCAGGTAAATTTAGCCCTGGTTTGACAGCCGGAGAATTAAACGAGCCCGAAGACAGAGTGAGAGAGATAATAGGGCAAGCACTATACAGAGAAAACGGCAGGAAAGAGACGAGAAAAAAAAGCAGGAGCAAGCGCAAGAGAGAAAGTGCAAGTGCCTAAAAAGAAAATAGAGAGAGAGAGAGGGAAAAAAAATTATCATACGATAACTGTGGAACCAAGCTCGTTCCTGACATGTAATCAAAAGGGCACGTCAATTAATTGTTCGCTCGCTTGTTTATTGTTAATCTGGCATTTTTGCCTTGTTAGTCGAAGACAGCTGGCAGCTTACCAGGGATGAGGGGAAGGGGGGCGGGCCTGACATGATGACGACTTATTAGGCAGTCTCAAATTGAGAGCAAGAATAAGCAGAAGCAGAAGCAGAAGCAGAAGCAGAAGCAGAAGCAGGGCGAGAGAGGCCGCTCGCTGTCTGTCTGTCTGTCTGTCTGTCTGTCTGTCTACTACTGTCTGCATCCACTGGAATGATTTAATATGAGCTGATTTTGCGGGAGAGAAAAAAAAAAAAAAAAAAAAAAGAAAACTACCACAGAAAACAATGGGAGAAGTGTGCTCTTCCACGTCCTTCTGCCTCGGACGATAAAAAGAAACGGAAAAAAAAAATTAAAAAAAAAATTAAAAACTAAGAAGAAACAAGAAGAAACCTCCCTCACCTCACCTCACCTCGCCTCCCCTCACCCCCCGGCTCGCTCTTGTCTGACCTGTTTGTTGTCTAGACCTTTCATTTCATTGCCGCTGCCACTCAAGACCCGTGCTCTCTACGTGTCGTTTTCTTTGAGGTGTGGTTTCTTTGCTGCTGGCGCCGCTCCTGTCGTACGTACGTACGTATGTGCGTGCGTGCGTGCGTGCGTTTTGTCAACGTACTTTTCCTCCCCCTCCAAATTCTGTGTCGGCCTCTGTGTTTCTCGTGAACGAGCCAATTAGCGGCCAGACCATTGCTAGGTTGGCTATACTCGGTGCTAGTCCTTGATTTTGCTCCGATTTTTCTCTGGCCGTTGTAGATAATGTAAGCAAGAGGGGGGGGGGGGGGGAAGGGGAGGGGAGGGGCGATTACACGAAGCCTGGGCTTGTGGCACACATGTCTCTGTGGCTAGGCACACTATCTAGCTCGTACATGGCATCAGATCTGTCGTCTTGTCGTTCTTCCGCTGTTGCAGTTGCTGGTCCCTTCTTGTAGTGTGTTGCTGATACGATCAGCGCTACCAGGTTTTGCTGATTATGCAGCGCGTGAAAAAAGAAAAGAAGAAAAAAGAAGAAAAAAAAAAAAAAACTCCCCCCGGCTATGCAAATGTGCTGCAGGGCTATCTATATCTAGGCTTGTTTGTGTCGGTTTTGTGTATTTTCTTTCCTTCTTTTTTTGCTAAAAGAAAATCATGAAAATATGACCAAAAAAAAAAGTAAACCCAGAGAATCAAGCACATTCTTACTATTAATCTTCTTTTCTTTTTTTAAAGTGGTGGACTTGGACTTTCTTGCGGCCTGACCCCTCTCTGCCATCACTGCTCGTAGAAGCACGGGGCCATGGAGGCTTAGTTAGCGGCTTGGACGCTATGCTATAGAGGGGATGTCTGACAGACAGACAGCAAGCACCACACACTGTCCACCAGGCCGAGAGCCTCTTAACAGGCAAAGGGAAGAGAAAAATAAGACAAGAAATAGCAGACCATGAAGTGGACAGGGCTAGAGGCCAGGCCAGGCCAGGCAAGGCAAGGCAAGGCAAGGCAAGGCAAGCAAGTACGTACGCCTGTGGGGCCAGGCAGTTGGGCCCGGCTGGGCTTGTCCGTATGGCCGCCAACAGCAATCAATATCAGTTTATTGGAATGAGCTGGCCTGTCTGCGCGTAGACCAGGTATTTTCTTTTAATTTTTATTTTATTTTATTTTTTTCTTTTTGGCTCTGTGATACATGGCAAACAGATCTTTGTCCCTCTACAAGCAAAGCAAGCAGAAAGAAAGAGAAAAAAAAAGTTTAATAAAGGCAAAAACAAAGACAAAGACAAAGACAACGACAAACAACCATGAACCATGATCCAAGAACCAAGAGAGCAGTGCGTGTGCTTCTGTACACAAACTAAAACAAGAGGAGCCAAGAGGGGAAAAGTACCTCACCGCCCGCCCCTCCATCAGCAAAAGCGGTCGGTCACTTCAGCACCACAAACCCACACACACTCACATACGCCCGCCCAGCCCAGGGACAGGCGGCACAGCCCACAATGGCGTCCGTAATCGTGCGGGTGGGGCGCATGTTCATGATTGCTGGTGCTGCCTCGGCGTTCGTTCACTTATTTACGTTTTTATTTCTATATATTTTTTTTGATGGTTATGCGATTCTTTTCTTGTCTTGTTCTTGTCTCAAACTCATCGTTCAACGGAGAGTTCGAGTCCCATCAAGAGAATTGACAAGGTGGAAAGGGAAAAATGATGAGAAAAAAAAAATAATAAAAAAAACATGAAGAAAAGTGAAAAATAAAATTAAAATAAAGAGACCTGTATTGGAAAGGCTAGACAGCGCCAGTGGATAAACTCCGGAGTGTGGGCGGGGCCCATCACCACCAATATGAAACAAAAAAGAACTTCCAGGCCAAGAGCCAAACGACAACAACCTCATCACACCATGCTGCATGAGAGGAGACAGAGACGGGTGATAGCATTGTATGCATACAGACATACGTACGACATCATGCCGTTGAGGAAGGATAAGAAAAGAAGGAGAACAAGCAAGAAGCAAGAAGAAGAAAAGAAAGAATATGAGAAATTAAAAAAATTAAAAAAAATTAAAATTAAAAATAAAAATAATAAAAAATTAATGAAAAACTGCAGGGCGGGTAGGCCACTGGACGGGTGAGCGGATGAACGAAGAAAAACAACGATAGTAGCGTAGGACTTGGCCCGACCCGCGCCAAATCTTTCCCGGTTTATACAGGCCGGCCGGCTGGATGGCTGTATAGCTGTATAGCTCTCTTGCTTTGGGCTGGGCCAATTTCGGCCTTATCACATTTGTGCAGTTACAAGTACATTGCATGCAAAGAGCAGTCAGTATTTGGGCGGGATGTCTTTCGAGGGTGGAAGTACAGATGCAAGTAGCTCATCCAAGGTATGTGGTCCTACAATCAGTGGGAAGGGAGGAAAGAGGACAGCCAGCCAGCCAGCCAGTCAGTCAGTCAGTCACTTCCACCAAGGCAAGTTGGTTGAACGTATAGATCAGGATCTAGATCTTAAAAGCTCCATCTGTGTCGCCGTCTGTGTCGCCGTCCGTGTGGCTATCTGTGTGTGTGTGTGTGTGTGTGTGTGTGTGCCTGTGTGTTGCTGTCTGTGTTCTGTCTGTCTCTAACTATTTCGCCCGTGTGTTCATCTGTGATTGTCTGACAGAGATGGGTGCGTGACCCTGTCCATGCCATGCCATGCCATGCCCTTCCTTACCTGTATCTCTGTATCTCTCCATCTCTCCATCTCTCTCTTTCTTTCTGCTCTAGTCCTTGCCTTTGCCTCTTTGCTGTGGCTCTCTGGCAATGGCTTTGTTTCTCGTTCCTTCATCCTCGGCGGCTTTAGATGAGGCTTTAAAGCCCAACGAATAAAGTATGCGGCAGTTGTTTTTTTTTTTTTTTTCTTTTTTTTTTTTTTTTTTTTTTTTTTTTTTTCTTCTTCTTCTCCCTCAACTCCACACCCGCATCGTGCACAGATAGTTGGCGCGTTTCTGTTCCCCTTTTCGCACTTGTTCTTTTCTCCCAGTGGCAAAGAAGAAGCCAGAAATCGACTCATGGGTCGTCGGAGACGCAGCGGAGAGGAAAAGCAAAAGAAAGGAGACCAAGTCCAAGTATGCAATGCAACTAAGTCAATGTTGTTTTTCTTGGCAGCCCCCATGTTTGCCCGGTTCTGCCGTCTCTGGCTGTCTGTCTGTCCGCCTGCCTGCTGGCCTGTCTGTCTGTCTGTCTGTCTGTCTGTCTGCTTATTTCAGGGCTGTGAATCCAGCCTGCAGGAGAGGAGAGCGTAGGAATGAAAGAAAAGAAGAAGAAGAACCGCCAATGTATGGACGTCAGGCCGCAGCCCACGGCCCATGACCTACGGCCCAGCATGTTGCGCGTGTTGTTTCTTCTTCTCCTCTGCCCTTCCATATACAAGCCCTCCACCGCCGTCTTATGGGGAGAGGGGGGACCCAAGCAAGCCAGAAGTCAGAAGCCCAGAAGCCCAGAAGCTCAGAAGCTCAGAAGACCCAGTAACACCGCAAGATGGACCTACAGTGCTGTCAAGTCCAATAACTAAAACTGATTAGGAGCAGCGTAAGACCTTTCAGCACGCAAGGACGAGCATGTGAATAGCCACTAAATGAGCCTGTGTACACAACATACACCCTACTCTATGCCTCAAGACTGCTGGAGAGCTTCGTCATGGTCCAAAAGGAAGAGCTGAGCTGCAAGTAGGGAACACTTTCACTTCTACTTCCCCCTTTGTTGTTTTTTTTTTTTTTTTTTTCTTTTTTTTTTCTCTTCTCCCCCCCTCCCAATTTGTCCCTCACCCTCTTTTCACGATCCACTTGCAGTCAATGAAACTAAGCGGTAATTCTCCTCAAGTAGTAAACCAACCCTTCCCAATTAAAGAAAAGAAAATACAATGCTCTGAACCTCCCTACTCTACTCCCTGTCACATTAAAGGCAAGGATCACATGTGTGCAAAAAAAAAAAAAAAAAAAAAAAAAGAAATCGGGCAAGGAACAATAACCCTACCCGATCGAGTTTCTGGCAGTTAGCTCTTCGGATAACACCGACTTGTCATCGAGTAACAAGCACAAAACACAACGCACAAAGCTCAACGCACAAAACAGCCAGAGGCTCTTGTCGCCTTCTGGGCTTCTTGGTATCGTCAAGTACACAGATGTAACATGCCCTAAGCCTGAAGTGAAGCCCGCCAGACCAAGGTTCGGCCTAGGTAGATGTCCAAGATGTCCAGATCCAGACACTGCAAGACAGCACATGACACCAAGTACATGGCTCTATAGAGTGCTGTTCTATACGTGATTTTTCTTGGTACGGCTTGTGCTCAGCCAATTGCTTGTTCTTGTGCCTGACACGGCAAGACTGCCGCTTTCTCAACCACGACCGAGTAGTGCTCGCTCACACGGACCCATGGCTGGTTTGCTTTGGTTTGCTTTGGTTTGGTTTGCTTACATGAGAAAGAGAGAGAGAGAGAGAGAGAGCGGTAAGAGTTACGAGTGTTCCAAGAAAGGACAGAATAAAAGAAAAGAAAAGAAAAAAAAAGAAATTCAATTACAAACAACCCCATCCCCTTCCCTAGGCAAATGCGCACAATTGCCCATGTCATGTCATGCCATCCATGTCTACAACGCATACACACACACACACACTCAAGGTCGGCACTTGGTCGTCAAAGAACGCCGAACAAAGCCATTAAGGCGATCGGAGATTTCTACGTATAAGAATTTTGTTCATTCGCAGAGCAAGAAGGGGGGGGGGGAGAGGGGAGGAGAGGAGAGGAGAGGAGAGGCAGTGTAGTGTAGTGTGGTGGACTAGCCAAGAGAACAGAAGGCGAGGCAACACAGTGTCTTTCTCAGCACAGGCACGGAAGAGAGAGAGAGAGAGAGAAGGACAAAAAGCCGGCAGGAAACAGTCGTGCTGAGTCCCGAGTCCTGATTGTTGAACTCTTCCTCCTTTCTCTCTTCGCCTCCAACTTCCTCTCTGCCTGCCTGCCTGCCTGCTGCTGTTGCATTTCCTTTTTCTGCTTTCCATGCCGTTTACTCTGTGAATCTACTTCTTGGCTCTTGGCTCTTGGCTTCTTGGCTGGCTTGAGGCACAACTGCCCATTATGATCCTGCTCTTCTCTTAGTACACTGGCCTTCTTTCGCCAACTCTTTCCCCCCTCAATCCTCCTCCTCTTCTTCTTTCTCTCTGCTCTCCCTTATATCTTGTTGGCTGCTGGGGCGGAGAGTCTTTTTTTTTTTTTTTTCTTTTTTTTTTCTTTTCCCCCACCCCGTACTGGCTAACTCTGGCCCCTCTGCAAAGGTTCTTCTTCTCCTAGTCGTCCTACGTTTCGCTATGGCTTAGGAGTTTGGGGCTGAGGTAGGGGCTTACGACTTCTCGTTGGGTCGGCGTCAGTTTGGGCTTGGTACTGGAACTAGGGCATGCCTTGGCTTTGATGTGGCTGGCTGGCTACTGTACAGGAGTGGTATGCATGCATACATGAATATATGCTATGCTGCACATATGTATGTAGGTGCATGTATGTAACTGTGTGTTGCTGTTCCTGCCATCGGGGGATCGGAGGGGCAGCTTGACAAGTTGACATAGAGAAAATGATGTTTCCTGCCTTTTGGGCTCCTGTTTGGGAGTGGCTTAGAAGAAAGCGCATGTTCCTATGATGTTCTTCCTCTCCCTTCTTATTGCTGCTGTGCCCTTTCCAAGACGAAAGGCCGCCTCTCGGTCGCTCTCGCTTTCCCTCTCTCTCTCTCTTTCTTGCTCTTTGCAGCTTGGCCAAAGAGACAGAGATCTTGTGTACGTGTGTGGAGTTGGAGAAGTGGTGCGGCATAGAGGAAGAAGAAAGAAGAGAGGGACATGGAAGAAATAAAGAAAAAGAAAAAGAAAAAAAAAAAAAAAAAAAAAAAACAGAATCTCGGAACGCTACCAACACCCCCCATCGTGGACCTAACGCAAAGACAATTTGTGAAATAAAGTCAGAGTCATTTGTCGTCCATGCTATCTATGCTCATCCTCGTCCGTCCTTGTCTTCGTCCTCGTCCTCGTCCCCGTCCTTGTTCCTCGTTATGATGCAGACAGATGAGGGAGCAAGACAGCAGCAGCAGCTAGGAGGCTG
This sequence comes from Ceratocystis albifundus, assembly GCA_002742255.2. Lineage (NCBI taxonomy): Eukaryota > Fungi > Ascomycota > Sordariomycetes > Microascales > Ceratocystidaceae > Ceratocystis > Ceratocystis albifundus. The sequence continues at coordinate 695,414 of MAOA02000038.1, forward strand.
GGTGTGTGTCTCTGTCTGAATGCTTCTAGACTAACGGATTCAATCAGTCGGGTTCCTCTCCTACCGCCCTATCCTACATTACAAACACGTTGAGGCCCCGTTGGTGCCAATGTCCAAAAAGCGTGTTTTAATATCTCTGAAAGTCAAAGTAAAAGAAAAAGAAAATTACCTTCTTCAACCAATCAACCAACCAAATGACCACATGGTCTGATTTATTTGATGGACGATCTGCCTTTTCTCCTTGGCAATTAGTCCTATAAGCAAAGTCGTGATATTGGGGCCAGTGGTGTTGATGGCCTCTGCTTTTTACCCCTCTCTCTCTCTCTCCCTCTCCCTGCTTGTCTATTCTTGTGCGAGCACCCCTTCTACATGTGTATTAATTACATCGTGGACTGGAACCTTTGCCATGCTACATGTGTTTATTTAATTAATGTGGGTTTCGTATTAGATTCTCATCTCTTCTAAACAGCGTCTGTCGGAAGCCTCGGAAACAGGATATCGGCCAAAGGGGGAGGGGAGAGGAAGTGGAGGTGGAGGGACAAGGACGGACTGAGTTGGACCGGGGGAGACTATACAAGAAGAAGAGAAGAAGAATAGTAGCAGGAACCGGAAGAAAGGCCTCTCGCCAACCGCACTTATCCTGGCTAATAGCCGATGGAGGGGGCGGGCAATATAATATGGGATAGCATAGCATAGCATAAGCACGAGGCCATGTCATCTGTCATTTTCTTTTCTTTTTTTCTTTTTTTTTTTTTTCTCTCTCTTTACGGTTTCTGCTGTTGGCCGTTTATCCGCCAGATCCGAGGCTGGTGGGAGAAAAAAAAAAAAAAAAAAGAAAGTAATAAAGAATAGTAATAATAAAAATAATAAAAACAAGACTGGCGATCGCATAGTTGGTGCCTATTTGCCATGCCTTCCCTCATATATCCCTGTGCATGGTTGTCGGTATTTTGTATTTGATTTTACTTGTTTCATCCTATATTTTCACGAATGATGATGGACACATTGGGATTGGCTGTTAATGCGCGCTGGAAGCAAGCAGCGAGCAGCAAGCAGCAACAAGACCAGAGAGAAGAAGCCAGGCCAGTCCGGCTGGCCTCGAAGAGCAGAGGAGGGGGGGGAGGGGGCAGAGCGCAGAGAACAGAGCGCAGATGAACAAGTAGCAGAAGCAGAAGCCAGAATGAAGCTATTCTTGTGTGTCTTTTGTGCACATTCGCAGATTCTATCTACCTGCTGCTGCTACCTGTCCACGCACCACCCATCATCATCACCTACCTACAGACACACAACCTACACAGACACACACACACACACACACACACACACACACACACACACACACAAACACTCACACTCACACTCACACTCACACTCACACTCACACTCACACTCACACATACCTGCCCTAGGAACAGGTTGTATCAAATCTCGATTCAATCTCTTGGCATATGCACGCACGCATTTAGGTATGCATGTAAAGTTGCACGGCAAAGAAGTTCAAAGTTTTACCCATCATTAAGCGTGTTTTACTCTTAGTACATAAATTACTTGCCAACTCCATATTTCCAACTTTCTCCTCGTCATATAATATCGTGCAGTGATTAATTATTCTCTTGCTCGGTGAGCCTTGCGCCGACTGAAGGGAAAGGAAAACAAAAATAAAAATAAAAATAAAAATAACAAAAATCATAAAATAATAAAATAAACTGCATGTTGTGCTGGCCATTGTCGCAGAACCTTTTGAGGCGGAGCTCGTCTCTCCTCTCCTCCTTCTTCTCCCAAGCCCCCACCCCACAATGGATCTGCTAACTAGCTCTTCTAACCCTGTTAACCCTTATCTCTCATCTCCTCACTCCCCCAAGATCATCGTATAATTGAATAGGGCTTAGTGTCTGTCTTCCCCCCCCCCTGTAATCCCCAGGGGCCTGTCTACCACTACTACTGATACTACTACTACTAGCCTTACCTCGTTTGTCCATTGTCGTGCCTGTCACCTTTTCGCTGCTCTAGCTGGGGCTTCTGCTTGTTAGAGTATAGCTTTAGGAGCTTTAGCGCCCCTGTTCGTCTGAATTCTTTTTTCTTTTCTTTATTTCTTTTGGCACTATTTCCTAGTGAAGCTAGCTTGGATGTCCCTTTCTGGATACTTGCTTGGCCTGGGTGCTTATTTATTTTATCTGTCTTTCTCAAGGCTAGAACAGAAGACACTAAGCCAGAGAGAGAGAGAGAGAGAGAGACTTGTACTGTAAACTCCATCCCGACCGAGCACAAAAGTACGGATCTTATTCTTGTGCGTAACCGTCGGTCTACCAAGTCCGTCCTCTCCCCGCATTGTACCTAGTGTGATATGGGATTTACTACCTCGAGTCTCTCGAGAGTCGAGAGTGTGTCCCTGCGTATAGCACCTCAATCTTACGAAATCACATAATAGATGGTAGTAGGCCAGCGTCGCCCCGCACCCAACACAGCCCTTCTCATATGTCCACCAGCTAGCTAATAACACATTTTTCCAAAGTCCCTGAAACACAATTCCATCCATAATGCCATAAGTGTGAAACTGGGCCTATTTTACACGTCGGAGGCGAAGTTGATGATAGTACAGTGCAGTATTGCTACTCATGAATGGAGTTTATCTTGTTGAGACAAAGGACAATCTCCTACTATCTCCGACTGCAGGCTACAACAACAAAGCGGAGGATATATCCAAAGGTTCCGACACCATGATGGGAACAGCGAAAGCAGACACGCAAAAGAGAAAGAAAAAAAAAATTGCACCAAGCGCATATCGGTCATAGCAATCAGCGATCGCTATTAGTCTCCAACAATTGTGACAAGAATCACGGTAAGCAGGTTAAGAAAGAAGAGAATTAAATGAATTAAAATATTTTAAGAATTAAGAATTAAGAAGAAGAAAAAAAAAAAAAAAAAAAAAAAAAAAAAGAAAGAAACCTTGCTACTTGTCTCATTGCTCGTCGACCTCGAGACCCACTTCGAATTTCAGGCCGTTGCGCCCACAAGAATCAGGGCGCATCAACTCCAAAGAGACGAGAAGGGTTAGAGGGCTTTTTGTTTGAATGACATGGATGTAACCCTAAAAACGCATTCATATTCATCGTCAGACATTTTAGGAAATGACAAGCAAGAAGAAAACAAGAAAACAAGAAAAGTTCTCACGAGGAGGAGCCCTGAGGGTAGCAAAAAGGTCTCTATCGGACTTTGCTGTCTGACCGTCATGGAGAGCACAAGTACAAGGGAAAGGAGCTTACTTGGTATTTCCGGGCTTGGATTAACAAGCTTGTCTGCACCAAATAGTGCCGAGAATGTAGATAGATAGAGTGTTTGCACACTTTAAATGCTTACGTACGACATTTGCATTTATATCTACGAGTATTTAGGGTTAGCAGCTACAGCGAGCGTTGGGCGTTGGGCGTTGGGTGTTGGGCGTTGAGCGTTGAATATTTGTCACAGCTCTGAAATGTGATAGATACGATTGTGTTGATGCTATTATTCTGTTTGCTTCCTGTTTTGGGAATGCAATTGTTCATGTTGTTGAGCTTGTTTGTTATATAGCAGCAGCAGCAGCAGCAGCAGGTTTTCGGGTTGGAACAAAGAACAAGGCGAACAAAACGAACAGAGGGACAAAGAACAGCCCCAGCCCCAGGTCACTCCTAGCGGCGCGTCACGTGATACAATGTAAAAAAATTAGGGTCGACAGGGCTCTTTTTCTTTTTTTTTTTTTTTTTTTTTTTTTTTCCCTTAGCAAGCGCGCCGAGCAAAAATACATATTTTGAGAGAGAGAGAGAGACAGAGAGAAATAGATCAACAGCCCAGTAGCAGTAACAAATCAAGAAGGCGAAATAAAGTTGTTGTTTTCTGCCCGGTTGGTCGCTAATAAGCAGGTAAGAAGAAGAGCACAGGCACAACAATAGACCAGGAAGAAAACCCAACAAGACTTGTTTTTGTCTTGTCTGTCAGGAAAGAAAGACTAAGCAGAAAGCTGCAACTGCAGCTGCATACGAAGAGGCAAATAAGGGCAGATGCAGATAGAACAAAGGGTTCAGAATGGTCGAAGAGTAGTAGATAGAGGTGCAGCTTCGTTCGCCGCTGTCATCCATGCTGGCCGAGGAAGCGGTTAGACCAGTGGGTGAGCTGCGATGGGAATGGATGGCGCAGAGAACAGGTGCAGAGACGTGGACATACAGTATAGGATAGTATAGCATAGCATGCAGAATATAATGAAGCACGTAGAATATATACGGGTATATGTGCAGAGACAGACTCTGGGACGAACGGGTAGGCAGAAAGGTGCAAAGGTGCAAAGGTGCAGAGGCACGAAGACACAAAGATACCAAGATACGAGAGTACAAAGGTACAAAGGTACAAAGGTACAACGGTACAAAGGCATGGACATGCCACCAGATAACAAGATGCAGCGACATATCGCCTTGACTTCAGAGCCACTGCCACTGCCTCTGCCTCTGCTTCTTTCTTTTTCTTCCTTCTTTTGCTTTTGTCTCTCCTACAGTGTTTGTACCCAAAGACTGAGACGCGGGCCTTTCTTACCTGTCGTGCATGATGAAAACAAACCAGACTGGCCAGTCGGGAGCCTCGTTACCCTACAGCGGCGCATGCTTGGTTGCTCGTAGTTGGTATTTCCTTTTCTTCTCTTTTTGCCACCAGGTAGGACTAGGAATGGCTCTTTGTTTTATATGATGTGTTGATGTGACAAGCGATAAATTCTGTCAGATCAGGTCGGGTTGGGTCGGCCCAGGCTAAGAGTGGTCGGGCCAGGTTGAAAAGCCAAACCAAAGCCAAAGCCAAAGCCAAAGCCAAAGCCAGAATGCATGTATATATGGCTACTTGCCTGCTGTATGCGTACACAACATGCAGATATTATGCTACAGCCTGGCTTGCATACGACTTGCATAGAAGGGGGGAGAAGATGTACACATCAAACAGAGCTGGGCCCTGGAAGGGTTGAGTGAATATTCAAGCCCCGGCCCCTGCTTTTGCAGCACTATTAATTTATGTGCCTCTGTTTTTTTTTTTTTTTTTTTTTTTCTTTTTTTTTCTTTCTTTTTTTTGTCTTGCTGGCTTCATTTCATGCCTCTATTTGCTTTGCCTGTACTGTCCACGACCTTTACTGTGCCTGAGATTGGCCTATCATAATGTAATCATGGGACCTTGCCTACTACCAGGCTAGTTGAGATTGAAATCTCAGATTGCCAGCTTCTGGCCCCATTCAAGATAAATTTCCTTTCCATTATTCTTCAATCCTTGGAGTTTCCCCTCCCCTCGACCCCTCGACCCCCCGACCCCCGGGGCCTCGAGCCTTTGATCGTCATGATATCTTTTCCCCTTTCATCTATTTTGACTCTTTGACTTCTTTGACAAAAGGTCTCTATGGCTAGGAGGTTCCCGACACTCGGGTTATGGCAGTTTAGGACAGGGAAACAGAGGGAAGAAGAAAGTATGGGTAGATATTGGGAACTTTGGAGGAAGAAATGAGGAGGAGGAGGAGGAGAGAGAGAGACAAAGAGAGAGAAAGAAAGAAAGAAAGAAAGAAAGAATGAATGAATGAATGAAAGAGAGCGAGAGCGAGAGCGAGAGCGAGAGCGAGAGGGATGCAGAGGACACAGCAAACAAGCGCCAGTAAGCAGGCTGTTGCTTTTTTCTTTTTCCTCTTCCTCTTCCTCTTCCTTTACTGTTAAACTTAATTTGCTCTCTTTATTCTTGGGGTTTGACAACGGAGTTATTGGTTGCATTGGTAAAGTTCGCCCGCTGTCTTGTCGGATTGTGAGCCGATAAAGACTGATTGGGATGGCGGGGGTGGATTGGCTACCGTTACTGCTGCTGCTGCTACTACTACCATTTACCCTACCTACCTACACACATACATACATACATACATCCATACCATGCTGCTTTAGTTCCTATTTGCTTATTCTGTCTGTCTGTACTGTGAATGGCTGGGCTTGGCCGGCTAGTTGCTAAGCTGGCTATAGTAATAAAACAAGGCGGTAGCAACGACCTCGTTCAATGTGTTGTGTTATGGCACTTGGAACATACGTAGGATAGAGCCTACAGCTGGAAAACTATGGCTTTTCTCTTCCCCTTGCCTTTGCATGTCCCCTCCTCCTCGTTCCCCTCTTCCCCAGGCTGGGAGCTTTATGCTTTGTAGCCAGGCCAAGGCTAGGGCAAGGCGCAAGCAAGTTGACTGAGTGGCCCGAGTAAAGGGAAGGGAAGGGAAGGGAAGAGAAGAGAAGAGAGGAGAAGGGGGTGAGACAAAAGTCTGGACAGCTAGCAAGAGAGGTACAGGCACCAGCTTGCACTTGCGCAAGCACAGGTAAGAGCAGCAGAAAGGCAACAAACAACATGCGCTGCAGTGCAGCCCGCCCACAGTACAGAGCAGCACAATGGAATACCATACCATATACAATGCCATACGCTGCCCTACAATAGTACCATACAATACAATGGCATCCCCCCCTCTTTGCTCTCTTTACCGCCCTGTAGTTACATTCACTTCTCATTTTTTTTGTTTTGTTTCGCTCAGTTCTCATGTTAGGATTGGTCTCTAGGTGGCCTATCACGGCGGCTTGACCCTTCTCTCCTCGTGCTTTGATGTCGTCTAGATGCCATTTCTTTGTCTCTCCAGACCTATAGGTATAGGCATCGGTAAGCTGAGGTTGTGCTTTGCTTGCCGCTGCTGACAGAAAGACAAAGGCCTGACTTCCAAAGACGAACAAACTGATAAGCCGACAGGTCCTCGGCGTCAGCACGGGGGGTTTTTTGTTTTCTTCTATTTATTTCTTTTTATTCTAAATTATTGTTTTTTATCTTTCCTCTGCTTCTTTTTGGCTTGTGCCGCCAGCCATAGAGTACAGTCGAAAGAGGCCCGGCAGTAAGGCGGAGTCAGAAAAAGCCACGATACGGAACGGAGAGAAACAGAAGGAGAGGACCATGCAGCAAATAAGGACCAAACAGAGAATAAAATGAAGAAGAAAAAGAAAAAAAAAAGCACTGGACATGTTGGACTAGGAAGGAGCAAGCGAGAGAGCAATCTCATCAAGCAGAGGGACGAGGTAGCGACATGGAGGAGGGAAAGTGTGAATTGGTTGGTAGAGGGCTAGCGGCGGGGGGGGGGAGCCATGAGTGTGGCATGGGAGGTATGAGAAATGAGAGGTTCGAGGTGGGAGACGAAAGACGAAAGCTAGAGAAGCGGAGAGACGGAGAGGCGGAGGAGCGTGAGGTGGACATGGGAGCTGATGTGGACCTCAGCAAGTTCCACTTGGAGAGACGGACATTTGCAGCAGTGCGAGCAGGACGAGCAAGGCCAAGCCAACATGCATTTGCATGAGCCTGCCTGTGTATGAGCACCACCTTGGAAGTCGAAAAGGCGTAGACCAGACCAGACTGATGGAGGGGGATTGGGATTGGGATTGGGATTGGATGGTGTCGAGATAGTGTAGAGTCCGGGGAGGTGTGAGCGATAGTTAGATGGGTAGTTTCTTTGGAGGAGGGGGATGGGGAGGGGGGCGTGAGAGGGTTGGTATGAGGCGTGGACACGATCATGTAAGGACGAGTAGGAGGAGGAGGAGGAGGAGAGGAGACGTTTGGATAGCAAGAGCAAGAGGCATGAGAGAGAAGGGGGTTTGTTGTTTGAGGAGAAGGGGTAGAAGGGGGTGGGAGAAGGGGGAGTGAGAGAGGGAGGAGGGGCGTGAATATCTAGATCTCAGCAAAAAGAAAGAAAGAAGAAGAAAAACAAAAGAGATGACACCCCCCCCCCCAACACACACACACTCTCTCTTTCTCTCTCTCTCACTCTCATCATCCATACGACAGGCCATATCATCCTCCCCTGCTCTCTTCCCCTGCTCCTACCAAAATGCTAGCAGCATCCGAGCGAGCAGCATTCTTCAAGACCCACTAAACTGCTTTTAATGCTTGGGCTTCCTTTTTTATCTGATTTTATCTAAAAGAGAAGGAGGGATTGGGGGAAGGGGAGGAAGTTACTTCTCCTTCCTCTTCCTCCCTCGAAGTACAGGGCAGGAGCCAAAGGACACACACCCACACCCGTGTGGGCAGCTCACGCCCCGTAGTTTTGACTGCTGAATATAAACACACCCTTACACCCCCATTGCCCAGTAAACACACCACACCCACACCCACGCCCACGCCCACGCCCACATTCAAATCCACATCCACATCCACACCCATTCTCCAGCACAAAACGAGACGTTCACGCCCCAGAAATAAGCCCAATAAAGTCAAGCTGGTCTGTCTTCTTTCTTCCTGTAGTTGCAGTTTACTAAGAACAGGCAAATTATAAAATAACGATAAAATCAAGCGCAGAGCCATTCAAATCAATCAATACTAAGAAAAATCCAAAAGAATTGGCACACCTCATCCAAAACTGCATTAAACCAGGAAAATAGCTGCCTTTGGGGGAGAGAGAGAGCGAGAGAGAGAGAGAGAGAGGGGGGGTTTATTTATTTATTTCTTCTTTTTTTTTTATTTCTTTTTTCTTTTCCTGTTGCTCTCTTGCTCTTGCGTTTTTCTTGGCTATTGCCTTCTTTGCTCTTCCCATTCTATACTTAATCTTCCTCCTCCCCGTCCAACTTTTTCCCTTCTTTCCTTCTCGGCTCGAAGCTTAAACATTCACACTCACATCATCTCACATTTGCACGCCCGTTCATACCTTTGTCACCAATCTCCATTTCGAGCTTGCGCTTCAGGTCTTCCCCTCTCCTCTCACCTCCTCCTCCCCCCACCCAATTTTGTTTATAAAGACTCTCGCATTCCCGCCCTTCCCATCATCATTGATTGACTCTGCCATTCATCCTCAAGTCTTCAAGCCTCTTTTCTTGTCCCCACCACAATCACCAATCGTTAACTACAACTACAACTACAACTACAACTACAACTACAACATCAACATCATCATCATCACCAACCACAACAACAACAACAACAATTCATACCCACTGTTGTTTCGGCTGCTTCTCACACTACAGCCCAGCCAACTAAGCAAGCAACACTCCGTTGCCCACATTCGCCTTCGTCATCTCATCGCCCAACTCTGCCAGCTAAGAGCTAGCTAAGCCAGCCAAGCCAATCAGCTAGTCCGGCTTTCTCTGCTCTCTCGGCCTGCTTCTGGTATATTGCGTCATTAGGAGCATATCATCTTCGTCAGCACAAATATATTAAACTCTTCTTTGTCTGCTTCCCGCAATGTCCACCCTCGCTACTCCTGCTCGTCCTCTTCAAACCTCTTACCCTCATCAGTCTCTTCATCTCTCTCGCAACATGATCCAATCACCCAACGAGAGCCGCGATGGCTCTTCAATTTCCCTTCCATCTCTCAACCAGGTCAGTTGTCTCTCTCATTCTTACCCCCCCCCCCCCCCAACCGTCATCCCGGGCCCTTCCAACTAACATGTCCCTCTGCAGATGCTGCCCGAGTTCTACTCCACTCCCTCTCCCAACAACTCGGATTCTCGCTCTCCCCGGGCCTATCTTGCCCCCTTGACCTCCCCCGACTATGTGCACTCGCCTACCTCGAACAAGCGCCGTAGAGCGTCTATCGAGGAGGACGATGCTACGGAGAGAAGCAGCAGAGTGCCCAGAGTCTACCCTAGCCCCGTTACCGACGCTGCTTCGGCCGCCAGTCGCTCCCCCTCCATGCGTGCTGCCAGCTGGTCTGCCACTCCTGCTCCTGGCCCTACTCGCTCTGAGCCCCGAGCCCCTCTTCCTCCCATGTCCTACCCCCGCGAGCCTGCTGCTCCCCACCCTCATGGACCCGCACCCACACACCACGCCGCTAACCACGGCCATGCTATGCCTCCCCACGCCCCTGCGCCCGCGCCGGTTGCTTCTGCTCCTCCCATGCCTCAGCACCCCTACTCCACCCTCTCCCCCAGAGAGGACCAGTACATGCACCACGCCGCTGCTCCTGCTGCGCCTCACCCCCATGCCCACTACCAGCAGCGCTACACCTCCGTGCCGCCTCACCACCAGTACGCCCCTGCCCACATGGCCCACGGCCACCCGCATGTTGCCAATGGCCCTGCGCCCTATGGTTATGACCACTACCAGCGCTACGAGGGCATGGCTACTGTCGACACCAAGCAGCGTAAGCGTCGTGGAAACCTGCCTAAAGAGACCACCGACAAGCTGCGTCACTGGTTCATGAACCACCTGAACCACCCATACCCGACCGAGAACGAGAAGATGGAGTTGATGCGCATGACAGGCCTTCAAATGAGTAAGTACTTGCACACCTGGCAGACACGGCGAGTTCCCTGGCTAACATGACCTTTCTTCGCAGACCAAATCAGCAATTGGTTCATCAATGCTCGTCGTCGCCAGCTGCCCAATATCATGTCCACTGCGCGCAACGAAGCTGAGGCGCGCTACAACCAGACCAACGGCAACAAGGGATCCAGCGTTCCCCTTAGCGATGGCGACAACAACAGCAGCTATGGCGACGACGCACACTACAAGCGCACTAGCATGTAAATACCGTCCGTGTCTTGCCATACCTTGTTCTTTCACTACTTGTTTTATTTTTCTTCTTTCCTTTGTCTTTACCAAAAAAAAAGACGTGTGGCTGTGGCCTCATCGGCACCAACACACCACATCTTATGTATGACGACCAGACCGGCCCGTTTCTTATATATTGGCTCGGACATTGGTATTGAACACCATCGTTGGCGCCAGAGACGGGCCGATCTTTATTCCTTTTTTTTTTTCTTTTCTTTTTTTTTTTCCATTTCTCCTTTTTTCCTTGTTCTCTGTCTCTACATTTTTACAGTCTTTTCCGACGCGGTCTGTCTTTTCTTTTTCTTTTCTTGGTCATGGGTTTTATACACACTGCATCCCCCCCTGTTGGAGGTTCTTGGGGCTTTGGTTCTTTTGTTTCGTTTCCTCATTTTCTTGATGTATACAGATTTCTCCTTCTTCTTTTCCTTTCTTCCTTTCTCTGTCTTATTCTTTCTCATTACTGAGAGGAGAAGCATTGATGCTCTCCTTCTCTATTTTATTTCTTCACTTCATTTCTTGTTCCCCTAGTTTCATGCTGGTTGAAACATAACATCTGGGCTGGTATATCCTTTTCATTTCCCATCTCCCTTGGTCTACTGTTGTCTTGTTATTTGACGGAGTCTTTTGTTTTGGCATTAAAGACGATTCTGGCGTTGTGTTTCTTTTGTCTTGTTTTACCTGGTTTATAAAGCCATTTACAGATGATTTTACATACCTTTTTGTTCCTCATTTGCACTTTGTCCTTGATGTTTTTTCTTTTTTCTTTTTCTTATATTACTGATGCTTTGATACTCTCTGCTTGTTACCTGCTATTCTTGTTGCATTACTCAAGAGAAGCAATTATGAACTTTTCTTCCACATGAAGTCACTTCTTTTTTTTCTTTTCTTCATAGGCTTTAACTTGGCGTGAAATTACGTGTTGATGAATATGTATTGGCCCGTGTCGAAAATACACAGCATCCTGGCTGGCTCGGGCTTGCTTGCTTGAGCATGGGCATGGCATGTCATGTATGTATGTATGCGTGGATGCGCGTGAATGTCCCTTCCTTGTATTATGATACCATGCAATCTTCGAGCTTCGATTCCAAGATTTAGTGTTTGTCTTGGATTGCAGCCTTGCTTAGCTTGTGCGCGGGTACTAGGATAGGATATCCTTGAGTTTCCCCTTGGCTATATAGCCAGGCCGGGCAGCGGATGCATTTCTGCCTATCTGAGCCCCTTGGCCTACCGCTATCTATCTACCGGCCTAATTTACAAAGCGACATGCGTATTTTGGACAGTCACTAGGGAAAACGCAGCTGCGTGCGGGGGGCATCGCTTGGGCGTTGTTGGTTGTGGTGAGTTGGGCAAGGTGAATGAAGATAGATGACCCGGTGTCTACATTCAAACTGCATTTTGGTGTGTATGTGTATGTGTATGTGTGTGCAACACATCCATCACATCATGTCACATTGCCGGTCTGCTCAAAAGTACTCTTCTCTTTGGGGCTGCCTGTCCCGGCCTTGGGCTCTCTCTGCCGCACATAATTCTTTTTGGCTGGTTGTGTATCGAGCCTAGTCTGGGGCTGGGCTGAGATGGCTGGCCGGTAACTGGCTGGTTGAACGGGACGCAGGTCTAGCAGCGTGAAGCGTTGGAGGATTCACATACTAGAGTGTTTGAGTCTGGCGCATCCTGCCGGGCTCGCGGCAAGGTGTTCAGCTGATGCAATTTGTGTATGTGTACACGTTGCGCAGCATGTATGTGTCATGCAGTGCAGCAAAGTGCCGTGCAGCGGTTTTTTTGGTATTTGGTAAAACGCCACTAGTCGAGTCTTTCTTGTTTGCCCCTTTGACTGGGCGGATGAATGGACAGAAGGACAAGTGACAGTCAGTCATTGACTGGCCGCTTTGGGCTGATATCAGGGCGGGTGTGACTGGGCTGTCATGACGCTTATTGGGTGCACTTTGCCACTATTTAGTGACTATCACTAACTGTCATTCACCCGCACGGGAGACGTCTTGTAATGTCGGCCTTCCAGGGTAACGTTGAAGCTGGGACTGCCAAGTGCTACAGTCTGCAATATAGGATGCAATGCTGCAAGTTTGTAGAAGTGGCCAACTAGAGATTGCAAAGCACAGGATGCTGGCCTATGAGATGCGGGGGGGGAGGGGGGAGGGGGGTAACGTTGAGGGCTAATAGTAGCTTCAGTTAGTTGTATGCTGTCCAAGGTGTCACACTGCTTACCAGCCGTTGACGGGTGGCGACAGGCTGTCAGCCGTGAGGTGAAGAAACTGGAATCTAAATGGGGCATTATACGCAAAATGCATGGTAAAGTCGCACAACGGGAGAGGGAGAGACACACGTATGCATGTGTGTACTACGTCTACATGACTGTATGTCTATATACTGCTGAGATGGCGCATTATGAGGACAGATAAATAGACAAGTTGGCAATCAGGTCAAAGGACAGTTTTTTTTTTTTTTTTTCTTTTCCTTCTTTTGCTCTTGTGGCACAACTTTGTTGGGGGGGGGGGGGGGGGGGGAAGAAAGCTTAACTCTAGCTCTTGATCATTGTTAGCCTTTCGGCCTAGTCAAGAGTAGTTCATTAGAGTTAATCGTCTAGCAAGACATGAATTACTACCCGACGACAAACTAGTAGGCAAAGGCGTCGCCAGAAAACTCAAAGTAGTAGTAGTAGTAGTGGTGAAAACTACATCTCATCTTCAACCTACGCTCTCGCTATCGTTGACGGGCTGCTCTATCTTGAAGACTAGATGCTGTGGATGTGGTGAACCCAAACTGAGGCTGTAGAGCAAAGGAGCTACCGACAACAAAACAATACAAAAAAAAAAAAAAAAAAAAAAAAAAAAAGAACAAAGGGGACAATGAAGGTCGCCTGCAGCTCCTGGCAAGGGAAATCCCTGCGCGAGAGAAGGGGCAGAGTTTTGCCTCCCTATTCTACAATCTTTGAGGGCTCCAACTTCGCATTGCTTCATCTTTATTTGCGCCTCTGCTCTGCCCATCTCGTATTCTTGCAGTTACCCTGAATGGCCAACGTCATCGTCCCAATTCTGGATAACCTCTGGCCTAGCAGCAAGTTTCCGAAAATTAGCCGATAGACAGATAAGGAAGGAACTTTCTGAATGAATGAGTTTGGGGGCTGGGCTGGGCTGGGCTGGGCTGGAGGCTGCGCTTTAATCTTCTTGTCTGTTGTCAGGGGAGACAACAATTTGAGGGGGGGGAAAGAGGGGGGATTGGGCGCTGCTGACACTTTTTTCTTTCTTCTCTGTTTTCAATGACGCATTCGAGTCGGATCTGACTGGTACTCTGTCTGTCTCTGGTGTCCAGCCTCGGCAGGCAGCAAACGTCGTCGCCCTTGGGGACTGATCATGGGCGTTGTCATTTCCCGCCCTTGCTCTTATACGGACCGCTGCTACTGCGTCTTTTTCCCAGTTCCGTCCCCTTTTAGAGCGTTAATCCGTGGTTACCATTGCCTATATTACGGATATTGGAAGCTTGCTTCCTGTTTCGGCCTTTCTTGCTATTAACTCGTTGCTCTTTCCTGTTTTGCTTGTCCCACCCAGTCTTGGTGGTATGCGTAGGTCGTAATAGTGATTTGGGGAGGGAAGGAGCGAAGTTCTTGGCTCGGGGTTTTCATCTTTTATTGTACCTGATCGTTCGTTTTTTGCCGCTGCTCCTGCTATATCTGTCTATTGTTGCGTAGGTTCCTGCCTATTCTATATCTCGCACACAAAAAAATTTTTGAGGTGAGGTGAGGGGAGGGAGGGAGGGACACTCTCATCCATCTCCTCTACTTGTTCCCCTCCTTCTTCTGTTTCCTATAACTGAGTTGTTAGGAACAAAGGCCCAACTTGCTTTCTCTTCTGCCTGCATCATGGAATTTCTCTCCTTTCTTGTTTGCCTTTCATTTTGTTGCGCTATGTCTGTGGTTGTTAGATCACATGTCTAATATTTCCCAAGGCTTCTTGTGTTTACTTGGTGGGACATGTTCTCTCGTCTTCGCCCTCCATTCCATCAGTCCGTTCCGTTCGTCATGATGATACCTTGGTATTTCTTTCTCCTCCGCCCCCTGCCTTGATCCTAGTCCGACTAATCACTGGCATCTAGATATTTCGGCTTAAAAAAAAAAGCCCGTCCCAACATCTCCGTTAAACATCTTGCCACTTACTATATATCGAGGCAGCTGCTGGCGGCGAATCTAGACAACCAAATTACCATCTAAAAGTGCGCACTTTGGCCCTTCTTTTATGGACTAGTAATGCTTCCTACTCCGCATCTCTTGTCTCCCCCCCCCCCCCCCCCGCTCTCTGTCTAGACATACATCCCACGGCTCCTCTTACATGGCGCATTTTACCGCCCCTCCTCCCCATTCAACTCTCTTTCATCCTCTTAAATCCATCTTTCAATCCTTCCATCCCGCCGCCCGTCTTGCTTTGATTTGATAAACGCACTATCCTAGTTTAATCTACATGGACAGGCTTGGCTTGGCATTTAACAGCATCATCTGCTTCTTGCTCTTCTTGCTCTTCTTGTTCTTTTTGTTTCTCTATTCTCATTCCTCTCTATCTGAACCGTCGAATTCCTTTGTCGCAACATGTCTTCCCAGCAGCAGATACCAGTGGCATATCCCGTTGCCCACTTTATCAGGGACGGCAAACCAGATCTGTATTTTACACATCCACCCCAAAACGACGACCATCAACAGCAACAGCAACAGCAACAGCAATCACTCGCCCAGTCGCACACAAGCCAACCATACACCTCTGGGCTGTCCCAACAGCAGTCTCACTACTACCACCAGCATCTACACCAACTACCTCTGCACCAGGTGCAGGAGCAAATACATGCTGCCACAAATCTGCCCTCCTTTAATGCTCTCCCCCAGCTTGGACCAGACTCTTATCCCCAGCTTCAACCCGAGTCTCAATCCCATCCCTATCAACTCTTTCATGACTACTCCCAATCTCTAGAACCGCTGTCTTGTGTCGCCTGTCGCGCGCGTAAACTCCGCTGTGATCGCCTTCCCACAGCCTGCACCAGATGCATCAAAGGCAATACTGAGTGTGTGTATCCATCTTCTCGGCGTAGGCCAGCCCCTCGCCGCCGCAGCGTCAAAGAGCTCGAGGCTCGTCTTGGTTAGTCCTCTCAAAGACCTGTCACCATGGTCCTTGCCTTATCCCGCTCTGTCTAGTATTGCAATATGCACATGAAACAGGCGCAATGTGGTGTGACTAAAACCATGCAGTGCAATGATATGCTTCGTTATGCCTTGTATATTTCTTTCCTTCTCATCTACTTCTATGTTGCCATTAAAATACTCACACCCAAGTCACCATCGACATGTATCCATGAAAACAACCATCAACTCGGATCAGCATAACAAACAAAACATACACACGCAATAACCGCACTAACCCCCACGTCCACAAGATCCTAAGATCGCTGCTAACTGTCCGTCATGCTGAAATAGCCCAAGTCGAAGGACTGCTTCGAGAGTCTCAGTCAAATACCAAGTCCTACGACCATGAGAATCGCAACGCCTATGCTTTCTCTTACGGCCAGCGCAATAGCTGTCAAATTGATAATCCTCTTTCGCCTTTGCAAGCCACGCCTTTGATACAAGATTTAATAGACCAAGGCGGAATGTTTGAACCGCTACCCGCAAGTGAAATTCTCGACGAACTGTAAGTTATTCTGCTTCCGTGTCTATCCCCCTCTCCCTTCCCTCCCTTCGTCTATGCTCACAAGTGCCCTCTCCCGTTACAGAAACGAGTACTACTTCAGTCGTTTGTACTACTTTGTGCCCCTTATCAACCCAAGTCGCTATCGGGTGGCCTACAACTCCGCGCCGCACCAAAGACCCCCTATGTGCCTTCAATATGCGATATGGGCCAATGCCTCTCATGACCATCCCAAGTACTCCCAATACCACCGGTTCTTTTATGAGCGCGCACGCCAATACGCTGAGCGCGATGAGCTAAAGGTAAGCCTGAGAACGCATATGTAACGCCATCCTCTCTGTACCTACCATTATCCTTTGCTTGCTACTGCCTCGGCTAACCTAACCAACATCCACAGGGCGAAGGCGAGTATTTTCTAACTCTTGGCCATGCTCAGGCCTGGGTTCTTATTGCTACCGAAGAGGCCCGCTCCTTGCAATTCAGCCGGGCGGCAATGAGTAGTGCTCGATGTACTCGTCTAGTGCAAATGATGGGCCTTCACCGCATGGACGTTGAGCAAGAATGGGCCGTGCCAGTCCTTGGACCCGCCTCCTCTTGGATTGAGACAGAAGAAAGACGACGAACCTTTTGGTCTGCCTACTGCATTGACAGCCATGCAAGTCTAGCGACTGGCTGGCCGAGTTTGATAAACAATGACGATATTGGTACCAGGCTGCCATCTTCAGAAGAAGCCTTCACGAGCGGCCAAGAAGAGCAAACTTGCACCCTCAAAGAAGCCCTGGCCGGCCATTCCTACTCGACTTTTGCCGGCGCTGTCATGATTAGCCATCTCTTCAGCATTGTTCTCCGTCATGTCCAGCGACCGCCACCCGGTGACAATCCTTGCGACATTAACGGGCCATTTTGGAAGCGACATCAACAACTTGACAAGACTATCAAGGATGTCTTCACGTACTTGCCTCCGCAGCTTCGCCTACCAGACAACATCAAAGACCCATCAGCAATCCATACCAATTTACATCTGCATGCCAGTTATATTTCCCTTCACCACCAGGCAGTTGACAAAGCAATGGACTTTGGCCTGGATTCGTTCAAAGCCGTTAGTGAGCAAACCCTTTTCTCTTCAGCAAGTAGTATTGTTTCTTTGATGCAAGGCACTAGCCACGTTACAAGTGCCAGCAACTATGTAAGTAGTCTCTGTCTCTCTCGCATCTTAAACTAGCAAAAGCTAGAAAACATCCTGCTAACAAGTTTGTAAAAACTCAAACAAAAACACCATCGACTACAGAAATCACCTCTAATTGCACTCTCTATGTTCTGTGCTGCCTCGGTATATGTCTACCACCTACGAGACTCTGCTCCTACACCCCTCAATGCCAAAGATATGGAAAATCTCAACTACCTTCTTACCACCATGCAAGGGCTGGCTTCAAAGCACATAGTCACTCGTTCATTCCTTCAGCAAATTTGCTCTGAAATCGAACGCCATGGCCTCCGTACCTACATCCATCACCCAGCTGTGGAAAAGTTTGCATTTGAGGAAACCTCAGCTAGCATTCCGCTTGTGTCTAGAGGCCGAAAGCTATACCCCCGGGACTGTAACGACCATGTGGACCGCAGGACCATGCCAGCGCAGCTATCGTCGGGATTCACTCCCCTTGAGCGTGACTACATAGAGGGGGGAGACATTGTTGGGCTACCTGGGAATGAAAATCCGAAATACAACAGCAATATGCCGCAGAGGTCACAAGGTAGTGTCGTGGAACTTTCGAGCCCCACGTCTGCCAAGTCTCAAACGTCGCCTCCGTTGATTCCCACATCCAGACATGGAATTCCCCAACAGCAGCCCCAGCAATACCTCAACGCTGTCCACGATTCCTATGTAACCTCTTCATCCGTGCCTTCTCTTTCAACTCCCTCTTCCTCTGTCACTCCTCCAGACACATGGAAACATCAACGCTCAGGACCCACGACTTCGACGAATCCGCCGCTGTCTAATTCCCTTGGAACGGGCCGTCATTGTGCTTCTATTCCGACCACTGTCTCCACTGATCCAGCCTTCCCCGTGTCTCTCCCGTGCCAGTCGGTCGTTGAAATGACGCCACGTCAACAAACATCAACACATGTGATGCAAGGCGAGCAACAGCAGCTTGCACTTAATCCGATGCCCCGAGACTGGTCGGCAACACAGCAGTACATTCCTGTATTTCCGACCATAGAAAACAGCGATGACCGCATGGCACCCTCACTCGAACAACCCGGCCAAGTGCCTGTTTCCGTAAATGGGTGGGATATGATGAATCAAGTTGTCATGCAAGGATCAGAGCCATGGCCCAACAATGAGCCGCAAAGTTAACACCCTACTTTCGGTACTATGTACATACATGTATCTCTCTCTGTCTCTCTTTATTATTCATTGTTTTTGTATATAGTGTGGGAGTAGTCGTGTCACCACAAAGTTTTACCACAATCATTTTTTTTTGTTCTTTGCCATCTATTACGTATGAAACATTCACCACCATGTTTCTTTTGTTTCCGAGAGAATGGGGGGGTATGTGTCACGTGACTAATGCTCTTTAGTACCCACTTTAGGGTATATATCCTAGTAGAGTCCGGTGTCTCCACAGTTTCCTCTTGTCTCCTTGCCAGATGAAAAGTTTTTCTTTTCTTGTTCCCTTATTATTTTTCTCTACATCATCAGGCTAGGCTGGCCAAGTCCAAACAGGCTGTATATTTTTCTCCTTGATATCTTTCCATCAGCATGTTCGCTGCGTAAGCGATTTCCGTCCATCCGTCCGTCCGTTTCGTTCGATCTTAGCAGACTACATCTACACCAGCACGAAATGCGTGTCGTTCTTCTCTTCATACAGTAGATTGTGTGTTGGTCATGCCAGATTGGATTAGATGGAACTGAATCGGATGACTAGCCAGCCTCAGCCTAGCCACGAAAACTGCCCAGTCCAATCCAGCCAGGTAGACAGTCGACTAGCCGGCTAGTCGGTTATACATACTCCCCGTCTTGTGCCAAGCTCGGCCTGTCTTGCAGCAGCAGGTCTTGAGCCGGACAAGAAAGGAAAAGAAAAAGAAAAAAAAAAAAGGGCAAAAGGGGCCAAGGTGAGGAGAATAGATGATTTTTTTTTTTCGTTTTGACTCTTCTCATTGGCCTTTTCTTTTTCTTCTTTTCTTTTCTTTTCTTCGATAGACAAGAGCAAACATGCCACACAGTGATCTTTGAGTGCAGGACCTTGCCGATGCCTTTTTGTGTATTCCCGAAGACTCCTGCAATTAATCTCTGTGAAATTATAAAGCGTTAATGATTTTTTCCTTCCCCATGTTTCTGTACCCGATGACGAAATGTCTTGGTGAATGTGTGTACGGTACCATATTAGGTCAGCTTTTCATCGGCCAAGCTGTTGTCACATCTACATTGATATCCATATATCAATGTGATACCCTGGCGGTCAGAATCTGGTTATTATTTTTTTTTTTTTTTTTTCAGCTAGAAAGACCATCGGCCATCTCCTTGATCCTATTTTGTTTGTTAGTCTTCTCACGTTCTAGTGCCCGAAGTGCGGCCGGCCCGATTTTAAGGGAAGGCAGAAAGATGATTCTCGAGGGCGACATTCGATAAGCACATAGTAGACAATTCGAATATCAAGTCAATAGAGATGAGTTTTTAAAAAAAAAAGATGACAATCTTTTATATCTTGTCTGTGGTTTGTATTGTTGATGAAAATAATCAAACATCTGTGTAGGTGTTCTCTAGTTAACCTCACTAAAGCCCTCTAAAAGCCCCTGAGCAAACATGAACGAAAAATAAAGAAAAAGAAAAAGAAGAGAAAAGAAAATCCAAAAAAAAAGAAGAAGAGCAAAACATGACACCGTGCAGAGCACCTGTATATCAACGCCGGTGAGAAGGGGGAAAAGAATGAAGAGGTACCGAAAATTAGGAAGAGAATGAAGGGAAGAAAAGAAAAAGAAGAGAAAAAAAAAAAAAAAAAAAGACTTTTTTGGTAGAATCAAAACTCCTGCCAAAAGACTGCGTAGCACCCCCGCCTGTCGCTGGATGTGGGATACAACCAATCACAAGACGACGGATGTGAATTAGATGGGAGCTACCAAGTCACAGGGTAGAGCCGGTGTAAGAAGAAGTGAACAAGTCTTCCTTTCGTCTCCCCTTGTTCTTGTTGCCGCCGGCTAGAAAATAAGGAGGAGGGGGAGTTCTTGTTCAAAGAAAGGTTCCTCGTCGACGATAGAAAGAATTAGAAGAGTGAGAAAGAAAGAAAGATAAAAAAAAAAGGGCTATCAATGAGATAGATAGATGTCCGAGAAAAGAAGTTTAGTCATCAATAATAATAAAATAGTGAACAAGGGTCGTTAAGCCGTAGCAAGAGAAAAAATCGAACGGATCGAGACGAAAGGAAACACACAGGACCATATGCAAGCTGCCAGAAAGCCGTGTCAGCCCACCATTGTCCCTACACCTCTCTACGCCTGCAGAGGGTCAACGGCCTCATCAGAGCAATCAATCGCCTGCTGGCCTGTAGGATCCAACGGTAGATGCACGCGAGATGTACACGGGCTAATGCCCTCTCTATCGCATGTTGCCCAGCTGCCACGGCGGCCAAAGGATATGGTGAAGCCACTGAGCATCTGCTGGTGCTGAAGATGGGTTTCGGTGAAAACGATTTCACGCGGGTCCGGCCGCGGCTTGCGGAACAAGCGGCCTGTGAAGGCAACAAGAGAGCCTAGAGATGATGATGATGATGACGAAGATGTGGAAGAGGTTTTGAATATTCCTGACTTGGACGGTGGTGGCGGGGACTGGGGCGATGACGATAATGGTGACTGTGGCGGGGAGGCGGTGGCGGTTGATGTGGAGGAGAATTTAAGGGAGCGGAAGAAGCGGCTGAAAGAAGAAGACTTTGAGGTCGTCATTGTGAAAGATTGAGAGCCGGGCGACGTTGGTTGTTGTAGCTGTGAATTGGTAGATGCGATGGCTTTTTTGGCAGTTGCTGGCGGTTGTTTCTTAGAAGAAATGGGAGGTCACCGATGATGCTCGTGATAGTAGTGCGGGAAGCAAAGAGTTTGGCAAGAGGGGCAAATAGAAAGCACACAAGACAGGAAGGAAATAACGAGAAGAAATATTCCAAGGCAATTGCTACTTATTCCATTGGAAACGAATCATGGATGGCTGGTGAGGAGGGGAAGGGGGGAGGGGGAAGAGGACAAGAGGAAACAAAAAAAGGAAGAGAACAGCACCACATATAAAAGCTTTCCCGCCCTCTCGGTGCATCCATCTATCCCCCATCACACACCCACACACCCACACACACACAGGTCGACTAACAGGCAAGGCAAAAGTTCAAAGAACAAGAGGGTAACAAGTGACAAGGGGGTCAGGGATGTGTGGCGGGTCCCAAGGGATAGTCAGCGAGAAAAAAAAATAAAAATAAAAAAGAGACGATAAAATAGACGGTAAAATGTAGTATACAAACAAAAGTCACTCTTTTTTTTTTTTTTTTTTTCCTTTTCCCACTTTTGAAGGAACAGAAAAAGCCCTTTCTAGAGCTCCTCTGCCCACAAAACAGTATACTTCTCCACAAAAGATACCCTTTTTCGAAATCGCTGATTGGATAGATCGATATCTCTTCTTAGAAACCCGCCTTCGAATGAAAGACAGAAAAAATAAAAAAAATAAAAACGCCGAAAAAACAACGAGAATTAGTTTAACTTCTGAGGAAGCAAGAAACCCCCCCCCCCCAAAAGTCCGCTTTTGGGAAGGACTTGGAATGGTTTTGGAAGGAGGGAAAAAAAATTTAACCTTTCTTTTCCCTCCTTCCTGTGATACGCGTAGACGGCCAACGCCGGAAGCGGCTGAGCAGCTAGCTGTAAGCCCAAGATATGTTACTTGTTCTCATTTGTTCTTCATTCTCATGCTATCTATGTTCGGCCGTCACCGCCCCATCTATACCATCTCAATTAACTGTTATCAATTTAACTTTTTTTACAATGGCTATGTCTAACACCAGAACATAACATAAGAATTTGGGGCCAGTGGGCATTATCTGGGCCCCCGCCTCTCCACTGTTCTTTGCCTACAACAAACGGTCGTCTCCACTTTATTCCTCTCCTTCCTTTGTTTGTCGCCAAAGCCCCCCCCCCTCCCTCCTTCCTTGTCAGCGTCTGCCAAATCTGGTACTTGCTTTTTTAGGTTCTCTTTCTCTCTCCATCTTGTTAGTTCTTGCGCCTGCTGTGCATTCACGTGCATACACACGCCTCTTGCTATATATCTTGCATGGCGATCACTTGTATTTCTTTGCTGTGCAGTGCAGGGCCGTTAATTGCTGCGATATCTTGGATTATCTACGCAATGCCAGACAAAGGGAAAAAAAAAAGAAAAAAAAAAAAAATCCGGTCTCTCTTCTCACCCGTTCTGCATGCTGCAGGTCCGAGGGGCGGGAGAAGAGAGTGGGAGGAGAATATAATCCACCCAGCTTTACTTTCCAGCTTTCTCTTCTTGTGGACCGTTGCTCTGTGCCTTTTCTTGCCTTATGCCGTAACCCCAATAGCAGCAGCAACGCAACAGCAGCACCAGCAGCACCAACCAACACTAATATCCAACAGCAAAGCAACGCTTTGCCCCTGTCCTTGTCTGCTGCCTACCTTGTCTTGCCGCTCTTCCTTGCTCCCTAGCCTTGTTTGTCCCGCCTTCTTATTTTCTTATTTCTTTTCCCCTGCATCGTCAAGAGAGGAGAGAGCAGGAGAATCTATCCACCAACTATATAACTACTATTACTTGAAATAAAGCTGCATTGTTCAAAGAACCGTCCGTTCTAGTATGGAGAGCATGTAGTTGGTTTCTTGACCTCTTCTAGCATGTGTGTTGCGCTCTACTCAATCCGTCGACCCAGCAGCTGTGACAATGGGTAATCCACCGCCGCACTGAGAAGGTGCCTGGAACACCAGTAGAAGACAGAAGAAGAAAACCCCGCAACATTCCAGCATCTGAAACCTTCGCTGCCTTCTCTTTTTTCTATCTCGCCCCATCCGCATCCAAAAAGAAAGGCTGGTGCTTGGTTAGCTGTCCATCACCGAAACAAGTTGTAGGGTCAGGCTCTTGGCGCATGCCCGTCCAGCATTAACAACAACAACAAGCAACCTGGTCAGCTTTCCTGGACAAGGGCTTCTTACCAGCATATTGCATTACAAAACAAAGGAACAAAGCGCATGTCTACAACGGCTTGGCTTTGCAAAGCTTAACTTAGACCAGCCCCAACTCGGGGGGAAACAACCACCTCCCCCCCCCCCTTCCCCTCCAACGGCTTGACAACAATGCAGCGGCAGCAACACATTGTGTGGCTCAAAGTTTCTTTGTTTTTATACACTCTCTGTTTGTTCGTTTGCGTAACATCCTCCTCCTCCTCCTCCTCCCTTATGAAACTCGGCCAGAGTCACAGCGACGCTTGTACGTTCTAGAAGAAATATGTCCTTCTACCGGTTCCTCTCTTTCTTCGTCTAAACCAGCAATAATCAACCCCAAGCGAGCAAACGAGCCCCCTTCCTTCTCTCTGCCTAGCCGCTTGCAGTACAAAACAAACAATTCCCAATTCCCAATTCCCGCAATTCGCCGCCGCCCATTGAAATCAAATTTCCCCCCCACACAATGCTCCTAAATGAACATTCCATATCAAATATTCACTATTGTCTGGAATGTCGCCTTTCTCTCTCTCATCTTTTCGTCTGCTCTGCTTCGGGGTTCAATGCCTGCCACGTGCCTTCCTGTTTAGGTCATGACAGCTAATCTAAGTCAGGGCTCGAGTTCCTTCCTGCCTGGTTTCTTCGCTTCGTTACTTCCTTTTCTTTTGGCCTCTTTCTTTTTTTGTCTCCCTATTTATAAAAATAACAAACACAGAGTCGTCCTCCCTTTATCTAATCCGGCAACTGCCTAACTTGCAGTAAGACCTTTTGTTTTTTTTTTTTTTTTCTCTTCTTTTTCTTTTTCTTTTTCTTCTTCTCTGTATAGTCTAGAAAATATCAATCGATTTCTGGAAAAGAACTTCTCCTTTGTTTCTAGCGTTAGTGCCTGATATTAAAAAAGTACAGCCCCACCATGGCTATAATTACACAAGCTGCGTCCTTTGTAAGGGTTACATTTGCTAGCTTCGGGTAGGCACAGCTCAAGGACGTTATCTACCGATGCCCCATTTTTATTTGCTTATCAACCCTTAACCCCAATGTGGGGAAGCAGTTGTGTTTCAGAGAGCTTCCCATGCTAAACCGACGTCAAGCCTGTGTTCAGCCTTGCTTCAATCGCACCGCCCCTTCTCGTGTTCTCTAGTTTGAATCTTGCTTTTCTCTTCTTTTTCTTCAGCCACTACTACTCATATCACTACCGCTATACCTCTAGCAGCAGTCATGTATCATCTAGCCAAAGGCCTGTACATGATGGCTACTAGCAAGGAGGGTTAGTAATAAAATGAGCTCCAGCAGCCTTCTTCCCCTTAAGCCGCGCCCCCGGTACCAGTTCACGAGTCCTGCCCTAAACCAGAAACCCTAACCCGCATTGTGTCTCTAGAATACTCCGTCATTCTCCTCGGCCTTGACAATGCTGGCAAAACAACGTTCCACGAACAGGTCAAATCCCTCTTTATGCCTGACCGGCCCGCTCCGCGTCTCAAGACCGTACCAACGGTCGGCCAGAACGTATCCACTATCGAGCTACCCGATATGTACCTCAAGCTATGGGATGTCGGTGGCCAAATGAGCCTGCGTAAGCTTTGGCAGAGCTACTATGCTAGTTGTCATGCCATTGTATTCATAATCGACAGCACCGACATTGGTAACGGCAGTCTGGACGATGACGTCGACCATGACGCTGACGACTTGAACGTGGGCGTGGCTTCCAATTCACACACGCGTGTCTCCCGTGGAGCCACTGAGGATGTTGCTGATGGCCGCCTTGACGAGTGCCGACTTGTGCTCGAGGACGTACTACAGCACTCTGATACCGAGGGCGTGCCGTTGTTAGTGCTAGCCAACAAACAGGACCGCGAGGACTGCGTTGAGGTCGTGCGGATTAAAGAAGGGTTGGTCAAGAAGGTGTTTGAGGGAGAGAAGGCAGACAGTATCAGAGACTCGCGGGTATTGCCAATTAGTGCCTTGACGGGCACAGGTGTGACGGAGGCTGTGGAATGGATCCGTTCACGTGTCAAGTGGAACAAGGAGTCGAGGCCGCCAGTGATGCGGTGATGGCGTAGGGGGGCGGGCGGACTTGCTAGAGTTGCGTAGTAGCGATTGCTTGTTTGGGCTTACCGACAGACGGAACGGCGCAAGAGACGACCCCTGATACCCGACTAATGTTTGGCGCATACGGCGTTTTTGGCTTCACTTTTGGCTGATATGATTGATGATATTGATTGGATCCAGCTAGCTCTCGCGGTGGTTTGGCTGTGTTTTGATTTGGTACTTTTTGTTGATTTTTTATCTTTTGGCTGTTTGCGTTTCCTCGAGTATCCAATTCTTGGCACGTCTTTCGTAATGGGGTATCTCGTGTTTTTTTTTTTTTTTCTTTTCTTTTTTTGTTTCTTCCTTTTTTCTTGTTCCTGTCCATTATATGCAATTCCGTCTTTGATGCTGGTGGTTGGCCTTAATTTTGTTTGCTCCTCTTCTCATTTCCCATGTTATCATACATTCAGTTTTACAAAACTGGCCGCTCGTTCTCTGCCCGTAATTCGGCCATAAAGCCGCCCTTATCCCTCGCCTTTGCGTCGTCCTTGAGCTTCTGTTCTAGCAAGTTTGTCAATTCTCTGACCTTCTCCATTGCCAAGGCTCCGCATTGCAGCATGTCAGTGGCCTCAACAGCCATGCCCCCCATTTTGATCATATGGCAGACCTCGCCGTGCTTATTCAAGCTGACACAGAAGGCACTCTGGCGCAGCTGCTCCTCGAGATGCGTGGCGTCCAGCAGGACAATTTTGCCATCGTCACCATAGAAGCCAAAGGTTACACATAGAGGCGAGTGCAGCCAGCTGAGTGCGACGGGCTCGCGCTCAGCTGGTGTATAAACTGTGACTACGCCGCCATCGATTGTAGTGTCTGGACGGCGGAAGTGGCGTAGGGCTGCCACCATGGCTAGACACGCAGCATCGATCAAATTTCCGTCGTCGGAGAGCACGTGTAAATCAACACGGATGGCCCAGCATTTCTGACCGGCGATTAGACACAGAGACTCGGTGTCTAGTGCGCCCGAGCGCCGCACGGTTTTCTCCAAGATGCGCGACAGCAGCATTTCGCCCTCGTTGGGCCGGTTGACTTCGTATGCCGGGGACACCATGGGGCTGAATTCTGTGGATATCGTGAAGATGCCGTCGAATGGCCGGTCAGAGTAGGGGACTGTGACTTCCGCTGCTACTTTGGCTAGAACTCTGTAGTTCAGAGAGTTAGTCGAGATGAACCTTGACAGGGATTGGAACTTGGGCTCACCTTGTTTTGCCCAATGTCACCTCTGCCACGCCGTATTCATCACCGAATGAGATATTTAGTTCTCTAAACTGATTTAGTGTTCGGCCATCTAAACGTAGACCTTCGTCCAGAGCCTGGAGCACAAAGTCCTTTTCGATCTGGCTGGGTTCTGCTTCACGGGGCATGGTAGCAGATTGAGTGAGATTTATGTGAGGCTGGATATGAGGGCTAGAGTAAGACAAAAACTATTCCGATTTCGATATCTGTATATGCGGTAAATAGGATAAAACAAAATTTCCCAACGGCAGTTTTCCACAGAAGCTCTGGACTTCCTCCATCTCTCTCTCTCTCTCGACATCAAGGCTTCAGTTGAAAGCTTAGTCTCGCCAAAATCAGCGAGCTTTTTTTTTTCTGCCGGGCGGTGAAGTCGCAGTTTGTAAATGCCACCAGCCAAGGCTGAGTAAAAAAAGCAATCCAACGCCACAGCCTTGTCTGAGCATCACTGGGTTATCCAAGGTTGCTCTGTACCTACATTTATATATATATTTTTTTCCCTTGTATAAAAGCTATACAAATTGCATCAAAATGACAACTGCCCATCGCCCTACCTTTGATCCGGTGCGTGCCCCATCCTCAATCCTCACTCACATTCTTCAGCGACCAACTACTAACTCCCCTTTCTCTCTTTCAGGCCCGAGGCAAAGAAGCCCTACGCGGGCCAGGATTTCATCAGCGTCTCCTCCCAGCCTACACGAGCCTGAAGTACCGCCAGCCCGGCCAAGGCGGCTCGGGTGGAATCTCGGCTCCAACGGACACCGGTGATGTCGTGCACGACATGCGTGCCGAGCTGCTTGCCGCTGAGGCCGCACATTTCGCCAAGAAGCACGGCTCGACACTGGCATCTCCACACGATGAAGACGGTGATAATGACGCTGTGCGCGCCGGTCTGAAGCGCACTAGTGCCGCAACTAACCCAGATGGCGATCAAGACACGGGAGGCCCGCTAGCCGATGCCGATGCTAAGCGTCGCAGAGTTTTACAAGAGTCACGCGCTATTGATGCTGATTCATCAGACGATGATGGAGGGCCAGGAGACGAATCAGAAGCTGACGATGACGACGACGACGATGATGATAGCAGTGGTGATGAAAGTGACGACTCAGAGGCTGAACTGCAGCGCGAGTTAGAGCGCGTGCGGCGCGAAAAAGCCGAGAAGAAAGCGCGCGAAGAGCGCGAGCGCGCTGCAGAGGAGGAGGAAGAGCGTGTGCGCGATATTGCTATGGGTAATCCATTGCTGAACAAGCCGGATTTTAATATCAAACGACGCTGGAATGACGATGTCGTTTTCAAGAACCAGGCCCGTGGCACAGAAGACAAGGGCAAAAAGGAGTTCGTTAACGACATGCTGCGGTCTGACTTCCACCGACGATTTATGAATAAATACGTCCGCTAGATCGGATAGGTCGTGCGAGAATATATCCAGAGTGCTAGTCGGGGGCTGCTGTGGGATTTTGATTTATTGTCTGGCGCTATCGAGGAGTTCTTTTTTTTTTTTCTTTTCCCTAATTTCTGTGTTATACCTGGGTTTTAACGAACGCTATTACTGCTGCACTTTCACTTTTAAACAACGAAAAGAGGTTTTACGCTTTTATGATTTAAATATGTACCTAACGGTCCTCTTCAGCTAGTAACTTTGTCTCCATCTGCTCGAAAGCCCCTAATATTTTCTCATACTTGGCAAAAACCTTCTTGTCATAGCCATCACTTACCTTTTCGATGGCGTCTTCCTCCTTCCAGCGCTTCCCGATGAGCTCATCAAATGTTTCGCCTTCACCTCTCTCCAAAGCCCATACAGCTTTGTATGCACCTCCTAAGGCACAGGCATTACCGCCCACATCAAGCCGATACACGCTTTCTAGTCCACCCAAGACATCGCCTATGACCTTGGAAATGGCCGGATTCAATGAGCCGCCACCTACAAGATATATTCGGCGAGGTTGCGGGGGACAGCTGGGTTGGTTAGCTGGGCTGTGCACGAGATTCTTGGATCGAAGTTTCATGCTTAAAGCTTGTGATTCAACGATAACTCTAGCATCCAGCTCAGGATCCCAAGCTTTTTCGGCTGGTAATTGTGCCAAGTTATCACCGCTTGGCCCGCATTCAAACCGCCATGTTCCTGCGCGGATATTGGGGACAATCTCATTGAGATAAAAGTACAACCCTAGTTTGGCCTTGTCCCCTTCGTTTTCCATGTGCAGCGGGCTAGTGCCTGTCACCTTTGAATTGAAACAGGCCCAAGCATCACCATCTTTATCAGCTGCAAATGGGAGAGCATCTCGAATCTTTTCACGGGCCAGGCCACCATTCTTATAACATAACATGAACATGTATTGGCCGGGCGTAGTGGGATGGTTGAAGAAATGATACGCAGGGTCAGGCTTGTAGTACGGCGTGCTCATCAAGAATGTGGTCGACGTGCCCAATGAGATGATAGCATCCATAGGCCGCAGGGGCAGAGCCAGAATAGTCGCAGGGTTGTCTCCAGTAAACGGAGCAATCTGGCAATCTAGACTCATGCCGTACTTGATTACAAAGTATGGAGACAGCGAGCCCATAGAGCCACCACCATCGCGCCGCACAGGCCCAAGTTTGGCCCGTAGATCTGCTGCAGCGGCTGGATCGGAACTGGCTTGTGTTGTGAGATGGAGCAAAGCTGGACTCCAGTCATTAGCAGAAACATCCCAAAGATTCATTCCACAAGCATCGCTGATATCTATGGGCGCAATATGACCCAGGAGCACAGATGCAAGAAACGAGGAGACTAGCGAGATTCGGCTAGTATTGGAATACATATCCGGGAAAAGACGTTTCAGCCGCATGATTTGAGGGCCAGTAAAACGCTGTGGGTGAGGATTTTAGTATGATGCCAGCGTAGGTAGCAAGCCTGAGGAGAGGTGAGACACTCACATGGTGGGCTGCACTTCCTGTGATTTCAGCCAGCTTTGCTGGCGACCCAAACTCAGAGTCAAACTGGTCGCATTCTCTCTGTGTACTCCCATCTTGCCAATTAGGTGCCCACGGATGAGAAAATGCCATGTCTAACTGCTCTTTGAGCCCACGGCTACTTTCTGCGGTGAGGCTCTTCAATTTCTCCTCTGCACTCAGACTCCAGTACACACTGCCATGCTGCTGACATGAACCACTAATGCCTTTGATGGCAGCCATGTCGGTTTTGGCACTGAGACGGACAAGGACAAGGTCCAGAGCCTCGAGCCACATGGCTACTGGGGCATAAACTGAGTTGTCATTTTGATTAATGTGCACACCTTTCGTGATGCCGTACTGAGATCCAAAATCTGCGTCGAAGTCAACCTTGGCTTCGGAGATGACTGTGAGATCGGAAGAGACCACGATGGCTTTTCGGGGATATGAGCGTTAGAACATGGGTGATTGTGTACCAAGACATGGACGGCCATTGGGGTGGAGGTGGGGAGGGCTTATAAAAGATGAAGGTGTGTTACGAAAACGCTTGCTCACCTTTTAGTTGCTGAGTAGATAAATCGAGGCCGAGATAATGAGCCATGGTGAAGATGGGGAGGAGGAGGGATGGAGATCGCGCAAGATGTGGATAAATAGCCTCAGGGCAAAATGTTTTTTTTTTTTTTCTGTTTTATGACTAGGCAACTACCAAAAGAAAAAAGTGTTGGGACACAAAGAAGCCAGATCTCCCAACGGAAAGCCGAGCAAGAAGAGGGGTCTGTGTTGTTAGCTATGAGTGCAGCTAGTCCGCAATATGTAGGTTAGGAAACGGGGAAGCTGTAAATCTGCAAATGAGTACTGGATGTTTCTCTTAGGCGCATCGTTTTCTAACGGAGGACTTGGTGCTTTGGTCTTTGTTCATCCTTTAACAAGATGGTCCCAGCTTTCAGCTTTAGCTTTGAACAGGGGCTGGGCGGGAAACCTTGATGCGCTCCAATGAGCCTGGAGCGGCTGAGTAAGGCGATAAGCGGGTGGAATGGCGGCTGTACGTTTATTCAGAAACACTACGTTGCCTTCTCAGGTTGTGTGCATACTGTATACATATATATATATATATACGCTTGCTATGCCACGACATCGAGTAGTATAGAACATGACTGTTTTCGTGTAAAAAATTGGGTTAGATTCCAACATGCAGAGAACTCCCTATTCACCAAACTATGCACCCCCCTGACTAAAAAGAAAAAAAAAAAATGACAATGACAATGACAATGATTCCCATCCTGCTGTTAGCCTTCTATTACTCCTTGCCAGACTTTCCATTAGTGTTTGTGATCATGGCCATGGTCGTGCTCTTCCGGCTCCGGTGTAGATTCGCGAGGGGTCACATCGCCCGGCACAAATTCATCAAAGCTCTTCTGCTCTACACCCTCAACCGGCACAAAGCGTACACGAACACGCTTGGCGCCTCTTACGCGGGAACCGATCTGAAAGCGAATAGCATCTTCGATTGTGCGCATTTTCTCAATGGTCCAGCTCAAGGGCACGGCAACTTCAATATCAATCAAGTAGTTCTGGCCCGACTTGACGCCACCGACTTCGCGAATCTCCAGGCCATGGCCGGGCTCTAATTCCTGTAGCACGCGCAGTGAGTACTTGCGCACAGAGCTGGCGGTGTCGCTGTCAATGGCACGATCGGCCAGTTCAGAAACGGCGGCAATAGTGTTTTCAGCACCGGCCTTGATCACTAGGATAGAGATTAATAAGCCACCAACAGAGTCCAGCCATTCGGCATTGGTAAACCAGTTTGAGGCTAGAATGACGGCAAGGGTGACGACGCCAGTCAGAGAATCGACGCGGTGGTGAATGGCATTGGAAGCCAGGACAGAGGATTTACGCGCACGCGCAACGGCCATGGCTGTGGAGTGAGGGAATATTAGCAAACAAGTTACCGATATTTTGCGGATCAAAGGGTTCTACCTAGACTTACTCTTGTGGTAAAGCCACTCTTTGATTGCAATGGTTCCGGCAGCGAGCCATGCAGCATGCAGACTAGGTCCTTCACTCCCGTGACTATGACTATGGCTGTGGCCATGATCATGGGCATGGGCCAAAATACCCCCTAACGCAGCTGGGTCTAGGCCTATTTGTTCTAATAGAGCGACAAAACTACTCCAACACATGAGAAGACCCCCGGTCAGCAACATGCCTGAGACTCCCAAGGAGCCTAAGCTCTCGACCTTTCCAAAGCCAGTTGGGTAGTCGTGCGTGGGCTCCTTTAAGCTCCATGAGACGGTAGCAAGTGTGAGGATATCAGAGGCCAGGTCTGTAACGCTATGGTAGGCATCAGCAACCATGGCATGTGAGTTAAAGGCATAGCCACCAATGCCTTTGGCAATTGCCATGCCAAGGTTCGACAACAAGCCAATGCGGGTGATACGCACACCAGCATCGTTTTTGTCCTTGGAGGTAAGATATATGTTATCGTGATGGTGGTGATGATGATGGTGGTGGTGGTGGTGGCCACCGTGTGTGCGTGTCTGGATCGCGGACATAGTGACTATAGCAGCAGCGAGAGGGGACGGACGTCGGTGAGCGGACGATGAAGACAGCAGGGAAGCAAAGCGGATTGGTGGATGCGAAAGGGGCGGACGAGAAAGGTCGAGGATGTGAGCGAAAGAGGGCGACGAGGAAGATGACAACGAAGATAAAGCGGAGCAGAGGGAAACAGAAGAAGGGGGCGAAGAGCGAAGAAGAGGAGAGGAAGAAATAGACGAGTCAAGTATCGCTAGCCGAGATGACGACGCTAATCGCGATGATGGTAATGTTGTGGTAGTGATATTCCTGCCAAATAATGGTGCATCTGGTGGCAGATGTGCTCCCAAGTATGGTGGCAAAGCAGCAAAAGCAACAGTTGATGGCGTTTTTCTTGGTGAGCTTGGTACAGCGGTTGTTGCTAAAGATTCAGTAACTGTCGCAATGGTGGCAGTGGCACTGGTCAAGGATGCTGTCCAGGCTGGTAGCCGTAACAGGGGGGAATTGGAGGTGGTTTTGTTATTATTGACAGCTGGTCCTACTAAAGGAGCTTGAGCCCTTGATTGCGACTGGGATTGAGGCTGAGGCAAGGCCGCTGTAGTAGTGAATGCGACCCCGCTAGTAGAGGACAGACATGGGGCTCGAAGAGGGGAGGACTTTGCTGGCCAATTAGACCTTGAGGATAGGCAATTTGCAGCAATCTTAGTAGCTAATGACGACGGCGATGGTGATATTTCTTCCGTGGTTGTTTCACGGGCTAAACCAGAAGCAATAGCCGAAGCAAAGGACGACGACGACGACGACGATGACGGCTGCTGCTGCTGCTGCTGCAAAACATGCGAGGAGAAAAGCCGCCGCAGATGACGTGGATGGTGGCGCGACCTGTGGAGCCCCCCCTGGATCCAGCAACCATCACCAGTAACTGTGCTAAGCCCCCTACAGGGTAGTGTACCTGGGCAAGCGCTATAGCTCAGAGAGCACTGCAAATACTGGGCTCCCAAGCCCTGTAAGCTTAGCAAGAGGCCCACACAAGTCTTACTGTGTCGATGTCTGGGGTTGGGTTTGGGGTTAGTGCTGCTTTTCAAAGAGCGCGCAGCACAACTGAGGAGTGACATTTTGAGGGAAAAGACAAGAAAAAAGAAAGAAAGGAGGGGGAAAGAGGCAAGGAAGACCAAGGGACGCCCATAAAGAGCCGTCTATAGGAAGACTTGTGAGCTTCTTTTTTGCTTTGCTAGTCTCGATATTTTGAGCTCGCTGTAGTTATGGTGATGTGAGATGCTTTGAGGCAGAGCAACCAGCAATTTTCACTGGGAGAATGGGAAGAGGAAGAGATAGCAGAAAAAAAAGGAATTGAGAGGAAGAAAGAAGTTCTCAAGATTGAGAGAAAAAAAAAGAAAAAGAAATAAAAAAGGAAAAAAAAAAAAAAAAAAAAAGCTTAATTGAGGTTCAAAACGGTCAAGCTTAAGATTCAGGCAACCATAACAGGTATATGCATACTGGCCTTGGTCGATAGACTTCAAGCTTAAACGTTCATTCTTGGGAGATCGGGCCACCAATTAACCACAGCTAAACAACCCAAATCCGCAGTGGGTAGAGACGCGGGAGAATAGCCCTTATTATCAGCATTACGACATTTACAATCCGATCCGGCCATATTAGACAAATCCCGGATGTGCGAGGAAAATAGTGGGACCATTGCTAGCAAGATATATAGCTCACAGCATAAAAGCCACACTGTGTACATGCAGATGGTTAGGTACAAGAGGAACAGCCGTGAATGTCAACATCGAGAATATGCGTAGACATATGCTGTTATCTGCGTGGCCAAGGAAAAGCGCCCTTTTTGATGTTCAGAAACGTGTACAGGATGCAACAAGTTTCATATATCGTAGAATTGTAGCATTGAAGCTATGTTCTCGTCAATCAGGGCTTCATCATCATAGACTAGACATGTCAAGGAAAATCAGCCATTAGCCGAGCTGAGAGGGCATATTAATCTTTGTAGAGACAAGCTACTTTACAGGCGCTGCTTGTGCAGTAGTAACATGTCAGCACTTCTTGAGCCCGAACTTGAACTTCAGCCTATCTGCACAGCATGGAGGGTGCGCATTATACGGCCTTTCGGTCTATAGTTGCCAGTCAATATTCCAGTATCTTGGATTTCGATATTTCCTTGCTCGCGGCGATGCGGGACTACTCGAGTTGTCTGAGAACGCGTAGCCTCCCCCGGGCACGAAAAGCACACGAGCCCCGGCCCGGTTCCGCTCGAAACGGCCGGCAGTCCTACAGTGTTATTTGATTTGATTTGATTTGAATATATTTAACGTCTACTGGAATCACGGAGATCAAACGACGCCGGATTGGCTACCGGACAGAATTAACCCTCTGCAAGGCTGACTACAGATCTCAGACGAGAGAAGCTCGTATGCTCCCAAGCAAGCTTGTTACTCGCCCTCCTCCTGAAGCCGTCGCAGCAAAAAAAAAAAAAAAAAAAAAAAAAAAGGAAATCCCCAGATATACCCTAAGCCCAGAAGTGGGGCTAACCCCAACTTCCCACAAACATTCGTTCCTCCGAAAAATCTGCCACGTTCCTGGAATCGTGAGAATCACGAGAGCAGGACGGCAGCTTCCAGTGCAGCCTGGGAAAAACCCCTCCAAAGACGAGAAAAAAACCAGACTGTGTGAGCATCCGAGGGCTCACGATATATCCTTCCACTTTTCTGGTGGCCGCTGCCTTGGGTTGTGGATGAGGCGCAAGGCAGCCCCCTTTCTGGTGACCTGCCACAGTCACCAGTCTGTCCGAGGACAGAGGAACGCGAGGAAAAAACAAAAACAAAAGAAAAAAAGGGGCGGACTGTGTGAACTCTCAAAATTCAGCCCTGAACGTGAAGGTGAGCTCCTTGAGTTGGAGTGGTGTTGTGGCGATGAGGAGTTGGCGATCGCGAAAGTTGTCGTGAAAAGGGGGGCGAGTCGACGACGAGGTTATCCTCAAAGTTGGGTAAGCGCGGCCTCAAGGCTTCACAGCTCATTGTCCAGATCCATGACAGAGTCAGAGAAAAAGAAAAGAATGAAAGACGCCCATCAGTGTCATAGGCGTCGTCCTCCGGCAGCCCGGGAGAGGGGGAGGCACCAGACCTCAAAGGTACCCCCCCGAGGGTTGTAAGAGGGAGAGTTGTCCTACAGTGTTATATTTTTGATCCGCAGTACGGCGCACTTTTACCGCGAAAGTAAGCTAATCCGATATGGTCTAGGGGCTAGGATATCTCGCTCTCACCGAGAAGGCCGGGGTTCGATTCCCCGTATCGGAGACAAATGTGTACAACTATTTTTTTTTCCTACCATCTCTGTAGATAGAGTGGTGATATTACAAATACATCCGGGTTTTTTTTTTTACTTTGCACATCACAGGACAAATTAATCTAAATAGTAACCATAAATGAAAAGTAAAATAAAGGTAAAATAAAAATTCTCGTGATGAAAAAAAATACTAAACAAAGAATCGAAAAGGGTCATAAAAGAATGTGGCGAGTCCTGCTGCCGCGTCCACCAGCCAAAAGAAAAGAGCGAAAACGAAACGAAAGACAATAGAACCAGAAAAGAAGAATAAAAACATTGCAAAGTCAAATCTTCACCACGTTCACTAAGCAGTAGCAGCAGCCTTCTCGGTGACAACCTTCTCCGTAGCATCACGGATTTGCTGTCCCAGGCTTTCGTTGACTCTGCCAAACATCTCGTATGTACGGTTACGGATGTCAACCTGTGCTGCAGACAGGTGGGCGGCCACGTTGTTCACCAGGTTCTGCTGCTGTCCTTCTGTTCTTCCAATGACCTCCCAAAGCTTAGCAGGCTGCTCAAAGTCGGCATCTGAAACCTCCTGGAAAAGCTCGTTGGTGACAGCACCAGTCCAAACTTCATGTTGGTTGGTGACATTGACATTGGTGTTGAACTGCAGCTTGCGGTATGAGCTGGGGTAGTTGGGGTTGCGACCATAGCCACCGTCGACGACCATGGAACCATCACGCTGCCACGGGTTGAAGGCATTGAGAGGGCGGTTGACAGGAATCTGCTGGTAGTTAACGCCCAGGCGGTAACGCTGGGTGTCAGGGTACGAAAACAGACGGGCCTGTAGCACGGGGTCGGCCGAGGGCTCAATGCCGGGAACCATGTGCGAGGGCGAGAAGGCTATCTGCTCAATCTCGGCATGGTAGTTCTCATGGTTGCGGTTTAGAGTCACCTTGCCGAATTTGCGCAGAGGGAACTCTGCCTGCGGCCACACTTTGGTAAGGTCAAATACGCTGTACTTGAACTTCTCTGCCTGTTCAGGAGACATGGTCTGCACAAAGACATCCCAGCTGGGGTAATCACCCTTCTCGATGGACTCGAACAGGTCCTGCGCGTGTCTGTCGGGGTTTTCACCAGACAGCTTTCCAGCCTCCTCGTTGGTCAGGGTCTTGATACCCTGGTTGGTTCTCACATGAACCTGAACGTAGTTGAAGGTGCCGTCAGCCTTCTGCCACTTGTAGGTATGGCCCGAGTAGCCGTGCATGTGGCGGTAAGAGTAAGGAGTGCCTCTGTCAGAGAAGAGGATCATGACCTGGTGGATGGACTCCTGGTGGGTGGAAAGGTAGTCCCAGAACATGTTGGCATCCTTCAGATGCGTCTGCGGGTTGCGCTTCTGCGTGTGGATGAAGGTAGGGAACTTGGCCGGGTCTCTGAGGAAGAAGACGGGAGTGTTGTTGTACACCCAGTCCCAGTTACCCTCACTGGTGTAAAACTTGAGGGAGAAACCTAGAGAAGAGAAGTGATATGTTAGCAATGGAAAGGATAGAGGAGAAATGGCAGCGTTATCTTACCTCTGGGATCACGGGCTGTATCAGCAGAGCCCTTCTCACCACCAACCGTCGAGAAACGGGCAGCGACGGGAGTCTTCTTGCCCACGGTTTTCAGGGCATCGATAATGGTAATGTCACTAATATCGTCGGTAACCTCGAACTGTTGTTTCAGTCGCGTTAGCAGCCAGAACCCGTGAAATAACCTCTACCAACAAAACAAACAAACAAAAAACAAAAACAAAAAAAAAAAGATTGTGCGACTTACTTCACCAAAGGCACCGGATCCCTTGGCGTGAACGACACGCTCGGGAATTCGTTCACGGTCAAAGTGAGCCAGCAGATCAATCAAGTTGAAGTCTTGTACCAGGAGAGGACCTTTGGCACCGACTCTTTGGTAGGCTTCGGGGTTGGCTACAGGACAGCCATTGGAAGTGGTGTAGAAAGGTTCTTTGTCATACTGATAAGTATGCGGATCAGCAGCGGGTTCAGCCATTGTTAATAGCGGAAGAAATATGAGAAGTGCAAGAGATAGACGAGAAGATGTAGGGCCTGCCATTGTGAAAGTAGTGTGGGTGTGAGTGTGAAGAAGTGAGATGTTGATAACTTATACCTCCTGCTTACTTTTTTGGAGGTGGCGCTAGTCGCTTCTTATAGACGTTCACGGACAAGTGCGATGCTGTCTTACAGTCATCATTCTCCCTCCTTACGCAAGTGGAACTACAGAGTCAACAGAGATGGCGAGACGGGGGAGGGGAGGGGGGGAGGGGAGGGGAGGGGAGTGAAGGGAGAAGGAATGGACAGG
Organism: Ceratocystis albifundus; assembly: GCA_002742255.2. Lineage (NCBI taxonomy): Eukaryota > Fungi > Ascomycota > Sordariomycetes > Microascales > Ceratocystidaceae > Ceratocystis > Ceratocystis albifundus. Next base: position 733,249 of record MAOA02000038.1, read on the forward strand.
GCAAGGTACCGTGCAGGACAGAGCAAAGCAAAGCAGAGAGAAGTGTTAGATGAGTTGGGCGTGTGGATATGTGCCAAGAGTTTGTGCACATGGGTGTGAGGCGTGTGTGAAATAGGCGTGTGTGTTACGAGTATAAGGACAACAGAGATACGAAGGTACAGACACAGGTGCAGAGGTGCAGAGGTACAAAGGTACAAAGATACAAAGGTACAAAGGTACTAGAGTACATAGGTACAAATCCGGAAGGAAGCCGAGAGTCGCCCCCGCAATATACCTTCCAGACGATTCCCAAACAAGTTTCCATAACGCATGAGGCCTAGAGGCAGTGGTGCAGTGCACATGGACATGGCGCACATCATAGACTAGGCCGACGAAATTGGCCTCGTTCTTCTTCCATCTCCCAAAGCGGCCAATGGAACTGCTTGGAAATCTAAGCGTGAAATCGGCTGCTACTTCTGCTGCTGCTGCTGCTGCTGCTGCTCGGTCGTGTTGTGTGTTGCTACAGCAAAACAGGACCTTCCTTCTCCAAATCTTATCAAATCAAATATGCAGCATGTGAGTGGCCGACGCGGCCTGTTCCTCTTGAATTTTGGCTTTTAGGCTCTTTTCCTTTCCAGGTGGGTCTCTCCCTGCCTTCTCGATGCTACTGTTACCTTTCAAATAAGTGAAATATAGAAAGAAAAATAAACAAGCCCAACAGGGCAAGAAGGTAACCGGCAACCGGCAACTACGTTTTTTTTTTTTTTTTTTTCTCCTTTCGATGTTCTGCTCAGTGTTGGGTAGATCCCTGCCATCTCTTTTTTTTTTCTAGCTATTCACATTTCCTTCTTCTTCTTCTTCTTCTTCTTCTTCCTTCCTCTAATACAAAGCTCACGAAATCTCCCGCCTCCGACTACCTGCCGTCATCCTCATTTCTCTCCGTTCTCACACCTAGACTTTTGCGCTCTTGCCCCAGCCCATAGCTCATAAGCTAGTCCAAGCTCCACTTTGTCTCACTTCTTGCCTCTGCAGCAGCACAACGACGGCAAATGTGGGGGGGAGGGAAGAATCTATAATTATCACTTTCCAATCCCCCCCTTCCCTTTTTGTCGTATTAGTGCTTTAACTGCCATAAGTTCCCCCTAGTCCAGTAGCAGTATTGCTACTCAAATCTGTATCCCAGCCTCGGAGTTGAACGAGATTCATTATTCCGTCGAATCAAAACACGGCAAATGCATCCCTGCTCGTCATTCTTTCTATCTATTGCCACGAAGGTAGTTGGTCCGTCGGCTGGACGGCTGTTTCTGCTAGTCGAAAGATAACAACGTCGTGGATTCATGGGTCCGTGGGGCTCCTGTGAACTGGGGGCTCGTTGTCTACCCTGCCCTGTTGTTCATCCTCAGTCCCACAAGCCCTGGCTCGATAATCACAGTCCCTAGTCCAAGTCAGAACTCCCAGCGCATAAAAGTCTTGGGTTTTGGTCAGCCAAAGTCTTGGCGTTGGCGCTGTTGACCTTCGTTGCTTGGTTGCTCTCGCTGCTTCGGTCTTATTTCACGAAAGACGGAGAGAGGGGCGGAGAGGATCGAAGAATGAAGAAGCCAAGAGTCTCAAGCACATGCCCCAACTTCCAGCAGCGTCATGAGGCACGCCCAAAACAGCAGAATATATGTGTGTATATGTGTGTATGTGTGTGTGTGCCTGTCTTGTGTTTCTGTTGCACTTGCCTTTTTCTTTACTTTTCTTTCCGTCCTTGTCGGAGGAAAGTTAAGGGATTGCTCTCTTGCCCCTCTTCCCTCTCTTTAGACCGTTAATTACGGGTTATCTCCATTCCATTCTCTTTAATCTTTTTATCCCTCAACAAACAAGGAATGTTGGATGAGAGAGCGTAGCATCAAGGCCTCCTCCAGCTAAGCACAGCATCAAGTGACCATTCCTAGAATCTTTAGCGCTTGTGCAAAGTGTAATTGCTGAGCCATCACAATAGAGGATAGGATGAGCGCAAAGGATGGTTGTGATTGGTGGAGAGGAAGAAGATGTTCTTTCGCTACAAGTGGACAAGTGGAGTTCTTCTCCTCGTTAAAATGGGCCAAGCACACCCAGATCCCAACAAGGAGAGCCGATCGACTCCCACCCCTCCCTCCTCCCCCTCCCCCCCAAGAAGGAGGCGCTATTTCGGTTGCTTGTTCCGAAAAGGGTGGCACAACTTGTCACATCAGTCAACATCAAAACTGCAGACATCTGTCCAGAGAACCCAAAACCAAAAAAAGAGAGCTATCTATTACTTTGTGGCTTGTGTTGTCGTGCATATACAGGGGCTGCCAGCCCAGCCCTTTATTTTTAATTGTAGCTTTTCACGTTTGTATGGACGCAAGCGAGCTTATGTTGTCACAATCACCCATCCTCCCCCCCCCCCCCTCAACACAACTCCTCTCCTCCATGTTTCTCACTAGTGTCTCTTTGGTCTCCATCCACCGCAATCTTTTCCCAGACTCTTTCTTTCCCTCCTAGCTCTTCCCCCTCTCCTCTCTTCCCTCATAGCCTGATACCTTTCCCATACCGCCCTGGCTCGACATCTATCTAATGTAGCAATATGCATCGTTATTTCGCTACCATCTGGCCAAAGTCTTATATTGCTACCAACTAGAAGAATGGTATGGTAGGTAGGTGGCTGGCTGTTCTTCATTACGTACCTCTGCGCTGTTATGTTGCTTCTTCTAATTATATTCCATTTTATGCAAGGTACTTTCTAGCCAGGCCTATGTTAGGGTCATAAGGGTTACAGAAAAGGCGGCCCTTGTTTTTTTTTTTTTTTTTTCCTTTCCTTATATTTCTTTCTCCTTTGCATTGTGGTGAGAATCTTCAATTTAATCTATCTGCAGAGTACAAATATGTGATGACGGCCAGTCACATGGCAGTGCCACAGTGTGGCTGAGACTACGCTTCACTATACCCTATCGCTTTGTCAGCCCCCAAATAACTACACTTGGCCGCTATCACGAGGTAAAGCAAAACAAAACAAGGCCAAGTCAAACCAAGTCAAACCAAGTCAAGATACTACTGTTCTCATACCGGGATATTAATAACACATGGAGGGGCCTCAATCAAGACTTGAAGAATTCCATGTTAATGGGCATCGGAAGTTAGCCTGACCTCATGTTTCTCGGTCTTCCATTGCTTTGCGTAAGATTTTCCTTCATTTCTATTTATTGTCTGATTTCTAAATACTGGACTAATACGAGACGTTTGCTGTCGAGAAGCGTGGATCTTTGAATCTCTTACCATGTCTCTATCCAGCTTTGTATCCTCTTTGGGACATTTCATACAGGAACGGCAAATCTTAGATAGAGCCAAGTATACTAGCCTATGGGGAAGAGGCGGAAATCTGTTACGAAGCTCGCCCATATTATTGCTTGGCTGATACAGGCTTCTGGCACTTGAAGGGGCTGACCTTGAAGCCTAGGGGAATTACAATCCAACAAGCACAGCGCAAAGCCTTGCCCTAAGACCTCCAAACATCTAAAGAACCCAACCCATACATCACCCCTTTCCCTTGTATTTCCTAATGTTTAGAGTTAACATCGCTCTTGCCGGGATCCGAGAACTGCCCTGTCTCGTTTCAACTCCCTTCTTATTCCCTGCTATGATTCATAAGGGCACTCCTCTCGCTGTCCTAACGAGTTTTTCTTCCATTTCTTCTCTACTTTAACTTCTTGTTAGAATAGAGTTGACATCGCCCCAATCCCCCGTCTGGTCCAGCGGTGTCGGAGATTCGTCTAGAAGACAAGAAGGAATAGAGATCATTCATGTCCCCTATTTGTAAGCCTAAACAGGCTGCCAGCCCATCGTCTCAAGATTTGATCGCCGTCAATGCTTTGGTAGTAAATTTCTAAATAGCTAGTTCAGTTCACTCGTTACTGTACCTGTATCAATCAACCTAATATGCACGCACGCACGCACGTACGTACGAACACATGCACATCCACATATAAGATTGTAGACATATTTGTTTGTCTTCTTGAACATAGACGCGCGGGATGCGAAAGTTGTGCCCCCTGATTTTCATGCTAAATTTTCCCTTGTCTCTAATCAAAGCAGGAAAACGCCAATATTAAAGGTTTATAAAAGGATGACAATACCCTCCGACTCCCAGGTGTAGGAAGAAACAGAATCAATAAAAGCAGATGTAGAGAATAGGAGACAGAAAAAAAAAAAGGGCCAAAATCAAGGGATGGTATGGTTGGCAAACGAATGCCTGAACGTCAAATTATGAAAAAAAAAAAAAAACAAATGAAGCGAAAAAAAAAAGGGTTAATGCGGGTGGGAATAGCGAAATGGAACAGCGTGGCAGATAATATATGCAAGAGTCATACGGTGCATGAGGTCATAGATATAAGACACCGTCGGCGAAATCTTGTCGTTTACACCCGGTACTAGTGGTGGATAGATACTGTGTGTACATCATACAATCCATGAGCTGGGTCTACACCATGAGCCATGTCTTAGATGTATTGTGGCCGGCCGGTAAGCCGCAGGGCAACCCTATAATTCTTTCCAAATAAACTGTCGAAAAGAGCGGGACTGCATGTTTGCTGTATCAACACCCGAGACTGATGCTAGATATTGAGCGACGACCTGCGCCTTATTCCTGAGCGATAGTTGACTGTACACATAACATGTTAGAAAAAAAAAGAAAACAAGACATACCAATGACAGCATAGCATCCCTGGTTTGACTTACCACTAGCCAGTCCATGCCCTCATTCACACCGCTTCCATCGATAGCTGAACATCCTACAATGGTCCAGTTGCGATCGCGCAGTTCACTGAGCCGTAGGGCTTCGGATATATCGGCCGCACCCTTTGCGCCTGGCTGATCTTGCTTGTTGGCAAAGACTAGCAGCGACGCCTCTTTGAGTTCATCCTCTTGCAGCATGGCGCGCAACTCATCTGATGCAGTTTGCAAGCGCTCAATATCCGTCGAATCAATCACAAATATGACAGCTGCTGTATTGGCATAGTAACATCTCCAATACGGTCTTATACTTGTTTGGCCTCCTAGATCCTGTCACGTGCCAAAATTGAGTAAGGTGTTAGCAGATATTGTTCAATAAGGAAGGGTAGGGGGTTTAGGCCTGGTCTTGGCCTTTTGCGACAAGGCGCCATGCGGGTATCGTAGCCTCGACCAAAAGGCTGGGTCTGTGATGCGCCAAGCAAAGCAGAAGAACAATGAGATGGAGCAAGGAAATACGGGTTATTATCGGCAACGTACCCAGACATTAAGATGTAAATTCTTGTAGGTGACGGATTCAACGTTGAAGCCAATCGTGGGTATCGTGGTGACGACCTCGCCAATCTACAAAGAATAAAGTTAGCTTAGTTAAGATATCCCCCTATGTGAAGAATGCGATAAGGTAATGTATGCGCTTCGCCGCGTCAGGCGCAAGGTGAGGCTTACTTTGAGTCTGTAAAGAAGTGTAGTTTTGCCAGCGTTATCCTGAGATGTTATTGGCACATGTTAGTGGACCTGACGAAAACAAGCCTTTTCTCAGAGCGTCGTGATGCTCAACGTACGAGACCCAAGATCAAGATTCGCGTTTCCTTCTTGGTCCATGTTAATAGACCAGACAGCCATGACATAGATTGGCCCATAGTATTAAGTTATAGTGGGAGGGATTGGTTGGTTTGGCTTGGGTGGCGGTTTGTTGTTCGTTTTCGTCTTCGGCGGAACAGCAATATAATGAGGAGACGTTGCTGAGCGAAAGTTCAGAGCAAAATATATAGATAGTGATGGTACAAGAACGTTTCCGAAATCAAGCTTTGAGATCGTATTCTATTGCAGTATAGTCACAGATGATGCGAGCCAGGTGGAAGAGGCCAGAACTACAGCTCACGGCCTTTGGATTCAACGAGATTAGCCTCCTCATCTCAAAGTCCTCCCGCGGCCCCCCCTTTCAGCTTGGGCCAAGCCAGAAATGGCAAAGTCTCTATAGCTATCGACATCGTTATATTAGTCATCATTTGCCACACATATGTGGCGCACAAAACGCCACTTTTCTTATTTTGGCACGACTACCCAAGGTCACATGATCATAGTGCACCCACCAATCAGTGGATTTTGCACATTTATTTTTTGCATTTTGAGGGCTGGCGAACCCTCTGTGTGCGGGATTGGAGACGATGGAGTGTGCATGCCACTTTATCCACCCATACCATCACGGTCCTCACGAACATCTCTCAAGTCAGCTATTCTAGTCATTTGAGCAACGAGAATATCGCCAAAATGCCTGTACGTTTGAGCCTCATTATTATAAACCAACCTGCGATGCCGTCGTCGTCATTTTGATTTGAAAAATTTGCCATGGTTGCTGCCGCCGCCTTGATGTCGTTCCCTTGAAAGATTTCACAGTTATCCACTGCCAATAAGACGACTACATGAAAAAGCCAGAAGCGAAATTCAACATCTACCCGAGAATTGAAACCCACACGCGACTCGACAATATCATACGTCGGAAAGGGCGGCATACCAAGGCAGCACTGTTCGATTCGAGATGACGACGACCACCCAGGCCTGATTGCATATGATGCACCAATTCATTTATTCCTTTGATATAACGAAATGTAGCAAGTCGCTGACTAGTTACTCCTTGCCCTACTACAGAGCCAGAAGTCTTTCCGTACGAAGCAGAAGCTTGCGAAGGCGCAGAAGCAGAACCGCCCCATCCCTCAGTGGATCCGCCTCCGCACCGGCAACACCATCAGGTATGGCTTATTTTTCTATGCAAATACCCACTCCTTATTCATATGAATCACTCGTTCATGAGTGCGGTTTTCAGATATATCTGCGGCTTCCGCATGTCGAGGACAGGAGTTACTTTCAGTTCGAGTTATTTTTTGCATTATACTAACATAACATCATAGATACAACGCCAAGCGGAGAAACTGGAGAAAGACTCGCCTGGGTATCTAAATACGATACCATTTTCAGCTATGTCCCTTCTGTGAGCGAGGAGAGGTGCAACGGACCCTACCGACTGTCCTTCGAGCTTATACACAACCCATACGTCATGGGTTATTGAGGATATACCCCGAGAAAGGAGGGCCCAGAGCAGAAAAACAAAAAGAAAAGTCTAAACACATACAATTCCCAATTTCTACGTTATTTTGTCCCCAAATGATAAAGTCAGTAGAGAACGATGGAAAGGGCAAAATCCCTGCTTCATACAACATAATGTATTGACTTTGTTCTTTCTGTCAAGTATTGTTTGTGCGAGATGCGAAAAGTTGAATCTCGCTCCTCAATTGATCTGATCACTCATTCTTTTTTGCATACCCATGTAGCAGCTTTAGTCTAGCATTTCTCATCCTGGTTTCCGTGCATGTACGTACACGCCTTTCTGCACCCCGTTGAGCGTTACTCGTGATAGATAGTGTCCCATACTTGGTTATCAGGAGGGGATTTCTTCCTATTTCTCTCTAATATTCTGCCATTCGATTTCGATTTCAATATAGTGTAATATGGAATGGATCTGGATTGGGAATACATTCTTGTTGTCGTCATGTTTACTTTTATATCCGCATTCTACTATGTGAGCATCCCGAAGGCCCAAATACATTAAATGAACGACATCGCGCATTATTGTGGTGTGAAATAGATGCTCCTTCAGTCTACGTGTACGCCTATGATTTTGTGTTGCAAGCCTACCATTTGCTTTCCACCTTCAGCATGACGCTTGGAAGTACATCTCGGAAATTGGCCCGTTCTACCATGTCTTTACTTCGTTCACCCATCATGGCTCAACTAGACCACGGCATGAGAATATTCCGTGCGTCTTTCCATGTGTTATCATGGTGGGGTGGGTTATAGAGTTCTGGCGGGGAGTGGTCGAGCCGCTTCGCCCCCCCTAGTTATGACGTGATTACTCTAGGCTATCGACAATATATACACCGTATGTACTGAGCTTGGTCTTATTTTTCTCTTCTTCACAGAATGGAATACTGTGTAAATCGATGGCAAGTATGGGTAAGAAATACTGTCCTGCACATTTGTGATGTGGACGAGGGAGTGGGTAACAACACGTATACAGATGAAACCGCATAGATTTGTCCCTGCCAACTACAAGTTGCGTCTCGCATTTACAAGAAAAGTCCATTTATTAAGTAGCCTCAAGCGAGAAAAAAAAAAAAAAAAAGAAATAAAAACAAGATACAACGAACGACAAAGCCTACCGGAACGCCGAAAAACAAGCCTGGGGGAAGGGGGGTCAGACAAACAAGGGGGAGATGAAAAAGAGAGTGTGTAAAGAGCTACAAAAGAGGAAAGGACAAGGAACGGGAACGGGTTAAATGTCCTGGAAACCCCTTCGAACTGGCAAACAGCTGATGAGTGATAAATATGTGCTTTCGGTTGTTCTGCAGTGTTCGGAATATTCGTAGATTATATATCATCGAGGGCGTTCGGAGCGAATGTAGCGTGACTTGTCTTTCCATGTAGCAGGCTGTGTACTTCTTCGGGGCAAGAGAAGTATTTTAGCGGTCCTCGGCCCATTCATTCTCGCGGCGGATTTGCTCTTCCTCCTCGGGCGAGAAATCGTTAACAATATTGAAGGTCTTGCGGATTTCTTCGGGAGACTTGCCCTTGATCATGTTGGCGACGGTCTTGCAGCCAACGTCGAGCAAGGGCTTGATATCAAGATAGTTGGAGGCCTATTTGATCGCCCAAAAAAACCCTATCATTAGTATGTGTGTAATCAAAATCGCCAAACAGTATAGTTTGAGTGATATAAAATGTAAAAAAAGGCGCCCCTGATCGTTTGAAGATGGGAGGTGAGGGGCAAGGCTGAAATTGGGGATGGGTGACACAAGGATAGTTGGGCTAGCAGCCAAAGCGATGGGTTGTATAGTGTAGCGTAATCGGATCTTTGACAGCGAAAGAGAAAACAGATGACTTACGAGGATGATCTCAAAGAGCATTTCCTGGTCGACCTGCATAAATTTCTGATCCCATTCCTCGATATCGGTTGTCTTTTTGCGGGAAAGGTCGTCTTCATCAGGGCTGGTAGGAGGGTCGTTGCGATGGTGCTCACACCACTCAACAACTTTCTTTAGAACAGCATCGTTGACGTTAGGAATGGGAATAGGGTTATCTTTTGACAGAACCAAGTCGCCAATATCTTCTAACATGTTCTTGATGAGAACGGAGCGGTTGATAACGTCGCGATCTACAGATGCTGTTAGTCAAGGGATAGATCAAGCTTTGGGTTTTTGGAGCAAGCATGATTGTTTGTGTACGTACCGACCTCCTGGAGGAAGTTGTCGTTTGACATCAGCCAGACTTTAGAGTCGTTCATATTACTAGATTTTGGGTGGAAATTGAAATAGTTAACAAATGAAAAATTCAAGCTGCGAGAGTGAGGATGTGGCAGCAATGTCGAAGGCAAGTGATGAATAAGACTGGGTCTTGCTTTTAATAAAGAAGAAGGCAGAAGGGAGACGAAGGGGAGAAAGAAAAAGAAACACTTTAGGCGGCAAAACGGCTAAAGTGGGTCCCATCCGCCTGTAGCCTGATTTGATAGGGCTACCTACGAACAAATAAGGTCACGAAATAGTAAGACAATAATAGATAAGAGAACAAAGAGGCTAGTCAAAGAGAAAGAGGTATAGTTTCCGAAATAGCCCGTCCTTTTCAAAGAAGTTATTGGTTTTCAAAGACAACAGTAGTGTCATTCAAACGTTCTTTTCTTTGATTATAAACCACACAGTGTGTCATTATCCGCCATCAACTTGACACACTGTAGCAACCCTATTAGCAGCATAGCCCGTAATAGGGTCTAGGACAAGCGTTTGGGTTAGGCTCACTACTGTAGTAATATGAAGGCAAGGTGATGTCTGTAAAAATAGAAAGGGGATTTATGTGGAGCCCTATTCAAAATTGGGGTTTGGGGGTATTTGACAGAGCAGCACAGACGAAGCTTGGTGAGTTGCTTGAGTAGATATCTGGCATTTGCAGATATTGCGTGGCATAGTATATGGGTGCGGCACAAAAGTTTGTAGTGCAACGTATTGATTTAGCAGTGCTTCTAACAAGAGCTGTCTAGGGCTGCTTCTGTTGGTAGCCTCTTATGTATTCTTGGAATCAGGAGCACATCACACACATTATGCTGCCTTGTAAAGTGGACAAAAGTCATGGACAAATTAGAATGAGGAATAAGAATCAAGCAGGGGCCATTCATTGTACAAGGGGACAGGGTAGTAAGGGGTGGGTAAGTAGAATGAGATACTAAACGAAGACATCAAAGGGGGTAGGGGATAAAGTAGGGGATATGATATTAGACTACTTGTGATGAGCGGGTTGACGAATTGCCAACTGTCCTATTAGTGTCTCTTTTTCATCTGGAGCTGGAATTGAATGCATGTAAACATAAACATAGGGTGATGTCGTACACGTACGCACATAAACACACAAGTATAGTTGCATGGATTTTTGGCCTGCAGTTACCCAGTATTTACATGGAGGTAAATACATACATACATACATAGGACATGAGTAGATCTAAGGATGATCTAGTTGCCGTTTGTGAAGTATAGCAGATGGCGTGATTAAGGACAGACAAAACACCGGCCTGGGCAGTTATCGGCAGGGAGCAGTAGAAGCCCATTTTCTCTTGTGGCTAGAAGATACCAAGAAATATAGAGGCAGCCTACTGAAGTGCATTTCACCGCAAGACTTTTCCCCACATTTCACGACGCTCTAGAGAGAGGGATAACGCAAAGCAAGAAAATGTCAGGAGGAATCAAGAGGATGGAGAAATGGGAGAGATGCATTGGCTGAGAGAGGAAGAAGGGAGGCGTGGAGGCGGAGGATTCCAGATTTGGGTCGCGACACATGCTTTGCTTCTGGGTCGCTGGCTCATTTCTGACCTCGTGATAACATAGTACAATACTAGACAATACAAAGAGACTTTGGTATCCCGGCTAAATTCTGCTATCTTGGTGGGAACTTACTACTATGCCATATGAAGAAATATAGGATGCGAGCCCCTGTCTCTAGGAGATACTAGGGGAGGGGGGAAATCAGACCAAGTCACCTAGATCAACCAAAAAAGAACACCAAAAGCCAGGCTGCCAAATTGAAGCGATACATGGTTTTCTTGCATGGCCTGCTGGCTGGCCTTGTCGATCGATCTATAACGAATAAATTGAGCTGGACTCTCTCTGCCTTGGTAGTGAAGGCTATATTTCCGGGGGTTATTTCGTCAGCTCTGATACAAGCCAAGAGGGTTAGAAAAGTTACAGTTGTCAGCATTGAAGCAATTAGACAGTCCGTTGGGCGGGATATTTCCCTTTTCTTGCCGTCTTCTTTCTTGGTTCTCTTTACCAAGTAGTTACGAGTTGTTCAATTGCAATTGTCCTAGTGCTCTCAATATTTCATCTGAGTTGAAGCAAGCAACCCACGGAATCTGCAGCTGAGAACGGCCAACTTTTTATTTTATTTTATTTTCTTCTGGGCTTTATTTTATATTGTTTCTTAGTCTTGGGCTGCTCTGGCATTCTCCCCGCCCCCCCCCTCCTCCTTCTTGAGCTCGTTCTAACTGGCACCGAGCCATAAAATCGAGGTCTGGCCATTTCTCCTATCACCTTCAAAGTCTGATACCAATTATCGCACCGCACAATTAAACTCTCAACACAGTCAGGAAATTCTGCCGGTGAAGGGATCTTTTTTTTTTTTTTTAAGCCAAAAAGAGCTACTACCATTAATTTCCACTTTCTGTTATTTGACTCTGTTAAGATAACGGTGGGTGGGAACAAAACGAAGGGTGGTGTTATTTTGGGGTTGTTTTCTTGCAACAGAAGACGCCAGTTCACAGTTGCCTTTTGAGACATCTCAACACTTTCTCTCTCTCTCTTTTTTTTTTTCTTTCTATTATACCTCCTTCCCTCTTTTCCAGTCGCTCCTACTCTTTCTTGTGTTGCCGTGTGTGCACCTTCTCTCAGTCTTCCTCAATCTGATCTCGCACCTTCCCGCCAACCTTGTGACGAATTGTTGGGGGGGCTTTTCTCTCCTTATATTGTCTTCAGTCTCCGCACTCTGTCCCGCTTGACATTTCTCGCCCTTCACCTTTTGCGCTTCGACTTGCGCCTTCACAACAACTTTTGCCCTCCATTGTATTTTTTTTTCTTTTTTTTTTTTCTTTTTTTTTTTGCCACGACACATGCTCTTTGTGGATTTACACAATACACACTAAGCCGCAATCGCGGACAAAAGACTGGAAAATTCAACATTTGATAACGGACTTCGCAAATCTCCTCCCTCTCTTCACGACCTCCCAACATCTTGACGCGACAACGAACCTGCCACGAATCACCGATACTTCGAGCACCGCTACTCCCACTACAGTCAGCCTCTCATTTGCCTAGGAAACACGAAATTGACTGTTTCGCGCGACATCAATCCGAGATACCTACCTATTAGCCAAGTACAAACCTGAGATTGTACTTCCCCTGTCGCTAACGCCCTTTCTCCCCTCGATACCCTCCTCACACTTGTATGCATCAAGATGGCAAGGCGCATACCAGTTCTACTCCGAGTTTTGCTCCTACTTGTGCGCCTGTGGTTTGCGCTTTCGCCCAGTTACTTACATCCAGATGAAAACTTTCAGGGTCCTGAAGTGATAGCAGGTTGGTGGCCCTCCCTCATTCCATTTATTACTTGCATGATTGCTTGTTTCTCCCAATCTGCCGCCGGTAGAAAAGAACGGATATCTAGCACATGCAGTCCTTGATGCGTCGGCTGCATTATCTCCTGCGCCACTATTCGCTTACATTATGATGCGTCAATGTCTGGCCTTACCAACAACTAGGACACCTAGCTAACACAGTCTAATTGTATTTTGGTAGGAGAAATCTTCCATTACCCTGTGCGAAAAACATGGGAATTTGTTGGCGATCACCCCATACGAAGCGTTTTCCCGTTATGGCCCGTCTATGGTCTTCCTATGCAACTGCTCCAATGGCTCTGGGTTGGCAATGGTCATGATGGTGAAATCACACCTATTGCTGTATTTTGGACTCTCAGGGTGCTTATGTTTGTAACCAGTCTAGTTTTGGAAGACTTTGCCATCTACGAGCTGATGAAGCAAGACTCTACACAGCACCAAAATCGCGCTTGGCTGCTTGTTGCGTCATCCTACGTCACCTGGACGTATCAAACGCACACTTTTTCCAACTCTATCGAGACCTTGGTTGTGTGTTGGTGCATGGTGCTGATAAGCCGTATTAAAAGAGAACCGGTATGTTATATCTTTGATCTTCGCCCGTGTTTACGTTGTCTTGATTGGTTCTTGTCACCATTACCTGTTTGCAGACAGGACATTTACCGTCCTCGGCTTGAATCGTGCTCCTTTTAAAGGTGTATTTTGTTGCTTTTAAGTCATGAGGTCGATACTTTTTTTGTGCCCCCATCTCCTGCTAGCATTCGTGATGCGCAAAAAGAAAAAGGGTTATCGTTGCTAATTCTTTTGCCACGACAGCACATTTCGTCCTCTTGTGTCCAACTAGGGATTGTAGCTGTATTCGGGGTATTTAACCGTATTACAGTCCCTGCTTTCCTTCTCGTCCCTGGCTTGTATATTTTGCCAAAGCTTTTCAAGAAGCCTGGCTCACTTGCTGCTTTGGTTTTTTCTGGTCTTGCCACTGCTTTTCTTGCTATTGCACTAGACACCGCGTTCTACACGCCGCATGCCATCACATGGTTGGATCTCTTCAGGCACCCGATAATTACTCCCCTCAACAACCTTCGCTATAACATCAATCCTGATAACTTGGCTAACCATGGACTGCACCCTTGGTATCAACATCTTTTCGGAAACCTTCCTATATTGATTGGCCCAGCTGTTCTTCTCATATTTACTCGCGCTCGCATGTCTCTACGTCACTCATTCCGCCTGTACTCGGCGATATCTGGGATAATGATGCTTTCCTTTTTCAAACACCAAGAAGCCCGTTTTCTGCTTCCCGTTGTGCCATTGATATTATCGTCGATCCAGCTTCCCGAAAATAAAAAGATTTGGCGCTATTGGGTTGCTTCATGGGTCATTTTCAATTCGGTTTTTGGCATCTTGATGGGCACCTATCACCAGGGAGGCATTGTTCCGGCTCAAGTTTTTATGAGCCAGCAGCCCGATGCCACACATGCAGTTTGGTGGAAGACTTACACGCCGCCCATCTGGCTTCTAAATGGCAAAAACGAGGTTCTTACAACGGAAGATGTCATGAGCCTTCCTGGAACCGAGTTGCTTTCTCGGTTAACGGAGATAGCTACGTGCGACACACCTGCCGACCGCCGTAGCAATGAGTATCGAAAAGAGAAGACAGGCTCATATCTTGTTGCGCCGGCATCAGCCACATGGATCGACCCGTATTTGCCTAACAAAGGCCTAGACGGCTTGCGTTTCCGTGAAGTCTGGAGATATTCCAAACATTTAAACTTGGATGATCTAGACTTTGCGGAGGATGGTGTCTGGAATACACTTACGCGTGTTGTCGGGCGGCGGGGCTTGGTGATATGGCGGGTGACCAAGAGTTGTTGATCTCGAACCAACCGCTGGTGCAATGTTTTGGTTTGTTTATTTGCTCTTTCACTCTTGGCTGTATGCTCATATATGCAGCTCTTTGTCATTTTCTTTTCCTTCTATTCCTTTCTTGTCTTTCTTCTTTTCTTCTCAAACGAGCCTTTCTGTCATTGTTTTAATCCTTTTTCCCCATACTCTTTTTTTTTCTTTTCCTTTTCGCCTCCCCCCTTTTCTTTTCTCTCTTCATCTAATTCTATCTTTGTGTACATAGAAGTGTATATTTCTTTTGCTTTGTTTTCGGTGGGCATTCAGCATGCTCTATCTTTGGTTTCCTGGTGCCTCATCAAGCTCGGAAGGCAACTTCGGAGGGTGGGGGATAGTTCGTCTCCCACATGGCGTTTTCTTTGCCCATCTTTTCCTTTTTTTTTTTTCTTTTTTCTTTTCTCTTTATTTCTGCTTTTGTTATACTATTTAGACTTGTTTGTTTTTATCTTATTGGCTTTTTATTTTTCGTCGAAGGCACAGGGAGCTGGAAAGCCTGGTTTGGCACAATGGAACGGTTGTTATCGTGGATCACGTGTTAATTGCTAAAATTTCGTTGCATTTCATCAAGTTTTATGTCTGTTCTGCAGCAAATCCTGTGCGCATATCTGTGTGACCCTCGGAAAGATGCAATTCTTATTATCTAGTACAGTCAACCAAGACCACAAGGAAGAGCCTATATCTGCATCGGTACTTGAATAGTTGCATGACGTGACGGCGTCTTTTGCTTGGGTTGATGGAATCGGATTTGACCAATGGATTTACACATTGGATGCTTGTCAAATTTGTGCAACCATCTCCCTCTCTCCCTTTTGGCAGACAAGAATGACGACGTTGGGATTCACATTGATGCTATCTATCTATAATGAGCCAAGTATCTGTTTTCAAAAGAGAAAGGGTAAAGTAAGTTATGGGGCTCATGGAAAAGAAACGGCTGCTGGAAGGTGAAAGGCTGTAGTCTCAATTGTCCTACGCTCTCATATCCTATTTCACACAGAACCTCAGGAGTTCGCAACTAGGTACTATCTCTCTTGTTTCTACTGTTTGCTTTTTTCTTGTTTTTCTTGGTGCACTAGAACATTATTGCGCTTGTGGGAACAATCAGTTGTCCGCGGAATGGAATGGGGTTCAATAGCACGTTTTATCTCCTCCTAGCAATGATAGAGACAAGTTTGCTTCTTCGGCTCCCGAAAAGATAAGTAAAGGGTCGAAGTTGGGATACAAGAAGCGCTGTATTATCAATGTGTCTATTACAGTCGTATATGAAAGGTGTGCTACATTTGCACTCTGATGACCGATTATTTGTCGTAGGCAAAATACAGCGCCGGAGATTTAACACTGACACGGCAGGGTAAATACACTACAGGAGACGGGCTATAGAAAGGTTCCTTGTGGTCCTGAGATAGATAGCGGTGGCGCGTACATCGTATCAATATGTGCAGGTCTGTGCAAGGGCATGGCTCAGTACGTGCGACAAAATAGGTTGTACATTTGGCCTCGTTGGCAAACTTGCACAACCGGGTTCAATCGGTGGCAAGACTGCACGCTAAGCTACAGAGTTTTGAGTTCTTTGCACGTATCTGTGGCGGGGGGGGGGGTGTTGAAAACCATGGCCTACCAAGCTGGCTTGGTTGGTATTCCGGGTATATATAGCCGAATTTATCGAGGCCGTTGTGTGCTAGCATCTGGTCTGGACTGTCTTTCTTAGACTTTACGCCGAGGACGGCAAATACCGAGAAACCCAGACAGCAAAACTCAGGGTGTGCGGGTGTGTGTGTGCCGTATGTGCGCAGGAGCAGTCACATGAAGAGTGACAAATTAAATCGCAAAACGCCCAGTGCTGTAGTTTGCCTGGAGGTTGATGGAAATGTGGCTTAGCATGGTGCCCAGTAGCTGTTGTCGGAGTTTCCTCATATGGACAAACAGTATGTAGGGGGGGGGGGGAAAAAAAGGCAACAGGGGCGGCCTAGGCCACGATTAGAACCCCGCGAGTAAATATTTTGCTAGGCACAGCATAGATTTGTGACAATGCCCTAGCTGGTCTAAGCTAGCTCGGCCTTGCTGATGTTTTCTTTTTTTTTCTTTTTGTAAATAGAGCGAACTGAGCCGGCTAGTTCAGGTCTTGAAGGCAATGCCAGCACCAACACCGAAAGCGATGGCGGCGACGAGTATCAGTAGTCCCACACTGACAGTAATGATCATAGAGCGGCGTTGGATGCCACAGAACATAGTATTGTCTTTCGGCGGTGGAGATTGGCTTTCAGGGTCAACGGCATGATGGGGTTCGGTGGTTGCGTCATGGTGGGCTGTGGACGAAGGGGTAGAAGGCATGATTCCAGTAGCGTCTTCTTTGGGTATGGAGGACATAGAGGACGTTTGCGACGGCGGAGGGGCGGTAGTATCAGCGGTGGGCTTTTCAGATAGCTGTGACAAAGTCATGATGAAAGGAAATATGGATGGTGTCAACAGGAAGGATTGACGAAGACGGTGCGACGATGTTGCGAGTTTTGGAGCTTCGATGGGGGAGCTGCACAGGAGGGGGTTAGATGGGTGAGGAAATTGAAAGGAAGCTGTGGCTTTAGAGTCGGTCGAAGAAGAAAGTTATGATAAACGCGCTGAGAGGCTGATGATGTGTGTCATGTGCAGATCGTCGTTAGAAGCGATAGTGGTAGCCGAAAATGGACGAGATAATGTAATAGACGGTACGAAAAGGCAGTAACAATGACAGGCAAGGACCAGATGGGAGAAAAAGAAGATGTCAAAGACGATGAACGTATGAGAACAAGGGCAAGAAAAACGAGAGAGAGAAAAAAAAAAAAAAAAAAAGATGTTCGAGATTCTCAATATAAGGAAAGGATGGTGGCGACAGGCGGCGGGCTTTTTCGAGCGTAGTTCAACGGCCCTATTAGTAACGTAGGAGGAGAGGAAGAGCTAAAACTGCGCTAGGCACGGCAAGAAATTTTTTATCTTTTTTAGCTTAAAAGGGAATAAAATGAATTACTTGGATTCGCCTATATCAATAAGCTTCCGCTGTGAAAATCGGAATTGTCTTGTTAAGGGAGACGAGACGAGACGAGGCGAGGCGAGACTCTGGCGGCTAAGGCAGGCACAGGCACGAAAGCGTGGGAGAAGAGGGTCGTAATAGTATGGATTAAAAAAATATAAAGGAAAGAAGGTTAGAAAGTCAGAAAGAGGCAGAGCGATGAGGAAAGAAGAAAGAAGAAGAGAGGGAAGGAGTAGCAATATTGACATATATATCATATCAGGCAGGCGCTCAAAACATGCACCTAGAGCAAACAAGCATTAAAAGGATCGGCAATTGCTCTGCGTTTCTTTCCCTTTCCCTTTCGCTTTCCCTTTCCCTTGCCCTTTCCTTTCCTCCCACATTCCCCCTCTCTTGCCTTGCCCTACCCTTAAATGTGGAGATTTTGTTGTTACCTTTTTCTTTGGTTCTTGCTCTTGTCTTCCTCCTTACCGTTGTTGGGATTTTTGGCTGTTGTTTGGGGTGCTTGGACCCGGGCCTGGGGCTTGGACTCGGAAGAGGAGGAGGAGGAGGGGGGGATTGGGTGGTTTGTCTGCTTTTCCTCAGCTCGTGCTTGCTCAAAGTCAGCTTTCGCACATTAACATATCAAGGGATAGGGATAATAAAAAAAAGAAGGGATTGGATTAGGAATTGAGTTGGCTATGCTTTCCTTTATTCAGGGCAAGTGCAAGTGTGAAAGCTGGAAACTATAGCCCAAAGCCCGGAGTACATACCTGCTCTCTCCTTCCGGAAGTCACACACGCGATGTGTCTATCTTTGCCTCTTAGTGTCAGGAAAATCAGAAGCTTCTCTCTTATTCCAAGGACGCCCAAATCCGCCAAGGGTTTCTCGATGTATACTATACGCTGATCCCGCCGCTTACTCGGTCCATACTTCCCCGCTAGCCCTTTCATTTCTTCTCCTCAACCCAAAACTGTAAAGGAAGAAGACCACCTGCTTTGTGTTGTATCTTGATGTTGGCCCTGTTTGAAAAGTCGCGAGTTGTACTTGTGCGAGCCCATTCTTCATTTGTTCCCTTGCTCTTGCCCCTTTCTCCATAAAGACCAAAACAGCAACTTCCCATCACGTTATACCGGTAAAAGGACATGTATATATATAGGTACACAGACAACCAGGCCAGACAGCATACATAGAGCAGCAGACCAACGCACGCACTTGCAAGCTTGTCTTCCCTGACTTGTCCTTGGCGGGAGACTTGGAGGGAAGGGCAGTATAAAGCCTACAGGACAGGCAGCTTGCTGGTCACGAAAAATCCAACATCTACACAGGTATTCACATGCAAGCATAGATATGGCGTATCCCTATCCACCCAGATGTCCTGTACAAACGTGTTTGCCAACATTTCGCTCATTTAGGAAGCACTGACGTCAAGCCAGAAAGTAAACGCAAATCAAGCAGCATACCTGCATACATAAATATCTATACATGCGAGTACATGCGCAAACAGACAAAAAGCTTATGTGAATACGTTGCCGGCCATTTCTTTTCTTGTCTCCTCCTCCTCCCGTGTTCTTGTTTTGTTTATCTCGGACTCCATCCAGCATATATCAATTGAGGCTCTCAAACCCCAGTACACAAGGATGGGAAGACAGAAAAGGCACTATTAAGCTAGAATAAAGAACAACACCTAAGCACCCGCCTGTTCTCAGTCGAAGCTCTCTTGAAGACAGTCGAGTTCAGTCTGAGTGTGGCCCGTAAATGGGCCGAATAGAAACAAGACCGGGGTATGGGATGGGATGGAGACTTGACCATCAGCAGGCTATTGCATATGCGCTTTGTTTGCATCAAGTGACCTCTTTGCTTTCGTAGCTTTTATGTGGCTTTTTCCCTTTTGCCGCTTTTGAATACCCGCTATTTACTTGTTTATGTTTTATCTATGTTCGTTCGTATGTTTCGTCCTCCTTTTCTTCTTCTCTTTTCATTCTTCTCTCCTCCCGCCTGTTCCTCGCGTAGCACCAGAATAGATTCTCCAATATGATTGGCTCGGCCTGGCTTGCCCGCCTCAATCAAATCCCACGGCTTGTCTTGACCTAAGCCAGGACAGAAAAAACCCAGACAGTCCCAAACGGGTCAAACAGGCCAAACAGAGCCTCAATTCTCCTTGGCCTTCTTCGCTGTATATAATTCCTATTTGGTTAATGTTTCTGGGGGAGGCATAATGTTGGCAGGGCCAGGGGGTGTTTTATTCTCCTTACGATCTTTCCTCTTTTCCTTGATAGGCTCTAATCACAAGATCAAAACGAAGAAAAGCTATCCTTCAACTATACCCAGTCAGTCGTTGACTCTTTTTTTGGATTTGTTTTCCTTTAAATTCGGCCCGTTCAGGAATAATTACAAGTAAGGCCGGATCTGTAGAGACGAGCTGGCAAGTAACCGGGGAGTTTAGCTCTTCTTACGTTGATTTAACCCTGTATTTCATCATACCCTAGTGTGGTTTCCAGCATTTTAACAACTACAATTTACAAAAAGAAATTCGTCTGTCATCCATTTCTTTTCTGCTCACGAGACCAAAAAAAAAAAGCAAAAACGGTCGATGCACACATACGATCTCCATCCCCATTCGCAAACGATGTTTTTCGAGTTATCTCCAACTGATGCGTGTGAGATATACCGGACCTTCCCTATTGGGAAAGACCGTCATGTTTATTACGGCTGAATTGCGAATGATTGGTAGAAGAGTCGTTTAGCCTTAATTTGACGAGACATGGCGCATGTCCATGTTTTTCCTCTTTAGGAGAAATAAGACAAGACAAATTACCTGTGTGCATGGCGTACATAGTCACTCAAGCTTCACATATACCTCGAAAAATGATGGTAGTGGTTGGAAAAAGGGTTTTTACTTTTGTTCATCGTGACTCGTTTATCGCTTTTTTTTCTTTCTATGTGGCCGTTGTAGCAGCCCATGGGTAAAAACTGGCCCTGGGCGTCCTAGAGCGCTATGCCTGCCCTGGAAAATATCAACCAAGACATCTCTAGGGCTGGTACGAATGCTCTCCTAATCCTTCTCAGAATAGTGACCCCAAAGCTCGTAAAGCAGTACCAACAGAGAAGAAACAGAAGCGAGGCAGTAACACGCTTAGAAAATGCGCTTGGGAGGGGACATGGTAGCCTTGATGGTCAGGCTACCAACGTTCTGCCAGCCCTTCTTCAGCAGAGAGACCAGGTAGTTGATGGCCAGCATGATGTTACCAACCAGCTGCTCCTGGGTCATGTCGACGTTGCCGACAGCGACACCCAGGCACAGAACCTTCTTCAGCTGGAACTTAATGGTCGACTTGACCTCGGTAACCTTGCCGCTCAGGTCATCAGCGTGAGAGACGGGAGTGGGGAACTTGCCAGCCTTGGAGAGACCGGGACCCAGAATACGGGGAATCTGCTTGATCAGAGTCTCGGAAGCAATGAAGGCATCGTACTTGCGGGCGAGCTTCTTGATCAGCTTCTTGTTCTTGTTCAGCTTCTTCAAGTCATCGACCGACATGGAGTCGACACCACCGTGCTTGGCACGATCGATATCAAACTGGTCACCCAGAATGCTGTTTTCCGTGTTAGTGGGTTGTTAAGAAACAATGCTTAGAATTGGTGCCAAATTTCCCCTCTAGGTAGCAGAATATAGCGGTGTAGAAAGGCAGGACCTACCAGATGGCCATGTTGGGGCGGGGGACAATGGGCAGCTTGATGGTACCCGAGAAACGCTTGTCACGCTGGGGGTCGTAGTTCTTGAGACCGATCTGGACTGTAGTATTTACACACAAGTTAGCACACCTGAAATATCTACACCCGCCGGTTTAGCGGGATAGCCTTCATTTTCAAGGGAATAACTCACGTTCAACGGTCTCAGTGAAGTTGCGCTTCTTGGTCTCCAGAGAGTACTCAAGGAGTTCACCCACCTGGGTGCGCACGTTGGCGACAGTGATCTTCGACATTTTGGCTGAATTTACTGTCTCCCAGAAATCTGGTAAGTTGCGTCAGGTATGTGGTTTGGCGATTCTAAGAAAAGAGAGCCGGGCTAGGCCTGTATTTTCCATCTTTTTTTTTTTTCCATATAGTGGGGACTTGGCTTAGAAAAAAAAACCCAACTTGTGGGGAGGGCATAGACAGTCACGTGCGATAAGTAGCTTATCTTATCGCAGATATAGCTGATGATGCCTGCCCAGTTGGGCTTCTTACCAGTTATAGAATATGTGTTTTTTTTGTGCGGGCTGTTTTTGCTTGATCGAAAGAAGCGTTAATTTATCAATGGAAGAAAATATTTTCGAACAACTCAGAAGATCAACATATTTTCAAGAGATTCTTACTAGCTAAACCTTCTATTTACTGCTGCTCATGCTGCCAAAAGCCTTGCTTGGCCCAACCTACTTACACCTCCTAATTGGGACAAGATCCTTCCAGGCCCTCCCCCCACTTCGTGATGTAATTGGCTGGCCCCGAAAAGTTCTGCATCAAACACTCCAACAAGGGCCATATCCTCATATGCGCCACGACAACCCTCTCCTTCACCGACGAAGAGAAAGATAATCGGGTCTGTTTTATAGAATGGAGGGCTTGACTCAGATACCGCAGGACATTGCCAACTCCAAGGCAGTGACCATAGTACAATGGATCCAGTCTCAGCCTGAAGCTTCTCACTCTCAGTAAGGCCATTTATCACACGTTGTTTTTCTTATTCTCAGCTTCTGAATCTAACACTGTACACCAAAGAATATGCACTGATGTTTTCGCTACACTTTGCACTGAGGCGGCCGTTTCTACACCTCAGACTGCTAGAGACCGCTTCGTCTCATTTGTTGAGCTGTGCGGCAAATCCAAGACTAGCACCCTGCGGAACTTCATTTTCAGCAAGCGTGTATGCCTGGATGTATACTCTAACTACATGGCATGGAGCAGTGAAGATAATGACCGTAGTCTCCGCCATGTACTGGATCTGGTTAATTTTGTCATCGCCAACAACCCTGACAAAGAAATTGCCATGACAGTGCAGGAGTCGATAGCTGGCTCCCTTGTTCATGCTATGCTTCGACAGTCGACTAAGCCCGTCGTTAAGGCCTCGATGAAGCTACAGACCCTTCTGATATCAAAGGGCTCCTTGGACCTGGTGTATATTTCTGCTGCTTATGCAAAGACGGCAGGCTTAGACTCGCATATGAATCACTGCCAGGTCTGGTGCAAGTACATCAGCGAAGTTCTACAGTGGATGGGCCAACAGTTCATTTGCCAGGTGGCTGGAAAGCTCATCGCCACTGTCTACATATCTCTTCGCTCTGCTTCAAAGGAGGGTGGCTCTCTGGAATCTACGCCTTTTAATATACAGACGTGGAGACACCTGCTCACTGACAGTCTAGGCTCCGACCCAAGCTTCGTTGTGGCAATCATGAATTACATATTTCTGCCCCTTTTCAAGACGGAGCGTTCCGATTCGCTACTATTCCTGGAAGAGATGAATAGGTCCCATGAGGAGGGACTGGCTACTACGGCGGATCTCGACTCCACGGCATTGCTACAACTGGCTGCTTTGCAGGTCGGAAAGAAGGCTGGTCTTGTAGAAGAGCCTGTTTTTTCCAACAGATCATCCAAAAAGAGCAAAAACAACATTGAGCCCATCATCCTCAAGGAGCAAATTTTGGATGGTGTTCTGGGCCAGGCATCGTATGATGTCCGTCTCCTTGCCATGTCGCTGCTTGTATCTAGCTCTTCAACTACGCGGCCGTACTCTACGACCGCGTTGAATCTCCTGCGCAAGTATATACCAGGGTATTTTTCGGAGTCTGACGCCAAGTTTCGCGTTGATTTTCTCGGCATTGCGAACTCTATGTATAGGCGCATTCGTGGTGCTATTGCCCTAGTTCGTCGCAGCATGAAGACCCAGCTCCAGAACGGCGAGCCTATGAAGATTGATGGAAGCTCGAACTCTGAACCCAAGCTTAAGAAGCAGAAGCAAGAGCTTCAGCACACTAATGTCCTTAAAATCTCCATTGACGAGCTAGAAGCTGTATTGAAAGAGCATCAGGAATATCTTGAGTGGTATTTGAATTTCATTAAATGGGAGCTAGTACCCACGGCTTCGTATCAGCGCCACACTATGGGCCTCAAGGTCCTTGTCAAGGTCATTAAGCAGGAGAACGATGAGGCCCGTATCTGGGCCGGACCTGAAGACGACGCCCTGTTCTTCGAGACTTTTGATGAATCATGGTCGCGTGTTCTCTTTGATCTTTTGATGGATCCCTTTGATGATATTCGCGACGGCAGTGCTCTAGTTCTGAAGGCTGTCATGACAAACGCTCGATTCAGCAAATTCTTGAATGGAAAGAGTGCAGTCCAGACAATCACCAACTTCTTACCTAGAGCAACATCCCTGGCCACAGTTACTGGCCGTGCTGACTACGCTAATGGAGTTGCCCGAACCTATGATCTTTTGTATCGTTTCTCGGAAACCCCCGAAGCCCGTCTTGCCGTCCTTAATGGGATCATAGCCACGTTGAGCGAAAAGGTTTCTCTGGCTGAAAAAGACTTGGGAGTAGCTGTCCTGGAGGCTCCTACCCACGGGGAGTTTGCTTCTCTGGGTTATATCCTCCAGACCTGTCAAGAAACCACTTATGAGAGTGACGAGCTACAGTCCATGCTTGAGATCCAGACCAAGCTGATTTTCTTTGGTACTCGTATGTGGGAGCTTGTTTGCGATATCCTGTGTGACAACTCACCCGAGGGCTTTCTGCCCGATGATCTCGAGGAAGTTGATGGAATTGGTACTAAAGATGTCCTCAGCTTTAGTTTCCGATCCGTCGATGAGTCTAGCAAGCTTTTGCGTACCATAATTATCGGAGCTAAGAATCTGAAAAAGCCAGGCTTGATCTTCCCCTCAAGGCAAGATCTGATTGCTGTTGGCGACCTGGCATTCACACAACTGGCTACCTTGAGACACCGCGGTGCCTTTACTACTGCCGCACACACCTTTGCTTCATGCTGCCAAATCAGCAAGAGTTATGAAGAAGACCATACTCCTGCTCATGAAACTCTGCTGGCTCAGTGGTACCAGCGTTCTTTAGAAGCAATCTTCAACCAGGAATCTACTACAAGGCGCTCTGCCGGCATTCCTGCCATGTTCACAGGCATACTGATGGCCAACTCCCAGAATCCATCGTTCGACCAGGTCATGTCAAAGTTGATTGAAATTGCGGGCCAGCCAGCCTCGACGGAGTTTGGCACAAAGCTGTGCCAGGTACATGCGCTTAACAGTTTGAAGGACATTTTCAAGAGTTCGCAGCTCAGCCATCTTGGGGTGCGCTCGGATAAATATCTATCCAAATGTTTGGCTTTAGCAGCAAACTGTCTGCAGTCCTCTGTGTACGTAATTATTTCCTTCCGCTGTACCTATGGTGATACAGGTTTACTGACTTTCGTGGTAGCTGGGCTATTCGCAACTGCGGCCTCATTCTATTACGCTCCATCATGGATTGTCTTTTAGGTACTAACGAAAACAAGACCATGATTGAGGCTGGGTGGGATGGCAAGGCGCTGCGTATTCAATACGACAAATACCAAAGCGTCCCACCTCTTCTCCTGCAACTCCTCAAGGAGGGCTCATCAAAGCTTAAGCTAAACCCTACTATGGCAAGTGCTGCTGAGGCTGTCTTCCCTGCCCTTGACATTATCCGCCGTGCTGGCCCCCCAAGGAAATCCGGGATGGAGCACAACATTACATTGCCGAGTACCTCGACAGCCCTGTATGGCATGTCCGTGAGATAGCCGCACGTGCTTTGTGCTCCTGCTTACTGCATGGCGATTGGATGAGCGAAATTTCAATCTTGCTCGACAAGGCGTTTGCGGATATCAGTCGAAATGGGCAGAACTATATCCACGGCGTTCTCTTAGCCTTTGGATGTGTTCTGCAGCGTCATTGCGAAGTGCAGCCGGGGCGTCTAATTACGGAATGGAAAACACTCTTACAGTTACTTAAGACTACAGGCAATAATCTTAGCACAGAGAGAAGCTTTCATCCGGAGATATTTGCCGCGTTCTTGGCGCTTCTTAGCAGAGCCCTCGAGTTTTGCATTGAGAAAATGAGTCATGTTGATGAGGATCTCTTTGCTGTCTCTCTTCCCTCAGCAAAGGTAATTTCTCTTGGCTCGCTGGCTCGTATTCAATATGTGCGCTGGAAGGTGTCTTGTGCCGTGGTCCAGAAGCGGTTTGGTGAACTGAGCGAGATTGTTGAATTTGTTGAACACAATCCCAGCACGGCTACCATGTTCTTGGATACTGTCCATGACATGATCAAGCTAAAGGAACTCTCGATATCTGAGATTAGACAATTGGCAGCTATCCACATGAAAATGAGCTGCAACTACTGTCCGTACGATCTTATAGCCCGCAACCTAGCGGCAATTCTCACCCATACGTTTAGCCCCAGATTTACTGCTACCAAGGAGGAGCTGAAACAAGCAGCTAGTGATGACATGGATCTCAGCAGGCTAATGGATACTACTCTGACGCCTGCTGTCGGCGACGGCTTGATTCTATTGAGCGGAGTAAAGATGTTACGCGATGCTTTGGCCGAGAGACCTGAGACGGCTAACTGGTGGAAGAAATGGGCGGTGTTAATGCGCCAGAGTGTCCACGACGATCAAGTAAGTTATTTCTTTTTCACGAGGTGGCTAATGCATACAACGTTAACGTACTGATATTTTCATAGCCCTTTGACACTCGTTATGCTGCAGTATCAGCCCTGGCTACGTTCTTTTCTGGGCCTTTCGCCGAGCAACAGCAAAATCTTCCCGATGCCTTGTTCGCATTATATGACGCATTGAATGACGACGATGATCAAATCCGCGAGCTTGCCGCTACCGCTCTGTCGCCAGTTCTTTCTGGGGCCACGCTGGTTCCTGTCGAGGCTGCAGTGGCCCTGTCTGCGTACATGCAAAGAACCTTTGCTGAAAACACGGCTTTCCGTCAGGAAGTCTTGGCGCGCATGACAGGCTACATGCCTTCCAGTGTTGATTCGTTTGTGGCCAGTGCCGGTAACACCACTGCGGAAGAAGAAAGCGGCGCTGTAATTCAGCTTAGAACAGCGCTGACGCCAAATAACGCACTATTCGCAGTAGAAGAGAAGAATCTATTCATTGATGAGATCCGCGAGACACAGCGCTGGCGGCAAGTGTTTTCTGCTCTGGCATGGACAGGTGATGAGGCGGAAGTGCGCATGCTGATCAAATGGACTACCAAGGGGCTTGATTTGCTAGTCCAAACAGCAAGGGACAACTTCGATGGGCCGATTGGTTGGGCCTCCAAACCAGCTGTATTTGCAGTGGCCGCACGGATTCTAGTGGCGGCTAGGGAACTGATGAATAAGGGCTTGGGCATCGACATTGAGGCGAAAATGTCGTTATTTGAGGAGACGGCCAAGGCTAACAGTGTCTCCGGGTTGCTACTAGAGATGTAACCAACAAAGGATGACATCACACACACGGCAAGATGAGCAGAAAAGGATGTATGTCATGACAGATATATTACAGGAATATTTATCATTATTGTATTCAGCTACTGTTTTATTTATTATCGTTATCATTATTTGCTTGTATTGGGTTCGGCTTTGGCGCATGGTGGGTGGCACATGGAAATGATAGTGCCGCAGTCATCGAGGCTTGGACGCAAGTGCTGCCAAACGTTTTATCTCATTATCTTCCAGACCCAGCTGCCCCAAACGGCCAGCAAGCATGGCGTTCTGATTTCTCAGTCGTTCTACCTGCTCTTTGAGCGTATCTCTCTCCAGCTTTAGCACCCGCGGGTCCTCTGCTGCAGCTGCGCCAGGGACTACAGCCGACATCGGTCTAGCAGATCCTAGGCCACCTACTACTGAACGCGGGACGCTTTCCGTACCTGCAGCTCGTCCTGGTCGGATGCCGGCTGGCGATGTGCCATAATTGTTTCCTTTGCCCATGCTGCCCTCGCTACTGCTTTGGCGCTTGTGCGAAGCCTGTTTTTGTGTCTTCAGTGCGGCGACAGCAGCTCGTCGTGTCTTCTTCTCCTCTTCATGACGCGCTCGTATGCCTTGCTTCATCTCGCGCTCCTCGCGCTTCTCAGCATCCCGCCGTGCCTTAGCCTCCCGCTTACGCTGGCGCTCGGCTTCCTTCCGTGCCGCCTTGCTCTTAGAGGGCGTGCGATGAAGCAGGCGATCGGCTAGACTCCGGTGCTCCTTTTTGATGCTGCCGCCATTACTACTTTTGGGCGCAGCAGAGGACTTGGAGTCGGATCGAGAGTGTGACCGGGAAGATGAGCCGGATGCAGAGGATGTCGAGGCGGCAGAAGCGGAAGCGGCATACTGCCGTTGTGTACTGGCAGCAAGCTGAGTAGAGGAAGTCGACGGTGTGGTTGCACGCCGTGGTCGATGTTGGCTCTGGCTACGTCGTGGCGCTGTAGTGTGGGGTGTGTGCATGCTGGTGGAATGCATGTGAGCGGATTGGCGCCGGTTTTGCAGATGGTTGCGAAGACGATCCTTGCCTTGGCTGTTGGCCACAGCGGCGGCGATTTCTTCGGTCGATGCCATCCACTCCGCGGATAGGCGGGGAGGTGTGGCCAGGCTGTCGGTGCCATGGGCCTTCCTAGTGGGGAAGGTGTAGTTGGCGCGGTGTGGCGACAGGTAGCCGTTATGAGTGGCCATGGGAGCGTCTGTGGAAAGGCGTTCAGGCGTGTGGTTATGGCTGTGTATACTAGAAGAGGGATGATGTGGTGATGGAGGACTGGGGGTGAAGTGCTCAGGCTCGGAAAGAGCAGAGATGAAACTCTCATTATCATCATCGTCACTGTCGTACGAGCAGTGGGCAGAAGGCGTGCCGTTGCAGGCAGCGTTCAATGTAGGGGGAGTGCCCTCGAGGGTGTCTGCTATGCTCCGCATAGACTGGATGGACCGGCGAGAGCTACTTGGTGGAGAGCTGAGATGTGAAGAGTCATATTGGGAGTTGTGGTAGCTGTGACCATGCCTGTGTTGCTGGTCTGTGGGGTACAATGAATGGAAGGCATGTCTAGAGTCATGCCCAGCAACAGCTGCTGTCGGCACTGCTTTCTCAGTAGCTAGAGTCTCGGAAGAGTTGGTCGACAAGCCGCTCTGATGGTTCGTAGCTGTCTCTGGAGGGTGCTCGTAGGCCGACAAATCGACTGTTTCCATCCACTTGTAGAACTTGGCGGCATCGCCGCAGATGGCACTAGGTGTCCCACGCTCAATCATGAAGCGCGGCACATTTCCACCAGGGTTACTACGTGTTACCATTGCCCACTCAACAGCAACGTGGCCATCGGCGCCCTCAATCTCGCGGATCGACTCGACACTCTCATAGAAGCCTCGAATGGTACCATGCACGGGCGGGCTGGCTGGGTGGTCACACGGCTTAGACACTACGATTAGCTCGCGCAGTAGGCGTCCAGAAGTGGGGGTGGCGGTGGCGTCGGAAGTGACGGTGGCGGTGGCGGATTGGGTGCTTGCTGACGGCGCGCTGGATTCACAAGTCAAAACCATAGCGACGAAGTCGCGTGGAGCGGTAGGGCCAGGAAACTGGGCGCCCATACGGAGAACTGTATGCGCAGGTAGAGAAAAGGTTAGCCGGTGTGGCGACATATACTTTGCGTGTGCTTATATGCGTACCTTGCACATGACAGCTGTCGGTGGCGAGATCCTCAAGCTGCTCCTGGGCGCTCAAGCCACGGATCACCTGGCCGGTGCGCAACGCCTCGGGAAATTCAGCTATGAAGGCGTTCTTCCAGCGGTCAAACGGCACGCGGGTATCGACACTTCGACGGCCGAACCACGTGCCCTTGTTGTCGGCGGCAGGCAGGCGATAAACGGAGATTCCGAGCTGGTCGTCTTTGCCGCTGGCGCCCTTGACCTCTTTCCACTCACGCCGTAGGCCCTCGACCATCAGACGCACGTGACCATCGAGCGGTATTTTGGCCGGAGGGGCAGCAGCGGCTGGTAATGAGGCGATGATGGAACGTCCATGAAAGATTGTGTCGTCGAGAATATCAGTTAAATCGGCGGAATGTGGTGAGATGTCGTCCCATTCAATGGGCTCTAATACGTGAAAGATTGCCTGTGAAGTCATGGCGAGTTCTGAGGCGTGGGAGAGAAGGAGAAGGAGAAGGGGAGGGGGAGGGGAGGGCAGAAGAAGAAGAAGTGTATGTGTGGCGGAGATCTAGATGCAATGGAGAGATGGTGTATGAAGCGCAAACCACCCAGACGGGTCCGGGTCCGGGTCGGGCCAGGTATAAATTGAGGAAGAATACAAGGCAGCCAAGAAAGGAAGACGCTCTAGAAGGAACAGGAAGGAAATTAACAAGACAAGGACGAAGTTAAAGCCAAAAATAAAGCACAAGAAAATGGGATGAAACCGGAGAGACAAACAGGGGGCGGTCTTTGGAGGGAGAGAGAAGGGAGGTTTCCTCCGGAGTTAAGAAAACAACGACAAGAAGACCAGCGACATACAGACAAGACAAGACAAGACAGGCAAGCAGCCTAAAGGAACCGAGCAACGAAATCCAGGAGTAGGAGACAAACCAGCAATGTATGGCAGAAATGCGAGAATATGGTATGGTGGTGAGGAAGAGGAAGCAAGAGGAGGGAAGAAAGATGATGGATGGGTGAAAGGTGGCTGTCAAATAACAAAGTTCAATCCTAGTAGTCAAGTTAAAGCAAGACCTTGTCTCCCTTGTTTATGCCAGCTTGCTATTATCCTCCTCCGTATGCACTCAACACACAGTCACTTGGAAGACTTAGGAGTCTGGAAGACTGACTACAAGGAGCTCTAAGGATTTTTGGGTGGTGGCTATTTTATTTGGTGCCTAGAGCGCACCAGCCCGAGGCTCCCGTATCCAGCCCCCAGTCTTGTATTGTAATCTTATTAATCTAGTAGGCCTATTCTGGATCTGATCTCAGTTAGGCTGACCTGTTTGCTTGAAGAAAAAGACAAGGGGGAGGAGGAGGGGGCTATGGCACCAGCAATGCAGCCATGTTTTGGCTGGTGCCTGAACTCTTAGACTCCCCTCCCCTCCTCAAGCCATTGTCACTTTGAGATGGGAGACCAAAGTCAAAGGCAAAGCCAGATAGATAGATGGCTAGCTAAGAATAAACTAGGCAATCAAGAAAGGGGAACTGAGGCTGCTGGATATGAACAGCCAAGCTTTGCGTTCTTGTTGGTGTTGGTGTTGGTGTCTTAGTGTCCTGTCCCATTGCAGTCCGAGGAATCCTAAGCCTCCAACTATACTGCACAAATACTCTCTTCATGCTACTTATCCCTTGTAGCATTGACCTTTCAAACCCCAGATCGAGGTCTAGGAGAAACAAGCGTAACAAGAGAATCCCCAGACATGGTAGTGTAGCCATTTGCGTCTGTCTAGACACCACCCCTGTTATTCCTAAATTCCAACCCCCTTCTAGACTTCTGGCTTCCTTCCTCATCGGTAAAAAAGAAGCGATTAATTATTTAGTGGAAATAATAAGCGCTACGATGGGAAAACAATACTTGTTGACACTGAGGAGGAACAGCATCATTATTGTAACCCTAACTAGAGAAAGCTAGCTAGCGAAACCTAACCCTCATTCGGCTGCTGCTGCGGCTGCTGTTGTTGTTCCTGGCCGTGTGCCAGCTTCAAAGCGTCTGCTCTGCAGCTTCCACAATACTCTTTGTACCAGTGAAAAAGCGCCTTGCGCCGTTCGGCCAACTTATCTGCGCCGTGTGTACCGCCCCGTCCTTCCTGCGTCTCTGTGTCCGTCTCCGTCTCTGTCTCTGTCCCTGTCTCTGATCCCCCTTCGTTGCTCTTCTGCACTGCGGGTATGGAGACATCCAGAGCATAACGCAGCTGTGCACAGCGTTGGTTCTCGTCAGACACCCAAGACTCCCACTCGGCCACCTCCATTTCACGCTCAATCTTGTTTATGACCCGCATCGCTACAAGCAGGTCATGACGATATGAGCCTAGTCTTTGGCGGGTGCGTTGTATGCGACGCGCTGTCTCGTACGAGTGTGGAGTGGAGAGAAATGACGATGGTGAGCCAGTAGAAGCGGGAGAATCAAAATGAGCGTCCGGATCAGTGGAGTTAGTGATGGCTTGGAAGGCGGCGTAGCTGGAGCAATTGGGGAGATGTTAGTTTGCGAGCGTAGGTAGGGCCAAGGAAGAGAGGAAAACACAGAAAATAGAACAGATAATAAATGACTTACCATTCCGAGCCAGTATTCCAAAGTGGCTCGCTGCTACCCACAGCAGCACCCAGATCTTCCCATCGCACAGCGCGGCTCATGACGATGTTAGGGCCTATGCCGACGCGCTGCATAAACCGCGCTGCACGACGTTCCGTCCACCAGACCGACGCATCCTTGCTAGTCATCAGTACATTGAACATGGCACTGGCTACTAATAGACCCAACAGCACACGGTGTGCCGAGATCAGTCGGAACAGCGAGCGAATCACCGCAAAGACTGACATCAACACCGATGTCGCGATGCTTTCAGCAAACGAGAAGAGCGTATCGAATGCCATTTGTGTCAGCGTGTGGCGTCGCACGGTTGCGGCTCTGCTACTACTAATGCCGTTGATTCTAATCCCCCCGCTGCTATTAGCGCTCCTGTTGCTGTCCTTGCTCTTGCTACCGCTAGAGAGCTGTGTCCCCGTCGCCGATTCACCCCCGTTACCTGCTCCCATGCCACCCTTGGCCAGTGCAACTGTCGCATCACTAGCACTACCATCGCCCGCATACACAACCGTCTGTGTCGTACCGCCGATATGGCCATACACCTGAATGGCCTTCTTTGTGCGACTGTGGGCGCCCAACTTATGGACCTGATCCGTAATCGCATCGGCCAGAGCATCGATAACAGCTGTTGCATCGTTCATGGCTTGCTTATCAACCATGCGTTTGCCCAGCGGTGGTGCCGTGCTGCTCCAGTCAACACGCGTGTAAAAAGCCATCTTACAGCGGCTTTTGGCTTCGTGAGTAATGACCATCTTGGTAACTACACGGAAGTGGCTAGAAAATGGGAGATGCCAGGCTGTATTGACATGAGACACAACATATGTTGCGTGGTCGGCGAACATGTCGATAGTCTGGTAGTCGGTAATATTCTCCGGCCGGGTACGGCCTAGCATGTCGGCCGTATCGGCCCGGTACCTGAATTCACGGCGCATGCGGCCCCCTTCCTCCGACAGGGCCCATGGCCGTTGCTCGATATTAGTGGCCTGGCGCTCGTTGTAGAACCTTGCAAAAATATAACTGCGATCGCCAAAGACTACATGAAAACATGCTTTAGCGCCAATTTCAAAGTGGCGCTCACAAACCTTGATCTTCATGTCATCTGGCTCGTATCCGCTTGGTCCCTTTGGCAGCAGTCGTCCACCCGTGTTTCCACGAGTTCTCCCTCCTGTTGATAGGCCAGTTGATCGTCGCGCACCCATCGTTATGCGGGGGAGGCCGGGACTCACGGGGAGGGCTGCGTGTGCCTTCTGCGACTGCAGCTCTGTGACCTGGTTTTCAGTCCGCGCAGCAGCTGCAGGTGGTAGAGATAGGGTTATAGGGGCAATGGGAGGTTGCTCTATTTCCTCCCAGCTACCAACACTGACACTTCCACCTGGACTATCGGGAATGCGAGAGTCATGGCCGCATTCCATGTCAATAAAGGTGGTGGTGATATCCTGAATATCCATGGGTTCCTCAGCTTGAAGGTTGTCCATGAGCACATTCAGTCGGGCTTGTAGTAGCGGGAGGTTTTCCAAGAACGTCTTGATGGTAATGCGCGAGAGGCCTATATCATTGGGACTTTTGGTCTTCTGTTTGCCGTCGTTTGCAACGTCATTGCTCTGAGACTGACAATTGCCTGCGCCCGTCAGATGTAGGAAAAGGTAATCACAGTCCTTTCCAGGCGCTGCAGTGATCTCGCTAACCCAGTCCAAACTCAGCGAGAATGCTACTAACAAGCCCATCCGGGTTCCGTAGAAATGCAGGCTATCAGGAGTCACAAATACCCGGCCTGTTGCAGTGAGTTTAGTATCACCAGCATCAGAGTCGGGGCCAGAGCCGCGTGTGCTAGACCAGGCTCCACGAA
The DNA here is from genome assembly GCA_002742255.2 of Ceratocystis albifundus. Classification (NCBI taxonomy): domain Eukaryota; kingdom Fungi; phylum Ascomycota; class Sordariomycetes; order Microascales; family Ceratocystidaceae; genus Ceratocystis; species Ceratocystis albifundus. The sequence continues at coordinate 766,953 of MAOA02000038.1, forward strand.
AAACCAACACCAGCTTCTCCGACATGGGCACACTGGGGAACAAAAGCCGGAACGAAGCATGTTGAGCTTTGAGCTCGGGTGGATACTTTGGCGGGAAGACTTCTTGGCTGTGAGACTTTGGCACAATCGGGTACTGGGGCTGATTTGGTGTTGCAGGCTGCAGGTCTAGCTTCTCGCTCATCAAAGTTGGCTGTATCATATCGGCACTCATTGTCTTTCTGTGGCTGGCTCTAGGAGAATATGCAGCCGTCACATTCTTTCCTTCTGATGCAGCTAGAGCCAAAGTGTGCTCCTCCTCTTTCTTGTAGTCAAGCTGGCCATTGGCATAGAAGCTGCTCCAGGCGTTAGAACCCCAGAAGTTGGCTAGCAAGAACGCTGGAAGCTGGTATGGCGTCCCCATAGCCACACTGCGGTCTGTAGCAGCTTGGATAGCAGCCCGGGTCATATTAGTGCCTAGTGGTGGGCGCGGCGGCGTTAGTGGCGCAAGACTTCCTGGAGGCATATCAATCTGACCCATGGCAGCTGCAGCGACCGCAGCGACGAAGCCCTTGCTGGTAGATGGGGTGGATACTGAGGTTAGGCCAGCAATGCCACCAACAGGGCCATGCCCGGCGGATTGCGGCGGATCCATATTATAAAGCGTAGCTTTGCGGTGAAGATCACGACGGGACATGATTCGATTGCCAGAATGAGTGTGGTTATCGTCAGAGTCCCGGCCTATCGCTGCGGTAAAGGAACGACGGGGGGCCTGGTTCCCGTAGACATCTATGCTAGCACGTGAGGATAGAGCGGGCTCGAGACTAGGCACAGCCAGAGCAGAATCGTCAAGGGCCAGGGCTGTGGCCATAGCAGCATCGATGTTTCTGGTCGAGAACTCGGGCGCACTAGGTGGTTTTATAGAGAATGCTGGGTCACTACCAGTACGCATTGGAATGAACTCTTTGCTGGTGCTCGTCTCTAGTGCCTGTTTCTTTGCCGCTTCAAAAACATGCAGCCACTCACTGAGCTGTTGTTGTGTCTCTGCTTGCAGTACTAAGGCCGAGATCTTAGTCTTGACTTCAAAACAGAAGCGGCGTTCTTCACTGATTGCCGGCTTTGCACTGCACAGCAGCACACCAACCTCATCATCCTGAAAGACGCCCTGGGCGTTGTGCTGGAGAGACCCAAAGACGCCGTTTCGGCAGTAGAACCAGCGTCGCACCCACTGCGTACGCGCGGGTTTTCCTGAAACTGACTTGAGGAATAACCATCCCTGGCGCTCCAATACACTTGAAAGACCTCCTGGACTCCCAGCCGGAGCTTTTGCTGGTGTTTGTATATTAGAAACCGGACCGCGGGATCCGAGAAACGGCACCGTGGAAGCACTGTATGCCTCGAGCTCACGAGAGGGTTGATAAGTTAAAATAGCAGCATCGCTGATTTCGCGGCGAATGCTAGCAAGCTCCCGCCTGAATGAGGGCTCGGCAGCCTCCATCTCCTTTGACCAGCCTCGGATACGGTCTAGATCCTCGGTCCAGGGGACCGAATTGTGGGCTATATCGCGTGACAGCTTGACTTCCCGGGCTAGTTCAAAGCACTGGCGCACCATGAGCTTATCGAGAGAGGCACGAGGTATTGGCCCCGGCGGAGTACAATGGTTTTGTCCTTTCGTTTGCATGGCTGCTGCAGCACCTCTGGTTTTCCTATTTATCCATCCTCCCCCTTGCCCCCACTATCATAACCCCAGACAAACCCTAAACCCAGAAGTGGAGTCGACCTCCCGCTTCCCCACAAACATTCGTTCTCCTGAAAAATCTGCTCTGTGTCCTGAGGCCATGAAGATCATGGGGACAGGACAGCAGATTCCAGCGCAGTCTGGGGACTCTTCCCTTCGCCCTCAGGCGATGAGAGTAATCAAACCGGACTGTGTGAGCATCCGAGGGCTCATGGTCTGTCCTTCCGCCACCCTGTTGGCCGCTGCCTTGAAAGGTGTGGATGTGACCCAAGGCAGTCCCCTTTCTGGTGACCTGCCACAGTCGCCAGTCTGTCCGAGGACAGAGGAACGCAAGAAAAGCAAAAACAAAAGAAAAAGATGTGGACTGTGTGAACTCTCAAAATTCAGTCCTGAACGTGAAGATGAACTCCTTGAGGTGGAGTGGTGTTGTGGCGATGAGGAGTTGGCGATCGCGGAAGTTGTCGTGAAAAAAGGGGGGCGAGTCGACGACGAGGTTATCCTCAAAGTTGGGAAAGCGCGGCCTCAAGGCTTCACAGCTCATTGTCAAGATCCATGACAGAGTCAGAGAAAAAAAAAAGAATGATAGACGCCCATCAGTGTCATAGGCGTCGTCCTCCGGCAGCCCGGGAGAGGGGGAGGCACCAGACCTCAAAGGTACCCCCCCGAGGGTTGTAAGAGTGAGAGTTGTCTGACCTATTCCATCCAGCGAGAGAAGAATTATATATCTACGTCTGTGCCAACATAAGCATAGGTTATTCTTTGTATTCAGACCGATTTCAGCAACGGGTAAACAACATTTGTGTCTACAATTAGCACCAGTAGGCTCGGGAAGCCGCGGGTCGGAATAGAAACAAAAGGCAAGGCATCTCTCTTTCTTTTCTCTTTTTTTTTGTTTTTTTTTGTTTTATATCCTAGCTATTCCAGATCGCTCATGTAAATGCAGAAGAAAACTGTCAGGATAAGCCCTCGACCTAGTAAATATTAGATGACAAGAACATAATTTGGGAGGGGGGATTGACATGCGCCCATGTTACATCCCATTTACTTGTTTGTAAGCCATGAGGACGAGTGTTTGTCCTGTCCTAATACATATTTTCTTCTTAAAATTTCCCACACTTCAGTTTGGCAGCGTTGCGGCATTCTTGGGCAAAGTACCGAGTGACGGAATAATAGCGTAAAGGGCGATTGAAAACTCCGGTGAACTGGAAACTCGTCCGTCTGGCTTCTCGGCTTGGCATGTGCTGCTTCGTCATGGAGACTGTTAGAGTGGGGCCATGGTATTGCTCTATTGAAAGGAGATGTCCCTATTGGGAAGTATCGGCGAAATAAGTGAGAACACTGTACAGAAGAAGCCTTGTAATAACAGCAACAAAAGAAAGGGTTCAATGAGTTGGGATGTTAGGAGCTGGGAGTTGGCAACCGCACGTGGTAGCTAGTGTCTGTAGCCCTTGGCTTTTGTAGTGAGAGTACATGGTGGAAGCGGGCATAAATAATGAGGGCCAGACGCTGGGCTTGGTCAGATATTATACCGTAACTACTATACTTGGCTACCTACCTTGTCAGCTTCTATTTGCCTCCTTTCAGACGGAAAACTTGTCTTGACATCAGCATGGGCAGGCACAGCGTATGAAAATGTATGTAGCAGTTGCCTTCTTCGCCCAGCCTCGTGACTCGTGGATTTGTCCCCGCTTTTCTTCATCCGATATGACGATCAAGTTTTCTTCTCAGTCAAAGAAGAGGGCTCGAAGCTTCGAAGGCTTCTTCTATCTCAAAGGCTCGTTTTCTAGTTTCAGGGCCCCATCACACTATCACGAGTCTAGTCTGACCCTAATTCTGTTAGGTTTGCTTTAGTGCCTTTTCCAATTTCTTTTCGGGGTGTTTCTTTTTTGGCTAACTTCCGATTACTTGTTAGACTTACGCCGCGGTTATCGTTGGCTCAACCTCCCTCGATATCACCCAAAAATGCCTTGACTGCATGCCATGCCAATTCTCTGTACTGCTGCTTGCCAAGTGCATTATGCTTCTTGGCTCTGTTTGTAGTACAAGAAAAAAAAAGGCTGCAAGCATAGGTCGAGTAGCAGCGTCTTGTGTTGACCTGAACTTGCTTTGGCTCTGGCTCTGGCTGGTGTGGCCTGGCGTAGCCTGGCCCGGACTTGACTTTCTCTAGTTTCTTGGTATGCATTGACCTCTTGCTCATTATATCCCTGTCGAGCTAGTCAAGTCAAGTCAAGTCAAGTCACTTAACTTTGCTTGCTAGGCCCTTGTTATTATTATTACATCTTTTTCTTTACATTTTTGGATGGGGCTTAAACCGAAGACCCCGTCTCATATAAAGGGTCTGTTGATCAGCATCCCATGTTTCCCTTTTCCTCTGGTTCATTACCTCTTTCACGCGTCATTCCTCTTTGCCTTGCTGCATTTGCGCCCGGCTTTTGCTTCTTTCTCCCTTGCAGTCATTCCTTGAAGAAAGCAACGGCTCTTTAGTCGCATCGCATCGCATCGCATCAAATCACATCGCATTGCTTTCCTTTTTCTTGTCTTGTTTTATTTTGGGTTTAATCTTTTTACTGGGTTTCTTTTATTTCCTTTCTTTCCTACTGCTTCTCGCTCTCTAACCTATCTCCTCCTTCTCCCCCTCCCTCCTCAAAATGGTTTCTTTTCGTGCTATCTTCACCGCCGTACTGCCTTTGTCTTTGGCGACCAGTGCAACCTGTACTACTCCCATCTCAAACTCAGTGCTGGCTGGAATCGCTTCCAGGGCTAATGCCACTAATGAATATGGCGAGGTTGCTGCTATCCGCACCTTTTTCTACGTGGGCGGTGGCTACGAGGCTGTTGGCAGTGGTCATCTGTATACCAATCAGATGTATGTTGAAAAGCTGGTCCCCATTCATGGTGTGACTAAGCAGACACCAATTGTGCTGATTCACGGTCAGGCGCAAACTGGCACTGTAAGTTGCTGAAACTCTATGCTATGTTCATCTTACTTACCTCGTGCCCTGTCTCTATCCCTGGCCTTTACATTTCTTGTCCCTAACACTATATCTCTGTCAGAACTGGCTTATTAAGCCCGATGGCTCCCGCGGCTGGGCCTCCAATTTCATTGAACAGGGTTATGAGGTCTACATTGTTGACCAGACCTTCCGTGGTCGCTCTGCCTGGAAGCCACAGGCTGGTGCTACTACCCCGTCAACCTACTCCGCTGAAATCATCCAGCAGCGTTTCACGGCCGTCAAGGACTACATGCTGTGGCCCCAGGCTGTCAACCACACGCGTTGGCCAGGAACTGGCAAGATGGGCGATTCCGTTTTTGATACCTTCTACAGCTCCAACGTCGAATTCATCAACAACGCCACCTACCAGCAGACCACTGTCCAGAGAGCTGGCGCTGCCCTGCTCGACAAAATTGGAAAGCCTGTCATTCTCATTGGCCACTCGCAGGGTGGAATCATGCCTATTGTCATCGCCGATGCCCGTCCTGACTTGACTAAGGGCCTAATTCTGCTGGAGCCTACTGGCCCGACCTTTCGCGAGGGTGTTTTCTCTACCTCAGCTGCCCGTGCCTACGGCCTGACGGATATCCCGCTGGTTTATAGTCCTGCCGTTTCTGACCCGGCCACAGATCTAGTTAAGCAGGAGTTTCCCGCTCGCGGCGAAAACTATCTGTCATGCCTGTTGCAGGCTGAAGATTCTGTGCGTACACTGCCTAACCTGGCTCCCAAGCCCATTATCGTTGTCACCTCAGAGGCGTCGTATCATGCCCCTTACGATTATTGCATCGTCAACTACCTGAAGCAAGCTGGCTGTTCACGCGCTCAGGGTCTGGAGCTTGCCGACATTCGTATCCATGGCAATGCCCACATGTTCTTCATGGAGGACAACTCACGCCAGATCCAGTCTGTGCTCCAGGGCTGGATTGAGCGTATCTGAGCCAGCTCACTGCATACATGCTTTCTCTTTGCATCCATGAGATCCAATCAGGAACGGAGACACCGGATACATGCGAGATTTTTGTTCATCATTCACTCTTTGACCTTTTTTTTTTCCCCCTACTCTCTTTTGTTATTACCGACCCGTCTCGCAGCCAGTTGGAACGCCCCTCCCCCGCGCGTTATTTACTTGGGGGTTTCATAGAAATCACTTTTGACGACCTGTTATGATGCTGTTCTTTTTTTTTTTTTCTTTTTTTTTATCATGGAGGAGGATTTTGTCATTTTGTGTGTTATCGTCATTGTACACCACTCATCATGAATGGTATTGGTGGTGTCTGTTTTGTTAAAAAGAAATAATATGACCTTATTGTGTGTCTGTCTTCCCATATTTTCTTTTCTTGACTCAACGAATTAGAGACATGCTTGCTGGAGACGAACTGCTTGAATTGAAAACATAGTGGCATTGCCAAATCGACATGATACCCTGTCTGACGAGGAGTGGAGGCATTGCTTGGTGCGCACGGCGAATACTTATAGAAGACAGAGAGACATGACCGCTCTTGGGGCCCTAACCCGTCAATGACCTTGTCCCTCTGGCTCCTTGACCTTGCAGTCCTCGTATGCCCAATAGCAATTTACTCTTTTTGTTCTTGGCAAAATGCGGCAAATCTTGCCGGAACAGTCAAAAGGCCCACTACCATCCAGCTTAAGCACCTTTATATATACTTCCTTTCCCCCTGACCTTGTGCATACAAGGAGCTACGTGCTGGACTAATTCCCAAGTGCAAGAGGTTGTGTGTGCAGGAAGACAGGATAGAAAGGAGAAGCTTGACTAGAATGGCATTTAAGTCGACGTGGAAAAGAGGAGAGCACTCGGGAGAGAAGGGGCTTGCTCTAGTTCTGGCTGGCCCGATATAGCCGAGAGCACCGAGGGGCAGGGACAGGATAACGATGGATGAGTCGGGCCATTTTCGACATTGGTCAAGTTTGTCCTTCCTGTCTAGGATGCCAGATGTTTCAACACAACTTGGAGGCTTGAAAAACAGGGGCTCGTTGTTTGTCATGGTGGCCTCTATTGGCCACGCAGCAGTGGTCAGAAATTAGACGACGACTATGTAGAGGACGGCGGAGAACGTCCTGAAAGAAACTCGGTCACGTGATCCCGTTTTTTTCCCTCGCATTTTTCATCTTTTCTTCTCCACCATAGGAGGTGATTACGTAATGATTCATTCTATGATATGGTGGGTCCTGAAACTGGAGGAAGAGAAGAAAAAAAAAAAGAGGGAAAGAGGTCGTAGGAAGGAAGGGAAGGAACACACACGAAGGATCCAATGCACTGGAGGCCCATGGGACCAAAAGCCCCACTTTTAACATTGACAGGAACAGCATAGCTTATCTCGTAGTACAAGAGACACGAGCCGGTCAGAGGCCGTCGCTCACATATAAGATGGCCGGCCCAACCTTTTATTTTTATTTTGTATTTTTTATTATTTTTTTTCTTCCTGTTTTATTCTCCTTCGATAGGGCATGAATATGCAAAGCAACATAGTGGGTGGGCTGGGGAAAGGGGGAAGCAGGGAAGGTCAATATAACAGGCTGAACATATGATACATGTATATATTAACTCTACAGAAGATATATTATACCTAGAATTAGCCCACAACGGCATTACAGCACAGACCTCATAGTTACATGGTGCCATTTAGCTTGCGTCGCGGCTGTCTGTGGTACTTTTTTTTCTTTTTTTTTTTCCTCCCTTTGGCTTCATTCCCATATCATCTTAATCCTTTCCCTGTTTGCGGAGGATGTAGAGATGTCTAAGTGGCAGCTTGTCGCCTCCTAATCCAACCCAGGACGGATTGGAGGTTGGAGTATTTGCGAGAGCCGCGTTTTCTAAGTTCAGGTGGTGACATGAGATTGGATCTGGACCAATCCGGACGGTGAGAAATAAAGGAGTTTCGTGTAGGTGTAAGTGAGAACATGTGCGTTTACACATACACATGCATATCTATGTCACATACAATGGGTAAATGGTGGTGTACTGTATCACATGTGCTCGGTCATAGTCAAGTTTTATCACTGCCGTAGCGTAGTATCCAGCAGTGTGGGAAGGGGGCACAATATAGTTTGTGCTATGCCTTTAGCAGGTATCACGTCAAGCTCCCTTGAAGAAGAAGAAGACATCGGAACCGGAGGGTAGAGGAGACCAAGACCCTGGTCGCATGAAACAGAATCAAGAGAAACCAGGCTTTGCAATAAGCAAACGAGCTCATTAGCAAAAAGCTTACTTCGTCAAAGAATCTAGACATCTGCCCTGTCCTCCCATCCTCCTCGGGAATGGAAGAAGCCCCCGGGCCTCGAATTCCTTTATCAAGCCATAGCTAAAAGAAATACCCGAAAAAAAAGCGCAAAGCTAGGTCCAAAGGGAGAGAAGATTAAAAAAAGAGTCTCTCTGTTCCTTCCCCAGTGTAAGCGTTATTATCGTAGTGCTAAAGTTGAACCCTTGAGACAAGCGCTATATCAGCACATGTGCTGTAAGAACTACATAAACTGGACCTACTTTCTCTAGCTTGTGCCCTTCTCTAATCTTGTTCCTGGCTTGATTTCCTCTTTCTAACTTTCCCTTTACGTCGACTCTCCTTTCTACTAATTCTCTTTCTGTTCTTCGTAGTGTACCCGGTGACGGGCCAGAACCTCACGGCTTCCTTGCTATTGCAGCTGGTCTCCTTTCTTTCTCTATCCAGCATCGCCTTTTTTGCTTCTTTCTTTATTAGCTGTTGCTGGCTCCAGCACGTCCTCTCTTTTCATTCTTTGGTGGCCTATACTCACTCACTCACTCACTCACTTGCTCACTACTTCCCTGCCCTCTCCCTTCCTTGCCCCCCTCCCTCCCTTCAGCAATGGCCATCGATACGCTCACCCTCGGCCTTCACTGGGCTTTCACCTGGCTCACTGTCATCATCATCACGACTCGTCTCGTTTGGCGTAAAATACTGCGTCAGTCATACCTGCTGGGCGACTGGCTTTCCATTGCCGCATTGCTGTGTGTTCTGGCTCGTCTGGGCTTGATTCACGTCGTCTTGATTTGGGGCACCAGCAATATCCCAGCTGCCCTCCGCGCAAAACTCAAGTTCACGCCTGATGAAATTTACCGTCGCGAAATTGGCAGCAAACTGTCACTAGCGAACCGTGTGTTCTACAATACATAGTATGTGCTAAGCTGAGCCCGGCTTGTCCATTGTCTGTCTGTCCTTTTCTGCTAACACTATCGCAATGCATAGTCTGTGGTTACAGAAATGCGTGCTTCTCGACGTCTACCAACGTCTACTCAACAACGTTTCATGGAGAAACCCGGCTCTAGCAATATACTTGTTCATTTTCCTTGGCACATATACAGCTTGCCAGGTCACTACATTCAGCGAGTGTGCACCCGTGCAAAAGTACTGGCAAATAGTGCCGTCACCTGGTATTGCCGACCCTTTCTTTTTGGTTCTTATCTTCATGTCGACTTCCTACTAACACTCACCCTAGGTCCTTGTGTAGCGGCTCAAGTTCAACTTGTTGTTGTCGGTGTCACTAACATCGTCACTGATTTTATGCTACTTCTCCTCCCTATTCCACTGCTCATCGGCCTTCAAGCCAATGCGCGGCTCAAGCTACAACTCAGTGTCCTCTTTACTCTGGGTATCTTCATTATTGCCATCACCGTCATCCGCTTGCCCATCAACTCGCTCAACCAAAGCCTGCAGTCGTCACGTACCACTTGGGCTAGTACTGAGTTGTTCACCTCTGCCGTCGTTGTTAATGCGCCCACACTCTATGGCTTCTGGAACAAACGCCGACAAGCTTCCAAGAATGCCTCATCCAACCCTACAGGAGGACGCACCGTCGGTTCCACTGCCGGCACTGCCGTCGGCTCGTTCTCGGCGGGCGGCACACGCCGTGGCCCGCGTAGACCCGGCTCGCACATTGACTACATGACCAATATCGAGGGCGATATCTACGACAACAGCTATGAGATGGGTGCGAAGAGGCCCCCACTGGGTGGCATCATGCAGACTAAGGAAGTTATGGTCTCGGAGCTAAGTGCTGTTGAGGCCAAGACCAAAGGTTACAGTCATCTGGACGACGGAGCATCCAGTCATTCAAGTCAGAAACAGATGATACAGGAAGAGACGTCAGCCAAAAGGTGGTAAGTAGAAGAGGTTAGGAGCCCGAATGTTGCTTTCTTTTTTCTTTTTGTTCCATATTGATTTCTTGATATCCTTTAATGATGTTTGTTATGATGATACTAGAACCTATATATGTTGGACGTTATGTGATAGAGATGCTACCGTGCTATGTGTGAGCGTTTGGCCAACTAGTCCACATGCACACTTTGTATGCAGAAAGATCATGATAGCTCAAGTAGTGGGGAGAAGAAGAGAAGCTCCCGGACCTGGAATCATCTCTCAAGGGATAGCAGGAAGAGTTGAGGGGGCTATGTAACAAAGCCTAGGGTATCCCCTGTTTTCCAGAGTGCAAATCAGAAAGTGCTAAGGCGATGATGTCCTTTTGGCTTTACTTGCAGCGCTCCTGTCTTCATGCAAGCGAGACAGGTGGGATTTCCAGCAGGTTCAAACCAAACCTTTTCCCAGGCTTGGACCTTTGATACTCGGCATCTCGTTGCTTGACTATCGATTCTAAAGAGTGTTTGCTCCGCGAATTTCCCGCTACTTTGTCAGCTTACTGAGAGACGCTCTCATGCTAACGCTTTAACGGGATAAGCGCCCTCAAACGATGGAAGGATGGCAACGTCTATTGCCTAAAGCTGACTAGGCGGATGAGGGAATTGAAGCTTTAGCTCGAGCAGAACTAAACCAACACCTAGGAAATTGGCACATCTTTAGTATCAGCTAGCTGACAAAATGTCTGTCCGTTAGAGTGCCTAACTCTTGGGACGAACTGCTTTGGCATGAATAGTGAGTCGGTTTGGGAATCTTTAGACTTGTTGTTGTCGTGACAATGAATCGGTTAGCTAGACGTTTGTTTGGTTGTATCATTTAACGTCTACTTTGTGGCTTTCTACAGAAATACGACGGATATCTAGACACATGCTCAATAGGTCATCGGTTCTTTCGTTTGTTTGTTTGTTCTATTCAACGTCTACCTACTGGTTCTCCACAGCAATACGACGCCGTGTTCTGGACGGAAGGGGAGTAAGAAGATGTCGTCCTCCAGCCCATCCTCCGGGCAGTCAGCAGCTGCATGTGTGCGTCTTCTTCGAACTGCTCCTATGACTTTTTAGGGTCCAGTCTTGCGGCCAGGAGCCTTCTCCGTGAGACGATGCCCGAGGGCTACCCTGCTGGCTGGGTTTCCAGGATTGGTTATCTGGTGTTTTTGGCTTTTGACGCCCTACCTATGCAGTAGTCTAGTCTGAGAAGCCAACGGCTGTCGGCCTCTGGTGTTGGCCCTGGCGGAGTACTTCAGTTTTGTCCTCTGTTCGGGCTCTCCTCATCTGAGCGCTCTGTTCCTTGCGCCCTTCTTTGAGACCTTTGACTAAGAGCTCTGTTTTGTTTATTTCGTGACCGAGCGTTGCTCTCCAGAAGCTTTTCCAACGGGTCGTCTTCTTGATTGCATGTTGCGACGAACGTGTCGACGTTCATTTTCCTTAACCTCCACTTTGCTTCGAGTCTTTTTCTTGCCGCTCTTGCCCTCACCTTGACCTCAATAATCTCGTAGCCGCTGGTGCTGCCTGGTATCAGCTTCGTGCGGGTCACCCATTCGTCCACTGTTGTTTGAGGTACGATGTCGAGATCTATGACTCTGTCGGCGCTGTGCGTGTGTTCGTCTTTGTCGTTGAGCACGGCAAGGTCATTCTCTCTCATCCAGCTCTCCAGGGTCCTCCTCGCTTCATTTTCCGTGGGATTTGCGTCCCACGTTCCGTGATGTGCGTTGAGGTCCCCTATCGCAATCCATGCGCTTTCTTTTTCTGTTCGCATGAGTTCCTGTAGGCCCTCGCCCGGCCTAATGCAATTTCGGTTTTCTGGTGCGCTATATGCCCCTATCAGTTGAAGTGTCCCCTGTGTTGTTTTTATACGGATAGGGCATAGGACCACATAGACCTGGTGCGTCTCCGTTGTTTTGATGTCTTTTCGTGCGTAGGCTATGCTTCTGGAGCGGTTTTCCCATCCGTCTCTCAGGCTTTGCCGAGTGTATTCCGGGTGGCCCTTTGTTCTGTCCTTACGCTGTCCGATCCAAGGTCCCTGTACCATTAGGACATCTACTTTTTGCCCAGCGAACCATTCTTCGTTTCTGGTTGGGACGGGGATCCCCTCACCGAGCACGTAGGAGTCTACCAGTCTGGTAATCCGTGCGTGGATCCATTTCTTCTCGACTTCGTATGCTTTCGCTCCGCATGCGAGCCTGGCTCGTTTTATATATACCTTCGTTGCCGAGATTTCTTTGGTATAAAATGCCCAGCCTGAGTTCACCTTCTTCGTGATGAACTTCTTGGGGTGTACCCCCGAAAATCTTTGCCAACTAACGGCTGGCGGTCTCTCTCTTGCTTTCGGTGAGCCCCCGGATGAAGACCTTGACTGTTTGCGCTACCTCATTGCTGGCAGGTATGGTGAGCGTCTTCTTCGGGGTTGCAGGCTGTTTGTTTCCTCCGCTGGCCTGCTTGGCAATCATTTCGTAGGTTTTCTGCCGTTGAGCAGCGGTATCCGTAGGTTTGGCTTGCTTGCCTGGTTCCGGACTCTGGTTCTTCTTTTCAGTTCGTCCAGGGTTTGGAGCGCGGCCCCCCGTGTTACAGCTTTTGGGAGGCTGTTCTGAGCTCGGCAGATACGTGTCCTACCAGCGTCTTTATGTTTGAGTCCTCTTTCGCCATTGAGATGACTTGGTTGCGGATTTTTGTGATTTTCTCCGCCATCCAGAGATAAACGTTGGCCCCTCAATCTGGTCTTCTATGTGGTGCGTCGGAGAGGCACGGTCTGCTGCAGCCACGCACTCCATCTTGTCTCTGTTCGTTGTTGTTTGCTTGATCCTTTGTACTATTTCACGTCTACCTACTGGTTTTTCACAGCAATACGACGGCATGTTCCGGACGGGAGCACCTCCCGGGACGGTCAGCAGTGACAGGAGCGCATAAACTTCGACCGTCTCCTATGACTTTTTAGGGACCAACAGTATAGAAATGAGGGTCTCTTGGGCAGCCGCGTGAAGATCTAGTCTGAAAGGCCACGGGCTGTCGGCACGAGGTATAGGCCCTGGCGGCGTACAATGGTTTTGTTCTTCTGTGTGCATGGCGGCTGCTGCACCTCCGGTTTTCCCTTTTCCCTTACCCCACCAACGTAACCCCAGACTAACCCTAAACACGGAAGTGGAGTCGACCTCCTGCTTCCCCACAAACATTCGTTCACCTGAATAATCTGCTATGTGTCCTGAGGCCATGAAGATCATGGAGGCAGGACAGCAGATTCCAGCGCAGTCTGGGGACTCTTCCCCTCGCCCTCAGGCGATGAGAGTAGTCAAACCAGACTGTGTGAGCGTCCGAGTGCTCGTGGTCTGTCCTTCCGCCACCCTGTTGGCCGCTGCCTTGGGTTGTGGATGAGGCGCAAGGCAGCCCCCTTTCTGGTGACCTGCCACAGTCGCCAGTCTGTCCGAGGACAGAGGAACGCAAGAAAAAAACAAAAAACAAAAGAAAAAGATGTGGACTGTGTGAACTCTCAAAATTCAGTCCTGAACGTGAAGATGAACTCCTTGAGGTGGAGTGGTGTTGTGGCGATGAGGATTTTTTTGATTTGACTCAGATTTGACAAAAAAGGATGGGGTCTTGCCGTGGATCGAACACGGGACCTCTCGCAAGCGAAGCTATAGGGTTAACCCTAAGCGAGAATCATACCACTAGACCACAAGACCGAACTTTACTGGAACGCGAATTTGCATAATTGTTAATGCTTATATTGTGCAAAATTATCAGCAACGTGATTTGAACCGTCGTATTGATAGTTCGCTCTGTTCAGGTAGACGTAAAAGAATGCAACAACAACAGCGTCGTTTGATTTTAGTGATTCCAGTAGACGTAACCATCGTGCTACGGGGTATAGTGGATAAGACAAGACGGGTCTTGAGAAACCGGGGAGATAAGACACCTGGAAGGCTGGACCGAATGCTATGAGCTCTAGGGCACATGGGGTGTAGAAGGCAACGAGCTAGCTAATTACTGTCGACTATAAAGGATGATGGGTCGAGTAGAGTTGGAGAGGACACTATACACTTCAAACTTGTGCTTCTACAGAAAACCCCGTCTTGTTTTTTGTGTTCCCCCATACAGCGATGCTATCTGGACGGAGCTGGGCCCGGGCGAAGAAGGAGTAAAGGGACACTGATCGAGGCGGATAAGTAGATATGCCCTTGCTCTCTCTCCCATCCTCTACTCCAACAACGACATAAAGAGTAGGAACAAGTTAGTCAGCCGCAATAGATAGCGCTATATGGGATATCAGACACTGAATGCAAAGATTTGGGTGAGCGGATGGAAGTGGTAGACATAGAAGTGCATGCAGCCTACGAAGCCGTAAAATAGACTATAGACTACTGTACAGACTAATGCCTTGTGCTAAGGCCATCTAACTCTACCTTAACAGTCAAGGAGTAGTAGTAGAGCGATTGCGAATCTCATCTATAGGAGACATCACATCTCAAATTGCCATCGACAAAACAGCACGGATACTGAGTTACTGAGGCAGCAAGAGTCCTGCGATAAAGGTACAAGTGATATAAGCTCCAAGTACCCCGGGCTTGGGAACGAACAAGCAGACACACACGCGAAGCCGAGGTGCCAAAGAGCGAGCATATAATACTGCCATGGTCTAGTTGAAACACGGAGGCAAAGGGGAGATCAACTGCATACTGAGTACCAAAAGCGGCGGGAAAAGCAGCAAGGATGATACTTGCCTGGAGACACTTCCCGCTTTTCTCTTGTATATGTGCCTGATTGTAGAGGCTTGAACAGAACAGAGCTGTGGCCAGTCCCGGCAGCTAGACTATGATGGGGATGGGCGTCTTCGTAGATGCAGCTACTGGGGCTAAGTAAAAGATAGGAAGCACGGGTGGGAAAGTAGAAGGTACTACGGAAGCCATGGAGTCTGAGATTTGCGCAAGATGCTGAAAGACTAGAAAGCGACAAGGCGTGTTACTGGTATACTACGCTGTAGCTTCGGGCTTTTACAGAAAGGACGAGAAATTCTCTCTGCACTTAGTCACACGACTTTTTCTGTCGAGGAGACGGAATAAGAAGACAAAGGGCGAGTGTGTTGTGAGAGACAAGAAAGATAGCAGACTGGAAGGAGGCAGTAGGGGGAGCTCTAAGGTGAGGCTCGGAGTGCCTTCTTGTTTTCTCAAAGGCTGGCAATGCATTCGGACTAGCAGTCTCATCGCTGAGTGAAGAACATAACCAACATATGCCGTCAGAGTCAAGCCCCCGAACCAACACCCGTTGGCTTCCTAGACAAGGCTAGCTCATATGTAGGGTGCTACAAGTTAGAAACACTAGGTTATCACTCCTGGAAACATAACTCGCAGGGAAGCCTTCCAGCAGTGTCTGGCGGAAAAGCGCCATGGCTGTAGAGCGGTATCCTACAAGCGTCGTAAAAGATCCTTAAAGATGACACATACCTGTCAATTGCTGGCTGGCTGCCTGGAAGTGGTGTTAGATGGCGACATGACACAAGTTGCTCCCATTTAGATCACGCCATTGTATTGCTGCAGAATCAGCAGAGAGACACTGAAGAAAACGAACGGACAAAAACCAAAGTATTCGGTTCCTTGTTTCGTTAGGTGTCGTCAGCAAAGTTAAGATACCAGGCTCGAGGATGCCCTGTAGAGCTACCTGAACAAGTTAACAAGTAGCCATGGACCATAATGCGTATCCAGTAGATGAGCAAGGCTGTAAGCATAGAGTAGAGCTGAGTATTCAGACGGCGCTGAATACCATGCAGTCAAAGCCAGGGTACTTGATATCAATGACGTCGTTGTATCTGAGGGCTTGTTTGCAAGACCATAACCGTTGTCATGTGATGCTCTTAGGCGTGTGGATAATTCTCTCCTTTTTTTCTCTTTTCTCTCTCCCTCTCTTTGCCAGCCCTTCCTCTGGCGTTCATGTATGTGTCTTGGGCAATGAAGCCTGGAGCATGGATTTTTTTTTGAAAAAAAAGCGAGACTTGGCGGCTAACAATCAAGAGAATGGCTCCAAAAGACAAGGAAAGAGGAGGCAAGAAACAGGGCTTTACAGGCTGAGTTGGAGAAAATAGAGCAAAGCGACGGGGCGTTGCGTGTGTCACGCCTTGTTTCTGCACTGTTATCTGTGCATATAAGAAATACAATTCGGGAAATGTCGTCATACTCAGTATCTCTGCTTAAATGTGGGTAGGCGTCTTTTCAGCGCCTCACCACTCACTACTAACCTGGTCTACAGCCTTGATCGGCAGTATTCTCTGTTGAGCGAGAGGGAGTTCGTCATGGTTCTACGGATCACCGGGGTGCCTCTTGGCAAGTCTGGTCATTTCTACTGCGGATTTCTTATTCTCCTGGCTAATTGTCTCATTGTATTGCGCCGAAGTTTGCAAGGAACAATGTCAGCTCTTTCAGATGCTTTCATACGCAAGGACATCAAGTACAATGGGTTGGGGAACAGGCAGACAAGGGCGTAGACAAGAAAGACATGGGTGGATGGCTACAGCTACATGCAGTGACGCAGCTGTAGTCTTCGAACTCAACTCGAAGCTGCACACGGCACAGGTAAATTTGCACTTGCTTTGCAGAATCGCCGTGCTAATTTGCATCGCACAGGCTATTCCTCGTAGGCTTACAGTGGCTTCTCGTACTGTCATACAACGACTGCCTAACAGTCCTGGCTGAACTATGCATATGCGTACACATCTTCGGCCACTGTTCCTAAAAAGACATCAGCCCTCCGAGACTAAACAGCTTGTACGCGTATAGCAAACAGCCATGTAGGCTTGGCTGTTAACGGGCAAGATGTGCACCACTACACGACAAAAGGGGGGAGGGGAAGGGGACTGCTTGTAACGTTGAATTACATGGTGGACATGGTGCGAGCACGAGGCACTTTGCAACCCAGGAAGATCAGAGCTCGGGTCTTGGAAAGCAGGAGTGGTGTATGTATGACCTTGGCCTTGTCTTGATACCAAACTCTATTTCTCATATTCCAAGAGATGAAGAAAAGGAAGCATCCCCTTTGTTTGATAGAGGCGACGGTCGTTGAAAGCGTGTCTGGGGATGATGATTGGCTAGGATGCGGAGTATTAACATGAAATTATTTACATGGGCAATATGCCAAGCGGGGGTTAAGAGAGGGTATGAGAAACACGGGCTGGATGAAGATATGGTTGGTGTCGATGGGGGTGTCTGCAACCAACTGACATTGAAGTGGTGGATTTCTTTAATTTATCCATGTTTCCCATGTTGGTCTTCTTAGTTTAGACGCCGATTTTTCATCCAACCACATGATCAGCTTTCGTTATTACAATAATCAGAGAATGAAACCAATTTCTCACCTCAGGCGCTTGTCTAATGATCACATATGCATTGTACAATAGTCTAGCCTGGGATTCTAGACTCAAGATATTACGTTCTTTATATTGTATTTTCCTCTATCTCGTTCCCCCCCCCCCCCCCTTTCCCCTTCTTCTTTAGCATCGTCTCGTTCTCAACCAAGTCTAGCCTGGTTGTTTCTGCTATATACTTCAATATGCATGGTACTTTGTATGGGAATTGGAATGGCAACTTAACAGGGCGAAAGGGATTTGTAATGAGACTAGAGAAGACTAGAACGCGATACGAAGTAACGATACCTATTTGCCCCTCTTCTCGCCCATTGCTATATAGAGCAGAAAAATAAGGAGAGAGTTGAGATAGCTGGTTGGAATGCATTATTGTGCCTGTGCTTCTACGTTAGTCCATGCACAGAAAGGAACTGCTTCCGAATGGCCAGTTTTGTAAAGCTTGGATCACAGCTTAAAAAAAAGAAAAGAAAGAAAAGAATAAGAGCAAGTTAATGGGGAACTACAGCCTCGCCGGTGGCGGAGGTGTAATAGTAAAACCATGTTTTGGTGGAACTAGGAAGGAGAGGACTAGAAAAAGAAAAGAGGATAAGAGGGAAAGAGAAAAGGAGGAAGAGAAGAAAAGAAGAAAAGAAGAAAAAAAGGAAAAAAAAGGAAAGGGTAGAAGAGCAAAGATCAACAGGAGCACAATGGGCATGGCCAACTGTAAGGCTATTGTGTACGCAGGCTATTCTTTGCGTGGATTGGTTGGATATTAAGCCAGCGCCACCGGCAGCAACAATAAACAAGAACGAAGAGCTGGAGATCTAGACCTTGCTCTACCTCATGCTAAAGACAGAAGGATGAACTAGGAGAATGGGAAACAAACTTTGAAACAAAGATAGGAGCCAAGAGGCAAGATAAGATGGAAGCTGCCAACTATAGATAGAACGATCAGGCTTGTAGGGACTAGGAAGGAGTGAGTATTGGGGCTAGCTAAACGAAGGAGATCTAACAGCAGCTACGGACGGTAGAAAGGAGTCACGAAGGTAAGATCAATATCAAAAGGTACAATCATCAGAGGCTTTGTTAGCCAGGAGTTGGAGGTCAGTATTATTGTTTGCCGCCCCTTGTATGTTGGACAGCATTGCCAAGCGAAAGAAAAAATTATGACATGGAAATCAGAAAGAAAAAGGAAAAAAAAAAAGAAAAAAATTTAAAAGCGATCAATGAAGTTACAAAGCCCTGTTACTTTGCTGTCCCAGAGGCCTGGATCTTGTTGAGCAAACGAGAACGCAAAGGCAACACAAAAAAGGACGTATTGCTATCAAGCTCAGAGTCAACATGAACGGCCTCCGAGTGTGTTGGCAGGGCGAGAAACAACTATATGCTGACTTGGGAGGTAGAAGTTAGGGAGAGTAAAACAAAAAAAAAGAGAAAAGGAGAAAAAGTAAGAGGAAAAAAAAAAAAAAAAAACAAGGCCAACATAAAACAAATAGAAAAGGGAAAGCCAGAAAATGCAAGAAGGAAGAGGCAAATCAGGGAAAAGGAAAAGAATGCTTCTGCACTGCTTTTGCTACTACATGCAAGGCCGTGCATTCGCTTGATGAAGATTTCTAGCTTAGTTATTTTTACATGGGGTGGGTTGTGTGTGACTCTACAGGAACTCAAAAAAAAAGAAAATAGCCTGGAGAGGGAGCCGGTGGGGCTGTGTTCAAACCCCCCCCCCCCCTCTGCATATGCATGTGAAAAGGGTGCTGAGCCCAGAAATAATGACGGGCTCGCATGTGTTAGGATCGTGAAGCCATGATGATGAGGAGGGAGGAGGGAGAAGGGAAAAGGGAAAAGGGATGTGGTTGAAAGTGGATGTTGATGCTTAGGGTAGTTACTAAAATAAAACCCCGTACTTGCAAACGCGGAGAAATTAGAAGAAAAAAAGAAGAAACAAGAATAGAATAGAACGATAAACAGAGGAAAGAAGAGGCTACGCTATTGAGCGGAATTGCGGAAGTTGCCTTGCCATTTTTAAGGCTTCAACAATAGGCCCCACTATTTGGGTTGTTCTTTAGTGTGTGTATATGTAGAGGAGGGGAAGCAAAGAGGGAAGAACGGGGAGGGCACTTCGCACCACCTAAAGCCTCGAGTCAAGAGGAGGGCAGACGAGGAGAAGAGGAGCAAAGGTGCTTAGTAAGGTGGAAACCGTGCGAGTGAGGGTTGGTGATTTGGCCGGCTGGGCATAAAGGAATGATGGCTATATCTCAGGTTGCTTTTTTTTTTTTTTTTTTTTTTTTTTTCTTTTTTTCTCTTATTCATCCCCACGACTCACCTGTAGTACGCCCAAGTCCGAGCTTCGACTTATTGCTCTTTTGGAAGTCTGCCCTGCTTTCCTGCAGGTGAGCTGTATGCAGACCAAAACTATAGAGAACAGGCCGTAAAACATTCGGTGCTACGGGTGTTTGGAGGTAGGGGGGGGGGGGGGAGGGGCGTCTGTAAATATCAGTTCAACCATTGCCAAAGCCTTCTCATGGGTGCATGGATGTCTTGGTGGGCTATTCAGCCACAGACAAGAACAAAAGCAGGGCAAGGAAACGAGGGGCTTGGAGGGGTTTGGGCAACGGATATCAAAGACAACGAAAATCAGGCCAAACGTAGCATCAGTCTTGGGAACTGGCACTCAGGTTTTGATGTGGAAGCGAAAGAGGGACGCATGTATGGAAGAGGATAGAGTCGAGCAGCATAGCAAAAGCAGGATGAGGAGAGTCAATCGGGACAAGGGGGGGGGGACGTTTAATTGATGCAAGTAAGAAGCAGCAACAAAAAAAAAAAAAAAAAAAAAAAAAAAAAAAAAGAGAAAACAAATATAATAAAAAAAATGTTTAAAAAGTCCACAACTTGCTTCCCACTATCAGGCACAACCAGCGAGGAGGCCTTGGCTTTCTCTTTGCTACTTATTCCCTTGTCTGCTCCCCCTCTTGACTTTCAACTTCACCTTTCTTCTTCTCCCTTCCTTTCTTCTCTTCACGGGCTTCTCGTCTTTCTTTCTCCCCCCCCCTCTCCCTCTTTTCTTTCCTTCTCTTTTCTTCCCCTCTTCACTTATTCTTTTGTTTCTTGTTTCCTTGGCCCTTTTTTTTTTCTTTTTTCTTTTATCCCCTCCTCCACCTCTCTACCCATATACCGGGACCCCCCCACTTCAGAGCTCTCCTCGAAATCGGGCTGGATACCACTTATTTCGGCCTCTGCCCTCTTCCGCTTCTAACATCACACA
The DNA here is from genome assembly GCA_002742255.2 of Ceratocystis albifundus. NCBI lineage: Eukaryota > Fungi > Ascomycota > Sordariomycetes > Microascales > Ceratocystidaceae > Ceratocystis > Ceratocystis albifundus. The sequence goes on from MAOA02000038.1 coordinate 787,407, forward strand.
TCTCTTGAGGCGTGTATATTCTCCTCATGCCTCCTCAGCTATTACCTGCTTCGGCAGCAGCTTTTGCCCCGCGGGCTTCGTCAGTCAACGTGGTGCTTGGGTCTCGAGTCGAACCTTGGCTAACCCAAACCCTAAAACGTATCAACAAAGTCAAACGTCCTCTTAATAGCGTGCAACAACACCAACGGTGCTTGACAGAAACCCTCTCGTCGCCCAACGCTACATGGATTTTGTGCTCGCTGTTGTTGACAAAAGCTACCGGGGTGGAGCTGCAGCGTGGGGATGATCCAATAGCCGATGCTATGGCTAACTACAGAATGGTGCATGTCGAGGCCTACATCGTGCACATTGACATGGTACTACGCAACGAAGTGGCCTTCAAGCTGACTCCAGGCACGATAAAGATTCTTGTCGACCACCATACGAATGTGCACTGCGCCGACGCCAAAGCAAACACATCGCGGTGGCCTGAGAAGGAATCGCAGATCAAGAAGCTGCATGAGGACTTTGTCCAGGCCATCAACAAGTATGTGTTTCGTACTCCTGTTATAGCACTCGAAGGCTTGGAGGAAGAAGGAGCCGGAGAGCTACTTGGTGGCCGCGCAGAGGAAGTCAAAAAGGCCATTTTGGCAATGATGAAGCCGCTAGTGCCACCACCGCCGCCACCCCCGCGCATCGTGGATGTAGTGCATCGCCAGCCACAGCTCTCGTCGTCAAGCCACAGTCACAGCCAGAGCCACGCAAACCCGCACTGGTCACGGCCCACGCCGCCAATCTCCATGCCTGCAGTTGAGCCATGGCATGTCTTGCCATCCAGCACAAGTCTCAGCCAATTTGATCTGAACCCCTCCGCCACAGCCGTGTCATCCACCGCCGCTGATGTTATCTCAGGCTCCATGGTGCACACCACAGCCAACATGACATCTCCGTTATGGGCACAAGCATCATCGATAGAAATGCCCGATCTTGGGCTACACATCCAGGACTCGCCGCCGCCGCCGCCGCTAGCACCATCACAGCTCATCAACTCCTATGTCCCCTTTACTACAGCTGAGATGTTTGGCTCAACACAGCCTCTTGTCTCGGAGCCAATAACCATGGGGGCCTTTTCTAATGTGGCGGGGGTTCCATGTAGTGTTGGCATCGGCGCAGGTATGGGCCTGGGCATGGGCTTGGATCCATTCCAGGCTTGGGGCCACTACCAGGAGCTTCCCACGATGTAGCAATCAGCGCCAGTGCCGGGATATGAGTACCCCGTTGTGACCGCGCCGCCTCATTCTCCGAACCCGCCGCATTTTCAACGACAATGAGCCGGAGGCAGCGGCGACGGCAGCGAAAGTGGGCGGCTTGGTCTGGATCTCGGCACAGGCATAACTAGGCTTTGATGGCATCTCTCTGGAGCCGTAGAGCAATGAATGGCTCTGTAACCCGTTTTTCACAACTCTCTGTTGTCCGGTATCTTTCTCTTCTTATTTGTTATTATTTTCTTCTTCTTTTTCATTTGCACCTTTTTTTTCTTTTTTTCTTTTTTTCTTCTCATTTATTTTCTTTTTCTTTTTCGGAATTTTGGAAGAAGCGCCTGCAGCGATGCATCATTTCACACATGGCCCATCAGCAACCCCCTTCATCATATACCTCACAACTTATACTTTTCCTTTGTTATTTTGCTTCCTTTTTGTTTTTATTTTTTATTTTTTTCACTGAAATCGTCTGGCCTTGGTCCAAGACAGGTTTCTTATTGGGGATTCTTTTCATCTGCGAGCGTTTTCTTTTCGTATTTTCTTTGCCCAGTCTTTGTTCTCTTCTCGTCATTCCTTTTCTTTCTTTTTTTTTTTTTTTGCATTAAACCTGGTGTTTACGAGGCCTCGTATTCCTCAAAAGGAAGCCCAGAATACGAATTCACTCTATCATGTTGTCCCGGTGTCTCTGCTACTCAGCATAGAGCATGTCTTCTCTTGTCACCGGGGTTTGCATTGATAGTGCTTCACTTCTTTGACGTCCTCACGATTTGACGACTTCTTTCCACGACGACGACGACGACGATCTAAACGTATACTTAATATTTTCCACAATCCCCGGCTGGAATGTGGAACAATACTCTCGACTGCCGCCATATTAGACTGGATCTTCTTTTAGCAGCGTCGATCTGCTGTGTTACGTAAGACAGCTTTCACTTATACTGGAACTGCGGAGTTACGGCAGTACATGGAGCGAGGGCGAAGCAAGCCTACTTGCTCTAGTAGCAGCCCTTGATTTCCCCTTACTACTTGTCAGCTGCCCTTGATGCATACTTGATTGTCTTGCGTCACTCGGCTTTTCCAGTCTCGTCGGATGGAATGTATGGTACGGAACCTTGCACCGGCTACATCATTAGTCCTGGATAGCGACTACTACTGTCTTGTTAATCGGAGTGAGAACCTGCGCGACGAAGAAGAAAGGCTGGATTCCCATTCTTCTCCGCAGTCTTGCATCTGTATCTCCTCTGTCGTGTGGGAGGGGGGCCTCCTTGGGCTTGCCTTTGTGGAATCACTGTGCTCCTGTCTTACTCGGGTCAGACTGGGTCTGCTAAGACGGAGTACTGCCAGCGGGTCTGTGACCCCTTCCCCTATCCCCAGCAACGTCTGCTTCGTCCCCCTAGATGGGGGATTGATTGAAGGAAAGACAAGGGGCATGGGCTGGCATCTCAGGTACAGGATGCCTGGGGCCTTATTGCTCTGCTATATTTCTTTTTTTTTGTTCTTTTCCTATAGGTACTCTATTGCAGGTGTTTCGTGGTTTCCTGCCCGGCTGCAGGGTTTCTACTGATCCCAAACCACCACCAACAACAAGTACTTTGAAAAGGCCTGTGGCCTGTACTTTTAGCTTGTGTGTCTCATTTAGCGACTTTTAAGCGGTCTTGATGGCCCTTGTTTTGTATAGCTTGAATATCAGAAATTAGTATATCAAATACAGAAACATCAAACTATATCTGTGCAATGTAGACTTGGAGCGGCTCCATGTTAAACTGAAATTACACCGGCACGCCAGAGTAGCTTTGCCCGGCCCGGCCATCTTCGGCCTGCAGACGTTGGACCATTCCTTTTGAAATGTGTAACGCTGTTGCCATGATTGACACCATGGGATTAACCCCGGATGCACTGGGCAAAACGCTAGCATCGGCAACGTACATGCTATTGTATCCGTAAACACGCCCGGTGGGATCTACAACGCCCTTACTTGCGATCCCACTCATGCGGCACGTGCCCATTTGGTGCGCTGTAATCCAGGGCGTGCCTTCTCCGTTGTTGCCCACCCTCTCCACACGATCGAGCCATACTTCAAATGCAGCTTCTGCCCTTTCAGCCACTGTTCCGGGCGCGTTGCTGCCGAGCAGAGACGTCTCTTCACCGCTGTAGACTGGCTCTGGCTCGGATGATCTGTCTTCTCGCTCAGCATCGTCCCGTATGAACGGAGGTATATTAGGAATCCCCACAATTATTTCTCGAGCTCCTTGTGTGTAGACTACGCGTGCAGTCGCAAGGATACCCTTAAGTACATGGTGTGCATCGTAGGGAGATGGCGAGTAGTTAAGTTGTGGGCGACCTGTCAATGGGTCCACGGTCACGCTGCCGGGGTCACGTTCACGGGCAAATATAACATACGGTGCTAATGTGGGAAGTTTGGCAAGGTTCATGCGGTGGGTGGTTCCGGGATACCAGGTAATGCCGACAAAGGCAGTGAAAGGCTAAGTAGATGTTAGTGGAGGAACGAGAGAGATATTGGGGGAGCTAGAACTGATGGCCTACAAGTGAGCATGAAGGTTCGACCTTTGTACCGTGGCCAGACCCATCCTGGTTCTCAAGCGATGTCATGATTGATGACATGATGGGACCTATAAGCAAGCATGTTAAAACAAGGGTTGGCTTGGAGGTGGCCGTGTTACACATGGTACATACCTTCCCAGGGGATAATCTCCTTGTCAAATCGGCTGATGACAAAGGCGGCAGGGTGTATATGAAGGTTGGTGCCAATGATGGGGTTCTATAGCAGGAATACACGTTAGCCGGCGGACTACTTCTGTTTCGACTTGTTACGAAGAAATAGAATAAAAACTTACCCTCAAGCCACTTCTTTTCAGGATGGTTGGACTCCATAGACTACCCGCGGATATCACAACAGCTCTCTTCGCCATGATCCTAACAGCCCGCGTGTAGGTATTCTCTCCAGCTGACCGATTACGTAGCTTCCAGACACCCTCTACTCCCACAGCTGTCTTCCCGTCATCGCCAAACAAAACTCTGTCAACTTGGAGCCCCTCGACAAACCGGGCTCCATTTCTCGCTGCCTGTGGAAGCCACGCCGTCATAGGGCCCTGTTTGGAGTTTGAACCGCAGCCAAGATGGCACCGGCCACAGTAGTGTGTTTTATCGTGGCCCGTATTCAGCGGCAGATATTCAGCATTGTAGCCAAGTTTCTGCGCACCTTCAAGCAGGATAGGGCCACGCAGGCCCTTGTCATAGTCCGTTGTCGCACCAATCTCCTCCCACACAGCGTCCATACAGGCGTCATAGTCTTTGCTTGTATAGAAAGGTAACTTGTCACCCTCGGCCCATTCACGCCGCACGTAATCCTGCGTGCGTAGACTGACGCCCCAGTTGATCGTGCCACCGCCTCCCCAACAACTGCCAGCAAGGCATGTGATTTTTGATGAGGTGCTCATGACAGCGCCTTGGTTCTCAAATAGATGGTGCTCTCCCTGGGCTTGTGACATGGGGAAGTTTTGCGAGGGGTAGTAGAAGCCCTTGTCGACAACAGTGACATCATAACCAGCCTCAGATAGAACCTTTGCACAGACACCACCGCCGGGCCCAGAACCGACAATAACAATGTCAGTATGGAGAACATCTGGGCGTGAACTGTCAAACTGGACGAATTCAAAGGGGTAGCTTGTGGTCTTGACATAGTGTGGGGGTACAGGAGTAAAGCCGATAGTCTTGGCGTATAGGGTGCTGTACTGCAAATAAGGCCGCTGTGCAAGCATAAGAAAGGCTTTAGACACCCGGCGTTTCATGGATAAATACGACTCATGCCACGACTTGAAGGCGTGCTGTCGGTCGGCCAAGCTCTGGCGCTGGAAGGGCGTAAAGCTGCCAGTGAAGATAAAGCTACCTATACGAGACCTATATGCCCGGAACACGGAGCCAAGTTAGGTTTGGGGTTTTCTTTTTGGGCGAGTAGGAAATGCAAGCCTGAATACTAACGATAATAGCCAGGCTATGAATAATATTTGCTTGGCCTGTTTTGGTCCAGACCCCTCGATGGCGCGGCATACGGAGTTCACGATATCGCCATTGTCTGCGGGCTTCTCAGCTAGAAACTCCGCGAACTCGGCCTTGGACGGGAATTGCGAGCGATTTTTCGTGGCGTCAGCATACAATGCATCGAACTCTACAGGTGAAATCACCAGACTCTCGCGGGTCTCTATGTCTTTGTTGGCATGGCCGTCAGTTTCGGCTTCGGGGGTGGAGACTCTGATTCCTGGTAGTACAGTATCAACTAGAGCACAGATAACATCTAGTGTTGCCGCGTCAATAGTGTAATGCAGGGTAGAATCTACTGCTGGGCTGGGATCAGGGAGATCAGAAGGAGACGGAAGCAAATTGGCCATTATGGAATCGGGAACAGCGAATGTCAGGTGATCTTGCTAGGTGGGGAGCAGTTACAGGAAGGCAACGCATTGGCAGATAATGGTCCGTGTTTGAATGCTAACTTGTGGCCGCTAGCACATTTAAGTATCACGAGCGCCCATATCTCCAACCAGGCGTAGAACGATAGTTGAGTTGGAGTCGAGTGAGTGGACTAGACTAATATGACGTCTAATTGGCTGACATGTAGGGTTACACCCCAGGGTCACGGGGGTAAGCCGAGGCTGACGGCGGGTTTTGCAGATGTTTGCAGTGTAAACCTGTGATGGAAAAAACGAGCCTGAAACAAAGAATACTACGCCTTTATCACTGGAAGCTAACTTGGCCATGATTTTGCAGTGTTTCCAAGTTTGAGAAATTTGGTCACGTAAGTAGCTGTCAGCATAGAACGAGTCGTCTGACGGACGGACGGCCCGGCCCCACATAGAGTTTTTTTTTTTTTTTTTTTTTTTTTTTTCACCGCACGGCACGAGCCAGCTGCCTTACACGCACCCGATCGGATCGGCGGAGCAACCGGCATTTGGAGAACATGGAAATGTGAGACGGAGGGAAGAAAAGCGTTGGCTGTCTTGTTGTAGGCCAGAAAGCTGCAATAGGTCAAAAATTTACCGAGTAGATCGGAACGAGTGTGCAGTGCAGCCTTTATGCGGTGTGAAATACAACCTCATAATCTGAGGTTTCAGATAACGCAAACGTTCTGTTCTGTTGATTTCGGCGGCATTGTTTCTGAGGAGTACTTTTCGGATTAAAACCCTGAGCCCGACGTTGTCGTTATGCAGTTTTGGGCGGATGCCAGTAGAAAAAAAAAAAAAAAAAAAAAAAACAAAAAAAAATAAAGAGGAGAGGCGGAAAGCGAAAAATGTGCTGTTCTGAAAGTCCGGCATAAAGACCGGGTTAAGCTTAAGCCGAGGAAATTCTGTCTCAACAATGTATTTTTAGGCGGTTAGTCCTTGTGGTGGGGCATGGGAGCCCACAGAACAGTTTGGACACAGTGTGGAAACAGTGCAGATACAGTACCATCGGCTGCTGAGATTTGCTCTTTTCGTAGTAAACAGTAAGCCTCATGCACTTATGAGAGCTGTTGGGGATGATCAGAAAGTTATGCGTGAGAGTAAGGTAAGACCTTTTGCGCATTTTGCGAGGCGACGGCCAAAACGAGCTGCTGGTAGGATTGATTAGCAGTCTAGGACTGTCGCTGTTGCCAATATCAGCAGTAGTATGAGTGTGGGTGGGAAAATAAAAACGAAAGACAAATATGAAAGTCTGCTAGAAAACTTGGGCATACGATTAATAGAGCGCGTACACACACTGGAAGCTTCCCGGGTTGTTGAGCTTCACTCCATTCAGCATGTAAGCTCTACTTAGCCCCAGACTTACACAGGCAGTCTCAGTCTCAGTCTCGGCTTGACACTAAGCCGCTGCCGTTCTTTGTTGGTGCGTAAGATCGTAAATCGCCATTTTGGGAAACTACCAAGATTTGGAAACCTTGTCTGGGAGGTGGGAGGGGGGGCGGGTTCTTTCCTTTCACAGAAAAAGCGGCTCTACTTTGCGTTTGGACGACAATTGCTTTTTCCGAACAAAGAACCCCAACAAAAAAAAAAGAAAGGTACACACGGATGGATTAGGGTGTACATATGGATGGACAACGTAAACGTACAGATGTCATACAGTTATTTCATTGGTAGAATAAATAGGATTTGGCCACTCACCGACCGAGATTCAACACAGCAACAAGTGGCCAAGCATTTTTCTCTTCCGGTTTTCCGGGGCGCGAATTAGTTGTGTTTTTGGTCCCTTGCACCTATATCAATGTTGTGGGTGGCATAGGAGGAGACAGACCATTGTGTAGTGGCCACCAAACCATATATATATACATGTATGAACAGACCGCGAACGATGTAAAACAGGCAGGTAGCAGTGAGCAGGTAGCACATCACATGGACAGAGGCCAAGTAGACAGACAGTGAAGTGAGTCTTTCAACGAAACCGCAACTTCCCTAGACTGTCTTGTGCACCTTCCGCCCTGTGTGTGTTGTGTGTATAGCTGTTTGCGTACTGGGTTTCGTCTCTTTCCCATCTAAAAAAGAAAAGAGCTAACAGCAACGAGAAAAAGGAAGGAGCTGCCAAACAAGTAAGGTACGGTAAATAGAAATCCTATTCTACCAACCGACTCCCCCCAACAAGTGGCCAAGTGAAACGACAGTGATTTGGAAGCTACGACAACTGACATACATGAGAAAAAAAAAGAAAGTTAACCGATCAAAAGCAAAGCAATAACCCACTGAGCAAGACAAAAAAAAAAGGAAAATAATAAAAAAATTAAAAAATTAAGAAAAAAAAAGGGTCTGGGCCATCCGATTAGGCCCGGTTCCTGCCCCTGCAAGATGGAAGCATTTATTTGCTGTGACTTTATTCCATTATTTATTTCCTTTTTCTTTTTTTTTTTCTCTTAAGCTCAGAAGAGCCCACAAAGCTTCATTCTGTTTCCTTTCCTTTTTCCTTCTCTTGACATAAAAAAAAACTTTCTTTTCAATCTCTGTACCTCTGTTTGTCACCGTGACAAGACTTTTGCTAGTAGTAGTGCAGCAAAGGAAAGTACCTGGTTCTTCTCTGCCTTTCTCTGTTCTCTGTCTTCCTCCCTCCCTATAGACCTCCCCCCTCCTCGGCTAGGTCAGCCACCCTCATTCGCCAATGGACACTCTACCTTTCACCTACTTCATCAGCCCCTCCTTCAAGCTCCCGTCCGGCGCCGAGCCCTTTGCTGTGCCCCCGCCTCCGGCCGGTAGCTTTGCCCATGCTCCACCCTTCGACATCCCCGAGTCGTGGTGGGTCTCGGTCCTAGATGCCCGTGTACCTGTCACTATTGCCGTTGTATACGCAATCACCGCCAAGGCTCTCACTTCCTATAACCTGTCTCGTAACAAGCAGCCGTGGGCCATCAGCAAGACTCGCGCCTTCAAGGTCTTTGTCGTGCTGCACAATGTCTTCCTGGCCGTCTACTCGGCCTGGACTTTCGTCAACATGGCTGGCGCTATGCACAGAGCAATTGTCGGCCCCAATGGCCCCAACGGTATCACCGCTACGGTCGACAGCTTCTGTCAGATTAATGGTGTGCCTGGCTTTGACGGTGGCGTGTTCTTCAACGAGGAGACCGGCAAGTATGCTACTCTGGGCAACAACGCTGGCATTGATCCTGCCACTGGCCGCCCCAGCCGCTATGCTACTGGCCGTCTCTGGAACGAGGGTCTGGCCTTTTACGGCTGGTGGTTCTATCTCAGCAAGTTCTATGAAGTCCTTGACACCGTCATTATACTGGCCAAGGGCAAGCCCAGCTCTACTCTGCAGACCTATCACCATGCTGGTGCCATGATGTGCATGTGGGCAGGCATCCGCTGGATGGCGCCTCCTATCTGGCTGTTTGTTGTCTACAACTCGCTGATCCACTCTTTGATGGTAAGAATATCCCTATTCATCGGGCCGGCCCATGGCACTTGATTGGTATCTGCTACTTTCATATTAACAACATGCCTTTTAGTACACGTACTACACCGTCACCGCTTTCAACATCCGTGTCCCCATGGTCATTAAGCGCAGCCTGACTACCATGCAGATCACCCAGTTCCTGGTCGGCGTTGTTTGCGCCATGTCGTATGCTTTTGTTGCGTACGCTCTGCCCATGACTGTGCAAGTCGCCGAGACTGTAGCTGCTGCCGAACCACAGCCCACCGCCTCTATGGCTGAGGCTAACAACAGCGTTCTTAGCACTCTCAAGCAGATGGTCATTGGCGTCATGACCAAGGCCGCTGATGTTGCTGCTGCTGCTTCCTCGGCTGCTGCCGTTGAGTCTTCGGCTGCCACAACAAGCTATCGCACCGAGACAGTCTATGTCACCCAAAACTGCGTGAACAGCAGTGGCGTCCAGTTTGCTGTCTGGCTCAATGTCTTCTACCTGGCACCCTTGACGTACCTCTTTGTGAGCTTCTTCATTGCCAGCTACAGTCGTCGTGGTCGTGCTGATGCTCGCAAGAGCGGCAAGGATCAAGCAGCTGAGGTCCAGCTTATCGACGTGCAGCGTGCTGAGAAGGCCGGCTGGGAGGCTGCGAAGAGTGTTGAAAAGGAGGTCTATGGCCAAGACGGCGCGTCAAGCCCTAAGCGGGTTACGCGCTCAACCAGATCCAAGGTCGCAAAATGAGCGGATATTGTGGAGAAAAGTGAGTCGATTCGGGAGGAGGGGGCCCAATCCGGGCTTACCGCTAAAAAGGGAGAAGATAGCCAACACTATGTTTGGCACGAGTTGAGCAAAGCTTCTCGGCCTTGGGACTGCTCTTTTTTTTTTTTTTTGAGAAAAAAAAAAAAGAAAACCCACCACCTAGACGCTATGGCTTTTATGAAGCAAAGCCAAACTTGTCCGTATAGCTGTATCTTGTGTTATGGGGTTTCCATGTTTGTTCTTGATTTATGTCGGCGTTGGATTATCATGTCATTTTTGTTTATCCTCCATATATTTTGGTAAAAAAGAGATATAAAAAAGAAAAAAAAAAGGCCCTCTCTATGAATCAAGGGCTTGATGATCTCTGAGTTACTTACCCTTCATTTCTTTTGCCCTTTCTTCCCTCCCCCCCCCCCCCCAATAGCCTATATCTCTCGTGTTTTTATTTTTTTTTTTTCCGTTATCACAGTCTAATTGTCGCAGTGGCTCATTTGGCCAAGTGAGGTCCGTCCACGGCCTTGGCTGGGCTAGCTGAGTCATCAATCTAAGCTCAGATCAAGCTAAGTAATGCATAACGATGACTAGATTTTCATTTAAATCGGTCGTTTTTTTTTTTTTCTTTTTTTTTTTTCTTTTTTTTTTCTTTCGGAACTCTTCTTGTCACTTGATCATCTTCTTCTCTTCGTCATCTGCTAATCACTGTCATCCATCTTGTACAGATCGTCGCTGTCATCCCAAAATCAGTGTTTATAATACACTTCATTGGTTGCCACTTACAAGTTTGTTTACTTAACCCTAAAACCTGCATCCCATCATGCCCTCCCCTGTTTACATCCTCGATGGCGGCCTCGGAACTTCTCTTGAAGACGAATACGGCGTCAGTTTCTCGTCCTCTACCACCCCGCTTTGGTCCTCTCATGTAATCCTCTCCGATCCTGCTAAACTGAAGCAGTGCCAAGCCGACTTCGCCGCGTGCCCTGTCGATATCCTCACGACTGCCACTTACCAGCTATCGGTCGAGGGGCTTTCCCGCACCAAGACTGAGGAGTTTCCGGACGGTTTGCCAGAGGACAAGATAGAGCAGATGGTGGACACAGCCGTTCAGGTGACGCTCGACGCCGTGCAGTCCAGGGGCCATTCCAGGCCCGCACTGGCTGCAACAACAGACGAGGGCCAGGACCAAGAAGAGGGCAACTCAACTGCCATTTTCCCGCTCCCTGCCGTTGCCCTTAGCTTCGGGCCCTACGGAGCTAGCATGGTGCCTAGCACTGAGTACTCGGGCAACTACGATGCGGATGGTTTGTCAACACCGCTTCTTGCAGAGTGGCACTCACACCGGATTGAGCTTTTCTTGCGCAGTACGCAGGCACGTGCAGTGCCACGTTTCTGGGCGTTCGAAACAATCCCACGCCACGAGGAGGTGCTGGCATTGCGGCGTGTGCTAGACCATCGTATGCTTGCGGAGAGCAAAGGGCAGGATGACGTAGGGAAAGCAAATGGCAAGCAAGACTCCGGCGTGCACCCCCACACGTGGATCTCTTGTATCTTTCCCCCGACGGCTGCTTCTGTAGACGGCACTCCCTGCCTCCCTGATGGCACGAGCGCATTCGATGCTGCCTGCTATATGCTTTCGCGCTCTCACGGAGCTACGCGCCCATGGGGTATTGGCATAAACTGCACCAAAATCATGCACATGTCGGCCCTTGTGCGCGCATACACAGATGCTGCTACTCATCTGGTGGCCACTGGTGAGCTTGACGCATGGCCAGCGCTGGTGCTGTATCCAGATGGGACTAATGGCGAGGTGTATAACACCAGCACGCGCGCGTGGGAGGCTCCAAAGGAAGGAGATGGGGAGAGGGAGCACTGGGAGGTGCAGTTGGCGAATATTGTAAAAATGGCGGTGCAGGAGGGGCAATGGGAGGCTGTAGTTGTGGGAGGCTGCTGTAAGGCAAGCCATCGGGACATCCGGCGGTTAGCAGAGGTACTGAAAAAAGAGTAAGGGAGGCGAGCTGCCCGCCTTTCGTTGGTTGTTTTGCTCAAGTGCTTTTGTTCTATTTCATTTTGTATACGTAACTATACGTTGTTTGAAAAGTTCCAAGGAAAATAACGTGTCCTGAAGTGTGCTAGTAGTGCCTTGGGCCCCTTCGAGCTGGTGACTGAGTTGATCTAGCACAGCGTAGTGTAGTCGGCCGTTCGCCGGCTCCAGAGTACTAAGCCCTCATTGCTGTAGTAATCTATCTCTACACGCACTATGCACTAGATGTTCTTAGCCTGGCAGAGCGAAAGAAGAAAGAAAAAGAAAAAGAAATCGGGGCAAGTGGCTCAGATCACTCCATTCCCCGTTGACTATAGTTTCGGTGTCTTGGCGTGCTGGCTCCTGCTCTTATACTGTGATCCTTTCTTGAGCTGTTTTTGAATATCCTCTTCCTGCGCCTTGTTCCAAGTTTCTCCTCCAACTGTGTATAGGTTGAGCCTACAGATGCAGAAGCCCGGAGTTTAGATGCCGGACTGGAGGCTCGTTGAGCGCAGCTATACAGTTTGGATGGGCTCAAACAGCCTGTCAGTAGTAGAGAATAATAGAGCTCGGCAGCTCAGCGGACAATCGTATCACACCACAAGCCGGCATAGGCCAGAATGGCTGAGGACTTCCGAGATACTTGTCAAGATCTACTACATTTAGCTCGTGGGACATAGGGAGGTTGAAGGGGACTAAGGAAAGGTCCGGTTGTTGTTAGCTGGCATAAAGAGTAGCTATAAATGACTTGAAATATCTTTTTGTTTCGCCAACTAGAGCGGAAAATGGCGATAGCACGATCTTTCACAGACATATCTCAGCAAGTTTGAGAAGCAAACTGCTGTTCAAACATTTCATGTCCAAGAAGCATTCAGAACTGTCGAGGTACGGACGCTGAAAGCCCTAAGCTCGGGGAAGATGGCTACAATGACATGTTGAGGTGGAGTGCCGACATAGACTTGAGAAAACACAAAGTTCCCGGACTTGACTTGACACTGACTAACGGGGATTTATGCACCCCAATACTTGCTTACAACCGGCCTCTCTAGCTGGGGTCAAGAGGATTGACTATACATGGAGGCAATCATGACACCGTCTCTGCTGTTGTCGCCACTCCAGGCTTTCCCTGATCGTTTTCCCCACGGACATAACTAAAGAGAGAAGAGGATGCCTCCAGCCTAAATACGATAGTTAGGTAGGTATATAGCAAGTGGGACAAAGATACACAGCCCGGTCTCTCGTGATAGATATTGGTTAAGTTATGTCTGTGCTGTCGTCTATGTTACCGATAGTGAATGCTTACTTACCTAGTCTCTAGCTCCCCTCCTCCTCTCTCCTCGACACAAGACTTGTGGCTTCAAATTCCCCCATCTTCCTCGTTTTCTATATATCTCTGTTTTCCCGTGTCTTGCTATTCTCAGCTTATCTGACAAAACTAAACAAGAATAAAGAGACAGTAGCAAAAAATACTGGCCAATGCCACGGCTGCTACTGACTCTACACAACCGCAGCTTATACGCTTTTCCTCCTCTAATAAAGGGCAATGCCTACATGCGCCCCCCCCCCTCAGATACAGCAGATGAAGCAAACATATACTTTAGTAGACGCTTTGGGCTCTGTAAATGCAAGCAAAACGGCAGATGGTGTGTGTAGCAAAGCATTGTAGAACTAGGACAATAGAAGTGCCTGATTTTCAAAACACGTACTCGGCTGGTTACGAGTACGAAGTGTAGAACAGGGAATATCCAAAGTACATTCAGTTCAAATCGGTGCACCATTAGATTCATATACACTGCGATAGATGCATGTGCTGAGATCATACGGGCATTCAAGGTTTACGTGCTTACATTATTAGTGAGGGGGTGTATATAGGCGTCGTTCTAACAAAGCACCAGCTTAGAATCATGGAGAATGACGACGCAAAGCTGCCCACTGCCATATATTTTCTATTACATCCAATATCATTTTATTACGTTAGAGTTGTAGGCATGAGCTCAACCGAGCGTAGAATGATGCAGGGATCCTGGCTTTTGCCATCTTTGGTAACTAATTGTAAAGCAATTGAGCCGACCAAAGGATGATGGTATTGTCTTATTCGCCGTCAGCCCAGACACGCGGACAAAAGTCGCCGTCTTTCGCCTTACCCTAGCTCATCCCACTTCACGCTACACGGTCTACTTGCATCGCCCCCAGCTCTTTGTCCTATTGTCTGACCTAGCACCCCTGATCACACACGCGGCGCAGATAATGCCAGGCGTATTGAGCCGTTCTACCCTGCGAAATATCATACTGGTCGTGCAACGTCGGCAGCGAGTTTTATGTTTAATTATAGCTACCACGGGTCTGATGAGCTTCTTGGCTTGCGAGAAACATGCAGTTTGCACTAGTCCTAACCCCCAATGACATGAAAGGTTCCTCCGTCGATCTGACCAGCCTATTGCCGAACTTTGGGGCTATGCAACTGGCAACATGCTGTGCGATCAAGTTCGAGCCTGCATCCACCAAAACTCCACTGGCATGTGCAACATGCCAGTGGCTCTCTGAGGGCTGCAGCTGTTTACGTGCTTTCTATCATTGAGCAGACCTGGCTCCATCTAGGTAACAGAGTCAGCGTCAACAGGCTGTGAGAGATATCTTAAACCCGAGATCAAGGACTGCTCCGCGCAGGACAAGTTGGAGAATGAGTGGCTATCTTGAGGCGTATGTTGGGGACAACAAGAGTCCTCCTTTGGGCCCTCATCATGGCAGGAAGAAGAAGAGGTATTAAATGGGCAGACTATTCGCGGCATGAACTGGTAGTCGGCGTGTGTATCTTGCACGGCAGTGTAGCTATATCTCATTTGTTATCACCGAAACTCGTTTTAGGGCGCCAACAGCAACAATTTATTCGATTATTGAAGAAAGCAATCCGCCTACCCCTATCTCACTACGCAACACCTGCACTGAGTTTCTGGCATTACCAAGTCACCAGGACTGATCACCAGCATCCATTCGTCCAAAGTTCTCCATACATCTAGCAAAGGTCATGTGGAATGGAAATATACCCTGAAAATCTGAGATACGGGCACGCCTCACGCAGAAGCATTTCTGAAAGAACAGTTATTCCCTTGGAAGCCCAAGGCGCTGCTGCGCTCATGCTCTATTGACGCACTAGTAGCAACAACGGCCGAAGGAGGACAACTTGCCGCCACCGTAAGCAAGTCCGTTTCTGCAACCATTAGCCTTTCTCGGGTTCATTCTATTGAATACGAATACCCTATTAATGACATCTCTCTATTACATTTTCACAGCCACATATGTGTTTCGGCCCACGTCCTTTCCCGACTGCCGTGATTCTGTCAAATGAAGTATTTTTATTGGATTAATGTAGTTGGCTACTGAATGCATCAGTAGCTTAACCCCCAAGCTATTCAAGTACTTTTGTGGCGGATATCGCCACGGCATATGTGCGGCACATGCCATGGACGCATGGCAGCAAGTGGCCCAACTCAGGAGATCCATAGCTTTTATAGAAGTGGCAACAGAAGAAGTGGATAGCAACATTAGAGAGGCTGTTGGGGTTCTGACTAGAATTTGATGGTATTCAATGTCTAGGGAGTGTCCATAAAACACAAAATAACCCAGCACTTGAAGTGGCAAGGGATTTCTTTTTTTTTTTTCATATAATCATATTGCATGGCCAATGAGTGCTATAGCGGGACTGAGAAAAGGGTTGAGAGACAACAGGGTGCGCTCGGGTCAAGCTCATGCCTGTCTGATATCCCAAAGCAGTGCAATTTGCCGTACTGGCTTCATTCTTCCCAGATTTAGATCTTCATTCACCTGTTTCACTGGTAGATCTGCTTGGCGTATTTGGTGTTGGTAGTACGACAATGCTGTACGTGCACCACCATAGGTGTAGCACGACAGAGGTAAGAACGAAATGTGTGATAGGGCAAAAGTAGATGGAATTGGGGCTGCTTTTTTTTATTCAGTTTTCTCTCATGTGGATCTTGACTGTTAGTACCAGGCCAGCCTAAGACCTACCCTCCAGAGAAGAGGAGGAAATGGCGATGGTAGTTGGTTTCGTGTATGTTGATGCCCAGATTAGGGTTTGCGCAGCAGCCTGAGAGTTGGCAGATATCAATGTAGTCGTCGTTTTCTGCGTATCTTGTTAGCCAGCAGTATAAGCGGCCTGGCAGCACACGTGTGTATCGTCATCAATAAACCTCGGGACGGTTATAAGTTTGTTTATTTATTTAATCAATTATTTATTTATTTATTTATTTATTTCCACTGTCAGACTGATGCAACACAATCTTTAGTTCTATTCTTCTAGAAGTTCTAGCTGCATTCTAGAATACATCTAATCTCCACTTTATCGAAATAGGCAAGAACATCGAGTACCATGATCGGTCGAATCCCTTAAGCCCGCCGACATTAAATAAGGGGATTTATAATCCATATGCTCCACTTCTTCCAGATGTCACGTATCTCATATTTTTTTTTGTTCATTTTGATTTTCTTCCATCCTGAGCTTCATTCTCTTCGGGCTCCATTTTATACGTCTTCAGCCACAATTAATAGGATTCAGATCTAGTTCCCCCCCGTTTGCGTGCATGGAGCGTGCGTCTCATACACTACCTAGATCATAGATCGCTAAGAGCGTCTTACCTTGCCCACTCCTTTCTTAGTGGCGACTTTTCCCGTGACTTCATACCAGCTCCTAGTAGCCATCTTCCAGCATTCAATGTAAATATGGAAGCTCAAGGTACTAATGGCTCTATATACTATTGACTATGTTGATGGTGTCTTTGTGAACAATCAATCAATCGTCTCCTAGCTTTTGCTTTCCGGTAACAATTAGCAGTGGTGCATGTCACGTGACTTAGGGTCTGTACTTGGATAACTAAGACTTGGCCGTCACGCACCGACAGAAGCCTCTGTACCACTCATGTCCGCTGCTACCGCCAGGAGACAGACAATATACGGTCTTATATACAGTGATATCCACGGCGCTAGCATGGGCACCCATGGTGGCTCTAGCTTGCAGGATCGGACAAGGAAACTAAAGACAGCCGCAGTAAACAGCACAGAGGAACTTTGCGGCATAACTAAAGCGGCGGGCGGCTACTTTACATTTGCTCATCGCCTTCTTCAGTATACCCTTCCCTTCGGATTACCGTGAAAAGGGCTGTGAAACTGTGGAGACAGAGTAATGGCCTAGGCAAGACAGTAGAGTTGAGAGAGAAAAGAAAAGTTACCTGTCACCAGCGTTAAGATGCGGTCGAACTTAATATGCGGTGCATAAAACTCATGCTGGTGACACTATTTAACAACTCAAACGTCCGGTACCTGGTCCGAGAGAACAAGAGAAAGGGCAGGGCAAAAACAGTCGCCTATCTTGTAAGATTCTAGAAGAAGCATAGCCACGTTCGCGCCGTTAGTTTCCTAGTTAGGATTCAGAGCTTAGTCGCCTATTAATATGAGCATTGTCAGTCAAAAGGCCCTTCCCAGAGGGGGAATGTCCATTGTGCTGCACTCAAGCTTTTCTTCTTCTGCCTGGCTTATAGGAGCTCTTGAGGGCCTTTCGGTCTTGTTGTTACAAGCCTTCCTGCCCTATGTGCGATGGGTTTCTAGTCTTGACTGTAGCCCGTCGCAAGCCACGGATACTTAATCTCCTATTCAAGCGTGAGCCATGCGTTAACAATGCCCAAAGTCAAGGCATGTGGACCCTTGATATCTTTTACATAGCATCACCGCGCTTATATTACTTGCAAATAACATCTTTTGGTGTATTACCTACTATTATACCCTTGCTTTACACGATCAACAGATTTGCAGTCATAATATCGGCGAACTAAGCCCATGCGGATGGCCTGGACTCCTTGTAATTGCCATTTCTTTTACCTTTTTCTTTCCCTTCAACTACGCCCCGATCTTCTCCGTTGCCTACACGCACCATCTACAAAGCTTCTTATGCTATGTTCCGTGTGTCTGCTTCCCGTATACTCTCTGTACTTCATCTACACCCTGGTGTGATAATGCGGCGTTACGCACGCCCGCGCTAGATCTTGCCCAATCCCTTCATCGCTGATCTCCAGCTTCACTACATGTTCCCATTGCTATACGCACACACACACACACATATATATATATATGCCATCTCTCGTGCTCACAAAGGTTTCTTTTCCTTGTTGCTCATTCTATTCATTCACTCACTTCATTGTCTTTTCAAAGTCAGTTCATCTTTTCTTTCACTCATTCACTTAGCCGTATTTCCAAAGTTTGTTTTCCTGATCTGTCTGTCTCCCCTTCCACCACAAGATCTTGTGTCAACAAATCCGCTGCCCGATATCCGACTCTCTGTTTTTTTCTCTCCAATATGCCATCCCTTGGTAAAATCGCCACCCTCACCCTACCGTTTGCTGCGCCTACCATTGCGTATACGGTAGTAGATTGGGTATCGATGAATGACGCCTCTATGCTTCCTCAGAAAACGCATATGAACATGCCTGAGCTGTTTGCTATGCCTGCTTGTGGTGATTTCATCCTAGAAGAGGCTACTATCGACCAGATGCAAGAGGGCATGAGCAATGGGACTATCACGTCTCTCCAGCTTAGTGTCTGCTACCTTCTTCGAGCCCAACAAACTCAGAACTATATCAAGTAAGTCCCTTAGTTCAAGAACTAGTACCAACCAAGTCATTGTCTACATTAGCTCACCATTTTTTTCTCTTCCGGTAAGCTCTGTCATGCAATTTAACCCCGATCTATTCAATATCGCTTCCCAGCTGGACTTCGAGCGTCTCAATGGCAAAGTTCGCGGCCCCCTACATGGCATTCCATTCCTTGTCAAGGAAACAATGGCTACCAAAGACTCCATGGAGACTACAGCAGGAAGCTATGCTCTTCTCGGAAACGTTGTTCCTCGAGATGCTTTCACTGTCCAAAAGCTCCGTGAAGCCGGAGCCGTTCTCCTCGGAAAGGCCACGCTCAGTGAATGGGCCGACGTACGCTCCAGCAAGTACTCGGAAGGATACTCGGCTAGGGGCGGACAAGCCCGCTCTCCCTACAATCTGGGCAACAACCCTGGTGGTAGTAGCACTGGTAGTGCTACATCTGTGGGTGCTAATGTCATTCCCTTCTCCTTGGGAACTGAGACTGATGGCAGCAGTAAGTCAAAACCTTTGCAAATCTACAGGAACCATGTGCAGCCACAGATATACAGCAAACAGACCGTAAACAGCTAACACATCTTCCCCCCGGTCTTTAGTCATTACTCCTGCTACAAGAAATGGTGTTGTTGGCTTTAAGCCTACTGTTGGTCGAACTTCCAGAGCTGGGTAAGAAACACTAGTACTCCCCTCCCCCCCCCCCCCCCCGCTCTTTGTATTACATTTCCAGCCTCATCATCAACATGGACTAACAACGTTTCCGTTTTCTCTTCTTCCTTCATTAGTGTCATACCTGAGAGTGAGCACCAGGACAGTATCGGCACTTTTGGACGTACCGTTAAAGATGCTATCTACGCCTTTGATGCTATCTGGGGTATTGATAAGCGGGATAACTATACGGAGGGTCAAAAAGACTACATGCCCAAAGATGGGTATATTCCCTTCCTCTCCGACAAAACAGCCCTTAAGGGTGCTACCTTTGGCTTGCCTTGGGACAGCTTTTGGAAGTACACTCCTAAAAACCAGATCCAAGGCCTTATGGAAATGATCAAACTCCTTAAGGACGCTGGTGCTACTATCATCAACGGCACTGAGATTCTCAATGGCGACGAATTTATCAGCAAGCCCTGCTGGGACTGGGACTATGGCACTAAACTAGGATACTCTAACAGATCCGAGTTCACTGTTGTCAAGGTTGACTTTTACAACAACCTCAAGTCTTACCTTTCCGAGCTTACCAACACCAACATGCGTTCGCTAGAAGATATCATTGCGTACAATAACGAAAACCTTGGAACTGAGGGTGGCAAACCAGGAGTCCATAACGCGTTTCCTCTGGGCCAAGACACCTTTCTTGCTGCTGCAGAGACCAAGGGCGAGCAGAGCCAGGAGTACTGGGAAGCCCTCCACTACACCCAAACCACCACCCGCAATGGCATTGATCACGCTCTCAACTGGGAGGGCAAGAAACTCAACGGCCTTCTGGTGCCCCCTAGCGTAGGCCAGTCCTTCCAGGTTGCTGCCCAAGCTGGCTATCCCATGGTAACTCTCCCTATCGGTGTCGAAGAGGTCACTCACATCCCCTATGGTATTGCGCTTATCCAGACTGCATGGAGAGAGGACGAGCTGATTAAGTACGCTTCCGCCATCGAGGATCTGCAACTCACCACGCCCGGATGGAAGTACAAGCGCGCTCGGCCCCAGTGGAGAAACTATTTGGCTCGCAACATTCCCGTGCCGTCTGAGAGTCAATACGTTCCCAGTGAATAAATTGGCGGCTACCGATGGCATGGGTTAGGAGGGCGTCTAGAGCATCTTTGTGGAGATTGGCATGATATTGCATTTAATTGGATTTATAGAATATAGACTTGCTGCACGTATAGTGCAAGGACGTTGGCTTTTGAATATCAACTTTTTAATTTCTTTACAAACTCCAATATATTGTGACAGGGTTATGCGTAAGAAAGCCATGATCATTACAAAATGTATCCAAGGCTTGATAGTTGCAAACTATCTGAATGTTTGAATTTATAGTAGCTCTGGATATGTGATTACTAATCATTGAATAATAGAACAAGTGTAATTACTACATCGGTTACAGCTTGGAGTTGTACGTACTCGCCCAATATACTCCTATGGCAAGTGAGGAAGTTACTCAACCTAGTACAGCAATGGAAGCTGCAAGTAAGATCAGATCTTGGTGCGTAGAAACTATGACTAATCAAGCCCTAACCCTGACCTTTGCGTTACCATGTGTCAGCCAGATACTTTTTCATACCCAGCACCTGCCTAATGGGTTTTGGCCGTAGAATGTCTCAGTGATGGCCAAATATTTCAAATTTCAGAATAGGAGAAGGAAATCTAGTTGACCGTTCGTCACAAGTCCAGAGAACGAAGAGTTCAATACGAGTTAGAGAGCTCCCCCCAGGTATAGCAACATTTCAGTATGACTCGAGCGAGCTACTTTGGGGCTTTTATCACGTCCGATATTCTCGCCACGGGCTAGAAGAAGAAATCCTCCGCATGAGTGATTCAACGCCGAAGCCAAAAGCATCAGCAGCATGTAGCTTAATCTTGGCAAGGGCTAGCCAAGGAAATTGATGGCATCCCTTTAGAAAAAGCCTCTAGATCTCTCTACCTACGAAGGCAATACTGATGACCCCCTCGCCAAAAAAAAAAAAAAAAAAAAAAACATTCACCTTCAGAGTCCTAGTCCCAGAGAGCTCCAAACCCAACCGACGAGAGGACAGCCGAAAGAATATCTCTGAGAAGCAGTCAGTCCTATCATGCCAAAGCAGGGGCTGAACAGTATCTTTGAATGTAATTATTGACTCCGATTTACTATAAAGATCTAGCTTATGATATAGACGCCGGAAATATGGCGAGCATCCTCACATGTGACGCTACACAGCTCTGAGAGAACCCCAAGGGCTCATACGGGTTGATCTTGACGATTCGATATATTGAAGTTCAAGTTCAAGGCCCCTCGAACCGCCGCGATCTCAATTCCAGAGGCTCTGTGGATCACCAAATGCTCATTGGCGGAGTCAAACACCCCTTCCTACTCTTGGCGGTAAATGGGGTACCAGACGAAGACGAAAAACTGCATCTTCGCAGCAAGACATGAAGTTTGGGGAGAAGCCAACCACGCTAGCAGCTGATAGACGCCGGAAAATCTCAAACAAAACATAACATCGACCGCCTCGAAAAAAAGAAAACAACACTTATTTGTTCATATATCTGCTCGGCGACGTTACGATTCCAGTTCCTGGTCTGCATATCTGAAGATCTATAGGAAGCTTCTCACAAATCTTGCTGTTAACTATCAGGCTGTTTGGCTAGCCCCGATGTTAAGGTGTTTTGGGACCTAGGGCATCCTGCCTGCCAGTCGGCCTTTCTAGGGCTAAGCTTTACAATTCACTTTCCCGCCTAGGGGTGAGTTGTCAACGTACAAGTTCAAACACTACGTCTGCGGTGAAGAGAGACCGCTAGCGACTCGCTACTCTAAGCGCTACGATTGGTTCCACGCCCGTCACTCCGTTTAGTAATGCCTGTCATGCGCTCTCACACTGTGGCCATCTTCTGTTGAATTGTCCCCTTTAACGCCCACTCACTAGTTGCCATTCGTATTTCCATTATATTCTTGTACATCTACCTTCTGTTGTTCCGCAGCAATAGAACAGAGTGCTTCGGATAAGAACAGCTGGCCGATGTCATCTTCCAGTACAGCTCCCGAGCGGTTAGCAGTTCAGGTGTGCTTGTTTAGGTTTCGGGCGTCTCCTGTGGCTTTTAGGGCCCAGCGCTAGAGTTAGCGAATGCAGGACTTGAACTTGGATTTATTCAATGTCTACGCGAATCGCCGTTATCAAACAACATCGCCTCTTTCTATGCACTATTGGTTTCATTATTATATTCTTTTACGTCTACCTAGTGATATGAGGGCATATTCCGGATGGGAGCGCTTCCTGGGCGGTAAGCAGTGGCAGTAGCGCATAGATTGCCCGTTCTAAGTAAGCCTCAAACACGTGACTAGCAATCATGCAGAGAGCTACCTTGTTGTGAACTGAGTGTTTTATAAATTTTATTGTTTTATGTAAGAGGCTACAATTCTATCTGGACCGGGTAAGCCCACAACATATTATATATTCTGGGCTTACCCGATGTTCTACCGAAGAGGGGTAGATTCTCCACAACATTCCCCCAGATTCGACACTATTCGGAGATCATGACATTAGGAGGTGCGTTTACGTTGATCTGTGATCTAAATGCGTTGAACTTTGTGGCCGGTAAAGGCTTCGTAAGTCCGTCGGCAAGCATTTTATCCGTAGTGGCGTATGCGAGCGTAATTTTGCCTTCGCGGATCCATTCCTTGATGGCGTGGTACTGGACGTCGATGTGCTTGGTCTTTGAACTGGCTCCCAGATTTCCTGCAATTTTCAATGCAGCTTGGTTGTCTCCGTACATCAAAGTGTCTTCTCTCACTTTTATGATTTGTGCGGTTTGGTTGGTAGCTGGGGCCATTTTCATTTTTTCGGTGCACCATTTTACGAGTCTGTTCAGCCAAATTCCTTCTTTTGCGCAAGGAGTGAATCCAACGTATTCGGCTTCGGTGGTTGAAGTCGCTACGCTTCGTTGCTTTTGGGATTTCCAATGCACTGGGCCGTTTGCCAGCATGTAGATCATGCCTGATACCGATCTTCTGTCCTTGGAGTTCGCATAGTCAGCGTCGGAATATCCTACCAGGAACTCATCCATTCCCCCACGGCGCGGAAATGCGAACTCAATGCCGTGTCTATTGGTGTCCCGTAGGTATCTCGCCACGCGCTTAGCTGCTTCCAGGTGTCTTTCGGCTGGGTTTGAAGTGTGTTGTGACAGGGACGATGTGGCAAATGCAATGTCTGGCCTCGTCATGACACTTGAGTACATCAGTGTTCCTAAGATCGATTGGAACACTGACTTGTCTGCTGCCTTTTCCTCAGGTTGCCTTGGCTCCAGTGTTTCCCATGAAGCGATTGGGGCTCCTATGGGTCTGGCCCTGTGTGCAGACATGTCAAGTTCCTCTGCCATCTTGTCGATGTATTGCGCCTGCGTTATCCACATCTTGCCTTCTTTCCTGTTCCTCGTCACCTCCAAACCCAGGAAGGTCTTTAGTTCCCCCATATCCTTGATTTCAATCATGCGGGCGAGGCTTGAAATGAATTCCCGGATTGCTTTCAGGTTAGAACCTGCGACCGCTATGTCGTCGACATATATCAGAATCATCACCCCCGTATCACCATTGACCATGATACATTCGTCTTCCGGGCATTGAGTGAAACCAAGTTTGCTTAGACAATTCGCTATCTTATTGCGCCACGCGTAGGATGCCTGTTTGAGACCGTACAAGGCCCTGTTCAGCTTCCATACTATTCCACTCTTGTGGAGTAGAGGCGGTGGGGTCAGATGAACAACTTCCCCCAGCTCAGCTTGTGCGAATGCGTTCGTTGCGTCTATTTTGCAGCATTCTAGGTTCATCGCGCATACAATGGCGAAGAAAATTCTCGTGGTTGCAGGACGGGGGGTTGGAGCATATGTTTCATGGAAATCTATGCCTTGCGTTTGTCTGAATCCCTGTGCCACCAGCCTAGCCTTGAATTTCCTTGCCTGGTCGTCAGTGCCTGGTTTTATCTTGAAGACAAATTTCGTCGTCACCAGTTTCATTCCTTTCTGGTACGGTACCTCCGTCCATGTATTGAATGCGCGTAAAGTTTTGACCTCGTTTTGTATGGCTTCTCGCCATTCTTGCCCGTTCAGTGGGTGATTTACAGCCTCCTCGTACGTCTCTGGTTCACGTTCGGATAGTCTTGTCATCATGGCTCTGATTCTTTTGGCCATGGGTGTGTCCTCCGGTTCCCCTTGTTGGATGTGTGCGTACGGTCTCTTGAGGATTCCCTTTTCGTATAGGGCTTGGAGCTGTCTGTTTATCCTCTCCTGGACTTGGTCCGGTGTATCTGTGGGTGTCTTTGTCACCGGCGTATCTTCATGAGTCCAGTCTGCCTGAGCTACTGTCGTCATGGGTTCTTCTGGTGCGCTGTCGTCCGTGGGTTGCTCTTCTATAGGATCCGTCGCGTCTTCATGTTCTTCTGGTTCAGCCTCCACGACCGGTGCCTCGTCGCTTTGCATGGCGATCTCCGGTTCGTTTGCTGCCAGGTTTTGTTCTTCGTTTGTAGCTTCCATCGTGTGGTTGTTGTCCGTAACTTCCATCGTGTGGTTGTTGTCCGTAACCTCCAGCGTGTGGTCGTCGTTTCTTTCATGAGGCTCATCTAAAACTTGGCCCCCTTTTATGTCTTCGAAGAATTGTAGAGATTCGGTGACGAACTCTTTCTTCTTCTTTATGTCCCAACACATGTATCTCCCAGTGACTTTTTCATCAATCAGAAGCAGAACGCCCTCTCTGCCCCGTGCCTCCATCTTGTTTTTCTGCTGCGTGTTCGGGTTCTTGTCATTCGCGTTGTGGAAAATGATCTTGCACCCCCACCTGTGAATATGGATAGCATTCGGCGGGACGCTGAAAAAAAGTTCGAAGGGTGACTTTGTCCCTGTGATGCTGGCCCTGTTTGCTATGAACGCCGCATGCATCGATGCGTATGGCCAGAAGGTCGATGGCATGAGTGTATCTAGAATCATCGTCCGAGCCGAGTCGTTAATCGTCCTGATTGCCCTCTCCGCTGTCCCGTTTTGGCTTGATGTGCCTGGGATCGTGAATTGGGCATCGGATCCGTATTCGTTTTGCCACTGGAGCGTTAGCTTCTTTAGCTCCGGTGCGTTGTCGGTTCGAACGGCTCTGATCCTTTTGTCCATCTTGAGCTCTATCTGGCGCTTCCAGTGGTTCATTACGGCCGGTGCATCTCGGCGGTGTTGGATTGGTAGAACCCATTTGTACTTGGACGAATCATCTACTACTATTATGTAGTATTTCGCCTTGTTCACTGCCGTTGGATGGGGTCCTGATATGTCCATGTGCACTAGGTCCAGTGGTTCTTGGGCTGACATAGTGTGAGAGTGACCATTTTTCTTGGTTATCTTTCCTTTTGCGCATACCTGGCAATGAAAGTCGTCCGGTTTCTTGGATATGGCCCATGTCTCTTTGTCGGCCGCTTGTTGATGGATCTTCTCGAGCTTATGTTCGCCTGCGTGACCAAATTTTACGTGGGCTTCCTCGTAGGTCATTTGTTTAACCATTGGCGCTGTGGTGTCTTCGCACGGGGTTGTGTATAGCCCTTCCTTCTCGATGAAGTTCGTGCGTCGCCTGCCTTGTCTCATGAATGCTCCCGATGCATGCGCGGTGACTTCCAATCCCTTCCGACATAGTCTCTTCACGGACAATAGATTTACGTGCATTCCCTCAACATGATGAACATTAATGACTATGTATTTTCCCCCCACATTTATCTTGGCCAATCCAACTCTCCGTGTGTCTAGCTCGAGACCACCCCAGGATACCGGGATGGGATCTATTCTTCGGACGCTATAGAGTTTGGTTAGATCGCCAGTCAAGTGGTGTGTTGCGCCGCTGTCGACGAACCAGTATGCGGGGGTTCTCTTACTTTGGTCTTTGTCCATTCGGCTCATGTTTGCAGTAACCCTCCTCTGCTCCCATGCCTTTTTACCCCTGCATTCGCTTTCGCGGTGCCCTAGTTTCTCACAGAAGTGGCATTTTATCTTTTGCCGCTTCTGGTTTTGATCTGGTCGGGTTTGGCTTGGGATTGGGTTCTCATTCATTCTGGGTTGACTCCTGGGAGTTTGTCTTGGCATGGATTCCATTTCAATGTCTATTTTCGACATGATGTCTATCCATTTCCCTTCTGAATGTCGCAAATGGTAGTTGAGTCTGGTGGAAATATGGGGGGAAGGTGGTGGGCCCAGAGCATGAGGATGACCCTCGTGTGGATGCAGGTGGTGTCTGTGCCTTCAGTGATGGATTCATATTCGGGGAATTGCCCAAACATGTTTCTTACTTGAAGCCACTTTGGCATCATTCTGTCCCCTTCTTCCCATGCCATTTCTTGCACTATTTTTGCCGCCATTCCCGAATGCTGATATGTTTTGGAAGTTTGGTATCTTTCCTTCAGCATTCTCCAACACTTCTTCACATCTGAAGTGCTGTTCAGGACTCGGATGGCTTCTTCGTCTAGCCCAGCGTGGATGAGGCTGAGGGCTTCAGAGGCGTCTTTCGCGCGTCTCTGTTCGTCCCTCTCAACTTCCATGATGTCTTTGAACTCTTCCTCTTCCAGCCCTTTGAAGAGGTACAGAACGTCTGATCCTTTGAAGTTTCGGATCATGTTTTCTGTCCATTGTCTCCAATTCAGATCGGTGAGCTTGATCCGATTCTGCATCATGGCTTCTAGGGGTTTGGATGAGGCATTGTTGAAAATCATGTTTCCATTGGTGGAATTTAAAGCTTCGCTGAAAGCAGTCATGAATTTCGCGAAGTTATCCGAGGTGTCCGGTTGGGTTGACATGTTTGCGGGGTATGCGTTGAGAAATTTTAAACAAAAAGAGATTTGATAAGGAATTGAAAGAAAAAACTGAAATGAGGTATATAAAAAAAGAAGAAAAATAATCAATGGCTAATGATGCAATAATGTGAAATAAAGAAACGCTAGAAGTTTTGTCAGTTGTCAACGAGGCTTGTTAGATTGGTGAGGTGTTTGCGCTTTGGAAACTCCGGGCTCATAACCTGTTGTGAACTGAGTGTTTTATAAATTTTATTGTTTTATGTAAGAGGCTACAATTCTATCTGGACCGGGTAAGCCCACAACATATTATATATTCTGGGCTTACCCGATGTTCTACCGAAGAGGGGTAGATTCTCCACAACATACCTCTTGTGGCTGAATACAGTCAGGAGACTCTCTATCTAGTGCGGCCCAAGGACTTACCTGTCGAGTTTCAGAATTGGTCACCTGGTTTCTTTGGTGGATGGCTGGCAGCCACATAAAAGAAAAAAAGAAAAAAAAAAAAAGCCTCCCCAGTATAAATAAGGGATATGGGCCTCGGCGGAATACAATGGCTTTGTTGAATAAATCTTAATGCATTGATCAGCTGGGTTGGTTTATTAAAGGTTTTTTATCTTTTACACTACGTCCTTACATCATTCCTTTTGTGTTGTTCTCAGGAGGATTCATTATAAGCGCCCAACCACAAGAATGAAACAGTGGGTCATGTATAGTGCGCCACACAATAGGTTTGTCCTTCTATTACATACGTGGCAGTTGCAGGACCTCTAGTTTCTCTCATCTTCCATTCCCTTCCCCTCTTTCCCCGCACAAAATCACAGACAAACTTTATCCCTCAACTTCCCCGCAACATTCGTTCCTCCATAAATCCACCATGTGTCCTCAGGATCATGAAGACAAGACAACAAACTCCAGTGCAGTTTGGGATTCCTCCCCCTCTCCCGAGCGATAGGAAGATCATCCTGGATGTGTGTAGGCATCTGAGGAGCTAATGATCTATCCTTCCACCACCCTGATGGTCGCTGCTTTGTACGGTGTGGACGCAGCCCAAGGCAGCCCCCGAAGAGCCAAGTGGCCATCTTAACCACTTTTAATCATCGGTAAGAGCACTATCACTCCGACATACAACTACAACAGCAATAAGCACAATAAGATCACGTCGCATCAAACTTAATCTAACCTTTTTTCTTTATGGAGATTCCCCTCAACACGTTCTGTATGCCATGTATGACACAAACATGGTAGACCAGACACGTTCGCCTCGCAAGGCTGCAACCCTGTCAACCAGAACCTCGCCAACATCAACCCTGTCAACCAGAACATCGCCAACATCAACCCTGTCAACCAGAACATCGCCAACATCAACCCTGTCAACCAGAACATCGCCAACATATCGCCAAATAAAATGAGAGGCACCTTCAGCTACTCGAAGACAAAAATGCGCGCTTGGCAACTGTTAGCTTCATGAAGATAGTCAGGGCATGGTCCCTAACATTCTCACCTCCATCGACATAGTGGAGAACAACGAGGTGGTCTCTAGACGAACCTCAACAGATAATATTAGGGATAAGGTTCAGGCCGTTTTCGCGGGACGGTCAAGAGTCTAGTTTAGGGAGACTACGAGCGGGTCCCCACAACGCAAGGCCTCCCTGTGGCGATACCCGGCCTGCCCCGCAATGTGGCCATTGCAGTTATACATACCTGACAAAAGGTTGCAACTTTGCACTGAAGTACAAAAAGGGTGGTGAGCCCCTCCGCACAAGACAAGACCAGGAGCCTGCCAACAACACCATCTATGCCGTATCCGAAACCTCGTGACGCGCTCAGAGAGGCGCACTCTTCCCGTCAATGAGTGGGAAATCCTGCAAAATACACTACACCCACAAAAGAATATGTGAAGGTGGTATAAACAACCGTTCAACGCCCACCTAGTGCTGAGAAGATCATCTTGGAGAGAGACTTCTGTGGGAGTATGTGGACAGCTCTCGGCCAAGGAGTCCCACAGAAGCTGGGTGGGGCATTACAACACACTTGGCCCCGCTGTAGGAGCTCGCGATGAAAATGTGGAGAGCGTTACTGCTCACTTCAAGAGTCCACGTGCAATGCAGACCGGATCCCACCGTCAATATCATCGCTCTACTCTAGAAACCTGCGATGAAGATATACAGGGCTGTTACTGCTCACTTCAAGAGCCTGCTTGCAATCGAGATGAGATGCCACCAGGGAAGTGGCTCTCCTCCTGGGTCTTATGATGAAGATGGACAGAGCTGTTACTGCTCACTTCAAGAGCCCACGTGCAATGCAGACCGGATCCCACCGTCAATATCATCGCTCTACTCTAGAAACCCGCGATGAAGATATACAGGGCTGTTACTGCTCACTTCAAGAGCCTGCTTGCAATCGAGATGATGCCGCCAGGGAAGTGGCTCTCCTCCTGGGTCTTATGATGAAGATGGACAGAGCTGTTACTGCTCACTTCAAGAGCCCACGTGCAATGCAGACCGGATCCCACCGTCAATATCATCGCTCTACTCTAGAAACCCGCGATGAAGATATACAGGGCTGTTACTGCTCACTTCAAGAGCCTGCTTGCAATCGAGATGATGCCACCAGGGAAGTGGCTCTCCTCCTGGGTCTTATGATGAAGATGGACAGAGCTGTTACTGCTCACTTCAAGAGCCCACGTGCAATGCAGACCGGATCCCACCGTCAATATCATCGCTCTACTCTAGAAACCCGCGATGAAGATATACAGGGCTGTTACTGCTCACTTCAAGAGCCTGCTTGCAATCGAGATGATGCCACCAGCGAAGTGGCTCTCCTCCTGGGTCTTATGATGAAGATGGACAGAGCTGTTACTGCTCACTTCAAGAGCCCACGTGCAATGCAGACCGGATCCCACCGTCAATATCATCGCTCTACTCTAGAAACCCGCGATGAAGATATACAGGGCTGTTACTGCTCACTTCAAGAGCCTGCTTGCAATCGAGATGATGCCACCAGCGAAGTGGCTCTCCTCCTGGGTCTTATGATGAAGATGGACAGAGCTGTTACTGCTCACTTCAAGAGCCCACGTGCAATGCAGACCGGATCCCACCGTCAATATCATCGCTCTACTCTAGAAACCCGCGATGAAGATATACAGGGCTGTTACTGCTCACTTCAAGAGCCTGCTTGCAATCGAGATGATGCCACCAGGGAAGTGGCTCTCCTCCTGGGTCTTATGATGAAGATGGACAGAGCTGTTACTGCTCACTTCAAGAGCCCACGTGCAAACCAGACCGGATCCCACCGTCAATATCATCGCTCTACTCTAGAAACCCACGATGAAGATAGACAGGGCTGTTACTGCTCACTTCACAAGTCCGGCCAACTAGGCTGCATCAAGCCACAACATGATTGAAAGTCCATTGGAGAAAATGTAGACCAATATGCCCTCCTACGAGTTCTCATGTCTGCCCATCCCCAAACCCCAGTTACAGCACAATATAATCAACAGAAATTGAATAATTCTTCCGCTGATGACTTTCTGGAGATCTTGGACGCTATCTACCTCAACCTGTATGCAGTTGAGCGTGTAGAAGCCTAACTCCACACCCTGAAACGACAAAGTGATGGAACTTTTGCAATATTCTTACTAAAGCTCGAGAACTTGCTCTTGCAAGCTCAAATCTAGTTCCCAAAGGAGAAGCAATCATCGCTAGGGAAACTATGGGAACAAAGGGTGCGTATATAGATGTAACTCTGAATAGAAATATCTTGGCCTATGCTTTTATTGATTCCGGATGCCTTTCCCGTACTACTGTTTCCCACCTCTCACACCCTGGACACCCTGCCCCCACGTGACCGAGACCTTCGACATGATCTCTCTGATGATCGACTACAATCGAGCCTGCGTCAGGTGCTGAGTCCCTTATACAAACGATTTGTCATCACTGCATTCGTCTAGGCTAAAATCATGGACAAAGACCCAGAAGACATGGAAGTCTTTACGCACTCCAACCTTCCTTCCCCTAAGCATCATACCTTTCGGAACACTAGAGATAATGATAAGTCCGCCCAGCAGTGAGAGAAAAGGCACGCAGTTTCCCTGATGGCTGGAGTCTGCCTTGGACTATTAGCGAATGCCCTCTCGACCCAGAGACTCGTCTCCTATGACGTGGCCGCCTGTGGGTTCCCACCTACGAACCACTACGCACAGCGGTAATCCAAGCCACTTATGGTTCGGGCCTGACAAGCCACCCTAACTACCACCACCATCACACGGGATCTGGCTAGCTACTCTTATGCCTGCCCTGGGGTTGATTGAAGATGTGCGCCGCTTTGCGGGAAACTGTGACACTTGTGGCTGGTCGGAGTAAAATCTGGCGTGAACAAAAACGTGGCCTCTTGAAACCTCTCCTGATCCCATCCCAGAGCTCACACGGAAAGAAATTGCAGTTAACTTTGTTGTTCACCTTCGCCTATCTGTTAGGTGCACCGCCGTCATGGGTGTCACCGACCGCCCTATCCAAGTCAAAAGTTCTCACACCACTGCCCTTGATGTCGACCAACCCTTTCTAGCCCATCTATTCGAACGCCAAGAAACCCAATGTTCTACCACCTCCGATCAATGCCCACGACTCGATGGACTTCTCTAGGCTAGGGTATGCCGCCAACTTGGCATCGTTTGTCAACTGTCTGCTGCATTTCACCCTGGGATTGATGGATCCCAAGAGCGCTCAAACCGGGGACTGCAGTCAGGTTCTGTAAGTAGTTTGGAAAGAGAACAATGTTCCATAGTTACCAACACAGTCTTCTTTGTAGGCTAAATCTAGGGCCATGTTGAGTAACTTGTAGCACACTATGTGGCGGTTTAGTGAGGGCAGACCCTGAGCCACACATGGTCCATAGATTGTTACACTGGTCGTCAATGTCTTCGCAAGCCCAAGATGCCAGACCTAGAAGTCACCAAACTACTCACCTAGATGGACAAAATGTACAAGGACCGCAACGCTTGGTAACACCACATGTCCCTGCTCCGCGAGCCACAAAGCAACACACCCACCCCCCTTTAGTGAGCTATGCTTTTTCTTTTTCTTAACCTTGAAGGCTACTTGGCCCAAATAGGAGGGCTCACCTGGGCAGACAATGCTAAGATCACATATTTGTCAAGCCTTACGAGCTCTCACCTACATACCCCCATGTCATTAGTAGCCACTAATGGCCTCACTTTTGATCAGCTGGCAATGTGCTGTTCTACGATTCAAAGTGGCTTAAGCCTGGTCAGCAAGAGCACAGGTCCCCCAAGCCGGACTCTCTCTGACATAGGGCCTATAGACTGGACTCTGTAGCAGGAGGGTAGCCATAGACATGAGCAACGCAGAGGCTATTGTGTTGTCCTCTCCACATTTCTTGAGGGCGTTGCCTCTGTTTTGTCCATACAGCTGAGCTTGGGCTGAGCCTTCTTCCTCTAGACGAAGTTCAAAGGGGGGACTTCTTGCCGCGTGGTGTCAGCACTCCCTTGGTGGTCGTATGGTACATGGGGATATCTACTCGAAAGCACTTCCCAAGCAAGATGTTCAGCTTGATTTGATTATATTTAACGTCTACTGGAATCACGGAGATCAAACGACGCCGGATTGGCTACCGGACAGAATTAACCCTCTGCAAGACTGACTACAGATCTCGGACGAGAGAAGCTCGTATGCTCCCAAGCAAGCTTGTTACTCGTTATTGTTATTGTTATTGTATTCTTTAACGTCTACCTACTGATATCTCGCAGCAATACGACGGCGTATTCCGGACAGGGACTGCTGGTTGATGTCATCTTCCAGTACCTCCTGGGCGGTCAGCAATTGCAGGTTTGCTTAGAAGTTGAACGTCTCCTATGACTTTTTAGGGTCCGGCGCTTAGGCCAGGAGGGCTCTCCATCCAGCATAGCCCTAGGGCGTGCCTGCGGGGGTTCCGGGGTTGGATACCCGGTGTTTTTGGTCTGCGACGACCGCGTGTAAACTAGTCTAAAAGGCCGCCGGCTTTCGGCACGGGGAGTAGGCCCCGGCGGAGTACAGCGGTTTTGTCCTTTCCTGTGCATGGCTGTTGCCGCATCTTTTAATGTTTTCTGTTTTGCAGGCGGTCGGTAGTAGAATTCCCTCAACACCTTCTCACGGAGCCCTCCTCGACATCTCCTCCCTTTCCTGCAAAAGTTTCCTCCAACTATCCTCTATCCGTCCCTCTCCTCCTTTCTCCCTTCCCCTTCCATGCTCCCTCATCTTCCCCCTCCTCGACCCCTTCTTCGTTGCTGTCGTTGCTGTCCCTGGTTGTCAGCCGCGCATTTCGAGTTATATATATATACTCACTTATGACACCTAAATCTCGTTCAACAAGATCCTCATTAGTGTAGTGGTGATCATACCTGCTTGTCACGCAGGTGACCTGGGTTCGATTCCCAGATGGGGAGATTCTTTTTGCTCCCATCGCAAAGGTACAAAACGAGACAGATAGTTACCCTGAATAGTACTTTTTGTATTTATATCGCTTCAAAGTTTTGTATATGACAGTTTGCAAATTTAACCGACGTACTCCGCCAGGGCAACTCTCCCTCTTACAACCCTCGGGGGGGTACCTTTGAGGTCTGGTGCCTCCCCTTCCCCGGGCTGCCGGAGGACGACGCCTATGACACTGATAGGCGTCTGTCATTCTTTTTCTTTTTTCTATGACTCTGTCATGAATCTTGACAATGAGCTGTGAAGCCTTGAGGCCGCGCTTACCCAACTTTGAGGATAACCTCGTCGTCGACTCGCCCCCCTTTTCACGACAACTTTCGCGATCGCCAACTCCTCATCGCCACAACACCACTCCACCTCGAGGAGTTCATCTTCACGTTCAGGACTGAATTTTGAGAGTTCACACAGTCCACATCTTTTTCTTTTGTTTTTTGTTTTTTCTTGCGTTCCTCTGTCCTCGGACAGACTGGCGACTGTGGCAGGTCACCAGAAAGGGGGCTGCCTTGGGTCACATCCACACCGTTCAAGGCAGCGGCCAACAGGGTGGCGGAAGGACAGACCATGAGCCCTCGGATGCTCACACAGTCCGGTTTGATTACTCTCATCGCCTGAGGGCGAAGGGAAGAGTCCCCAGACTGCGCTGGAATCTGCTGTCCTGTCCCCATGATCTTCATGGCCTCAGGACACATGGCAGATTTTTCAGGAGAACGAATGTTTGTGGGGAAGCGGGAGGTCGACTCCACTTCTGGGTTTAGGGTTTGTCTGGGGTTATGATAGTGGGGGCAAGGGGGAGGATGGATAAATAGGAAAACCAGAGGTGCTGCAGCAGCCATGCAAACGAAAGGACAAAACCATTGTACTCCGCCGGGGCCAATACCTCGTGCCGACAGCCCGTGGCCTTTAGACAAGAACTTCACGCTGCTGCCACCTACCAAAAACACCAGGTAACCAATCCTGGAACCCGACAGGTACGTCCTCGGGCCGCGCTGGACGGAGACCCTCCTTGCGATGACGCTGGACCCTAAAAAGTCATAGGAGACGGTCGAAGTTTATGCGCTCCTGTCACTGCTGACCGCCCGGGAGGTGCTCCCGTCCGGAACATGCCGTCGTATTGCTGTGGAAAACCAGTAGGTAGACGTTAAAAAATACAAACAAACAAACAAACAAACAAATACTCCGCCAGGGCCAACACCCGGGCCGACAGCCGTTGGCCTCTTAGACTAGACTACGAGATAGATAGGTAGGGCGCCGCAAGCCAAAAACACCAGGTAACCAATCCTGGGAACCCAACCAGCAGGGTAGCCCTCGGGCATCGTCTTACGGAGAAGACTCTTGGCCGCAAGGCCGGACCCTAAAAAGTCATAAGAGCAGTTCGAAGTAGACGCAAACCTGCAACCGCTGACTGCCCGGAAGAGGGGTTGGAGGACGACATCTTCCTACTCCCCTTCCGTCCAGAACATGCCGTCGTATTGCTGTGGAAAACCAGTAGGTAGACGCTAAATAAAACAAACAAACAAACAAACAAACAAAAGACAGTTTGCAAACATCAAATCTAGTCGTAGCTAAAATGAGAAAGCCAAATCGTAGTATGTAATTAAAATAAGTATTGATAGGAAAAAGAGGAAAGCCATAGCTATAAGAGTGTGTATCATGTTACGTGTACGCCTAATATCGCATGAAAATGAAGAAATGTCAAGATAAAACAAACAAAACTCGGTTGTTCCAGGCCAGCCGAGAAATCACCGGCGCTGTGCTAAAAAGAACAAAAAAAATAACACATAAATAAGAAAATGAAGTGCGAATTTCGAGCGTAAACTGGGAGAAGTTTTAGGGGTTCACGATAGTTGCAAAGGCCAAGGCGTGGTTTCCAAAAAAAGAATGATACCAAAAAGTACCAAATAAATGAATAAAATAAAAAGAGAAAAGAAAGAGACAACTTCGGTTAAAGAAAAGAACAGGATGACAGGAAGTATGTCCAAGCCCATCTGCAGTCCATGCACCCTTGGTGAGAGGAAGAATAGGGAGAACAAGGAATTTCCACAGATACACGGAAGACCAGTGTGCCAAAGGGGAAGAGACCCGAGAAGGGACTGACCCATAGCAGGACACAGCGCTGCAAGCCACCTATAAGCAAGCCTCCCATTGTAGACCACACTAGGCCACATGCATGGCCAAGCAACTGACAATGCCGGTGATTTCCGCCCATTCAGAGCTGTGTTTGCATCGCACATGTGGCTCGAGATGCTGCTCCGCCATCCTCCTTGATCCAACTATCGTGAACACAAGAACATGCAGGTCAAGGCGGCCCTGAGCCTGCATCAGCCTAGGACCAAGTCTTATTTACCCCCACCTTCTGAAATGCATTGTACTCCGAATCTGATCATGAGCCATTCAGAAAAAAAAAAAGGGCTCATAAAAAACGGAGATATAGCACAATGCTACTAGAAGTGGAGAAAGCTGATGAGTGAGGAGATAGTAACAAGAGCTACATAGAATATAGTCTTGGGCTCATATTCAAATCAAGGACCCTTCACAGGTCAGACGGCAAAAGAGTGGCAAATCCGATTGATAGTTTAGTTGCATCCGGCAGCAAAATACAGACACAACAAAAATCGGTACATGGTAGACCGTGTGGTGCAGTGCAGTGCAGTCTGTTCCAAGACAAGCGGGGATAGGCAATCTGCCAGCTGCATCAACAAACCACCAAGCTTGATTAGATAGAAAACCTGAGGCAATCTCAGCCTAGGTCTATCTACTGAGAGTAGCCGTAAAGACAAGCTCAATTTTTGAATAGCAAAAGGAACTTTAGCCTCCGCTCCAGTAGTTCATCTATCAGAGTCGCATTGGTAATATGACAATATACCACGCTCTGAATAAGCATGAGTAGGTGAAGTATCTTTAGAGAACTGGCGGGCAAATGACCAGTGATTTCCACACTAGCATTTCCATCTAGCAAGAATATGACGGAGGTAAGATCACAAAGCTAAGAATGCATTGACTGCTAGCTTGTGGTTCAGAATGTGCTCCAGTTCCAGTCACGAGGCACGCTCTGGGCGACCTCTTGGCTGCTAGTGGTAGGTTTAAAAAACCCATTTTGAGGCATAGGAGAGGGAACAACAGGACTCTGAGAAATAACCTCAGACTCGGTAGAAGCAGTCGAGTTGGAGGGGCTGTTGCTGTTGCGGTTCTTCCAACTCTGGAACTCATCAAAGCAGTGGCGGCACGAACGGCTCATTGAGGCGCGAGGATTATAGTTAGCATCCTGATCCAAAGGCACCTCAAGACTAGAGTGAGGATCACAGAAGATATTGCCACAGCGACGACAGTGGTGTCTACGAGTGAAGTAGCTAAATGTCTTTTTACAGACAGGGTCGTCACAGGTTGTAACAGCAGTATCAGGCTATAAAGAAAAGTCGGAGTATTGCATTAGTAATTGAGCCTAATAAGGACGAACGGAATAAAAACAATAATGTAGGCAGAGAGTGATAGGAAGAGGGATTTAGATCAGATGTCGCGTTCAAATCAGTCTTATTTATGCTCAGTTCTACCTTTGCATTGGCAAAAGGCGCATAAAAAAGAGTAGCCTGGTCGTACGCTGGCAAAGATCGAGAAATAACAAAACGTTGTTAAGAGACATGAAATCACTCACCTTCCAGTGCTTACGCGTGGGCTCGGAGGTCACTTCTGGAAAGGCCTCCATAGCCCATTCGTCATCGCTACATCTGCTATCCTGCGTTGAGCGACGACGACCAAGCCGAGGCAACGCATAGCTAGCTAGGTTCAAAATGCTGTTGCGACGCTCCTTGACATAGCCATCGTTAGATGAGTTTGAGCCATGGGAGCTAGAAACCTCAACCGGTGACTGCTGAAGCTGTTGTTGCTGGTCCAGCTTCTGGTTCTCCTGAATGGGAGACTGGGCCCGAGTCATTTGAAGCTGAGAACGACGGGTCTTCTTGGAGGGGAACAAATTGGGGCGTAAAACAGCAGGCATGTACACAGGCAGCGCGCCGTCGCGGCGGCTAGGGTTGTTTTGAGGAGAAACTGGGGTACTGCCATTGGTGTTTGACGGGTTGGTATTTGAGCCGCTAGTGCTGAGAGGAGAGATCTGGCGAGAGTCGCGGGGGGCAGAAGGCATATTTTGGAAAGATTGTGAACGGGAATGACGACTATGCTGTGTGTGTGCACTCTGGGGTGGCAGTTGTGGTTGTGGCTGGTGCTGGTGCTGGTGCTGGTGCTGGTGCTGGTGCTGTGTCTGGGTGCGAGCAGTGTGTGCAGCATGGAGGTTGTTGAGAAGGCCGTATTGTTGCGCATCAGAAACCGTAGGCATGATGAGGTTTGTGTTTCCAGCCCCCATATGGGTAGAATTACGGACATGCGTAGCAACCATATTCATAGTTACGGTTGGAAATAGCGAATAGGATGGGGGGGAGAGGAGGGGGGAGGATGGTGAGATAGGGAATTGAGAGTATAAGATCAGAGACAGCAGTGCTTTGTAGCTAAGCAGATAGGAAACATAAAAACCGGGCGTTTGTTTTTTTCGAGTTATCAAACTTCCCAAAGAAAGAAAAAAAAAAGAAAAAAAGAAAAAGAAAAAGAAACAAAAGCTGTGATTACAATGAGGCTTAAGGCAACGCAAGCGTCAGAAACTTGCGGGGACAAGTTTACCTTTATGTGTGATTATGGATGTAAACGCGTGGTTGGAAACTAGTAGAGCCTAGAGCGGATTTGGTTCGGATGGATGTATGAATCTGAATCCAACGTATCTTTAGCGTCAAGACGGTGAGGACCGAGACTAGAGGCAAAGGTAGAATAATATTCTGGGAGGGCGAGAGAGAAAAAAAAAAAAAAAAAAAAGTCAACTCGAGAGCAAGAGCGAATAGAGCGAGGGGAGCGTAGACGAAATTAGATTAAATAAGTAAAGTTGAGAGTCGGGTAGTACCAAAAGCGACGAGACCGGTATTAAATAAAAAGAGGAATGGGATTAGAGAGCAGAGAGTGGAAAGGGAGAGGCAGAGGTAGAGGCAGAGGTAGAGAGAGAAAGATATGGTGGTGAGACTAGACAACTGTTTGACAGGCAGGTTGGCGAAGAAAGGGAAGATGAAGAAGTGGGATTCGGCTTATGGGCGAGAACAAAGTAGGGAGAAATGAGTTATAATGACGAACTTGATGAGGAAAAAGAAGAAGAGAAGAGCGAAATCACAAGCAAAGCTAAAGCAAGGCGGGTGGTGGACAGACGGAGAGTTAAAGAGGAAATTAAAAGTGGGGGGTGGGTAAGAGTATAGACGCAAACTAGGCAGGAGCAAGAACGACCAGAACAAACGGATGTTATCAGAAGCACAAGTGGAAAGCACACGACAGCAAGACAAAAAAGGTAAGAGCAAAGGCAACAGAACAGAGAGACAAGGAAGGGGAGGGAGAGAGTCCAAGCAGTTGGGAAGGTGTTTAAAGACAACAGCAGGGACCTGATTGGACGGAGAGGTAGGCTAAAAGCAAACGCAGAGCTGATGCAAAATGCAGGTAGTAGTTACCCTACCCAGGAGCAAGACAGATAGACAGACAGCAAGCGGGGACAAGATAGGGCGCTATAAAACGAGAGTGAAGGGTGCCCTGCGAGTTGCCATGTTCCATGTTTCTTCTTGCTCTTCTTGCTCTTCTTGCTTTCGTTATCTCTTCTTCCATGTTATTAAGAGCCTCTTTTCTCTTCCTCCTTGATTCCTGCGACCTTCCTTCTCTTTCTCACATCTTGCTCCCTGCTGTACAAACAACAGGAAACCTTCCCCGTGGCAACCCAGGGCCTATAGAGCCCATAGCCCACAAGCACGTAATGAAAGCCCACAGCCTACAGAGCCTAGAACTTATCCACCCAGCCAAGAACAGGCAAGCTACGGCCACCCACTCCAGAACAGGAAAGGTAGACTGTAGATGTGGGGCTGAAACATGTGCTGGCTCTTGGGAGGGTAGGCCACTGAAGCTCCAGGCTTTACAGGCTCCGGGCTCTGAGGCTTCTGTTTTTAGGGCAAGCTTGCAGGCCTTATCGTTGTCTAATGACCCTATATCCTTCGTTCATCCGGAGTTGATTTTATCACAATTTCTTTTTCTTTTTTTTTTTTTTTTCTTTTTTTCCTTTTCTCTATCGCCGTCCCCCTCCCATCAAGCGCCCAGTCTTACATCTGATTCATGCATGGCTGTATGCTATATGCACGAATGAATGCAAGAGTGAGTGAAGGAATGTCAAAAATAAGAACAAAACAAAAAGATTTGGTCAACAGATGAGAAAGCAGGCGTGCTTAAGATGTACGAGATCTCTGTGCACACGCGCACACAGTAGCAGCCCTCTCCCCTCCTCCAGCCCCAAATCTCGATCTTGGTCTGCAACATTGACTTGGCACCACATCCATCCGTCTGTCTGCCTACCCTCCCCCCCCCTCACCCTGCCCAGTGCCTAGTGTCTAGTCTCGGGCTTTAATGTGCAACTTAGTACAGACCTCCGAGTGCGTACCATGTCTCGGTCTCTAAATCACGGGTCATCTAAGAAGCCCCCCTCCCCTCCCCAGCTATCCAGCAACTCACGCTAGCAGAACCGTCATTTGCATGTTTGTCTTCCTTTTCACCTAACTTCTTGCCAATGCCAGTTCGCGGATCTAGACCCAAGCAGGCCTCTCACACTAGTCGTTTCCTACTGTGCCTCCTAAAGCATCTTCCGGCAAATCAGACAAAAGGCCCGTCTTGAACCTCAACCAGCGCTCCCAAAATAATCAAGGATTATTGCTGCTCTTCCAAAAGTCCATCTTTGCTATCTTTGGTCGATGTCAAACTCCCAATTTCTGTCTTCCTCCCGGGGATGTTCCCAGTTGTTCTCCAGCCAACGGTAGTCCGCAATTAGCAAGCGGCAAGCATGAGCCAGGTCAGGCGCAAAGCTCCCAGCGGTCAGTGAAGCTCAGATTAGAGATGGCGATGGCGATGGCGATGGGCA
Source organism: Ceratocystis albifundus (assembly GCA_002742255.2). Taxonomy (NCBI): domain Eukaryota; kingdom Fungi; phylum Ascomycota; class Sordariomycetes; order Microascales; family Ceratocystidaceae; genus Ceratocystis; species Ceratocystis albifundus. The sequence continues at coordinate 827,930 of MAOA02000038.1, forward strand.
GCAGACGAGCTGCCAGTTGGTCTATGCCCTCTTCCATTTGAGGCTAGAAGAAAAGAAGAAAAAAAAAAAGAAGACAGATAGTCTAGAACCGCAGGAGAAGGAGAGATAATTGATAAGGGACAGATTAGGGGGCTGAGTTTGTGAGGGAGAAGACAAAATAAACTTTAGACGAACCAACCACAGCAATAACAACGACGACGACGGCGACGACGACAACAACAACAACAACAACAACAACAACAACAACAATAGCAATAGCAACAACCGATCGACAACTTACAGCTACAACCCACTGCAGCCAACATCTCCCCCATACTGCATTCTTCTTCTGCCCCTCGTCTTTTCTTCCTTGTTTCAGGCCGCTAATAGGAAAATAAACGAGAATCAAGAATTACCTCGTAGGAAAATCCTATAACCCGCACCACCCTCAAAATCAGAGTGTTTGTGTCGTGTGTCCTTCCTACAGTAGGAGCAGGGCCAAGGCTAAAGGCCAAGCAAGCTCTCAAAGACTAGTAATCAAGCCACGAGCAGGGAGACGAAGCGAGGGATGAGAGTTTTGCCTGGTCTTGTTCTGGAACAGAAGAAAGGAAAAAGGAATAGACCATCTGTTTATTCAAGGGGAGAGTCTTTATGACGACGTGGTTTGTTCGTTACGCTTCTTCTCCTTACCCTCCCTCCCCCTGGGCTGTCTCTGTTATCCCTTCACTCTCATTGATCCCTTGTCAATGCAAGGGGGGAGAGAGTGGGGGGAAGGCTCATTGCAGCTAGCAGCCTCATTCTTTAGTTCTTGGTCTTCGTTCTCCGTTTCTGTAGTCTATGATCATCACATGAGGCAAAGAAAAAAGCCAGCACTCATGGAAGTCTCGAAACCCCCCGAGCCCCCAAGCCCCAAGCCCCCAAGCCCCCAAGCCTCAAGCTTGAGAATATCAACTTCCTTCTATTCTTCCTCCGGACCCGCGGTGCAAACATCCCACGTAAGTCAAAGCCCTAATCCCTTTCACCTCTTCCTCTCCTTCCTATTCACCCGTGCTCTCTCGGCTGGCCACCTGCCTCTGCCTTATTTTTTTTTTTTTCGTTTGTGCATGGCATGGCATCTTTTATCTTGTCTTATCCCATGCCTGTACTTAGTATCGCAGCAGAAGCATCAGGTATAAAATAATGAGGCATATAGACAAGCCCCCCCTCCCCTTTGTCTTCCTGCTTCTCTCCTCCCCATGCGTCATTCTTAGACGGTCGTGTTGGTGACGCTTGGGCCATATACAAGGGTTGGCGGAGAGAAAAACAAGGTAGAGAGGAAAAAAGAGTAGAAGGTGTTAGCAAAAAGAAAACAGAACTTGGCTCCTACCTCTGGTCCACTTGAAATTCTGTCTGTTGACTTGCATGTAGCTTATTATTTGCCTGGTCTCATGATCGTGACAATTTGCCTTACTAGTATTGGCCCCACAGTCTAAAACTAACCCTATCGTCTGTCTCTAACCCTACCGTTTCACTCATCTGCCAGTGACCTGGATGACCACTATGCAACCAAGCATGATCGTTTCTGCACATTAATTAAATCTAAATATACACACATAAACCATAGTGCATTATCTTCTTCCTGACTAGGTGCTTGTCAACTAGGGCCTTCGAGTCTTAAAGTAGCTGGATTAGTCTATTAAGTAGCGAGAGCGGCATACATCTCAAAACACCTAGGGAACAAGGCGAGGGATGGCTCTGGCTTAAACTAACTAGCTGACAGGACATCCGTAGGAAAGGGCCAGAGCGAAATATGGCACGTGAGCTCGTTGCCATCAAGATGAAAGATAGTGATAGAGAGATTTGCTTTAACCGATAATCCTGAAGAGATAGGTTAGATCGATCCGGCTCCAATGCTGTCATGCCGAGCTTAGCGCCGGGTCTAATCTACAAAACGGCGCTGCGATTACTTAGTGCAGCCACACGCTTGCTAAATTTGCCTGCCTAGATGATTTTCCTGACTGGCTTGATCGCATGCATAGCACGCATACTGCTTGTGCTTGCTTGATCTCTCACCGCCCGAGGAGATTCGGCCATTAAAGGGCAGACTTTACAAACGAGACCAGGCAAGGGTCGAGTCAAACGCTGAGCGGATTTTGCAGCTGTAAATGTACGGTCGGATCATTCGTGCAGGTAGGTTGTCGACAGACTTCAGATGCGGTCGGTCGGACGGGCGCATGTATATCGATGTATATTCACGTATATAGATGTACTTACATGTCTCAGGTACGTACTAGCCGTCACTATTTAGATGTATGCATGCATGCCTGTACTTACGTGTACATGTCGTGCATACGGCACCAATTAGTTGACCAACGTATACTTCACCCGTGTAGCGTAGTATAGATGGCGGATATGACTAGAAAAGAGGGCTACTGCACAGATGGCACGTCTTATATTGTCTTATATAGAAATTACGATGAACAATGATAGTGAAGCGTTGGTGTGAACTAGCAGTCGGTGAAGCAAAAAGCCGGCTATCTGTAAATACATGCTTAACCTCGCCTGCCCAGGCAAGATAACGAACGGGTTGATTGCTAGTACAATGCTAAGTGTCTTGTTACTACATATGCAAGATTTTGCTTGCCAGTAGCACAGAAGGACTTTTGTGTGGAGGACAGCCAAAATGAACTGGACTGAAGGGGATCCAGTGTTTATGCTTATTTGGTTGGCTATTCATGCGAAGTCAAAGATACACAGAACAACTTTTGTGAGTTGTGTCTGGCGAGCATGATAGTTGGTTGGATGGTTGATCTAAAAAAAAAAAAAAAAAAAAAGAAAAACCTATATAACCCTTGTCAAAAAGTGAGACTGCAAGGGTATGGGTGATGACATAATCAGCGAGACCCGACCTGTCGGACGTTCGTTTAACTGCTCGGCCGCGCTGTTATCGCAGGACGCTGATTGGCTGTTTGTTTAAAGCTGTTGACGTAAGTTTTGTATGAATAAGGCATCTGACGGACTCTTGACCAATCAGAACAAGATGTTGAAAATCAAGCAACTGACGAATAGTAATGCAAGGAAAAATTAAGACAACAAAAAAAACCAAAAGAATATAAAGGTGCAGAGACACATTGAACAACGACGACGACGACGACGACGACGACGAACAGCGAAAGAAGAAAAAAAAAAAAGAAAAACCAAGAAAAAAGAAAAAAAAAAGAAAGAAAAAAAGAATTGGTACTTGAAGCGCACAAAATGCTCACCGCCAGTCTCGAGGGATTTCCTGCACGTGGTCTTTGCTTTTCTAGGTTGTAGCAGGAAAGCCACAAAGCAAGAGTTTTGCTGCATGCAAAGACTCTGTCTCTATAATTGGCAACTAAAGGGGGAAGGGGAGAGGGGGAGAGGAGATGTACTTCCTGCGTAGGTATAGATGACGTTGTATGTGTACATGCATATGTAGTATACCTTGGGGTTGCATTATATTGGAATCATCAGTGTAGTATGCGTGCGTAGTATATACTTGTATGATAGCTGTACAGTTTCGAGGATGGTCATGTTGTGTTATAGATCTGGGTAGGTCTGATATAGCCCGTGTTGCTGTCCACACGCAGGCGCTTTGTATTAAGTATGCTGTAATGGGACAAGTTTACGGTGGTGCTTAAGAGAGATTTGACTATTGACTTTCCCTGAAGTTACGTGGGGGTACAGAGAGAACAAGAATTGAAGGAGCGGAATTGCAAACAACTAGTAACAATAACAGAGGGAAGAGCATCACATGCATGTCAGAGATGCAGTTTGATAATGTCTCAAGACATTGTTTATCAATATTACGAAGCTTGATGAAGGAAAAAAGGTAGCTGCCTATAAAAGAAAAAAGAGAGAAAAAAAAAGAGGGAATAAAGGAAAAGAAAAAGAGGGCAATATCAAGACTGTCATTAGGGAAGGTTGTGGCCACAACGGATAATTGGCAGGCAGCCCAGCCCACCAACAGGCCGACAGCTAGTATCGATCGCATCGCAGCATTAGACGGGGGAGGGGGAGGAGGGATGGCGTACGGAGTATCTTTCTTCATTATTACAAAGTTAACACGCGAATTCAACGAACCGGCTCAGTGAAACAGCCACCCACCGGACCGGGTCGTCCACAGAGTTTCTTTGTTGCCCTTGTTTAGCTTTAACACCATGGAATAGACAAACTAGACTACTACGACTACTACTATGTCGCGTGCTAGTAGATAAAGGTCTCCCCTACAACAGCGTCATGGGGAAGCCGCTAGCTTAGTGGGAAGGCTCGACTTGGTAAGCCGCACCGAAGCTCGACGCAACTTGCGGGAATAGGGAGGAAAAGAGAATGAAACATGGATGTCAAAGGGGTCCTAGTTTCGACTTTTGCTTACAACCCTTTCAATGTCCTCTTCGGCCTCTTGAGAGGGGGAGGAGGAGGAGGAGGAGGGAGAGAGCTGAGATATTCTTGTGCTTGCGTTGTTTACTAATGGCCCTCAAGAGAGAAGGACCCGAAACTGACCAATCAGAGCATACGCATAAACACAGAGGGAAAGAGCAAATGGGAGGCTGAGGGGCTATGCTTTGCCCCGCATTTTTGGATAGTCATTCCTTCCCTGTTAAAGAGAGAAAAGCGGGGTGGGGGGGGGGGGGGGCACAGCGACATGATCATCATGTTGTTGATCCCGTTTCTTGCTATGATCGATCGCTACGTCTTTTTCCCTTCACAGAATACAGAAAGTCGTCGAATATTGTACAAGCTTTTGCTCCTGTTTGTAGAAGTGTATCATGTAATTCAACGAAATCTCGGCTTGAATCGGTAGTCCCTGTCTAAACCCGGCCATAGTCAGTATAGCGTTGCATTTCTGGTCCTCCTTCTCCTCCTGGCCGTTTCCCCTCTTCCTTATAGCCTCTACCCTTGTCTCACAATTCCCACCGTCCACTCTTTCCACCCTCCTTGAGAACTACGCGTAACCCCTCAACGATCATCTCTTTGTCAACAGCCTTGCACATGTCGTAGACAGTCAGGGCTGCTGTTGAGGCGGCCGTGAGTGCTTCCATCTCGACGCCCGTTTTGTTATCGCACGTGACTGTAGCCTTGACATGGAGAACATGCGGGTGAGAGGAAATGTAAGTGGGCGGGGATGTGCACGGTGTGGTCGCTCTTTTGTGCCCCTCTTTGTCATTGCTTTCGTCATTGGCATTGTAGCCACTACCACCGAGCTGCAAGTCTACAGCAACATGCGAGAGTGCCAGTGGGTGACATAGAGGGATCAAGTCAGCTGTGCGTTTAGCTGCCATAATCCCCGCGATACGTGCCACACCTAGTACATCTCCCTTCTTGACAGCATTTGCTGCAATGAGCCGTGGTGCCGTGGCCGACGAAAAGACTACACGGCAGACGGCCACAGCTGTGCGAGAAGTTACAGCTTTGTGTGAGATAGAAACCATTTGCGCACTGCCTGACGCCGAGACATGAGTGAGCTCAGGCGTTGGGGGTGTAGGAGGCGGCAATAATGTAGACAGGGTGCTAGTCGGAGTGGAGCTGGAAGCTGATCTGCATGGGGAGTCATGTTTGGGCTCGGCGGAGCTGCTTGTTTTATTGTGGCTGGTTTTCATGTAGCAGCGGGCTGTTGAAAAGTGTTGAACTTGGCCGACAAATTGAAGGGGGGAGCGCGAAGATTTGTAAGAGGGCCACAGCCAAGATGCTGGCCGATGGCTTAGAGATGGAAGTGGGCGGTCTACAGCACCAATTTGTTCAGCTTTACGGACTTGGCTTTGATAGATGGAGAGAGTATGTAGATGTGTATTGAAGAGAAATAGCCAGCCAAGGTACTCCAAGACGCCAGAATATTGCAGAAAATGACAAAGATGACTCTGTGTTTGAATTCACCCACCTATTAGTATCATTGGCCTGTTCTTAATATGCTCCAGTTCACCAATTCCCGCATGCTTTTCCTTCTTGCGCCTGACAGCCTGGCCAATCACCTGCAAGAGCTGGTTTTCAATCGCGGCTAAAGCTTGTAGCTCCGTAGAAGAAGAAGCAGGTCGGTTCTGAGCTGTTGTGGGTGACGACGCAGCCTTTCTTAACGCCTTTAGAGCGTTATCGTCAATGGGATCACCGCTGTTAGCCTGCCGCAACACGTCACGGAGCGAAACCTCGGCATTGCCGAAAAGGCAAACCTTGAGGTTTCCGTCGCTTGTGATACGCAGGCGGTTGCACGAGCCGCAGAAGTTGTGTGTCATGCTAGTAATGAAGCCTAATCGGCCAACGTGACCTGGCACCTGCCACGTCTTACTAGTGTCATTGGCATGGCCACGAACAGCATGGACATCTGGGTGCACACGGCGGATCGTATCTAGCATGTCTGCATAGCTGAGCATTTTGGCCTTGTTCCAGCGGTTGCCATCAAACGGCATGTATTCAATGAAGCGCACTTCAAGGTTATGCGAGCGGGTTAACTCGACAAACGGGAGTATCTCACGGTCGTTGACCCCGCGAATCACGACGCAGTTGATCTTGAGTTTGAGCCTTGGCACACCAGTCTCTTGCTGGGAGGCGTGGTTTATGGCAAGTACGCGGTCGATGCTCCTTTGCACGGCATCAAAGCCCTTGCGACGCGTCATGATCTGGAACTGTAGCGGGTCTAGCGTGTCAAGGCTTAGATTGATGCCTGTTAACCCGGCATCAACCATGGCATCGAGCTTGCGGTGTAGTGAAATCCCATTTGTGGTGATACATAACTCGCGTAGACCGCGCGATCGTAATGCACCAATCTGTTGCATCAGTGGGACAATATCGCTCCGTACCGTAGGCTCGCCCCCAGTCAGCCGTATCTTGGTGACGCCTTGTGAGACAAAGAGCGACGAGAGGAGGACAATTTCCGGGGTTGTGAGAATGTTGCGTGGCGGAGATAGCGGAACACCTGCTTCAGGCATACAGTATAGACAGCGTAGATTACAGCGCTCGGTGACAGAGATGCGTAGGTAGTCGTGCTGCCGATTAAAGGTGTCTGTCAGAAAGTCCGAGAAGGGTTTGGCCTCTTTGATCCGGTCTCGATAGCGGGCATGCGGGGTAGAGAGGCCTCCGGCCGGAGCCACGGGCAGCCCCTCGGCACCGGGTTGACCATTCCGGGATACAGCCGGCGACCCATGGCCTTCAGCCAAGCCATCTGGTGGGGGTGGCGCTATCTGTGGCTGGATCCCCTTCGAAGTGTTCGTGTGGTAGTAATGCCAAGAGGCGCATTTGTTCTCCCGGAGCGCTGATCCGTAGTCGTGTGATAACGCTAGAGATAGTAAGACTAGTCTATGATTTCTTTTGCCATATCTGCTGCTGGAGCGGAGACTCCGATCCAGAGATGCAAAGCGATTCATCACGAGGCTCAAGAATATGAGGCAAGACGAGGAAAGAACAAAAATTTGTTCATGCGTCAGAAAAAAAAAAAGGAAGGAGCATTGCTTTGGGTTGGAGAAACTTGGTTCGTTTTGTGGGAAGTTTGCCGATGAAGAAATAAATGGCAATTACCTTGTTCGCAATCCGGCGGTGATAAGAGCAGTAGGACGGAAGTAAAAGGGACTTGGGATTTGTGCTGGGGTATTATATCATTGGCAGCTGATAAAGGGCAGGAAGTTGCTACTTTGGCGTTATCGATAAGAATAAATGCCACAGCTTCAAGACTGTTTAATCTCATCAAACTATCTTCTAGGCTTGATTTGGGGCCTGTTCACAGATTCACCATCGTTGCAAATAACTTATCATGTTTAGCTCCCCGATATTTAAGAGTATGTCTAGTTTTGCCCGCCCAGACTCGTTCAGCTGGGATTTACCCAGACCCGTCAGACCTGTTCAACTAATCTAACCCTCAGCCTTGTCCTGCTCTCGCCAGCCTCACAGTTTTGCGTTGCTAGCCCTGATGGACTGCTGCTAGCTATTCTGCAACAGGCGCGTATCGTCGTGCGTGAAATCACCACGTTGCAGGTTGTCCATGAGATCAGCATTCCTAATGACGCAGCCTCGTCGGCTTTCAGCCTTGTCTGGGCCCCATCTTCGACAAAGGTGCTGGTAGCTGCCGGCGATAAGCTGTTGGTGTATTCGGCATTGGACTCAAGCTTCCAGGCTACAGTCAAAAACCCGGCGTCATCGTCGGCTAAGCCAACACACGTGCAGTTTGGCCCAACAGATAGCGAAGTCGTTGTGTTTTCGCATTTTGGCCTTAAGCTAGCACTGGTAAACTTGGCCACGTCGTCAGTCGTGGAGGTCACGAACCCCAAGTTCCACCAGCCACCATCCGTATCACGTGGGCTCTCGTTTCGTCCTGGCTCGCATCACCTAGCACTGCTGACACGGACTAATGGTAAAGACTCCGTCAGCATCCATCTTCCAGGGTCGCGCAGTGTTGAGCGCGCCTTTCACCCTGACACTGTTGACGCTCAGGGTGTCTTGTGGGCAAGCAAGGGCCGCTGGTTAATTGTGTGGGAGAGCGCAGCTCATGGCCACAAAATGTTGATGTATACGCCAGACGGTCACTTGTTTAATACGTGGACCGGACCGCCAGATATTGGTGCTGAGGCGCAACACTTTGACCTTGGAGCAGGAGTGAAGCATTTCCATATGGACAGACTTACTACTAAAGCGGCTGTCTGTGACTATACGCCAACCGTGACGATTATGGATCTAACAATTGGCACTCAGATGATGAGACTGGCTCACCCGGAAACTGTGACACCGGTAGATACGCTACAAGTAAGATCCAGACCCTTGACGTGTGAGAAAGAGGCTAGTGGTACTAACCAACATTAGGTCTGGCTAGAACAAGAACAACAGCCCAACAATTTACCTGCCTTTACTCGTGCCACACAAGCCTCTTCGCCACCCGAACGTACAACCTCCACCACTGCTGCTAGTAGTTCAGATCTGGTCTCGGGCTGCTTCCTGGCCGACTTTGACTGTGTGTCTGGACTACTGGCCACCGTGACCGAAACTCATCGCAGCACCCTCTGGATTTGGGATCTTAACAGCGTTGATCTGCGTAGTGTCATTATGTTTCACGGCATTGTGTCTAGTGTGGCGTGGCATCCACTAGTACCCGAGCTTCTACTGATTACATGTACGACTGACTCTACTGTACCGTCGACTGTGTACGTTTGGGACCCTCTTCTGGAGGGCCCACGCCCTGTGGCCTCTCCTGCTCAACTGCGCAAGCCAACCACCAAGCCTGGGGGTATTTCCGGGTCTAAGAATCGCGCGGCGTGGATCTCTGCACAGACCGAACCGCCGCTGTTGCTCATACATGATGGGGCCAACGGGCTGCTTGTAGCCGTCGGTGATGCAGCACTTGATACAGCTGTGTCATGGGGAGATAATTCCAGTTTGAGCGCCAAGGTGCTGCACGGCGCGGCACCAGCGGGACCAAAGGTGTTGGATGTGGCTGAGATGTCGTTTGCGGATGAGGAGGGGACGGTGCGGGTAGATGACACATTTGACTTTAGGAAGCAGAAGACGTAGAAAGGTGTAATGAGATATAGGGCAAACGACACCGAACAGACAATCAAGACAAAGACAAAAACCGAACCAACTATGAACTTTATGGTAATTAACCTAATGCTAATGTTATAATCTTTCTTTACACCCTCCCTATTGCTTATGCGCCAAAGTTCATCTTCAGCTCGATTGTTGGTTGTTCGTCCCTTTGTGTCTCATGACTCTGATCTGCAGCGCCAGACTTTTGGCCATGCCTCACAATAGCCTCAAGGAATGCACGCTGGGACGCATTCAAGCCTGCTACAACAGCCTTGAAGGCATCAGCACTCACGGCTGCCAGCTCGAGCAAGCGTGCACTAGCATGTGCATATGTGTTCCTACTGCTACCACTACTATTACCACTACCGCTCCCTGCGGTGTCTGAATCCTCCTCTTCGGCCGATGCCCAAGCCAGTAGTGCGGTAATCATAACGGCGAAGGCTACAGGCAGCCGCTCGCGTGGCAGAGTGCTGGAATATTTCGTTAGGGCGAGCATCACAAGCGGACGGGCAGCCTCAGGGTCCTCAGGGGCAGTATTAGTAGCAAATGCAATGAGGCGGGGGACCAGATAGCGTGCAATGCTGTGGTCGGCAGCAGTTGGAGAGGGCTGGAGGAGGAGAGAGCAGATACAATTTGCAGCAGTCTTAGCAGTCTGTTTAGCGGTTAGGTTAGCAACGCAACTTGGAATCATACACTTGGCAGGTCGCTTTTAGACAGCATAAAACTCACCATCCGGTCCGTCAAGCAGTCCACCACCTCATCGAGATACCGTGCCACAAGAGGGTCTGACGCTGGCAGCTGATTGCTGCCACCAGTAAACAAGATGGTGCTCGCCAAAAGCGCATTCTTGACGCACATCAACGCGTTAGGCTGCTCTCGGCGCTGTGCAATCAAATACACGCTTAAGAAACGACGGAGACATCCACGGAGTTGCAAAACGGCGCCATCTGATACAGCACTTGACGCAGTGCTTGTGTTGGCTACCACCCCCCCACGTAGCCCCGTCACTCCGGCAATAAAGCGTTTAAATATAGGTAGGGTCTGCGGCACCACTAGATCTTGACACATTGGAGTCGCTAGCATAGTAGCAAAGATATGGATGATACACGCATGGAGGTCTGTCTGGATGATAGCAGGGAAGACGTCAGCGGCATCAGCCAGTGCCTCAAGAGCGGTTCGTACTAGCAACATGGCCTCCTCATTCATCTGATGACGCACGGGCTGAGTAGAATTGTCATTGAGGTTTGGTAGTAGCCCCGAGAGAACTAGCACAATGATGCGCGTGAGTTCAAACAGCTGCTCAATATCCTCAGACAGATCGGTATCAGCCTCGTCAGTCTCGGCACCGGGATTCTTGGAGTCATTGCGCTTGCGCGCTGATGGGTGGGCTATACATAGATCACGCGCAATCTCGACAATCACCCCCTGTACGTCAAGGCCGTCCGTTAAGGCTAGTCGGTCCAATAAGTCCATAGTTTCACTGAAGATAGCATCGCGGTAGATGGCATGACCAGACACGCTAGGGTGCAAAATCTTCTTGAGGGCTTTTAGGATCGAAAGGGTCTGGGCCTCCGATGCTAGCGAGTCTGACTGACTGGGTTTGGTGGCCAAGGCCTCAAAGGCGATACCATAGAGCACAAAGAAGAACGCTAGAGGCTCATCCCGGTAGTTGATGTCGGCACTACGATGGCGATTCGGACCCGAGACTGAGCCTGAGCCGCCGGCATTGCTGTTGTCCGTCTTTTTGTCATCAAGCGCATCAAACACAAAATCGCTGTCCTGCTCAATTAGACTGGCAATGGCATCAACGAGTTTTAGCCACGAGTCCTGATAGAACTTGAGTAGTGTTTCGCGGTTCAGCGCAGCATAAATAGTATCAAGACTACCAGACAGCGAAGGAGGGCCGAGCGTCATGGAAATGTCTGGCTCAAAGCGTAGTCTTGCAAACTCGCGTAGGCTCTCTAGCCATAGAGGTGTTAGGGTGGCAATGTGCGGTCGTAGAACATCAACAAGGTACTGCTGTTCGGCACTAGCCACCTGTAGCTCAGCCCAGGCAGCAAAAACGGCCATCTTGACCATGACTTGGGCATTAGACGAAAGAGCCTTGAGGTCCCCGATACCGGCATTCTCCGTACCCTTTGACAGATTCTCCAAGGCTGTCACAAGTGTCTTGAGGATACGGCCCATACGTTCCACATCGGTAACAATACCAGTAGAAATGAAATTAGCACAGACATTGACAGCCTCAGCTGCCAGCTCGGGCGATGAGTCGGCTGCAAAAGCCGGGGTCAGTGCTGAGCTGATTTGTGCCTGGTATTGCTCCAATAGCATGGCCTCGTCAAAGTCTGGATCGGGCGTCTTGCCAAACATGCGTAGCACGGCACCAATAATCTTGAGACCCCAAATTCGTAGCTCTAGTACACCCGATGTCGAGGCCGAAAAGGCCATTTGTACTACATCACCTATACGGGCTTGGAGGTCGCGCTGGCTAGCTGAGTTTCCACCCGTAGCCACAGCGTCTTTAGCGACTAGTAGGAACAGCTCGCTGAGACACTCCATGGCAAACGTGGTCACCTGCCACCGCAGCGGTTCCGCCTCTGAGCTTGCAATTCCGTCATTGCCGTCGCCGTCATTCTCAGCATCCTTGGCAGCACCCGCAAAGCCAGCCACCTCTTCATCACGAAGGTCAATAGCAGGACCCTGTGACTTTGAAGTTCGTGAATTACGCCCGTGATCTCGTTGGCGAGTCATCTTGAGCACTGACTGGAAACGCTGAACCCAGGCAGCTGTAGACTCTAATGCTGTCTGCCGCATCCAGCTGCGGATAATATTCCTTATGCCGTCATGGGCCGGGTCTGAGTCGAGCACAATCCAAAGTTCCTTCTCGAAGCCAGCCCGAGCCGTGCTGACAGCCTGCTGTGGGTTTCGCTTCATGACATTGTAGAGGCCATCGACCGCCGCATCACGTAAGGCCACATGATCTGAGTTCATGTATTTTTGCAACAACTGCACGTAGTCGGCAAAAATGATATGGCCTGGGGCATACAAGGACAAGTGTTCCATGCAATCCAGTGAAGCTTGTTGGACCAGTGTGTTCTTCTCTCCTTGAAACTGGCTTACCAGTGTTAAGGTCAGCTCACGTGATTTCGTCGAATCTTGTAGATCAGGCCCTAGCACATTGATCATTGAGTCAACACAGCGGGTAATGGCCGTGGTGGTTGACATCTCGACCTCGAGATTCATAGTGATTACTGAAGCCATCTCGGCGTTATGCGTATCAGATGTGTACATTTGAGCGACCATACCCAGCGTACTGGATACGTACTGCGAGAAGCCCAGGCCAGCCGCATTGGACGCTAATGCTAGTGCTTCCAAAGCCCAGAAATGCACGGTAGGGTGCGGGTCATTGGCTAAGGTGATGAGGATGCTGTGTATTGTTTTAAGGTGGAAGCCAGCGGCCATGCCGCCGACCTTGCTCTGAATAGCACCAAAGGCCATAGCACAGCCAGCTCGAGCACTAGGCTCACGGTTCATGACAATGGTATCAACTAAGAATTTGATCTCGGTATTGGTGAATGCATTTCCACAAGCATTACACAGTCGGGCTACAGCTGCATATCCTAGACTACGGACATACGGGTCTTCGTCTAGTACAAACTCACGCACCATATCTTGCAGCAGCCGCTCAACAGCCATATTAGTCACGTTCCCGGTCGGAGACTTGGTTTCACGGGCAACTACACGCATCGTGCATAACAAAGCTGTGGCCACATTGACGTTAATTGCCGCCTTGCGCCCGGGATCCCGTTGTAGTGAGCCGGCCGAGGCAAATGTCTTGATCTGTTCCAGAATGCTTTCTTGCACCTTGGCCGGCGTCTGGGGGAAGATAAAAGCAAAGAGCTGGATGGCTGTATTGACAACTTCAGTGGCTGTGGGGTCGGGTGCCATATTATCTGTCTGGTCAGAGATGTATAAGACAGAAGCATCATGCTCTAGTGTGCCACACACAGGGGACAAAAGCAGCCTATCCATGTCATGTTCCGGGCTGCTATCCTCCAGTACTTTCTCATCGTCTGCTATCTCATGTTGTCCAGGCAGTGGCACAACTGAAAACCCACGAACCAGGCCAGTAACACCAAAGCCTGAGTTATCGCCGACATCCCAGATAGTCTCAAAGGCACCAGCAGCCGTGGCTATAGAGCTGCTAAGAGAGTTGGCCCCGTATTTTTCCGGGTCAGCAAAAAGTGAAATAGCTGCTGTTAAAAGGTTTGAGTGAATCAATGCCTCGCTACCACCCGCTGGACTCATGATTACGAGTTTTGTGTAGCACTGAAGCACGCGACGCTGTACCATCAAATCAAAGTCAAATAGTTGCAGTGCTGGCATCAGCCGCAGTGTGACGTCGTCCGTAGTTTTTTTGGTTGGGAGTGTGCGCAGAAATGCTGATGTACTCTGCAACATAGCAGCGATTCGCTTGCTCACATCAACTGTAAGCAATCGTTGGTTGTACTGCAAAAATGCCAATATCGAGCCTAGCGCACACTCGCGGACGTGGGCTAGAAATGATGCCTCAAGCAGACTACGATTGGCTGTGTTATCCTTGGCTAGAGGCTTGGGCAATGCGTTCTTCCACATGAGCAGAAGTTGAGACAGATGGATCTTGACAAAGTTGGGGCCCAGGGCCATCAGACCGCCAATGAGGATCCATGCTACTTGGATCTGTGTGGCCGATACACGTAGCTCGGATTGGCCACTAGACTTGAGCAAGTTAGTGGCCATAGTTAGTACTCGGCTATTAACATCGACAGCACCATGAAGTGGTCGAGCAGGACTAACACTGAGAGCAGCCGAAAGTCCGTGTGAGAACCCGACGCAGCGTCTCTGGCTATTTCGGCCGCTGGCCAGTTGCGAAAGCTCTCGACTAAGCGAGTTCATGCATACAGTCAGACATGGCAGCAGCTGTTGAGGGCAGTTGTACACGAAGACCTTCATGCATGCTGAAGCGTGCACCTGTACCGAATAGCTGGGGTGCTGTAGGACTTGTAACAATGCGTCCCGACAGGCTTCTGCGAAGCCGTTAGCCGCGGACCCCAGAGCCTTGACCAAGGCACGGATGGCTCCCAGCGCCACAATGAGTGTCTCCTTTGTTGAATCGACCTTTTCCGTGGCTGGTTGTAGGCTAGTCTTGAGTATATGGGCAATCAATGCATTGGCCACAAATATTTGGCCTGATTCGCCAAGAATGCGCTGGCCAGCAATATCCTGAAGCAATATCTCGACGATCTTGCGTGCCATCAATAGCCGGTACCGGTTGTTAGCAATGTGCGAATTGACTAAAATGTCTGCAGCGAAGTGCTCAACCAGAAATACAAAGTTGGCTTGCACAAGCTTCTCGCCCAGCTTTTTAAGCAGCATACTGTAGCAGACACCAATGCCAGCACGGCCTTTATTGCTGGTGGCTGGCTTGACATACTGGTTTGACAGGATTTTGACCATTTCTGGCACCACAAGAACAAGGGAGTCCTGCCGCCGGCCATTGGCACCGGGAGCTGGGCTAGATGACCTCGAAGGGATTTCATCGTCTTCGGCACCGGAGCCAGCAGTTGCCATTGTAACCGTAGCCGTTCGACGAAGACTCTTGGGCTTAGGCTTCTTTGCGCGAGCCGCCGCGCTCTCGCCTACATTTTCTGAGTGAGCAAGCACCAAAGCCTCAGTAATGCAGTTGGCACTGGCATGTCTAACGGGCGCCGATGGCGAATCAATAGCCTTAAACACGGCTGTCTCTAGTTTGTCAAAGTCGGTAGAGTTGCGGAAAAATGGCGTCCCTTGCACCAAAGCACGCATGCAATCGCATGCGGCAATTATGACCAACGCACCCTTGTCGGCTGCGGCATGGCTCCGGGATTGCTTCCAAATGTCGCGGGCCACTGACTCATCCATACTACCCTGGATCATGGACACCATCTTGGTCAAGGCCACAAACACTGCAGCACGCAGGCCAGCATGCGAGCTAGACGACTTGAGGAGACGTATTAACACGCCAACAGTCATTTGATGCAAGCCAATGGCACTGTCGCCTGCTGCACCGTACACGTGGCCCAACAGACTCACAGCAGCATGTCTGTTGCGAGATTCAGCCTCGGTCTTAGGTTTGGGTCCACCGACAATAGCGGCAAGTTCATTGATGGTCTCAAATAACAACTTGCGGTCGCCGTGTTCAAATACGTGTGCCAAGCATTGGCCGAGATTGTTGCGGATAATGCGGGTTGGTTGTGGGGAGGCTAAGTTGAGGACCTTGAACGTCTCTTTTTTGACATAAAACTGCTGGGCTGTGCAGTCTTCAGCGTTGAGGGACAGTACATGGCGGCTGAAATTAGAGACAAATGTCAACACAAAGATATCTTGATGATCAGCGGGCAGGCTCTGAAGCTTGGAAAGGTCGAGTTCGGGCTGGCTTAGCATATGTGCAGGTGGGGGGACCACGGGGATGGCCGGGACCGAGTCTCCAGGGGCCGAAGAGGCCATTAGATAGAAGCTAAGAAAGGAGTACTTGAGATATTTGGGATTCTAGGACTGCTATAATATCGACGGCTATGAAAGGACCGTTATATCGCCAAGAGTAGCGGTGGTGGCTAGTCGGAGACGAGAGCGTCTCGATGATGGAGGACGAACCGAGAGACAGGTCAAAGAAACGAAACAGCACGTCGTAATATGACGCACACAAATAATTTATTGGGGGTAAACAAAATCAAGGAACTAACAAACCAAGTGGAAGTGACGTTCCTTGTGTTAAGCATAGTGAAGCTTGTGATCGAACAAAGCTTTGATCATGTCGTCGTGGAGCTTTCTCCCTCAATGGACATTACAACCCTAGCCAGGCCCCACCTCAACAAGAAGCTGTTGTATATCACGTGGTAGCTAGCACTAGGGTTAGGCCTCACCGAAAGGCCAAAACTATTAACACATATCACCACATCGCAAATTCAACATCTCACCAAAAAAAAAGGCCTTCTACGTCTAGCCTCACACCAGGCTATCTTCTACCCTGATCTTCTTTCTTCAAAATGAGTAGAGCACTGAGACAGAAACTTCCACATGCTCAACTTCTAGCCACCAGTATCAGTACTAGCCGGCTATTCAATACATCGGCTATCCTTGGGTCTGGCCATAATAGATGGTCCAAAATCCGCCATGAAAAGGGTGCAGCTGATCGCAAGAAGCAGGCTGAGCGCAATGTGCTAGCCAAGTCAATTGCTTTTCTAGCAAAGAGTGAGTATATCTACGGAAAATAAAATAAAAACTACAAAAGAATCATCTTATTATTGACGATTTATACAGCGTACGGCCCCGACCCGGGCATGAACAAGCAGCTCGCTGCGCTAATCCAACAAGCCAAAAAGTGTTAGTCGACCTTTCACCTCTATTTTCACAGCTCATGGCTAATTCTTTTCACAGCTGGAGCCACCAAAACCTTTATCGAAAACTCTATTTCGCGCGGTCTTGGCCGTTCCCCTGACGGTGCACAGTTAGAAAACGTCATGATCGAGGGTATGACTCCAGGCAACGTAGCCCTCATTATCGAAGTCGAGACCGACAGCAAGGGCCG
Organism: Ceratocystis albifundus; assembly: GCA_002742255.2. NCBI lineage: Eukaryota > Fungi > Ascomycota > Sordariomycetes > Microascales > Ceratocystidaceae > Ceratocystis > Ceratocystis albifundus. The sequence goes on from MAOA02000038.1 coordinate 845,016, forward strand.
CAGCTTGCAAGATCTCAAGCATGAGCTCAAGAACTTTGGTGGCAAGGATGCCGGCTCCACGCTCTTCTTCTTCGATCAGTTAGGCAAGCTGGTATTCCAGCGGCCGCCATCAGCCTCCGAGGACACATTGGACGATATTATCAATTTCGCCATTAGTCAGGATGTTGTAGACGTGGAGATAGGGCCGGAGGCAGAGCCACAGCCAGGTATGAGTAACAATGCGGAAACACCCGCAGCCGCCGTACCTGTAAAGGCCGAGAATGGTCCAGCTCCGGGCGAGATCATCGTCTGGACGAGCCCGGCCACAACCATGAGCATTGCCACGGCATTCAGCGAAAGTCTCGGCCTAAGGCAAATCAGTGTAGGCGTTATTTGGAAGCCCAAGGAGGACATGCGTGTGACAGTAGAAAAGCCGCATATTGTGCGCGAGATCACGGACTTGCTCATGGCACTACGCGATTATCCCGAGGTCAGCGGTGTGTATGCGAACGGCGTGCCGGGTGATGGCATATCGGAAGAAGACTGGGCGAGAGTCGAAGATTTATTGGATGGGAGGTAAAGGCAATGTAGTTAGAGGGTGATGGGTGATACTAGTGTAAGAGTAGTGTACGTGTACGTGTATAGATTGGAAGGTGTTGTGACATACACATAGGAACGGAGCAGAGACATGAGTTGTATATGCAGAGGGTAAATTGTGTCATCTGTTGAAAGCATAAGCATAAAAATAATACAGCGCAAGTAGCAGCTATGCACATGGCATTTGGAAATAGCAACATGTCATTGCGGGCTGTACCGCAGAAATAGTGTACAAAACCATCTTTGTCTCCACCACCCACTCTCCTCTAGCCACTTCCATCTCACATTGCCTCTCTTCACCAGTATGGCACTGCCTAAGATGACTCGCTCGCACTTGGGCCCTGGCCCGCTGCTGCACGTCGCATTGCTTCCCTCTCCTTCAACAGGCGCTGACGTGCCACGATGCGCTCGTACTCGGCTTTGATTTCCTCACGCGTGTGCGGCACCTTGTTAGTCTCCTCGGGCTTAGGCCAAAAGCCTTCGACAGCAAAGCGCTGATCCAGATTGGTGCCGAAATAGTACATGATACCAATAGGGAACATGACGTACATGCCAAACTAGAAGGGAAGATTAATAAAGAACGGTTCTCTGAAAGGGTTGGGGAGGAGGAGGGGGGATGTAGCTGTCTCGTTACATAAGCCCGTTTAATCAAAGGCAAGATAATACATACTTTGAAAACCTCTAGATTGAAGCCGCCCATGGTAGGAGACTATTGTGTACTTGGGTTGCTTGAGTTGTTGATCTTTCTGAATGTCTCATCCAGAATCCTCGTGGGGCAACTGAATTTTCCAATCTCTTTGCTTTCGTCCAAGACGTGTGACGAAAGGAAAGCTTCTATTAATTTATTTAAAAAGAGAACAAAGAGGCTCTAGTTTATTTGGTTTGATGTAGACGAAAAGAAGTTGAGTATTGTGATGTCAAGAGGAGAGAGAAAGAATGCGTGATGAAGAGCAAAAAAAGCATGAAGGATTTGATGATTAGGGTTAAACATGATACTAGGGTCCTAATAGCCAGCATCTACTTCCATATTTTTTGTCCATCACCACCATGTTGGTGTATGCAAGTTGAGGATGTAAGTGATAAATATGAAGTTCCGGGCCTCTTCTAACATTGCATTTAGGTGCGAACAATAATACCGTAGTAGATGAACAAGAAAAAAATCCCAAAAAAAAGCAAATGCCCCAAAAGAAAATCCAATGCGCATGACTTGAAAGATAACAGGAAAAGGGACTTGTCTCGTGGACTGGGTTTCTAAAGAAGCAAAGGGAACAAACAAAATAAGATAAAAACGCCAACGGCTGAGGCAATACTTGAACCATAGGACGAAAAGAGAACAGACCGAGGTAGACCTTTTCTATCTTGTACTTTATCCGCCGGGCCAACTCTTATCTTACGCCACAGGCGCCTTCTTCTGAGCCCGGGAGCTCTCGCGTATTTGTCTCTCCTGTTGCCGCTTGACCAAAAAGTCCTCGCGCTTCTTGCGCGTCCATTCAGCGCCTGTCAATGGAGGGGAATGATCGGTGAAGCTACGCGGCGTACCTGAATACGACAGAGCGTCAAGCCTACCCCCGACACTGCCATTGACACCATCCATCCGCAAAGAGCCCAAGCCGCCACCGTAGCTCCCGGTTGCGAGGCTGGCGCGGTAGCTCTGGAAATCGCTTTCATCAACACCACTGCGACCGTCTAGGCCACCAACAAAGGAATTCACCTGGCCAAGAGCCTGCACGCGCTCCTGTACTGAAGGGTCGCGAAGAATGGGCATCATGAGTGGCCGGCCCTTGTATGAGCCGAGAGAGCCCGAAACAAAGCTCTTGCTTACAGAAGCTGAATGGCCAGTACTAGCTGTTTCTGTTGCTGTTGCTGCTGCTGCGCCGGGTGTGTTTGCGAGGCTGCTGCCGTAGTCAGGGTGATCCGACGGGAGCGGAATGTTTAGCGCCTGTACATATGAGTGCGAAACAAAAGTTTCCCGGAGAGGTGTCACGTGGTCTCGTCCCTCGCTATCTAGATCCCCGTCATCATCGTCGTCGTTGTCTGACTCCTCATCGACCAGATCATCTTTGAGCGGATCACTGGTTTCGTCTACACCAGCAGCTGAAGCTACAAATTTGGATGCAGTGGAAATGGGCATGTTATCGTCGTCGTCGAAAATGAAAATTTCGTCGCCATCTGGGACAAGAATGCTCTGGGGGGTGGTGAGCGGCCGGGCTTTATTTTTGGAGTCCCACATAGTGATATGGGTATTGGCCACAGTAGCGTTCGGCTTTTGCAGTGGCTGGCTTGGGGAGGCGGTAGTGTATGCGTCTGGGTTGTCTCACTAAACTTGACCGTTTTCTTAGGTGTGGTTGTGAGTTTGGGAGACGATGAAGATGCAGGCTGGTTGTTGGTGTGAGTTTTTTCGAAGCCGATATTGAAACTGTGTTCGGGTTTTCTCTGAGAGACGGTTTCGGTAAGCGGGCTAGACGATAGCCTGAGAGCAGACATTGGCGATACAGGCGCATTATCGTCGATAGACTTGTCGACGATGAGCTGAGCACCAGCTCCTAGAGTCGTTGCTGCTGCAGCAGCTGCAGGTACGGATCTAGCGACTGGCTTCACCTCCTTATCAGGAGATTCATTACGGGCCAAAGCCGGCGAGGCCAGCGTAGGAGGAGATGCGGACATAACGGGGTGGGAGGATAGCGGTAAAGGTGGACAGGACAGTCCAGAATCAAAGCAGGGATGAATCGAATTGAGACTTGTCGTGAAAGCAGCAATGGAGGTAGTAGTAGTAGTAGTAGTCACAATACAGTCACAATCACAGTCACAGCCTCAATCTCCAATCACAGTAGACTTCTTCCGTTGTAGCGGAAGCAGAGTTTGCGTGCGTGATAGCCCAAAGAGGCAATGGTATCAGAGCCGTAGCGGTAGTGGTAACGGCAAGTAAGCTGTAGTAGATGATGGCCTATAAAGGTTGGTGGGTTTTTTTTTTTTTTTTTTTTTTGTTCCAAACTGCGAAATGGAATGAGTGGGTGGCTAAGAGCGTGGATCGGCAGTAGAAAGGGCGAATGTTTTTCTGTTCTTTTTTTTCAAGACTGATTCCCTTGCCTTTGTTTTGTTTCTGGTTGACAGATTTATCACTGTTTGTTTGGTCTGTCTAGCCTTCAATGATCGTTGTCTTCTCGGTCTCGGTTTCTCCTGCCTGTGCAAGTCCTCGGGAATGTATAAATTTTGCAGACAAGACAAGGGGCAGGGGGCAAAGATAAACGAGACAGGGTAAGTAAGATCTAGAGTAGCAGCGTTTTTAAATAAAGAGGTTGAGAAACAAGGGCAAACTGCAAGGCAGAGAAAGAGAGAGAGAGAGATAGACAAAGGCACAGGCAATGACGTCGATGGCTATTGTATTTCTCCTGACTCATAAAAAAAAAAAGTCCCTTGAGCCTGACAGGTTTGTTTTCTGCAGATCAGTTTGAGGCCAGGCCAATTTTATGCGTCTTGATTTCATAAGGGGGGGAGTGGACTCGATCGTTTGGACGGAATGGGATGATACCCGACTTCGGTGGCGTTCGGGGCTTGTCTTATCTTGCAACTCACTCGAATTGTCTTGGTGTCTTAGTATCGGTATCTTGCCTTGACTATTATATTTCTCTTGGCTTAGCCCGTTTCTATGTAGATGGGCGGTGCCTGCTGTATTTATGGGTCTCTGATATGTACTAAAATATTAAAGCATCTAGGCTGCCAACTGCCAGCTGCCATCTGCCAGCTGATCGCCTAGCCCTAGCCTGGCCTAGACCTCCCTGGATTGTGGGCTTTGCAGCTGGACAGGCCGCTCTTCCCTCTTTAGGTCAAGGCTTTCACATGCTTCTTCCCCTGAACCTAGAGATTACTGTCTATTAAACTCTATTCTTTTCTGATTACACATAAACCATCAGCTAACTACATTTTCGTCAACCTCAACAAATATGGCTACACATTCAAACTTTGAGGCCAGCCCTTGTGTTTTGTGTATCTAAAGCTCTTTTTTTTTTCCTTTTTTTGTTGCCCAAGCTAACCTCACTACCTTCCCCATCTATGGAGTCACGCACGCTTGTATCCCTGGTTTAGATAAGAACCTTCAACCTTTATAGACTGATAATTATCATAATGTTTCTTTACCTCGAAAACAACAATTAAAAATAAAATAAAAATAAAAACGCCGGTCCTCTTAGTCTCTGACCTGATTGGACCCCGATCTTAGTCCACCCATTTCATCCATGCTGCTGAAGAAGTCGATCAAATAAAGAATAAAGTCCGAAGCAGATGCCTACTCACAGCTTCGGTCCAAGTTGCTCAAATTCCCGAAGATCCTTGGCCGGAGTCGGTGCCGAGCTAGCCTTAAGGCTGCTCTTCCATTTAGGCACATCCGTAATTACACTGGCGCCCTCGCCATATATCAGCTCTGGCAACGTGAATGCCATTTCTTTCTCCTTGTCCTCGCTGCGCTTCTTGGCCACTTCTTCGATAGTGTCGCCTGCGCCCTCGACAATCGCGTCAACTACGTCTGAAGCCAGTCTAACCCTGGTAGATAAAACTTGGGCTAGGCCTTCCTTGGACCCACGTAACACTGCTTCAACAATGGCAGCGCGAAGTGCCGATTTGGTCTCGAAGTTGGCAGACGGGACAGCTTCTAGAGCTTTGGTCACAATATTGTCAATCTCCGTTTCGCCCCGTGCATACAGCTCGACGGCCAGTTTAGCCTTGTTGGGGGAGCCATTAGCAATGTACGTGTTGAAGAACTCCACTACATCTTGCTTAGTTAGATCCCTGATATAGTCGGCATCTTTCTGGGCAATGTCGAATCTGTAGTAGCCCGATGTAATCTGAGAATGGAAACGAGACGTCTCACTAGACAAATTGTCGTGTTTCTTGAGTCGGCGTACAATCAGACTGCGCTTGTGTGTTTCGAAGTCTGCATCGCTCATTGCAGCAATTTGCTTCTGCTGCACATCCAGGAACGCTTCAATGCGTGAGTGCAAGTACTGCGGATACTTTTCACTTTGGATCAAAATGCGGAATGCCATCATACTGTCCCAGATTCGTGTTGCTGAAAACACAATGTAGCCCAGCTGCTCTTTAGTACGTAGCTGATCAAACGCTGGCTCGTCGATTATTTGCTCAAAAAGCAGCAAGGTAGCTCGGAGCTTCATGTCATCACAAGAGCCAATGTAAAGCCAGTACTCGATACAATTGTTGACATTTTCAGGGTCCTCCAGCGTCTTGCTTAGAACTTGGTTTGATCCGGGCGGAAGGATCAAGTAGCGGCTCACTGGCCATTCGAATTCCGGAAGTTCACGGGCAGGAAGGGTCGTTTCAACAAGAGTAGTAATATTAAGGGCATCCTCTTTGCATAGATTGCCATGGACAAGAACTTCAAAGTGCGCCTGCGAGATTAGCAACTTATGGAAGTAGCGTACATCATCTGCAGTAGTAGGACCAAGGTGTTCAAGCAGGTTCTCCACAGGATACTCTTTCTCAGCAATAAGACACTGTGTGATAAACAAAATCTGGTTGTAAGCCGACTGAAGCTTCCAATTGCGAAGGTTGCGTTGGCTTCTTTCCTTGATAATATTGAAGCGCTCATCGGTGATCTTGAGGTCGCGGACCTTCAATAGCACTTCTTCAAGAAGAGCCGCAAGCTTGTCGTTGTAGCCGCTTACTTCTATGGTATATCCGTGGCTGCCAACTGCAACATTGTAAGAAAGGCCAGCCAACTCAGCATCGTACGAGTGCTCCTCAAGAGCGTCCCTTACAAGGTCCCCATAAAGTTTAGCCTGGATAGCGGATTGGCATGTTGAATAAGCCAATGGCTGGCGCACCTGGACAATAATGGAAGCTTTGGGCACCCCAAAGGTGTCGTCTTTCTTCCACCAGGTACGGGCTTTAGAATCATTGCGAATCAGGGTTGGTGCAATTGTAGGCTCCTTCATTTCCTTCATCTTAACTGCCAAGTTCGTGGGAATGAACCTGTTTTTTGCAGGTAGATGCAGCTCACTGGGCCTATTAGAGGCATTGCTCTTGGTTGCAACCCAAAGCTCCTTGACAAAGTCATCTGTCATATCAACCTGTTTGTACTCGGTCTTGTACCACTTTTCGCGTTGATCCCAGTCACCAGGGTATGTCTTAGAGACAATGGTCATGCGGAAATTATCAGGAGTGATAGAGCTGATAACTTGCTCAATGAGCTTGGTGTTAAACTCGCGGTATTTGCTGGTCCCGCTAAGGATCCATTCGCGGGGGAAAGGGCGTTGCATTGAGGCGCTCATTTTGCTAGTGAAGCGGCTTTCAGTGGTCTTTTGACGGAATTTGAAAGTGACATCACCCATGAGACGCTGCTCATCAAAAATCCATTTCTGAGGCTTGGTTTCCCTGAGCAAGGAAACGTACTGAAAGAAGGCCTTGGTAATCTCGGTGTAGTGTTTTAGGCCAGCTTCAGTCAGTCTCATTTCACACTCCAAGATCCCAGGACTTCCGGGGCAAATTGACATAGCACCAACGCTCAGGTTGTTGACCCAACCCTTGGCTTTAAGATAGGCCATCAAGCTCCCAGGGCCTTCATGGCCGACCAGATGACTGACATATCGGCTAGGCTGCGAACGATATAGCAAATCTTCGTCCATGATTGGGAATGAGAGACACAGCTCACGTTTGTCGTACACGGGCTTTGCATAGCATATTTTCTGGAGCTCAGACTTGCGAAGAGGCACTTCATCAGTCCACCGATTGCGCTGCAAGTTTTTGTTGGGGATGGGAGTAAAGATCTCGATGGCCCATTTTTCGAGAACATCAAGAGGCTCTCGGCCCAGAATGACTAGTTTCATCAAGTTGGCAGAGTAGAACTTGTCATGGAACTCCATGAACTTTTCACGAACATTGATACCCTTGCTCTCGGGAATGGTCTTGAGGACCTCAAAGTTTCCGGTGCCAAAATGGCAGTAGGGATGATTTGGGTTGGCTAGAGCCTTGTCCAGTTGGTGCAATCTCCATACATCACTCTGAAGATTCTTTTTGTTCTCAGAATCCACGGCCTTAAGCTCTCGGTCGAGAGTTTCTGACAAGAACAGAGGACAGATGAAGAATTGGGCGAAAATGTCCAGGGCATCATGGAATGGCGAGGGGTTCTCTTCAGTAGGCTCTTCATCATTGGCTGGTTTCGCAGCCACATCAAAGAAATAATTGGTAGAAGTAGAAGCGGTGTAAGCATTAGAACTGCCAGAGTTGGAAGAGAGATACTGGTGGTAGTGGTTTTCGGTAGGGTACTTTTCAGTGCCCATGAACAACAACTATGAAAGACGGATAAGTAAGTTTTCTTTTTATTAACTCCAAAGAAAAGAATTTGGAAAAGTAAGACATATAACTTACATGCTCTACAGCGTGGGCCATGCCAGGCATATCATCCTCATCACTAAATGAACCGACATTCACATCTAAAGCAGCGCTGGCTTTGTCAGTGTTCGGATCATGAGCAAGCAGGACCTCGAGGTCATTAGCCAGACGAATGACACGATATTTGCGGTCATCAACATCAGGTTTTTCGATCTGCTCTGTGATAAATGTAGCCTTGGGCATAGTCTTTGCACTAGTGGCAGTAGTCGTAGCTGTGGCCGCAGCGGCGGTAGCCGCGCTCAGCTTAATTTCAACGCCCATTGCAGACACCAAGGCGAACGAGAAGAGAATTTAGATGAGATTGGAAAGAGAGAAAGCCGGGGAAACGAGCGGGAAAAGGAGAGAGAAAGCTAAGGGTTTGAGACCGAGCCGACAAAATTAGGCAATGGAGGCGGCTGTGGCGACCGTACTGCCGTAGTTGCAATGTTGTCCTAATGTAGGGGGTTGTTAGCAAGTTAGGGCCAGAGAGAGAAAGAAAAAGGCAAAGACACAAGGAGAGCCTAGGACACGAAGACAACTAGGGAATATTATTAATGGAAATGAAGCCACCCAGGTCAATGGGGCTCAAGATTTGTAATGCCAGAGCGCCATAGGTCTTGGCCTTGGTGGTATAGACAAAAGGCAATGGCAAGAGACGGACCAAGCGGATTTAGATACACAATGGCTATACTATGGACATTGTAGCAGTCTTAGTAGTAGCCAGAGCGACCAATTGGCTATGCCATAGCAAGAAACCCATAAGACCGGAGCAAGAAACGAGGATGGCGGCTCAAAGCCTCAGATCTCAGATGAGGAGGGGTCATTATGGGCCTCTGGCTTCTAGACTGGTTTCTAGCCTAGCAGCCAGCCAGCCAGAAGCACCGACCCAAAGGTGTATCTTAAAAGCAAAGAAACTCCGAGCAAAACGGAATCAAATCAAATGTTAACTGACCTTGTGTAGAGAGAGGAATTCTGAGTGGCAGCCTCAGATAACGAGAATAAAGAAGAGAACACGAAGACGAAGACGAGGAGAGAAAGAAAAGGGACAGACAGGACAGCCACGTTGATGCAGATAGATGCAGGCAATAAAGAATTTCAATCTGCCAGGCTAGAGGGGGAGGAAATAAAGAGAAGTAAATAAAGAGGAAAAAAAGAAAAAGAAAAAGAAAAAGAAAAAGAAAAAGAAAAGAAAAGAAAATGAAATGAAAAATGAAAAGTGAAAAAAACAGCGATAAAAAAAAGAAAAAAAAAAGAAAAGAAAAAAAAAAAAAAAAAAAGGAAAGGAAAGGAAAGAGAGGAAAAGCCGTGTAACTGCCAATTCTAGCAGTTGAGGAGTCTCTCTTGGGCTTTTTTAACTTTGCTGCTGATTTGTGTTGGCGAAAATTGAGAAATCAACACAACCAACTTATCACATAGAAGATGAGAGCGGAGAGGCGGCAGAGCAAGGACCACCATTCAAGAGAAGAGGAGAGCAAAGCCTCCCCGGGCCTAATTGTTGTGCTGGATAGCCCCAACAGCAAATTACAGGACAAAATAAGGTGAGAAGAGCAGGTCAGAAATGCAGAAAGAACACAAGGGAGGAGAGTGACTAACGCAAGCCCTCCCCCAAGAAGGCAAGGAGGAGTCTGGCAAGAGAGAAGGGGGAGGGGTAGGGCAATAACAGAACTAAGGCTGAGATTTATGGCACAAAGTCTCTCTTCTCACTCTAACTTAACTTCTCCACAGCAGGGATGATAGGAGCGGGGGAGGGGTAGAGAGAACAGAAAAGAAAAGCTCTTTCAAGCGATCATCCGAAATTTGAACTCAATCTTAGAAGCCTCTATTGCCCTTCTTGTTTATGTACATATGTGACATTACGCTATCCCAAGCTATACAATAGTATGCTTAACCCATGAAGGCAGGGAAGGTGATCACGGAAGGGCCTCACGATTATCCCTTGTCTGTCTGCTATGGGCTAAACTAAACTTGCATATTCACCCACCTCGGATGAGATATCCGCCCGCGTTAGTGGGTAACAGAGCAGGATAGCGGAGGACAGCACAGCAAACAGACAAGCCAACAAATCAGCTGAATCCTTTCTAAGGGGCGAGTCCTCCAGTTCAGTCGGCCTGCTAGTGTAGTCGGGAAAAAGAAAACCAAAAAGAAAAGTCTGCAAAAATAGTCAGCCAGAAGAACCTGGGGAAACGAGTTGTAGCGATGTAAATGACAGGGGCAGGAGACATGGACGGGTGCCCACAGACGTAGTTTGCTTTGATAGTTAACAGACAGCCTTGGAATTTTCCTGTTCGTCTTTTTGACTTTTTGGCTTTTGCGCAGGGAGCGTTTGGCGGTCCATGCCAAGATATCAAGACTTGGCGGAGGAGTAGAATCCAGAGCGGAAGAGAAGAGCAAGTTCTTGTCTGCAGAGAGATAGCGCACTGAAGAACGAACCGCACTGTTAAAAATCACTAGCGGGATACTAAAATGGCGACATCAAGGCGATGCAAGCACACGGACGAGCCAGAGCCGACGGCGGTAGCATAGCCCGGGTTTTCGACATCGCTTTACCTGCTAGATGGTTACCAAGGCGTTAGCCAAGTCGCATATGCGGCCTACTGTGTGACAGGGACAAGAGAAAAAGACATCACTGGCTGGTAGTTTCTTGGGGCTTTGTAATGTGTTGCATCTCCCACTCATGCAATGCGCATATATGGCACCGATAGAGCACAAGGAAGGCGGATCTAAGCATTATTTGCTCGTACATAGGCGGGCACAAAAAGAAAGACAGACAGAAAGGGAGAGAGGGACAGAGGAAGGGCAAAAGGGCGAGAGGTGATAAGGGAGAAGAGGATAAGGGAGCGGGCACCCTCTGACTCTTCTTCCCCGCCAAGCGGTGACCTGGCGCAAGTACCCATTCTCATCTTGCTATCAAGGTTCTCTTGTTCCCCCCTCTTTCCCTCTATTTCTCTCGCCCCTCCTTCCTTGTGAACCGACATCCCAAGCAAACTCGCTCCTTCTACTGCTTGTCTTATTGTTCTCCCCTCCTTTCGTCTTTAGTAACTTCCTTAGAGTCAGTTGCAGTCTCAACACAACCATGTTGGGCTCTCTTTGCCGTTGTTTCCCTGTTCCTGTACCCTTCCTATTCTTTGTCTAGACAGTTGTCGCTTGTGCACAAATGCGCGTGTGTACGTAAGAACAATTCCATTTGCAGATACATGTAAGTCTGTACTTTGCTTTTCCAAGGGACACAGGTTTCACTTTCACTGCCAGGCTACAGCGAGGAGGACAACAACGGGATAGCTACAGCAGCCCTCCTCAGGTGGCCGGGTTCCTGACTTGCCGTCCCTCCGCTCCAGCCAATGGGGATGGAAGCACGTTGTGAGGAAGGCCATGTTATGTTTGGCGTATAGATGCATGTATGTAGTTTGCCGGACTCAAGAGCCTTGCTAGGTACTGGCAAGGCTGTTGTGATGGTGATCTGTTGATCTCCTGACGTGTATGTGTGTGTGTGTGTGTGTGTGTGTGTGTGTGTGTACGCACATATGCATTATCCACGGATGCATATACACCCGCGCATTTCCCTATTACAAAGTACTACCCGTAGTCCCAACAAGTCCCTCTGTTTCCCGTTTGTGCGACAGGCAATAATACAAACAGAATTCCTTCCTTCCTTTCCTGCAACTAATAAGCAAACAAAAACTTTTTAGGAGTACTGCGCATGAAAAATGAAAACATGAAAAAAAAAAAGTGAAAACTTGGGGGCCATTACCCTTATCTAAGCCCACACACCAGGTCTCCCGTCCCCCTCATCAAGCACCCTAATGTCTGCTTCGCTGACCAAACGGCGAGTGTCCGTCCCCGCTACCATTGCTACGGCTCATCTGTGATCCACGCACCTCCTTCCTAAGGCGCCGGTCGCGGAGCTCCTTGCCGCGCAAATCCTCCACACTCATTTTCCGATGTCTCTTTAGGGAGCTCGCACTGCCGCCACTGCGCGGCGACGCCACAGGCCCACCAAAGGCCTTTTTAGGTGGCGTATCAAAGTTGGCACGACCGGAGATGGATGTGATCTTCTTCATCTTCTTGTACTTGCCGCTGGTGCCTCGAGTTTCGGCGTCAGAGTCGGAACCTGAGTCTGAGTCGGAATCCTGTGGTGATGTTAGCCCTGTGCTAGTGTAAAGTCGTTTCGCTAGAGATTGCGATTCGTCAAGAGACCAAAAATATCTTACTTGTTGCTTAGCTGATTCAGCTGTTGCCGCAGTCTCGGCCGCCAGCCTGTATGCAGGCGACTGTGTCCGGCCAATCTTGGGATCATCCATATCGGCCTCTACATCGCTGTCCTCGCCATACGTCGTGTTCCAGCCAACAACCAATACATTCAGGGCCGGCTTGGACGGCAATTGCTTAGCCACTTCAGGGAGCACCCAGTGTGTGTCGGCCGTGTTCTCCACATGTCGCTCCATAGCAGCCTGTTGCCTATCCTCCATCTCTTTAACAGCAGCCTTGACAGCTGCTGCCGTCTCTTCAGCCGTTGTCGCAGCGTTTACGCCGCCATTAGCTAGCCGGCGTTTTTTGGCCGAGTGAGAGCTTTCACGCGAGCTCTGGTCCATAGGTGACGACTCGCCACTGGTGGCGCTTGCGGCAGCACGCTGCATGAACTTCATAGTCAACACCTTGGAAGACATGCCTCCGGCAGTGGGCGTGGACTGTGACATTTTCAGAATAGGTCTTGGATCGGGTCTGATTGCCTGGAAATTGTATGTCAGATAGCAAGAGAAAGAAGGGCTAAAAGAGGGTTCGGGTTCACTGTTGTTGTCTGTCTTCAGTAGACTTATCTCGACAGATAAACACGCGAAGTAATGTTTCCGTTGGGCTGATCTCGGCCTTGACGTGTATACAAGAACGAAAACAAAATGCAAAACTTTCAAGCGTTGTCACAATTTAGATTTACTGGAGCACTTCCCGTAATTCTAGCCTTGTTCCCTTTTGCTTTGGTCTCAGCCTTTTATTTTTAGTTTAACGCTTTTGCTTTGGCTTTCTTTTTTTCAGTGTTCGCTTGAATCATCTACTTGCGCTGTGATAGCAAACAAAAAAGGGCTCAAACAAGAAAAGCAAACACGTTTACTATTGATGTCGCTTGTCCCAATATAGTCGATATTGGTTGTGTTTTCTTCTGCTTGAGGAAGATTAAGATTTTTCATCCCCCAAACGAAAGAAAAACGCGCTTTTGCGCAGCTTGGAAGCGTATTACATAAGCTTTGGGCAATCGTGAATAGCCGAGGATCTACCGAGCCAGTCACCTTGTTTTCGAATCCACCTATGGCGATCGTCAAGCCTCCATCCAAGCTTGCCGAAACCGATGCTTCCTCGGCTGTAGGCATATCGACTTGACGCTCTATAAAAACCGGGCTCCTTCTTTCGTGTCCTTTACGTTCTCTCTGCTCCAACATACCTTAGCATCGTACTCCATTCTTCTTTCCTCTCTCTAGCCTCGAAAACCCCCGTCGTCATCCACCAGCTAACCGCCACTCACTCACTTACATCCCACGCATACAATGTCCGCCTCATACAAGATCCGAGAGGTGGCTGCACGCAGCGCTCGTCTGGCTGGAGCCACCCGTCGCCGTGCCTTTGCCTCGACGGCTCGTACTGCCGCCGACACCCACCGAAGCTCACTTGTTGACTCCTCCACTAAAGGCGAGACTGAGTCTGCTTCAGGCGAAATCCAACAAGCCCCGAACCGCACAAGCGTCTGGGCGAATAGCCAAATCCCGCGCAGCCAGGCCATGGCAGGCCCGCGCTTTGAGCAAACGGACTTTTCTGCCCAGGTATGAATCACAAAGGGTCTCATGGGTGGGGGAGGGAGGGGGGGGGGGTTATCTTGGAGACAGTGACTAGTTATTCTCGCTTTCTTTGTGTCATTGGCTAATATGCGCTTCGTTTTGCGTTCTTTCTTGCCTCCATATAGCCTGCTCCGTACTCTGCCATGGCTCTGATTCACGAGCAGCCCGTTCAGTGGACCCATGACAAGAATGTCGTGTGCGATGGTGGCGTCAACCTAGCATCGGCCGGCCACCCGCGCATATTCATCAATACCGATAAGCCCAAGATTTGCGTGTGCAACTACTGCGGAACGCCCTACGTATGATGCGATGATCACCCCTCGCTTTCCGCTATCGAGCTACTAACACGTTAACCACGGACATATAGGCCAACGAACACCACCGCAAACATATCGAGGCCCAGCCAAAAACCGCCTATCCTCTCCATTAAGGCAAAACGGCCATGCCGAAAAACGATTGACAATACAGACACACCAGAACCCTCACATGCCCACAGACAGGACCTTGGTATCATCACGAGGGAATGCCTGTGGAGAAACAACAGAAACAGCCATGAAAGACTACCAGACTATTCATTTGTACGACGAAAGTAGAGCAACAGAAATTGACAGAGAAGACGAAGAATCACACGATTTGGCCGCTGCTGGGACTCTTTGTAAATAAACTCTTCTTTCCCTCGCGCTATTTGCATCAACTAGCATACCAACCATGTGTGAAATTAGAAAAAGAAACTCGTTAATCCGGCGAGTTCTCATTCTAGTGTATATGCATAAATCTCGTCGTTGTGTGTGTGTGTGTGTGTGTGTCTGCAAAAGTTAGCTCTTAATGCTCAGACGGCCGTAACCAATGAGCTAATGGGAGATCGTCAGATGCCCCACATTTGTTAAACCTCACCAACTGAGTAATAAGAGCTCGCCTTGCACCAAAACTAGAGCTTTCCATCTACACTCATACCATAACTCTTCAAGCAGCGGCACTTCTTTTTACGCTTCTAATTCACCCCCATTTTACAACCATGTCCTGGAGCCAGAAACATTTCTCTCTGCCAGCCCGATCGCGAGGCTCGTATCTCGTCACGGACCTCATTATCGATGCTTTGCCCGAAATCCGTGAATACAAGGTCGGCCTGCTCAACCTGTTTATACAGCACACATCATGCGCTCTGAGCCTCAACGAGAACTGGGACGAGGATGTGCGTCACGACATGACCGATGCACTGGAGAAAATTGCACCGTATGAGGGACCCAAGGGTGAGGCGCTGTACCGCCACGACGCCGAGGGCCGGGACGATATGCCGGCAAGTCTCACCTTTTTACTTCATCCTCTAGTTATCCTTTTTTGTCTCCCTGTACCTGTCCGGCGAGCTATGTTTTGGGTCTCTTCCAACTAACCTTTGGCACAGGCACACATCAAAAGCTCGCTTATTGGCGCCAGTGTGACCATCCCCATCAAAGACGGCCGTCTAGTAAGGCTCTCCTCCTCTTGACTCCCGTGTTTCACCAGTCACCCATAAACGCATCTACTAACTTCGCCCACTTGTTTTCTTTTTTTTTTTTCTCGTGCATAGGCTACCGGTACATGGCAGGGCATTTGGTACCTCGAATTCCGTGCAGCCAAGCACACGCGTAAGATCATGGCCACAATTCAGGGCCAGAAAATGTGAACAAATGAAGGTTATGAAGGCATGGAGGGGGAATTTTGTGCGAACAAATAAACAGACACGTAGCTATTGGCGGTATATCAACACGCAAGCAAGAAAGAAAGAAAAAAAGGAAAAGAAATGAAATGAAAAGCAAAGACAACAGAAACTTTCTAGTAGTAGAGATAAAAAAAAAAAAAAGATGGAAAAGAAAGGAGAAAATGGACATACACATGTACACACACAAACAGACAGACATACACACACACAAAGACGAATATGAACGTGACAAAAAGGCCAAACAAGACAAAGAAGAAAGAAATAAAGAAAAAAGAAAAGAACCCCAAAAAAAAAAAGAAAAAAGAAGAAAAACAAAACGCCCATAACTCCTGCTAATACCCATCGAGACAGTGCCCTGTCTGGCTGGGCCTTCTCCCTCTTGCCTCCTTGCCTCCACCTGGCCGACTAAAGCCGTCCAAGATAGCATGGCATGTAGTAAATAGTGCATAGCTACTCCCCCCCCCCCCCCCCCACAAACTCTCCCCCGTATTAGCCTTGTAATCCTTGATTGCCGGACGCAATGACACGTGATGTTCGCGTCCATTTCTGTATCCGTGTCTGGCAATGATGCGATTGTTTCGATAGACGCCGAGAACAAAGAGAGAAAGAAAGAACAATAAGAACGGGAAGGACATCCCATCAGGCTAGTAGCTCTCGACTCACGCGCCCTGCGCATCGGTCATTCCGCTATCACCCTGACCGTCTTTCTTGGTCTTGTCTGCCGCAGTAGCAGCTTTGTTGTTTCCGCCACTACCCCCGTCCTCTGTGTCCTTGCCGGCCAAGACGCGCGTATACGGAACGTATCCATTGGGTGCAGGGTATCCTGGGGTGATAGCAGCGACATTGCCCTTCTCATCAACAAACTCAAAGTTGTAGCGACTCAACAGATGGGGGATAGCGGATAATTGCGGGCCATATCGGGCTGTATTGTCGTATAATTCGAAGAGAGGCACCGCCAGAAGTTTCATGTTCTTGGGCACGCTGAGGGCTTCTATTAAACACATGAAGAGAAAAGGGGGGACTTGTTAGCAAACCTGAGTAGACCAATTACCAAACTCTCTCACGCAACAAATATGTAATAGCAGAACGCATCAACACAAGCGTGACTTACTATTCTCTGGGAGACGGATCATGTACATCTTCTTGCACTCCTTGGGGCGCGTAACGTGTGGCGGCAGAAAAGGATACATGAACAGCTCAAAGTTGGGACGCCACCACTGCGCCAAGCAATCTCCAATCTCCCAGTCACCGGCAGAGCCGTCAACCGCTCCCTCAACCATGGGAGCCAGCCGTTCGTCTAGGCGGCGTTTGAAGCCACTTTCTTCGTCATCGTCGGGCATCAGGTAGTCGCCAGGGAGCTTAAAAAATGCGTTGGCAATCTGCAACATCAAGATATGTGGATGGTTGTGCTCGTGACACACCAAGATGCCTTCGCACGTACGGCGCATGCCGTGCTTGCCATAATGCTCTTCGAGTCGATGCAGCCTTGCTACCACGCTGGCATCTTCTTCCGGCTGTGTCTCTTTGACGCCAAACGTATAGTTGGACAGCGGATACAGGCGGAGCGTCGGGGGCTGTTGCGCATTAAAAGCCTTTGGGATCACAGGCGGCTGCGACGTCTGCAGCATATCGGGGGCTATCGTAGTCATGGTGGTTTTGTCGAGTATGAAGACAGAGCTATCGTGCTCGAGAGAAAGGGAAGAACGGGCTCAATCAAGCCAGAAGCAATTTGATTGACTCGCTAGGTGGTGTACTGGAGGATTTAGGTGGCGTATTCGGCACTCAAAAATGAAGCGTCGCAAAATACGACAGATGGTAAGAATGGGAGCGACGAGACTAGAAAACCTGTGCTTCGAGACAGTGATAGCTTCGATTGGCTGTTGATTCAACAGGGCGAGGGAAAGGGCTACCGCAAGATATTAGTCTGAAACAATGCGAAGACTATCTACAAGTATGAATAATGAAGGTGAGAAGGATAATCAAGCGGCCAAAGGCGATTAGGAAACGCGATAGAAACAATTCTCGAGATGAACAAGCACAGGCTCGACGCTGCTTTCTTTGTATAGAAGCTTTAAATTTAAACCCTTGAGAGTTGCTTTTGGATCAGAAAGCGCAGGCTAAGCTCAAGCGGCAGAATTTTATCAGCCACCAGCCGATTGTGGAAGGCGGTGAGGGGGCTTGGTGTCCTCTATTCCATCCGCAGCATTATATCATGACAATAGGCCTAGTACTAAACCAACCCTTAAGACAAGTTATTTACGGGAGCAGAGACATACAGACCTAGCTAGCTTCAAACGGCCTTCTGGAAATGGCTGGAGGTATCTGTATATTGATACGACAAACGCTAAATTATAAAACGCATAACAAAACAATCATGACATCTCCACACAAGGGCTACAAAAACTCCAGCTTCCATGAGCCCATCACATCCAACCATCGCATATTCGCCAAGGCCAAAGATAACCCCCAAGTTATAGCATAAAGCTGTCAAAAAGAATCATTCTATGGGCCTTCCAGCGTCTTTACAGATCTAAATCGCTGGACCTGAAATCTCGGACCTAAGCCCCTGCGAGCCTCTACGACTTCCACTCACCTGCGAGCCAGCGATTGTAAAAGTCAAGCGAGTTGGCAGGCTGGTCCATGGGAACCATGTGACCAGCACCATAGATTTGCATAAATGTCAAGTTACCACTGTGCTTCACGCGGCCATACTGATCGCCATCAAGAGTCAGGGGCTTGAGCTTGGCGCTTTCGAAAGCCTTGTGGCCAGGCCATTCGAGTTCGTTGGTCCAAGCCTGGTTACCCAGCCAGTTGCAAATGTAGTCAGCGTCACCGGCATAAATCAGCACAGGAATCTTCTCCAGAACTCCCGGCACCAGGCGGTGGAAAGGAGTGAACCAGTCACCAGCAAACAAAAAGTCGCGGTTGATGTCAAAGTTGCAGCTCTCGTAGCCATCGACCTCGACACCGAGAGCTTCCTTCACGTGGTCCTGGTTCAGATAGTCGCTGATGTATCCTAGGCCTGAGTAGCAAAGGTTGCTGCTGTCCTCACAGGGGCCACGAATGTCGTAGACATTCTGGCCAGTACGCTGGTAGGGACCAATCAAGGCATTGTTGCAGTAGATGGAAGCAGGCACGCAGGACCACGTGCTGCCAGACTCATAGCACGAGTTAATGAGAGACTGGCAACGAGGAAGGGCGTTGTCCATAGCTTGGCATTCGCTTTCACTGAGAACACGGGGGTAGCCACCATCACCGCAAGCCATGGGGCGGTAGTAGGCATACTGAGTGTATCCGTCAGTGAGGCCATTACCAATTAGGACTGACTTGAGGTTGATGTTACGGTTAGGATGTTCGAGAATCTCAGAAGCCATTGCAGGGATGTAATGGCCGGCGTATGACTCGCCAGCAATGTGGAAGTCCTGGGTAGCATACTCGGGAAACTGGTGGAAGAAAAGCGACAACAGGGCATAGACATCTTTGCTAGCGGCTGTTGTAGTGCTAACAGGCTTGTTGCTGTACGAGAAGCCGACGTTGACGGGCTGGTCAAGGAAGATGACCGAAGCATTGTTGTTCCACGAGAATGGGTTGTCGACAATCTTCAGTTTCTTGTCAATAGAAGCAGGGCCCAGTTCGAGAAATAGACCGGTCAATGAAGAGCATCCGGGGCCGCCGTTGAGCCAGAGAACAACGGGGTCCTTCTTGGGGTCGCCACGAGACTCGAAGAACCCTAAAAGTAGAAGGTCAGCCGTTAGAGGAGAGTTCAGCACAAGTGAGATATAGTGTTAAAGTGGGTAGGAGTAGTCTTACAGTAAAAGAGGTGCTTGTCGTTCTCTTCGTCGTCCAAGTAGCCACTGTACTGCTTAACAGAGTCGATTCCCAGCTTCTTTGGGTTGACAGACTTTGCACGCAAACTGTAGGAGCCAATATCTCCGTCAATCTTGGCGTGGTTTTTGCCGTCGGTCTGGGCCATGAGGGTTTGCACATGATTTCCCTTGACGACATAGTCCCAAGCGCTATCAGGCTTTCGGTTGACTTTCTTGGAAGCCTTAGCTTGAGCAGCCTGCGCGGACTTGAAAGCCTGAACGGCCTCGGGAGCTATCATGGAGATCTCGTCCCAGAGCGCCTTGGCGTCAGAGCCCACCTCACTGATGGACTCCTGCAAGACGTCCCAAATAGAAGCACCAGGCTTGTTCTCGGTCTTGAGGTTTGATGGGACAGCATTAGGTTCATTAAGGACAACCTGCTCGCTAGCCAAGACAGCAGTGGCAGCGCCGAGTATGTAAGACGGCTTCATGGTTGCGACAAACAAGTTTGTTTATCTTGATGACGTCGATTAGTAAAGGATTATCTGGGTTATGTAGTGGGTGTGGGGGGAGGGGTTATAACGACAACAAAATAAAGCGAAGGGTAAAATAGGAAAAGAGGCAAAGATGGAAATAGAGGAGGAATAAAAAAAGAAGTAATAGGCACGAGGTTGCGAAGTTAAAGAAAGAAGAGAGGTGAAGAAGGAGAAAAAAAGAAGGGGATTGCGAGGAGGGAGGGAAATGCTGATAATGTACCTAATGACTGACTGGAAGGGGGGTGGCGGCAAACAAAAAGGGCAGGAAAGGAAAACAAGGATTTCAAAAGCGGAAGTTGAAGTAAAATCAACAGGTGCCTGGAATGTACCGCTACATGGAGACAATACAGCGTGTACAGCGTGTCTAGACAGCAAACGGACAGGAAATGGACAGCACAGCGCAGCACAGCACAGCACAGTACAGCGCACCTAGGCTTGCTTACCTTACTTACCCTACGTGTGGGGACGTGGGTACGTAGGTACTTGGGTGGCCTTTTCTAGTGGGTAGCTCGGCTGTTTCTGTTTACGTGGGTGCGCTCGTAAGTAAACCTAAAGCTTTGCCTTGAGAAGTTGCACAGCCAGCGCTACATAAATAACCCCCTCTCCTCCTCCCCCCAAAAAAATCATCACAAAAAGGCCTCTCTAATTAACCTTTATCTCGTCATTACTCAAAAGCTCGTGCCCGTGCGTGCGATAAAGGGCAAAGGCAGAAAGAAAAGGACCTTGCGCTTTACTCCCTTTTCCTGAGCATATTATCGCGCTCATCATACACAGTAACAGGTACTGACTGAGGTACTACTGGCACCTAATACAGGTACGGATGCAACCTTCTAGCGGAAGGAAGATACAATAAGCAAGAGCAAGCAAAGCAACAAGTAACAAGTAGCGTAGCAGTTTCCTTGCTTCCCTCCCACATTAAGCCTTAAAAGGAAACAGGCACCAAACTGTACTAGAACAAGTCCAACCTCCTCTTTTCATGCTCATTCCTATCTTCTTCGTGAAGGTAACCCGACAAGGCCACAAGTATTTATCCGGTCCACATACTATTGATCGACCAAATACTTTTAGACCGACACCCTGTTGGCACTTTCCCCAGGGAACCTGAAAAGGCTGGGAAAGCCTAGCCTATGGCTTATACCCCAGCCTCTAGCCAAGAAGATAAAGGGCCTGATAGTGTTATCTCTGAAACTCTGCTTGGTTGCTCAATGAAGCTATCCCTAACCTGCTTTCTCGTTCGTCCACGCCTACGTATTCACAGTAGTTGTGCCGTATCCGCAAATGTTCTATTACATTACGCAAAATACATATTCACAGGCAAGCAAAAAGTCAAAGTAATAAGAGGGAAAAAAAAAAAAAAAAAACAAGAGGCATTAAATCGTGCACAAATCAACTGACTAATTCTGAAACTTCGCCACTTAAACGAGGCTAGAAGCTAGGACTGTGCTTAGGGTTAAAGTCACTAAGCCCCAATACTGCGGTGTAACATACCGTATTAGATAAGCACACCCCCAGCACAAACAAACACTACAGCTACTAATTCTACAGATCGCGAGACACGAAATCAACCTCACGATGATGTAGATGTTGAAGAAAAAAGAAAAAAGTGCTTTAAAAGCCACTGTTTTTACTATCTAGCTGTTAGTATCTACGGTGTTTTGTCTTTTCCCTTTTTCCATTCAGAAAAAAATACCATCAAATTGATGCCATAGAGAGAAAGCGCAAAATAGCCAAATCAAGACTTCTTTGGCTTTCGCAGGACTTTGAGCCTTCCCTCTCTATCTTTCTCGCTCTAACTAATATAACCTCGCCATCTCGCTCTATCCGATCATTTTCCATCTTCATCAACCACAGCAAAAAGTCAATGCCTGTTCCTATTCTAAACAACTTCGACGAGAAAGAAAAAGAAATAATCATAAATGCATCAATCAACCCTCTTCGACAACCACAGCCAGCATCTGCTCCCATCTACTATATTCAACTTACACATTCTCGTCGTTTTCCAGGCGAATATCCGTCGCTGGCCCGTCTTGTAGTCCTCTTCTGATTCGCGACATAGCTACTGGCGTTACGGGTCCATTGCCCATAGCCTCATCATCATCATCATCGTCATCGTCATAGTCCCAGTTTAGTCCTTGGTATCTAGTGGCACTACTAGACACGCTCCCATTCGCATTATCTGAGGCGATCTCGCTGTCTGAGTCACCGACAACAACTTCATCGCTGCGGTAACCCGCTAGGGACTGCGAGCTTCCCACATGGGAGTTCTCGCCATCGCCGCTGCTATGTGCAGAGGATGTGTTGAGCTGGCTAAAGCTCCAGCTTGGGCCAATAGCGTCTTGGACTGTGTTACTTTCCTGCGTGTCATCCTCAATGCTGCTATGTAGCGAGTTCTGATATGACAGTAGCTTATCACTGTCACCAGATACTGCGGCTCCCTGAGTACGTGCAAGCCCCTTTTGCGGAGAGTGCAGAGAAATACCTTGATCATCACCGCTATCATCAGAACTGCTACTGGTGCCGTTGCCATTATTGCTGTTGTTTCCATTAGAGTCAGCATCAGCATCAGCATCGGCATCGGCATCGGCATCAAATCCTTTGACAATGCTCTCGAAGCGAGGGCCACCAAGAGTCCCAGATGTGCGACGACGGTAAAACAAAAGGTAAGCTGCTGACGACGAAACGTTGGTAGGATCTCTGACACGTGAAACCGAGGAATCTAAGAAGAAATGGCTGTTAGTACACATAAGAATAAGGTCAAGTGGGAAAACACTATCACCATAATTTGCTGTACAGGCTGCTGCACAGAAATCATTAAAAACATCCCACCCCCCTGAAAAAGACTTACCATTAAAGTTGTACCAATTACCGTCTACGAAATTCCTGGCCGTCGCCGTGTAGTGGCCACCGCCTAGACCGCCGTAGTGCTCGTCAATGGCAATCAGGTCGTAGATCTCCTTCTTGCCCGACTCCTTATGAAGCACATGCTTCTCAAGGTCCAGGCCCTCAAGTGGGAAATCCACCTTGTGGTCAAGCTTATCCCGTCGCCAGCCCGACGAGCTAAAGCGCTTGAGATGACAAATGAGAATGTCAGGTGTCTTCCATAGGTCAACCTTTTTGCTTGCACGGCGATGTTCCTTGCACCGGGGACAGTACCACATGTCCTGCTCTGACAAAACTTCTGCTTTTTCAAACTCTTCGAGGCACTGATACAGCGTAATTCCGCGTGTCCGGCGAGACTGACGGAGTGCTCGCTTTTTGAGTAGCGTTTGGTCCTTAACCAGCTCCAACCGTTCAAAAGTCATGGCGCCCTGTGTATCCTTGTTTGATTTTCCAGTTTGGCCAAAGACCACTTCCCAGCTGTCTGCATTCCACTCTACAACAATGCCTTCGTTAATACGGATCAACGGGCCATCATCGACAGAGGGCGGTGGCGTTGTGTCTTTGACCTCGGAAAATCTTTTCTTTGCCGTTTTAACCCCTGCCTTGCGAAGCATCTTGCGTGTCATCTTGTCACGGCCGTGCTTGCCACGGCGAACATGGTTTTTGCTACCAGGTTTGTGTGAGGTCTGATTGTACTTCAGTGTTAGCCCTGAGCCATCCCGTGAAACAATTCGAATATGCATTTATAGGAATATGCTTACCATTACATCGAGCTCAGCAGTCTCAGTCTCGGACTCGGACACCATGCGAGTCTGGGGAGACGAGTTACTCTCGCTAGCGCTGTCCTCCTCCGTAGCATTGGCGCTGTCAATTTCGGTATCTTCACTCACATCAGCCTCTGGAGTTTTGACTTTGACGCGGTCGCGAAGATGGGGTAACTCTGCCTTGTTGTTGCTAAGGGACCAACCAGATGGCAGCCCACCTTCGCCTTTTTCTCTAAAGTAGCAAAGATCAAACAAGTTTTGCATAATGGGATCCATGTGGCATTTAGTATCCACCCAAAGTGGCCGTTGAGTGTTAAAGTCGCGCAGTTTGTCCGGAAAGTCCTTAGAGAGATCTGAAGCCGTAGAAATAGACTTTTCCTCTACTTCCTTTGTCTTTTGTTTTTGCTTGTCATTAGACGATGATGGCTCGATACCCCCCATAGTGATGTCAACCATGTCATCTTCACTCTCAATAGACTTTGCAACGACCATCTTATCATCAGTAGAAGAAGAGTCATCAAAAGCCGATATGTTGCTAGTACCATCAATGGGACTGTCGTAGCGGTGTAGTGTAGTCCAGGACGAGAAAGTGGCAACTTTCTCCAATACCTTGCGGCGAATAGCCTCCTCGCTGTAGGCTTCCTCGCGAGTTAGGCAGATGAAGTGCGGTGGGCTGACATTATCCACTTTGGGCGGTTTGGAGCCTGTTGGTGCGAAGCGGTGGATAACAGGCACGGCTAAGCATTCATATCTGGCGTCGTCAAAGGGTGCTTCCTTTTCCATGCTTAGCCTTGATACGTAATCATGCTCTACCGCCAAATTTGTCGGGGCCATTTCAATCTCGTGAAGTGCGATTATGTCCTTGGTTTGGATATCCGACACATCGTCGCTGTCTTGGAAAACTTTGAAAAACCTTCCACTATATTCTTCGGCACAAATAAGTTTGCAGCTTGAAACACCAGTGCGTTCGGCAACAAAGCCTTTGAGTGCAGAGATATTGCTGTGCGTAGGCAGCTCAACCTCCATTTCGATAGGAATGTCGTTAAGCGGGAAGAACTTGACTGTCTTGGTCCAGGCAGAGTCCACAGGCAGCGGCAAAGTCAGGTTATTGAAAGGATCAAACGTGATGCTAACCTTTTTGCAGACAGGACATTTGAGCGTGCTCTTGTATAGACCAGTAAAGAGATCAGCAATCACTGAGTCGTCGCGGCGACGGGTAATATCCCAAACCTCCTCCGCCATTTTGGCAATAGCGGCTGGATTGTCAATCATCTCATCTGTCGAATCAGGCTTTTCAATGTACGGCTTGCTTTTGACGCGGCTAAGATCTTCCTGGAGGGCGTCTAGCAGGAACCCCAGAAACTCTTGTGAATCATGCTGGGCATAGCCGGCAAAGGAGGGCCGACAATGACCGACCACAGACTTGAAATTAGAAGGGCGGACGGCATCGTTGTTTCCCAGGTACATTTGCTTAAGCAGCTCGCCATAGCCATTAGCCATGCGACCATGGTAAGCAAGCGGATTGTCATAATTGATCTCTTTGTGGTATTCGCCACTAAGAAAATACTTGGACAGCTCCTCTACACTGCGGACACATTGTAGAGCAGAGTTCATATAACATGTATTACCCAAATTCCCAAGGCCAATGGCGCCATGATGCTTCTTCTTAGCAATGAGCTTGGTGTGACTTCGGGTCGAAGGACCTGCCATAGCAGATGATGGGCTCGTACGACGACTAGTCTGGGTGCTGCTCTTAGGGCTGGTCCCAGTAAGCCGGATAGACTTTGCTGCCTTTTTGTTACGTGCGGAAGCGCCAGATGCTGGCAACAGTTCCTGGTCAGGCTTTTCCTCAACAGCATAAACACTAAACCCCATTACCGAGCGCATAGCCAAAGTAGAGCTCCCGTTGTATTGCGGGTCTGTGGTGAGATCCTTGTGCAATAACTCTCGTGTGCTCTTCATCAGAGTGGCAGTAGAGACAAATAGAGAAGGCCAGGAAAGGGTTTCCGTTTGGGTTGTGGAAGTAGCATTTGTCGCGTCTATACCAGCAGAGCTAGTAGGAGAGTCCGGGGGTGTCAGGGTAGAATCTAGATTGGATGAATCTGTTGACTGGTCTAAAGTGAAGGGCTCAGGCCTAGAAACCTGGTGAAGCTTGATTTTGCGAGTCTTGGGAATGGAAAGATATTTCTTGATATCGAGGAGCAACGACTGGTAGCTGGTAGAAGAATAGCGCATAATGAATATTGGGGCGGTTTTTAGATCTTGGGTCGACTTGGCAGCACTAGGCGATGACAAGGAATAGATATGGTGGATTTCCAAGACGGGCGGGTGGAACTCAAACGAAATTGAATCGCTGGTGCCTTCACCGTTTAGGTCAATAGCCTGACGAACAATGGGAATCTGACCATCGGCCAGACCATACCACTCAATCATACAATCCCAAGCATTAGCGGGAAACATCTCAAACGCATCGTTGCTAGCACCACTTTTGAGCTGCACAAACTTGGAGCCATCGGGCTGAGTAAAAATGCGGTCGATAATGTCCGAGTTATCTATAGGCCCGAGAGGCTCGAAAACCTCAATCTTGGCCTTGGGATCAACATACGCAAGGGCTTTGTCGAGCCAGCGATAGGAAACTAGGTAGCAAATATCGCCGACTTTGATGGGAGCCTGAACAAAGGCGTCTCGCAAAGCACGAATGGTATTGATTTGCTCTTTGAGCGAGGAAGGCGTGGAAGCTAGAGGGAAAGAGGAAAATCAGCAAGAGAGGCACGAATACAGGCAATAGCGGTTAAAGCGTTAACTACTGGGGAAGGAGATAGAAAGTAGGTAGGTGTACGCAATGACGTACCATTATTGGGCACAGGCGTGGGCGTAGGCGCAGGGTCTATACTCATTTCGCGGGGCAGATCCAAAGACGATTTCTTAGGGTTAGGAGAAATAATAGTGGAAGTCTGTTGTTCTCCTTGTTGTTGTTGTTGTTGTTGTTGTTGTTGTTGCTGCTGAAGCCTTTCAGCGGCCATTTCAATATCACGATTGTCGGGATCCATACTGGAGGCACGTCGTTTCAAGGGAGAAGAGGCTCTGTCTTTGTAACCGTCTCCATCAAACAAAGGAGCCAGCGATAGCGGAGACTTGTTGAGCAGAGTGTTGTTGACACTGTCAAGGCAAGGAATGTCGCTGTGGATGGAAGCGTCGAGCTCAGCACTGGTACCAGGAGTAGAAGGAGTAGACGAGTCGAAGTCCAGGGAACCAAGGGCAATAGATGACTTGAGCGGGAGAGGCTTCCGGGACGGCGAGATAGATGGTCTGTGAGCAGTAGCAGTGGACGAGACCAGGTCTTCAGACGCAGGACCAACAACAGTGGTGTTGTCGAGGTCAAGATCAAGATCGAGATCTGTGTCAACGTCGGTATCAATGTCAGTAGGGGCAGAGCCTGCAAGCTCTGCAGAAGCAGCGGCAGCAACGGCGATGTCGTTGCTCGACGATGGCAAAACCAAAGCCGGCGAGGGGTTTCTTGAGGGGTTAGAACAGAGACTGGGGCTAGGGTGGCCGGTAGTGGTGCCTGAAGGGCGAGAGATTTTTCTTTTCTTTAAGGAAGACGTCGTGTCGGTGAGCTGCCTTAATTTGCAGCTCGAAAGGCAAATTCAACGGCGAGGAGGAGAAAGAGGGAAAGAATGGAGGAGAAGGAAAAAAATAAAAAAAAAATGGAAAATGAAGGGAAAAAAAAGGATTTTTTTCTTCTTTAGGCTGGAAATATTCAAATAACAAGTAAAAAGGCCAAAACAGTAGCAAAAGAGAAGCTTAATTTTGTCTTTCCTATGAATTTGAAAGAGAGAAAATTCGAAAGGAAAAAATTTTAGGAGAAAAAAAAAACTAAAAAAAAAAGAAAAAGAAAATAGAGAAAAGAAGACCGGGTTTTCCTTTCCTCTCTGGTGTTCAAAGATTGGCAATGAGTAAAGAAAATGAAGCCGCTTCAATCAAGTACTGAATGTTTTTGGCTTGTCCACAGGAAATAGAGATAGAAGAAAAAATAGAGGGAGAAAATCATTCAAAAATAAAAAATAAATAAAAAATAAAATGGTAAATTAAAAAGGCCACGAAAGATTATTCGGAATGTGAGAAAATAAGCTGTACAATTTGACTGAACGGAGTCAACCAAGATACAGCACAAGCAACCACATCCAAATAGAGGCAAGGAGGAAACAAACCCACTAACCAAAGGCCATAACAGGAAGGGGCAACAACCCCTAACTCAAAATCCAAGACATGTCCCCTGTTAGCAGCAAAAAAAAAAAAGCAACTACCCAAAAAATATAGGGTTGGCAATCAGAGCAATTTCCACGGTAAAGCAATCCATCTAGCAAGGCACCCATAAGTCACGATAGTTGACAGCTCCTGGCACAGAAAAAAAAGCGATTCCTATTACAATAATTGTACATATCCAGCAAGATCTTCCACAGCCACACCTATAAAGAAGAAGAAGAAAAAAGAAACAAACCAAAAAAAAAAAAGCAAAAGCAAAATCCCAGTAATGAAAAATGTATGTAATGTATCCAGTTAAACACAGAAACCTCTGCCTATAGCCATCTCTCTAGGCTTTGGCCCATTACACCTACCCCAGCTTCACCACCTCATCCATTGCTTTTGGAAAAGGAAAAAAACAAAAGTAAAAGAACACGCAAGGAATGTAAAAGAGAGACTGTATCTCCGAGTTTAGAGAGGTGGCGGTTTGTAGTCTGCGTGCGAGTAAGAGTAAGGGCAAGCACAAAGAGTAGGATAATAGGATGAGATCCAGAGAAGCAATGAAAAAGAAAAGAGCATGTCCCTGCGGACGAGTCATATACCAGCAGAAAATAGATACGCAGAAAGATGGATAGCCTCCGAGGTTGACAAAGAGAAAGTAGAAAATGGAAGAGGGGTAAAAGAAAGAGATATCAAAAAGAACAAAGCCAAACAAACAGCCCCAGTTCCCAAACAAAATGGTGAGAAACAAAAGGGAATAAGACAAATGAAACAAAATAAAAAAGAGATGCAAAAGTGATCCGGTGCGATCAACAAGAGGAACAAAAAAAAAGACAATCCGTCGTTCGTTCGTTCGTTCGTGGCAAAGATACAGATAACAGACATGAAATGGCATAAACCCATGAAGAAGAAACAAAGCCTCGACCTAGCTTGACTCGCTCACACTAGTCAAACCACGCCAATGCTGCTGTCGTCTCTCAGGACATGTGGCGGCTGACTCGCGATACCGGCGCTGGACTCGTTCCCTTGCGCTTAAAAAAGGTAAACGCATTCATCCGGAATCGACTAGGCTTCTTCTTTAATGTCTCGCCCTCTGCTCTGCCAATGCTGCTCGTGTTGGACGCTCCAGAGTCATCTGGCGAGCGCGAGTAGCTGTCCATATTTGTTGGTGTAGCGGCCGATGAGTCGTCGGGGAAGACTATGCGCACTGGTACATCGAGGGCCTCATCATGTGACGATTGGCTATTGATGCTCGTCCCGCGCGTGCTGGGCGACAGAGGCAACTTCCCAGTTGCACTATTCGTCTGTGACGCCCAGTCATTCGTTGAGGGGCCAGATGTGCTGTCCTCTGTTGTTGTCTCGCTGCGCCGCTGCTTTCCTGGATTGACTAAACCAACTTCAATGCACTCGCCAAGCTGATGAATGTTGAATGGGTCACTAGCTGCAAAGTCCGCCACACTTTCAAACGACGTGACAATGTCCTCATTCCTATCTTGTGAACTAGCTTGGCTAGCCGAGCGGCCTCGGGATGCTTGAAGAGTGTAAGGGCTAACTGGCATGGAACCCAAACTTAGTACCGACTTTCTCGGTTTCCGTTCATGATCGTCAGTTTCTGATATTGACTTGCATATTGTTTGGTCATCCTTTGTTGAATCAAATGTCATCTGATCATTGTCGTTCTTGAATACTTTGTCCAAATCAGACACATTTTTCATGTTGACTTCTGTTGACCTTGATTCTAAAAGAACTGCTTGATCTTCAGGAGACATTTCTTGCCCAAAGTTCTCAAAGACAGCCTTGTTAGTGATGAGTTGGTCGACCGTGTATTGCATATTTGGCATAACAGTCGCGACGCCTTGGAAAAGTGGAATAGCAAAAAGGTTCATGAAGCTCGTTTGAGATTTGCAAAGAGATTCCATGTCTTGTTTTGGTGGCGACATGAGAGAAGACCTAATTTGAAGCTCGTTTTCCATGGTCCACT
Organism: Ceratocystis albifundus; assembly: GCA_002742255.2. NCBI lineage: Eukaryota > Fungi > Ascomycota > Sordariomycetes > Microascales > Ceratocystidaceae > Ceratocystis > Ceratocystis albifundus. Next base: position 874,705 of record MAOA02000038.1, read on the forward strand.
GACGAGCAAATTCGTCTGATAAAACGTGCATCCATTCAACCGCCGTGGAGTACTCGCGTGCAACATTGCAAATGTCAGCACACTTGATGATTAGTGAACAAGCCAAAGACTTCTGCTCCAAAAGAGTCTTGGCATCCCAGCCCGCACTACTGTTGTTCTCTTTGAGCTTTGCAGTGACATCAGCCAACTTTTTCATGTAATCAAAATGTAGGCCCATATCCGTTGCCAAGATCGAACTAATCATGAGACTGCGCATCTTGGTATCTTCAAAGGCTGAGTACCAGTAGCGTCTGAGGATTTGTGAGTATGCAGCACAGTGAAACGACTCAAGAACAGAGCGGTCGTTATAAAGTTGCGCTAGCGGAGAGTTTAAAGTGACCAAGAATCCATTGTTGACACCTGGATGGCCAACGTCATGGCCGATAGCAGTAATAAGAAGGGTTAAAGCTTCAAAGGGTTCAAGAAGCTCTACCATGGGGGATTTGACAGGCAGCTCTTTTTCATTGCCATAGGAAAAAGGGTAAGGCGGAAGGACACCAAGGTTAACCAGGAAACTGAATGTAGCTTGTAGTACGTCAACAACATGTCGAAAGTTGTGGTAAGGTACGAAGTTGTTGTATGCTGCGCGGCAAGCAACAAGATAGTTTATCAGCTGGTCCGTAGGGATTTTCCACTTCTCTAATTCAGGCATAGTCAATGCATGTTTAAAGATCAGCATGCTAGCAAACAAAAGCTCATCGTCGGAAAATGAATGGGCTGAGAAATGCCACTTTCCAATAGCTTCAGCAATGACTGATTGGCGGGAAAGAGGGACGGCAATTTTGGTTTGGGCCATGAAGTCATCCTCACCGCCATGGCGACAAATTCCCTTCATCAAGCCTGATACCATAGCCTCGCGTAAATAAGAATATGGTTTCTCCTCATTCACACCCACCCAGGACCTTCTACGACCCCGGCGCACTTCAAGGATTGCTTGCTGATCACGCAGAGCATCTCTGTAGGCGCGGTAGGCGTGCACCTCCAAGCTTGTCACACATTTTTGGTTGATGGAGCCAACAATAACGTCAGTAGCACCCAGATCAAGGCAACGTTGTAATAATCTTTTGTCAACCCATTCTGATGTGTTAATTGGCTGAGAAGGAAACTCGTGCAATGCTGACGTTGACGGGGACATTGGACCGATTGGGTAACTAATAACGGGGATAGCGACAACGAGTTTGGACATGCTGCGTAGGTGGGCCTCTGTCATGATGCGCTGAAGAAGCTTGAGACCATAAACCTCGTCATCAGGAGTGTGAAGCTCGAGTTCTCTGCTAGGCTTTTCTGGTGAACCTGATCGTGTGCGTTGTGGCTGAGGAATTTCTTCGTCATAAGGGGTATCAATCAAAACAATGAATGGCGTGAGTTTGGCGAGAGACGAATCCAAAAGTTGGATCAATGTTGAAATGCACGAAGCTCCTGTTGAACATATTTGAACTATGAGTAGGGGTATTGGGTTAGCAAGGAAATCAAAGGCGGGGGGGGGGGGTGTTCTATGTATAAAGAGCTGTCATACCATCAGTATATTCTAGCAGTGCCTGCAAAGACTCGGTAATGTGACGACATTCTGGGGCTGTGTTTGCATTGTCTGAGCTTGTTTCGCGAAAGCGAGCGGGCACGAGACGCTCATGCTGAACATCCTTGTGTATAAATATGACGTGTGAAAGTTTAGAATCCATGGCGCGTGATGTGAGGTCGCAAGCACATTCAGAGCAAAGCAAGAAAAACCTGGAAAAAGGAAACCAAAAAATGGCCAGATAAAGACAAGACAAATTTGGGCGGCAGACCAGAACGGCAAACAAGGAATATGAAATGGCCAACCGCACCAGAATCTTCTCGGCTTTGAAAAGAAAAACTAGGTGACAATCCAAACACAACACAGAAAACTGAACTTTGTGGTGGCAACAAGATAGTAGACTTATCCAGCAAAGAGGGGGGGTTTCAAAGTAGCAAAATGTATGAGAAACGATCAACTAGTGGTAATTCCAGGACATTCAGTCTAGAACTGGCCTATTCCACTAGGTTAGATCCGGTAACAAATAGTAGCGTGAAGCTAGAAAAATCGGCGGCGCAACGTTTAGATGCAGCAAGGAGTTTTGGGTGTAGTATTCCAGCGTCGTAAGAAGGAAGATGTACGAATTAAGGCCTAATCGAAGCGCATAGGTGTATGCATGTATGGAGGACTAAAAGTAGGAATTGGCTAAGTTAATATCATGGCTAATCATAAAATAATAGTAGTATGGAGTGCATTATGCAATGGTGGTAAGAGGGCAAGTGTGAAGTCAAAACGCAGTTAAAGAAGAGTGTTGTCGCGGTCGAGAACAAAAAAAAAAGAATCATCTTTTTTTGCTTATAAAATAAATAGGAACACCAACGGAAGACAATGTGTGACTATGTCTCTGGCCAGTAGCGTGTTGAAATAGCTGGCGTAGGACTCTGTCTCTCTTTTTTGCTTCTCTTCCTGAATTAGAACACTACATGTGTTCCCCTTTTTTCTTCTCTTCCGAATAGCAAAATCACGCGCAGTTGGTTTTGGAGGGTGTGATGCAGATTCAGACTCGGCAGCAATAGTATCAGGATCCAACGTCACTGTTGAAAGGGAGATGCGATAGGGAGGTAAAAGTGTTCACTAAAGAACAGATTGTATCGAACAATGGATACATGGGTGTGGGATGGCATCATACGGCATGGAATATACTGAAGAAACCCAAGAGTCAACTTACTCAGCTTGTGATGTTCACTTGGTCGGAAAGAGATTTACGGCGATCGGATGCCCGGCTTCGGTAGGCAGAATCAGTCACGGGGAGGACAAGAAAGTCAGACAATACTGATGTTGCGTGTGTATGTGTGTGCGTATGCCCAATGCGACTGTATATATTTCCAGAGGCGATGGTAGAATACGATAATGCGATAAATCGACCTGTGAAGAGATTGCTAGATTGAATGGCGGAAAAATGGCTTTTAATCGGAATTCCTAGGGCGAAGGTATGCTTGTGAGGATCGGCTGGTATGAAGGCGAGAGACGGCAAGACAGCACAAGCGTGACCAATCAACCCAATTCTAGAGATGTTCAGGTGATAGTTTTGTGCGTAGGCAGTATTTGACGTACTGGCGACAGCTGAAGGATAAATGAATGCGCAAAAGAAGCTTCTGCGAGTGGGAAGCGTCAAGAAGGCAATCGTCGAAGAAACAGGAGCGAGTGGAAGAGATGCTAACAGGCGAGAGAGTTCCACATATTCAATAACAAAAGTAACAAAAGATAATAATAAAAGGAAGAAGGAAAAGAAAGTAATGGAGTAGTTAATGCGAGAAAGTGAGAACAAATGAGATCGAAAGCGAGTAGATAAGAAGAGAATAGAAGAGAAGAAGAAAATAAAGGAAAAGAAAAAAAAATAGGTCTCGAAGAGATCAAGAAAGGAGAGCAGCTGAGACAAGACAACTGCAAAGTGAGGTAAAGTGAGAGAAGAGGAGAAGAAAAGAGAGAGGAACAGAGTAGCGACTTGGGCGTGGAGAAGGATGAAGAAGAAAAAGGGAAGAAGCAAAGAAGGAAGGAACAAAAAAAGAATTAATTAAAAGAATAAAAGGAAGTAATAAAGAAGGCAAGTACCAAAAAAGGAATAAAGGGAGATAGGAAGAAAAAAAAAAGAGACAAAAGAGAAGCAAGCAAAGCGGAAGTTGCTGGGATTAAGACAGGTTCTCTACTAAGGAAAAAGAAGAGGAGGAAATTTGAGGGAGGAATTCAGAGAGAAGAAAGAAGGAAGGGTGTGCACTTGCACTATGCTAGCTGGCCAAAGCTGGAAGGGGCCTTGAAAGAAAAGAAGAAAAACAGAGCAGGAGCCTATGAGCGCGTGAGTTCCAGGGAGGGGACAGTGACAAAACTGCAAGAAGCAAATTGCATCTTCTGCATCGTGTCAATCAGCTTCCAATTAAGACAAAGAAGACGAGGAAAAAGAAAAAGGAAACTGCCTATAAAGAGAATCAAGCGAGCATACACGCATGCGTGCCCGTAGCGAAACTTTGCCTTGCCTTGCCTTTGGGTATATGTGCATGGGTACATCTAGTCTAGTCTGACAGGGTCACTGGCAAAATAAACAAAGAAAGGGAAAAACGCTCAGTTTGGAATAATAAGAAGAAATAAAGAAAATAAAAATAAAAACAAAAGAGCTTACACCACCAGCCAAAAGTCTAGACCACACACCGTACTTCTTCAACAGCACAAGAAAACAGCAAAGCAACAGCAGCCGATTTATTTTTTTTTTCTTTTCTTCTTTTTTTTTTTTTTTTGCGAGAAATGAGCTTCGGGGCTGCTTGCTTGTTCCTTATTTCCTCTTCCGTTCCCTGTTTCTAAACTTCTACTCGCTCGTCCTCTTCCTTCCTATCTTCCTCCCCAAAAGTACAGCCTCCCCTTCCCATGTACCCCGAGCCCTGAACCGGGGAGTGGTACCTTTCTTGGTACCTGCTTCTTTTCCCAAAGGGAGTGGAGCAAAAGCAAAAAAAAAGAAGCCAAAGAAGTTCCAAGAAAACCTGGGTGGAAGGGGCTCTAAGAAGTGGGCCAGTCATAGGTTTATGGCCTTTGATTGGCGAATATGGCAGCTCTTTCTTTGGAGGTGCAAGGTAGGGCTTAGCTCTGATTTGACACCTTTCTGTGTTCTGTCGTAATCTTACCTGTTTTCTATCCTGGCACAACAAAAGCCAAAGAGATCCAGATGAAAGACGAAAATAAAGAGAATGAAAGAAAATAAACAGAACAAAAGAGATGTTTGTTTGAATAAAGAGAAAAGGGCAAAAAAGAGAGTCTGACTCCCAGTTGACTGCGCGCTCTAGCACTAACTAAGCCAGCCTACAGACATCTAACCCTTCTTGTTGGCAAGTAAGCTGCGTGACGCCATTAGTGCTCACTGCACTTGACTAATTCACACTCACACGGGTTGAGCTCGAAATCATGAGACAAAAGCGACCATCCTTCGCTATATCAAAACCATTGTTATGCCGCTGGATGGCAAGCTTTCTATGGAATACAAGATAGAAAGAATAGCCAGCGCCATGAAAACAAGTGCATATAATGGCTTGTTTTTTGTTTTTTTCCCCTTCTATCCGTTAAGGCTCAGCCAATAAAAAGAAGAATACACACATACGCAGTCACATACCCCACAAAAACGGTACCATACAACTAGCCAATCACAAATTGAAATCATGTATCACTAGAGACCCACAAATGCAAACCTCTTCTTGTTCCTTTCAGAGTTTGCTTCGATCAGTTTTCGAGAACATGCGACACACACTACTAAGCTAGATAGTAAGCTTCTCTGCTGCTTCCTTGCTGTTTCCGGATTTTCCACATTTAACGATAGAGAGGGAAAAAAAAAAAAAAGAGCTGACAAGTCACGCACTTTTCCTTTTTTTTTTATTTCCTTTTCTTTTTTTTTTGTTTGCCGTGACGTCTTTCTCTGTTACTCTAGTGCGGGTGGCGGCGTAAATTTCAGTCTCAAAACTCAGAATCATAAAATATAAAATATAACGAATAAAGATACAGAAACTCCTGAACTGACATTTCTGCTCACCTGCTTCTCGTGTCCTGGTATAAAGCAATAAAAACATGAATAAATTAAAGCAACTATTGTTCTTCTTTTTCCAGACAATGATAGGGAGAAATCACCTGGAAGTCCCTGTCGTCTCTTCTCTTCTGTTGCGGCCAATAACCTTGAAGTATAGTAGTTGCTTCCTTTGTTCTCTCAATAAAACATGCTTGTTGCCATCGTTGCATCTTTGTATCTTGGCCATCTTGTCTTGCATGTGTTGATGTGCAACGCAAACCAAGCCAGCTGTGAATTCCCTTCTCTCCTCTTTCCTCTCTCTCTCTTCCCCTCTCCTCCTCTCCTCTCCCCCTCTTCACTTTCTCCAAGCGAGAAAGCAAAGCCAAAATGAAATTAGGGCACCAGCTCTTTTCACAAGGGCAAGGGGCAAGCAAACCCAAGCAAAGAGAGCTTTGGATAGCTGATTACAGAGTTTTGTGTCTTTTTTCTATTGTATTTTTTTTCATCTTTCTTTTTTTTTTCTCGCAGCCTACTTTCGAATGTGGCAGACATCAAGAAGCCGGCTCACTGTGATCCTTTGTAGGTCTCGTTTTATTGGTCCTCATAGAAATGCAATTAACGAGTGAGATTTCAGGTTAAATGAGCTAATCAGGAGACTAGCTTAGACCCTACCGATAGTGCCCTATAATTTTAGGGTTATATGTTGGTCTTCTCCGAGCAAAGCGGGCCGCCTCAACCTTCAGCCGCACCAACACTAAAAGTGGGTCAACGTCGGGTAACAGGAACGAGTCTATCAAGATTAGTTAAGTCTAACCCGAAATTCCAGTGTTGCAAGTTTTTGTTTGCTGTTCTCCCTCGTATTTAATAATGACATATATTTTTTATATGAGGACATTGTAGAATCTGGTTATTTCTATTTATTTTCCATGTTTTTCTTCAAATCAGAGCGCAACGTGACATTCGCTATTTCTTGTGTATTGACGGCACGTGATCTATGTTCTGGGTGCAATGGCGACAGCAACAAAAAGAGAATAAATAAACATTGCAATATTCGGCCTCTTGCATACAGGAAGAGCAGCAGTTTGCACCAACTGCACGACGGTGTGTCACACATAAGCGGGCTACCGTGCGGTGATACCGTTATATGCACCTGCAACGCGACTGATTGTGTACTGGAAGCACAGCTAAGTAAAACACTATCAAGTGATGAATCAATGGGGACACAGTATTGGAGAACAGTCGTAGAGAAGAGACGAAAAGAGACAGACTAGAATCTTCGATTTAGATATGTCACGCAAGGGAGAAGAACTCGGAGGGGGCGGAGGGGGCGGAGGGGGCAAGTGCAATGACCCTTATCTACATCATTGCTGTTGTTGTTGTTGTTGTTGTTGTTATTGCTGTTGCTGTTATTATTATCATTATACTGCTGTCATTGTCTTGGAAACAGGTCAAGTTCCTCCCGCAAGACAGGCTGGTAGACGAAGCACAGATAGGGTAGGGGATAGAGGCTCCAGAAACCGTAGACCAGAGGAGCTGATGTGGGGAAAAAAGTCAAGGGGGGCCAACCTATTTTGGTCTTGGCTAACCCATGTTCCAATATACATTTGTTCATGCAGTCAAAGGGCCTCAGAGTGCACAGCATGAGTGACTTGCCAGCAGTTGCAGAGCAATGGCAGATTGTGTTCTGGTCCCCATTGGCAAGGTGAATGTCGTACTACCAATCTTGTAGGCTAAGCCAGAGAGCTGGAATGCAAGTCAACAAGGTGGGTGGGTATTGTGTATAGAAGGAAAGAAACGAGAACCAAAAGAAAAAAAAGAAAAAAAAAAAACACACACACACACACACAACATGGCATGGCACGGCGTTATGGAACAGGACTGAAAGATTCTATATTTCCATGCATTTACATACACATCGCACACCACCACACACCTCAATCCTCAATACGACTAGGCAGAAAGGAATGTATACAGGGCCGTGTGGGAAACTTGTGAGCCCAGAGATCGCGAGAGATAAGGGTAGCAGCATGCCAACGGGCAAGAAATGGCTGTTTTGTGGCCAGTATTTGCTAATTGAGATTCGTCCTGATTCTGAGGCCACCAGGCTGTTTTGGCTGATGGAGTCAACAATGGAGTCTATTAGAGACGAGACCAGCCAAGAGAAGCACAGAATTGGATTGTCCTATTTCGTGTATTCCAGTGTCGCCTAGAAGCAAACACTGTTCTTCCCACAACTCAACACCGTGCCTTGCTGCATTTTTCTTGTTCTCTGTTTTCGCCGCCCCTCTCTCATTGCATTTATCTTTCCCTTGTCAATATTTTTTTTTGTCAGCCTGGGCCGTTGTATGTCACAGCATCAGAGAAATGTCTCACTCCGCAACTGTGATTGTGGCAAAGATGTGCAAAACAAAACAAATCAAGTTATCAAGATACACAGCACAGGTGTATGGGATTAGCACCCGTCACAGCCCATTAACAAGCCGACTAGCATTGATCGTGCCACGTAACGGGTGCACGCCGTCGATAAAAGACAGCCGGACATGGGTGCGGGTAGGGATTCCGTCCACAGACTAAGATTCTGGTAAGCGAAATAGGATGCCCTCAAACCCTTATTATCAACAACCCTAATATATACGCTCCTCGTTGAATCAGACGTTCGGCTTACGGAACAAACCCTATTGGACCAGTAGAAAGTGTCAAATCCTTACATCCTTGATGCATTACTTTCCTTTGGCTTCATGTTTTTTTGTCATGTCATGTCGTGTGTCGGAGCACATAACCACTAGATAATCTCATATTATCGCTCTTTACAGTTACACTTGGGCCGTATTGAGGTGGTGCTGTGTGTGCCTTTCTTTATGCTACGCCAATCCTCTTTTCTCATTCTCCAACGTAAAGGCTATTTTTATTCGCCTCTCATTATTTAGCACTCACTGGTTTGGACGGAGGTTAGTCGGGTAATTAGTCAATACGGAAACCTAGTCTGGTCAACGCGTCGCATTCTGTCAAACTGTCAACTTCAGTGCTCATAACCCTATAGTTCATAGGTCTGTAGTCTGTCCAGTGGCTATCAACAAATCAAAAAGCAAGAGCCTGACCCCTGCAGGAAGTCTGTATCTAGGGTTATGAGCACCGCCCGCAAGGCCGCAGGGTTATTCCTTGCTGTCTTGAAAGTCCGCTGTTTTTCTTTTTTTTTTTTTTTTTTTTTTTCTTTTTCTTTTCTTTTCTTGCTATTTGCTTGTAGAGTGTTGGTCAGCTTCGCCGTCGCCGAATCCCGAGACAAACGCATACCCGACCCGACCAAGCCTCTAGAGGTACTATTGAACATTCAAAACGAGATCGGAGATGGGAAGAAAGTCGTGCGGGAAACCAGCCCTGCTTGGTGAGGCCAAGTTGGCTATCAACAATGAAGAACAATATCCGGCTCCCCTTTCCATGCTCTTCAAATATATCCTGGGCAGGGCTGAGGCTGAGGCTGAGGCGTGCTGCACTTCATGATCCATCTAATCTTGTTCGTCTTCAGGGCCCCATGTCCCGCGAGCTTGCTCTGCTAGCCCCAAGACTTCACCAAATCTTGCTCATATATTGTCTGGACTTATACCTGTAATAGCTTCCTTATATTCGGTTTTTTCACTCTAGTTTTTCTCTCGCTCTTCAATCTACCCATACCCCTCCTTCACCAACAACATATATCAAGGACTAGCATTGAGCAAAAACTAAAGCAAAAAAAACAGGAGGCCTGGCAGCAAAATCCATGGGTTTACTTTTTCTTCAACCCTGGTCTGTATAGGACCTCGCAAGACGGACTAGGGAATTAGCAAGGACGATCAACGACAGCAACTTATTGCCGATCCTGTCTTTGGTGGAAGGGGGTGGGGGTTGTAGGAAAAAGAAGCTTGAGAGCTTGGGATTTTATATGGCTCATAGATCGCCACGTCCGAGTCATCAAGTGCAGTGGGGTGGACCAACTAGCTACACAACGACCAACGAGAGTGTGATTGTCGTGTCGGTTTTGGTAAAGATTTCATGCGGTTGGGGGGCTTTGGCGCGCCGGTGTCTTATCATATGGGCTGTCATGTTCGCTGTAACTCTGTCCTGCCCAGAATACACACACACACACACACACACACACAAGATAAACCTCCTCGAACAGTGCAATTGACCGGCGCAACATCACGTGACAGACCCACACTTTCCGACTTCAATAACCGGGTGCCCACAGGGTCTCCGACATCACATTTCTTTGATCAATTTGTAAGGGAATGATGCTGGAGTCTCATTCAGCGGAGCAGAGTATGAGCGATTTACATCAATCAAGTATGTCGAGCAAATTTTGTGTAGTCATGAAAGGGTATGCATCAATGGATCTTTCTTTGCAGACTTCCTAGCTCTCCTTTTGCACCGGAATGGGCAGGGCAGGGCATAACGCATTTTGCAGTCATGCAGCTATGTTTATTCTATACGTGGAGACAAGGCTGAACAATGGAAAAAACAAGTCTGGTTTGCTCTTGATACCAACCGACTGCCTCCCTTTATCGCCTTCCCTTGGACGCCATGTCATGTCACCCCAACACACGTGGCATTTACCCAACACCGCATGTCATGACCATGCAATAACAGACGAGCGTACATTCTTCGTTTACCAGCACATGTACCTGCAACCTGCTTGAACAGGGAACAAGAAGAGTAAGACATGCTTCCAGTAACCAGAGTAAAGGAAAACAAGGGAGCAGCAAAGTAAAAACAAAGTAAAAGCTGCTTCTGTTTTATCATTTCTAGCTAGCTGAGCGGTAGACAGGCGGAGAAATCGGACAATATGCGGCGTTTCTAGACTGTTGAGCTAGCTACATTTTTTCTTTTCTTTAGTTTTCAGAAACCACATTTGCAGTCTTTTCGGCCTTTTCTTTCGCCTTCGCAGCTTTCTTCTCTTCCTGCTGCTTCAGCTTTTGCAGCTTCTTCAGCTGATTCTTGGTCATCTTGCCATCACCCCCTTCAGTATTTTCCCCGGCACTGGGAGTAGTAGAGACACCACTAGCGACCACCGGTACCACCAAGTCGGCACGTGGCACCCTGGGGTTGCCACCCCACTGGAGTGGGCGAGGCGCCATGAAAGTCGAGACCACCTCCTCAGTAACCTGGGCACGGCGTGTTTGGAATTCCTGAACATAGTCTTGCAGGAACTTGATGCAGATGGCCTTGAGTTCGCCAGTGAGCATGCGGCCCGACTCGTATTCTTCCTTTATTCGCTTTAGCTCCTCGTCGTCCTCTAGGAAGAACAAAAGGTACTGATATGACACATCAATATCAGCATTTCCGCCTTTTTGCCGGTGCTCTTCAACTGACACCTGGCCACCAGAGAAGGCATATTTGTTGATCTTGTTCTTGATTTGTTTGGCTGTGTCTGTTAGAAAAATGGCAGATGTGTCGTCGCTGGCAGACATCTTGGAGCCAGGGCCCTGAAGAGCATCGAGAAATCGCATGTGAACTAGTGCGGTCACCATGTTAGACTAAAAACTGGCCATATGATTGAGGGAATTGGAGAATATTCATACTGAGAGCAGGCTTCGAGTAGTGAAGTCGTGCAGCCACATCACGAGTGACACGGAAATACGGGTCTTGGTCGATGGCACAAGGGATCAGGCAGGGGATAGAGTTGCTCTTGGACTCGTCATCACCAAAAATGTGAGGAAAAGAAGAGGCAAAGGAGGTAGCTGTTGGGCAGACAGACAGTGTTAGAGCTCTATTGCGTTTGGATGGATACCGACTGTATTAGCTTTGGGGAGTAGAGAGACTTACCGCCTTGTATACTGCCAAAGTGAACTTTGCCGATGTTGGAACTGAGAAAGTATTAGACGATTTTGATTAGAAAGGAAAGGGTAGACGAGATGGATAAAAAGAATGAATTTTTACCTTTCATCGAATCCAAAGACCTTGCAAGCGGTATTGAGACTGGCAAACAGAATGTCAGTTATGTATACAAGACTATACGAGTCATGGGAGCCGAAGAGGGACGAACGAGACAAGTTTAGCAAAGCGGGTGATGTTGCGGTAGAAAGCACCACCCATAAAATCATAACTACACAGAGCAATCGTATTAGCAAATGTCAAGTGCCGAGGGGAAAAACTGTGTGTGCTTACTCGGAGAAGATGAAGGTTTTGTTGATATCAAAGCCTATGCTGATGATATCACGGACCTAAAAGACCCAGACAAGAGATGAGTATACGCGGACAACTAAGATAAAAAGGGATAACATACATTCTTGCGAGTATATCCCATGACCTCCTCAACGGTGCGCTTTTCGCTGAACACTTTTCTGTGTGAGATACAGGACTGTATTTAGAGACCGCACTGATAAAAGACTTACGGAACTTCTCGTCTATAGAGATATATTAGAAAAGGCCTTAGTATAGTCAGGAAATTTGCAACAGACAGACTTACCGTCGGTCATCATGATAATAAGGGGAACATCTAGTACATCCTGAAGCCATTTGACGAACTGAAAGACTTGGACGTGCCCAACGTGCATGCTGTGATGGTGGGTTAGCTGTTGATATACCGTACCACAACTGGGTAACGACCCTACTCACGAATCACTGCTGGGGCCGCGACCAGTGTACAAGAAGAAAGGTTCGTTCTGCACCATAACGTTAGTGCTCAGGCATGAAAAAAAGCAGCACAGTTTGAACCATGCCGGGCCAAGCCAATCCGAGAGCCCAGAGGACTCTCTACTGCCCAGGCTGTCCCTACCTTCTCAAACCGGTCCAGGATCATTGACATATCGCGGTGACTGAATACAATCTGGCGGCGCATAAAACGGTGAGGCTTGTGACCGGTAACATGCTCAAACCGCGCCAGGAGTGCATCGTCAATCAGCGTTGTACCAAACTCCTCTGTCAGCTTGCGGTAGTCGATAGCCTTAACCTTGCCGTCCTCGCCAACTTCACCCGACACACTCCATGGATTGACGTTTTGCTTGGCAGCCGAGGGAGGGGCATCGCTGGTGGCGATACCCTCAGTGACAGGAGCTGATTCGGGGATGGTAGGTGAAGCCATAGTTTGGTTGCCTAGGCTTTTGTTTTGTTTTTTTGGTTAAGCGATTTATAGAAGTCAGTGGGTGCCGTGGTGACAAATACGCAAGGCTGAAGATTGGAGGCGGCGATAGCTTCTGGAAGGGGGGAGCTGCAAGGCTGATGATAGCTTGTTCGGTTGTCGTTGGCTCTTGAATTTTGCTAACGATGAGTCAAGGTGAGCAAGAAATGCTCATGTGTGACAAGGCTATCTGAGCGCTGTAAGCATTGGTCTAACCGCCTGAATTCCGAGCACTTCTGTGTGGCTTGAAGGGATTTATAGTGGTGTGGGGTGTTGTTAAATTACCCCTCCACTTCGCTTTTGTCGTCATAGCAGATTGACATGAAATAATTTTTTTACTGGAGCTTTACTCTTATCACGAGAAAAAAACACAGAACAAGAGAGACTGTCGGCTCGGTTGTTTCTACCACATCATTGGCATTTGTATTTACTTGGAATTCTCAAATTGAAACCTCTTTGATATCTCTTCTAGTTCTATACCGCCCCTCACCCCCGAATTCACGCCTCTAGACTCTTCACCATGTCGCGAATCATGCAGCCTGTGGGCCAAATCCGGCTTACTAACGTTTCCATGGTTCGACTGAAGAAGGGGAAGAAACGCTTTGAAATTGCGTGCTACAAAAACAAGGTGCTTGAATGGCGCAGCGGCATCGAGACTGATCTCGATAACGTTTTACAAATTCCCAATGTATTCCTGAACGTGTCCAAAGGCCAGACGGCGCCCAAGGACGATCTCGAAAAGGCCTTTGGCAAGAAAGCCTCGGTCGACGACATCATTCTCGAAATTCTCAAAAAGGGCGAAATCCAAGTTGGAGAAAAAGAGCGAGCTGCCCAGCTAGACCGTGTACATGCCGAAGTTATATCTATAGTCGCCAGCAAACTCGTTGACCCGCGTACAAAACGGGTCTACACAGTTGGAATGATTGAAAAGGCCTTGGAGAAGCTCTCGTCGCAAGCGCACAGCACACCAGCAACATCCACACCCTCGTCGCAGTCTACAGCCCCGTCCACGCCCACCACTAGTGGCCCGGCCGAAGCGTCCGCCTTGAAAAAAGAAGTTGTCTGGACTGGTGTTGTATCTACTAAAAGTGCAAAGATCCAGGCCCTCGACGCCATGAAAGCCCTGATTGCCCATCAACCGATTCCCGTCGCTCGTGCCCGTATGCGCCTGCGCATTACCTGCAGCACTAGTGTCCTCAAACAGGCTTCTAAAGGGCCCAAAGGTCTAACTACAGCTGATGGCGGCGAAGATAAGGAGAAAGAGAAAGAGAAGATAACGATCAAGGACCGCATTCTGAGCTACGTTGAGCAGATTGAGAGTCAAGACGTCATGGGCTCCGAGTGGGAAATAGTTGGCTTTGTCGAACCTGGCGCCTTCAAGACACTGTCAGACTTTGTCGGGAACGAGACTCGTGGCCAAGGACGGGTTGAGCTTTTGGACATGGCTGTCACGAACGAAGCATGAGCTAGCTAGCAGATGCATCTCTTTTGGCTTCTCCCAATATTCTGTGTTGTTGTTGTTTTGGATATCTATTCATTGCTTTTACATCTCTTGCGATACCATGCAAATAAATGCACAACCGTTGTCTATAGTCTTGCCTTGATAAAAAAGTATACTTATTCCATTTGACTTTGTAATAGTACAAAACATATCGTTATCGTCCCCATGAAAGCTTGTAGCTCAATCGTACACACGTTTCACGGAATGTGCCATACTTCCTTTTTCTTCTCTCCTGTTCTTTCATTCCTGTTCATGTATCATATTATGTCATGTCATATTCAACTGGTTGTCGAAGAACCGAGGTGACTAAAATCTAGGTTCTAATCATGGCTCGGTTCCATTCATAAAATAACACGTTCAACGCCTTAGCATAAGATGGCTTTCTGAAGTTCGTTTTTACTTTCTTTTTTTTTTCATTGTGACATTCTCTGTTCATCTATAGAGAAGCCCAATGCTGTCTGTGGTACACACATGGATTGTGTGAACCAAGCCAAACCCGTAAAGCAAGGGGAGTTTTGAAGAAACCAGACAATGCGCCTTTCCACCCCAAGCTGAAATGAAAACCCATAAATCGTTTAACCACCCTTCTTCTTCGACACACCGACGGTCCGGCCGCGACGACCGGTGGTCTTGGTGTGCTGACCGCGGACACGGAGGCCCCAGTAGTGACGGAGACCACGGTGGGCACTAGGAGGGGGAAGAAACAGTCGTTAGTCATTGCTAGCGAGTAATTAGACACAACCGAGAAGACTTACCGGATCTTCTTGAGACGTTCAAGATCGTCACGCAGCTTGGAGTCAACACCGTTGGCCAGGATGTGAGAGTCCTTGCCATCGACGATATCCTTCTGTCTGTTCAGGAACCACGAGGGAATCTTGTACTGAGTGGGGTTTTGCAGGATGGTAACAATACGCTCCAGCTCCTCAGAGGTGAGCTCACCAGCGCGCTTGCTCAGATCGACATCAGCCTTCTTGCAAACCAGGTTAGAGTAGCGGCGACCGACACCCTTGACCTTGGTCAGGGCGTACATAACTGTGGTATCGAGTTAGAATTTCCTGGTTGAATAATCAAATAGGTCGTATCGCATCGTTCGAATAGCAAATCAGGGTGGAGGCTCAGGGCTTACTCTTCTGCTCTGTAAAATTTGTTAGCAAATGATTGACTTTGAAAAAAAAAAAAAACTTTATTGCGGCGTTTACTCACTTCCATCAACGTTGGTGTTGAGGAGACGCAGGATGAACTGAAAGTTCGTCTTTTCCGCTGGAGAGAAAAAGGTGTTAGTATAACGGTATGAGTGAATTGTTGTGCGAGATTGGGTTCGGTGTTTGCAAGCCACAAGGTAGTTGTAACTGTCGAGTTCTCTCCCAGCATTTGCCCCTAATGTTTCTGCTAATCAAAGGTTCAGATAGTATCGATACATCTGGACACCTGACTGCACCACAAAAGCACCCATGAAATGAAGCGTTTTGGTTTTCGTGTTTATTTCTGGCGCATCATGCATCACCGAAATCAAAAATTCCATCTCTTTCGTAGCCCGTCGGGAGATCTAAACAGCTTTTTGCCGGCGTGGCGATTGATTCGGAGGGGAAGGAGAGGACAAGGTAATCATGATGTATCGTGATGCAAAGAAGAGGGCGAAACGTACAAGAAACCAGCGACATATTTGCGGTGGGGTCAGCTTGTCCAAAGCTGATAAATGTCCTGCCACTAGGAAAGTTGCTCGATAGTTTTCAAGAGGAAGTCGTGAAAAGAATTCCCTACCCGTCAAATTGAGTGAGTGGTGCGCTGTGCAATGATGAGATAAGCGGGTCTCCGGGGCATGCCCACAGTATCTGGTATTAGGGCTCTAGCACGTGACTCAGTTTGTGCGTTGAGTGCCTGCTAGAAAAAAAGTATGCGCCCCACTTTTGTAATTTCTTATCTTATCTATGGATAAGGCGTAATCCGCCTCTTGCTAGAACGCCACAATGTTTTGTTTGTGACATTGATGTTGATTGTTGTGTATGTTTACGTATCTGTGTTATTCGATTTTTATCTTATGCCTCCAAAGTGTCTTTACTAATAGACGCTAAGTATATTCAAATCAAATCAAAAATTCTTTACTATGTCTAATATACAGGCCATGGAGTTTCATCATACCAAAACGGCTGTTAATTGAAATAGACTGATCACATAAATCCATGAGCCTTCACATGTCAATAATAGGAACACAAATGCATCTATTTCGGTACCTTGATATCAATTCCTGTACATTGTGAAGTGATGATGCTAGTTCCAAGATATGTACACACACACTTAGACTTTTTCCTTAGCAAGTTGAAATATGAATTATCTACGTTTATTAATGAAGTTATAGGCGTGTAAATAAAGAAAAAGCTAAACAAACTAAGAATAAACAATGCATGATATGATAACTCTTGGTTACTTCAAATTTCAAGAATCCAGCCACTCAATCATAAAGCTCTTCGTCCTCCTGCATTGGCTCAACTTCAATAGCATCTTCTTCATCTGTCATGTTGATATCTTCGTCTTCATCATCAGATACCTCATGGTTAGGTAAAACCACGATCTTGCCTTCCTGTAGGACAACATGAGCAGTCTCGCCATTGCGGATTTTGTCCCGAAGAATCAGGACGGCTAGCTTGTTGAGAACCTCCTTCTCAATCAAGCGTGCTAACGGACGTGCACCATAGACTGGCGAGTAGCCTGCCGAAACCAAGTAGTCACGGGCTTCGTCGTCAATCTCAATCTTCACGTTGCGGTTGTTGTTCTGAAGACGTTTCTGAATTTCGTGAACCCGAAGATCGAAGACCTTGCGGATTTCGGACTTGCTGAGACGGTTGAAGATAACAACGCTGTTGATGCGGTTAAGGAACTCCGGCAAGAAGTAAGTCCGTAGAGCGTTCATGACTAGCTCACGTGTTTCGGGGTCAATCTTGGTTGAGATTGTGGGAGCACGTGTAAGGTACTCGGCACCTAGGTTGGAGGTCATGACAACAATACAGTTACGTGCGTCGACAACACGGCCCTGGCCGTCAGTGATACGGCCATCATCCATCAACTGCAAGAGGACAGTTAGGATTTCTTTAGCGGCTTTCTCAACCTCGTCAAAGAGAAGAATTGAGAAAGGTCGGCGGCGAAGAGCTTCCGTGAGCTGTCCACCGGCATCGTGTCCGACATAGCCAGGGGGCGCACCGATCATACGGCTTAGGGAATGACGCTCCTGGTACTCAGACATGTCAAAGCGGATCATAGCCTTGGGGTCATCAAACAGGAATTCGGCCAGAGCCTTGGTGAGAAGCGTCTTTCCAGTGCCCGACGGACCGCAGAATAGGAAGCTAGGTGGCTGGTTTGGGTTGCTAAGCCCAGATCGCTGAAGTCGAATGGCATTGGCCACTGAGGCAACGGCTTCCTTTTGACCGATAACTGTTTTACCCAGTCCTTTTTCCATCTGGACAAGCTTTTCAATTTCTGAAGTTTTCAAGCGTGTAACGGGAATTCCAGTCCACTTTGATACGATATCGTTGATGTTGTCAGCCGTAACAATATCAGTAACCATAGCATTTGGATCAGCGTCATTGAGAGCAGCATCAGCCTGGGCCTTTTTACTCTCTAGTTCCTTGATGCGTTGTCTTTGCTCGGGAATAGCACCATATTGTAGATCAGCGGCCTTGGAATGATCTTCGTTTTGCTGGGCATCTTCCAGTCGCTTCAACAACTCATCTAGCTTGAGCTTAGCTTCATGAATCTCTTCACCCCGCTTGATCTCGTTTTGGTATTTCTCTCGCAGTGGAGCTAGCTCTTCTTCAACATTCTTGGCTTCGAGACGGGCTTGGGCCAAGCGACTCTTTGAAGCCTCGTCTTTTTCCTTTTCCAAGGCTTTGATCTCAATCATGATTTGGCGGTACTTGCGCTCTAAATTGTCAATGACCTCGGGCTGAGATTCGCGGGCTACACGAACGGCTGCCGCGGCTTCATCGACCAGATCGATAGCAGAATCTGGAAGTCGCCGGGATGTGAGATAGCGGGCAGCTAGGTTAGTGGCTGCAACAAGAGCATTGTCCATGATGGTGACGCGATGGTGTCTGTCATAACGTTCCTTCAGACCACGCAGGATTGAAATAGTCTCAGGGACTGTGGGTTCCTTGACGAGCACTTGCTGAAAACGGCGCTCAAAGGCAGCGTCCTTTTCGATGTACTTGCGATACTCGCCCAAGGTTGTAGCTCCAATACAGTGTAGCTGGCCACGCGCAAGCATGGGCTTGAGAAGGTTAGCAGCATCCATGCCGCCCTCGCCAGAAGAGCCAGCGCCCATGAGAAGATGGATTTCATCTACAAATAGCACTATCATCTCTTTGGCTCCTTCAATCTCCTTGAGAACGCCCTTCATACGCTCTTCAAACTCACCGCGGTACTTGCTGCCTGCGACAAGTGCACCGACATCTAGTGAGAGAAGCTTGCAGTGTTTGAGATTATCGGGAACATCACGGTTGGCAATGCGTTGCGCAAGACCCTCGACGACGGTAGTCTTTCCTACACCGGGCTCACCAATGAGCACGGGGTTATTTTTGGTTCTGCGGGAAAGAATGCGTACGACACGGCGGATCTCCTCTTCACGGCCAATGACGGGATCGATCTTTTTGTCACGCGCCATGGCCGTCATGTCAATAGTGAATTTGGCGAGGTTCTCGTGCTCCTCCTCAGTATCTGCGGTTTTGCTGTCAAGACGCCGAGTGCCGCGGATTTCTCTAACGGCATCTTCGATGAGCTTGGATCTGGGAATGTTGGCTTCCTTAAGTGGTGCCTGCATGCTATGGTCTTCGGCAAGGGCGACGATAAGATGGTCGACAGCAATGAAACTATCCTTTTGTAACTTCTGAAGGTCCATAGCTTTTCTAAGGACGGCATGGAAGGACGGCGCTAGGCCAACTGATTCCGGAGGTGGATCTTGAGTAGGCAGGCGGACCAAGGCCTTTTTCAAGGCACGGTCGAAGGCCTGGGCATCACCACGTGCTCTCTCGATGACTTGGCGGAACATTGTGGCATTAGAACCAGGAGACGCGTTCTGCTGGTCCTTGGACAGGTCCGGTGGAGGGTCGAGTAGCGACACGGCCAAGTGCAAGGGTAGAAGTTGTAGATGACCGTATTGCTCAGCGAGAGCCATGGAGTCGTTAACGGCCTTGTTGGCACGCTCAGTAAATTCCATTCTAGACGTCATTGTGATGATATGTGATTATTGATCAGTGTGTAAACAAAAAAAAAAGAAAATTGAACAGAAAAAGGAAAACCCAGATATCCAGGTACTATGAAGCAAAATGAACAATGAAAAGTCTGTTATCGTAGGCGTCGTAGATGAACTGCGTTGATTGATTGAAAGAAATTGTTGATGGAGAAAAAGAAAAGAATCAAGGTCAACAGGAAACAAGAAGCTGACTCAAGTCTTATTTATACTTGGGAGGCTGAAGGAAGTGCTGACACTTTGTGTATTGAACTACGAGGATATTCGAGACTGCAAAAGATGCCGCCTGTAGCTGCCCAAAGCTACAGGCTTCTTCAGGAATGTTCAAGTGTATTCAGGTATATTCGAGGTTGATGTCATGGAAGTATCTAGCTACTTCTGGATGGTTCTGCGGGGTCAATGCTTTGGGAGTAGCAGGGTAGCTTTTTTAGGCAGACACCGTTGGACTCTAGCATTTTATAGGCAGCATTATATCCCAGGGAAATATGGGCTACGGTTAAATAACGGCTAAACTAGGCACTGGCATTTTGAGTCTTGCAAATCTAGTCCATCTTTCTCGCGATAACCAGGTAGTCGTCCAATTAGAGACGTACCTTTGCGCAACCAGGCGTTTCTTTCCAAGGGCCTCATTCGATAGCTATAGAGTCTTTCTTTTCTTTTCTTTCGTTCTTCCTAGACAAGCTCTCGACCTCGCTAACTACACCGAGACCTGAAGCCCTGGACACCTGAAGCCCTGGAGCCCTAGAGCCCTAAGTCACGAGTCCCACCCAGCCAGCCGGCTAGTCAACTTCTTTCTTTCCTCTCTCAAGCACCCCTCGCCATGAGTGCCTTCCCCGCCTCCCGATTCTCTGTCAGCCAGCTGGCTCTCCGCACTGGCGTTCGTTTCGGTCACGCCAAACCGCAATGGAAGCAACCTCGTCCCGACTTGGCAGGCCATGCGCCTGGTCATGGTGAAAAGATCTACATCTACACCCACATTGGTACTGATGAGATTGTCTATTCGCACACCAGTGTTCTCAATGTACGTTTGCCGCCCGTGCGAACACCGGGCTCCATCACTGCTTATCTCCGTTTAGCATTCTTGCCTTACTGACTAAAGGTTCCCGTATCCTCCTACAGGTTTACAAGGCACTCAAGCAAATGCCCTTTGCCGGAAAGAAGAACAAGCCTGCGAAGATCCGAAAAGATCTGTGGCGCCAACTTGCCGTAGTATCCTTCCCTTCCGGCCAAGGCGTGGTTGGCCAGTCCGTGTTCCAGCGGCTACGCGAGTTCCGAACACGGCACCTACACGAGTGGGGCGACGAGATGTTCTTGAAACCCAACCCCGCCAAGCCGTCGCTCAAGCTGTCACGCTCGCGCAAGGAGCGTGGTGCTGCAATCATCGCCCAGAAGCCCAACTCTATCGCCGATTTGGCTGCTGTGTTAGCTGGTGCTGGCGCGGGCTCACGCATGTGGATTCAGGATGAGAGTGGCAGCCAAGTGCTATGCCCCGCCACAGTGCAATGGGCAAATGCCAATGATCATCAGTATGCGCAGTCATGGACGGATAACGTCACTCACATAGAAATGGACCAGGAGCAGAGGAAGGAGCCAGTTGAGGTTGAGGAAAGGGCTGAAGATGACGCTCAAGACTCTAGCCCTGTAGCACCAGCAGAGGAACCTTCTGAGCCCAAAAAGAAGGGTCTGTTCTCATGGGGGTCATAATATCCCAATCAGGCTGGTGAGGGGCAAGGGGACAGGTGAGGAGGAGTGACGAAACAGAAAAGACGGTCGAGAAGCAAAGCCTTGCTTTGGTGAATTAGAGCGAATTCACGCTACGAGACCTCATTTACAGATTGAACCGAGACATGAGTGAGGGCTCTAGATGTATGTAACACCTTGTACTTGTATCATGTATCATACTTGCATTTCTTTTTATACACAAAACACAAGCCGTCCTGGTAGATTGTGAAGATACGGTGAATTCTGTTTTTTTTTTACATATTCGTTTTTCAATAATCAATATCTAGTGAAGTACCGATATCTTGATTCGGATGATGTTTAAAATTTCATGGCAAATTGCTTCAGGTAATTATAGTGCTCCTCGTTGTCGTCAACACATTGACGAATAACCTTCTGCCCAGTCTCACCAAATTTGACTCTCCATGAAGCATCATCCTCCTCTCTTGATACAGGCGTCTAGGTGCGAGGTTAGTCCGTGTTACTTAGGGAATTTATATATTGATGAGGGGGGGGGGGGGGGGAGTGGATGAACTTACTTGGGGATGTTTGCGAGGACGTAGAGATGAGCTAGTTAGAGCATCCTCGTGGAAGCCTTTCCATTTCTCAAAAGCCTCCATGGCTTTCTTATCGTCCTCATCCGTCCACTCAAGCATGTTGGGTGTGAAGTTGATGTCGGTGCGAGCGCAGTACTCCCGGATGACCTTTTCGGGTTGATCCAGCATGTCATCGGCATCAAGCACGATGATACGGTCCTTGGGCACTACCCCTGACTTAATCAGATAGTCGAACAGGCGGCGGAGCTCGGCGTAACCTGCTTCGTTAGGCATGAACTCGTCAAAGCCCGTCATCTCAACCAGGGGGGGGAGCGTGCAGCGGTAGTATGACGGGATACTACGACGTGGGTGACGAATTAGAAACGTAAATTGAAACTTTTGAAGCTCCTCAAGAGGGATTGTAGTGGGATTCTCGGGCTCTTCGTCAACATTGAACGAAGCGGCAACCTTGGTTGGTTTCCCGTCGGGTGCCAACAAATAGTAAGCAATGTCTTTGATGAAGATGCGTTTTCCCTAATTGGACGAAGGGGGAAGGTTTGTAAGCGTTTCTTGCGTTTACCCAAAAAGAATGATGCAGAATTCTGATCAAGAATACCAAGTGGAATGATGAACAGGAGCAGAAGAAGCAAAGTGGAGGTAGAACATAAAAGGACGAAAATTAGAAGGAGTGAGAGCGAACCTCGTCACCAGCATCCTTGACATGTTGCAAGACATCAGCAAAGGTGGTTTTTTCGAAGCCACTTTTCCTGCGCGTCTCTTCATCCCGTTCGAAACGCTCACTGAGGCGTTCGGGGCCGTAGTAAAAGGCATCGCCGAAGGGCTCATGGACGCATTGGAGGATATCGCGACGAGCCATAAAGACCTATAGTTGGGAGAATTACCTGTCGTTAGCACTGCCAAGAAGCACAAATGCGTATTAGACAACAGCCAAGAAGAAAAACCCCTGGAATGGACTTACCCGTTCGAAGGCTGTGGAACAAGCCCGCGGATGGGTGGCTACAAAGATGGGCTTTGTCGGGACAGTCATGATGGGCGATATATATAATATATACGCAGTGCGGAGAAATTATAGAGATGGTAAAAACGAGTGTAGCCTTGGTTCTTGCTTTTTTCTTTTTTAAAACAAGGAAGGAAGGACAAGCAGAGCAAACGGCCAAGTGGAGTTATTACTATAAGAAAAGGTTAGGCCCCCCATCAAATTACTACTGTGCCCTGAAGAGGAAACAGAGGTACCTTTATAACAAATGCTGAGCACTTGATTTTTCTTTTTTTTTTTTTTTTTTTTTTTTTTTTTTTTTTTTTTGGCTTCGTTTTGCGGTTAGATTGCTCAAGTATTTTCCCGCATCAATTTTTGCCGTGTAGGCTCTTACTCTATCCGGATAGATGGGGCTAATGGAGCCTGCATGTATTGTATTGTATTGTATTGTATGGTATGGTATTATATGACATAATTCTTGTATACCCTGCTCAGAAAAATAAGCTCAGCAGAATGAATATAGAAACTACTGTATCTGTCTTCCCAACAGATTTCGCTTTTCTTTTGCTGCGCTCTTCTCTGTGCGCAGTTCGCCTTGTTTTTGCTTCGTTTGTTGTTTAGTGAATCGGGCACCCTCGGCTCCGTTCACATGCCTCTTTGTGTCACGGGCCCGGTGTATTCCCCGCATATTAGGCACATTCAACTCGCATAGCTCACCCACTGTTGGATATGACTTGACATTGTTTGGCGAATACTCGCAACTGCTTTCTTCTTTTTCGTCTACATGATACATCATAAACCAATCAAAAGATTTTTTTTCCGGTCGAAAAAGAAAGAACATTTAAGCCTCAAATCTGATGAAGAAACGACGCTGACTTTCCCACCCCCCGCGAAGTGGGTCTTAGATATGACGCTGACGCGCTCTCTACCTCACTACCAACAGGGAAAGAAGTTTACTTTCTAGGCAATGACTAGCGATGACGATGAGCTATATATATGTACATATATATTATGTACTGCTGGCTGATTTCTGTATCGTTCATGCTCTTCACTCCTCTTCGTTTTCATAGGACTGGTTGTATTGCATATTTCTCGCAGCCTTGGACAGACGCGAAAGCTCAAATGCACTTTTGGACGTCATGTGGGCATGACTGAATGCAGATTTTTCTCCTGCAAAAAAAAAAAAGAAAAAGTATACATGCTAACGGCCGTCGCTACGATATAAGCCCCTCTAAAAACACCACGTCATTACGTCCAACAATCCTCCCAAGGGATGATTTTCCAGCTATCTTGTTTTCCCCCCATGGTTTTTACCTACAGTACAACACCCCTCCCCATTTAAAACAGCACAATGTTGCCAACCAGCCAATCCAGTCCTGGTCTAGCTAGCAACCATCACGCCGTATACCCACCCACCCGGCCCGGAACAAGGAGGCCTTCTTCTCTCCACGTAGTCTGATTTGTGGGTCCCATTTTCTGGCTTGCAGACACTCACTCAGGGTTGTATCTTGGATACATTCTTGGTGCGTGGGCTATGAGGCAGTCTCTACACGGATAGATAAGAACTTTTCTCTTTTTTTTTTTTTTTTTTTGCAAAGTCAATTCAGATATGAGAAGCAAACAGCAATATTTCCCTCATTCAGCCTTATATGATGCTTGATATTATGCCTAGAGCACCAGTAACTAATCAAGTCAAAGCTAGTTAGTCAGGTCACTTTGCGCGGATTGTTGTTTATGTCAACCCTAAGCATATCAACCTGTCTTAGGGGGTTTGTCTCTCCCGTTTCTTTTTTGGCTTGTCTATCTATATACTCTTTTTACATCTCTCTCAACCTTTTTTTTTTTTTTTTGATAGTTTTCACACACATCAAGAGCTCTTTTTCCAGTCCGTCTTGGGCCAATATCCAAGCCACTTGAAAATCTCTGCCTCTCTCGCTGCTTCTTCAACAATCTTGGATATCAAACTGTCACTCTCAATAGGCGGCATGGTCTCAAAAGTCAGGAAATAATCGAGACAAAACGGCCGGCCCTCTCGTGGCTGTGAGTGAATTTCGACCACATCAACGCCATTGCTGGTGAAAACTTTGATGAGACGGCCTAGAGTTGCAGGCTTGTCCTCTGCCACAGTGAAGTGGATAAAGCCCTTCCAACTTTTTGTTTCGGTCGGGTTCGGAATGACCTCAGGTATCTGAGCAACATTGTCATCGGGGGCTGCCTTTCGCAGGACATAAAAGCCTGTGGCATTCTTTTCTGCGTTTTGTATAGACTTGGCTAACACATCAATATTGTAAATATCCGCTGCCATGACGCTAGAAATAGCAGTTGAAGCGCCGGTCTTGTCCATACAAGCTAGTTCTGCAGCTCTGCTAGTCGATGATACCTCAACCCGCTTAGCGTGGCGCAGATATGCGTTAAGGAAGACGGTGCACTGCGATAGTGCCTGTTCGTGCGAGTACACTGTGGTCACATGTTTCAGGCTGACCAGCGGACGGCTGCGCGGCATTGCAGAATGCAGCTCTGAAGGCGCGGGTGTGTTGGTATCAGGTGAAGAAGCAAGGGCCACGGGTTTTTGCTTATCAGCTAGATCAGCACCCACTTCTTCACGGCCATTAGCCGTGCAAGTTGTACTATTTGCAGGTGGCTTATGACCCATAAGACAGTGGTTCACACATACGTAAATCTCGCCACAGATGCGGACATTGGCAAAGAGCCGGTCGACATCCATGAATGCAGCCAGGGTAGCGCGTACCAATCCACGGGTGGAGTTTGATATTGGTACTATTCCGTAGAGAGCATCACCTGAAGCTACATTGGAGAAGACGTCTGGTAACATGGGTGTTAGCTCGCATTGTTTATGGCTTATGACTGTTTATGGCCGGGTCCAGACCATGTGTAACGTGTTTGCTATGGAGATGGGCAAATACAGGAGGGTGCTGTTGTGGAAAGAGAGTCTGTTGAGCCCTGGAATGATGTGTTTTGGTAATGTACTATTCCACAGTACGTACCCGGAATAGATTTAGCAGGGTCCAGGCAGTAGTCTGAATTGAAGATCTTTGCCGTGGCCTATGAAACGGATGAGGTGTTGAGGTTAGCGACCTCCACAACGCCTTTTCTTTTTTTTTTTGTTTTGTTCGGGATTGCTTTGTTTTGGACGTGTGTAAGTTGTTATTTTATGCATGCGTATCTGCTGGTGCCCGTATGCATGTGTCTGTATCATTTTATACAAGATAGCTCAACTCACCTGATGTGTGTAGGTACCAGGTGGACCTAGATATGCCACACGTGGATAATTGCAGGCCATGGCTTAGGTGAAGCGGATAGGAATACGAAGATAAGGGGTTGAGACGCTTTTTGTTGAATAAGGAAGGGCAATAAATTGGTTTGAAGCAAAGAGCCTTTTGAGATGGCTATGGCTAAGCCTCTAGTGACTCAGAGACTGAAAGAAAGAGGGAGAGCAGTGTCAGCCCAACAGTATACTAAGTATTGGTAAATGATGCGGGTGTAGCCAAAAAATGACTCGCTTAGATCAAGCTGGACAACTAAAATGCTTTGTTTTGTAGTCATGAAGTGAAGGCAATCTTCATCAATATCCCATGCATTTCGCCAGCCTTTACTTTTTTTTTTTTTTTTAGTGACGGAGGAATGCTTTGCCTTTTGGGTGAAGCAATTCTTCTTAACCAAGAGCTCAGGAGTAACGATAGTTAACAGAGCAGATATTCGCGATTGCGTAGTAAGTAGGGCAACGAGGTTTTGCGTGGTGTCGTGGCAGATCTTGACGAGAGCTGTGGAAATGATATGAGGCAGGAGGCAGGAGGCAGGAGGCAGGAGGCAGGAGGCTGGCTACCTTTGGGAGAGATATGGCAGCATTACACAAGAAAATAAAGGGCAAGGGCATAATTGTGGGACCAGTTGTCAGGGTTTGTTCGAGGCCTTGACAATCTGCCCGTTGACAAAACCCTAATGGCATGTTTGAAAAAAAAAATTTAGAGGTTCCCTTTAGCCTTGCCGTTGTTTTGATTGTCCCGCATGTGCCGCATATAAGACAAGCGGGAATCAAGGTTTGTGGGATTCCTGATATGTGACAAATAGGTTGATACACGTTTGAGGGTAGGTCTGTAAGAGCTTGCTTTGGAGAAGAGGGATGAACTTGATTAAGGATGGTATTTTTTCCTTTCTTTTTCTTCCTCAAAGTTTAGAAAGGTGAAAGGTGAAAGGTGACCGAGTATGCACTAGGGTTAGCGAAGAGATGGACAGTGAATGACAAATGACAGTGGAACATTGAGACACTGAGAGCAGTTCCAGCAGTACAAGTAGGTTGACAGGCATTGATATGCAAGACATGCAAGAAATCAAAAAAAAAAAAAAAAGGAAGGGAAAGCTTCATTCCCTTCTCTTCTTTGGGATGTTCTAAAACACACCGCTAGAAAGGAATAAAGGGAAGAAGAGAAAATGCGGGGGACGATGACTGCGTGAAAGAAGTCCTTGATAAGCCAGTCGGGCAGCCAGAAGACAGACAGACAGACAGACAGACAGTCAGTCGGTCAGTCAGTGTCAAGTGAGCAAGAGAGGTGAATAGGCGTGAAAAGAAAAAAAAAAAAAGAAAAAACAATAACAACAACATCATCATCATCATTTCCCGTTTCGCTCATGTTACAGCTCAAGACAACAAAACAAACACAACCAATGCAAGACTCAAGCACAAAGAGGTGTTTATTGTTTATTTATTGATTTTCCATTTTGTTTCACTATGCGCACAACATAAAAAACCTTCATGGGTCAGGTATCGGGAGCTGAAAATCCATGCACCCGATCTCATCGCGTCTCCCTCCCCTCCCCCCCCCCCGTAATGAAAAGACAAGAGGCCGGTGTAATATGACAAAGTCAGAGCTTAAGGCACCCAGGGATCTTTTACCCTTTGGCTTTCTCGTCATTTCTAGGTTGCCGATGCTTGTAATCGTCAAGAGGTGTTCATCACTATCCCAAGATTCCCTGTCCGCTGTCTTTTCGTTTTGCCCGAGTCTTTTTTCCTTCCTTTCTTCCTTTTCTGCCGCCCCTTCGGGTTTCTTCATAGCAATGTATCGTCTGTTGGATCTTGGTTTGTATGGACAGCAGTGCTGTAGTGTAGGTGTGTTGAATGTCGTCAGTAATGCCAGCCAAGACCAAACCAAACGTCTGTTGGAGAAAGATGAAAATGCCGCAAGACAGACAGAGAAGAAAACCAAACCAGGAGCAGAAGACGTAGACGAGATCTCGCAGAAGGAGAGAAAAAGGCATGCTTGTTTAGCCCCAGAATACGGCGCGCGCAAGTCTGCTAGTGGTTGGAGATTATGCATTGTTAGTCTTCTCGTATCAAAACAATGCAGGGTAAAAGAGGCATTTCACTTCATTCAGACGTGCATGGCGGGAATCCCGACATCTTCTTGAAACCTATTCTGTTTTTTAACAAAGGACCCCAGAGAATGCTGGCCAGCTACGGACCATGAGCCAGCTGCAAAGGGAGAAGATCTGGGCCGTTACACTGCATTCCAGAGCGATACAAAAGAGACCAGGAGAGAGAGGAATGTAGCATTTGCATGGCAGGCATAGGCATTGTCGTTGTGCGTCTTCGCTATACACCTCCGTCTTGGATGTGGGTGCTGGGTGCTGTGCTCGAGGCCACGAACAGTGAGGTTGGAAAGCGAGCAGGCCGAGTACGGCATAAAGAAAGAAAGTACACAGAAGATTAGCCGTCACTAGTGTAGAAACGCATGGCTGTACAAGTCCTATTTCCCCTATTAAGGTTGCATCGATATCAAGCATGGTGTGGTATAGTGCGTGTTTGGGAGATTAAACATGAACGCACATTGGGTGGATGTGTGCCTCGCTGCCCTGCTTTGCTATGTTCTAGGCCTCTTCCTAGACATCGACAAGAAGCAGAAAACAAAGCCAATATGGTCATTAGCGGACAAAGCCTAGGCAAGTGCCAATGCCAGTGCCAATGCCAATGCTAACGCCACCTAGAAACAAGCCATTTTCTTTTTAGCGTTACTCAATCTCTAGCGCAGCAGCCGAAAAACAAACAATCAGTGGAAGGAGACTTACGCAATAGGTTTGATTGCGCAGATGATGATGAACATGAACCATCGTCACATGCTGGGAACGAGAAAGCAGGAAGGATGAAGGAGGGGGGGGGGGCAGTCCGGTTGTTAGGCCAGTGGCAGTGCGACGAGGCGTATACTAGAGCCAGTGAAGAGGCGGGTACATTTGCTCTACCTTGGGCGATCTGTTTCAGAAACCTTAACAGATCTTCAGTTAAGAGGGAGACTAGATACAATATAATGTAAGCACTGCGCTCCAAAATAGAGGCGAGAAGAAAAGGACACGCCCACAATCTCTCTCTCTCTCTCTCTCTCTCTCTCTCTCTGTCCCATCGGCCTTTGCCATTGCGCACTATGGGATCAGCGATGATTTGCTGTCCTTCATATGCACTGTTCTTTGCTGGCAGGCGAGACATGAGAGAGACAAGACACAGACAGAAACCGGGTGGTCATGTTCCCATGCTCTCCCCTCCCTAAAGCCCCGCCCCCGTCTGTGCAAAGCAGTCACGCAGAAAAGAAGCAGAGGCAGTTAAGAAGGAAGCATAACTACCACACAACTATGGCCCTGCTTGAAACATTGCTCGTTTCAAGTTAATCGTTGTTCTGGCCAATCATATCAAAAGATTATCGGTGGCGATGGACACTTGGGCCAGAACGAGAGAAGGCCAAGGCGCCTAACGGTGGATGACCCTAATAGCAGAGAACAGAAGGGTTAGCAAGAGAGGAGACATATAGCAGAGCACTAGACCACTAAGACAGGGAACCCTGTCGGAACCATTGCCATCAGCGCCTAATCGAGCAAAGCTTCAGGGCCAAAGGGGGAGGAGAGGCTTTCGTCACTAAGAGAAGCTGGGACCAGGAGGGGCAGGAGAAGGAGAGGAGGCGGAAAAGGCCCCTTTACCCATGGCTTATCACCAGCCCACTAAAACTTGCAAACTTCCCCTCTCCTCCCCTCTCCTCCCCCCTCCTCCCCTCACGTTATCCTGTCCTGTCCAATGAGCCGGCTCTATTTTGCTATCTCAAACGTAAGTGGGGCGATGACTTTGTTGCGACTTTGCTTTCCTGTTTTCTGTCTACTGCATATACTTCACGTCCTCTTCTTGAGCTGGATAGAGAGGGAAAGAGGCAGGGGAAGAGAAAGAAGCCACATACGTACGCGGACAGGCGAAAGCCTCAAACAAACCCTTCCGTGCCTTGATGGAGTTTGCGGTTACATTCGTCATTAGCGTGGACAACGGGCCAATCAGTGGCACGAGGATGGGGAAAGATACCACAGAAGAAGACCTAGACCTGCCTCAGCCTGTGTTCTTCGTCGTAGGCAAGGCAAGGCAAGGCAGGCAAAGCAGGCAAAGCAGAGGCAATAGGCCGCCCATTATCACACGACAAAGTTTCCGTGAAGAAGGAGAGGAGGAGGAGGGGTTGAAATGAGGCGGGACACGAAACAAGAGGAGAGGAGAGGATGGGGGAAGGGAGGTGGGAAAAAAAAGGGATAGTGGACAATACAATTGACTGGCTTGCTTTGTATCAAAAAGCCCACTGAAATTGGCTGGTCAAAGGCAAGGCAAGCAAGCCCGTCTGAAGGTGCAAAGGGGAGGAGCGTATCCCCTGTTCTCTCGCCTTCTTTCCTATTCTGATTTAATATACTTTTTTTTTTACATGATTTTTCAAGCCTTTTTTTTTTTTTCTGGACTTTCCCTGTTCTTCCCTGCTCCGTTCTCTTTTCCTTTATGTTTCTTGATCGACTTCTACATCCTTCAAAAGCCCTTTTTATTTATTTATTTATCTTACATATCTATTATATTTTCTTTTTCTACTGGAGATTTCTTTATTTCAGCTTTTTTTTTTTTCTTCTTTCGCCGCTATTTTATTCATTTTATTTCTTTTCCCTTGACCCAATCCGACGTCAAACCTGCTCTTGCCTATTTTCTTCGTTCGTCGTTCTGTCTCTTTCCTCCTGCCTTCTATCTCTGGTCGGCTCTTTCCTGTTTCCTTTATCTTTCAAACACTCCCCAGCCCAACAACCGTCGTCACCCCATCAATTTCTTTTTTTTTCTTCTTTTCTTCTTCTTCTTCCTCAAACTCTTTGTTCTTCTCGACACTTGTCATTTTGTCCCCCACCTCCCCCCCCTTCAAAGCCTCCTCTTTATCTTCTTTTCTTTGCTTGAGCTTGAAGCCTTGTTTGCTTTTCCTCCCCCAATTTTTTTTTTGTTGCCGCTGTGCGTCTCGCTTCTATACTCACCCTTCTGCTATTCGTTTCTGCTTTGTCCCTCGTCATTCACTATCGCGAGTCTTGCTTTGTCTCGTCTCCGCTTCGATTTGATTGCTGTCATAGGTTGAACGGCTGAGCCGATCCCGTTCTTTTCTTCTTTTTTTTCTTTCTTCTTCCTTTTTTTGCTGCCCAAAATATCCTTACTCTTAATAAAATCCCGCCTCCTCACCCGTTCAACTCTTGGCTGATTACCATCCTGGTTTCTTCCAATCCAATAGAATCGAATCAACTCGAATCATCGGCAAAGACATAAAAATACAAGTCTGCTATCTATAATATATATCTATTCCTCTGACGTATCTGACGATTTTACGGAACTCACGACGATAAATTCGAGCCAGCACCAGCTGATTCAACGACAACACCGCTCGCCTGATCAAAACTTTCATCTACACACAAAGCCATGGCCATGCTCACACAAAAAGCCTTTGGCTCCTCTCTTGGTCCTTCTGGTGCAAGTATGGTTCCTCAGATCACTACCGCCCAAATTTCTGCCACACGCCATCAGCCCACTATGCAACAACCCTCTAGTCATGCCTTTGTCATCAGCCCAACAAACTCGGAGTTTTCTGACGGCGAGGGCTCCGACTCAGTTAAAAATTGGGATGAAAATCGCGTGTGTGAATACCTCCACTCCGTTAAGTGCGGGGATTACGAAAGGCTCTTCCGCCATAATCACATCAATGGCGAAAACCTGTTAGAAATGGATAAAGACGTGTTGAAGGAGATTGGCGTGGAAAAGGTTGGCGACCGTGTCCGCCTTTTCCTTAGCATCAAGAAGCTGCGTTCAAAAACATATGCCAACCAGAAGAAGCGCACTCGGGTATGTGTAATCAAAACCTAGCGCCACCGCTGCTAGAAGTCGATCTACTAACACTTGCTCTCTCAGGACTCGCTCGGATACATCGATTCACCACAGTTATTGCAATCTGCCGGCTCCACGCTGGTCAATAATGCGCGCTCTCAAGCGATATCTTCAAACGGCAACAACAGCAGTAATGGTCTGGGCCGTGGCTACTCACGCTCATACCAGGACTCCCTTGCGCCTTCAGATGTTGCCAAGTCTATCTCAAGATCAGATTCCCCTTCACAGAGTGATCTGCGGCCTTCTATGTCGCGTCGCTACGTTGGTGGAAATCATTCTTACAGTGGTGCCCGCTCGCCCCCTGAGTCTAACAAGTCCGCTCGTCTAGCGAATACCCACATTCGCAACAAGTCGAGCTTTGATGGCTCTCTTATGGCTGGTCTCCCCCAGGGCCAGGATGTCATTCGTGTCATTTCTAATGGAGGTGTCACAAAGGTCGTCAAGATTTCAGACTGTAATACTTGTGAGGATGTCATGCGCGTTACTTTGCGCAAATTTTCCCTACGCGAAGACTACGAACGCAACTATTGCTTTTGGGTCCTAAATGGCTTGGAGCCTGATCCTAGCCAGTGCCGTCGTTTGGGCGACACTGAGTTATGGCGTATCATCAAGGACCAATCCCGCCCAGAGAGAAACCGTCTAATCCTACGTAGGGTTTCTGCTTCAGAGCCGGGTGAAGCTGAGCTGGACCGCGCTGCTGCAATTGCTTTCCAGGAAACCCAGCAGACTCACATGCGTGCTCTAGAGACTCAGGACAACAAACGGAGTCAGCTCAAGGTGCAAAAACTGCTTGGTGAAAACTGGAACGAAGGCCTTCAGCGGCCTCTAGTGCATACTCGCTACGCATCTAATAGCCCCAAAGGACCTGATACTGGATTTGATACTGACTCATCTGTGCCCTCTTCCATGCGCCGCAAGAGCAGTGAAAGTCAATTAAGACCATTTGGTGGACTCCGTCCCCCCAGCGAGCTTATCACTTCCGATCTTACCTCATACTTCCCTGATCATGCCCGGGAGGACATTGACCGAACAGCGCGACTGTCCGTGCGTCGGTCCACCCGACTAAGCCGGGTGAACCATCGCCTTAGTGTTGCCAGCACAATGAGCTTTGCCTCCAGCATTCAGGATGCGCCACCAATACCTACCATTGCCGATTCATGGCTCAGCATGAATGGTAGTAAACCGCGAATTGCTTCGCGCCTAGGAAGTTTCCGCGATTCTGTCGCTTCTTCAGTGCTAGAGCCTCTTGCCGAGGAAGCCGGAGCGGGAGATCGCAAGTCGTTTTTGGAATACCCTCCTGGCACTGTTGAGCCTACCGTCATTAACGTGACAGATCCTGACGGCCACACCATGATGCGTCGCAGTTACTATAGTGACGAGACCGCGACCATCGGGTCTGGATCCGGCTCTATCCAGGAGTTACAAGAAGCGCTCAATGAAGATGGCGAGGAAATGGATGAGGAGCTCCAGAGCTTCCTTTCTGGCGAGTCATGGGATGATAACAAATGGATGAAGGGTGCGCTTGTTGGAAAGGGATCTTTTGGTAGTGTTTACCTCGCTCTTCATGCCATTACCGGTGAGCTTCTTGCGGTTAAACAAGTCCAGGCTCCCTCTGGAACTCAGTCGCAGACAGATCAGCGCAAAAAGAGTATGATTGATGCTCTGAAGCGCGAAATTTCGCTGCTCCGTGACTTGAAGCATCCCAACATTGTGCAGTACCTTGGCTGCGGCACGTCTGCCGAGTATCTTAACATTTTTCTCGAGTACGTGCCTGGTGGCTCGGTGCAGACTATGCTTAACTCGTATGGTGCTCTGCCGGAACCTCTGGTGCGTTCTTTTGTTCGCCAGATCCTTACTGGCCTGGAGTATCTTCACGAACGTGACATCATTCATCGTGATATCAAGGGCGCCAACATCTTGGTCGACAACAAGGGTACCATCAAAATTTCCGATTTCGGCATCTCGAAGAAGCTTGAGGCTTCCAACATTCTTAACGGTACAAACAATGCTAAGAACCGGCCATCGCTTCAGGGCTCTGTTTTCTGGATGGCCCCCGAAGTTGTGCGGCAGACGTCGTACACACGCAAGGCTGACATCTGGTCTCTTGGGTGCCTAGTGGTGGAGATGATGACGGGCACGCACCCTTTCCCTGACTGCACTCAGCTACAGGCTATCTTCAAGATTGGCGGAGCCAAAGCCACGCCGACGATTCCCGAGGCGGCATCTGCTGAGGCTAAGGAGTTTTTG
Source organism: Ceratocystis albifundus (assembly GCA_002742255.2). Lineage (NCBI taxonomy): Eukaryota > Fungi > Ascomycota > Sordariomycetes > Microascales > Ceratocystidaceae > Ceratocystis > Ceratocystis albifundus. Next base: position 908,818 of record MAOA02000038.1, read on the forward strand.
GGCAAGACGTTCGAGATTGACCATAATCTGCGACCTAATGCTGATGAATTAATGCTGAGCAAGTTCTTGGTGCCTGTGGCTTGAGATGACAAATAGGACAAGACAACAAAGATTTTGCTCTCAGTTAGCATTTGTTTCCTCTCCTTTTTTTTAACGCATTACACGATCAACGCTCTTTTATTTTTCTATCCTCTTCTTTTTTTCTTTTTTTTTTTTTTTTCTTCTTTTTTTGGTTCCCTTCCTTGACAACTATTTCCTACACTCCTTTTTACAACTTAACTTTTGGTTTTTAACTTTTAATTCTCGGGATATCTTCTTTCCCACCTATTTTACCCACACTCTTTTGTCATGGGCAGTAGAGATGCTTCTTCTATAAGCTTTATTCCTCTCCTTGACACACGCCATCCTTCTCTTCTTCTTCTTTCTCTTGGACTTACCACGTAGCTGCAACCAACTGGCAGTTATTTTTTTTTGGGTTGATCTCGTCTGATATTTATTGCGGCGGTATTCTATCTCCTGGGTATTTAGCCAGCTGCCTTTTTGTTTTTTTTTTTTTTTTTTTGTTTTTGGTGTGGAGGGAAAAAAACGTCTTCTCTCGGTCTGTATGTTTCTTGTTGTCAGCTCTGTAAGCTTTTGTTTTGACAATGTCGTCTTAAGTTTTGTTGTTTTCTATTCTTTTCTCTTCTCCCCCCCCCCCCCCCTTTTCTCATGAGCCCAAGCATAATGAACTACTAGCTTTTCTTTTCTTCCTGGAATCTATGTCTACTTGATTTTTTGCGTGCATGTAACTAAAGTATTTGCATGTGCACATGAGTTCACGATGTTAGGGCTGTGACGAGGAATTTACTGTTGTGATATTGTCTGTAGATGTAGAAAAATTGAAATTGTAAAAGAGGAAGCCGGAAACACCATTATCGGTGGGCTTGATGCTAGATCGGTCATATGGAGTGAGTAGATGAAGAGCAAGAGCAATACCGGTAGGTTTCTCTGCTGTGAGCTTTATATGAAAAACAAAAAAAAAAAAAAAGAAAAGTCGTGGGTCGTGTGTGTTTTGCTTGAAAGAAATAAAGAGAAAAGGAAATAAGGAGGGGGGGGTATCGACGAAGAGGATTAAACAAATAAACATGAGAGAAATGGACTGTAGAGGCAGAGCGGATGTCATTTAGAGCACCACGAAACTGATAATTAGCAAGGTCGAAGCCACTACAACGCTTCGCGGTACCTCCTCGTGTGTGCCTGCACTGCTAGTTCTGTTAGAACTGCTCTGGCTGCCTGAAACGACTCCAGTAGTCGCCTGGACGGGATTAGAGACGGCCGTAGCGCCAGGAACTGAAGCGCCATCGGCGCCGATTTCCTGTATGTTGCTGGCGGTGGTGTTGAACTTGGTTTGCGCGATAGATATCTCGTTGCGGTCGAGGTTATATACAACATAAGCAGAGCGCAAGAAGGTGTCACCCATGACAACTGTGGAGCTGTTGGTGGGCGCAATACCAAACAGACAAGCCTGCTCGCCGTTGGTGAAGCTCACGTCGTTGCCCCGCACGTCTTGCACAGACAGCACCAGCTCATCGATTTTGACCGTTATGGATGCACCAGAGAAATTAAAAGCCAGATCGAAGCCAGAGTTTTCGACCGTGTCACATGGGACAAAGGCTACTTGTTCAGCCTCGACGTAGTAGGCACCGACCTTGTCATAGATGGCATTGGTGATGCTGTTAGGAAGATAAGTCAAGCTGCTGCCCGAATCAAGTAGCACAGCTTGGGCCATGTTCTCACCTAGTGTGGTGCTTCCCATGGTTATGCCAGTCAGTGTGACAAGAAATTCGCTATAGACATTGTTATCGCTTTGAATAGGCAACGTGTACAAGGTGCCCTCGTATTTCTCCAAGTCAACGCCGCCGAATAGCAAAGTGCCAGTACTGGCATCGAGGTCATTTAGATACAAGCTGTATGTACGCGAGGAAATAAAGTTCTCGTCAAACATCTTCTGTGGCAGGTTTGCATATGGGGCCATGCCGGCGCGGCCGACTTGGACTTCGTTGATGGGATATCCAATCCCAAGAATGGCTTGGCTAGAAGAGCTACTGTATCCAATACCAAATTGGAAGTTGGTCAGGTTAGAGTCACCGATGGTGAAAGTGTCAGTCACGTAGTCTCCCGAGGCTGAAGTACCATCCATATACGTGATGTTGAAATAAGAGCCGACGTATTGATACGTTGATGAAGAATTTGGGTTGTAGGTGCCAGACTGCGCACAAGGATCCCCTCGGCTTTGGCATAGCGTAGAGTCTTGGTAGTTGACCCACAGATCTGAAGATCCGGTGTCAAGGTGCATGCGCATACTTTGAGCGGGAGTGCCAACGGATCCATTGGCAAAGTAGAGAGTTTGCTGAGGAAAGAATGATGTTAGTTAAGGGTGAGTGGTGTGGCGAGGAATAATAGGCATTGCAGACTTACAAGATTATCAAGCGAAGTCTCAACTGTATCTCGACGACGCAAACGATCACGCTTGGCAGGATCAGTAACCGTCGAGCGTTGTGTGCTGAGAGAAACGACGCGAGACTGAGGTTGGGATTTGGACTGGATAGTGGGCTCTGTAGGGGCAGCAGAAACACCAAGAGTGGCAACAGTTAGGAGTATTTGGAGCAACATTGTGTCGAACATATGTGAATGTGTACGCTAAATACCAGATCGAAAATTAAAGAGTAGTAGGGGGCCTAAGTGCCCGGTATTGAATCAAGGTAGACGCCAAGATGGGAAAAGGCGGTAGATGGGGCGTTAAGAGTAGTATACAGAGAACTGAGTGGAACAAGAACAAGAATAGTGGAAGTATAGGAATAAGAAGCAAGGACGGTAAACGCAGGAAATAGCCTTTTATGAACGATTGGGAGGCAGTAGCGTGAGTCGAGGCGTAGAATGAATATGACGATGGTTGCGGTGAGTCGGTGTTTAAATGTGCCGTGCTATGGTGTTTTCGGTGTAAGCAAAGCTTAGTCTAAGTTTCCCAAAAGGGTAAAACAGAAGGCGACAATAGGAGAGTAAAATGGAAAACGTCTAAGAATGCACTGAAAATGGATGTTTACTAAAACGAAGAAAACGAGAAGAGAGAAAATGTACAATAAGACCAAGTGGTGTTGGCTGCAGGCTCGGCTAGCGGAGACCTGGGGGGGTGGGGGGGGGGGGACTCGTAATGCCCTTATGTAAGTGATGACGAGGCAAGTCTCGGATAAATAGGTACAGCTGCAAAGCTCTAGGGAAGACGACAACAGCCAGCCAAAACAAGAGGAACAAACAAAGGGAGCAAAATAGATGTGAGAAAGCAGAGAGAGGAAGAAGAAGAAGGGAATAACAATATATATGAGGACAGAGAACACAAGAAATATATAGATCTGATACTCACCAAGTCTTGTTCCTAGGTGGAAGGAGAACGCGGCCTGTATAGAAAAAGGAAAGTGGGAAACAAAGAGAAATGGCAAAGTGAAGGGGCAATAACGGAATGCGGGGTGATGTGATTAGAGTGGTATAGATAAAGGACGGAGCCTTCTAGACGGCTAAAGCAAGCTTTTACATGCATTTCGCTTGTCTATCAAGCGTGAAATGAAGCAACTACGGCTTCATCTTCATCCACACTTCTAATAACGGAAGGCGCATGTCTACGGATCAGCTGTTGTCATCAGGTATTTTGGAAGTCACGACAAACTGCCTGCCAAAAAGAGGCTGTTCTTGCGGAATTGCAAACAAATACAGTGGGACATCAAACAGAGGCACGGTATGTGATTGGCGGCAGTGTAGTGGCGGGGCTTGCTGCGACTAGCTAGCTGGTGGTCAGGCTGTAAGTATTAGCCGCCGCCTGTACTATGCCCTAGAGTCTCTCTTCTCTCTCTCTCTCTCTCTCCCTCTCCCTTCTTCAACGTCTCACTAGAGGTTTTCTGTAGCTCCATAGACCTTGTTGGCTCTGTTGGCTCTGCTAGTACCCGTTCCAATTTAATCAATAAATATATTGTGGGAAGGGAGGGAAACAGTGATGATACGAAACAAGTGCCACAGACATAGCAGGGATCTAGCAAGGCTTTGTGGGCTCCTGCCTGGCTGGTTGTAGGCTGGGATAGTCTACAGTCGTTTATTTGCGTTTACTTCACTGTTCAGTTTGTAACTCATTTTGTGTGTCTTTATCTCATGTCCCGCCTGCTGAGCGCCTATTTGTTTACACTTGTTTGCATGGCTAGAACATCAGTAATAATATTGTTCTTGTCCATTGCTTCCGGGCTAATAGCACAGGAATAAGTAATGATCGTCTCATGTCAAGGGCTAGTCAAGGGGGGAGAGCTCGTTTACTGGTGAATTGGCCTGGGCTTTAAGGTTATGGCGGGCTGTTTTTCCATAGCCAGTGTCTTACGTATCTTGCTTGCGCCTCTGCTTACTCTGAGCCTTTCTTTCTTGGATATTCCGGAGTTTTATTGGGAATATATTCGGAAGCTATGGGCAGCTGTGGCTCTTATGGCCCTGAGTCTTGCTTTCCCCCTTATTCTGCTGCCTGCCCTGGGCTATTGCTCTGGGCAGCTTCCGGCCTCAGCACAATCAATCAATCCGAAGTGCTGACTATTTGCTTGGGCCATATACCTGGTTGTCATATACCCTGCCCCGAACAAGAAAAAAAAAAGACCCCAGGCAGCCACCTGCATCATTGCCAGCGGAGCCAGCTCTAACCAAACATACGAATGACACAATTACATGGCTGCAAGGCTGACAACGCGGAGAAAAGGGGGAGAAAAAAGAAAGGAAGACCGGGAGGCAAAATGGTTACCGATTGGTCTAGACTGTGGAGGGCTCGTCCACTTCCTGGGTCTTAGTTTGTGTCTACGAAGACATCAGGGTTTTCGGCGACCCTTGAGGGGCCACTATTCACAGTCGGCGACTTCTGGCGATATGGGGTGAGCAATAGTAATAGACCACGCCGAGGCGTTTTCAAAATCCAGCCGTTCGCGTTAAGACGAAAGTGTCGGGAGCAGCGGCAGGAACGATAGCGTCCACAACTAGCGTGGGACTGAATGGGGCTTCTCGCTCTCATACTGCCTTGACTGACTACAAAACCTCTCGAAGAACTAGGAAATCATGGAGGTCTGAAATCTTCTGCTCAATATGCACAAAAAACAAGAAACTTGGAGTTATCGTTCACTGCTTTTGCATTCAAATTCATGTATTAAGAACGCTTCCACGAGTGCCTCCCGGATAATATTCGGTTAAATAGATAAGACGTAGCTTTTATTTGCGGCAAGTGGGCGAGGATAAATGGATCTTTTCACCCAACACAATATATAAATTTTAACAATATTTCTAGAGCAGCAGTTCATTATAAATCAGGGGATATTTTTCACAAAGGAACTGCGTAAGTCGTTCCTATCACGCACAAACCTCTTAGTGCGGGGATGCATCAAAGTCGCACGAAGCTCCGTAAGGAGAAATTCAACGGTTATTATCCAGCGATGCGAGGGATATAGAAGTAAAAATCCAGAAACTTGACATTGGCTTTAGTACCTTCCATACCCATACCGACCGATTCGAGTAGTTTCCGTGATGGTTTTGCGTGAGAAACCCTGTTCTAGAATTGAAGTCTCTACAAAACTTTTACGACTTTACGTGCATTGGTCACGTGTTGTGGCGGTACCAGTGGCTGATACATGCTGCTACAATTCCATAGCAATGGCGGGCCACTTTTACACCCTAATCACACTACACATCTTGTCTGAAACCCAAGTGGAAAATGAAATACACTTTTTTCTGGGATTTTGTCCCTTCTTTTTACATGTTCTTGTTGTTTCGTATTGAAACACGGCTCGACTGTCTTCCGGATCTTCCAAAAACGGCAAACTTACGGCGTCTGTCTTGGGCTGTCTTCACGATAGATGCCGCGTAACAGCAGTCAGCAACTTTGCTCCCTTCTTTTCATACATGTTTGATATTGTGTTGATATAACACACTAATCGACGAACCAGAGCCTCTAAAGATGAAAGCAGCGGCTAGATGAGGCGGCTAGACTTTTCCTCTGCTTCCTTCCCGTTATCTTTCTAGATAATGTTTGGGGGACAAGACTGGTGACTGCATGCGTTGTCTCGGAGGTGTAGAATACACAGCAAGGCTGTTGTTGAGCCCTCAATCCAGCCTGGAAAACATTGCTAGATTGCAATAAGCTTTCTGGCCTTGTGCGCACTATTCCTTTTTAGAGTTGAGAGGCGAAAGCAAAACCCTCACCCACTCTACTTCGCTTACCGTCTCCTTACTTTCCTTATCTTACTAGTAGTCTATTGTCCACCGCTCTACTCAGGCTATGCTGCTTGCTACTTTGCGATACAAACATTTCGGATGACATGCTAAAAGACCAAACGGATTATGTATCCTATGACTACAAAGTCGTCTGCTCAACATTATCGGCCTGCCCTAACTTTGACTTGGATTAGGTGGTTGGGCATTATGGGTAGAATAGGAGAGAAGCTCCCACCCGTTAAAGGACAAAGTCATGTTGGTTTTGCCAGCCAGCCAGCAGAAGCTTAATAGAAAAGAAAAACAAACAAAAGAACTGCATATGATGATATTCACCCCAGAGAAATCAAACTCATCAACACCTAGCCAATAATGATCACATCGGTGGCATCGAGGAACGGGAACACGGGAGAAGAAAAAGAATGGAGAGGTCTGTTCTACATGCCTGCCTCACTTACAGAACCCAGATGGACTGGTCCTCATCTGGACTCACAAACGGCTCATCAATCCGCCGGATTGCCAAATCACTGCACAATACGCAGGCTGATGCCACGAGTCCGTCTAGCTCGGCAACCATCGCCTCACGTCGACTCCCTGAGACGAGGCCCTTGGTTACTTGAACCTGAAGCTCCTTGATACGTGAGCTAATAGCCATGCCCGACATCTCCAACACCCGGCGGCCAAGGCAATCCGAATGAAAAGCGTGCTGGCATGGAAAGACAAAAAACTGCCGACTAAGCAACGGCAAGCTGCAAACGTAGCACTTTTCACCTGGTTCGACGATAGCATAGCGCTGGTCAAGCGCGGCAATGTCGCTCTTGATGTTAGCTGCTGTTTGTGCTGCCTCGTCCATCTCAGCCTTGAGGGCGTCGATACTACGTGAGTAGTCTTCTAAAGCCGTACAGATTTCTTCCTTGAAGTCGTCGATTACCACAAAGTCGGGGAAAAATGGAATAAGGTCCTCGATCTTCAACAGGTCGCACCGCTTAAGGAAATCAATTGCCGCCTTAATACCATTGCCGTTAGACTGACTGATGACCTTGCGAGCTACGGCGAGCCACAACTTTTTACGGAGCGCTGGGTTCGCCAATGGCCGATCGGCAATCACTGATGCAAGCTCAATTTCTCCATGGGACAAGGCTAGGTCAACGGCCTGCAAATACTGACCCATGTTTGTGTAAATATGTACACATGAAAGTGTGCGGTGATGCTCTATGCACAGGCGCAGGGCAAAGTCTGAATCAAAGCTAGGCTCGTCGCCCTGAGATTCGAGATACGCCAAGAGTGCCGACTCATCCTTGGCTGGGTTCGAGGCATACAAAGATACTAGGGTATTATGAACAGCAGCATCCTTGGAGTTGAGCTGATTGACAACATATAGCAGATATCTCACTGCCTGGTTCTGGGCAAGCGATCCCTTGAAGTTGCGGTTGTACTCAAGCATTGCTGGGATGAGTCTTCGTGTCTTAAGATCAGGATGCCGCATTAATATTTCCACCATTTCCGTGGCCGCGTGCGTCAGTAACACACTGCTGTATTTGTAAAACACCTCGGGGTCTGTCTGTTTCTTGAGAACCCCCAATGCCTTATTCCAGCTTTCTCTTTGCACCCAGTACGCGAGAACATAGCCGTAGTCATTAACAGACTCTGCGAAGAACAGCAGCTCCGACTCTCTGCCATGACTGCCGATAATTTCGTAGACGGTTTTGCGATCAAGGATGTCCTTGTACCGCATCACAAAACTTTCGTACTCTTTGCGCACTGATTTCATAAGCTTCTGTGACTCGCTTGGGTCTGACACTTCTGATGGCTCAGTCTGTGTGAGGATATCATCTTCTAAGCTGTTGAGTCTTGCCATGAAAATTTCTACCAGCCAGGACGCCATCATGATGCGTTGCATGACAGCAGCTTTTTTAGATAGAAGCAGCTTGGCAAGTAGATATTTGCGGAGAGCATCTGGCTGGGCAGCATCGATAAAGCCTAGCGCAACTTCTTCAAAGGGCTTGTTGCTGCGCCCGTAGATATCAGCGGCTTCGATATATTGGCCCTTCTTCATCAAAAAGTCGCCATATGCTGTAGCCACCGTCTCTTTTTGTATTGGTGTTCTGGCATATTTTAATGCTGCTGGGTACTGCTGTGTTTTCATCATGATTTGCCAAACATTGCGGTCTTCATCTCGTATGACAATCTCGAAAATTTCACTTGCCGTAAATAGCCAAAACGTATTTTTTTGTACGTCGACAGAAAATCCAATAACAGCATCACCGATATCTAGAACTGCTTGATTATACACAATCTCGCCTGTCAACTGGTTTGTGATGATGACTTTTGTGCCCACAAGTGTGATGACGTGCCATTGTGTTAGGGCTACCGCATCAATTGTATCATGTCCAGATCTCTTTCCTGCGGCATTGACAAGCTGTGAGCGTGAAAGGAGTTTTGAGGCGCTGTATACATAACTCCCCAGATCTTGGGAAATCGGCGATCGAAGCAGCTTCCCGTGAAAAATGCCCTGCGAAGAGAGCCAGGCAAAGATACGCTCGTGGGGCTCATCGTCATAGTGACTTGTGTTTGGAGGATCGGGCGAGATTGTCAAGGCAGAGGATGATGATTGACTTGTTGAGTCTTGTAATTGATGGATTGTAGGCTCTTCAGCTTCGAATAAACGTGTGTAGATAGAGCCGGCACTCTCGTGGGTAAGCCCGATCTTGCCGACAAGATGGATCAGCCGTGTTTGCGTACTAATAATGATCCGCCTGACATCTGGCTCGATGCTGTCAACATAAAGGCCTGTGATGGGGCCATCTGAAAGCTTGTGCAGCGACTTTAGGTTTTTTACTTCTTTCTTGTAGAACTCGTTGGAAGTTTCAATAAATACTTCGTAGATATTACCGTCGGCGGCGCCAATTAAGATCTCGCGGGTCGAGGCTGTAGGTAGAGACGGGTTCCAAGCGATGCTCTCAATTGCAACGCCGCGTAGACGGCTAAGCGGCCTCGGTATCTTGGTTTGTGAATGGAGATAGTAATTCTCGCCTAGCGATGTGCATATGAGTAGATGGGAGGCAGTGGGGTCGAGAAACATGCGACGGATAACGCCGATTTCTGAGGCTTTCCTAGGCAGGTCGATATCTAGAAAAGGTGGGATGATAATAACAAGTCAGTTGATTGCACACGGTGGATGGGTGGTTTGGTGACAAGACTCACCATCAATATCTTCAGGCTTATTCAGGTCGATGCGCAATATGCGGCCATTTGAAAGCGCTAGCACCAACACATTATTTGCAACTTGAGCAGCCACGAAATCAGCAGCAATCGAAAACTGCATCTGCACACGCTCCACGACAAACATGGGTAGCTGGCCGGCGTCCAGGTCCATCTGATTCAGGTTAAGCTCGAGGCCCGACTCGGCGGGGAAGGCATCGCCGATAGCCTGCGTTTGATACGGCATGGCTGAGAAGATGTGTAGAGGCAAAAGACAATCGTGATGATAGTGGAGGTGGCATTCACGCTCGCCTTGTTACAAGTCGTCAAGATTCACGCCAAGCTTCAACCACCAAGTGCCAACATCAGCCCTGTCTGTATGGGGTTGGGCTGCCCCGGGTAAGGGTTTTGGCCATGATAAGGGTTGATAAACAGACGTTGAAAGCTAGGGTTTGCTTGCATGCATGGCTAGTTGGTCGAGTTTTCAAAAAAAAGCGCAAAGGCGGACGAACAAGATTTAGTGTCAACGGCAGGCACATCTTTATTGAATAGTAGCATAGGGAAAGATGGCCGTTGCATTTTTTAATTTTTAATTTTTTAATTTTTTAATTTTGATTTTAATTTTACATATTTTATGTTTTTTTTTTTAGTGCAGGGTATATACGAATTGCGACAAGCCAGCCAGCATGATAACAAAACTTACCAGTTTCCCAGTTTTCTAGTGAGTGTTCCGGTTTTAATTCGTAAAGTTGCATGTTCTCAATGCAACTGCCTCTTGTGGCGTGCTTGCCTCCCTCCTGGGCTGGTTCGAGATTTTTCTTTCCGCAGTTGCAGTTTTAAAATCGGATGATTTAGAGTACCAACACCTCACCTCGTTCGTGTATGCTGCTGCTTAGCTCAAGAAAAGCTGACGAAAGACCCGGCTTTCGGCAAGATCTGCTCTCTGTTTGCTAGGCCTGGAACACCGAGAAAAGCACGAGATACGGGTGAGGCCTGATGCCTTGCTTCTTTTTATGCCTGTTTTCATTCATGACGGTGCAACTCAACCCCCATTGTCTCTCTTTATTTTCGTCGTTAGTGCATGGCTCACCGAGCGCAAATTTGGTGCCAGAGCCAAGCGCAAATCCAGACCGTCTTCCTCACTTTGGCTAAATAGCCACTCGAAGATAAATTTCAGCTAAAAGCGGACATGCTAACGCCGAAAGTGATTGGCAGGAGTCGCGGTGAGAGAAAGAAGAACGAAAGAGAGAAGAAGAGAAGAGAGAAGGATAAGCAAGCTGCTAGCCCTTCCCCCAGAGCCCGTGCAGGTACATTTCGGTAAGCTGCGATAAAGCCACGCCTAAAACAGACCACTAGCAGCGTAAGCTGGAAAATTTAATGCTCTTTAATGTCTATATTTTATCCGTCTGGGCACACCATTGGCCGATATATCACCTTATCGACCTATCCTGATGTGTACATGACTCTTCTTTTTGTTATGCAACACTGCTTGGCTGGCCCTTGTGTGTGTGTGTGTGTGTGTGTATTGGCGGCTTGGGTAACTCCCTTATGACCCTTTTTATGAGGCTTTGATATGTTGTTGAAGTATATGTGTACGTACACGTTGAAACTGGGAATATAAATATGGCACAAGCAGAACTTGCTTTCAAGACTGACTACTTCGTTCTATGACTTCTGCTATATTCTAACTGTTCAACTATTCCATTTCCTTGGCGTCTGCATTAAAGCTTTCTTCCCCCTCTGTGTACCTTTACTTACATCCACCTGAATAACTACGTACGTTTTGCAATGCCTTCCTCCACGATACACGCCCAAGACTTTATGAGCGTGCTGCCGCCAGAGTGCTGCGACATGATTTGGCAGCTTCTTCCCAGCGACGCTCTCCACAGCTGCATGCTCGTTAGCAAACTCTGGTACTCAGATGTCGTGCCTCTTCTCTACAAAAACGTTGTTCTTGAATGCGACAACTACTTCTTCCAAAAGTTCTCCCAAGCTATGCGCAACAGCCCCCATCTCGCGCTGATGGTGCGCAGCCTGACATTCACCCACTCTGATCGCCTTGCCAAGGATATCGACTATTTCATGGTCAAGTGCATTGAGCCTCTGCGTAATCTGCAGTGTCTACGCCTGGACGGCGCCTTTTCTGGCTTTGGTAAGCGTCTTGCCCAGATGGAGGAAAGAGGCTCCTGCTTCCCTCATCTGAAGGAGCTTCATCTTGGAACCCATGGTCAGATGCTTGCCGACGTCTCGCATGTCTGGAAGCTTCCCGCTCTTCAGTCGCTGCAGGTTGTTATTGGTGATTACACGCGCTACGAATTCGACTTTTCTAGTTGGCCCTTGGCTGAGAAGCTGAAGAGCCTCAGCCTTTCATGTGCCAATATCGACTACCAGAGAGTATCTTCTCTACTTTCCCTGGCACCAGGCTTGTGTCGTCTCGACTTTGTGGATTTCCGTGATGTTACTGGTACGTATTACTTGAAGATTGCCCCACCCCACCTCGCTTAACTTCCTCATCCTAGTCTCGCTAACCATAGCTGCAGAACAAGAACCCACACAAGACTATTCCAAACTAAAACTAGAGCAACTCGCTGACCTCGAGTGTCTTATGCTCGGTGTCATAACGTACTCTAAGATGCATAATGTTGATTCTATGGATATTAAGCGTGAGCGTGGCCATTTTCAGCCCGTTGCCAATCTCAAGAGACTACATAAGCTGGATATCTCCGTCAACTCGCTACTGGGATGGTATCCCGAGGAAGCCCCGCGCATTTCCGACGTCATTCCGACATCCCTGACTACACTTACACTCAACGACGACTGTGTGGGACAGTGCGGCTATAAGTGGACTGAGAAACAACTGATCACTCGGTTGTGGGACTTGCTACGGGCCACCACTACGGGTAACACGAACGTGCAGACCATCGAGTTTGGCCCCTTGGGTGACCGCTGGACTGGCGAGACGCTAGACGAGCTGCGGCAGGTCATTAAGCAAAGCGGCTCACAGTTTGAAGAAGAGACGATAGAGGGGCACGGCCAGTATCTCAAGATCCACGTGTAAACGAGGAAGCAGACGTGGGTGGTTTTCAGTGAGAAAAAGAGGGTGGGCCTACAGTACACACGCATGAAATTGCTTGATAATGTTGAAACGAGCGGTTTGTTTTTCTTTTTTTCTTATTTTCTTTTCTTATTTTTTTATACAGTCTTGGTGGATAGAACTATACAAAAGAACGTGGCAGCGTTCGGGGCCAGACAAGACTAGATTGGACTTTACCATCACCTAATAATACTTGATAGAACTAGATTTGTGCATATTACCTTACCCAGTGTGATTCATATGGAGTGCAAACTAGCTAACCTCGTGTGTTCCAACTATCTGCAGCGTTGTTATAAAAGCACGCCGTGTGTCTGGCGAGTATTCCCGACTACAGACCCGCCTCATGAGGATAGAAGGAACAAGAGACAGAGTGCGGAATATACAGAACTAAGTGAAACTCGGGCGGTATTGCGTGAGTGTGAGTAGTTCTTGTATAAAGCTCTGCTCTTGTTTTGTCTCTGTCTAATGGCACCAATCAGCCTTTTACTTGGTGGCAATGCAGCTAGTTAGCTTGCGCAAGTTAGGCGTTAGGCCAATTAGCAGCGCAAGCATACCCATACTACTTATGCAGTGCAACCCCCTCAAGACTCAAACAAGGTCTAGATCTAGACCTTGGATCAGACATCGGCAAGGGTGAAGATGTATATTTTCTTTGATTGTAGCCCTTTTCTGGTATGGCTCATGCGACTTCTCCCGATGGAGGCCATAAGCAGCAGGCTATCAGCTGTTTGTCTAGCATCCTCTAAGCAAGCTATTACTGCAAGGAGATATGAGGTGGGGGGGGGGGCGGCAAGACAGCTGTTTGATGCTGATAGTCTGCTCATAAGCTATCTTCAGTTTCCTATGTATATTTAGCCGATTCTTAAGTAGCCGAGCCGGCACCTTTTATCTTACACAAATCTTGGCACTGATAAGCAGGTTCATGAAGAAAGTAAACTCTATTTGGATTAGGAAAAAAAAAGGAATTTGCAGGTACTGCGTAATCTGGGAATCGAACCCAGGGCTAATCGAAATCATTACCTGATGGCAACGATTAATGTTACCACTACACCAATTACGCCTTTGACGTGTTATTTCAGATTTAATGTGGATCAAGAGTAATGTACTCAGACCCTAACCCTAATGACAAGATAGCGAACTCCTCCGTCCGAAGCCCGTAGTTAGTCTTGCAAAGGGTCAATTCTATCCGATGATCAATCTGGCGTCGTTTTATCTTGGTGATTCCAGTAGACGTTGAATATATTCAAATTCAAGTTCCTAGTGCTCAGGTCTGCCGGCGTATTACCGCAAAGTAGCACAATAACTGTGACCATAAAACCTCCATATGGAAGCCCTGAATTGTTAGACAAACTACGAGCCTTCAGTATAGTAGAATTAAGCAGTTGAAAGTACTCTTACAGAGTGCTGTATCTTCTAGTCAAAGACCGTTATCACTGTCTGGGCTTCAAGGGGCCAACTAGTTATGTGTATTATAAACTTAGAATCAACATCTTAGATGCTAGAAATATAATTAGACTCCTACTGCAGTATGCTACCTTTATATTTAAAGAGTCATTCCAGATACAGAAGAAAATCATAACACGGACTCAAACCCGAGAGCAAAACGCCAAAAATATCGAAGAAACCAATGCCCAACATAAAAAAGAAAAAAAACTACAAATTGAAGCGCTTGCGGTCTTTCTCCATGCCCGCCTTCCATTCCCACTGCGTGGCATCTTCACCCTCGCTGCCGGCTTTGCCAATCCCCTTGTCGATTCTGCGCAGCTTGAGCGTGAAGCGGGGACCGAGCCTAAGGAGTGGAATGGCGTATGTTAGCGTACATGAGGCGGGAAAAGCGGGATAAGAGGGGTGAATGACTTACTCTTGTAGACCAGACCGGATGTCTTCAACACCCTTCAGCTCCTTGCCGTCAGCACCAGCAATCTTCTTTTCGGTTTCACGGCGATCGCGGAACACATATCTATGTCTACGCACAAATATGAAGTCACGCTGCGAGTGGAACGTCATGACCGTGCGGCCTACCAGCTCGGGCTGCTTAGGAAATAGATTGCCTAGCATGCGCGCCGTCAAGATACCCAATGGCGTACGGAACCCGTTAAATATGAGTTCAGGGATATGACCAGTTGCATTGCCGTGGCCGGGGATGTACTTGCCTAACAGCCACGAGCTGATGGAGAAAGTAGCGGTCGGACCAGAAGGCAGGAAAGTCACAGTCAGGCCAGTTGGCTTCTTCTGGTCTTCGCGCAACATAACAACGGCGCTGTAGTCACGGTTATGCGCAAACTTGGCAATTTCACGCAGCGAGTACTTGTGCCCATAGCGGTGGGCAGTGCGTCGGATATATTCAGAGTTCGGGAACAGCTCACAGAGCAGGCGGGCTTCGTCGTGAAGTGTCGAGTTGAGTGATGTGGTAACCAGGATCTTGGGCACCGGTCGTGGACCGTTGTCAAACAATGTGGGGAACTTCTTGGCTAGCGAGTCGGTTGTCATTTGGAAATGGATGCTGGCGGGCTCGTCGTCGGGATTCTCTTCTGCCGCATCAGCCGCTACCTTTTGTGCCATTTTGAGCTTCTGTTTCTTTTCCTTGAGGCGCTTGCGCTCCTCCATCTCCTCTTCGTCTTCCGAGTCCAGCATGCTGTCTCGGTCAGACTCGCTGTCGCTGTCTTCCTTTTCCGACAGATCTTCGTCTACGGCCTCAGCAGCCTCGCGCTTTTTTTGTGCGCGCTGGGCACGCTTTACATCGACCGCAGCACCAAGAGGCGCATTCTCAATGTCATCGGCAGTATCCCATACACGCTTGTCTTCAATAGTTTGAGGTTTGTTAGTAGCGAGACGCTCAGCCTTTAGCAGAGGGTCCCGGGACTCTTCTTTCCGGCGGCGATGACGAGCTTCATGGCGCTCTTTAGTGACTTTTCTCTTATGCTCAATGAATAGAGCTTGGCGCTTGAGGCGATTGGCGCCCTTGGAAATGGATATGCTCGAAAAGGAGCCACGCGGCCGTGAGGAGGTAGGTGCCATGGCAATATAGAAAAAAAAAAAAGAGGGATGGGACAGAGGGTATTTTGTGATGGTAATGTGAAAGCAAGACCCGATGCTATGCACATACGATGCGCTTGGCTGGTCCCGAAGTTTGAAGCTCACCAAAACTTTTTTTCCTTATCGCTTATCAAGAGAATGAAGGGTGCTAATTTCAGTAAGTGGGGCACGTACTCCATACATGGTGAATCTCCACTTTGAGCAAATAAGTGGGTGCTAATATAGCCCTAGTCTGTGCAACCTAGATTGTTCCTTTTCAGTGGAAAGAGTCATCTGCTGACTAGCACCCGCCAAATTTTAACACTTGCCTCACAGCCTCTGTGACCCCTCCATAATTTCTCCTCCAATCTAGATACAGCTAACATTTCGAGAGCTGTATCTTCTTTACTGTGGTGAATGCTACTGACGACCTGCCCACGCCTGTCTTTGAGCTCCCGATTTCGTCCTGGTTGTTCGTCTAATTGCTTTCTTTCGTCACCCCGCAATCTCTCCTCTCTCTATCTTGCTGTCACTGATACGTCTCGCATTGTATCACCGGCCAGTCGCTTTCGCTCTACTGTCTATCCTTTATATACTGGCTCTCGCCAACTCCATTCTACCTCTTATAAGTTCGAGTCTCTTCAAAAAACCCCAAGTCGTCCTAAAATGGCCGCCAACACTACTACGCTCAAGGGCCAGCCCCTTGATCGCCCCGCACTCGATGCCCTTCTTCGCCGCCGCATGTTCTACACTCCCGGGTTTGAAATCTACGGTGGATCTGCCGGTCTCTTTGACATGGGCCCTCCTGGTGTTACCCTGCAGGACAACATCATCAGTCTGTGGAAGAAGCACTTTATCAACGAGGAAGCTATGCTCGAGGTTGATACTACGGTTTTGACTCCTTACGATGTGCTCAAGGCTTCTGGCCACTGCGACAAATTTACTGATTGGATGTGCAAGGACCCTAAAAACGGAGAGCTTCTGCGTGCTGATCATTGGGTTAAGGATACCCTCAAGGCCCGCCTTAACGGCAACAAGCTTGCTCGCGGCGAGACTGTCACCGAGGAGGAGGATCCCAAGAAGAAGAAGAAGACTGGCAAGGTGGCCGCCCAGAAGCTAACCGACGATGTTGCTAAGGAGTATGAGGAGATCCTGGCTCGTCTCGACAACTATACTGGTGCCGAGCTTGGCGAACTGATTGTTAAGCACGACATGAAGAATCCTGCCACTGGCGTTATTCCCGGCGAGCCCCAGCAATTCAATCTCATGTTCCAGACCCAGATTGGCCCCAACTCCGCCAATGTAGGCTTCTTGCGGCCCGAGACTGCACAGGGTCAATTCCTCAACTTTTCTAAGCTGCTTGAGTTCAACAACAACTCCATGCCCTTTGCCTCCGCCTGCGTTGGTCGCTCCTACAGAAACGAAATCTCGCCTCGTGGTGGTTTGCTGCGTGTCCGTGAGTTTTTGATGGCTGAGATTGAGCACTTTGTTGACCCCGAGAGCGGCAAGAAGCATGCCCGCTTCGCCGAGGTTGCCGACACTGAGCTAGTTCTTCTAGACCGCCATACCCAGCAGGACGGCAAGACCGATGTCCGCAAGGTCAAGATTGGCGAGGCTGTTTCGAGCGGCTTGGTCAACAACGAAACACTCGGCTACTATCTGGTCCGCATCAACAAGTTTATGGAAAAGATTGGGGTTGATATGAGCAAGTTGCGTTTCCGCCAGCACATGGCCAATGAGATGGCTCACTATGCTGCTGATTGCTGGGACTGCGAGCTTCTGACCTCATCTGGCTGGGTTGAGTGTGTTGGCTGTGCTGATCGTGCTGCCTATGATCTAGAGGCCCATGCCAAGCGCACCGGCTCCCCTCTGACTGTCCGCGAGCGCCTGGAGATCCCCATTGAGGAAGAGAAGTGGGAGGTTGAGCCCAACCGGAAGGTCTTTGGGCCTTTGTTCAAGAAGAATGCCAAGGCTGTGGAGAACCACTTGATTTCTCTGTCTCAGGAAGAGCTGGCTGCCCTCTCTAAGCAGCTTGCTGAAGAGAAGAAAATCACTGTTACTGTCCCCGATCTTTATGGTGCGTCGACTATTAGCGCCGAGGCCTTGAAAATTGAGCTCCGGAAGAACACTATCCATACTCGCGAGTACTTCCCCCACGTTATTGAACCCTCGTTCGGTATTGGCCGTATTATGTACTCGCTGATTGAGCACAGCTACTGGACCCGTGCTGCCGATGATGGCGGTGATGAGGCCCGTGGTGTAAGTTCACTATGCCATATTTCGTTGATATATCTGCCTTTATTTTTTTTTTCTTGTCTTCCTCGTCTTTTAGAATGTAGGACAATGTCGCATTAACTTTATGTTTCTATCTAGGTTCTGTCCTTCCCTCCTATCGTTGCCCCTACCAAGGTCCTAGTCGTCCCTCTATCCAACAACCCCGACTTCAAGCCCCTGACAGACAAGATCTGCCGTAAGCTCACCAGCCAGGGTATCTGGGTCCGTACCGATATTTCGGGCGCTACCATTGGAAAGCGTTACAGTCGTAACGACGAGTTGGGAACGCCGCTGGGAATTACCATTGATTTCCAGTCGACTAGTGACAACACTGTTACCCTACGTGACCGCGACTCGATGACACAGGTTCGTGGAGACGAGGACGCAATTATTGAGGCTGTTCGGTCTCTGGTTACTGGCCAGAAGACATGGGTAGATATTGAGAAGGAGCTGCCCAAGTTTGATGGCCAGAAGGCTTAAATCCAGGAATGTTGCCGTGTGTATTCTATGTTTTTTTTTGAATACTTAGCATCATCACCCTCCCCACCCCCCCCCCCCCCTTTCCCCTTCACCAAAAAGGTTAATGTCAGTGCTTTTATTGTTCACTGTTAAGAGCGCTTTGGCAATGGGAGCTTTTAGAGGCCCAGGTCTAGTTAACAGGAACAAAATGGCTTAGAGGTACAATGAAATAATGATATAAAGAGCCGTAAACATTGCTTTCTGGTGTCTGAGTGTGTTTCTGAGACAATGCTGCCGAGGATCCAGCGGTTACAGTAGGGAGTAAGGCCTTGGATCAGATATTTATCGGGGTGCCTGAAGCATTCTGCTATGACAATGGAAGGCGGGTTCAAACCTGGTGATATAAGCCCTAAGCCCATTATATGTGTAAGAGAGCATGTGCATGGGCTTATGGGAAAAGGAGAGAGGGAGAGACAGAGGCTTTGGTTGCAGGCAACATGTGTAAGGCTTGACAAACTAGAAACAAGCACCGGCTAAGGCGATGTTTGAGAATGTCGGGGAAGAAGAGCAAGGGAATTGAAAAGGGCCGGCCTCACGGTCCTGGTGGGTAGACAGAGCAGGTCCCGCGACAGAGCCAAGACGATTTGTTTCTTTTGAAACAGACAGGCTTGGGCTGGGCCGATTTTCTGTGGTGCCTGGTTCGAGGATTGTTCTACGAGACTTCTTCTACTTCTCTCACCTGATTCTATCCCGTTTAATCTTCTTCTGTTTCCTCATCTGCTACCCTCTTTTCTCCCTTTCTGTTCTGGCCGCGTTTTCGATTTCAGAATGCTGGGCCGGCCTACCTTGTTTTGGGTAGTTTGGGATCAGGGTGGTGGAAATAGTAGCGCAGCGCCATGGGCGAAGAGAGATGGGGTTGCTTGGTAATCCTTGGGCAGAGGTGAGCAATCAAGAGTGTGATGTTGGTTCTTGCTTGAGATAGAGGAGCATATAACATCACGTTCCCGTCTCGTAGAATGCACCATGCAGCCTAGATGTAGCAGGCTATAGAGTGATGTGTACAAGCCTAGACCTGCCTAGGCTGGCGCTTAGTAGATGAGAGTAGAGAAGGATTACAGCGGCCGAAGCAAAGACGCATCCGTGTTTCACTACAGGAACAAGTCGTCCCCAATAAGCCTGGTTCTTTAAACAGGCCCAAATTCAAAACTGACCTTTCAGGAAGTCCTCGTTTAGCCACTCTCTTGGACGCAGGCCTAGCCTGGAACTTTCTCTCACCAAGGTCCAAACGCAGCCAGTCAGTCAGCCAGTACCAGGAACATGTACGTAGAGGATAGTAACGTAGTTTATAGTACAATATCACGGTACAAGCACACAGCTGTATACGTGTATACGTGTGCACAGCCCTCTTATTTCTTCTATTCCCTTCCTCCTAGTCTCGTCTATGAGTCAGCCAGGGGTGTTTACCTAGCTCTACAGGAAAAAGAAGAAGAGACCAAAAGGGAAAGAGGAAGGAAAAAAAGAAAGAACAAAAAAAAAGGAAGGGGCGTTCGTCGCCTCTTTCCGTAAACTGACAAGCCCCAGGGCAGGGCAAGATAGTGGGTAGGGCGGATAGGGAAGGTGAAAAAAAAAAGTGAAAAGTATGGTGTGAGGTGCGACGGGGGACGAGAGAATAAGGCAGTAGAAGCAAGCACTGGAGTTGGTGGATACTGGGCCTGCACTACGTAGCCCGGCCGCAGGTAGCCCTTGCTAAGAGCTGGACATCTGCATGAACTGCTACCTGAGAATAGATTGCAGATTGTCTTTCGCAGGTTGCGGCGTCTGTCGGATATTACATTGCGTCTGAAGGCTTTTCCCTCTTCTTTTTTTTTTTTTTTTTGGGGTTCTTTTCGTTTTTGCTTGTGGTGGTGAAGGCTTTTTTTCGCCCACTGACCGTCTTGTTGTCCGTCACGTCACCCACTATAGCCTATAGTACACCACTGTCATAGATTATCGCCCACAGGTCTTTCCTTGGCTAGATTAACTCCGCTCTCCGGTGTTAACCCCACTTGCCGGCTTTTCACAGCTCCGCTTTTGCATGGTGTGGTTCTCAATTAAGCCCTCCACTGAATTGTCCTGTATCACTAAATCACCGTAAGTTGGCCTGCTGCTCATCTCACCAGATTCCATTCCATTCCATCCCATCTCATCTCATCTTCATTCCTAGTATCGCGCGTACGCACCTGCTCATTGCTGCTGATTGAAGCTCGTCTTGGGCTGTTATTCGCTTCTGGGTTGGGGTGATTTGAATATATTTAACGTCTACTGGAATCGCCAAGATCAAACGACGCCCAAGCCATTCGCTTCTTTATTTTATTTTCATTTATCGTCTTTTCTCAATAAGCATATGTTGGATCTTGTTCTGCTAACCATTCAATCAATCAAGTCTTTGTTTTGACGCTTTGCAAGATAAAATACGCTTTATGTATTTGCCAATATATGTCTGACTCTGACCATCCATCATCATTCGACTATTTTGCTGCCCAGGCGCAGTCCGATCTTGACCCAATATCCATCGCTCGCTCGTTGACATCCTCGGTTTCTTCTCTCTTGTTTTGTTACAGCCCAAGCCGCGACCCCTCATTTCTCTCTTGTTTGTTCATTTGCCTCAGGCCCCCTCCTCTCCCCACGTACACCCTGCGAAACATAGCGAGTTCCACATAACCGCACTAAACCCAAGGTATGGCTGGTGTTCTTTTGTACCACCCCTCACACCCCTCACTGCATTGTCAATAGCGACGGCTCGGCGCTACGCCACTTCATACACACACCAGCAAATCAAGACAAACACCCACTGTTACCATGTCCTATGTCCTTCCTCCTTCTTCCCCCCCCCCCCCCCCCCTCAGCTTCCCGCCTCCCTCTAATCCCCCATCCCATATCTGTTACGCTCACTACTGCTACCACTACCACCGCAGAATACCAGCTCACAGACCCCTCAATAGCAACACTGACCTATTTATTCCTAGCCATTCCAGAATACAAGTTGGAGCAGGCTCCTTGTTCTCAACCAGGCCGAGACAATAGCACACCATAACCAGAAAATAAGGCCAACCAGGAAGCCCAGGCTCTTCCCTGTCGTGCCCTGCGTTGCTTTGGCCTACCTACAGCAAACAAAGGCCAAGTCCCCTTGCTTTCTTTCCTAGAAGAAATCCGATCGACTTCAGTTTAAAACCAGCCGTTCCCCTCTCCCAAAATCGTGAGCTCGCTTGGTGTGTTTCTGTTTCTTTTAAGATGGCAGCACCAAAAGGGTAAGTGTCATGACAATTAATCCCTCCTCATCCCCTTCGCTTTCGCTCTCGACCCGACCCGACCCGACCCGACCTCGATCGACTGCATGCTTTTGATTTTCCCGGTAGTTTCTGCCCTTTCGCCTGGTTTCATCGTGTTCTCTTGATACCGCGTATTTAGCGACTGGAGACAGGCTTCCTCTTTCTCTTCTTCCCTTATACTTCATTGGCTCCATCGTTCATTGCTGCTACGACTGGCGACGATTATACCACCCCCGGAAATATGCTCGCTCGAATATGACCTTGAAGTTAGGGGAATCTCTAGTGGGGCCTAGTGCGGTTTATGCCACTTGTGCCTAAGATGGGCCGTGAGCATTAGTTTGATAATTGATGCTGGTTTTCGATGAATCTTCCTTATCAAAGAATAAGAAGAACGAAAGACGCAGTGCACTACCACACAGACCATCCGTTGCCCCCATATAGCGTCGCTTGCTTGATTCAATCAACGGTGTCGTCTACCCGTCAACATCTGTTTCGAGGAAACCCATCATGGGCGGCAAAATATGCAGAGTTTTTAACCACAATTAAGTTGGTTGTTTCTAAACCAGCAACTCCATCGCGTTAGTCAAAGCTTATTCTCAGTATGTGGCGCAAAGAAAAAGAAAAGAGAGCTAGAAGTATCTGGTTCCTGGTCTTTTCTTCTTGTGTCAACCTGCAATTCGTCTGTTCTTCAGCCTGCCCTCCTATAGTTCGTTCTACTTCCCATTTTGCCCTACCCGCCACTAACAAGCTGGGAGCCATCTTGCTAGGCAGATGAAGTGAAACGTGCATTCTTTAGACTGGCTGCTCTGCTCCTCAGTTAAGTGACTTAATTCAACATGACTAGTTCTTTTTTCCAGTAGTGGAATTTGGTCTTTGGTCTTTGGCCGCAGCCACGGACACACACGCACACCCCTTATTAATCTAGTGATCCATATCGCTCTCTACTTATCCGCCCCTTTTCTTTTTCCGCTGCTCCAACAGAAATCCTACTCCCCTCTTCTTCTCAGCAGGTCAAAGCTTTCCCACATCACCTTACTTTTACCTCAAAGACAGCTGCAGCCAGGCGTCTGCGAGTCTAAGGCGCTTTATTTTTTCTTTCTTTTCTTTCTTTAACCCACACACACTCGTTTTTTCCCCCTACTCAGCGTGAGCGGTAACAAACTCATCTGCCCGCCACTACACACACACACACACACACACACACACTATCAATCATACACCAAGAACGCGAACCCCGGAGTTAAAGAACACTACAAAGACAACTACACCACACAGCTCGACCTGTTCTTGCCAGTCACTATACCATGTCTGCTAACTCTGGCGGCCACAGTTTTACCCCAGGCCAATTCATGAATCCAGGCCCTGCCCCTCGACCACCTGGTGATCGACCTAAGCTAGCCCTCACACCAAACACGAATCTTCCAGGCAGCATGAACAACATGGCTATGGCTCCCATGCGGAGCATGCAAACCTCAACCTACTCTGGAACAACTATTGCACTTCCTATACAAACTCGACCTATCAACAACGGCAACGACGGCCAGGGTGGCGTCGCTGTCAAGAAAGAAGGCTGGGCCCAAGTTAAAGAGGGCAAGAACTTCATTCAGCCCTGGAAGAACAAGTTTCTTATTCTCCGCAAAGAGTCTCTTGATTTTCACAAGACTGAAGGTGGCAAGGTGTCCTATACCTTATTCCTGCGCGATGTCGTCAATGTGGGCCGTCTTGAGGCTGCCGGTACAATCCTAGAAATCAAGCGCAACCCCAATGGTCCCTCCAACAGCCCTGGCGATGATGATGGCACCACTAGAACGCTGCAAATTAGAGTCAAGAGCGATGATGATCTGTACGAATGGATTGATTTGATCTATGGCTCCTGTCCCGGGCTAGGCGGTGTTAGCAATCCCACCAACTTCTCTCACGCTGTGCACGTCGGCTTTGATCCCTCATCAGGCCAGTTTGTCGGCTTACCACCAGAGTGGTCAAAGTTGCTCAACAACTCGGCCATCACCAAAGAAGACTACGAGCGCAATCCCCAGGCTGTCTTTGAGGTTCTCGATTTCTACACTGATCTCACCAAGCGTGAAGACCAACCGCAACAATACAACGGTGGTCCTAATGGTGTCGCATCCAAGCCCATGGGCTACGGTGGCGGTGGTGCCTCCGTCGCCCCTCCAAGACAAATTCAACCCCAGCGCCAGCCCACATTCGATAACCAAGCACCCATGCGCCCAACACCTCCCGACCAGAAACTACAAATGCAACAACAACAGCTTGCTCAGCAACAGCAACAGCAGCAATTGCTACAGCAGCAACAGCAGCAGCAGCAACAGCAGCAACAGGAAGCTATGCGAGAGGAGCAACGTAAGAAACAGATGGAGGCCCAGCGTCAACGCGAGCTTCAAGAGAGAGAGCGCCGGGAGCAGGAAGCCTATAATGCTTCAATCCCACAAACAAAGATTCCTCTAGCCAAGCAAGAACTAGGAGGCTATGGCTCTCCGTCGCCCGAACGCTTTAATCCCACCCGCGCTGCTCCTTCCACTCCTAGCAAGGGAGTCCCGTCCCCAGCTCCCCTTCGTGCCCAGCGCCCAGCGCCCCCTGCCCCTGGCCGTATCCCCGCATCTACTAGTTCATCTCAACGCCCTCCACAGTCTTCATCTGGTCCTCGCTACCAAAACACTGGTCCCACCGGGTCTTCTCAGCCCCGTGCCTCCCCTGGGCCATCATCAGCTTCTCAACAAACGAGGTTGCCAGCACCTATCAAACCTCTCAATGTCTCCAAACCCACGCCAGCTGCCCCGCCAGCGGATGATCCCAGGAAAGATGCTGAGGCACAGCTCAGCAAACCTCGTAAGGAAAATGTCCGCATGTCTACCATGTCAGAGGGTGAAATCATGGCGCGCCTGCGTGAGGCCGTATCTAAAGAAGACCCGAACGTGTCGTACCAGAAGCAAAAAAAGATTGGACAGGGTGCTTCTGGCTCCGTATACGTCGCTAGAGTAAAGCCTGATACCACATCAAAGCCTGCACGCAGAGTTATTGAAAGCAACGAGGCTCGAACTGGCCGCGCCGACAAGCCGGCGTACGTTGCCATCAAGCAGATGGACCTAGCTAACCAGCCGCGTAAGGAGCTGATTGTCAATGAAATTCTGGTTATGAAGGATAGCCGCCACGAAAACATTGTCAACTTTGTTGATGCCTTCCTGCGCAACAACGGCGCCGAGCTGTGGGTTGTCATGGAGTACATGGAGGGTGGTCCTCTTACCGATGTCATTGACAACAACCCGGTGATTACCGAAGAGCAAATTTCGACCATCTCTTTGGAGGTAAGTTCAAGCATACATGAGGGATTTTTTTTTCATAGGGGCGGTTACACGTCTGGTCTACATGTATGCAAAACTAACTTTGTGTTTAGACTTGCCGTGGATTGCACCATCTCCACTCACAGAACATCATTCACCGTGATATCAAGTCTGACAACGTTCTTCTGGATGCCCGGGGACACGTCAAGATTACTGATTTTGGGTTCTGTGCTAAGCTGTCTGATCAGCGATCCAAGCGTGCCACAATGGTGGGTACTCCGTACTGGATGGCCCCCGAAGTGGTAAAGCAAAAGGAGTATGGCCCCAAAGTCGACATCTGGTCGCTCGGTATCATGGCTATTGAAATGATTGAGTCGGAGCCACCCTACCTGAACGAGGAGCCGCTCAAGGCACTCTACCTTATCGCTACCAATGGGACACCGAGGCTTAAGCGGCCTGACAAGCCCAGCAAGGAGCTGCGTGACTTCTTGTCGTTCTGCCTCTGCGTCGATGTCCCTAGGCGAGCGTCGGCCGAGGAGCTATTGCAGCACGAATTCCTGAAGCATGGCTGCTCACTGTCAAGTCTAGCAGATTTGTTGTCGTTTAAGCTTACGGGCAAATGAGCTGCATAGACAACAGAACAGGGTTCTGACATTATCCTGAATGGCAGATATTTTACGAGCCGAGAAAGAAAAAGATGCGAACAGGAAATGCAAAAGAGGCGAAGCGTCTCTTTTCTCCTGACTAATATAGCGCACTTTTTTTTTCTTTCTTCCTTTCTTTCCTTTTCCTCGGGTATGGCGGGGAGAAGGGGAGAAGGGGAGAAGGGGGGGACAGGATAATGAAACAAACCAAGGAACCCGGTCGACAAGAGGACGCGATTGATGTTGATACAATGGGATGGACGACTCGACTCGGCGACTGGCTGACTTATAATCTGCCTAGTGTTCAATCTAATAAGTAAAAGAATAACACACCAACAACGGCAACAACATGACAACAACTTGGATACTTACAATGGGAGGGGACGGACGGTGGCTTTGCTTGCTTGCCTTTATTGGAGGATCATAAGATTTCTGTGTTTTTTTGACCTGATTTATTTTTCCATCGTTCATTTTTTTTTGGATTTTTTCTTATATCTTTGCACATATTCGTTCTCATGCCTCATTTACTTGCTCGCCTTATCATTATTGCCCGAAGAGGATGGAAAGTTCTCGGTGCTTCTTGTCTCTTGCTTCTCTGTAGTTATACAACCTTTTCTGTCTAATATCAATCTTCTTTTTTTTTTTTTTTCTTGAATCTTTTCGGAGTTGGTGATGGAGAGATAGATCAAAACAGTGGCCTTGAAAACGAGAAGAAGAAAAAAAAAGGGAAAAAAAAAAAGATACAAATGAAAAACGAATATTTCACAGCCGACAACGACAGGATTCGAACCTGTGAGGGCGAACCCATATGATTTCTAGTCATACCCTTTAACCACTCAGGCACGTTGCCCACACCGGAATCTACATTATTTAGGGTTATATCGTCGGAGACCGGCCGGCGCCGCATACCCGGGACTGGACACCCTCGTCGGCGTCGTTTGATCTCAGTGATTCCAGTAGACGTTAAATATATTCAAATCAAATCAAACCAAATGGACACCCTCGTCCTCCCCCCTCCTTTTCTCCCATAACTGCGGCAGGGCCTTGCGCGTCCATTAATGAGCTCGCTCCTTGGGTTGTTTGCAGTGTATGCACCGGCGTGGGCCTCCATGCTTGAGGAGGTCGTGTTACTGGTCGATATGCCCATGTCCTGTCCAGGCCTTTGTAGTTGGGTACTCAGAGAGGAGGGCCGCATGGGATATCGTTGACTGGGCGATATTCCTCTTGCTGTTTCCACCACTTTCTGTACTCTGCCTCATCGTCTGCGTGCGTAGTGGCCCGCTTCGCAGCCTCATGTGCTCCGTGTGCTTCTGCATCAGTCACCTCCATCCGGCTGCCTAGAGCTATGTGCCGTGCTTCTGGGGTAGCTCCGTTCAGGGTGGTAACCCATTCTGCTGCTGTGTTTCCATTCGCGTCTTTCGAGCCATCGAAGTAGACTATGAGAGTTTTCACGGGGGCCGTATAGTCCCGGTTTGATTTGAATACATTTAACGTCTACTGGAATCACCAAGATCAAACGGCGTTGAATTGGTTGCTGGGGGGTCCTTTGTGTAGTGATTGCTTGCCTTTTTGTCCTGTAACGACTACATGATGGAGGAGAGAAACAATAGTGCTTGGAAGCCTATGCCCCTCTCCCGGAACTATGCGGTCAACCTTACAAGAGAATTATTCTAGCCGGTAACTAATCTGGCATCGTCAAATCTTAGTGACTCCCATACCCACAACATTGGGATAAATTCACGTTCAAGCCCAAGTCAGCTCCCCTCCTCAAGGGTGACGCACTAGTAAATAGAAAGGAAAACAGAAGAGTCGAGCAGCATGCAGAGGACAGGGGACAGAGAACAACTATGAGACCTGAAGCTTTTGCCCTCCGACGTCATTGTCGTTGTTGGCTTGAACAAGTAGCATTAACGACAAAATGGGGCTACTAATTTGATGGACCAACCACCAACAGATATTATGAAATGGCGGTCTAAACGGGCACGACTCAATATGAAGGATGCCTTAGTATAACCTCTTATTTTCTCTTATCATAGTCGGATGATAACCGAAGTTGTTAGGAGAGAGAAGGAAGCCCCCAAAACCCAGCCCATTTGAAAGCAGCTCGGTGTCCCGGGCGAACACGGCCCCGGGATCCAATTTGTGGATCATATTCCAGCAAAAAGCTACAGGGGCCAGATAAGACGATGAAAAGGACAAGGGGAGGGGGAGGGAGCGTTAGGCAGCAGAAAAAGTGAAGCCATCACAAAGGAACAGCAAGGGGAACAGTATGATTTGGCATTTATGCATATCTGGGTGGCAGGCAGCCTATTGAGATGTAAGTCGAAAAGTGCTTGTGTAGGTATGTATATTGGACAAGGCGATAGAAGGCAAAACCCACAGGCGGATGAGGGGAAACAAGGGTCGACCATCTGAGACAATGAATAGATAACAGCCTGAATAATGTGTCGGAGAGAACGAGGCCTCCATGAAGATTCAACGATTACGGAGGGGGGGGGAGGGGGGGGAAGGGACGGTAGGCCATACCCGCCTATGGCTTTTGTTGTGGGTGTGAATATGATGGCTGCTCACAAGCATGCATGGACTCTTTCTTTCTAGCCCCCAAACGTCACTTTTTAAACCCCTGAGGGAGGGAATACTAGAGGGTAAATACCGAGGTATGAGTTAAGCTAAGGCTAGTTTTTGGGAGCAGATGGGGGCAGAAGTTCCTTGGCCAATACTGGCATCAGCCTATGCCACTATATATATCAACCAATTCACAACCAGAGCAGGCCTATTTCCTTTTCTCCCATACAAGAAACGAAGGACGAGAAATCACCATCCCATTCCATAGCCTCTCTCATACCAGCATGAGGAAGAAGAAGAAGAAGACAACGAACGTTTTCTTTTCAGCCTTAATTCTTCTGCTTCTTTCTCAAAGTTGCGGCGGATGCCTGAGAAAAAGTATGTATCAGGTTCTGATCGCGTTGATTCACTCGGTTGCATATCCCCGAGTACTGCTTCCTTGCTAGCCGTCATCGTGATATGGTCGTTGCTGAGGAATCGGAGAACGAATTCATGTTTGCCATCGTGAGACTTTAAGCGAACTTCGTCTTTGCTTGATACTGTAGGAAAGGTGAATGGTACAAATTGGTGGTCGCTGTCAACCCCCATGTACACGTGCCCATCGACCTTGGCAACTTCTTCAGTAGACTTCTCTTTATCGTAGTCATCCTTGTGGAATTCTACGTAGCAGGTAGAGCGCAGGTACACATCGTATTGGTGTTCGAGGAAATCGGTAGAATAGAGCTTGAAACTATGGTATGTCAAGGGACCTTCGGGAGCTAATTGATCAATCTTGACCGGCGTAAAGGAATCGTACGTTTCTTGTACCTCTTTCATGCGGCTTTCCTCATAAACTCGATGCTCCTCCTTTCTCCTTATCGTGCGCTTTTTTTCTTCAAGTAGGTAGCGCTTCCGTTCCTCGCGTCTTTCTTTTAGCTCGTAGTAACAGTCGGCGTCTGATTCGGTGTATGATCGCTCTGAAAGGTTGTCCTCCTGGCTAGAAGCTAGAGAATCAAGGTCGCATTCGCAGTCGGAGTCTTCGCATTTGCATGCGGGGCCTTCGCAGTCGCTCTTGTCTCCGGCATCATCAGACTCCTCAAGCTCGGATAAATCTTCATCGAAGTCTTCATCATCTACTTCGTTATATTTTTTTTTGATGGAAAGAATGACAAGTCGGTAATACCATTTTGGGCGATCTCGTTTTGGAGCTTCAGAAGCTACTGCAGGTTGAGCAGCAGTAGTGTCTTTAGCGTCTTTTGAAGATGACATAACATTAACAGTCTTGAGGGGGATGTTGAGTTTAACAATTGTAAAGAGAGGTTTAACGCCTTAGGTCTGGCTTTAGAGGTGGCAACTCAAGTCTAGCACGTGATATAGCACGTGATACATAGTAGTCGCGATACCGACCTTTTGCTAGACTACTTGTGCTCTAGCACAGCCTCTGGATCTCTACATGATACAGCACTAACCAATAGTCGTAAGCTAAAGGGATTAAGGCACGAAACATAACGTTCTAATGCCGTGTGTCTTGATTTAAAACGAGCTTACAACACAGGGACAGGTTGTGAAAAAGCTTGCCGCCGGCATACTCCAATCTGCATATGAAACCTTGGGAATGGCCGTGGCTCTTCATATGCGCTACTTATTTCTCACAGCATCCATGGTTGGGTCCAGTATGGAAGACAATAGGGTGTGGGCTGCGGAGAAGATACCTAGAAATATTTGCAACGCTATTTAAAGGCTAATCTTCACGCACTTGGAGGCCAAAGTCAACCAACCAATATTTTCTTCTAGTCCAGCCCAAGCGTCCATCCCACTAGGAGCCCGTAGTGTCACCGCCGTTGTATAATTTTTCTCGTTGTCTTTTCAAAACACGGACTTCCCCAATACCTAGCCATGGGGCATTTAATTGTGGGACAAGAAACCTACTTTCTTGGACAACCTATGAGATGCTGAAAGATGGGGTAGTATGCAACAAGCACTAGACGCCTTTATTCATCATTGTGGCTTGTACTTGTGCGATCGAATATATTCGGCGATTCCTAGGCCATTGGACGCTTATGAGCATACCAAGGCTATAGCTGGAATCTTCCATTGATTGTTAGGTTGTTGCTAAGTTTGGGAGCATCGTGATGGGCGTGTATTTCGAGGAATATTTAGCCCAGCCAGCACTTGCTAGTTGCATAAAGTTATTAAAGATGGCCGTACTAGAGATGCGGCGTGGGGACAGGACAGTGGCTTTTATAGCCGCGTTTGCCGCCATCTCAATGAAGTCGAGCACGCATTAGAGCCTCGCGAAGTGTGCATGTGAGTGTGTTAGTTTGTAGATGAGACAAAACGGGACAAGGAGGCTCCACGAATACGGTATTTGGAAACTTTCCCACACGCAACGAAAGGCGTGGTCATGCCAATAGCACCAACCATAAAAAGCATAGCTACTTGCGACAAAATTATGGGGGGGGGGGCGTTCTTCCCTCTCAACAATTCTGGGTATTTGAATCCAGTAGTGCACTCTACTCCAAGGTGCATAGCGCCCTATAGGATATCACCAATGGACTTAACTTGTGCGGCTGCTCGAAAAACATGGGACGAAGCTCCATTTCTACCCACAAACCAAGAGCACAAAGGCGGGGCGGGACAGTGCTTGTACATATTCGAAGCAGTGAGCATGTTTCTCGCGCGCTTCAAGTGTGTAGAATCCGGGGGTGGCCCCCAAACCAGAACCGACTGTATGGTGCGGCAATGGTCTTTCTCCAACCTACTTGAGTATATTCCCAGGCCTGTGCAGCTAGATCGCCCGGGTCCAATAATTCGTAGCCGTGATTCATGTTCGGGATCCATAGTATAAAAAAAAAAAAAAGGGCCTGCCCTTCCAATGCAGTTAACCCGCCAGACTGCTCGTAGCTATGAGGAGGAGGTAGGTGGTGGTGGTGGAGCAATTGATGCCACATTGTCCGTGCCATAGGCGACCAGGACAGACAAGTAAGTGGCTGGAGGCGAAAATCGGGAAACATGACGGTGATCTTGGAAAAAAGAAAAAGAAAAAGAAAAAAAAAAAAAAAAAAAAAAAAAACGCAACGGTTGGGTGGAGCGCGGCTACTAAGCGACAAAAGCGGTTGAGTGCGAAGGCATAATAAAGGCAGAAAAGACAGATCGTGAGGAGACGCATCGAGTGAAGAAAAGCACCTCCCTCCTCCCTACCCTATATCCCTATAGATCCCTATAAGGCAAGAGCAAGTCGAGTGGGGAAGGACAGCGACATCCAAAGCAACTAAAGAAGATTTGATTTAATTGGGCCTGACCGGGGTGAGTAAGCAGGAATCCTTCAGTCAGAAGTTCTCGCTTAACAAAGGAGGAGCTACCGCAACATCCGCTACAATATCTCCCTTTTTCGCAGCCTCGTCGCACAGCTTACGGCAAACCTCCGGGCCATCAGGGATTGCTTCTTAAAATAAGAGGTTCCAAGTTCTGGACCAGACAATCATGAGAAAATTTGACTGAAGGAGAATCCTTCAGGTCTTAGCTGGTCTTCATATCGAGTGGCAGTCGTGACCCAGCGTTGCCCCTCTGTTTTTTGACGTCGGGATGCGAGAAATCCGAAGATCCCGAGAAGCTTGGGTCCCTGTCTGCTTTTTTCTTCGATACAGCAGAGAGAGAGAGAGCAAAGGAAAGGAGATAACAGAGTTGTTTTTTCCTTGGAGTGGAAGAGAAGAACAAGAAGCAGAAGAAAAGACAGGCTGCGATGGTAGAGGCAGCATAAGGGGGAGGGAAAAAAATAGGGATATGTCTGGCGTCCTATTACTTGCCGCTGCTACCTTAGCGGCAAGCTCCCATAATGCACTAGCAAACTCCTCGGGCGGTTTTCCCTTCCGTATTAATCAGCGATGAAGTAAGAAAACACTGCCAAGCATGACAAAATCCCTTCTCTTCCCCTTCTCTCGCTCTTCTTTGTTCTCTGTTCCGCCCCCTTCCTAGCGCTGCTATGCCTTCAGCAGCCTATGTCTCCGCTAACTGCCGGTCGAGGTCTCCAAGAGTAATCAGACATGATCGCGGGCTCTACGGGCTTACGGCATTTGGGAAAGCCGCCTTGTACACGGAGTCCTAATAATAAGCGACCAGCTCTGGTACATCTAGGGCTGCACTATGTGCTGTCTCGTCTGTCCGGCTCTGTCCGCGGCAACTCTTTCTTGATCTATAGTATATGTAGAATATTCATGCGCCGTCTTTTTTTTATCAGGCTCTGCCTAATACGACACGATCAATATATTATTCGAAGTCAGTGTAGACCAAGACCAACAAATAGGACCCCTGGGAAGCTACTTTGCTAATTTCATGCTACATGGACGTGAAGTGAACACTCTTGTCCTTCTTGTCCATCTCGTCTCGTCCTTGTTGTCTATGGTGCTCATCGTGTCCGTCTTGTCCATCTTTGCCCATCTTTGCCCATCTTTGTCCATCTTGTCCTCCTTGTCTTCCTGTCCTTCCCACCCTTCCCGTCCCCGTCTTTCTCTCTCTTTTCCTCTCCATCTTTGCTTCCTCTCAATCAACCATCACCTTTATTCATTCCTCTGCCTTTTATTATTTTTTACGTCTTATATGCCAGCTTTGCTCTTGCGCCTCGCCTACTTCCACCCGGACCTACACTTTGACTTAGCTCGGTTTGGCCTTATAAACATAGCCGCGCGCGCCAACTCGGCCCACCTCACACGCACAAATACAAATACAGGCTGCAAGTACCGCTCGCAGACACATCTTGGTCAAACTGGCTCATTCAGGCACGCAAGCTCCAAAGTAAGCACAAGCATAAGCTCGGGGAAATAATTCAAACCCCCCACCCCTCACATCCATCCACCTTCATCGCCTATATACGTTCATCTCGAGATCCATACCTGCTCGTGCTCATGCCTCCTGGTACTCATGCTTAGCTCTAGTCCCATGCACCTCTTCCCATATTCCTCTCCGTTACCGCCTCTTTCCTTCCTTCGGCCACCACTATCGTCACTGCCGTCTTCTCTGCCTACCTCGGGGGGGTTTTTTTTATCTCTCTTCTTTGATATTGCCTCTACCTCCCCCCTCCCCCTTCTCTCTTATTTTCCCCTTCTCCTCTTTCCTCCTGCGCTCCCCAATCTTCTCCTCTATTACCGTCTCTGTGTTCCTCTCTCTCTCTTTCTACTTTCCACATCTCTCACATCTCGAACCATTACATCCTAATTCATACACCACACTCCTTCATCTTCCCCTCTCTTCTATCTTCACCCTCTCGCATGCCACGTGATCTTGTGCGAGAAGCACAACTTGCCGAGCTCAAGCAAACTTGGGTCAAGCTAGAAAAAGCAGTCTCCCAGCCTTTTGAAACAAACCATACTCTTCTCATGGCAGACCACCACCTACATCACCGCAAGCAGCAGCAGCAGCAGCAGTCGTCTCTCCCACCCACTTCCGCGCCTAAATCTGCCGCCTCCGACCCAGCTGCCGGCGCCGCCTCGTCGACTCCTATCCCGGCTACAGCAGCGTCAACAACTGGACTCTCACAAGCAAGCACGGGTACTCCACCGCCTTCCGGTGGCAGTGGAAACACCACTGCGAGCGGAAGTGGTGGTGGTGCAGTGCTGGGTGTCTCACGAAGAACACATCCGAAATCAAGGACAGGGTGTCGTACCTGTAAGATTCGGAAAATCAAGGTGAGTTTAGTTTTGGCGTTTAGATTCCCCCCCTTATCCTTTCTCTGTCTCTCTCTCTCTCTCTCTCTCCTTCTCCCCTCCACCCCCCCTGCTCTTTTCGTCCGTCCCCGGGCTCTATCAAGCGGCCGGTTGGCGCCCATAGACGCACTGGGACTTTTACCCTGGACTTTGTTTCATAAAATCCAGGAATCCCGCGGAGTTTAACTACAAACATGCTGCATGACATCAGTGTGGCTTTCAGGGGTTGGGGGCTTTGGGCTAGTTGTTCTTCTTCTTTTTACCTTCTTTTTTTTTTCTGTCCACATAATTCAGCCCCAATCCTATCCTCATGCATCCATACCCTCCCCTCCCCTCCCCTGCAATGTAACTATATTGCTGTTAACTAGCTCCTCCTTTCCGGGCATTCGGGCCCGTCATCAATCCCGCCGTGCACTTTAGTTAGCAACCCTCACACACTATCGCTACCACCTCTCTTTATGTCGGTTCCTGTCCATACTAGCTACTAACAACTGTGCTTCTCATCTCCTCTTACCAGTGCGACGAAGAACGTCCGTCCTGTCGCAATTGCATCAAACATGGCGTGACCTGTCCGTATATTGCCCCCTCCTCATCAGCTACAACCCCTAGCGGAACCATTTCCGCCGCCGCCAGTCCTATTACAGTCTCTTCGCTACTCCCACACGGCCTATCCGGCGTACACGGCGATCATGATCTGAATTTAGTCGACCTCGAGCTACTACACAACTTCACCACGTCGACTTATGCTACCCTCTCAACTGATCCGGCCGTGCAAAATATTTGGCGCATCACTGTCGTAAAGTTTGGCGTGCAATGCGAATACGTCATGCGGTCCATTCTCGCCGTCTCGGCCCTGCATATCGCCCACCACAAGCCGCAAAAGCGTGATTTTTACTTCTCGCGCGCCCTTGCCTATCATCAGCTAGCCAGTCGCGCTGCTACCCCGCTCATGACCAACCTTGCTACCAGCAATGAGGGCTGGGAGTGCCTATATTTGTTCTCCGTCTTAACTATATTCTTTAGTATGTTACACACATCCGCCTTTCATTCTCTTCTCCTTCGTTCTTTTCGTTGTATTCTTCTTCTTCTTCTCTCGCCGTCTCTTTCTTTGTTTCTCGCAACACATCCCCTCTAACACCCCGCCCCTCTCTTTCTCTCTTTCGTCAGGTTTCGGAAGCACCAAACACTCTGATGTGCTCCACAGCGAAGCCTTTCCGCCGTGGATTTTCCTACTCAGCGGTTCCAAATCTCTAATTTGCCTCTCCTCGCTGCGCATCGAGGAGTATGACGGCCCGCTTTCTCCGCTGTTCATTTATGGCAAGCGACGCTGGGACATGTACCACGACAAAAAGTACTCTCCGACACTGCAAAAGGAAATTTCTGAGCTGGAGCAGCGCATAACCTCGACCGTAATAGACCCCATGGCACGCGCCATTTATGTCAACACCATCCACGATCTTGCGCGTAACATCAAAGCCTTCAATTCAATGGATGTGCCCTTTATGCCGGATATCACCGATGCATTCGTATGGGTTTTCTCCGACCTTGAACCGTTTCTGACTCATTTGCGCGCACAAACGCAGGAGAGCATCGTCATCATGGCGCATTTCGCCGTCATGATTCGCTCGCTTGAAAATCAATGGTGGCTTGAAGGCTGGAGTTTCCTATTGCTTGCCAAGGCATGGGACGTGTTAGATGAAGAGCATAAGCTGTGGGTTCAGTGGCCACTTGAGCAGGTGGGCTGGATCCCGCCATAGATTCGCGAGAAGGGCTATTGGTGGTGTTGATAGACGAGATTTCCATGTTGTGGAAACAGGGGGCGAGGAGGGGGAAGTTGAAGCGCCATTTAGGCGCGCTTTGTATCACTATAGAGTCTCTAATACCCAGCTATTGAGTTTTTGGTTTTGTGTGAGAGCCGGAGAGAAGCATTGGGAAAAGTAATGTTATGTGTTGTCGAGGTTGTGTCAGTGTTACACAAAACGTTATAGCCGCAAAAGGTTTTTTTTATTTTTTCTTTATTTCTTTAATTTTTTTTTATTTTTTTCTTTTTCGTGTAAGTCACATGGCATGTAGTCATACTTTAGGCCACATTTGTTGTACTGTTAGGGTTAATTCACAGAGAACTTACTAGCGACCTGCCGTTAATCGGCCTTTACCTCAACATCAACTTCCAGATCTCAGATTCACTAGAAGACTGATGTCTTTTTTTTTTTTTTTTTTTTTTGACAGCGAAAGTACAGCAAAGACCGCGCCATTTCTACAAGTTTTTCTTTGATTTCCCAGTTATCTTAGTGCTATTGGTGCTAGAGGCTTGTTTCGTTTAGTGGGGGAGGCAAGCAGGACAACATAACATCAGTCTAAACTGAGCAAGCAAGCCAAAAGACAGCACGAGAAAGAAATCAACCGAGCAACTTGGGGCAATTTCTTTTTTCTTCTATATTTTATCATAATAGTTCGTCATTTTCTGCTCCTAAATTGGTATTTTCTTGGGTTTTGTCTCTGCCATATCCCAAGGTAATTCTTTGCTAGCGTATGTCAGTGGCACTGAATAGAGAAGACAAGGCTGACAACTAAAATCCTTGGCTGGGATTTTTGAGCCTTCAGCCTCGTGACGTGAACCCTCAAACTTTTTTTTTTTTTTTTTGGTGCAACCACTTTTATTTTTATTTTTATTTTTATTTCCCTATCCTTCTCTTCTTCTTCTGTCGCTCTATCTTCGCCAGTACAGGAAGACCAACACCACCTGCTACGAAAACGCAGCTGCGATTTGAAGATGGCCACGCTGAGTGATGCTCAGAAGGAGCTCGCAGGGTACGTTTTGCTGTCTCATTTATTCATTTATTTTCCTTTCGCTAGCTTCTCGTGATGTCGCGGCCACTTCCAAGCAGGCGAGGAACTTAGTTCTTGGATCCTCTGGCCGTGTGCTTCTGGGCGCCGGTGCATTCTGTGTCTCCTTCGCTGCTAACTGTATCTTTCTTCTGTTATAGCTTACTTGCGCCTGACGATATCCCCTTTAAGTTGCGATGCGCCAACTGTAGCAAGTTGGCCATCAATGCTTTTCGCTTGCCTTGCTGCGAGCAACCAATTTGCGAGATGTGTATGTTTCTTCCTCTAGTCCTTGTCTTGCTATCTCTCGCCGCCGTCTCATTTCAAATCAATTGCTTATCGCGATCCGGTTGCCCTTACTCGGTCTATTCGTAACTAACATATTTACTTCTCCTACATGTTAGGCCAAGCGTCTCTCCCCTCAACATGTCCCATCTGCGAACACTCGCCACTCTCTGCTGACGACTGCAAGCCTCACCGATCGCTCCGGACAACCATTAAGGTTTTCATCCGAACCGAGGAGAAGAAGCGGGAGTCTATGAAGCCTAAAGAGCCCGAGTCTGATGCTGATGCAAACCCCGAGCCGCCTACCATTGTGCCCGAGAGTGACCCAAAAGTAGACACTGTATTAAATGGCATAGAGACTGCACCTGCTGCTGATTCACAGATTGCGCTTGGTGTCCAGGGCTCAACTGGGGGCCCGGGTGCCTCTGCAGAAACTGCTGCTCCTGGTGAGGCTGAGGGACAATCCGTGGGACCGGATGAGGCGGCCCAGACTGAAAAGCCCGTCGATGACGAAAATGTACGTCCTCTTGATTCAGAGAAGAAGAATAAAATCAAGTCCCATTTTTGCGAGCTTAGTAATGGTGTATTTCGTGGAGAGTTTCTTTTAGTTTGAGTCTTTCTACTCAAGATGGCTAACATCCTTTTTGTCCTTGTGTTATTTAGAACGGCGCTCTCGACAAATCCGTTGTAAATGACGAAGCAGCGAGGGATTCCGCTGACGGAACTCAAAAGAACAACGAAGCTGCGATAGCCGGCCAGCCCGAGCAGACTGGTGACGAAGCCAATGATGCGAAGTTAGGCAGCGGCACTGCAGTCAACATGGGATTTGGCCCCGATGGCTTCAACCAGATGCAAATGATGATGGCCATGCAGAATAACATGGCTAACGGCTTTGGCGGCTTCCCAATGATGGGTGGGTTTTTATCTCTGTCCTTTCTTATCTTTGTCTCGGCGCGCTAGCTAACACCCTCTACTCCTAGGAATGAACATGGACCCGATGATGATGCAGAACATGTACATGAACGGGGGCTTCAATTCAGGCATGGGCATGAATTCAATGAACATGGGCGTTGGAGGCTATGGCATGGGGTCCAATGATAACTGGAACGATCAGCAGCAGTCATGGAGCTTCGGCCAAGATAATTACAATCATGCAAACAATCAAAGCATGGCCACTGGTGATTTTGGAAACGGAAACGGAAACACACCCAACAGCAGCAACAACACCAACAACAGCAATATCGACCCCGAAAATGGAGTCGCTACCGTTGGCGATAACAACGGCAGTGCCGCTGCTACGGTTGGTATTAACGGTACTGCAAATGGCGTCATGGCCGGCCCTAGTGGTAACATAAATGGTAACTTTGGTGTTGGCTTCCAGCCCGGCTTTGCCGGAAATCGCTTCAACGACTGGCGCGGAAACTATGGGGGAAACTATCGTGGCCGGGGTCGGGGTCGGGGTTTTCAACACAATGGCTTTGGCCGTGGCGGCCGTTTTGGCTTCCAGGGTAACCCGTATTGGGGAGGCCAGCAACAGTATCCCGGCCAGCCCCAGGCGTTCTCCCAGCAACAGCAGCAGCAACAATCGCAAATACAGCAACAGCAGCAGCAACAGCAGCAGCAGCAGCAACAACATGGCAATAGACCCGGAAGTGCCGGGGTTAGCAGTCATAGCAATACGGGCTCAGTAACTTGTGGTGATGGCACTGACAAACCCACGCAAGATGGAGAGAAGGCAGAAAATGTTATTGGTGATGGTGATGTGAATGGTCAAGGCTTATGCGTTAACGCCAATGGCAAAGCTGAAGATGCAATATCACAACAAACAGCTAATGCTGATAGCAGTGCTCAGTGGAACTGGAGAACACGGCATGCTAATGGCGCACCGCCTCTCAACGCTCCAACTGGTCCCAAGTCCATGCGGCAAGGTGGTAGAGGAGTCCGTGGGTTTGATGACCGGGGGCAGGTCGAGCAGGATGCGGCTACGGGTAATGTTGAGGATTCTCGGAGTAGTTCTCCCAAGCGCTCGCACATCCCAGCGAGCCATCGAAACCGTAACGATGGGGACGATGATGACCAAGGCAGATCCGAAAGTCGCGATCAAGACGCCGATGGCCAACATCGTAGCTCACGTAGGCGCCGTCGTCACAGAGCCCATTCCGTATCCAGTCAAACCACGGCTCATGACGGCAATGGTACCAGCAGACACCACCGACATGAGGGCGACGCGAGTCTTGACACGCACGATGAGGATCGTGATGAGCGACGTCGCAGACGGCACCGTAGTCGGAAGCGCGACGAGAAGAGCGATGACAAAACGCAGGCCGACCGTGCTCGGTCGTCTTCGCCTACTGAGTCTCGTCGGTCTGGCCATAAAAGTCGACGCGATAAGCGTGAGCGTTCCAAAGACCGGGATCGGGAGCGGGATCGAGATCGTGATCGGGCCCGAAGCGATAAGCACCGCGACGATGAATCGCGCAAAAAGCACCGTTCATCCCATAAAGATCGCCCCAGAGATCGTGAGCGGGAGCGCGAGCGCGAGCGTTCTCGCGATGGTGGCGACAAAGAAAAAGAGCGGGAGAAAGACCGCGATCGTGAGCGCGATAGAGACCGACCGCGTGATCGTGATAGAGACCGTGGTAGAGAAAGAGATCGCGACCGAGACCGTGATAGAGATCGGGAACGGGAGCGTGAGCGAGACAAGGAAAAAGATAAGGACCGTCGCCGGGAAAAGCGTCGCGAGGGTCGACATGCAGCTAAGCCAGACGCTACGACAGACTCCAAGCGAGCATCGCCTAAAGCTGACGGCGCCGCCTCCCGCACGGCAGCAGAGCTTGTAGGCACCACGACATTAGCAACAGCGCCAATAACATCCACTACTCCAGCAGGAGCAGCAGCAACGGCAGCTACCGCTATGGACGCACACGCACGCGAACGTGAAGAACGCAACCGTGAGCGCTTACTGAAGGAAACGCAGCGGCGTGCAGGGCTTGCTAGCTTAGTAGGGTCGAAGCGAGGGCGTGAGGACGGCGATGATGGAAGGCGCGGCCGAAGAAAGGGGCGTAAGAGCGATACGATTAACTACGATGATGAGGAACGGCCGAGTCGGCGATTGGATACTGAGCGATGGTAGCGCAGAGGCGATTCTTTTCTTCTTTTTTTTTTTCTTTTCTCTTTTCTTTTGTCTGTACATCAAAAAGAATCTTCACGAAGACGGGAGGAATGTGGTGCTTGAACTTAGATACTCAATAATTGGATTTATGCTATAATAAAATAAGAAGAGTTACGGGGTTATTTGTTCAAGATTCAGAAGGGCATATTGATCACATGGCACTATGCATGAGTGCAAACAAGAGTAAGAAAGAGTAGGGGGAGGAGAGAAAATATACATATACATATGACAATTCAAACAAAGCATACTACGAGCAAGCTTGGCTGCGAAGACGAGTTGGATACAGTAATAAACAAGAAGGACGGCGACAACGTGAGGAGGGATAGGCAATAATGTGAATGAACAAGCAAGAGGGAAAACAATAGCAGCAGAGGCAGAGGCAGAGGCAGAAGCAGTAGCAGCAGTGAAAAGAAGAATAAATCAGAGTGAGTTAAAAGGCCCAGACGCAAGGAAGAGACGGAAGACACAGACCACGCGACAAAAAGAGGAATAACAATGGCAGAGAATATCAAGACAGGGCGATAGCAGGACATGGAAAACAAGAGCGTAGAAAGCATGTCAATGACAGAACAAGAACCAAAGAAAAAGGAGCCGATGAATAGAAGCAAAAAAGAAATCGCAGGTAAGAAACAAAGGGGTTGTCTAGCAGGAACAGCCATCGCGGACAGCGTCCGTCGAGCCCGTCAAGTTGACGCGCGTTTGATCGCCACCGGCACTTGCAGCCGCTCTATTGCCCGCAGCATCGCGGACTGAGCGCAGCGATGTCTCAGGAATGGCGTTAGCGATAGCGGTAAAGACCTCAGTAACGTTGAAGCCAGTCTTAGCCGAGGTCTCGAAAAACAGCAGACCCTCTTCTTTGGCGTATTCCTCGGCCTCGTCGGAAGGGATTTTACGGGCATCGTTGTCTGCATCGGTGCTGGAGGGAGTGGAGCGCGCGGCAGGTGTGGATGAGGTGTCAGCGTTAGCGCCATCAACAGCACTGGGCGAGTCGGGGTCGTCCGAAGCGGCGGCAGCAGCCGGGGCGTCACTGGCCAGATCGAGCTTGTTCCCGACCAGAGCGATGACGATGCCGGGAGAAGCCTGGCGTTGTAGCTCAGCCACCCAGTGTTTGGCCTTGATCAGCGACGAGGCCTTGGTCAAGTCGTAGACTACTAGTGCAGCCTGGGCGTTGCGGTAGTACATGGGGGCCAGAGAGGCGAAGCGTTCCTGGCCAGCAGTATCCCAGATCTCAAACTTGATTGTGCGACTGGGAAGGTTGCACTTTTGCGTGAGAAAGGCGGCTGGAGAGAAGGGGATGACGATGGACATGTTAGCTATGGAGAGATAGTACTAGCAATATATGAGATGACGATGGGAACGGCGGGAAGATAAAAGGTCACAAACGGGCGGGGGAGGGGGGGGGGGGAAGGGAACCAATGACGTACCACCGATAGTAGGTTCTTTGTTTTCCTGAAAGTCGTTGTTGACAAATCGCAAAACGAGAGACGACTAAGGAGGACATGGCGGGTATATTAGTACTCGATCGTATGGAAGCGTAGCTTGTAAATGGACCAAAGAGCCAGACGTGATGGCGATTTCGCTCACCTTTCCAACAGCAGCTTCGCCGAGGAGGACGAGCTTGACGCTGCTGCTGGGCTTGGGGCCGGAGAAGTCAGACATAGTGAGAGAGAGAGGATGGGTCTGTTTGAGGCGAATAAAAAAGGGCTGTGGTGTTTGCTTATTTGTTTGTGATTGTTGCTATTGATGACGGTGCCTTTTGTTATTGTTGTTGTTGGTACTGCTAGAGGAGATCCAATTAGGAGCGAACAAAGGCGGAGACAGAGATAGAGAAAGGCTGAAATGAAACCAGGATGAACTACTGGCTGTGTCAAAGATATCAGTGCGTTTTGTCGTTTTGCCGTGCTGTGCTGTGCTGTGCTGTGCTGTGCTTCAGCTTTATGACGGCGATGCCCAGTGTGGGTGGGGTTGAAGCTTATTCGCTTTTGATTATTATTTTTAGACCGAAAAGGGGCGCAAAGGAGAAGAAATGAAGCCTGAAAAACTAGTCGTCAAGCATAAGCAGTTGAAGGCTTGTGAAGACTGATTGTTCACGATGATTTGGAGTAAAAAAAAAGGCTGAAAAATAAAAGAATTACTTTTTTAAAAAAAAAATGACACAAAATTGGCTGTTATTGCGCAGCCTTGAGTATCTAACCCCAGTCACGCTGATAGCGTTATCTAGCCAATCACATGCTATCATGGCCATCTCAAAGGTGCATGGGTGGGGCTAAATACATTAAGTTGGAGGCCTAGTGGACAAGTCCAGATTGGAGACAGACAGGCAGCTCTTATGCCTTGGTTATCAAGAGGAGAGAGAATACGGGATGACGCGTAGTTGGGCCAGAGATAGTTTCGGATAGTCTGGTTGTCATGTCCAGACTGACCTTTTTAGGCGCAACGGTTTGAGTTCCTGGAGTATCGTCACTTCCTTCTATACACTGCCAAGCCAACACCTGGCAGAGCTTTACTGAGTCCAGGCTGATCGATTCCTGTCGAAATATGGTCTCACGATGAATTCCTCAAGTGGAGTGGGTGGCAAGGGCTTCGTTCCTTGTCGTATTAATCGGCATAAAGACACATTCAAGATGAACTGCCTCACCTCTGGCTTGCAGAATTCATACAAAGATGGCAATATCATGTCCACTCTATGCAGGCCACTGGGGGAGACAACAGGTAGTGCAACTCCTGTGCGTGTGGTACAGACCCGACAATGGAGGGCTCGGTCATACATGGAGAGAAGAGCTTGATGAGTGAGTATCTAGCCTTGGGTTAGCACGTTGGCTAATCTGCCTGCGGCCGTACTGTTTGCGATATCCGATAGTGTTTCTTCTTCAAATAACCGTTAGGGGTCGGGTTCATATAACCTGGGAGACCTTTAAGAGATTTAAGTGCTTAAAGCAGAAAGAAGTACCATAGTAGAGCAAAGAGCCTTGCAGTACAGCGCAGCATCTCCCAAGCTAGACGGCCGTTTAGTGCTAGCAGGAGTGACAGGTACCATCGCCAAGAATCCTTCTCCATTCTTGATGCCCCCCCCTAAAGGCCGAGACCATAATGTTTTCATCTGGTTTGAGCCCTCCCTAAAGATTCCGTTTCTTTATGATACATATGACGATCTAAAGTGAGGGCGGTTGAGGTGTCCTTGGAGATTGTGGCCCATCTCCCATTGTATTCGGCATTTCTCTTAGATAAACCCCGGCAGTCGTTGTAAAACTCGGAGTGTTCCACCTCACTGCCTCTATGAACAGACGGGCCAGTGAGTATTGCGATATATTGTTGGTATTAAACGCACTCCTTTTGAGTTGTGCTTGGCAATTGTTTCTAAACTCATGCCACACACCTGACTGTTTTTAGAAAGAGAGAGCTGTGTCCATAGTATGCGTCCCCGTATAGGAACTGCCCGAGGTCAAGGTTTGTGGAATGCTGTAGTAATAAAACCAACATAATCTACATAAATCCCTAGATTTGTGCGAAGTTTACATACACCATGTATCCTCAATGTTTCGTAGCGAGCCGGGACACAGGATATAGCTTTCCGGCACCAAGAGATCCGATGGCTGGTGCGCATAGGTCAAGGAGGAGATGAGAAATGAATCTGCTGTTAGCAAAAGATCATTGCGACTGGCTCATTTTGAGCGAGCTCTTCCAGGAGCTAATACGACTCCGAATCTCGGTACTGGGGTCCAAGAAGGCCTGAAGGATTCAGAATGCCGTTGTGCCTTTGCGAGGGCTGGAACTGCGAGAGTGCCCAAGACCAGTGCTTTTTTTTTATGAAGAGCGAGAGCGTCTAATGCATCTTGAAAAACACCAAGTTCGTAACGTGGCAGTGTGCTGATGGAAGGTATTTCATTACATAATAACGTGAGAATCCAATCAAACTTAGGGCAGTCGAGTGGCCACACGTAATAATTCAAAGATAGAGTGATCGTGACAAAGATGGTAATGGTGGTGTTGTAGGTGTTTCTAGACATCATAATATCAATTAAACCCAATTGGTACATTATTGGAGCTGGGCTGGTCGTACCCGTGGCCAGCTGCCAGCAGCTGCGTGCTGTCTCTGCGCAGAGCCCCACACAAATTGTATCTCACCGCCTCTTGCCGACGGCAGAAAA
Source organism: Ceratocystis albifundus (assembly GCA_002742255.2). NCBI lineage: Eukaryota > Fungi > Ascomycota > Sordariomycetes > Microascales > Ceratocystidaceae > Ceratocystis > Ceratocystis albifundus. Next base: position 953,044 of record MAOA02000038.1, read on the forward strand.
AAAAAAGTTGGGAGTTGTGAAGCCTTTCTTAATTTTGGTGAAGCTTTGCATCACTGGCCAAGCAAACAAAAAGCCACAGTCACATATACTCTAATAGAAGGCTCTTCATTACTCTGAGCCCATTTCCTAGTCTTTTCCAACTGCTCCCTTCTCTATTCTTTTTACTTCCCGTCTTGATACCCAGTTTGCGCGACCTCCAGTTCTCCTCGTCCACCATGGGCTCTACAAAGACGACCGAGTCTGTTGCCTCGAAGAAAAAGACTCTGTTCGACGATAACTCGGACAGTGAGGTTGAAGGAGGGGCAAAGATTAAGATCAATACCGACTTTGCCAAGAGGTTTGAACACAACAAAAGACGAGAAGAAAAGCAAAAGCGTGAGTCGCTCTTCTTGTTCATGCCTGTTTCTCTGTTTCTGCCTCCCAGACTAACACTACAGATCTCCAGTCGAGGAAAAGTTCAAGCGCGAAGGTCGCTCTTTGAACAGTGACTCTGATTCTGGCTCCGAGTCCTCGTCTGGCGAAACCGAAGACGAAGATGGCTTCCTAGCCACTGAAGCTCTCGACGCTGAAATCTCTGCCACTCTCAACGCCATCCGCAAGAAAGACCCCCGCATCTACGACAAGAGCGCTACCTTCTACACTGATAAATCTACTGCCGATACTGACGCCGATGCCTCCAAATCTTCCAAGGAAAAGCCACTATACCTTAAAGACTACCATCGCGAGCAGTACCTTAAGGGCGCCATTGAAGCGCCCGATCACGATGAGGATGAAGATGTGCCTATGACTTACACCCAAGAGCAAGATGCCCTGAAAAAGTCTCTTGTTTCTTCCATTCATGCCGCTGCCACGACCAACAACTCCAATTCTGACTCTGAGAATGATGGTTCGAGTGCCTTCCTCAAGCGCAAAACCCCTAAACAAGCAGAGCTTTCGCATGACGGCGTCCACCCTGAGCGCCAAATCGACACCAAAAAGACGCTGACTGAGAATGACATCGCCAACGCTGACAAGAACCCCGAGTTGTTCCTGTCCAACTTCATGACATCACGTGCCTGGGTGCCGCCAGATGGCTCTAACTGGCAGGCCTTTGGGTCTGAGGACGAAGATTCCGATGTTGACCGAGCCGAAGCCATTGAGCACGCTTACAACATGCGTTTTGAGGATCCGGAAAAAAGCAACGAGGTGCTGACCACATACGCCCGTGATCTGACTAACGCGCGCTCAGTTCGTCGCGAGGAGCTCAAGGGCCGCAAGCGTCAGCGTGAGCTAGAGCGTGAGCGCAAAGCAGCCGAAAAACAGCAGCGCCGCGACGAGAAGGCTCGCTTGAAGAAGCTCAAGCTTGACGAAATGCAAACCAAGTTGGACCAGATCCGCAAGACGGCTGGTGCCTGGGGCAAGCAACTGACTGAGGATGAACTGCTCAAGTTCCTCAACGACACGTGGGAAAACGATAAGTGGGAGGACGAGATGAGAAGACGCTTTGGCGAGGACTACTACGAACAGCAGGATACCGGCTTTGGCTCAAATGGCGAAGACAGTGAGGATGAAGAAGTTGAAGAGAACGGTAAAATGGTGAAGAAGCCCAAGAAGCCGACTTGGGATGACGACATCGACATCTCCAAGATTGTCGGCGAGGTTGATGACGACGAGAACGGCGCACGAGAATTCACTGTTGCTGATTTAGAAGACAGTGACGATGAGGGGCAAGCTGAAGCTACTGCTGAGGCAGAGGATGAAGATGTTGAGGACGGAGATGAGAGTGACGACTCACGCCCGTCCAAGAAGCGCAAGACCTCCAAAGACCACAAAAAAGACCGTCTGGCCGCTAAAAAGGCTGCCAAGACTGAACGCAGCAAGCTCTCAGCCATCGTTGACCTGCACATGGACCTAGAAGACCCTGATACACTAGCGCTGCCGACACGGCGCAAGAAGACACGCGCAGGCCCAGCCTTCCGGTACCGCGAAACATCGCCCAATTCATTTGGCCTGACCGCGCGCGACGTGCTGCTAGCGCCGTCTGACACGGCGCTGAAGAAGTTTGCCAGCATCAAGAAGTACGCCGAATGGCGGCTGCCAGAGCAGAAGCAGGAGGACACACGGAGGCTTAGCAAGAAGGCCCGCCTGCGCAAGTGGCGCCGCGAGGTCTTTGGCAAGGACTTTGAAAAAACCGGTCCTACTTATGGTTTCAAAGAACTATTCAAGGCTGAGGAGGAGAAGGAGAAGGAGAAACAGGCATGGCGGGGTGCAGATGATAGTGAGGATGACGTCAAGGTGCGCAAGGCCGACACTGAAGAGAGTGGCAAGAAGAAGAAGAGACGGTCAAAGAAGAAGAGCAGTAAGACGACAGCCGAAACATGAGGCTGTGATATGTAAGAAAAGAGTGTTTGCCGTCATGCCATCATATCTATAAGTTTTAATTTCCTTTGTTCTCTTATCCATGTATCCTACTGTTTCTTTGAACTTAATCTTGCACTTGATGAGTTGGCCAAGGGAAGCCTCTATTCATATTGGACGTTTGACAATATCTGCGCGGTGCTTTATTATTTTTTGTCCTGTGAGATCATAATGTACATTCTGTTTGTTGTATCCAAATCACATCTTTTCTTTCTTGATATAAACTCGATATGAACGAACCTGCGATATGGTCATGGAGATTGTGGGTGAAAAAAAAGAAAAAAAAAAAAAAAAAGTCCTAAAAACCAAAACTCCACGGGTATCATTGATCAAAATAAATATGCTGAGAGCATACCTCAACTCATAGGACCATCCAGACGCCGAAAAACCCGCAAGCCGCGACAAGGTCCCCCTATGGATTCTCTTCGTTCGCAGCATTGCAGCCTAGACCATCCAAACCGTCGGTATGGCTACCCATATTGCCAGCCAGAATGCCGCCAAATGACTCTAGTCCAGTGATGCTCAAGCCCATATCCTGTGAAAGTTCAGGCGGTTCGGTATTAAATGGCATAAACCAGGCTGAGGACGCTCCAGGGCCAAAGTTCAGGCCGACCGAGTCCCATGTCATATCAGCAACAGCGCCGTTGTTGCTGCTAGCTGCTGTTGTAGGCTGACCTCGTGGCACAGTCACGTCGAATTCTGTCATACTGTTTGTCCCAGTTTGAGGCGCCATGGAATTGCTCTGTTCCATGTTAGTGGCTCTATCAATATCAGCATTCCATGTATTTTCGCCCGTATTAACGTTGTTTACGGTGCCAATAATGCTTTTGGAGGCTTCTCCCATGCCTAGGTCCGTAGAATATGCATCGAGCACGATCTGACGATCAAGAGGCTGGATGATGTTGGCTGATTGTGAAAGCGACATGGAGAAAATATCTGGAGAAAAGATAGCCGTGTTGGAATTACTGTGACCAAACTGCTGGCCTTTGGCTGTCTGGAGGCCAAGTGGTGATATGAAATTGCCCGAGCTATCCATCGAAGTTGCACTCATAGGAGTGTCTCTGGCGGCGTTGCCTGTCTGAATCAGAGGTAGGAATCTAGATGGGTTTTGGAGTCGGGCGTTTATGTTTGCGTCCGCTGCGGCTGGTGCTGGCGTTGGCGCTGGCTGTGTGATATTGAAAGCTGGTGCCGATATGGCATTGAAATTCTCCATCTGTTGACCTTCTGTGGCCATAATTGGTGTAGCCTGGCTTCCTTTGCGGTTACCTGCCTTGCGCTTAGCCGGATGCTGGCTACTATCTACTGATTGTGGCGGTGTCAATGTAGTGAAGAACTCTTCAACTGTGTGAAGATCGGGCTTCTGCTCAAGCACAGCATCATGGCTCCTTTGCTTAGACTTGCCAGTTAAATCACCAAATTCTGTGTTCGCCACTCCATGTGGATACTGATCAAACCAGTCGCCATACTGAAAAATGGGAGACGCAGGAGTTCGTTCAGTCAGGAGGCCCTTGGCCTTCGTATCAGAGTATGACCGGTATTGTTCTTTGAGGTTTTCAGACATCCAGTGAAGCATCCCCCAATACCGCTTCATTCGGGACAGATACTTAACATTGGTGGCTAAATATTTCTTGGACGAAGCTTCAAGCTCATAGTTGCCAGAGAATATGCCAAGAATATGAATTGTGCTAGACGAAAAGGCACAGTATCCCGCAAAGGGGGCCGATACAAAGTGAGAATCGGCATCCTTGAGTAGCTGCGAAATACGGCTAGCTGCAACAAAGGCCTTTTCGCCAACTCTAGTGACGAATGACCGCGGAGTTTGTGCTGCTGCCTCTGGGCTGGGCGGCTTGCCAAGAAGAATCCGGCTAAGAAACAGTATATTTTGTTGGATGGCTATGTGCATGAAGATGAACTGGTTGGCCATGTTTTCGCTTCGGTGCAACTGTATGTTCTCTGGGGAATAGCGCAGCGATTCCGGAAGATTGGCTAGGATATCCTCGGCTTCTTTCGAAAGCCCAGCATAGCCAGAATCAGGACTAAAGATGGGGTGAATGTCCCCGGCTTTGCCACCCAGATTAACGTATGTTATAATACGTCCCCAGAGCGCAATAACTCGAACAGTGTATGCAGAAACACCCATGTTTACACTAGTATCACCGTTGCCCACTGCTGAAGAGCTAGGAACATCGCCCTTGAGAGTCTGGGTGGAAGCGGGAACGTCTAGCTGAAAGCAGCGCTCCTTGACTGGCAGAGGTATCTTTATTGATTCTTCACGGATGAACATTGGGCGGTCAGTTCCCGAAGAATTGAATCTATCCATGAGGAAACATGCCCACATGGTTCTTCTTCGGATCTCACGGTCAACAAAGCTAAGCCGTGGCTTATCCCCGTTGGGGTCATGGTCTAGATCGCGATGAAGCTGCAATGCATAAGCCATGCGCATAGCCTGCCCTCCAAGAGCCCAGCTGCGTCCGCCGTGACACGTGCCAAACTCATGCAGGCCAAGAAGAATTAGGCAGATAAGGGTCGTAATGTTAGGCCACTCGTATCGCTTGGTAACAATATCGCGCGCGACCATGGCCCATTCCTCGCCCCTCAAAAAGTTTGGCGATGTGTTAAGCTTTGGGTGTGTCGAAAATCTTGCCGAGATAGCACAGACCGATAATATTAGTACTGGCGGAAGAGTGCCGGTCCTGTAATAGGAAATGAATAAGCTGTCAGTTACTTGTACAAGACGGATAGATGCCTTGTAACACACAAGCTATGCAAGCTATGAGACATTTTATGTCACAGGAATTACATCCTTTATATCGTGGAACACAGAGCGGGCGTAAGAGGAAGTATAACAAACCTTAGTTTGCGCATATAGCTGGGCTTGTGTAAAAGATAATAAGCCTGTCCGTATACATGGTCGAAGTAAATCTCTGCCAAATGCTCTTGGATGTCCGCTGAAGGAAGAGCCTCGCGTCCTTGCGCAAACAGTGTATCGTTTTCGCTGTCCTGCAGAGGGTGTGCAGGGGGGCGCGATATTGAGGAGTTAATGCTGGACTTTGAGGGGGCGTAAGCCCATGAGTCGAGGTCATGGCCAAAAGCTTCGTCGGCCGGCCGCTTCTTGGAGTTCTGAGATGTTGTTGCCGATGCTCCCTTTGCCGAGGTATTGGAGCCTGGGATAGAAGGCTTGACAGTAGCTCTTGTGACCGATTGCGCCGGATTGCAGTCGTCTGACTTTGGTACAGCCTTGATAATGCGTTCCTCCATGCGCTTAAGTCTTTTATCCAGCATGGCCATATAATCGGTACGAGGAGCAGCCTTTCGAGTGGTGACTTTATACACACACGGGATTCGGGACCGTAGGCAATGCTTGCAAGCAGGCTTCTCGCCAGAACAACGAATTTTTTTGCGCCGACATGCGATGCAGGCTAGAGGAAGACGCTTGCGCTCTTTGCCGGCTTTAGTTTTGAGCTCGCTCCATGCGGGCGCCGGGTCCTTGTCCTCTTTCTGTTTGGGGGCGGTCGACGCTTTTTTTGTGCTTTCGGGACTTGTAGTTGTTACTGAGAGACCGAATTCGTCCGCAACAGCTTCTTCCAGAGGATGTGTACTTGGCGATGGACACGCATGTTCTAGAGCCTGACTGCTCCGAGATGGGTCTGAGGCAGACACGACGAGTGTTTGTCGATTTATTCCTTGGCTAGACCCTCCCGCAGCAGTTCCAGAAACAAGACCAGAGTTGTCGGCATGGTCTAATCCAGATTTTATTGTGTCGCATTGGTCATATTCGATGGTGAAGTCAGCCGTAGAGGACGTTGAATTCGAATTGGAAGCTACGTTTTGCTTATGGCCTGCATAGTCTAAAGAGTCTACAGGCGGCTGGCTGAGAACAAATGCCGCGACAGCCGCCACTTCGGTATTAATATCGGTAAAAGCCTTGTGGGAGTCTAGGTCGGGTGATTCTGGCGACATGATGATCAAGGAAGATGATGATGCCTTCCCTCGAGACGAAACAAAGCGGTGATAGTTACAGCTGTTGCTTATGCTGTTGTTTCGGATCTGTGCCGGTTTTGCCCTCTGACGGGGCCAATATGTGGTTTCGGAGGAAGCCTGTTGCGAAGAGAAAGCACTCAGGTGTAGAAAGCCCAAGACATCTCAGGCTAATACGAAGAAAGCAATCAAGCTATGTAAGGGACCGAGCGACCAAGCTTGGTTCACGGCTAACCGGGCTGACGATGTCGGGCAGAGTACGTAAAGAGGCGATGATGAAAAATGATGAGATCAGAGTGATGAAAAAGAAGAGACGAGATGAATATAGCGATTGAAAATGACGATGATGGTACTATTGTTGTTATGCATGAGTATAGAAGAGTCTCTCTATACAAGGCTAAAAATTAGATGCACGCAGGGAGAAGATAATACAGACACACTAACAGCTTCATGCAGACAGGATGATCAGTGGCAATGCCATAAAGGAGAAAAATAAGAAAGGCTGAAACAAAAGGTATGGCTTTTGGTCGTCAGTGTGCGAAGAGGCCTTGCTTGACAGATGCTCAAGACAGTCAAGTCAATGCAAGAAGAGTTGAGAGAGAAGAGAAGGCAAAGGTGAGAGCGGCTGTTTGTGGAGAAATAAGAAATATTACTATATTGAGAGGTACTAGCAAGGTACGGCTAAGATACGCGGAGCAGTGGTACCAAAGTACCTAGACAAAAAAGTATTCAGCAGGTAGCAGTCAAGTAGTAGCCCACTACAGCACTGACAAGGGAGGGCTTAGTTAGAGCAGGGTACACTATACAGGAGCCTATACAGGAGGCTATACAAGAGGCTATACAGGAGGTGAACAGTACGTAGTGCGCTTTCTAGGGCCAAGTAAAACAAAAACTAGCCTCTCCTTGGCATAGGGTATAGCGACTAAATGATCTGAAAGGAAAGGGGCAACGGAGAAAGTTAGGGTTAGTGTCCTAACTGCCAATAGAGGTCAAGTTTTTTATTTATTTCTCTTTTATTTCATTTTTCGCTCCCTACGTTGATGAAGATGCCCAGCTTTCTTTCTTCATTCTCCAACAAGGCCGCTTTAGACCTAGCCTAATGTTTCATCGCTTAGTATAGCTGCTTATTAATTGGTTTGGTTTGGGCTGGGAGTCTAAAAGTGCATTGGCACGTGAATCCGGAAAACGCTGTTGTGTAACAGTCTGAATAATCCTCAATTGTTTTGTGCTATGTACAAAATTGTACAGCCTAGCCCAGCCCGTACACAGGCCCTAACATATACGTATATATATATATATATTTGTCGTTGCTTCTTAGTCTAGAATCCCATATGCAAGATAATGGATGCTCTGTAAACTTCAGTAGCTTCTATGTGTTTGCTATACTATTCCTTGGCAATGTACACGGGTATCCCGTACACTACTACCGCCGCTGCTGTCAAGTACCGGAATGTACATGCGCTACGTGCAGTCATCACAGCCTCCACCAGCGACATTTCGCCGTCGACGAGTCCCCTGTCTCTGTACTGCCTGCGGGGACTCTTTGCGTGTGAATCGTAGAAAAACCCTTCATCGAATGTTCCATGCGGCAAGAGTCCCCAGCTTTGCGTCAGTGCTGCTGCATAGCGATCGATCTCGCGGTCTGTAACATCCCAGAGCATGCCCACTACTGCGGGGCAACCAGCTAGTAGATAATTGCGAGGTGTTCCATAGTGTTCAAAGGCTCCGGCTGGTGTGAGCCGCGCTGATGAACAGCCAATAAGCAGCGCCGTAGCACGCAGCTTGTCCATTTTGCGCACCGTCTTACTGCGGATGTATTGGGCGCCGGAGCCGTGACCCATGTATACTAGAATATCACTATTTGCGAGTGCATTTTCAAACGTACTCTCTGTTGGAGTCGTCGTGACAATTCTGGTCCATGATGAAGGTAATTCCTGTATTGCATCCTCGAAGCGTGCCTGTGTATTGGTCAGGTCACCGCCAGGATTGAGCATCCATGTGCCACTGCTGCGCTGTACGTGGTGACCAGCTGGGCGCGTTTTAGCGTTACGGCTTCCGTGAACCTCGCCCTCGCTGTCACTCGATACAGCGGTATGAGGGAGGATGTGGGATGTTGAACGCTGCTCGAGAATGGCATGCCGGAGATAGTCGAGACTTGGAACTCGAGAGACGGCTTGGTTTTCCATGCATGGAAGAGACTCCCATGGAAAGGGGATCAGATCTTTGTCGACAACAAGAATTGTGTGCGAGTTTTTCGGAATATCCAATCGCTTTTGCGTTGCAACTGCGTGGTGGTAAGACTTGAGCGCATCCATAGTGTCAATGATCATGGCATCAAAATCAATTTCATCGTACGCGTTGCGTTCGCCGTGGAACTGAAGAATATCAACCACAAAGTATAGCAGGTCAGTAAGCGCTTCGTCAATGTCGTAAAGCTGAGATTCCGAGTTTGAATGTTCTGCCGGGTCGCCCAGACCAACAAACAAGTCTAGGATGCGTGGATCCAATGTGATCTTGCTAGGCGCCTTGCGGCCACGAACGCGCCGTCTTGATGGCAAGTGCTTGTCTAGCGTGTCTTGGAAGCTCTGCTGGAACTTGGCGAGTAAATCGATACGTCTACGATGCTGCGAGAATATTCCACGGAAACCTCCCAACCATAGATGCTCAATGTTGGCTAATAATGACTCAAGCCGTTCGTCAATTTCCTCCCGTTGCCTACGCCATTCCGCTCTTGACTCTTTATCAACCATCTTCTTGGCACTATGGCATGACTCGTTGCTTTGTGAAACAATCTCCAATAGCTCAGCATGGCCTTGTGCAAAGTTGAAAACATCGACGTCCATCTCGCGTGATGTGGCCCGCTCAAGCGGGAGTCGAAGCATGAAAGGTGTATGACCAGCCTGGAGTTTGGTGATGCACAGGTCACTTTTGTTCTCACTAAGCGCGAGTGAAATGGCACTCCACTCTGGTGGTAGAATATCAACGTAGTCTTGCTGGAATCGTGCAATGTCGCCGTAGCCTTCGACCGCCTTATTCTGCTGCGAGGTGGAGTCTTCCAGTACAGGAGGCCATTCCGTCAAAAGTGAAAACGAGCATGTTGAGGCTTCTCGTTCACGCTTCCAAATCACATTTCGTGCGTACTCTACGGTCGATGAGGCATATGAAGGGTGGGCTACCACATTGCTATCAGCCGTAGTGGCAGATAGGAAAATCAGCGTCGTTTGTAGCAGAGAGGAAACTCGGTATACGAGCCCAGCGTCTCCGCAAACAGCAGCCACAGAGTTGGCCTTAACTAATAGCTGCTGAGCTTCACGTAGGTCATCTGTAAACGAGGGGCCTGTTGTCGCAAATCGTTTGCCTCTGCCCTGCTTGGCCACTTGATGATCCTTCGTTTCATTCGTCTCTTTCGCCCTAGACTTTGGCTTTTCGCCGGGCTCCATATCAACGCTGCCGTTTTCAGCTGCAACCTTGGTGTTGGCATTGCACACAGCTGGAAACGACAAGGTTGAATCTTGAACAACGGAAAACACAGGATCTCGAATCATTTTTTCAAGGGCTCTCCCCACAAGGCACATGGCACAGGCAACATCTCTCTCCATTGACGAGGAAGTCTCCAACATGACTTGGCCGGCTTCCTGCAAGATTTCGTAGGCCCCAACATAGTCCTTTTTGTTGATAAGGGCTAGGCCTTGAGATAGTATGAGCGAAGTTTTGGTCTTGAGCATGTGAGACACAAGCGGCGAAGAAGGCCGTGCGACTTGGGCATCTTGAGTAGCTTCAACAATGGGCTTTTTAGTAGGAGCGGTATCGGCGCGGCCTCTACGTGTAGCCGTCGTGGTGGCTTTTTTAGAAACTGTAGATCTAGTCCTAGAATGGGAAGCAGCTGCTGTAGACGTGCTAGTGATGGTCTTTGCTCGCGTTGATCTCGTTGAAGCTGCGACTGTAGTGGATCGTGTTCTCATGCTTATCTTCTTTTCGCTCTTTGGGGGTTCTTTGATTTCCAGTTCTTGCATCCGGCCGGCTAATTCTGTCTCTGTAGACTCGCCCTCACCGAGCACACCGATAGAACTCATGTGCGTATTCGCTAGTTCTAGCATTGCCACTTCATCCTCAGCGTAGTTCATACTTCGGAAAATGCTTGCTAGCTGACATGCTAACGACACGGAGTTAACACAAGGTTCCACTGAGCCTAGATAGCTCTTGACTATAGTGATATAATTTTCGGCATCTGCTAGGTTGTCGCCTTTAACCAAAATAGAGGCGGCCCAGCAAGCTGCCTGAGCTTGGTAACGAAGAGACCCAGTACTTTTAGCAACACGATATGCCTGCTCTGCATAATATTGTGTGTCAGCAAAAGACCCAAGATACATGTATACTGCGGAAGCTCTCTGCAGATATCGCATCATTGGAGAGGTTAGGCCCCAGAACTCAGCACCATGGCTTTGGACACGGGAGCCCAGCTCGTCGGTGCTGTTACTACTATTGGGTGTAGGAGAAGACGATACATCTTCTGTCTTGAACTGTTCGAATCGAGACCACAGTTGATATATTATCTTAACTGAAGTGCGAGCATATTCAAGAGCCTGAGCTGAATCTCCACGGTTGAGTGCAAGAACAGAGTATAGGTGACTGGCCTCTGACGTGAACTTGACGCGTGTCGTGGTGGAGATGCACGATTTGTTTGCTTCGAAGATGCGGCGTGCTTCGTCTAGATTGATTTGTCTGAATATCAGAGTGTAGGTTAGTTTTAGTTCATTAGGTTAATACGCAGGGGCATACTTACGCTTGCTCAAGATCCCCACGCTGCATATCGTAGTTGGCCGATGCCAAGTAGTATGCTACATGCCCATCTTTGGGGCCGTCTTCATCTTCATCTAACTGACTCTCTTTACGTGAGAAGATGGAAGCAGCCTTAGCATGGTCTCCAATATCTAGGAAGTGCGTACCAAGCATGCTCTCGTAGAGCAAGACATTCCCGGGGCTTGAAGCCATAGAAATGCAAATATCCCGTGACAGTTCAAGCACATGGGCTAGAATCTCACTCTCGCCTTTCATTGTGGCGTATTCGCGTATGGCGCCAAGATGGCGGAGCAAAGTTTCTGGGTTTGACATGACGTCCTCCAATGAGCCGCTTTGTGACATGGCCGATGAAACAGCTGCTCGCCAGCCTCGAATGGCCTCGGAGAAGTTTTCTAGTTTTGATTCTGGGCTACGTAGCATCTCAATCGACTTGTAGTATGCCCAGATTTCATCGAAGTAGGGCGACAATTTGTCGTCTTGGCCATAACCTTTGGTATCAAGCTGTTGTTTGGCCTCAAGGACCTGGGCTGAGATATCTGTGCAGTCCTCGCCATAGGCAAATATACGTTCGTAAAGAAAGACTAGCGACCGCAGGTAGCGAAAGTGGCAGTTTGCATTTTGATAGATTTGGGCTAGCCTATTGGCGCTTTCTTGAACCAAGGCCCAACTGTTTTTCATCGTTCCTGAGCTTATATGCAAGCGATGTTCGAGTAGAGCAGCTTGTTCCAAGACAGGCAGACCATCTATCCATGAATCATCAGTGTTCCCAAGCCTTGCGAGGGCTGTCAAGGCACGGGAAAGAATTATTATGTCGCCATGTTTATTCCATGCAACAGAGGGAGATTTGACTTCAAGTAAAAGAGCCACATCGGCGAGGACGCCGGCTTCAGCAAGATTGTGGCACAGCTTACTTAGAATGGACCGAGCCTCAGATGCATGCCCGAAATGTTTGTAAGATTCAGCAAGCTTTTCCAGCTTTGCTGTATACTTTGCTTTTTCCTTCTCATTAGCCGGTCTTCCATTCATGGCTTCGACTGATCTTCTAAGCGCTTTAAGGCCATTGGCCTGCTCTGTCTTGTCTTTGACACCGCGTGTTTTTGACGCATATAGGAAATAAAGACCGGAAATCTTGATGTACTGATTTGACATTATGCCTTCATTCTGTGCCTGTGAAGGAAAGTCGCCCATGCGCTGGAGAAAGTCAAGACAATACTGCAGCATTGAGTTAAGTGCCGACCATTCTTGAGTTCCTGCATCTAGTCGTCTCTTCAATATCATAATACACCCGTCGACAATAGAGTCGGCATGATCCACGAGTAGCTGCCGCCGTTGTTCGAAGCGTAGGGTGTCTTTTTGTTGCGCATCTTCAGCTGGAGGCTTTCCAAGCCAGCGAGCCGAAAAGCGAGGGAACTGCAAACATAGGGCCTCGAGGTTGTCAATAAGAATAGTATTGCTTGGCTGGCGCGTGGTTGATAAGAAACGGAGGGCTCGTCGCCGCAGCGTGTTGAGATCTAGAGTTAGTTGCTCGAGCTCGCCCATCTCGCCCTTGACAGTGCCTTCCAGGCCAGACACAACGGCTGCGGAAATTTCAACAGCTTTGGGGTTCACCGTTGAGTTTTTGAGCATAACAGCGAGTAGCTGGGCTGAGACTGATGTGTACCGGATGGAGTTAATATCTGGTGTCATGAGGTCATGGACACTTTGAATCCATTTTGTTGACTCGGCAATGTGACCTGCAGTTGCAGCAAGAGAGCCAAGTGTGAGGTGCATAGACATGATGCATGGGTCCTCTGGCCCAGGCCAACTGCCCATCTTGGGTTCCAACTCATTTTGGAACATTTTGTAGTAGCTCGACGCCGCATTATAAGCGCCTTCCTCAAGCTCTCCTCTCCTTTTCAGGGCAGAAAAGACCTTACTCAAGGGAACAATGATCTTGGGATAGTAGTCGGCCGACTGCTCTTGATATTGTATCACTAGATGTGCCGAGAGAAGACCTATGCATTGCAGTTCAAAAGCCTTGGTTGGATGTGGGTGGTTGAGATGATTGAAAGCATCGGCATCGTCTTTAGAAGACCAACTTGGTGACAGCGCAAGGATCGTCTTAGTTATCGTTTCAAGTTGGCGAATGTACTTGGAAGCTGTGGCAGGGCTTGTCGAAATCAAGCTCGCTACTGTCTGGGTTGGCGATCCCGGTTCTTGAAACTTCAATGTTGGTATGGCTGCTTCAACCAGCTTTGGTTTTTTGCACATTGTTAAAATACGTAGTGCATGCAACTGCGCCATAGCTACTAAAGGCTTAAGAGTCACCGGAATTTCACAGCCATTGAACGTCATAATATCTACCGCACTAGCGTCCTTTGCCAATGGCTTCATGACGGCCTTTGTTGTCTTGGCGAGAACCACATCCAGCCGCCGCCTGAATGCGCGCAAATCAACAAGTGCCTCGTTATATAGACCTAGGGCTAGCAGACGTCCAACGAAAGTCAAGGCGGCAGTTTCAATTCCTGGGTCACCCGCCGGCCTTGAGGCAAGAAGTATGCCAAGCGCAACTCGTGCGCATTCGACTACGCACATACAGCCGGAATGTGGGGTCGTAGGGGAAGACTTAGTCGGCTTGTTGTCTATGACTGAGCCGATGGTGGTGGCTACACGATTAAGGGCTCGGGGACGACGTGGAGAAAGCGGTGCCTGGGCAGATGCTGGTCGTGGCGGCTGATTCTCTTTGAGTTTTTCCCTGGACAAAGAAACATCGACAGAGTCGGCCTGAGTCGGTGTAGGCGGAGAGGCAGTTTTGAGAGCATTGAGAGTTGCGTTAGTTATTTGTGTAGCAAAGCGTTCGCGCTCGCTTTGTAGCAGAATATGAGTGTTGGTGCTAGTGGTAGATTTCAATCGGGAGGTGGAAGTAGCTAATTTGTCGGAACGTGCTGTCCGGGAAGCAGGTTTTGCAGCTGGAGAATCGTCGGGTCGGAGAAGGCTATTAAGTAGACGGAGAGTTGCTGGGGAGCAGTTTGCAGCAGACGATAGGTCTGAGATCACAGACTCCATCTGCTCAGTCTTGGAAGAGGAAGCAGCGGTCATAATGTCCTCGTTTACGGTGGTCACCATATATAGCGGATGATTAAAAGGATAAAGCGGACGTTTCGAGAAGGAAGAAGTAAAAACAACAAAGAAAAGTTTATAAACAAGTCTCAAGTAACAAACGAGGGTATCAAGATATTAACACCATACACCAAGTATTAAATGTGCACACCAAAACCGACCTTTCACTTGACGCAAGGTTTGTCAGACTTGTCATTTGGTGATGTATGTGTGCATATATTTGCAGGTTGAGTGTGGGTTGCCTTTGGAGGGTTTTCGGCTGAAGTTCGGCTGTTGTCAAGGGCAACTGCTCCAACGAGGAGCTCCACCAAAAAAATCATCGCCACGGCTATTTTCCGCTGCAACTTTATGCCAAGGCTTTGGGCTTAACGAATACTTGCATGTTGTTACTATTGCTGGTTTATACTGAAGAATCATAACCCTTTATACTATGCCTAGATTTCTTCCTGCTAGGCTGAGTCCCCTGGCTTTAGCCGCCTTTCCAAGGGCAAACATCGGCTTTGTGTCGATGGCTTCACTACAGCACATTCGCATGGCTAGTGACGCTAGCCGACTACCATCTATCGCCCAGCCATCTCTATGGCTTTCGATGTTGCCCAGATTCCTGCGCCAGCGACGCGGCTTGAAAAAGCGCAACCAAAAGAGCATAATGGAGCGCATGTCAGCTAACCCGGCAACGTTTTTCATGGCTATGTTCATCCTGATCGGTTCCATGTCGATCAACCTACTAGGCATGAAAAACGAGTTTGCAACGTTCACTCGACGCACAGACACGCGCATTTCTCTGTTGAAAGAAGTCATTGAAAGACTTCAGGCTGGCGAAAAGTTTGACGTAGATCGGGCTTTGGGTGCTGGCGACGAGAATCAGGAAAGGGAGTGGGAAGACGGTGAGCTACATGCCATGAAGGGTGTAAACTATGTGCTTCTAGGAGTTATGCTAACATCTAAATCTAGTGGTTGGTCAATTTGTTGGCGATTCCTCGTCGACCGAAAAGCCAGATACTGAAGAGAAACACAAGACTGAGGCTGCCCCAATATCAACAAAGCAGTCTGAGTCAGTCACGGAGACGCCATCTAGGAAAAGCAAGGGGTTGTCTAGCTTTTTCTAAAGCTGTATGTCTAATATCCATGTTGGCAAAGGTGTATTATATATTATACTTTACAAAAAGCTACTTACGACATCATTTCCTTAAATACTCCTACTCCCTTAGTCTGTAAACGGTTCAAAGCTGGGGTGCCGACTGTGCTTCTAGTGCCGGGTGATACCTCCTCCCATAGCCTTTCTACCAGCTGTGGTAGCAGTATGTGCGTAGGCAGTTCTACTCTGACGCCCTGGGCACCGAACTGGCCCGGCTCCAAATCTCCGTGAAAGGTTTCTTCGCCCCTAACCCCGCCAATATTTACGATGGCAATGGGCATGCCTCGCTCTTTGGCGCTTTTTGCCAAACGCCAGGCCGAATAGGTAGCTAATGAAGTACCTAAAACCAAAAGTTTCCCAGCTTGATCAATGTACTCTTGTGCAGTATCTTTGACATGATCCGCAATATTTTCTCCAAATTGAACTACCGCTGGCTTTAGCACACCACCGGTACTAGTTGGTATCCACGCACCGTCGCCGTCAACTTCGACCTTGTGCTTGCGGCCCATCGCATCTTCCGTCGGGTTCACTAGACAGCGCGGACATGCGGGGTACCGAAATGTCTGGTACTGCGCGCCGGGAACTTCCACGTCGCCATCAGGATTTGACCTGATCGCAGGAGCTCCCAGCTTTTCCGACTGCTTCAAAATATCAGCATTTGAAAATCTGCCTTCGGCAATAGCCTCGCGCAAAAATTCCGCCCAGACTGGGTTCAGCCGTGCCAAGTCGTCTTGGAAGCTGTCCCGGGGAAATTCAGACTTGCACATGACGCACTTGACGGCCCGTAGGTATCCATGTAGCTCCATGGTTCGCAACTGTGGATGGGCTAACGGATGGAACGAGTCAACGTTCTGTGTAACTACGGCATTGACAAGGCCCATCTGGCCTAGATCACGCACGGCAAAGTGCCCCGCGTTTGGCTCTGCATTGTGCAGTGTCGTCCAGCCAAGAAAACTACGAGCCCAGTAGCGTTTGCGTGCGGCGTGACTGGCAAGGAATTCACTGTAGTAAATAGGTCGGTAAGTTTTGTTGACCCGGTATGTGCCGTTTTCGCCACGGTAATCTGTAAGTCCCGATGCCACAGAGAGGCCAGCTCCAGATAACACTACCGTGGATTGTGGTAAGCCGTGAGGCGAGCGGGCGGTCAAGAACTCTAACAAGGCGTCTATGGCGCCAGGAATTGATGCTGCTGTTGGAGGTAGAGTTGCTGGAGATGGGAACTTGTCCCGGTAGGGGATGCGAATGCTAGCCGGACGCATTGTAGTTTTCTTCAGGCAATTTGTATGATGATTGTAATTGAAGTTATTTCATAAAGAATCATGTTTGTGTAGTCATGGCTAGAAAAGAAGGCCGTCAATCTTGTAATGACGACACCGTAATGGATTAGTAATCAGACAGTTGCGAAATAGCGTAATCGATGACAAGGTAAGGTATTCGAGGAGCCGAGGAGCTTCGCAGGGCCGACCATACACTGGCATAATCGGAGGCTTTTTCTTTCCATTTGTTTTTACATTTACTCACTCTTCAATTGTATCCTGATAAATATATTGACTATTGCCCAAACTCACTTGAGCAGAGTCGAGCGAATTTCGTCTTCTTTTGCGTACCACACCAGTCAAACCCTAAGCTCTAACCCTCTTCCTCCTACCTATCCACCTACTACCGGCTTGTTGTGTCTGGCCTTGCCTTCCGTCGTAGTTCAACGCCATTGCTACGAATATCTTTGCTCACCATGAGCTCGTCTTCCGCTGTAACACTAATCGAGCCTCTTGCACCCGATTCCATGCTTTCCAAGCACTTTGGCCGCGGCTTGATCAACTACTTTTCCGGTACCAAGATCAACCGCTTGTCATTCCTCCGTGGCGACCACTCTTTCCTCAGTGCTGCCTTTACTCATCCGGAGACACAGTTTGTGCTTCTTAAGGATCTAGTTCCTGCAGTGAAAGACAGCGCCAGTCTTGCACTGTTTAAGCATACTGATGTAGCACCGCTGACGGGCAAAAACCCGTTCGAGACGCCCGAAGATGCAGTAATAAAGGCCTATGACTCGACCAAGGATAAGCCACTAGTGCTTTTCCTGGGCGTGGAGGAGAATGAGGGGGCTGGCTTTGAGTACAAGACGTATCGCGGTCAACCTTGGTTTGCTGTCGATGTGACACCACGGGGGACATATACAGAGGCAGCACAAGGTATAATCGAACGTGTCGGATCCAGTGGGATTGAGTTCATGAAAAATCCCAGGGCCATGACTCTCAAAGCCACCGATGGTGAGTGCTTACTTTTGCCGTGTCTTGATCTTCTCCCTTCTCGTAACCAAATATCCCACCTACAGTGGCTAACTTGAGTTTCTACTAGCGGCCACCTATGCCCAGGCTCGCTCTCTTCTTGACTGGAACGCTCGCAACCAGTTTTGCTCCGGCTGCGGCGGTCCTACATTTTCTGTCCAAGCTGGCTACAAGCGTGTTTGCCCTCCAACAGACTTCCTAGGAAGGAGTGAAGTTACTGCACGTTCCGCTTGCCACACGCGCGTTGGCGTCGCCAACATGTGCTTCCCAAGATATGATCCTGTCATGATCGCTGCCGTGATTTCGGCTGATGGCGAGCGCGTGCTTCTTGGGCGGCAGGCGCGGTATCCAAAGAAGTGGTACAGCACGCTGGCTGGATTTGTCGAGCAGGGCGAATCGGTTGAGGATGCAGTTATTCGGGAGGTTTGGGAAGAGAGCGGCGTTCGGGTGGGCCGCGTAGTGCTTCATTCAACCCAGCCCTGGCCATACCCCGCAAGTCTTATGATTGGTGCGGTGGCTCAAGCATTGCCGGGTGGCGAGGAAATTAACCTGAGCCATGATGCCGAGTTAGAAGATGCTAAATGGTATACGTTTGAGGACGTTCGGAGGGCGCTCAAGATTGGCACATTTGGCTTGGATGATGCAACACAAAAGGATTATGACGGCCTAAAGCTGCCGCCTCATACAGCCATTGCTCACCAGCTGCTTGCCGCCGTTGTAGCAGGATTTGGTAACCCTACAGCTAGCATCTAGATAGCCCACCCTGTGGGTGCTAATGTTCTCTCCACCTAGGTTTCTCTTGTGCGTGTCAACTTGGCGGGAAGAAGTGAGGGGGAGTGCCAAATACGCGCCCGAGCACATGTGGAATGAACAAATCTCTCTCGCTGGGTTTCAAGCATAATACTGTAGAAATCAAGAGCCAATACTGGGGCTGCTACTGAGCACTATTGATAATAACGATGAACAGTAAATACGGCCAGAGGCAATGAATGTAAATGACGCCCATGTTGACACCAGTAGCCCGTTGTCCGTCCACATACACATCTAGTACCCTGTTGAGTCTGTGAATGCATGTTCATGGTATCCTATAAAGTAGCCTCGGCACACTGGTTTAGAGTTACAGCGCTTCTTCTCACTATAGATGCCGAATTTTGCTTGGCATAGAATGACCATCCCCCCTTCCTCTCAGCCTAGAGAGAAAGATACGGCCTTAGTTTTAGCTTGGACTTTTGACAGGACCTAATCAATCACGAGACAAGAGGAGACACTACTATCGAGACTATAATATTAGCATTTAGTTTGCAAATGTATAGCTTGCCCTGGGAAAACGAGAGTGGGCGGCAGAGACCCAGAAGGGTAGAGGCTTTTGCCTGTCCTCTCTCTATTCTTTGCCTGGATGTCAGTGCGAGATCGGCCGTTTCTCTGCTTCCGGCCACAGAGAAGAATAAACCGACGGCAGATTCTGTGTTGTCTTGATCCGGTATAGTGTGTCTTTCATCGTTGGCGCACATACGTGTACACGAACATACAGCAAGGTATAGTAGGGATACTTCTTGTTATGGGCGTCGGGATATCGTCCAGGGCTTAACCTTGATCTTTCAGTTCCTGATCCCCGTTTTCCCCGAGAACTGATACTATATGAAATAACATGACTGGCTCGAATCCAGCTGATCAGATATAGCCAGAATTCCCGCTGTGTATATTCTCTATGTCGTGTGAAATGAAAGTACAGCGCGGGGGGATGTCTATACGCCCTCCCCAAGTACCTACGTAACTGTGTAATGCGCCTTTCGTTTTCAGCCAGACTCGATTGAATCAATCCTCGTCTGCTTGATTCAATGCCTGTCTACCAAGCGACTAATCAATCAATAGCACTCGCGTTCAAATTGGACCGAGCCAAGGAACAAGGAACACGAGCCAAGACAAGTCAAGCTCTTGTCATGGCATTCTTAGTTGTGTTGCTTCGGACTGAAGGCTTGCTTTGCCATCCTCTTGTCTCATATTCTCTCGCAAGCAAGCTTCCTGTCCCTCAAGCTTTTGCATAGTCACCCAGACAGACTCACTCCCCGTCGCCGGTGTTAGGAGTCTCGCAAGTACGTGTGGGCCTGACCTGACCTGCTGCTCCTCTAGATGCTTGGTGCGTGCGTAGGATGTGTTGCATGTACTATTAGCCACCCTTGTCAAATCATCTCCGATAATCTTATCAGATCTTTTGAGTCGTAGCAATAGTCATGGCCGAGACAGACCAACCGTCTCCTCTTCTTCTCCTCCCTCCCGTCTCTGGCCGATAGGCTGCCCTTCTCTGCTACTTGCTGCATCAAATTCTCCTAGCCGATTCCATGTCCCTCTCTCTCTTATTCCCCGCCTCCAATGTGACGCGGATTCTGGCCTCGCGGCGGCGTTACTAAACGTGGTAATCTGATCCTTTTTTGGTTGGTAAAATATACGCTAGGCTTTTTAATCTTATCAGATTTTTCTTTTGTGTGATCACACCACATCGCGGCCTAGATTGAGGGAAGAGTTTATCTTACGTGTCGCTTGTAGAAATAACAGAAACTTCATTTCGTACCATCACAGGGTCTATTGCCTTCGTTACATGCATGCAGATGTACATCTTGACGTATACGTAGAGTGCAGAGTAGAGCCTTCACTCTTCTCTGCACCCGCATGTTCTCCCTTTTCCTACTCGTAGGCTTGGCTTTTCGCAGTCTATATCAAATCCTAAATACCTCCTGTTCCCGCCGTGCATCCTCCCGGTTAGCTGTGAGTAAGTGAGGCAGGGAACTTGCACCGACCGCGTGCTTCGTCTCGCAAGTCATATATGTAGTATACCTGTCTACCTATCTCACTACAGACATTAATACCTCAATGTCTCTAGAGTGGACGTCCAAGGAAACCACAAGTACAGCAGAATCAATATAGGCGATCATGCAGAGAATACAGTACAAGTGGCGTGGCGTCATGACACATGCCTGTTAAATACAATGAATCTACACTCTGTAAGCCCCTGAACTGTGCTTCTCCTCTGCCCGCTCACTATACCTGCTAGTTGTACAGAGCGCCTAACTAAGTAAGGAAGCCCGTGTATACAGGCGTCCCCCTCCTCTCCCCTCTTATTTTTCATAGGATGCCATAGCCCTTGGAGTTACATCGCCCGGTGCCAGATTTTGAATTGTGTATAAGAAGACAAAAGGCCCCCGCTGCTACCACACTAACTTATATATCCCATCTTCTTTGTTCCTGCAATTTGCTGTGTAAAGTGATTCTGGGCGTCTAGAGTTCCTTCTCCCGTTCCTCTCCCTTCTCTTACTTTGCTTGTCCATCTGGAGAAAAAGTCCTCGTCTGCATGTCCCTTTTCTTCCTCGTGCTCCTTTCTAGCCTCTGTTCTTCTTTTCTACTCTCCTATCCTCCACTCCCCCATCTTGAGCCGCTATAATGCTTGAGAAGACCTCAGAGATGGCCGTCTCGGTCGACCATGAGAAGCATCAACCTCAACACGCTCCTGTCGACGCATCCGATGCCTCTTCTACCAACAGCAGCGACTTCCAGCCCGGTGTTGCCCGGGCGCGCGCCGTTGCTTCCGTCTGGGGCACCAAGACTCTATGGGCCATGTTTGTTCTGTAAGTCTGGTGTATGTTTCGGCTCTTATGCCTCAATAGTGTTACACGAGAGAGGCTTCACTGACTCTCCGCGTTTCTTTTCCGCTGTCTTACGGCCCATCCCGACCCAAATGTTGCTATCAAATGCTTATACTGAGGACTCTTCACTAACAAACAGCACTCTTTTTTTGCGCGTAGCCTTTACTTGGTTAGTTTTGTCAGCTCTCTTCTGAGCTCCGTTCAAAGCTCTCTCAACGCCTATATCACTTCTAGCTTCAGCAGCCATGGTCTCCTATCGACTCTTGACGTCCTGTCCACTATATTGTCCGGCTGCACTCAGTTAGCCCTTGCCAAGGTATCTGATGTCTTTGGCCGGGTCGAGTCCTTCACCTCCATGCTTCTCATAACTCTTGTTGGTCTAGTCATGAAGGCCTTTGCCAAGGACATCCAAACATATGTTGCTGCCCATGTTTTATACTGGGTCGGCTATGTCGGCCAGACTTATGTGGTCAGTGTCATGATTGCTGACATCACCTCTTTGCGCAACCGTATGATCATCTTTGGTATCAACACTACCCCCGTCATATGTTCAACGTTTGCGGGCCCTAAGATTGCCGAGAGATTCTACGAGGATCTCAACTTCCGCTGGGCGTTTGGGGCTTTTGCCATCATTCTGGCTGGAGTCTCTATTCCCTGCATTGCTCTGCTTTTGATCGGTGAATCCAAGGCCCGAGAGAGGGGTCTGCTTCCTAAGCGTGATAGTGGTCGCAACATTTTCGAGTCTCTCAAGTATTATACCATCGAGTTTGATAGTGAGTTTTCCGTTTTCTCGCAAACACGGTTCCTAGTCATGCTAATGATTGTCTTGTAGTTGTTGGCCTTATCCTCATTATTGCCGCTTGGGCATTCCTCCTGCTCCCCTACTCCTTGGTTGGCTACGCTCCTCATGGCTGGAAGACCGATTACATCATTGCCTTTGAGGTTGT
Organism: Ceratocystis albifundus; assembly: GCA_002742255.2. NCBI lineage: Eukaryota > Fungi > Ascomycota > Sordariomycetes > Microascales > Ceratocystidaceae > Ceratocystis > Ceratocystis albifundus. The sequence continues at coordinate 975,326 of MAOA02000038.1, forward strand.
CGGTGTAATCCTTTTCCCTGTCTTTGCTCTGTGGGAGTACAAGTATGCCGCCGTCAAGTTCCTTCCATGGAAGTACCTGTGTGATCGTACCATCATCGGCTCTTGCCTGCTCTACGGCGTCATGTTTTTGTCGACGTACACTTGGGACACCTACCTCTACTCTTATATCCAGGTTGTCAATGGTCTTGGTATTTCGACTGCCGGCTATGTAATCAACTCTTATTCGTTGGCCTCCGCGATCATCTCCCCAGCGGCTGGCTGGGCTATCCGCTACACGGGCAAGTTCAAGACCATTGCCCTGTGCGGTGTCCCGTTGATGCTGCTTGGTACCTGCCTGTTGATTCCCTTCCGTCGTCCTGGCATTGGCCGTGGCTGGATCGTTTTGACCCAAGTCTTGGTTGGCATTGGTGCGGGCTTGTTCTCTATGTGTGGCCAAATCGCTGTCATGGCGCCTGTCACGCATCAGGAGATTGCCGTTGTGCTCGCTATATACGGTATGTTTGGCTCGCTTGGTGCCTCGATCGGCATTGCGATTGCTGGCGGTATTTGGAACAACACCCTGTACAAGGGGCTTGTGTCCCGCCTACCCGACGACATGAAAGATCAGGCCTCTACCATCTACGGTGACATCACAGTCCAAATGAGCTTTGCGAGTGGCACTCCTGGCCGCTCAGCAGTTGTGGGCGCATATGGCCAGACTCAGCGCTACATGGTTATTGCCGGCGCTTGCTTCATGCCCCTCTGTCTTGTTTCCATCTGGATGTGGAGAAACATCAACATCCGCAAGATTGAGTCTGACGGCCATGCCCAGACCAAGGGCCGCATCTTCTAAGAGAGCGAAGAAACCAAAAGCAAGTTTTGTAACCGTTGATCATATCTGGCTGGCCTACGCTTAGGATACCTCTTGCCCGGTTGCTGTTGGAAAGTCTAGTTATGGTTTAGATGTTTGCTAATACCCCATCATGAATGGTGTGTCTGTTGAAAATACCGGTGTGGTGCTATGACGCCTAGTTTTCTTTCTCCCTGCTTGATTTAATAATGATATCGTTTATTGGTGTACATGATTTTACGTAACGGCAATGACTGCAAGTTAGCCGCGAAGAAAACTAGTTGAAACTCAGGGATTTATAGTTGTGTCATAGTGTCTCTCTTTGCTCTGCATCAGTTCTGTTTGTGATGTCCTTTTTTTTGCTTTTTCACTCATGAGGGTATCTCGACAGCTTAGGGTTAGCAAGACACAACCTTGGGTTTATCTTTCAGAGTTCGATCACAAAACATTGCGTCTCACCATGCTCACGTTAATAGTAAATTGCGGAATTAATTAATAATAAGATCGTGTCGCGTCGTGGACTTCATTTCGCCAAAGGTTCTAAAATACACTAATTGTCTGTCGCTCGCTCCAGCCTTGAAAGAGTTTGTTGGAAGCGCAATACATAATGCCAAGTCGCGCATCGTACTTTCAAGAATATGCCTGGATTAATACCATACGCGGTAGGCTAGGCCTAGATGGATGCTCCACCAAGTATTTTGTGGCTCTCTCCATCTATTACGTTATGTTATGATGCCGCGCTCTCAACTTTCATCTTGTGGTCGGACCATCGCAAATTCAGTTTCGCCTGGAAGAGGCAAGCATCACTTGTGTCATCCGGTAGTCGCCGTCACTTGAAGTTTCACCCTTTAACTGGGACCCGACACTACACGCGCAGCATTCTACAGCAATATACATCTCATTAAAAAAAAAGCTTTTCAAAGCTCAAAAAATGTCGCAAACACCCCACAGTCAAGAACCTGGTAGACCAGACGTCAATGGCTGATAGGTTGGTGTTTAACTTTACTCAAGGGGGCCGGGAACGGAAGGAAATCCATCGAAAAAGACAACCCTCAGCAAGCCGCCGTAGCGGAGCCGCCAGTGAAAACCGACCTCTTCATATGACGATGTAAAGGTCAGCCGAATTGTTGAAGAAGAAAGAAGAAAGAAAAAATTTGGAAAGTTGGCGCTGTAGCGAAGACTTTATACTAATTTTGGGGCCCGCTTTCAGATGGGGCCTTGCGAGTGGGGGCTTTCTGCTTAGTCAGCCTCCAGCTGTGTCGCCCAAAGCCACAAGGTCCAGGACCAAAGCAGCTAATGAGGCGTTCGCGAATGTGGCGCTAATCGTTACTGCGGGCTGTCTAAATTTTTTTTCCTATGGGACGTCGATTTGAATGGGCTGCCCAGAATGACGCTTAGGCTTGGGTGATAGCAACAACAACATACGGCTGTGTCGCAACATTCCCACACATACACTTCACGGGGCCCAGTCATAGGCAAACAGCACTTTGCGGACCTATTCTAAACTAAAATCGCCAAGATGTCGTCGCTATGGAACACTATCACGGGCGGTAACAAGGACAAGCAACAAGCCCAGAATGTTGCTTCCCACATGCCAACATCGCCCACTCTTGCTCCCTCAGCGCCAGCAACGCCAGCTTCGGCTGTACCTACATATGATCCGACCCAAAATACCGGCGTCGAGTCGTTTCTTAAGCCTTCTGCCTTCGCTGACCCCACTATACTGCATCCGCTGGCTGGCCTGGATAAGGATACACTCGAATACATTACTCTCGATGATACCCCGCTGCCTAGTGGTCAGTCTGTCATTGCGTCTCGTGGCTTTACTGATGATCTCTGCTATGGCACCGGTATTACCTACCTGACTGCCCTGACTCTCGGAGGTGCTTGGGGTTTGCAGGAGGGTCTGCGTCGTTCCGAAGGCCAGCCACCCAAACTGCGGCTAAACTCGGTCCTCAATGCTGTTACAAAACGGGGACCTTTCCTTGGAAACTCGGCTGGTGTTATTGCAATTACATACAATTCATTCAATGCGGTTATTGGGGCTGTGCGAGGGAAGCATGATGCTGCAAACTCCATTGTTGCTGGTTTCCTATCAGGTGCCATGTTCCGGAGTACTAAGGGCGTCAAGCCTATGCTCATTGCTGGTGGTGTTGTTTCTGGTTTTGCTACCGCCTGGGTGGTAAGTTCAAAAGCGCCCTTTGATCAAAAAACACAAAAGTCACTGGAAACTAATTCTGAATTTGTTCTTAGATTGCTAAAAAAGCGCTGCTCCCTGAAGAAGAGCAGCTCCCTCCCCGCGACCTGTAATATCCACGCTTTTACAGCTTCTTTTACTCGGGCGCTTCTTCATTCCGCTGTGTCCAGCGGCTGTACCATATGTTTTTTCTTTATTTCCCTTCATTCTTTTTCTCAACAATCTCTTGTACGAATAAACACTTGTCCTTCTGCCTAGGACGACACATCCCCCCTTAGATCTTGGGCAGGGAGGGTAGGCGTTGGTGCGAGCTAAGGGCTCACTTGTCTTCTCCCACTTGCTGCTTTGTCTTCTTTCTGTACTCTTTCTTTTTTCCATGCCATGCATTTTCTTTATATTCCCTGTTCATCTGCTCGTTTTATCCTGTTACGTTGATGGGTTTTTGGAGACGGATAGTTAGACTCTAATTGTGTTTTTGAGCCGTGATATCAGCTTTTTCCATATATGCCGTTTTGGCTTAAAACACTGTTCAAGATATGAAAACATGAAGTGGCGCCCATTTCGCAAGGCCGGCATCTCCAACTTCTCGCCTAAGGATTTGACTCGGATCTGTATGGATTGGTGAAGGGAGGGCCAAGGTATTGCTTATTCCTGTGTCTTTACTCAGGGTGCTGCTTGGCAGAAGGCTCTAGGCCTTTTGCGAAAGATATCTTTCACTTGTAGAACACTATTGTAGCACAGGAAATGCCACCTGCCTGGGGCATGGAATGTTACATGAACAACTCACATTTGACGTGCCGATGATCTCGTGATGGCAAAGTAGCACTATTTTGAAAAGAGGTAACGCCAAGGTATTGTCATGATGGACCATACGTCAAAGAAAACAAGTGAATGATGGACGTCAATGCTGTTTAACGAGTACACTTTTGCTAGATATTCCGTTATCATCCATACGCTAGGTCAATGTGTCTCTTTGATCATCATGTAGAAGCGGCAGCTTGCTTGAATGACAGTGGTACGAAGGCGGCAATCTATAAGAAGCCAGCCACAGCAAGGATACATTCCACAAGGCCTGTGACTGATAAGCACACTGGAAGAGATGCTGTTAAAAGGCCTGGTCCCCGATATGCTGTTCTGACATCTCTCATTCCAGCATCCCTTTCATGTTCCATACCACCTCCCATCCATCCACCGACGTGTCTATTTTGATTCTTCCTTTATTTTTCAGCTCATTATCGACATACATGTTGGTTCCAACTACCGGCACTAAAATGGCGTTCTACCCATACAGGTCATTCCCAATGTCTTCGATTCCGATTGTCTATAACCCTCAATTCAGTGGCGCCTACATGGTGGTTGGAACCCAACGGCCAGGTATGATTCATCGTTGCAATTGTGGACAAATAACAGTAAGTGACCACTTTTCGTATCCAACTTTGACCTGGCAACCAGCAGAGATTAGCGAATAGTTTTCGTTTTATGTTCTCTACATTCTACGATCCTACTATTTGCTTCTTTTTCACTTTCCCATTTTCATCATCAAATACCCCCCCTTCGCTCTACCTCCGCCGTCATTGCTGAAAAGAGGGCTATCATCTACCGTTTCATGCGCCATGGCATATGCTATACGGACTGAGTTTGCGATATGCAAATATTGCCAAGTTAGCCCTAGTATTGCTGGGATGAACTTTCGTCCGCGAATCAACTCTGAGCCTTCCACATGTGTTCACGAGGCACGAAAAAAGCTTTTTGACGAATATGAAAACTACGCCATCAAGAAGGCTAAGAAGAATGCTCATGTTGAAAAACTAAGAACCGTCTGGCTTAAAGACGACCTCGAAAAACACAAGCAGTTCTGCCGCAAATGCGAGCAGAAAAAACGTGAAAAAGCTCTCCATAAAGAGGAAAAGAGGCGTCTCAAGCAGGAAAGAAAAGCTGATAGACAAGCTGCGAAAGCAAAACACGCCGAGGCCCACGAGGCCAAGGTCAACGAGTTCATAAAACAAGTCAAAAGACAGGCCGACGAGGAGGCACAAAAGATGATAGAAGCACAAGTCAAGAAGAGAGTTGAGGCTGAGATGGCCAGAACAAAGACTTCACAGGAGGAAAAGGCCAAGAAGAAGGCCGAAGATCTTGCTGCCAAGATGGTTGTTGAGAAGGAAGCCAGAAAAAAAGCCCAAGCCAAAGCAGCCAAGAAGAAAGCCGAGACTGAAGCTGAAGCTAAAAAAACGGCCGAGAAAGAGCTGAGAGAAAAGAAACTTGCCGAAGAAGCCAATAAATTGAAGGCCGAAGCAAGCGCAAGAGCAGCGGAAGAGGCTAAAGAGAACACACTCGCTGAGAAAGCTGCCGGCAAGGAGACAAAATCTGAAGCCCAGATCAAAGAAAATGCACACAAAACGAGCCGTGTTCTCAAAAAGGACTCTCTTACTTCGATTCTCAAGCGTGAACATCCCGGCTCAAGATATCGAAATCCACGAGAGGAACAAAGACTTCGTTATGATTCCAAGCTGGACTATTTCGAAGTGGATGGAGTCCTCCACAAGTACAAATGGAACGGTGTGAGCTACGATTACAGCTCGGAGGCCATAACCGCTGGCATTTCTACTAGTGGTAGAAGACCCATCGTTAGTTCCCCCTACCACCCCCTACCACAATCATGCCTTCATTCTCCTATGACTTCGTGACGTTCAGACAGGCCTTGAATGCTAACATTGTTATTTGGCAGGGCCACGGCGAACTCCGTACTAGTCCATGCAATACACCGGCGCCAGAGCCCAAGTCATGGTATGTTGACAACGAGAGACGAAGCCTTAGGAATACTAGCTAAAGACATCTATCAGCAACCAAAACAGCCGCGCAAATTACAATCGTCCTTCAAACTCGGATCCGAACAGGATGTTCCCTTATAAAGATGAAAATGGCGAGTTTACTACACGTTCGCGATTCAGCATCGATAGTCTAGGTGACGATGTTGTCTGGGAGTATCAAATCAATGGCAACGTTTGGTTTGCCATGCACAAGGCCAACAAGCGCTAAATCTAGTAGGAATTTTACTCCGACTGCCAGCAAAGGATAGATGCTGACTGTTGACAGTCTGTGGTTTTCAGTCCCTACCCTCGACAGGCGACACTAATATCGAGTTTGCATGTACCGTGTCTTGGAACAAAAAGAGATCTACATAGGCAGAGATATTAATATCATACAAGTAATAATTTGCTTATCAAGAGATTACATAATACAGTCCTTCGTGCTGGCCGACCCGGTGTTGTAACTTGACTCTTCTACACCAAGCCCCAAGCCTTGATGTAACACAAACAATCCTTACTGCTGACTAATCCAAGTAAGCCTAGCTGCAAGTATGCCTGACACAATTCCATCCGGCTTGGTAAACAAGGCAACTTTGCGTCTTCCGACTTTCAACTTGAAGTTTCTCAAAATCGAGCTCAACAAGAAAAGAAAAACAAAATGCTCTTCATTGGTCTGACTGGCTCTATTGCCACAGGAAAATCTACTGTGTCTTCGATTCTTTCAAAACCACCCTATTGTATCCCTATCATTGACGCTGATATCCTGGCCCGAAAAGTCGTGGAACCGGGTACCAACGGATATGCAGCGATTGTCAAATATTTTGGACCCACCACTCCGGATCTCTTGGTGCCCATTGCAGATGACATGCCCGAGAATGGACCCGATGGCAAGGGTCGGCCGCTCAATCGACCAGCTCTTGGACGACGTGTATTTGGGGATTCGGAGGAACGGAAGCGTGATCGAGCTGTTTTAAACAAGATTGTCCATCCTGCCGTCCGCACAGAAATGTACCGCGCTATGTTTTGGTACTACCTCACGGGCCACTGGGCTGTGGTTTTAGATGTCCCGTTGCTTTTCGAGTCGGGCTTGGATCAACTGTGTGGTACTGTGGTGGTGGTGGCTGTTAGCGACCCAGAAGTCCAGATGAATCGTCTTATGGAAAGAGACTCCCATCTCACTAGAGAAGATGCAGAAAACCGCGTGCGCAGTCAGGCCGACGTGCGTGTAAAAGCTAAAAGGTGCACCGAACGTGGCAAGGGGCGTGGTGTTGTGTTGTGGAACGATGGAACTCGAGAAGAACTTGAAAAGAATATTGGTGAAGCCATTTCAAGTTTGAAGGCATCTAGCCCTTATTGGTGGTCGTATTCCCTTCTAGCCTGCCCGCCGTTAGGTTTGATAGCGGGGGTTTACGGATTTCTGCAGAATGTTCGTTTGAACCGTAAATGGACTAAGCTTGAGAAGGAGGCTACAGCGAAGCTGTGATGAAACAAACTCAGTATTTTATTAATTTGCCGTTGATTTGTGCCTGACAGTCAATGTTCTGTTTACCAGTATAATTTTTGAGCTCTACAACACGTATCATATTCTTAGGCGGGCATGTTCGCGTACCTTCTACATCTAGTAGCCACTAGACATCACACACATCGATCAAAGGAAACTACCATTTTGATGATACTTGTTGAAAAAATTTCGCATTGTTAAAAACAAGTGAAATATCTGCACACATAAATTTTATCCTTCTTCAACTTTCTCCTCATTATTTTGCTCTCCTCCTCCTTCAACTTCGTCTTCCGCGACATTAGCTTTCAAAGAAAAGAATTACTCCAACTTCTTCATTCGGGTTCGTCACTTTTTCTGCTTGTCAAAAAAAAGCAGTATTTTGGTCTTTCTTGCTCTACTCCTTTTCCTGTCTTGGTGTCATGTACTACTTGGAAGGTTTTTGCATCTTGACTACATTTTAAAAATGTCTTTTTGTTCAACAATAGTGGATAGTGAGTGCTGCGTGTCAGGTATTCGTTTATACACGGCAAGCGGAAGCCATGGGTCAAGGGTAAGGTTGCCAGTGACTGAATATCTTGTAATATCCAAGACTGATGAAGTTAAACTGACTTACTAGTAGGTTTTTAGCGATGGCTCCATAGCTATGTCCATTCGAGATGAAACGGTCGAACCACACCCCCCATATATGGTCGCCAAGTCCAAAGAGGGCTTATATGATAAAACCTCTCAGCAACTACGCCCACTAGCTGAGAATCGAAGCAACCATGAAAAATTCAGTTTACCAGAACTAACTAAAGATGTCACTCCTCGGGCCCCTTCGAAGCCGCATAAGGCTGGATCCTCTCAAGATTTGAATGATACTGCCTTAGATTTGGGGCCAGCGGCTTCGTCAGTATCATCAGGTGCAACAACCTTGTGCCAGAATTGTGGCCATGACGACAGACCTACACCAAAAACAACTGTAAAAGAGATTAATGGCAAAAGTCTGAAGGGTATCATGAAAGCCAAGGTCCTGTGTCCTTGCTGCAAAAGCCATGGTAGCATGTCTTCACCTAATGGTATCCAAGGAGATAATGTTATGAGCACGCCGGGCTCCAAGAAGTCGGGTAAGAAACCCTCTTTGGGCACATAATTTACTGCACGTTTTCATCCAAGGTTGTATAGAGGCAATGGTACATCGATACAAGTGTAATACGAAGTTATTCACGGAGCCTATCTGTTTTTGCATATCATTTCACTGGAAACCAGGGAAACCAGATTCTAACTCATAATATACAAACTAGTGACTTTTCTGCTACGTACTCCAGAATCTTCATCCAAAGACAAACACAAAACCTTTGGGTTGTTTGCTCCTGGAAGTAACCGCTTGCTCAGCCCATCAACCAACCTCCCTAAGACTCCTATAGACCAAGCCAGTTTTAGCAAGACTTCATCCGATGAAAAAATGGACAACAAACATGGTATGTCGTTCTGGATATTTATTATATCAAAGCGATCGTCTGCTCATCAAAACTCATACTGCAATAGTAACCCAATGCACCCATAGTCGCTGTCACGAAATGGCAAAGAAATCTTCTCCTTCGTCTCCCAGCAACGATGGTGACGGAAAAGAATCTTCTGATCAGCCTAAAAGCGCCTCACACAAGGCCGACCGGTCCTCGAGCAAATCCAAAAGTCATACTCACTCATGCAAATCGTGCCATCCATCACATGGCAAAATGAAAGTACGTATTTGTATGGATAAGCCGTGCAATTTACTACCAAATAGTCATTACGACCCAATGCAGAATGTTTTGCACATTTATGGACAAGGTTTACCTAGCCATGTAAGTCCCGACCGTTACTACCACAAGTATTTGATCGTACCTGACATAAAAAATAAAGCATGACCGTCTTACAGACGAACTTCCAATAGCCCCAGATGATGTACCGGCTAGGACTCCTTCAGACTACCACCAAAGACTTTCATTTGATACCACTACCGGTGTGCAAAGAGACTCGCGGAATCGAGGTTAGTGCTATTGGCTTTTCATTTCTGAAGATATTTTACTTTACTAACAGCAAAATGGAATAAATAGGCAGGACTTGTTCATATCATCTTCGGAAAATTGCGGAAGATATAGCTAATAATGAGACGGCGGAAAAGGCCAGATCCCCATCTCCTAAACCACGGTCTGCCTCCAAACAACGCTCAACCACTTTTAGCCACCATTTTAGAGTTGCATCACGTTCTGTTTCCCGTGGCCGTGCTCCTAAGCCGTGCTGTCTAAGAAAACACCGTGAGATCCGAACTACTTCAAGGCTTCGGTCCCCATCAAGCTCCTCCGCAGCTGGAAGTATTGGAAATCACACCGCCGGCGATCTTGGCTCAGACTCCTCACTTTCTGAACTTGATCGAGCAGAACTGAAATCCCGTACCAAGAGCTCATATACCAGATGCTACAAGAACAGTGATGGAAAACAAAAACTTCCCAAAAAGCTTGAGCAATTCCAAATGCAAGCTTGCCAGCGAAAGTTTTGCACGTCTTCTGGATCAAGCCGGTACTCGGAAAACATCTCTGTTGGGTCTGATACTGAAAGTGACTTACGAAAGCCACCCAGGACCACCAGCAAGCATCAACGCCACCATCGCAATGAATTGACCGTACGTTCTAGATCTTCGTCTCCGGACTTTTCCAAGTTGTACCACAAATTAGACAGCGAGAGAGCCCCGCTACCGGGCGCCTGGAACTGGGACACCGATTATAGCACCGACAAGAAGAAAGAGAAGAAAGAGAAGAAAGAGAAGAACAAAGAAAGCAAATCTTCTTCCGGTGGCCTTCATAAATGTAGTTCTCGAGCTTGTTGTCACAATGTGGACGTGGGTGAAGATTACGTGATGTACGAGAAACGCCGTGGCAGGAGCCGAACGCGAGATGCTCCCGAGAAACGCGAGAAAGGAGAGGCATCCAATTGTTGCAAGCGTGCGAAAGATTATCACATTGAAGATGAGCATAAGTCCGCAAAAAATGATCACGTTAAGGACGAGCACAAGGAAAAGCGACGACAGGAAAAGCGCCACCAGTACAGCCAGGAGCGGGACCATAAGAGAGTGGGCGATTCGTGTAAACATTGGTATTTCTCGGGAACCAAAACGCCTACTGGCAACCATTCTTCCTAGAGTGAAGATGAGATGGCGATGATGTCCTGCTGCAGGATACACCACTGGATCAAGGAACAGGAAATGTGGATGGCTAGTGAGGACAAGAAGCTTTAGTGGTATCAAGAAAGGGAAGGCATTGGCTTAAAAAAATTGACCATCAAGTAGTGCAGCCTTCAATAAAATTAGCTTTACTTAACATGCAGATTACGTAGTTTATTTGGCATGAGTTTGCAAGATATCGTGACTTAATCAAGTAGTTGATGTTGATTAGGCCCAGTGAAACAGTAGGCTAGATAAAATCATAAGATATGGCAAGTAGATAATTCAGTGTATTCAATCTAGATGCTTCACCACGGGGTGGTTACTGGAGCTACTAATAAAACATGAAAAAAAAAAGAAGAAGCGAAACATGATTCACAACAAGAGAAGAAAGCCCCAGGCCAGGTGCTAGATATCTTTGTCTTCGTGTTTCAGAAGACTTCAAACCGGAGAGCATCACACGAAGCGAATCGAGTATGAAAAGCGACGGGGTGAAACCAGAACAAGGAGCAAGATAGATGTGAAGAATGAATGGATGTAGAGAAGATTCCTCTACTCCTCGTCGTCAGAGTCAGACTCCTCTTCGGCCTCCTCAAGCCAAGCCAGGAAAGGCTCGGCAGCCTTGCGGACCTTCTTGGAAGTAGGCAGGTCAATGTACTTCTTGGAAGCTTTAGTACCCCACTTGGTGACAATGTCTTCAGAGATGAGGTCCTTGAGGTAGTAGAGCTGCAGAACCTTGACAACAGTATTAGAAATGATTTCTGGGTCCTCCTTGCTCTTGCTACCAATCATACGCTCAGTGCCACCAAGAAGAGCCTTCATATGCTTCTCGCTTTCGCCAATCAGCTGCTTGAGCATGCTAGTGCGCTTGGGAATCTGGGCAACAATGTTCTCGTTGAAGATTGTTTGAGCCAAAACTAGAACAGTACGGTGCTTCTTTTCGATGCCCATTTCCTTGGCCTTGACATAGATGTCCACAGAGTTAACGTCATCAATGCTACTCTTGGATTCGGCCTGGTCAATAACCCACTGGCCAAACTCATCGTAGATGGTGTTGCCACCGCCCTCGCCATCTTCGTCATCGTCATCGCCTAGAGTCATCTTGGCCTTAAATTCGGTGGGCAGCTGAGCCTGGCGGGCTTTGACAGCCTCCTCGCTCATATCAACGGCCCATACATCGTCCTTGACCTCCACGTCCTCAGTAGCAGCGTTGACAGTTGACTTTATCTTCTGAAATTCCTGATCACTGGCATCGCCATCATCATCAGCACCTTCAGCATCATTGGAGCCATTTTCAGAGGCTTCCTCGGCACCAGAGCCACCGTTGTCCTTGCCAGTAGCAGCTTGCTGCTGCTTCGCACGACGAGCAGCCTTGCGTTCAGCTTTGTCCTTTTTGCTCTTCTTTGGCTGATTCTTCAGGATGAAACTGCTAAGCTTCAGGCGCAGATCAACGTCGGTGCGTTGGCCACAGGCCTTGCAGTCTAGGATGATGTGGTCATCCTTGATAATGACGACGGTCTCGGGGTTCTTGCACTTCTTGCACAGGACAAACTTGACAATGAACCCATAGACATGGTCTTGTAGCTTTTTGGTATCGTGGGAGCCGTTGATAATCCAGCGGTCATCCGGAGGGTCAATGTTGGTCTGGGCACCCAACTCAAAGCCAAAGTATTTGATCAAATGGGCGCCAGGGCGGGCCAGAGACTGGGCAACAGCAGACAAGTTCACAACAACAGTCTTGATACCATTACCCTTACCTTCAATTTTGGTTTGAAGACGGGGCATCTTGTACCGGTAGAACTGGTCGGAGATGTCGGGATTGACGTTGATGTTGGCCATTTTGAGCGAGTTTTTGTAATTGATGTGAAGTCCTTGAGTGCTAGGAAAGAAGAGATATGAGAAACTTAGTGAAGGGGTTGGTTGGGTAGTCCTTGAGCAAAGGGCAGGAAGAAGACGAAGAGAGAAAGATGGGGAGAGAGAGAAAGAGAGAGATCGAAAGACGAGGATACAACAGAGAGAAAATCGAGGAAACGGTGATTAGGCACGATTAGGAGCGTATAGGAACATGAGCCGAGCAGACGAATCGAAACTTTTGGTATTTGAAATGCATGAACTCGTGCGGGAGCAGACGGGATACTTCAACCGTCAGACTTGTTGTTCTGTCTTTTCGTACTACAACGAAATCTTCGTCGAGTACGATTGAGTATGGGGTGTTTGAACACAGGGTCGTTGTCGTGCTGATACATACAAACAGCTAAACTGCCGTCAACGTAATGTATGTATTTGATGGGAGGAGATGATAGAGGACAAGCTGACTATAAAGGTTCTCTAATGCCAGTTGGTGATGTGCTGGTTTCAAGTGTATGAGGAGAAAAAGAGAACGCAGGCGAGCCAGTAGAGCAAATTGTGGAAAAGGAGGAAAAAGCGTTGACAGGATCACAGAAGGTTCGATGACACACTAAAAGAAAAAAAAAATATAATGAAAAATCCAAACCTAGAGTCAAAGAGGGGCCAGGGAAAAGAGATAAGTAATGAGGAAAAAATTGAATCAATAAGCGGATCAGATCGCGGGGCTAAGGCTGAATTGAATGAAAGGGGTTTTGTGGTGCTAAGGCATCAAATTTTGGTTTGTGGGTTTCGAGGCCGTTATCGGCTAAACTACGGTTGAAAAGAGTCAAAAGGGAAGGCAAAGGCAACCCTTTGTTTGCCTGTATTAGGGTTAGCGTCACGGATATAGTAAGTTGCGCACAAGGATACAAACTGCTTTGCCAACTCATGCACACAAACATGAACGAATAGCATGGATTTATGTCTCTATTCGTTGCTGTAGACCGCGACATTATTGATCCTCTAGTAGCCAGCTAATAGTGCATACACTACATACATATCGGACCCTCGTTTGCCCGCCACCATCTACAATGCCTCCTTCTCGATCGGTTCAAACCGCAACAAGCACCGTTGACCCAACGGTCGCGATGAGATCAGCTGGTCCGACATGACCATGCTCTCTGGTTTCATTGAGGGATCCGGGAGTGTATGGAATGTTGAATACACATTGCGTATCAGTGTCTTCATCTCTGCCATAGCTAGGTGCTTCCCGATGCACCCACGGCCGCCCACGGAGAAAGCAAACTGCAATCGCCTACGGTCAGCATCGCCCTCTGCTGCCAGCCAGCGCTCAGGTGCGAAGCAGTCACCATCAGGGAATATCTTGGGATTGAGACGGTGAACAGAATATGCCTGGCAGCTGACAATAGTGCGCTCGGGCAGACTGTAGCCATCGATAGTGCGACCGCCACTTGGCACATAACGAGGTAGACTCATGGGGATAGCAGGGAAGCAACGTAGACCCTCGTTGATCACGGCATCGAGGTATGGCAGCTCGTCAAAAGACGCCTTGGGCTTATCGCGAAGCTCTTTTTGTAGCAGTTTCTGTACATGGATGCTGTGTGGTTGAGAAAGCTCCCACATTAAAAAACAAAGAACATCGCCGGTGGTATCAATTCCAGCGGCCATGTGATCCAAAGCCTCAGCGGCAAGGTCAAGCTGCTCCAAGTCGCCTATCTTTTCGCGCATGCGTGTCATCAAAGTAAACTGGGCAGTGCTTGTCTGGCCGCTCGCATCAAGAACAAAGGCATCAGCAAGAGGAGTATCTCGTGGTTTCACACCAAAATACCCCAGAAATCTGGACATGACGCTATGGATTGTAGGGCTATAATGCTCAATCAAGCGGTCTTGCTACATTGTCAGTCGATATCCCACGATATAATGCATACACGCACACATGTTTAGAGCCCAAGAATGATACTTACTACGTAGGCTATCATCAACGGCAACCTGGTGCATCATTTCCTCATCATGTTTATCCTTCAGTGCATGCGTTCCAAAAGGATGGAACAGATGCTGCGTAACACAATCACAGGCATAGGCATGGAGGTTGCGAAAGATATCTATGCTGCCGCCACTAGCAGAGTCCCAGCACTTGGACATAAAGTCCTGGGCACGATCGTTGATGCCGCTCATCGACGCAGGGCGCATTACGTTGCTGTTAGCATAACGATCGGCGATGATGCGGCGTCTCTTGGAGTGCTCGTTCTTCACAAGCGAGGTGAACATAGTGCGGCGGCCATAGGCCTTGAACAAGTCATAGAACTCGGTTTTGTCGTAGCCACTGCCACCATTGTTGTATATTTCCTTCATGGCGGCAGGCGAAGTAAAAGCCACCTCGTTAGGTGCGATGCGCACGACAGGGCCGTACTTCTGGTGTAGTCCATGAATCCACAGTGTCCGGTTTGCGTTCAATTCATGGTAACGAAGAGGCATGCGCGATAGACGGGTATAGAAAGGGCCAGGAATGCTTTTTAATGGCGAGAAGGCTCGACGGAAGAGTCTCACTACCAAAAGCACCACGCCTAGTCCAAAGAGGACGGCAGGAGAGAATATGGCCATGATGTTTGGCAGGCTGGGAAAGATGATGACAAGGACAAAGAATAGCAACGAACTGAGTACAGAAAGGAGTACTATGAGAGTAGGTTAAAGAATGGGCAGCCAAGATAAGAAGACCCAAGTTAACGGTGGGCGGGATGCGACCAGCCTATAAGAAGCTTTAGCTTTCCGGCTCTACCATCAGAGCTATCAGCTGAATCCTTATCTATTCTTACTCCCCGGTTCCTCTCTCTAGTTATTGAACGATGTTGGTTCCAGGGGAGGTGGGCGAAGGAACACTAACACCAATGCAGCTAGATTTACTGATAACAGTCGCTAACTGTTCTAGAGTAAAAAATGACTCCCAGTCGCAGATTACAGTGACACATCTTATGCATCGTGAAGCTCTGAGTCTTTTCTTTTCTCATGGATGGAAATGGTACAAGCTCTGTTACTGTCCCCTTCACCTATTCACCCTACTACTTTGGCTGAACAAGCCAGTCATGAAATCCTTTTTCCTTGTTGACTCCTGCATCCTGTTCCCCCTCATTTAGAGGGAAAACGGGGGGGGGGGGCTCTTTGTCATCCTGCCATCGATATAAGGATTAGTGCCTTATCAACGAGTAAGATTCGACGCATTTAATAAAAGTATATGTATATTCAGATCCTTGACAATGAGGGGGGGAGAGCAGCGCACAGGTAAAAAAAAAACCTTGAGGCTGTGAAGAAAAAGTAAATATTCTCGGGCTTAATACGCGGAGGCCGACTACGAGTAGCGAGTTCTGCTTTCCCCGCCGGTTCTTAGTTCGTGGAAGAGACGAGTTTATGCTTGTCTGTGGGTGTTATCAGTTTTCAAGGACATTGCAGGAACTCTACCTGGCATCATGCTGTAGGAATATCTCCCGAGAGAGCGCTGACCTCAGGTCCGACTAAGGGAAAATACCAGGCTTTTCAAGCAACTTGAGTACGGACAACTGCGACTTGTATGCGCACAGCCAACTTGCTAGTTAAAATCAACCATCTTCTAAACATCAAGCTGGGTCTATCTTTCCCTGCGACGTTCTTTATATCTACTTGGGCTTCTTGAAAGTTTCTTCACTTTAGCTGAAGACTACAGCTGAAGCCCATATTCAAACAAGGCTCACGTAGGTCGACCAAACAGAGTAGGATGACAGTGACTAGGTGTATACTCGTGTTTTATAATAGAGCATGTCGGCCATTAAAGTCAAAAAGTACCGGCCTGTATCAAGGCTTTCTTATAAATATATCTGTTTGACAATTATACTATTGGAATCCTCATGATCAGAAATAGGATCTTCAAGAATGAAGCCGTCAATAATGAGGAGTTCATCCTTGAGCTTATTATACGTCATGATATCCTAAGTTGTGCGTCTGTTAGTACTTGTCCATTCATCGATGAGAATATGGTCACTGATCAGCTTATCTAGAAGCCAGTCGAGTGGCCAAGTAGGACGATCTTCTTTCCGGCTAATCACCCGAAGATATCTGACTAGAGCGCCGTTCTAGTATTCTGAAACTTCCATAAGATTCGAACGAGCTTCGCATGTAAAATTTTGAACACGGCCTGCAAAGAACATGACCGGGGGTCAAACAAGCCATAGGGTTAGAAACCCTTGGCACAAGTTTATTTGAGGCTGTCACCTGGGCCTCTTAGCCGGTGTATTTTCTCTGGACAGCCCATACTAGAGAGTTCCAAACTTGTTGTCTTCGTCTTGACTGTTGTTACTCGACCCTTACCCATCGAGTCCACAATCTCGCTTGGCCTTGTGAATGTACTTTTTTTTTTTTTTTTTTTCAAGACGGAAGATTCTGCTGTACAGTGTTGGTAGAAGTAAAGATTAAGATAGAAGGCTGCGAATAGCTAAAAAAAAAGATGGGGAAATTTATTGCTTACGTATGTATTATCTGAATTCCCTATTTACTTATCCTTATTCGTGGTGATGCACAGTAGAGCCTCGTCAAGCCATATAATGTAATTGCCAAACTTGACCCGCCTGATTACTCTGATTACATAAGCT
This sequence comes from Ceratocystis albifundus, assembly GCA_002742255.2. Classification (NCBI taxonomy): domain Eukaryota; kingdom Fungi; phylum Ascomycota; class Sordariomycetes; order Microascales; family Ceratocystidaceae; genus Ceratocystis; species Ceratocystis albifundus. The sequence continues at coordinate 992,305 of MAOA02000038.1, forward strand.
CGTAAGTGATAAACCTTCCCCCACGAAACCTTCACTCGAACCTTCTTTTAATGTGATTTCTTTGTACTACTCTGTCATCACAAGGCTTTGGCATTATCACCATCGGGCTTCGCGGCAATTACTAAACAAAGAAAGACAGCCTGGCACAAGTCCTTTACCTAAGCAAAACCCACACCGACCCCCCAAGATGACAGGCCCAACACCAGTGCGGCAGACATCTCTTGTAACCAATGCATCACGCACTGAATTCTTCCAGCAGGTAAGCTTCATAACCCCGTGTTCTTCCAAGGGCCTCCAGACTTTAACATGTCAGTAGATCAAGCCGTGTTGTGTCTCAATCAGCAAAACAGCATCCAAGTCAGAGCAGTCGGCCCTAGACTCGCGATTTCTCATCAAGTTGGTACAGGAACTCTTGGACCACCTAAGTGCCCAAGTCCAGCGAGATTCGTCGACCCTAGACAAGAATCTAGCCGACTACATATTTTTTCCGCTGTCAAACATTTTCAAATATCAGGAGAAGCATCCTCTCACGCTCATTGAGCTTGCTCTACGATGCCTAACTATAATAATATTCCATGGCTGGAAATCAAATATCGAGCCCAAGCTGGTCCAACAACTGCTGCTATTTCTGACATTTGTCATCGGGGGCGTACCTTCACAAACCCAGACACGTAGTATCTCAGAAGAGGCAACACTAGAAAGTCTGCGCGCTCTAAAAACTCTGATCACAGCGGCAGGCAAGTCTGCTGCGGCATCGGCGTCTCTTGTCGATGCAAGTGGAATCCCGGCTCTTGGACATGCCATTGCAGTTCTTCTCGATTGCGTATCTGATGGCAAAACCCCAGAGATTCAGGTGGAGTCTATGAAAACATTATGTGCTTTCTTCGAGGCTGTCAGGGATGATGCCGCTTTGGCTTCATTCCTCCCAGGAACAGTATCTTCACTAGCCAAAGTAGCTTCGATGCCTGCGCGAGAGAAAAGAAGAGTTCTTGTCAGGGCTATAAAAACGCTGCAGACCGTCTTGGTCCGCGTTCTTAGCGATATCCGAACACGGGTTCTATCAATGAAGCTCGAAAAGGAAGAACTAAAGAAGAGCAACGAGTCGATTGAAAATTTTGCTGACAAGAAAGATGACTCAACCGAGCAAGAATCCGAAGGAACAGGCAAAGGGAAGGTTTGGACACCATCATGGCTGAAAGCCACCGCAGGACAGGTCAAAATGGCACTTGCTACAGTACTCAAACTCGCAAAAAGCGACGAGAATGAGATTCGATCTGCTCTTGAGCGCCTCTGCGTTTCTCTTTTAGATGAATGCCACAAGTCATTGGATAACTGCGCGCCTTTACTTGTTGAAACTGCAATGGCTCTATCCGACGAAAGAATAGATCAAGATATGATGACAACAAGTCTTCCTGACCTTGCCATGGTTTACCCTGAGCTTGGCGATGCCATTAAAGTTACAGTCTACAATTGGGCTACTGCCTTACCACGTGCCATGCAATCTGCCGATGAGTCTATCAAGCAGAGGGCTGTGCGAAATCTCCAGCGGGGCCTCAAGCTGGCATCAGCAATGGATTTTGCATCTGCCACTTTGGACGATGCCGTCTCTGCTGCTCTCCGCGATAGCATCATGCAACTTATTGCTAGTGCAAAGACACCACACGTTGTTGATGAAGTCGAGACTATGGAGCTTCTGTCTGGAAGTACCGAGCTTACAACTACACCAGAAACAAGGCTATCTAAATTTCGCCCTGTCATCATGAATCACGATAGCCAAACTACGATACGCAGCGAAATCATTGATTTGCTACAATCTATGGGCTCTGCTAGTCAACAAATAAAGTTAGCCACGGAAATGGTAGATTACCTGCAAAGGTCCATGGGTGATACTCAGGTATCTGCCTTCTGGCTGTCGCTTGAGCTCTTTAAAGCTGCTTTCCAGCAAGATGCAGACATCGATGCGTTCCTTACATTTTCTGATGGCCCCAACGAAAGTGAAGCTGCGTTTCATGAGTTGTATACATTTTCTGTTACGGTCCTAGACTCCCACTCGAATTTCCAACATACTGACTGGCGGGTAGAGGCCCTCGCCCTAGAAACGATTTCTCTTGCAGCATCTCGGTCAAGAGAAGCCTTCAGACCAGAATTGATTGATGTTCTCTTTCCCATGACCTCATTTTTGGGGTCAGAGAACGTACAACTACGACACCACGCTATTGTGGGGCTCAACCTTACAGCTTTCTATTGTGGATATTCAAGTGTATCGGAGCTCATTGTCGCCAACGCCGACTACATGGTCAACTCTGTCTCTTTAAAGCTCAACACACTGAGTATAACTCCTGCTACTAACAAAGTCCTGCAAATGGTAGTTAAACTGGCAGGCCCCCGTCTAGTACCATTTCTTGATGATGTGGTGACATCGATATTCTCAGCATTAGACAACTACCACGGCTATCCTACTTTTGTAGAAAGCCTGTTTAACGTTTTGAACGAGATTGTTAACCAGGGTGTCAAGTCTCATCAGCTTCTACTAGATAACAGCCCAGCAGATGATCTTCTGGTTGAGAAAAAAAAGGGTCCCAAGCATTGGATGACAATATCAGAAGTTAAACAGGCCCTGGCTAGGCACGAGGAACGGAGACTTCGTCGTGAAAAGGAGGACCTAGAGCTTGATAATATTACATCTCATCCCAAAAAGCCCTGGAAGGCATCGGATTATAAACAGAGCAGCCGAGTACAGGAGATTTTTGATGAAAAGGACCAACAAGATGCTGAAGCCAGCGAAGAGGAGCCCAAAAGAAAACTGGGTGAAGAGGAGGGCGAAGAGGAACCACCACAGCCGACAGAACCAGAAAAGCCCCCGCCTACACCAACGTATGCTATCCTCTCCAAGATCGCCAAGTTAACGCAGCACTATCTTACTTCCCCGACGCCTGCATTGCGGAAATCCCTCTTGTCTCTGCTGGCTACAGTTTCTCCTGCTTTAGCCCCGGACTCTACCGCGTTCTTGCCTCTCGTCAACACTGTATGGCCTGTAATTATTCAGAGATTATACGACTCTGAGCCGTACATTACAATTGCTGCATGTGAAACACTGTCTGCCTTGTGCTCTTCGGCTGGCGATTTCATGTCTTCAAGGTTCCGAGACGAGTGGAAGAACAGGATGCATTCATGGATGATCAGGACAAAGAAAGATGCCTCTGCTGGCGGACAAACAAACAAACCAACTGCAGTAACCGACTCCTTTTCACCAAGGATAATTGTGCCGCTTCAGAATGAACTAGTTTCGGCAAACCCGAATGCCGTGACACCAGGATCGACACTAGGAGCAGGCGGGGCTATGCCGATAAGTAGCCTTGGTAGATTTGCACAGGCTACTAAAGTATGGGAGGCTACGGTCCAACTTTTGGTTGCAATGTTACGTCACATACGGATCGAGGATGGAATGTACGATGAAATTCTAGAGCTGCTAGCAGATCGTCTCAATGATGAGGATGTGAGATCGGCTTTGGAGACTATCAATCCAGACGCTGTCTGGCTAGCACTCTATGAGCGAGGTCAGCTACCGACAGAGAGTCTATTTAAACCACCAGGAGAGGAATTTGAGTTTTTAGACTTGGTCAAGGTAAAATCTTGACCTATAGAAGCCTTAAAAATTTCATACTTCTTGGGACCCTGCGCGGACGCATATAAGAGCTCATATTCTGTTGTCAGAGAGAGTACTGACGGGCCTTGTCAACTTCCAGATCAATGAAGCTATTTGAGATTCTATGACTTTCTTCGATAGACGACACCACCTGCTGCTTCAGTATCATCTAGACTCTGGTAGTTTAACTTGTTTCCCTGTTTCAGTGAGTCTAGCTTTGTGGGATGATGACCCCAACACACTGATGGTACGGTGCTCTTTAAGAGAGAGAGAGAGCTTGTTGTTGTGTTTTTGTGTTTTTGTGCTACCTGAGAGGGAGCAAGGGTACCAAGTTAGGCCAATAAAATTGCTGGATTTTGGGACCCAAAGAAAGCCTAATAGGGGTGGTAAATAGTGGGGCCTAACTTATGGCGCAACCAACCAGTCAAAAACATCACCAGTTCAATGAATAATCAAGCCACCCCTCTACAAATCCAACTCATCACATCTAAAATCTAATACTCTTCTCCCCTGCCTCTTAATCTCTTCCCCCTTCTTTAAACGAAATCGCAAATCATGGGCTTAGTTGACTACGATTCCTCTGGCTCAGACGACGACACACCCACGCCGCTGCCGCCCAAAGCGCCTTCAACCAGCAAAAAGCCCTTCCAAAAATTCATCAGCAGCGGCAAGATCCGCGTATCCCTTCCGGCCGCTTCCATCCCCGCCACTGAAGTATCAGCCGAAGAGCCACCCGCAAAGCGAGCACGAATCGGTACCGGCGCGCACAAGTTCAGTGGCTTCAATTCGCTGCTACCAGCCCCGAAGAATCGCGCTAGCCTACGTGGCACCGGCACTACTAACAATACCCCAGTAACTCATCCGGAGGGAAACTCCTCCCAAAGTACATCCGGCGCAACAAATACCCCACGCGTTGGAGTGAACCTCAAAACGGGTGCAGGGCCAGCATGGAGCCGTGACGGCAACCAAGACGAAAGCAGTGGAACCGGGGGGATCATGGGTCCTGAAATTCCAGAGGGAATGACGCCAGCTGAAGATGTCAAGCTAGTGGGCAAACCGCAGATGTTTATGCCGCTATCTGTGGTGCGCAAGCGGGCGAAGAAAAACAGCCAACCAAAAAAAACAGAAGCCGTGTCTGCAACACCACAACCAATGCGCCCAGAGCCCGTACAGAATCCAAAAAATCTCACCAGCACCACACCTATTACAGACGCCCCAGCTGAGCCAGCAAAGCCCATTTCTCTCTTCTCCTTTGCCTCCACAGCCGACGAAGCTCCACAGTCCAATCCCGACGAAGCCTATATCCCTCTTTTTGAAACCGCAACCTCCTCTATGCCCGAGATTAGCGCCGTCCAAAATGTCCAAGAAACAGATATATCCGCTCCCCAAGCACCACAGAATCTCGCTGACCTAGCCGACTCCATGGATCTCTCGGCAGCCGCACGGCGCGAACTCTTTGGGCGCGGACGCGACGCAACAGACTTTGCGAGCTCCAAGTTGGTCAATTTCAATATGGACCAGGAGTATGCGCATAACGAAGCGCTACGTGCCAAGGGCGAGGAACAGGTGCACAATCCATTGCGAGCAATCCAGCCGGGTAAGCATAGCTTGCGCCAACTGGTTAGTCAGGTACAGAATCAAAGAGAGGCGCTGGAGGAGAGCTTTGCTGCCGGCAAGAATAAACGGAGGGAAGCAGGCTCGCGGTATGGATGGTAAGAACAGAAAATTGAGGAGTCACAAAGTTGCCGTGGTGGATTGTCTTGTCCTGACCGTGGCGATCGATCGGTCTCTGTATCTGCGTCAAACAAGCAAAACTAGAAGCAATACGAAACACAATGGATATCTGATATTGTATGAAAATCAAAGGCTATGGAAAGATACGCGTCCCATCAAAACTCCAGGCGTGCAGAATGAAAACATGAGACGGTTAATAAAAAGGACAAAAGAAAAAGAAAGAAAAAAAAAAAAAAGAAAAGGAATAGAAAAGAGGCAAACGCCCCGGTTCAGTCCAGCACAACCCACCCACATCACAGTCACTCTCGGCACATTACTTAGTTGTGACATGTCTCCACGGCCACCGTGCGCGCATTCACAAAGGCCGGGCCAGAAAACAGAAAACCCCATTCACCACGCGTAACAGGCGATATGTCCTCCGCGCCGTTTGGAGTCATCGGGCCCAACCCCAAGCCAGTCGTGGAGCTCTGCATGGATAACCGCGGGTCAACGGGGTCGAGTAGTTGGGCTATTGAAACATGGGGGTGCCATCCCAAGGACAGTTTGGCATCGGAGTTTGAAACCATGTATGGCATACGGTAAAAGTTTGTAGCTATCGCTGAAGATGGCGAGAGTGTGTCTGTCGCTACTTCTGTGGCAGTGGGGAATGCATTTGGAGTAAAGAATGGTGGCTGACCATCGTTGTCTGGATGAGGAGTGAGTGGCGTTTCCGCGAGCTCTCCTGCAGTACAAACCACAGTGCCACTAGTAGCGAAGCCTCTGTGTCCATCCAAGATCGGAGCAGTTGTTATTGACGTGATAGGAAAACTGGTCTGCGGGTTAAGCTGAGACTGGGAATCCATTGGCTTGGGGAAGTTCTCAAGGGAATTAGATGTAGGGATCACTAGCCGCGGTAGAGACCTAGTGAGTATCCGCGGCGGCGGAGTTCGGGAAAGGATCGTAGCTGGGGGGCGTTCGCAAGTTGGTGCAGGTGGGGGAGTGGTGCTGACTGGACAAGCAGTAATTGTTTTCGGATTAGGGGCAGTCGTGGGCTCACTGGCCGCCATCGTTTCGGGCACCAGTTCCTCGAGTCCAGCAATAGTCCCACGCGGGGTCGATCCCCGATGAAGCTGGAAAGGGCGAGGTGTCGATGCACGCTTCAAACACGAAGGGTCGGGGGGGCTGTCATTCGCGAGGTGGAAGACTTCTGATGTCTCCTCCCAGGAAGGCAAGTTGATTTCGCTGCTGTATTCGCTCCCAGACCAATGCGAATTCATGGTAGATACTTCACTGCGTAATATGCTCTCCATCCCTGGTTTCTCGTCTAAGGGTGTAAACTCTGGGATGTTTAAATCAACAGATTCAAAACGGTGTTGAAGAGATGCCATGTTTCCGCTGAGGGTCGCAAAATTGGACTCGCTGGTAGCAGTGCCCACAGCGTGCGAAAGGCCTTCGATAGCGCCGAATTCCTCGACACCACCATATGCTCGGCGATACATAATGTCAACCTCAGCCAAGGCCCCATCACTGACACTCAACCAATCGTATGAACGCGTGATATGACATCGCGATATCTTACGACTGCCATTAGCCAGGTAAAGCCGGCGCAGCTCATCGACAGCGTCTTCTAGACGAGTTGAAGATCCAGTTCTGGAAAAGCTAGAGAGCGCGCTCTTGAAAGTGTAATACCTATCAAGGGAAATCAAAGTAAGCCCCGTGGAACCATACAAGATCTCGTCCTGGGTAATGGACCGACGAATTATAGTGTCAGTAATACCACAGGCATCCGGAGCAGTGATCCGAGGAAGCATATCATATCTAGTTGCATCTGTCAGCCAAAAAAAGAAGATGGAAACTTTGAGAAGAAAACAACCTACCCAATACCAAACTTGGCACGGACTTTGTTAAATACATGGTTTAAAATACGAGTAGTCTTGGCATCGACTTTGGTTGTTTGGATCAGTCTGATGCCTAAGGCACACGGTCCGTTTGGGCTCGTGGCATCAATTGTGGATGGAAAGGTTGTGGAAGTGGAAGCCGTCATAGGTGGAGGAGACATGGGCGTTGTAGGCGTGTGTGTAGACGAGTGAGACGGGGAGGAAGCGGTGCCTTCACTAGTCCAGGTTGAGGCCAAAGACAGGCCTAATGGAACATGGCCAGCAAGTCTCTGGCGCATACTGGAAAAAGCATTGGAGAAACTGCCAAAGCGAGACGAAGTTGATGAAGAGCAGGCTGAGGTAGAGGACGGAGAGTAGTCGGGAGTTGGGGGCTGAGAAGCGTAGACTCCGGTTTCGCTATATGCGGAGGGAATGATGGTCAAGGTGGGTAGTTGATAGTCGCGAAGAGCAACAGCTAGCTTCACGCTGACTCCCTTACTTGAAAGCTTGGAAGAAGCGTGGTCAAGGGCATCGCAAAGCCGAGGTGGGAGATTGCAGGCATCAAGAATCGACTGCCCAGCTTCAAGAGGGGAAGATATCCGAAGTTTAGTGACGGTCATTGAGACAGATAGTGTAACAAGAATCTGCTAGTGAGGATCTATAGGCTCAGATCTTATGTTGTACAAACTAAGTAGAGGTCTTAGCAAGGCAGAGACACAAGGTCAAAGAAAAAGACTATAAGAACAAGGGAAATAATTAAAAAGGAGAATAGCAGTGAAGTAGGGCAGAAAATCAAGCTGTGAATAGCAACGCAAAGGAAAGGAAGGGCACAGATCAAAGACTGTGAGGATGAAAGTAGCAAATGCGACAAAACAAAGGGAATGGAACCACGAGGGAATATAAAGGCGATAATAAGGAGCGGGAGCTCAAGCAGACAATACATGAGCAAGCGCTTCAAAGGCAAAATAAGGAATGAAAAAAAATAAAAATAAAGAGCCCAGTAGAAAAGATCCTAGAAGGATACTACCGCCCATGTCATGCAGTCCCCAAGATGGGGGAGTGGGAGGGAGTCTAGCGATGTGACGGTAAGAACAAAGCTGGCTTAGATATGGAGAAGACAAAGAAAGGATAAGGCAAAGGGGAAAGGGGAAAGGGGAATGGATGACCCTGGGCCTGGGAAGCCCAGAGGAGACGACAGATAGGGACAGACTCCCAGGGACAAAAGAGAGAAGATGTGGACAGACTCGAAAGACGAACAGAGAAACTTCGGCATCCCCAGATGAGATGATCTCAACTGGTTCGGTGCAGTGAGCGTCTCTGGAGAAGCAGCTTTTGCCATCAAGCTCCCGTGTTTCTATCCATTATCCCAACCAGCCCGGCGGTCCTTGTCTTGGTCTTGTCCCTGTCCCCCTCTCCCCCTCCTCCCTCTCCCCGGCAAGGTATGCAATCCTAAGGCCCATCCAGCCAGTGACCGATCATTCAACCTAGTTCAAAGGGGGGGGCAAAAGAAGGAACAGACCAAGGAGAGAAGTTCGAAAATGAGAAAAGCGACTACAGGCAAAAAATGCTTAGTTTCATGTTCTCAAAGCGTTTCAAATCCGAGCAGAGCCAACAGAGGATGGAGGGAAGAGAGAAGGAGTCGCTTTCAAAGAAACGAATGGCCCGCGTCCAAGCTCTGGCTCGTTCTTAACTGCAGGCCCTGACAGAATTGCGTTTCTGTTTTTCAAGACAAGAACGTACAAACGTTCACTTGAAGCTGCAGTAGGGCCTACCAGAATAGTATACAGCGCCTAGAGCGACGCGCATACATACCGCAGCAGCAGCAACAACGACGCCGCCGACGACGACGACGACGACGACAATAACAACAACAACAACACCAACACCGCGGGTATTCTCCAGCCCAGGAACTGCAGATGTCCAGTTCATCCTCGGCTTCAAACAGCGGATCCTCCCAATTCCCATGAGCAAGTCATGATGAAGCTTCCGCTATGCCTGTGATTCCGTTCCGGGGTCTGACCATAGAAGCCACAAAAAGGCTGACTTCTCTCTGTAAAGTCGATAGCTAATTACAGAGCCCAAGCTTGCTTCCCTGTAATCCGATCCCCTGCCCGGCGCTTAGAAGCCTGATGTCAAATCCTCGACAAAGTGAAATGCTTGTTTCATGGATCAGCATTGAAACAAGAAGGCGGGCATAATGAGGGTGAACTGGAGGGGGTGTTCTATCTATTTTTGACTCCCACGTTGCAGTAGAATAAGAAACAAACCCTAAGACACGAGATAATCCCGAGGGTTTGTGCAAATAAATTGAATAAACTTTTGTGTGTCTCTTAACCCTAGCCCTGCCCCATTATTATCATCATCTTGAACTTATCATGGCTAACTTCTAAGCGCCCGGTACTCTTCGTTGTGCATGAGCGCCCTTCCCTCATTATCCTGGACGGATATGATAGCCTATCGTCCGAGATGACAATCCAAACCCCGACATTGCATGAGAGCAGCAGCTAGAGGAATTAAGCCTGGAAATAGAACAAGAATGAAACACTCTGTGCTAAATATGGAATACAACAATCAAATCAGCAACACAATTATGCATACTGGTACTTCAGCTTTACTCCCATGAAGATACAAACCTTACACTCTCTCAGAAGACACTAGTAAATCAAACAAAGACGGTACAAAATATAGCTTTGACTAGACTAGACTACACTAGGACCAAAGAACGCAAACAATTCCCCTTGGCGTAAATGCTAAATTGTGGGAGGAGAGGGGAATTAGAATGTATGAGATAGAGAACGCGTCTCCTCTCATCTTAAGAAACAACATACATTTAAGAAAAACAGGCACTCTTGAAACACTCTCTTTCTGTACTTCTCATCCTCATCACCCATTCATATTTTTCGCAGAGGCCCTCGTTCTACCTCAGAAACGCTCCATGACAACCGAGTCGCAGTTTGCAAACTCTTCGATATTAACGTATTGTCCCGATGAGACATCCGAATTATCCCAGTCTACACAGAGGTCAAAGGGGCGGGAAATGCGCCAAGCACGTTAGAACACGTTCAAATGTCTCCCGGACAGGCCGACCAAACATTTAGTAGTCTTCCTCCACATCAGAATAGGTATCGGACGAGGTAAACATACCAGAGGCTTCTTCCTCTAACTGATCAACCATGAAGGACTGCAACATATCAAGTATGTCTATCGTGTAGGTTAGTAGCTGCTACTACCTAGTCTCAAAGAGATATTTGCAATATTATGTTTTTTTCCACTTACTTTGACCCATGTTATAGAAAAAACAATCCTCAGCCTCATTGCTGTCAGCATCAAAGTAGTCTGAACATTTGGCAATGACTTTTTGGATAACACCCATTGACTCGCGGGACACTTGTGTCTTAGTCTCAATAACGTTGCTGTTTATGTATTGCAGGCAAACTATGCCCATCTGGCGGACAATCTCGCGAATAATGCCTGCAACTTCCTCGCCGCCCTCATCCTCAGGCACCTTTGGAGGGCAGCCGTATTGGAAGAGCGCTGTGATTAGAAAATCTTCAGTCAGTACACGCGTTTCAGCTGGACTGCTATTCTGATTGTAACACAGAAGCCATGGCGCCCACATCTTTGTGGAATCTAGCACTGCATTGAGAATGCCGAAGCCAACAGTACGATCATGTTGTAGCCGTATCAATGCATTTTGATGAATGGCCTTGAAAAATACGGGGAAAATCTTGCCCTCGATCGACTGGATGTTGACCGCTTGTTTGGAAACAAAGTTAATCATTTCCACAATACGCTCGACATTCTGGCTCTCGGTACAAAACCATATAGCACAGCGCATGTATGGAGCGATGCGATGATGTGTGAAGCCACCGTTAATACTGCCCTGAAGCGTAGTCATTAGGTGGGTTTCCATTAGAGGGCCTGCGCAAGTCAATCTCTGGATGATACGCTCAACTAGTTGTGGGCTTTGTCCGTGAGAGCAAATCTTGGCCATGAAAAGATTACTTGTATTGTATGGGAAGGTTTCATGAAAGACGTTCACTTCGGTTGAGCTCCAAGGGAGAGGCTCGCCATTTTCTGCCAACCAGCTTAGCCTTTCACGCGGATCATCGACAATGTGATCCTGGCTGAACTTGGGATAAAGCGAGCTCAGGAAGTGCTCAATGATCAAAAAGACATACTGCAAGCAAACCGGCTTAAGGCTAGCAGCTCGTCGAGTCATCATGTTAAGCAACCGAGAAAACTGCGGGGCCAGCTGAAGCGTCTGATCGACCGTAACAATCTGTGTGAATTGCACAAGATAATCTTCAGCAAGTAAGTGCGCCGTTTCGAGATCTCCCATCTTGGCAAACAACAAGATGAACTGGAAATATTCGTCCCACGCCCGTATACATGTGTGGAAGGCTTGCCACGTGTGTTCTAAGATGTCGAGCATACTATGGAGGACACATGCTGAAGCATCTTCACAGTCGGACCCTATTGGGTGATATGCGGATGGCCGCTCCTTCTTCAGTACTTGTAAAGCACTAAGCATCATCAAGCCAGTGTCCTGACGCACACAAGCCTCGGGGGAGCGTTGCAGCATGACGCGGAACGACTCCTTATGGTAGGCGAAGTGCTGGAAGAAATCCATTGCACATTCGGGACACTGGTGAATTGCATTGTTGATGATGGACTCGTACTCCGAAAAGTCAGGAAGACCTTTGACTCGGGTAACAACTTGGTCTAGGTGGCTAAGCAATATGCCCATTCCCGCTTTTTGTTCGCTGTGAGATGATTCTGGGCCTGTGCCGTGATGTACCTGAGTTTGGTTAAACATTTTGGCTACAAACTGCACATGACCAGAATCATATAAGCAGTGTCGTCGTAAAATCAAAAAGTTTTCGTCCCGAATGCTCAGGCTAATATCAGCTGGAACCTCAACCTTTACTGGAAGCGATAGGCCTTCGGCAGCCAATTGGTCTTCTTGCTCCTTCAAATTTGAAACGCGCTGGTAGAAGAGCATGTATGCGCTGTATGACTTCTCGAAAGGCCCCGAGCTATTTTCATATGGCATACGAGTCTCCAACCCACCGTATGTAGATGACTCCATCTGGTTAGGATCCCATGGTGTCACTAGGTCATCATTGAATTCGAACCACCTGTTCGTGGTTGGCTCTGATGTGCGGTCTTTAATATAGGAGTAATAATGGCCGGATTCCGCCGTGCCCGAGTGCACAAGAACGCCGACGAGCTCAAAGGCATCTGGTTCAAGAGACTTTTCTGGAGAGGAGAGATGCGCCACTGTGTACGGGTTCATGTCGATTGTTTTGGGAAAGGAAAAGTGGTCGTTGATCTTACTTCGTTGAAGCGTCCGGAGATTGAAGTCAAACCGCTTTAAATGGAAGATCAGGTTGTTTGGAATATCCTGAAAACAAGCGCGTTTGACGGCACTCACATGCTTGTCGCATGTTGAGCACTTATACTTGTTGTCTACGCAACAGTTAGTAAGCCTTCTCATGCAGACAAATCTGATTCACTCGCTACTTTGGCACTAGGAAACTTACCCCCATCTAGAAGTTCACCGTCGACATAGGCTTGCAGACTGTCCACTAGCGTAGCCTTGCCCTTGATCTCACATTGGATCGCAGAAAAGGGCTCCAGGCGCTCCGATACATGTTCACATTCCAGCGATTTGACTTGCTGCACAATCTGACCACCAAAAAAGGATCTAACCTGCTTGCGCTCTTGAGGGTTTGCCATCTGTGATTCGAGCCGATCAAACAAAAGATTGTAGAACTCATCTACATCCATCTGATTATTAATATCGATGGGTCCTTCGTCGTATGTTTTGATGGAGGAAATGACAGCCGAAGGGTCGACAAAACGTGCCATGCTGTTTTGCATGTTCCCAAATAGTCGTTGCGTATTGTGTAGAAGCTGCTGCTCGCTTTCATCAGATATTGTGGCCTTTAACATGAGCTCTCTGAACTTGACATTCATAAAGAGTTGGGTATACAGCGAATTTAGATAGCAGGTATTGGAAAGATTTCGCAGACCAACATATCCACAACTAGCTCTGATGACCTTAGATCTGTCAAACTGCGGATGAAGATCGTAACGATATAACGCTAAACGTAGAAAAGTATATTGGATTAGATACACCTCCAAAAGAGTTCATGTATGCAGAAAAGTGACTTACAGTAATCTGAATTCACGTCGAGAGGTGCAACATCAGAGAGACATTGTAGAAGAGACAATCGCTCTTCCTGATTTGTGGTAGCAATGGTGTGTAGAATGTTGTAAAGGCGGCCTCGGATGCCTGGAGTAATGAGAACTTTCTGGACTGTAGAGTCTGCATAAGACGGTTCACGAGGAAACAAAAGCCTCCAGAAAAGCTTTTGTGTAAAACCACTATCCGTCATGTTAGCGAGCTTCATACTGCATGACTGGCTTAAAGCTAGTCTTCCAACTTACGCATTGACACGATTGTTCAAAATATCAGGCTGGATTTTCAAGGTGCACAATACTAGCTTGACAATACCCAGTGCCATGAAATCAATGTGTTCCGTCCCAATTTCCTACACCAAAGGTTTAGTAAACAGAAATTTAGTCATACTGATTTGTACCACATACCTCTACCGTGTTGTGGGCGAGAAGAAGCTCAATGCACGTTTTGGCAAAATCACCAACATCAATAGACTCTTCAGGCAGGCTAGATAGACTCAAAAGGAGGCCTTCAGCTAGCCGAAAAATCTCACTGAAAGGGGTTGACTTTTGTGCCATCATTGAGATGATGTCTGCAACAATAGGCCATAAATACCGACAAATCCGTAGATTGTGGCTGTTCCGACTAGAATGCCAAGTTAGCATGCTACCGCAAAGTGCAGGAAAAACTCTACCATACTTGACCGCCTCTCCAATCCTCTCCTCAATTATATTGATGATGCCATGGCGGATAAAGGGCATGCTGCTAGTCAATAGCTTCACGAGTATATTCGCCAACTTGTCTTCTTTCGATAGTGGAAGCCACAGATCATCTCCTTCACTTGACAGCTCGAAGACGGCTCTGATAGTTCCAAAAACAAAATCATAATCTATGTCTCGTGATTCGGCCTGAATACTCGCATTTGAGAGAATATCGATGAACCTGCTAGCTGATGGTGGTTTGACATCAGTAATAATCGTGGCATCGGTAGTCTTGGTAGCGAGATCTAAGATAAGACAAGGCGGTTAGATGAAAGATAAATCACATGTCATATCTTCAATACTTGCCTTTGTGAAGATTAGCAGCGGTTCTCATCAATTCGGAACCAAGCCTGGCCATGTGCGGTTGTGACATGTCCAAGATGTCGGGACTGTCGATGGCTTCTGAAACGAGTTTGAGTGCCTTCTTTAGGGATATTACATAAATCTCGTCAATACTTCCCTTGCCACCTTCTAAAAAGTGTAGTCGCCCAATTCTATTGATATCTGTCATGCCACCAATGGCAAAAAGAGCATAAAGAGACTTGAAAGGCTGCGATGGCGGAAAAACGTCTAGACTTTTTGTGTTAACGTCTAGTAGCTTGGAGACTATTGAGCTATCGGCAGGAAACTTGACTAGCAAATTGTAGATCTATCAAACGTTAGCTAAAGGTCAAACTGTCACACATAACCCATATGCTGCAGTTATGGAATCAAGGCTCACTTACCTTTTCTGCAATGTGGTTAGGGAAGTCTAGGTAATCCCAAAACTGCTTGAATTGAGACAAGAGTTCTATTTCAAGGAGAGAGGCCCCAGGACAAGAACCGGAAGGCACAGGACTTTTACGGTCTTCACGTTTGACAAGAATCAGGCCCTGGTGCATCTTTAAGTCCTCCAGCGTCATTCGAATATTAGTCTCAGACGGTGAGAAACGTTGGCCACCGTAGTACATTCTGTAGTTATCGAAGCCGGAAATTTGGCGCACGAGTGTCAGAAGGCAGCCGACGGTGTTTAGGGCACCAATCTCAATCGGCTGGATCTCAGAGCATCTCCCTTGTTCAAATGTTTGAACTTTCAGTCCAACTCGATCTCCGTTTGGTGAGCTAGGTCGTGAGGGAATTAGAGGCCAAATATCAGGTGCAGAAAATCGAGGCTTGTTCTTGTAAAACTCCATGAAGGTCGTGAGGACACATAGTGTACGTAAGAATGTTCGCTCAGGATCTTGTTCCTTGTCAGGAGTAACAAACTCAGCATCCACTGCTAGGGCCGCGTCTTTAGAAGGAGAAGAAATGGCCACTGACTCTCTTGGCTTTCCCTCCAACTTCCTCATCTCCGTGGCAGAATTCTCCAGTTGCTTCATGCAGCGTGTCAACAGAAGAAGATGCACCTGGCGAGCTCGGTGATGAGGGTAGCTGAGGATTGAAGAACTCTCGGTATAGATATCTTTTGCCAAGGTACACGTGGCAGCTTTTGCAACAGCTTCGTTCGGAGAAAGAAGAATCACACGCCACAAGTTTTCAATGCCGCTAGACAAAACACTGTCCTCATCATCAAGCTGCACATCGTTCAAGTTGTCTTGCCCGGAAAGGCGGGGCAGCAGCTTTAGCTTGATGAACTCAAGCGAGCCTTCGCAAAGACAATATGCAGGAAGGATTGAAAGTTGGCTGTCAAAGCAGGAATTTAAAAATGGGTTCGTGGATGATATATCATGTCGTGTAGCACTATTGATAACTGACCAGCCAGATCGGCGAGCATCATCAGAAGCTACTCTAGAGCCAACAAGAAGATCCCAGAGACGAGCACCAAGCTTCCCATCAAAAACAGAGGGCTCATGTAAAATCATGAAATATATGAGTTCCTGTCTGGCAACATTGCAGGGACCAGATAATGCGTTTTGATTGTTGTGCATTGCATGATCCAGCTCGTCGACGATAATCTTTCCAAAGTCGTGGTTAACTGCCAAGTCGTGAAGCTCGGGGATAACAGCACTCGATTTGAGGGCAATGTACACTCCCCATAAGCTACCAATGGAAGTTCGGGACTTGGATCGAATATCTTTCAGGCAATCCGCATAAAAGAAGCTTCGAGCAGATACATCAGGCTCATTGTAAAACAGCTCCCTAAGTTTTGTGCATGCAAGCTGATGAACCTCGGCCAAATTTCGATACTCGCTCGGCATTGAGGTCGAGGTTGATTCTCTCAAAAGCCTTAGGCAAAGATCAAACGGCAAATGCGTTAGCTGGGTGTTGTTGGGTTTCCGACTAATAATGGCCTTGACGACAGCGTCGGCGAAAGATTTGAATGAAGGGTTGGCGAAGTTTTCAAGAGGGAGGTGAATTAGTTTCTGGCAATGAGTAACAACCACAGAATACTCAAAAAGTTCCAAAACCCGGCCAAGAAGCTTCAGTAGCGACTCGGTGACACGAGGGTCTTGGCATGTAGAAAGGGTGTTCCAGGCTTGGTCTAGATGTTTTTCGCTGTAGAACCGAGTAATGGCTAGGAAACCAACGATATTATAGCACTCGGTCGACACTTCTGGATGGCAGGTCGCGTTGAGAATATAGTCAAGAACGCCGCACTCACAGACTTGATTAGCCATGAACTCGAGCACAACTGGGCTGACCTCATCGGGCTGGTCACCATACTTTCGCCATACGGATACAAGGGTTAGACAAAAGGTGTTCGCCGCACCCACACGCAGCTGCATTTGGCTAGATTTAATCAATCGAGAATAAATCATGAATTTCCATTTGCTTGAGATGCATTCTGCCATTACCTGAGCTGGTATTGTGGGAAATTCAGCAGCGAACTTTTCCTTGACTGACACGGCATTGGGGTGCGAGCCGGCCAGACATGATCTGAGAATACCGTCTAGACGGGACACTGAATTAAGGAACCCTTCTAGTGTCAGGTGTGACGTATAGCTTTCAATAGCTTTTTCAGTGATTCGGACAGCAATAGTATGGAAATGATGACACTCTTCTAAGCACGTAGAGACGTCGAGGATATTTGGCCCATCCTGATCTAACTGGGCTATCGCCACTTCGGAAATGAGAGATACTACTGAGCAGATGCCAGTTAATGTATCCAGGATTTTGGGGAACCGAGGAGCCAGCTCCTCCATTGCAATGAGGTAATTTTTCAGACAAGTTGGGGAAGTCTCATCCATCAAAGCAAAGCGGCAGATGATGCTAGAAGCATCAGTGCTTGTTGGACGTCCACCTAACAAAGCGATCTCCTCCATCTTTCGGATAGCCATAGATAATGGGGTGAGAAAGGTGCAGGTATAAAGCACGGGGAGAGTAGTCTGAGTAGTATTTCTGGTCAATATTGTCAAACAGGCAGTATCAAAAGAGACCAAGTAAGCACACAGCTGCGAGTATGAGTCGATGAAAGACACCATAGCTTGATAAGCAGTGCCGAACTGGACCATTGAATCATTTGCTCTACCCAATATTAAAAAGATTTTTGTTAGCAAGACGTAATTGGAAAGCTTTAGAAGGGCGCTGGTTGTGAAGAGGCGTGGAGATATTCGTGGGCGAGTTGCTGGCCAAATAAAGTATCAATTAGGGCTATAAACTCACTTTCGATTGACAAAGCTCCAGACAATTTCAGGAAAAGACGTCCATAGAGCCTGATTGTTTGACATGGACTGTATCACCAAAGTCATATCGGAACCTTTGGCCCAAATAACCCAGCTGTCTATCCATTGTGATAAAGCCTCGAATAGGCTTTCATCGACAACTTCTGTCCCTATATAACAAGGCCACGTTAGCTGGGCAACTCTGCAGGGCCGGATTTATGGAATGGTGCGGGGAAACTTACCATAAGTCAGAAACTCACAGACACGGCTTATGTTTTCGCCGTAATTTTGGTTCTCGCAGTACGGAAAGTCGTTTGTTGGATCGAAAACAATAGTCGGTATGTCTGGAATTATTGACGTAGCATCTGCACCAAGAATTTCGTCGTCGCTATCAATGTCAAGATCAAGCCGCGGGCTATGTAAGTCGTTCTCATTGCCCATCATCTCAACATCGCCATCTAGCTCAACACTGTTTTTAATAGAGGCCGACGGGTCAGCCTCTACCAAGTGGGTGTTTTGACCTTCTTGAGAATCATCTATGAGAGGCAATGATGGTGATGATAATTTTGCGTTGGCCGTTGTTGGCCTTATGTTAATAGTAACACGATTTGAGGGTGCGCCGATGGGAGTCTCGGGCCGATCAGTGTTGATGCTACAGAGGGAGGTGGGGCTAATTTGCACGGGCGACGAAGGCGTTTGAGTTTCATGGCCGGACATTATTATAGTGGGCTGCTGCGGCGAATCGTTCGCGTGTGGGCTAGGGATATCAGACGGCCTAGATATTGGAAGATCTCCAGTCGATAATAAAATGGGAGATTGGCGAGAGACTGGATCGGGAGTAGATGAAGTCT
This sequence comes from Ceratocystis albifundus, assembly GCA_002742255.2. Taxonomy (NCBI): domain Eukaryota; kingdom Fungi; phylum Ascomycota; class Sordariomycetes; order Microascales; family Ceratocystidaceae; genus Ceratocystis; species Ceratocystis albifundus. The sequence goes on from MAOA02000038.1 coordinate 1,010,921, forward strand.
GGGGTGTCTTTTCAGTAGAACGTGATCCTATTTCGCTATCACTGTCTTCAGAGACACTGTGAGAAGCCGAGCCGTGCATACGGCGGCGTTTTCTAGCAGATTCGGTGTCCGCAAAGGGGTTTTGGCGTGTGGAGCTTGTTTCGGGCGACGATGAAGAGCCACCGACATCAGAGCCGTGATCGGAAATCTGACCATGGCCGGAAGGAAGGGTCGCCATTTGAGAGGTGGCAATACGGGCAAATGCTGATGATGGGCCCTTTTATTTCTAAAAAAAAAACAAGACAGCTCAGCAGTCTATAAAGATAGTCAGCAACCACGATGGATTGTAGGGATTATGTACGTTGTGTATGCATGAATGAACATTCGGCACAAAGTGGCAAGTAAGTAGCAGCATAGAATACGTAATGTGTGGGGTGTGGATGGCAATGTAATGTTCAGCGGCTATGAGTTACTTGCAGCTGTCCAAGCCTAGTTCTACCAAAGTGAAGATACAGCGATAGATGGAAAGGATGCTAAACAAGACGTCATTAATCGCTCTTCAGACAAGACATGGAGAGGAGAGATCTTGGTTGCTTGATGCCTACCCGTGGGCTATTAATTAATACCCAGGGCCTTAGAGGGGGATGAGGGAGGATTTGCAGATGGTTTGAGCACTGTTGTCAAATGCTCAAGGGGACACAACAGTTGTAATAGGATAACAGCAAAGGGAAAAGGCTAGGATGCAAGCTGTGGAGTTGTGGGTAAAACAGCGTAGCGTCGCTAGGTTGGTATGGGTATAGTTTGCATGTACTACATGTAGCAGGACCAACCTAAAGCCAGGCTTTTCCCTTAGGAGGGTTGAATGACGGTGTGCGGGTGGCTGTGAGCTTGGGGCAGCTAGCGTACAATGGATATAATGGGCGGAGAAGGACGTGCAAAAAAGAAAAAAGGAAGAAAGAACCCAGACTTGATGAATTGTCCCAAGAAACCTGGTGGTGACGATAAAGCCCAAGGGGGTTTGGTTTTCTTACCGGCTAATAGAGCCCTCGAGCAATAATGCAAGTGTGGACGTGGGGTGCGTTCAAAGGAAGAGAGACATGGATGGAGGATATCTTGTGGGAGGGAAGAATATATACGTATAACTATATGTATACACATAAAATTGTCGTTGGTAAAACTCTCGAGTAAAATAACAGCGGTGCAACAAAACAGAAAAACAGAAAAACAGAAAAACAGTAACAAGGAGGGCGGATTGAAAAGTGCTTGTTGGGTTGGGCTGGCTGGTGGTGCCTGGACAAGTCAAGGCGAATGGCTCTATGCTGAGTGCATCAATGGTGCAGGGAGCTCTGCTTCTATTGGTCAGACTTACCGGGCTGACGGAATTTGATTCGATAGATTCTGCAGTGGCGTACGTAAACTTGGAAGTGACCAGAAAGCTTGGTTGGCGTAGCTACCTGTTGCAATTAAGCTGCTGGGCTGCTGGGCTGTGAACTGTGAAATGTGAGTTGTGAGCTGTGAGCTGTGAGCTGTAGGCTGTGAGCTGTGGGCTGTGGGCTGTAGGCTGCAGCTTGCTTTCAGAAGGTGCAGTCAATGAAGGAAAGACGATAAAGCTAGACTAGAAGCTGCTTGTCGCAAGCAATAAATTATGCCGTTCAATGGAAAATTCAATCAGCCAATGAATGACCAGGCTGCTGAGGGTTGGGGTCAAATGGGGCTAATAATCATGGTCTTTACAGGCGGGTAAAAATGGTGCATGCATAGCAGTGCGAATAAACACAAGGCTATTGACCTGTACTAGCTTCAGTATGTAGTAGAATCTATAGATACAGAGAGAAAAGTTCAGTTGAAGGTCGGTCTGTGTTTGTAGCAAGTCAAAAAGTCAGGATAGCAATGATGTCAGGGTCTATCGTCACGTGAAATACGAAATAAAGAGGGGCAAGGCTACTAAGGGAGGGCGCTGTTGAGCTCTAGCCGAAATCCCCCACATACTGTACTTGTACTGTGCTGTGCATCCTACAGTACAAGCAGAAACCCTGACAAAAAAAAGCCCGAGCTTGCTTGGTGCTCAAGGTGGGGGTGTTCAGCGAAACGAAACTTTGTAAGCTTTTCGCTATGGAGCTGGTTAAGCCTTTCAGAGTTCCAGAGCCTCTCCCCACCAGGAAAAAGGGGGACCTCTCCATGCTTCTGAGGTCACATTATTTTCTTCCGAGGGGAGGGGGAAGGGGGAGGTAGAGCCATACTTCATAATCTTTATACGGCACTTCTTGCATTGACAGGTTTGGATCTAGTGGTCTTTGTCTTGCTCCTTTTTGCGTAAACACGCTTAGTTCTTAGGCGACTTTGTAGTCAGCCGATTCAAGCTGATGTAAGATACAACCCTAGTATGTAAACCCTAGCATAGAGGCAGTCCTTGTCTTGCTTATCGATAACAATGATGATAATTTGGGGGATCTACTGCGCAAACAAGTTTTCTTTCATCATACTATACAAATTGAATTACCATGTCGACATCTAAAATGCAGAGCCAGGCACGTAAAAAGACCGTCTATCAATTAGGCACCCCCTTTACCACAACGGAATGGTAAGCTATCACTTACCTATTTACTATTTACACAAATTTCTAATTGTTCCTAGGCCTAAAGTTTCACCTGAACATCAAGATGTTATTCTTGAGCTGCTCTGCTCGTAAGTTCCACATGAGCCTCAATTCGTACACCGAGTGTCATGAAGTTAATATGGTCTAGATTTCTTGAGCCTATAGGCCAATACCGAATGCGCCATTACGAACCGTCAAAGGGAAAATCATCACGTAAACGCAAGCGTGGGGCTATAAAGAAAGCGAACGCAAAAGGCCCGGATGAACCCATAAAGTCGCTAGAAAAACCCCCTCCCCCGGTGATAACCGAGTACGTCGATGTTGGCCTGTCTAGAATCACACGTAACCTCCAAATATTTTCATTTCCCAAGCTTCAAAATGCCAAGGAAACCCAACTGGATGCTACGCCACAACAGGACCAACCTTACGCTGCGATATTCATCGCCCGCTCCGGGCAACCATCCGTATTTCATAGCCATATGCCTGAACTTGTAGCCGCAGCATCTCGACATCCATCGGCAGTGAAGCCCATAAGGCTTATCGCCATTTCCCAGCCCTGTAGTGAACGCCTAACGAAAGCACTCGGCCTACCTAGAGTCTCTGCCATTGCTATACGAACCGGGGCCCCTCACGCTAATGCATTACTGGACTATGTAGAGGAGCACATAGAAAGGATCAGCTCTGCCTGGATAGACTCCGCGACTGACTATTTCAAGTTTCAAGCACTGAACGTAGTTGCGGTACAGACTACTATTGGTCAGCGGAAAGCGCACCTAGTGGATGGGACAACGGCTAAAAAAACCTCTGCCACAAGATCTTGACACAAGATTCCTCACACTCGGTAACAAGCACTGTAGCCATATAAAACGATGCGCTACCGACACTGAACGGATGAAATAAGGGCTAATAAGCTCGTCATATTTTATCGGAACGGGGCTTCAGGTATCATGTTTGATAGAGCTTTTACATGTTTGCTTGTGCAGGAATATCTGGATGTGGTAGTTTCCCAAATAGATTCCCAGTGTCTACACAACACCAAACTTCCAGGTCATATTAAATATAAGTAACAATCCCAATAAATATGGAAACTACCAAACATTTGATTCTTCACTGGTTGCCCAAAAGAAAAGTTTTCGTGGCTTCTTTTCTTCTATTTAAATAATGATCTTTGCTCAATTAACGTTGAGTTCATCGTCCTGTCCTTTGTTGATATTGCCTTGAATCACATACACCAACTGCGCCTTCACGCTGCTTCCATGACTAGTGTACGTCATAGTCAAAGATAAACCTTTACCTTGGCGGCCAGCCCTATTAACGCTTGTCTTAGATGCCGCCAGCAAAAATGGCACCTCCAATTCCAACTTCATACACCGAATCTCATGCAGAAAAGATGAAGGCAGCCTTGGAACTTAGTAGGATGTTCGCCTCTTCAAAGGCCAACAGTAAGACCCAAGGTTTTTGTCAGTCCCCCAAGAAAGGCAACAAGAAGAAAGCCTGCCGTAGCACCAAGTTCGAACAAGACAAAGTCGATATCTCAAAACCCATAGTTTACGGCATCCCGCCAGATGTCACGGCCTGGCTTACTGAGGGGTCATCTTCATCTACGCCTTCAACTCCCAGACTGCCTATCTCTAGCAATACAACGTCTACTTCCGACTCCGTCGTTTCTCACTCGAAAGTTAAGGCTCATGACCTTCAAACCTCTATACCTAGCGGCCCTCCGCGGAGTATAGGCAAAGTAAGAGCAGCTTGCAAAGGAGACATGATTCCTAATCATGGCCAGAATATTGGACTACAGCCAGGCCGGCCACAAGAGCCTGTGCTGCAGATTGTTGATGTTGAGAAAACTCAAGACAGCCGCAACCTTTCACCCGAGAGAACCACCGCCGCACCAAAGCTGAAGCCGGAACCGGATCTAATTGATGTGTCGCCTTTGCCACCACACCAATCTCAACCATCAAGTACAAGCAATTACCTTTCTGATCTGAAGGGGCTTTCCTTTGAGGGAATTACAATCTCAGGTGTAAGCAATACCAAGGAAATAGAGGAGAGAGAATCATGTGAAGTTAAATTAAAAGAACTGTCAGATATAGAGTCGGATATAAAGGGGTTATCGGATTCAACGCAGAATACTGAAATCTCCGCGAAGCCTAGAATCGGGCTCGCCGCCTCCCGCTGGGCTGATTGAGTATTAGCCACTACGTCTATTTTAGTTTAGGTAAAAGACTCTGATTTGAATCACTAAGTAAAGCATTATAACAGAAGCTTCCTCTCGTGTATACATTGAGCTCTGGTATTATTGTGAGTTCTAACTATCCAGTCTATCTCCCACGGCCGTTGCCGCCACCAATAGTCCTCTCCAGAAGCTTTACACCATCACGGACTTGCGGTGAGAAGTGCTTTCGTAGAATCTCGCCTTCCCACACTGTTGCTGCAAACGGGTTACTGCCACCAATTGTTTCGCTGACTGGGTTGAATGTGCCGTCTCCCTTGCGTTCCTCCGTATTCCAAAGAGATGCCACTTTTTTGCTGTGTGTATCCGCCACATCAGTCAACAGTGCCAGCACAGCCCTGCACGACTTTTCTGGCATGTGAAGCGATGACGACATAAGCTGCTTCGAGAACGCAGCTAGCTGAACTGGCGGGACGGAGCGGATGCCCCAGTGGGGCAGTAACACAGCCGTCAAGCAGCGTATCAACAAGACCGTTGTTGTCTGTAGATTGACTTTGTTGGGTACAACACGGGCAGGTTTGGGTTGTGTTGGGTCCCATAGATGTGAGCGGGCCGTCTTCTCAAGGTCTGGATTGACTGAGAGTGCAAGTAGCGAGCGGTACAGATGTGTTGTAAAGTGCGACAGATCTAGATGTAGATCGTTGCGGGCATTGTGGGCATCTTGACCTGCCAGCAGGGAAAATGCGGTGGCATTGCACAATAAAGCCTCGCGGCTAGTGTTCCGCGCCGGGGCACTCTCTTCTTCTTCTTCTTCTTCTTCTTCCTGGTCTTCTTCATTTTCCTCAGTTTTGCCATCTAACTCGGCATTAGCATCGTTGTCAGCGTGTCGGATAAGGTCTTTTAGAGCTTCAAGAAGATCGCCGAAGAAATCTTGGTTGATCAAGTGGGAGTATTTGGCCAGGCCCTCAAGAGTAGCACCCATAAGATGGGGTAGGCGCTGTTTGAGGATACGGAAGTAGGTAGCAAATACTAGCTTCAGCGTCTCACTCTGCATACGCTCGCGCTCTTCATGGGATACCACAGCCTCAGCCTGGGCCATATCCTTGTCTAGTGCCTTCTGCTCTTTGCGATTCTTGCGCTGGCGTTTAGTGAGGAAAACCTTCTTCGGCTTTGACCCGGTTGCTTCCAACTCTACTCGTTCGTTTGAAGCTTTTCCAGAGAATTCAGACAGGAGGCGCAAGTCCAAAAATAGGTTGATAACACTCTCGTCAACCTGGAACTCACGAACTTTCATCATCTTGGTCAGCAGCGATATCACCTCAAGTCCGTAGCGGCCATCCTCATCTTCCGCGAAAAGCTCACGTAGAGTGTCCAGACAGCGGACGAAGTCATCATCCACCTTACGTCGACTCAGTTTCCACACAACGATTTTAATGAGTTCGCTGCGGAAGTTGAAGTGGGGGACGGACTTGAGCAACATGCAGGTGCAAACAATAGCAATGCTGCCAAGAGATCCCTTCTTGCGAGAGGCAGACAAACCCATTGGGTCACTCTTAGCATAGTAAGACAACTTTTTGATATAAGCCTGATAGCCGGCAACAAGAGCTTGTTCGTAGGCACGCAGTGTGCGGGTTTCCTTGGACAATAGATCCTTCGAGCCCTCTTCGGCTGGTCGTATCCGGTAGCCAGGGATAACATCCTTATAGACGGTCATTTGTGTCATGACAGCCAGCTTCTGGATAGCGACTATTTTGGATTCGCCGATCTTAGCAAGGGCGCGAAATGCGCCGGGATGGTCTTCGGGGTCCATGGTGAGGGACGTTGCGATCTTGGCCAGCTCTTCTTGCGCTAGGCGGATCTGCTCGGGAATGGGAATTTCAGGCTTATCCTCTTGCTTCTCGTCGTCAGACTCGGAGATAGAGCCATCCATGCTTTCGCCCTCAAGCCAGTCGCCATCGCTAATCTCACTTTCGTGGCCGGCATCGTCGTTGGCATCGGGGGCTGTGACGTGTTGGAGGCGTCCGTCGGCTGTCTTAATTGGGAGTCGAGTACTTTCTTTCTCACGCTTATTGCGCTTGCGTGGCCGGCTCTCGTATTCTTGTTCCAAGTTCCAGTTGGTGGCATTTTTGAAAAAGGCCTTCTGGATCTTGCTAGAGGACTGGACATCGTCATTAGTTGAGGAAGAGGCTTTAGGGCCGTTGTCTAGACCCTCAGACCGCTTGATCTTGCGTTTTCCAGTTGCAACCATGGTCACAGATGACAATCAGTTGATAACTCTAACCTAGAATCAAATATAAGGAGCAAGATTACCGAGAGAAAAGGTAGACGAACAGTTCTTGTGATGACGGCCATCAAAGCTTCGATCAAACCAAGGCCTGGATCGCAAAGAAAAATAAAGTGGGGATTTCTTCACCGCCAAAAGTTTTCTTGAATTCTGCCATACAGAAATAAAAACTTAGCGAGGCTTTACCATCACCGAATTCTAGCCTGTTAGAAGTGGATTAACCCAAATCTTGGAGACAACGAAACTTTGCTTTTCCTCACGGCTTTCTCTTTAAAACTTGATACTCACCGCTTTAACTTTGTTTCCCTACTTTTTTCCTTCATTGTACTTCTCTGGCCAACTCTGCGCTTCTCTCTAATTATCTCCCTGTACTCTTCCTCGTTATGCGCCCTCTTACCGAGCCCGAAACTCAGACGCTCTTTGCGAAGCTTGCCAACTATACTGGTAGCTCGCTCAAGGCCCTGATTGCGCCCATCGGCGACGGCCCTAATGCCGACCGCTACGTCTTCCGCCTGCACAAGGACCGTGTATACTACGTCTTGCTTTCAGTATCCAATCTAGCTACGTCCATTGCCCGCGAAAAGCTCTTGTCCATTGGTGTCTGTCTTGGTATGTTGTGCCAACCGTCCGCTCGCCTCCCTCCTCCCTCCTCCTAGCTCAAATTCCCAACTGCTTCAATGCTAACCTATGTGACTTTGTTTCGACTTTCAGGCAAGTTCACTAAAACTGGCAAGTTCCGCTTGCACATTACTGCACTCCCTATCCTTGCTGAGCACGCCCGTTACAAGATCTGGGTCAAGCCCAACGGCGAGATGCCTTTCCTATATGGCGGTAACATTGTCAAGGCCCACGTCGGTCGTTGGAGCGAGGACTGCCCTGAACACCAAGGTGTGGTAGTGTACAACATGAACGACACACCCCTTGGCTTTGGTGTGACGGCGCGCTCCACAGCCGATGCCAGACGGCTGGACCCGACAGGTGTTGTGTGCTTCCGCCAGGCAGATTGCGGAGAGTATCTTCGCGACGAAGACAATCTATTTGCTTCCGGCTAAACTGTGGGAAGGGTATTGTCATAAAGTTATTGTAAAGAGTGGAGATTGGAGATATTATGTGGCATTTCTTTGCGGGCATTTCGAAAAGCTATTGGAGTGAAGCGGAGCGGAGGGGGACTACACATATTACGGCGCCTTGGAGTCATTGTTTTTTCTCTTTCTAGAACTACCTAGATTTATAAGTACATGCACACGGTTTGTGTCTTTTGTTTAATTTGGCATATGGCCAACGAAAAAATACGTAAACAGCAACACGAGAAGTAACATTACAACAGTCTACTTGAAACCAACTGCATATGAAAGCGTAGTAAAAACAAGAAGGTGATTAGGGGGAATCAACCCTGCGCTCGCTTCTGGGTGTCGTGACGGACGACGGCGTACGCTCGTCTCCGGGACTTGGAGGCCTGCTCTCATTACGTAGAAGGCTGATGAATTCCCGCTCGGCAACGTAGCCACTGTCGGCGTATCCAAGAATACTCTTGATCTTAGAGCTCTGTTCGCCCTGGATTCTCGCAATTTCCGACGATGAATAGTTAGTCAGCCCGCGGCCGATCTCTTGTTGGTCATCCTCCCACAGTCTCCCATGTTCATCGGGAGTTTGGCGGCGCTTGGCCACCACAAGCCGCACTGACTCGTGATGGCCAAAGTTGCCCTCAACACCGACTACACCCACAGGTAGCAGACCCGCACGACGAATCAGGGCTCTGTGTGCGCCCTCGTCAATATAGACAGTACCGTGTGGAGCCAGTCCGTGCAACACCCAGAAGTGGCGATCGCGGATGGGGTCCGCGATGGGCAGGAAGCGTGTGTGCAAGGGAGGTTGCTCAATTGGTATAACAGAGTTTTCAAGATTTTGTGAAGCTCTTTTTGTTGCCTGAATATACCGGGCAATCTTAGGAAGATTACCTGGTGCTGACGATCGGGTAATTACAGTAGTCACACCAGCTGAGGTGGCAAGGCGGGCAGCGACAATCTTGGTGGACATGCCACCAGTGCCAAGGGCAGATCCTGCTTGGGAAACTTGAGGCCAAATGTTAGTTTACAGTGTCAAGAACCAAAGCCTTAGTTCTTTGTTGATATTCTTACCATCGGCAGTGATTTCTGAAATGTCCCGCACAACCTCGATAGGTCTGGCGTCGGGGCAAGTACGAGGATTTTTGTCGTAGAGGCAGTCGACATCTGTCATTAAAAACAGCATGTCTGCATGTACCATGGCACTTGTAATGGCTGACAGCGTATCATTGTCGCCAAACTTGATCTCAGCGACAGCAATGGTATCGTTTTCGTTCACTATAGGGATGACCCCCATATGTAGAAGCTCCATTAAAGTGCTTTGTGCGTTGAGATACCGTGTGCGCTGTAGCAATATGTTAGCATAAGCTCTCGCTTTAGATCTTTAGGGTTGAGGACAGGCATTTCATATCCAGACTCACATCAGCAATGTCATTTCGGGTCAGCAAGATTTGCGCAATGGGTTGACGATAGTGGCTGAACAGACTGTCCCAAAGGTGTATCAAGTGGCATTGGCCAATTGCAGCAAGCGCCTGTAGCGACGAGAGATGCTTTGGTCTTTTTTCAAAGTCCATTGTCCGGAGCCCAACGCCAATGGCACCAGAAGACACAATCACAACCTTGTGGCCTTCTTTTCTCAACTCAACAGCAGTCGCGACAATCAGCGACAGAATAGGGAGGAGAGGCTCATGCGTCTTTTCATCGACAATTGAGCTAGTGCCTATTAAGAGGTCAGCGACGGGATTGTGGGGAGGTCTGAAGAGTGCTACAGGAGATGGTGAACTCACCTAGCTTGATGACGATAGTCAAAGATTTGATGCCTTTCATTTCTGCAAATATTAAGTGTCAATAAAAGAATGAGACGAGAGTAAGTTGGGGACTTGTATGTCTCTAATAGCAAGTAGCCTGTAGATAGAGCGGTTGCTCCTCGTATATATATATATATACAAGATCATTGCAGCCCATACTTGGTGAGGCCGCGCAATAACAGGAGACTTTTTGCCAACAACAGCAGAACAAAGAGCGGTAACCAAGGCGTATAAAGACATATGCCCATCGCGCAGGAAAAAACGCAACACTGCCAGGTAGTCCAATGGAAGCTTACAACGCAGAGCATGGGCCCGTAACTTCCCGGCGCATCGCCATCTGCTGTAATGGCATTGAGGCCTTGGTGGTTTGTTCTCTGCTTTGATCACATTGATCAGGGACTTGTGCACCCAAGCTTTCCCGCCTCTCCTTTGCCTCTAGGTTGCATCAAACAACTTTTCCCGAGTCCGTGAGCAGGTTTGATTTTTCCAACTTTCTTACCTCCATCTTGTTCCACGTTCATTGTAGCGGTCGGCCGTTCGCTTCCGAAGATATATGCAAAGAAGAGGGTCGTTAATATAGGCTGTGTCTGGCGCAGTTTCGTATGTCTTATGCACAGGTTCAAATGTGAAAGTATCGAGTCAAAGTCTGGGCTTCACGCCATATGAGTCCAAAATCAGCAGAAAGGGCTGGTGTTTCACACAAGACCGTTGTGTATGTGTAGCTGCATTTTGGTGCACCTAAAAAGGTCGGTGCTGGTCGATGGTGTTGCGGTTGTCATAGAAAGAAGCACCGAATCCTCTAACTTTGGTACCCTGGTTGGGATGTAGCCATGGCCCCACCCTCAAGTGCTGAAAAAAAAAAAAACCTTTGAAAGTATCTTAGGGTTATTAGCCCTGGGATTTGGTGCAAGTGCAATATGGCGTTTATTGCGGCTAGTATTTTCTTATCGGTGTTATCTATCGCGCCTAACTATACCAAACGCGTTCACCTAAAGCTGACGCCCATTTTTTGCTCGTTTTTCATTTCCTAACCTACATTTCAAGCCGCTCTTTAACCCACCATCCCATCTTCTCCTGACCGCTTAAGTCATCCCATAATGTCACCCGATATTGCTGATAATGTACCAAATACTCTCGATAAGGTCACGCGAGACGATACGGAGCTTGCGGGCCAGGCGCAAAGTGAGGGTGGTGTTACTAAAGCGACGACTAACTCCTTAGATAAGGAGGCGCAAACTGGCTCTGAATTGAAAGCTGCTGCATTATTAGATGAGTTGATACCTGGGGAGGCCTGCCAGAATATAGATGGCAATGGCGAGACAGCAGATGCTGACCGAACGGACCCAAAATCCCCGACGAACATCGAAGAAGATGCACCTCTGCCAAATGAGCCTCCTCTACCAAACGAACCGGTTCCCGAATCTACAAACAACAATGCGCCACTACCTTCTAGTGAGCCAAAACCAGGGGATGACGGCTGGGACTACAGATGGGATCCTACGACAAACCAATATGTGTTTTTTAACCGGTTCACTGGTGTCGAGCAACTAGAGAACCCACGACTACAGGAATCATCACACCCGCAGCCGCAGCCGCACCCACACCCGACGCAACTTGGCAGCAGTACCATAACAGGCAGCACTACAACTGACTCTGTCGATGCACCTCCCCCACCACCAGAAATCCTGGGCTACAACCCTGCCATCCATGGCGATTATGACCCAAATGCATGGTACGCCAAACTAGATGAGCCACAAGAACCCGGGATTTACAGCAGCACATTGCATATAAATGCGCTAGACGACGGCTCACAGGTAGCATTCAACCGGTTCAACGGCCACTTCCAGGCCGATGGCCTAGGCAGCGAACGATACGGTGGCGATGCAAAGGCGAAGAGACAGCTACACTCGTATTTCGACGTAGATGCCGCAGCCAATGCACATCAAGGTCGCAGCCTAAAGGCAGAGAGACAGGGCCAGAGACTCAGCAAAAATGAACTGAAGCAGTTCAAAGAGAAACGCAAGGCGAGGAAAGAAGAAAAGAGGCGCGCGTGGCTGAGAGATTAAGAGAGTGTGGCATGTTTGTGGCGTGCTTGGGCAGGAAATATGCTACATGGTAATGCGTCATGTGCAAATGCTAGACCTTTTGTAATGTCTTCTATAATTAGATTATATATTTTGGACACCCCGTCTGCCTTTCATTCTTATAAGATGCTTTGATATACATGTTGTACAACTAAAAGGTTCATTTTTTTTTCCTCCGAAATCACACCATCGCTTCTATTCATCATCGCTGTCTAAGTCCATATTGAGATGAACGCTACCGTCGTCATCACTATCAGACTCTTCAACAGCAATAGCCACAGGAGCCACTGATTCAGCGGCAGATGTAGAGCTGACAGCAACCTTTTTGGCTGATGAGGGGTTTAATTCGCTCTCCGAATGCTTGCGCTTGATAGGGGATGTAGGCGGTACGCCAAACGCTTGATCGGGACTCTTAGCACGCTCTTCAAGAGCACGCTGAGAAAAGGGCGTGTTCTTGACGTTTCCAGCGGTAGAATTGATCTTGGCTGGCTTTACATCCACATGATGGGCGCTATTCTCGTCTGCTCCTTGGTTCTCCCCCTCTTCTTTCGCATTTTCGCCACCGTCTTGGGAACCCTCATCCTCATCATCGGCGCACTTCGCCTCCTCTACCGTAGCAAAGAAAGAGCCGGCGGCGTGTGGCGTAGTCCGCATGTTTGTCCGCAGAACCTCGACGCCCTGATCCTGGGGGTACTGTTGAGAAAGGTAGGGAAGTATGCTGGCATAGAGTTTGCCCTTTTGGTCCCTGTATGGGAATAGCACACTAGACAGCATGGAGTCCCGGGCACTGATTGCGATAGCAGTCTGATCTAACAAGCCTCGAAGAGCAGGCTTTATATGTTGTTGTGGCAGTCCAGTGAATAAGACCGATAGTAGTTTTTCAGCGGCCTGGTAGTGTGCAGGGGTCAGGACTACTTGGACAATGTGCGACTCGGGTGCACTCTTCATGAACAAGTCAGCATTTGCCGCAGTGCCGTTCTTGGCTACGACCAGCTTTTTAGTGTCGATCTTAGTCCCTGATTTAAAGACACCGGCATGTTGTTGCAGATCGCGGCAGCAGGCAGAGGCAATTATATCTAATAGCGAGACGGTGCTTTTAGGCATAGTAGGCCCAGCGATAGTCAAAATAGAGACTAGCAAGGTGTAGCAGGTTGTGCGTACGCTAGACATGACAATGCCGCTTCTGAACACCCGGATGACATAGTCAAGTGCTTCAGGGACCAAGGAAACGAAGGAAAAGCCCAGACGATCTGAAGTAACCTGCATCAACTGCAAAGCAGCTACGTGGATCTCTGGCATGGCTGCCCACAGTTCATCCCTTTCCTCACGGCCAACAGCGGCCTTAGTTTCAACAGCCTGCTCCCACGCCTGCGTCTTTGGTGCTGTCTTGACAAGCTGAGTAGCACGTGATATCACGTCCATGTAAACGGCAACGGGGATTGTGACGGGCGCACGAGTTGGATACCGCAGAGAATCGGCCAGAATTTCCATCAGACCAATCATACGGCGTGAGCCAGCACGAACGCCAGACCAAGCAGGATATTCATCAAGACCGTCACCACCACCTGCGGCTTGCGCATCGAAGTCAACTTTGGAAGTAGCATGCTCTGTCTTAGGCTCCCATGTTTCACTAACACCACGAAATACTTGGTCGGCGGTCTGGTGGTAGTGGGCAACAGTGTCACGAACCAGCTTAGCCCAGTCATCTTTGCCACCAGCTTTGGGAGCTGTGTGGTGCAGGGCAACGGCCAGGCGGCGGCTAGAGTGCTGCAGTGTGGTAGGAATGAGTATATCGTCATTATCGGTGGGTGCAACGAATAGACGAGTCACAGACTTGATCTGGTTTGTAAAGGGCCGGAAGGTTGTGGGATACAAAGGAATAAGAGTTGAGAAGGCATCGAATACGGTCTCGATAACGTGCAAAGGCGTCGCCAGTGTTTTCGGCTCCAAAGCAGGCTTGACCAAGACAATACAGGCCTGGGCGAAGGAGGGGATGGTAGGGGTTGAAACTTCGCGGGCTAGAGTTTGGTATCCGTTGACCAGAACATAGATGCGAGTTAGGGCGACAATAGCAAGTTCGCGGGACGCGATAGGGTCATGTCTCTACACGACGGGGTGTCAGCGGTAGTCGATACGCATGCACAAAGCCAGCAACATATCCTTGTTCCCTTACCTGGACGATAGCAACCAAGCCGCGAGCCCAGGGCTCGCTGGCCTTCAAACACTCCCAGCCGCCGACATCGATGACGGCCTTGACTAGGACCACACCAGCAAAGCGGCCTTGCGCAGTGCGACCATTCAGCAATGTGGTGATAATGGTCTTGAACTTGTGCACTAAGCCTGCCGTTTCAGAAGCGGCGCCCTTAGCCACCTTCAAGTCGTAAGAAGCAGAAAGCGCATCGCGACAACGGAAGACATAATCGACGAGTACAGGCACAGAACGAGGAAGACGTGCCGGTGGCGTGGATGTCAAAAGCCGGCACAGAACACGCAGCTCGGGAGCAAGAGACATATCTGAGTAAGGCCGTAAAGGAGAAGCGGCGTACGATTAAGGGTGTGGAAAGGCGTGCAGCGCAAAGCAGCAGCCCGAAAAGAAGCTGAAGATTCTTTGCCAGAAAAAGTTTCTAAACTTTTGCGGTGAGCGTCGGTGTAGCATTGCGATAAGAGGTGGCGGGGTCTTATCTCGGTGAGAAGGGTCTTCACCGAACGGGTATGTAGTGACCAATGTTTTTTTCTTTGGCTCGTGCAAGGCTTGGATATCGTGTTTGTTTCTTGGCTGCCAATGAAAGCAGCAGTCTTCATACCAAAGTTCTTCATAGATCTTGAAGTAAAATAAATAAATAAAAATATCAATTATCATAATTCTAGTCTTGTGTCTGTCGACTTTCTTCTGCCGACTTCTACTCGTTCCACAGGGGAGAACAAGAACAAACCTGCTGGATATTTACAATATAAAAAGGACGAAAATAAAGAGATTAAACTCGTTCAAAGTAAATCCCAGCGCTAAATTCCAGGCTCACACCAACATCTCTGTTCATATCCGTCAAAACCTGCCCACCAGGCGTCACTTTGAGCTTTGATTCTTACTTTCTTATCCCATCGTAGCTCCAGCTCCAGGCCAAGCATTGGTTAAGAAGTATTCGGGGCAGACTTTCTGCTGGTCTTTTCTACTCCCTGCTTGAAGCTCATCTTGTTTCTCCTTTTTGGTTTTCTAGGGACATCCCCATCAAAGCTTCCCTTCCCCTTCGAGTCAGCCTTCGCTTCCATCTTCCTTTCATCAATTTCGCATTACCAGCAGCTCCTCGTATTTTGGCAATGCCACTGCCTCTCATTCACCCAGCTCTACAAGCTCTTTGACGGCCAATCACGATAATTTCCGCTACCTGATATCAGACATTCTTTATCTATAAACCCACCGCTCTTATCAGTCTCTCGTCGTCTATCTTTCTCTACTGTTCTTATTGTGGTCCTGTCACGATCCACACCTTATCCAGTCCAACAGTCCAAGCTTCTTCCCTTCAAACATACTCTCACAGCATAACAATGTCGGTAAGGCTGGCCCTTCGTTATCATTCGCCAATTTTGTCTTGTCTGGACCGCCTACTAACAAATAGACCCCTTATTCTTTTGCGCTGCTGATGATTAGACTGCAAAAGCCCAAAATTACCTGGCTCTTTTAGAGATCGCTCGATGCGAAGGCAACTGGTCTGCAGTTCCCGAGCTCGTGCGCAAAGTGCGGAAGCATGCGCCTGAACGGGCTTGTAAGGAGCTTTCTACTCCCCTATATTTAATTGCCCTCCAAGCTCTCCTCGCTCCCCATTCTAACAGTATCCCCTTGATACAGGCCTTACACTTGCAGCCTTGACGGAAGCCCAGATTGCCGAAGCTACTCAAAGCTCTACGGAAAACTCAACTCCCACTTCTGATACCCTCCAAGTCGCCCAACAGCTACCCAAACTTGTCGAGGCCATCGAAAACGAATCAACATACCCCCAGGATCGTTTTCAAGCCACCATTTGCGCGGGATGGCTACACTGGGTTGTTGGTGAATACAGCCTGGCGGCTCTACGACTCCCAAATCGGATCGACGAAGAATACCCCTCGCTACAAAACCCATCTGAATGGACTACGGTGTGTGCCCTCAAAGCGGCCTATCTAAAGGGAAACTGTGCCGCGCGTACCAGCCAACCTTTAGATGCTCTTTCCGTCTTTGAGACCGGCCTTGCTGCCATGGATGGCGTTTGGGGCGCCGACAAGCAGCCTCGCCGACAGCTACGATACTGGGCTGAGCTTTTCCTTTCAGAATACAGCATGCTTAGCAGCCAAGTGCTGAGCCGACAGGAAAAGGCTCTTCAGGACCCCAACTCATTATCCGGCTTCCGCTCATGGTCGCGTTACTGGGAATCTTTGGTTGGGCCTGTTATCGGTGGTCAAGGCTTCCGGGGCTCTGTCCCCAGGAGGAGAATCTGGTACGAGTACTATTTCGCGCTAAGCAACATCCTCGAACTAGACCTCCCCTTGCCAACGGCCCATGTCAAACCCGTCAATGAGACATCAGCCCGCACCCAGCTTCGCATGGAACTCAAAAAGACCGAGTCTGCCTACGAGGCACTATTGTTGGATGAAACCCAGTTCCCCAAGGCCGATGAAGAGCGCGAAGAGGTTGAAGCCTTTGTACAACTAGCCATGAAAAACTGGTCGATCCTGTGTGGTCGTGGCTGGAAAGAGGCCGACCTTGGCCAGGGGGGCCGTGCAAGCATCAGCCGTGGTGTTTTGGATATCCTCTACCGCGCTGCTACCAAAACGTATCACAGCACCGCAATTTTGAGACATCTAGTTACTGTCCACCTAGCTGTTGCAGAGTTTGATATTGCCTTTAAAGCTTTTGATTCATACATGGAGGTCGTCAAAAAGGCCAAGGCCCGTGTTGAAAAGACCGGAGTGGCTGAACCTAGCTTGGATGATGATAATACCGTCCTCAAAACCATGAGCCAGGCCATTGTTGCCCTATGCCGTTACGGTGGTGCTTCTGCCATTGAGAAGGCCCACGGCCTTGCTCGTGAACTTGAAGACACCATGGCACATCTGCCTCAACTTCAGCCAGCTTCAGAGGCTGCCACGCCCATTGAGCCCACGCACGAAAGCGGGATACACACAAAGGTTGCTGGTGATACTCTCGCCTTTGCTTGGCAAGCTATTGGCCTCGCTCATGCCAGCTGGTCACGAGTGACTCCAGACGCGCCATCACGTACTGAGATCCAGGCAAAAGCCATCCGCAGCTTGCGCAAGAGTCTTTCTCCTGCATTTGGCCGTAGCAGGGACGTGCAGAGTCTGTACTCTTTAGGGTTGCTTCTCGCTGAGCGCCGAGACATTGGGGCTGCCATTGAAGTGGTCAAGGCAGCGCTTGTATCGACCAAGTCCCAGGAGCCAAATGCCACTTTAGTATATGGGCCATATTGGCAGGAACGTGCTTTCATTCCCGTGTGGCATTTACTTGCCCTTCTGCTGAGTGCTCGGCAGGACTTCATGATGGCTGCCCGTGCCTGCGAAGGCGCATTTGAACAATTCAAAGACCCATCTGTGCTTTTTGGTAGTCAACAAGTTTTTCATAGTGAGCACCTGAAAGCCCAGGCTCCTCCTCAGGCTTCTTTTGGGCTTGTCGATGATTTAGATGATGCCGAGCGCGAAGCTATTCTGGAGGTCAAAATGACGCAATTGGCCCTAATTGAGCTTCTTGAAGGCCCTGAGATTGCAGTGAATGCCAGCTATGAACTCATCACACTGTACTCTCGTCTCTTTGGATCGACTGCTACTACGCCCAAGACATCTCTCCAGCCCCCGCCTGCCCAAAACCCCCTAAGAGTTCATCCGGTACCGTTCGTAGTTTTAGAGGGAGTATCTTCGGCTCTCGTGCCGGAAAATCTCCCTCGCCGGCGGTAGGCGCGACAGCACTGTCAGTTGACGTGGCCTCGGCCGAATCTCGGCCGTTAAGCACTCTTCCTGGGACGCCCAGTCTAGCTAGCAATGGGATGAGCTCGCCTACATCTGCTCCAACGCCGGCTATTCAAATCACTGCCGAAAAGAATGGCAGTGCGCAACGATCAACATCGGCGAAACCCACAGGTGGTCGGTCTTCTCGACGTAGCAGTATCCGCAATCGAGATAGAAGTGCCAGTGGTGGTAAACGTGCCTCATCAAGTGGCCCAAACTATCGCAATGTGCCGGATGGCGAGGTCTTCTTTAGTCCTGAGGGCAATTTGTCCTCCGATGCATTTGCGCTCACCTCTCGTCCGCAGGCGTCTATAGCTTCTGCCTTTGTTCGTCGCCAGAACGTAGGTTCGTTGGATACATTCATTTCTACCAAGGCAAAGGGTCTAGATCACTTGGTAGACCATTCTATTGATGGTGTCTTCTCGCTACCACCACCGCTACCGCCAATTGTCTTCTCTAAAGATGAGGAAAAACGCCAACGTAGCGTTATTCTCATTAGACTATGGCTTATGGTAGCAGGATTCTATAGACGGGCTGATATGGTTGAAGATGCAAAGGGTGCCGTGGCCGAGGCACAGAAGCTAGTTCAGACCCTCGAAACTGAGCTAACAAATGATACCACGGGCTCGCTAATTCTCAAGGTACCAAAGTGGGCGGAGAAGAGAAGCGTGGATGAGCTGTGGGCTGATGTATGGGCCGAGTTTGGCAATATCTCCCTGGCCAACGATGCCCCTCTTGATGCCCGCAAAGACTTTGAGTCGGCCCTCACGTATTTTCCAAACCACGCTGCGGGCATTGTCGGCCTGTCCAACATACTTCTGGACATTTACACTGAAGATCTTGTCCCTGCTTCTCACGAGCTTTCCTCCCATGATAGCTATTCCTACCCTCACAGCCCGGTCGCAACCAATTCGGACCTGCGCTCTAACACGTCTAAAACCAAGGGCACATCATCTCTGACCAACGAGCCCCTAGGTCTCGGTCCCAATCGTCCCATCAGACCGCCAACTTCCTTCTCTAATGTCGAAAGCAAAACTAACCTAGCCTCTGGGTCCAATCCAGACTTCAAGCACGCTTCGACACTTCCGCACAAGTACTTCTCGCCTGAGCCGCGGCCCTCGTCACTCCCTTTGATCGACCGGCTAGCGGCACGTGATCGCGCATATGGCCTATTATCCGCGCTGACCAAGCGCGGCTCAGGCTGGAATAACTCGGAGGCATGGTTTGCGCTTTCCCGTGCCTACGAGGAGAGTGGACAACCAGAGAAGGCCAAGGATGTGCTTTGGTGGTGTGTTGATTTGGAGGAGGGTCGGGCCATACGCGAGTGGTCTGTGCTGGGCGATGACGGATATATCCTGTAAGGCGGATGAGTAGCCCGATGTTTTTTTTTTTTTATGTCCTCTTTAGGGTGTGGTTGATATGGAAGTAAATCTGCCTATTTCGGGATATACCTACCTGTTAGTTTGTCATACAGCCTGCAACATAAACTATTATATACACATATAACATTCAATAGAATACCCTGCAATTTGCCCCCCAAACAAAATGCTTATAGCTTATACTCGAACGGCTTCAGACCTTGAGCGCCTACTTCTACCATGAACACTGCCCCTCCAAACTCCATGCTCTTTTCATCGCCGCTATCCTCGTCAGCGGCCGTAGTGATGAATAGCTTCGAGTCAACAAATTGTACGCACGTGACATTCCGCGTGGGCAGACACACCTCGCCTACCACCTCCCCATTTGGCGCAATCTTCAGGACCTTGCCCTCGCCATAAACCGCATGCCACATGTTCCCTTCTGTGTCGATGCGGAAGCCATCGGGCTCGCCCGTTCCCTCATGGGTGTAGAATATGCGCTGGTTGGAATAGCTGTGCTGTGCGATGTCATAGTTGAATGCAAAGACCTGGCGTGCTGACGAGTGTGTAAAATACATAGTCAAGGTATCGGGCGACCAGCCAATGGTGTTAGGTATTGTTATAGGCAGCGACGGGAGGTGCCGCTCACGCTGGCCATGAGCGTATGCCACCAATCCGCCTTTGTTGTTTTAGTGACCATGTCAGCGGGTTGCTTTGCGTATATGCAAAAGGGACGTTTGTTTGTGATCATGCAAGGGATATTGCCTACCTTCTGGCCGGAAATCACCCTGGCCAAAGTCCGTCATATATCCTAACCAGAACCGGCCATCTGGACCAACCGCGCCGTCGTTTGGCCGCAGTCGCTCGTTTTGCTGCTCCGTTAGTGGTGCCAGGTACTCCAGTTCACCGGACTGGCGATGCAGCTTCGCTAGGCCATGCTTCGCACCGACCAAGATTGTCTGTACTGGGTCGACACCGGCGATATCCGCAGTCACTGTCACTCGTGTAGCAAGCGGAAGGGTGTTTAGAGTTTTGGTAGCGAGATATACCGTATGTAGACAATTACCCTTGATGTCAACAAAGCGCACCGAGTCAGTGGCGGGTTCGTAGTATGGGCCTTCGCCAAGTTGGCAACGCAGCTTGGGCAGGAAGGGATCGGTGACAGTCCAAGTATGCATTCTATAAGCTTATATGGCCCATTTGCTGTCAGTTCCAGTTAAATAAACGTTTCCGTTGCAAGTATATCTCTGTTAATGGCAAAATGGCAGAGTATGAAAATCTTGTCGATCGTCAAGTTATCACGCCATCTAAGGAAGGAGTGAAGGGAAGGCGGGGGTTGCTGGCCAGGGGAGGCAGTTTCCTTTAAAGTGAGAAATCAAAGCTACGCAATTGGAGAGAATATTGCCAACTTTTTGATTGAAGTAATAACCCCCGCAGAAATCCGTCACTACTTAGTGGAGCACTTGCGGGGTGACAACTGGGCGGCCTAGCGAAGACACGCTTCGGTGTCCTTTTGGCTTTGAGTGACTTTGCTTTATATATATTGACTTCACTCTTCAATATCGGTACTCCGACGGCATTTCCATAAATATTTCAAAGTCAACATGGCACGACTTTTCTATATTCGTGTAGTAGCCCTACATCACAAGACATGCGGCTCTTTCTCCTTGTCTAGGTATCCAAGCCCCAGACCCCAAGTACACCACTCTGACGGCGGCCATCCGCCTGCATTGCGACCGAACTATCACCACTGTTCTCATCGGAATCTCCAAGACCCTCTTGAAGTCTGCGCAGTCTTTGGGCCAAAAGCCCAACAGCAAGCGGGCCAACTATAGTGCACAACACCACCGCCCAAGTGATAACTAGAAATATCTGCGAGCTTGATTCGCTTTCATCGGGGGCATCCATATGTGAAGATTGAAAGATTCCTTGGCTCTCGGCAAGCGAGGATATCAAGAAGCCAATTTCTCCTCTGGCAACCATGCCACATCCGAGAAGAGAGGCCGGATACAGAGACAGCGGCCGTTGCCCCGCAGGAGAGGTATGCCTATGCGACGGACCGTCCCTTTCGCTTCTTTCGATCCCTTCTCTAGATGTCTCTTGTTCTTCGCCCATGTGAGCAGTCACGCTACTCTGATCCTTCTGAGAAGGGTTTCCAGCTTGCAAGTGGGAGCTAGCTTGGGCATTTGCATCAACAACTATGGCATCTGGCTTCTCTACCTTTGGCGATAAACAAGTCGATAGCGACCTTAACCGTTTCATCTGGTACCTTGTTGTGTTTTTGAAGGCGCTAAACAGACGGCAGAATGTGTGAGGAAGAGATACCCGCACCAGCCATAGACCACAGGCAACCTTCCCCAAAACCATTAGTATGGAGTAAACGACTCCCTTCCATACCACGGTTCCAGAAAACATCTCCGTTATAGGTATCGAAAATCCAATTGAGGCCTATATTCACCACACGGGGGTACATTAGCCCTATGCTCAGTCCCTAGTTGATTGTGGGTACAAATAGCACAGAAGAAAAAGTAAAGGAATTTGCAACTCACAAAGAAGAAAGGTCTCAAGACCCGATTCACAGCTCCCGAGTAGTATATTTCGTATGCCTGCAAGCCGCTATGCCGTTCTACTACACCATTGTCCTGTCTTTGCCCTGCTTCCATTTGCGCCCTGGTCTCAGGGCAAGGAAATTCCGTATCCCACCAAGTCACACAAACACCCGCGATATATGCAGCGTAAAGAACCGACGTACCTGCGTATCCCGCACCTGCTACAAGCCCCAGAAGTACAAGTGTGTGGACCATCACTGCAGCTTCCCGGCTCCCCAGCGTCTCTTTTATCAGTCGCGGTATGTCTTGCTTTTGTCTGTACGAATTAACATGGATCGTAAGTGGCTTCACAGCCCAAATGCAGACAGCAGGAGCAAGGAGTGCAAATCCTATAGATACCAATATTGGTCGGAGAACATCAGACACCGATAGCCCACCGTCTGGAGAGGAAGACTGGCCCAGACTTGAAATAACCTGCACCATTACTAGCCCTATCACATCGTCTAGCATCGCTGCGCTGGTGAGAATAACCCCCAATCGCGTATGAGCAAGGCCACTAGAGCGTAAGAGCGTAAAGGTTGTCCCAAGACTGGTTGAACATAAAGCAGCTCCTGCGGCAAAACACTGAAGACTGGTTGCATTAAGCAGAGTTTTGAGAGCAAAAGAAAAGCTAATTGGAAGGGCAATTCCGGTTAATGCCACGCCTGACGAGAGCCAGAAGTTTGCCTTCAAAGCCGATAGAGATGTTGATAGCCCCCCTAATTTGTCTCCAAGTTAGCAACACAGTATCTTGCAAAGGAGGAGGGTAACATTGCCATATTCGCAATATGGCTTGACATGCGTTACCTTCATACACCATCAGAATCAAGCCTAAATATCCAAGCTGCACAATCGTCGACTCAATTGTGTCATCCAGCCACTTTACGCCAGGCGTGCCCCATGTGATGCCCAAAGCTATCTGACCCAATAGCCCGCAGTATGCCAGCTTGTCAAAGGCAGAGTTCAAGGCATTCAATGCAAGCAGAAGCGATGCTTGTGTCAGCACAGTGGCGATGGTGGGTTCATGATATGGCAATGCTGCCGCCGTTGCAGTACTACTATGAGTCGCAGTAGTTTCCGTGCTACTCATGGTGAACACACTTCTGAATGGGACCAGCTATGGAAGAAAAAGCAAACTATGATTGCTTGCGGCTCCTGTGAAGTCCTTCACGATTCGTGTTGCTAGTCATATGAAACGAAACCCGCGACTACAGCCTCTGTCTAACCCTAGTGTCCAAGATCACATGACTTACTGCGCATAATAAACCGCCAACTAATATAGCTGCTGTTTACATTTGCATATGCACATGTTTGTCCTGATTCGCCATACCGCAAACATCCTCAATCATACACATACGACACTATGTGATGTGATTGGCACCGCGGGAAAGCCCCGAGTCTGACCTGTCCAATCATGAGTAGTCGTCAATCCTGCGATATTTAGTATGTTGCTATGTACAGTAGCACGCATACCATATCATACGCACATGTGATGTGATATATTCTCCTCCAAGGATGCACAGATACTTGCAGAGGAGGTGTGGGTTGACGAGGGGGAGGTGGGAGGGTCTTTTTGCTTGTTTTTTTTTCTGCCCTGGTCTCTTAGACCCTTGGGAGTATTCTCCAAGTGACCCTTCTCCTTCCAATGTTTCGTCTGACTAGCTTTCAAGGCGTTGCAACCGAGATTTAGTATCTCGGAGAAGGATTAGATTGGTGATAGCCAATGACGCTATGGCAGCTCGTAAAGCTCGCCCGAGATTTGGGAGGGAAGAGAGCGAGAGAAGGTATGAACTGAATCTCCAACAGCTATAGAAGCACCACAGGCACAATAGCCGAACAGAAAGCGATGCTGTGCTGATATTCACTCTAGTTGACCCGCTGACTAGTCTGTCCATAGCTAGCCTGGGCGAGCTGAAGAGTAGGCTCCTAGCCTGTTCAATAACTTGAAGAAGAGATCTTGACAATAGTATCATCCCTATCCTTGTCCCGTGTTTAAGCGTCGCTAGCGCCCAGGTCAGTAAAACAAACCTAGTTGACAGATTATGATTGTTATTTGTCTGCTTCCAAAAAGCCCAAATGTCCCCCTCCCCCCCCCCCCCTCCTTCATCCATGTTAAATGAAGGGCAGGGGAGAAGCCCTTTCTCGTTTCTTTCACTCAACAACGGGGCCAACTCCTCGTATGATTGACCTGAACAGACCCCCTTCTTGCTCTTCTTTCACATGTGCCACCCAACGGTACGCCAAAAGGCTTAGCGAGTTGGGCCTTCCTCGTTTTGTATTCTGGACAGCAAGAGACAAAGGCTGATAGTGTAAGTGGTGCCAAGAGAGAAAATATAAGATGCAAAGGCCAAAGTGCCAAGGGCCAAAAGACCAATGTCGAAAGAACCTGCCTCACTCTCACTCTCTTCTTTCCCCTTCTATCATTTCCTTAGAAGCCAGGGCTAGATATAACGGCGAGATATGAGGACGTATTGCCTAGTGGGATATCAGTCTACTACATTCTAGAGTCACAGTGCATGAAGGCGTAGCGTAGCATATGGCATCAAATATGTACATAGGGCGCCATATGTATAACATACATGCGTGTGCACACATGTACGTACATTCATAGTCAAGATGGCCCTATGCATGTGACTCCATGTCTGTATCTACCTATATGCCTGCGTGTGTGTATGCGTGTGTGTATGTGTCTTGCATCTTGCCGAGAAAACAAGCGCGTAATGGGGAAGAAAAGATACGCAGCACGCTTCTTATTGGTTTTAATCTTCTTCCCCATATCTTCCCTACCCGTTGAATTGCTCGATTGCATCATCATCTTCATACATACATGTGCATCTACATATGCATCCTACGTGCTTACTTAACCGCTCCCTTTTGCCATGGACTGCAACCGAAGGTAAACAAACAGCTTATTTACTCCAGAGCCCAAGGCCTTGTCTGCCCCCCTCCCCCCCTGGCCTAGTCTGCAATCATTTCCTCTTGGTAACTATGAGGTCAGTGCGTGAGGTGGCTGATGTCATCATTCATGAGAGGAAAGAGAAGGTTTGGAGTAGCTATTATGCTCTAAGCAACAGTGCTGGCCAGAAGTGATATGCTTGAGCATGCTTGCATGCTCAATCAAGCCTTGTGCCACCTCTAGCTTAGCCTTACGGAATCGGGCAGCTCAGAATAATGAGAACAGAAAGCCAGGCTTGACTTCTTCAGGCCTAGTCTTTCGCAGTCTATGCCCATTGTTTGTCTGTTGTGGCTTTTGCGGTCGTAGCGCCTAAAGTCAAACTCCTTTGTCACTCTACAAAAGGGGACGGACTGACTAACCAGATTAGCATCCCTAGTCTTAGTCTGGTTTCACCGCCAAACAAAGTTTGCTGGTTGGGCTGGCAATCTACACATGATGGCTTGCCCAGACAAAACAGCACACTATTCCATATGCCCATGTCCTCCTCCCTATCTTGTCACGTTTTTCAAATTTTGAACTGTACGAGTTGGTCTTTTATATATATTCAGCTTAATTTATCGTCTTTCTACATATGTATATAATAGATTACAGCATATCTATTACTCTATTCTTTATATCATCTACGTGCTTGTGGGAGTGTGATGAGATGGAAGCAGCCCTGCTGACACCTTGATTAAACCAACAAGCCCCTTACCCCCGCAGAAATCACTGTTTCTTTGTTTCTTTTTCTATCCGCCCGTGCCCCTTTTTCTCTTTTGATTCCCAATGAAGAAGCGTCGTGACATTGCTGGGCACAATATGGAAGGCTGGCTGCTACATTATTCACCGATGCCATTCTACATGAAAGCGCGACGGAGCGACGGAGCGACAGAGCCACAGAGCTATCCCCAGTGCTAAAGACACCGGGGGGGTTTGAGAATCAGGCCCCCCCCCTTGTTGAGGCCCTGCAGATGTTTTGCTGGTTGCGACATCTATGCAACATTCACACAGAAAATCACATCTGCATATTATGCATGAAAGGAAAACGAGCGTATTGACTTCTGCGGCTGCTCTGTTTACGAGACCTCGTGCATGGTGTTTCCAACCCTACCAGCTAGGGTTAGCACAGTAGCCTGTCCAATGATACACAGCTGTGTTCACCAATAACGTCTTCCTGCTTCCCCTGGACAGGGAGATTTCTAGATGGAGACGAGACGTAGATAGATAGTCTGCATCGACCTTCCATACAAGCAATACAGAGACACGTATGCACATACCTGCACTCGTATTTGCAAAAAAAAAACAGACAAGTATACATGTACACAGGTATACAGTTGACATACAGGAACCCATATCTGTTTGTGCGGGCCAAATTCACTACATTCTGTCTGTACCACAACGACTATTAATAGATGCCTCTGGCTCGCCCTATACCGACATCATGGCTGACTAAGCATTGCATTACAAGCTTGGGCGGGAAGAAAAAAGAGTTTCAAGTACATATGCACAGCAAAGCCACTCACTCTGTCAGAATTTAGCACAGACTTTCCTGCTCTCAAGCCTACAAGTACGTTATTGTGAAGAATGCACACGGTCAGACAAAACATGAAGAAAACGCAGGGGCTAAATTGGCCAAAGCTGCTTACTGCTATCTATCTTCTGCTATATATGTCGAGAGCCCCTCAGCAGCCCCCTTGCTCTGGTTCCTTGAAAGATGGATGCTCTTGCTTCTTGCTCCCTACTGGGCGGCGGGCGGCGGGCGGCGGGGAGCTCGACAAAGGGCTAGAACACCCTACCTAAGCTTTCCTTTTGCTCTTTGCTTTAAGCGTTGATGAAGCAAGGAGCAGCCCGTTTAGCCCGAAAAACATTGCAGCATACAAGCAAGGATATAACCCTGAACGGGGAACATGGTATCTATGCACTATCAGCGTTGCTTGGATTAATCCTTTTGGACCCTTGGGACAGCAGATTCAAATGCGAATGCGTCAGACATAGTACACTACATATGCACATGCTGGTCTGCAGACATGCTTGTTGTATAGTAGGTGTATGTTATGATCATCGCGTTTAAGCTTGGACTAATCTTGACCGCATCTGCCGCCCTTTTTCTTTTTTTTTTCTCATTTTTTTTTCTTTCTTTCCATGGCCACTGCTGTACCGTACCCCCTTGATTTCACGAGCTGAGCAAGACGAGTGAGAGTGCAAGCATGGGCGGCTACAGCTTTCTATCGAGGGGAGAAGCGGAGATGCTAGTATGGGCTACTCGGAGGACAAGGTGTGAGAGTTAGAATAGATTGGCCAAGAGCATGAATGAAACTTACCAGACTTGTGAGGGATAAGATGGGAGGGGGGTATGGGGGTATGGAGGTATGGAATTATGGGTGGTGTCAGCAATTAACCGCTCGAGGAGACCACGGGGACTTCTCCTGCATATGCCAACAACAAACCATTGGGTAATACTACCTGAAGGACTTGCTGTTAGCTAGGAACAGAAGAAATTAGACACAAGATAATAAGTCTATAGATGGGCATGCTCAGCTTCTTCAAGGCCTGTCTATTTCCCCTTATCTCAAACATGACATGTCACTGGTATTCTTCCTAACAGCTAGATAGACTGCTTTTCTTTTTTCCCTCTGCCTAACCAAAAACACCGGAGCAATGCTGTCTTTTTTTTTTCTTTTCTCTTTCCCTCTTATAGCTCTTATTCGTCTGCCACTAGCAGGCACAGCCATGGATCAGTAGCCTCATATTCTGGGATTTTCCCTGCTAGATATTCCGTTTGCTTAGGAGTCTTAGCCCAATATGGATAGAATATTTTCGCGGAGGACATCCGAGAATGCAAAGACAAGATCGGATCACAGTGCGTCACCTTCTCCTTTGACGAGCATTAGCTCAGGTTTGGCGTGAAAGAGTAATAGAATTGGGTCGGGGTGATGATGTGTTCACAGTGGATCGTCAAAACACAGAAAGTTGGAGGAGGGGCTGAAAACAGGGAAAGTTAAATAGACAATTAAGAAAAGAAGAAAAAGAAAACAAGAACAGAAATAAATAGATAAATAAATAAAGAGGAGAAGAAAAGGAATCAAGGGCTTCAGGAGTTGAGAAAGAAAGGGGGGCGTGGGAAGATGGAGGGGGGAGAAGAAGAAGAAGAAGAAGAGAGAGCTGAGTAGAGTGCTCCCCATTCTTGTCAGAGGCATAACTTGTATCTACACAGCAAACCAGGCAGAGGCAGGCAAAGCCTCAGGCCCTATCCCTTCCTATTCTCTCTTTTCCCACCCGTGCTAGATGGTCATAAGGCAACAAGGACCAGAGTAGTACTATGATACTTTGCATGTACAACTAGAAAAATAAGGATTCTTCTTACCTAGGGAGGGAGGGGCCCCTCGACGAACCAGACATATGGGAGGGAACTAGCATTCTTTTTTTTTTCCTGAACCGCTGGGTCGGTGAGCCACAACTGTGGTGGTGGGAGAGGAAAATAGTCGGAGGTGGAAAGTGAGCAAGAGGCCAAGGCTAACAAACAGGGTTGTGGGAAACGATAGGGCATTAAGCAGGATGTGACATGTGGACTTTGACTCCTACAAGGAGTGTGGCCACCACCCATGGAGAAGCTTTGAGGCATTGACTGACTTATAGTAGCGAAGGAGGGAAGTTTGGGGGGGGGGGGGGTGTTGAAGGCGGCATGGCATGATGTGATTGTGTGGGTAGGCAAGGCAGTAGGGCGAATATAGAGAAGAGATATATCTGCATACATGTATGGTATGCGGTACGCTATATGAAGGCGTCTGTGTGTGTGTGTGTGTATCAAAATCTCACATACGGTCGCTGCATATATTAGCAGCAAGCACCACTTATTATTCGATGCTACTACTTGATAGCGCATACAAATGCCTGCTCGGGTGCGTAGTTGGCTACTTATGTGAATACACACACACACATATATATATATGTGTGTATGCATATACATACATACATACATATATACGTACATGTACCTGCGTACTTTCTCGCTGCAACTGCCGCCGTTTTCGTTGTTTTTTCTGTATATACTTTGTCCCCAAGGCCCGCCAACTCCAACGGCTTCGAGGCCATCTCCTGCTTCTACTTGTGCGTGCTTGTATTTGCTCTGCTTGACAGTCACTTACTTGCCTTCCCTGTCCATGTTCATGGCATAGGCTCCGAGCTGTTTGCTCCTTTCACTCCCATTGCTCTTCCCATGTTTCATCAGCTTTGCTCAGCGCCAGCCAAGTCGTGCACAAAAAAAAGGAAAACAAACTTCCCCTCTCTGGCTCCTTGAAATCCCCCCCCCCTCCCCTCTCCCCAACCCAGCCCAACCCAAAACTCCAGCAACTGGTACTAGATGAATCTTGACACTGTTGCTCACTGTGATTTTCCTCTCCTTCATTATGATATAGCCCATAAGTCTAATATACTAACTGACTCCTGATACGAATATCGATGATAAATATACACCCCTATTATTACTTGGTAACTGCCAGGCCAAGGTTCCGTACCTACTTAAAAGCTTTCTGGGTTGTTACCTCAAAAGGGCCTGCAGCTACGAACCTCCTTCCTTAATTCTATGTTCTTGCTGCCCATCTCTCTTTCTCTTTCTCTCTCTCTTCCCCCCCCTCTTGGTTCTTCTATTCTTCCTGCCTATCTTGGCCCTCCTGCTTCTACTGCTCTGTTTTCTCTCCTATCATATCAGTTCTTTCCTTATATTGCCCTACCCCGCTCCGTGACAACACAACACACCTGCTCCGTTTTCAACCCTCACAAATTTCTGCTTCTCGTGATATTCTTTGTCCATTCGTATCAACGACAAATTGAGTTACAGCTGCTGGAATATTCAACGTCCAACCACCATCAATCTTTCTTCCCTTTTGAGTTTTCATTTCTTGTTGTCACTTTGACAGCTTGTTCCGCTATTCTTTTCTTTTTTTTTTTTTTTTTTTTTTTTTTTTTTTTTTGACAGCTGCATATGTCGCACATGATCACGCACCTAATATTTGAGACGATTATCTTTATATCTGCTGCTTTACCCTTGGCTGAGACGAGGAACTTGGTGTACATACAGTGAATATTACTGCCACTTACACACAACTTTGACACTCTGAGAACCCAACACACCCGGATATTTTAAAGTCTACAAAAAAAGAAACGTCCTTTGTCGCGGGACATACTACTTAGCAAGAAACACAGCCCCAGCCAGCTCTTTCTTACCACATACCTACACCTACTCTCTCATAGCTAGAGATCCAACGCACTCATCGTGCTTCTCTACCTTCTACTCCGTTTCACCGCTACCACTAGCTACGTCCAGTCTTCAGGAAACCCCGAACCAGTAAGTCACCCACTGCTAGACACACGCCAGCTTGCTATAACCTTCATTTTGCCAGAGCTGTCGAGTTGGATGGTTCTTGTCTGACCTGCAACTTCCCGTACATTGCACGACAACATTATGGCGACACTAATGCTTTCGAGACTCTTTCTGTCTCGACTTTCCAACTGTCCAGCTGCCTATACTCGCCACTTCGCTCGTATACAGCAGTTGTCTCTAGCTCAGCTTTCAGTTAACATAATACCCCCAGTTACCTTAGTGCCATCTTGCATATCACAGTCTGCCCATCTACATCAATCTGGCTGGCATCGCCCACTATCTATGCTGTTACACCTCAAAGCCGGACTGAAATCATCTTTCTTTGTAGCCCATCTTGTTGATTTTCTCTGCTTGCGCCCTCCACTCCTCACCGTTGGTAACTATTGATACCCTGCCACAATATTCGCCTGAAGATATCAACCGTTCTCGCCCTATCCCCTCATCACCGCGCACTACACTGCTTCGTAGCCGGGCTTTTGTGACCGCCATCACTACAACTGCGCCTTACGCCTACCGCCTATCGCCTGCGTACCGCCCTGCACCAAAACCCTGGTACATCACCCTCATTTGGGTCAAATTTGCGAACGAACAAAAACCAGCCAAAGGCATTCCCGCACTCACCGACTTCTCCAGCTTCAGCCCACAGCCAAAAGTGTCTTGACCCTTGTCAGAGGAAAATCAGATACCGTCATCATTTTCGTTCCTTTTAACTCGTTTTCGCTTGTCACTTACAGGCCTTAGCACCTTTTATAGAGGTGTCCTGGCGTTGTTCCCGTCACAAGGGGGGTTTATCCCAACGCCGTGATTCTGCATTTTCTGGTTCGTATTCTACTATCTCATGAACCATTAATGCAAGTACTTGCTCGACTCTAGACAGAGTTGTCTTGTATTCACCTTTAAATGTCGAAGCGTGGGGCGACATCTTACGCAGGGACGGCTTCAGGAAGCCCTCTATCCCCAAAACAAGAACCTAGGCCACATGGTTCTCTTCAAGTGGAAATATCATCCAAGGCAACAAACTATCAGCCATCTCGTCCTTCTTCGTCACACCTAAGCCTCCATGATTACCAACTCTCGTCGGTAGATAAACAACACCCTAACTATATGGATCCCCGAAGCTCATATGGCGCCCCAGCTCAAGCTCAGTCCCAAGGCTTTGCCACTGCGTTGTATCATGATCAACCCCCTCCAACTAACTCTGCCACGGCCCCAGAGAACCGTGTTCCGCACATTCCGTTATCTAAATATCAGGAAACCTCCCGGCCCGTAAGCGGACATGCCAGCATAAGTTCAACCTTCACAGCTTATCAAACACAACGAGCGCCTCCGATAAAGAATGATGACGTCCTGCGACATGTCGGGCCGACGCCATTGCCACCAATAAATACCAGTTCTCCGGGCCGTCGTATTCTAAGCCCAAGACTACGCCGTCCGGAAAGCTTTAGTGGGCCGTCTCCTTCCACAGCAAGGCCAACTCTTTCACTCATCCCATCAGCACCGCCTCTGAAGCGTACTCTTTCAAAGGACCACCATACAGATGCCCAATTGCATCCATTCGAACGCATTTCACGGCAACCTTCCAGAAACCCTCCGGGCTACCCGCAAATGGGAGAGAATACTGGACCACAATACTCTCAATCTTTATCTGGGCCTCGCAAGGCCGACGGGACGTTACTTCATGAACCGTTGCATGAATCCTCATATACTTTGGACCCATCAAGACATCCCCCTCAGGCCATCTCAACACAACGGATAGATACTATCTATACTCATGGATCTTGGTCTCGGAAGAATTCTCCAAATTCTAGCACGTCACCAGCCCATGTACCTGAGAACAGAATGTGGCGCAACCCTTCAGTGAGCGAGCGTGTGCCAACGATCAGCCACTCATTAGTAGATCACCAAATTCAACGACCACCCCCTCTCTACCTAGAGTTAAACCAAGGAGCACAAAGGGGGCTCATCTCGGTCCCTATCAACACGAATATCGCGTCAAAGCAAGCGAATGAAAAGCGAAAGCGCAATGCTTGTGCGTCGGCAAAGTTTAGGCAAAGAAAGAAAGCAGAGCATGTTCAAAATAAGGAGCGTATTGAACAGTTGGAAGATCGACTGACAATTATGAATGCCCAAATAACAAAGTTCTATACTTCAATGAATTACTACAAGGATGAAGTCTCTAGACTCCGCAGCCTAGTAGAATCTGTCCCCGAAATTGCCCATCGAGCTCACGAAGGGTGTAGGAGTCCTGTCTTGGACGTGCCGCAAGACTTTCTGGAGTGGCTACACACATTGCAAAACACTAGATCAGACCAGGCGCAGAAACAGGGTGGTAGCGCTGATATAGCGTCTTCATCCACTACAAAAAGGCGGCCCTCTATAAGTCGTGTTGTATCTGCACAATCTAACCCAAACACAGCTACTGCTACTCACCAAGGCCAGAATGTGCCTGGCGCCCTGGCCTCATCAAGTAGCTACTCAGTAGCCGAGGGAAGCGGCAGAATACATCTTCAAAGTTCAGCCTCTAGTGCCGGCCCTGGCGCATATTACCAGACCACTACATCAAGTGATAGAAAACCCGAAATTATAAATCGTAGCCAAAGTGTTTACTCTGGCGGGGTTGGACAACAGCCAAAACACAGCCCTCCATTGGCCTCCTCAAATGTTGAGCGCTTGCCTCCTATTAGCAGCCTCGGGCCATACAGTACGAGATATAATTCTCCTACTGACTCCCAGAGGTGAAGAGTTGAATGCCTAACGTCAAGGGCGCAAGAAGATGATATCCACTTGAAACGGATCACATTGTATATATCTACTGTGACTGAAAGCACTATGCTATCACTACATAAGCAAGACACAAATTGTGTTTTTATGGCTTGCACACATTTCTTTTTCTTTTTTCATTAGCCTCCTGTCAATATAGAGCCATGTGTATAATCATTTGAGTTTTAACTCACATTTTAACCCTTTGCCATGTATCAAGTCATGTCTTTGTGCGATGATGTTAACAGTCGGTCACAGCACTATGGTTTTGAGCCTGTGTAACAGTCACTTGTGTGACCCTACTTAGCCCCACCTTTATATTATCACTCAAGGCTTGACGGATTTTGAACTTTTTGGCTTCAACTTGGGGCAATCTCAAGTCGATCAACAAAAGAAAGTCGAGAGAAAACCCACAGAAAGAAATCGGTGTAACTGTTGCGTTTGTGGCTCTGTTTTTAGTCATTCCTATCTCTCCTGTGCCGTTGTTTTATTTAATATGGCATATAAAAGAGCCTCGTCGGTTCCTTTGAGTAAAAGCATTTTCTCGCCTTGCCTGCGATATGAGCCTATCCGCTCATCTCGGCTCCTGTCCCGCAATGTACTTACTATCCCAGGAATATCTTATTCTACATTGCATTCAACATTGCGGCTTGCCAAATCGCCAGCACGATCCTCGAAGTTCCTGCCATTCACCCCTTCGCCTCTCGTGTCGCAATCATGGGACCCACCATTGTTAGACTGCCAGCTGTATGCGCCAAACGGCGTTTCATGGACCCAGCCTGTCGGGCTATTCATTAATAACAAGTTTATCATGAGCGTTAAAAAGGATATGATTGAGGTTATAAACCCAACGTAAGTATTTATTCCTGTCGTTTCACTCTTCTTTTTTTTTCCCCGTTGCTTCTTGTCTTCATAATCTCGTTTATATTTTCTTTCTGAATCTGACTTGCCTAGGAATGAAAAGTTCATCTGCAAGGTCTATGCAGCAGGCAAAGAAGACGTTGACAATGCCGTCTACGCAGCTAAAACTGCATTCAGAAACCCTGATTGGCGCGCGCTCTCCGGCGCTGAGCGTGCCCATTTAATGCGCCGCCTTGCTGACTTGATCGATGAACATGCCGAGACGCTGGCCGTGATTGAAACGGTAGATACCGGAAAGCCGCTTTCGGCTTCGCGCAGCTATGATGTGCCGCAGCTTTCGGAAGTCTTGCGATATTATGCTGGCTGGGCGGACAAAAACCACGGCCAAACCATTGATGTTGGCCCTGGGAAGCTAGCGTATACTATCAAAGAGCCGCTCGGTGTTTGTGCGCAAATTATACCGTGGAACTATCCACTGGCCATCGCGGGGTGGAAGTTGGGTCCTGCATTGTGCTGTGGCAACACAGTTGTCCTGAAAATCGCCGAACAAACGCCGCTTTCAATGCTGTATGTAGCTCGTCTGATCGCCCAGGCTGGCTTCCCGCCTGGAGTGGTTAACATAATCAGCGGATACGGCAATGTGACGGGCCCGGCACTGGTCAAGCACGAGGATGTGGCTAAAGTGTCGTTTACTGGAAGCACGGCAGTTGGTGCTGAAGTAATGAAAGCGGCTTCAGCGACACTCAAAAATGTTACTTTGGAGACGGGGGGGAAATCGCCCTTGATTGTCTTTCCCGACGCCAAAATCCCCCAAGCGGTGCATTGGGCGCACGAGGGCGCCCTGAGCAACCAAGGGCAAATGTGTACGGCAACATCTCGGATCCTAGTCCACGAACGTATCCTACAGCAATTCACGAAACAGTTTGTTGAAGCTGTCAAGAAGATTTCTGTGGTTGGCGATCCTTTTGCCAACGAGACGTTCCAAGGCCCACAAATCTCCAAGATGCAATATATGAAGATACTCGCACACATACAACGAGCTAAGGACGAAGGTGCTACAGTTCTAACAGGCGGCAAGGCTACAGCTCCCCTCGCTAGCGGGAAGGGTTTCTTCATTGAACCGACCGTTATAACAAACGTTAGGCCGAGCATGCGCATCTACCGCGAGGAGGTGTTTGGGCCATGTGTGGTTATTGTTCCATTCTCAACAGATAAGGAAGCCATTATGATGGCGAACGATACGGCCTATGGACTAGGAGCGGCAGTTTTCACGCAGGACATTGGTAAGGCACACCGCGTAGTACGGGACATTGAAGCCGGCATGGTGTGGATTAATAGCAGCAACGACTCTGATGTTAGAGTACCGTTTGGCGGAGTCAAAATGAGCGGAATTGGACGGGAATTGGGAGAAGCAGCACTACAGTCATATTCACAGGCCAAGGCCATTCATGTAAATTTAGGGGAGTGTTGAAAGCCTGGTCTATAATTATTTGAAAATAGAAAAAGAAAAAGAAAAAGAAAAAGAAAAAAACATTACGGAGCCTAAGGGGGCATCTTATTAACGCCACACTTTACCCAGCCTGTTTGCGGCGAGCAGCCGCCACAATTCAGCCACATTTGATGTGACCTCATTCCTAAAGCTTCAACTTGGCCTTGCCGGTGCCAACTCAGAGATCCTGATAGCACCGTCGTGATCGAGCTACAATCCAACAGCCTCTTTGTTCTCTGCTACAGTTGACCCATCGATTGGGTCTGCAGTCTTGTTTGACTTCCTGCTTACGTGTCATCTGCGTTGGCATTTTTTCCCCTACGATCACCCCCTCCCACCAAATCATCGTCATCATCATCGCCAAAGAACTCAAAGCTTCTACAAGAATGGCCCCTCCACCATTGCCCTGCGCCACGGCTGGGCTTTCTTATCCCCTATACGCCTGCGACTTTGACCCCAACGACCCCACTACTTTGGTTGTGGCTGGCGGAGGCGGTGCTGGTCGTAGTGGCGTTAACAACAAGATCGTGCGTATCTATCTCCCTTCTACTCTCTACTTC
Organism: Ceratocystis albifundus; assembly: GCA_002742255.2. Lineage (NCBI taxonomy): Eukaryota > Fungi > Ascomycota > Sordariomycetes > Microascales > Ceratocystidaceae > Ceratocystis > Ceratocystis albifundus. Next base: position 1,046,831 of record MAOA02000038.1, read on the forward strand.
ATTTGGTTTCTCTCAATTAGCTGTCCTTTTTTGTCAATTACAGCCCTGTTAATGTCTTCTCTTGCGTATCCTTTTTAGACTATTCTTACTCTCGAAAACCAAACCACCCTCACGCCTGTCTCCGAAATCGACTTGAGCCGCGATGAAGATAGTGTCACGTGCCTCGCCGTCGGTGGACGTCGTGACGATAACCTCCTTGTTTATGCCGGCATCAATTCAAGTGCTGCAGACTTTAAGCGTGGGAAGAACGACCATTTCCGGGTTTTCAGTGTGTCGCCTGCCTCTAAAGCAAAAGAGCCTACTACTATTGAGCTAATCAACAAATCCAACCTCTTCTCGGTCTCACACCACGAAAAGTACCAGAGACTAGTGCGTCTTGCAGCACCCGGTTCTACAAGTCAACTTGCAGCTGCAGCTTCGGGACTGGGGAATGAATTCCAGATTGCCTTGGCTGAGCTGATGCATAATGGCTCAGTAGCCCCAAAGTTGCGTCGCATGGTGGATTTACAGAATGAGGCAAATGACATTGATCTGATGCGTGTTGGTTCTGCAAACGAGCACCAGCTAATGTATTGCAGTAACAACGAAATCTACACGCTCGACTTCACGCCGGGCGAGAGCAAGACGGGCATTTCAGATCCTGCTCTTGTTTTCGAGTTGCCAGTTGATGACCGCACGGGTCTGAAGCCTACCATTCGCTGCCTGAGATACCTGACTACTACCTTTGTCCTGGCGCTAGTAAACCTACCTAGACGCAGTGGAGTTATGCTTAACGTGATTCGGCTCCCTAGCAAAAAGGGTGAGAAGGGTCGTCTGGCTGCTACTGCGCGCCTGCCTCGCCGTGTTGTCCAGGCGACTGCCCTTGCGACACGGCTGATTGGTGTTCCGCCTGCGCCAGGCACAGGACTCGGTCAAGCACAGTTTGCAATCGCAGTGGCAGGGCATGACTCGTCTATATCATTGTACACCCTAGAGCACCAAAGCGTGCAGGCCGTAGAACTAGTTTGGGACCTTCTTCCCGTACACACGATTCTCGAGGCGCATCCGCTTCAAATCACCGGCTTGGCCTTTGCCCCCTTTACAATGCCAAAGGAAACCGACGGCTTTGTCGCTATGGCATTGGCAAGCATTTCAATGGGAAATACAGTTTCGGTGCATTCGCTCCCGTTGCGGCGTATTGTAGACAAGAAGGTACCGGCGTCCAAGGAGAACCAGGCTACTACAAATGTTCTCAATGTGCGCTATGCTCTAGCGATGAAGGGGTCAAAAAACGCGGGCCGGACTGTCATGATCTTGTTGGCGGTGGTTGTCCTGGTTATGGCGGTGGCCGGACAAGTGCTTCTTGAGAGTCTTGGCGAAAGTCGCGAGATTTTCGGCGTGCGCAAGTATATTGACCAGCCGTTCCAAATCCGTTCGTCGGTCGCACCATTATCCCCGGTCAAGGCAACTAATACTGTTGTTGGTACCATGTCCATCACTAGTGCTAGCTCTACTTCTTCGTCTACTTTGGCCTCGGCCGAGATTGTTTCAGAGTTTTTAGCAAACATTCAAGCGACTGGCGTTGACGGGCCAATTCTCCTACATGAGTATGCCGCCGATACAGATATACTTACATCTGACCAACCTCCCGGTGACCATCTGCAAGCGGACGACGCAACAGCACGGCCCATGGCCAACAAGATTGCGGCAGTCCTCGCGGAGGAACAGCATGAGGGCAAGGCATGGGAGGACGTGTCGTCGGAGCAGAAGGAGCTGTGGAAAGCGAGACTCAAGGAAGCAGGACACTGGGCGGAGCATATGGGCGAGGCTGTGTTCAAGGGCATTCTATTCGGCGAATTGGCAGGAGTTGTCCGTGTAGCCGTCGCTTAGGAAGAACAGTCCCCTATATTGTTTTCAATTTATTTTTCTGGTTATTTAGGCTATGGAGAATGGAAGATGCATACGGACTAACTAAGCCAGGAGCTTAGACTGGGACACGCCAGTTATGTGTGTGCACATAAATATAGAAGGAACTACAACACGACTGTTGGTCTTGGTGATACATGAGTCTTTGTGTGGGGGCCCCCGGTTGTGTCTCGGTAAAACTTCCTTGCTTAATAATAATGCATGAAGTGGGGCAGTTTATAGACGAGAAATGGCAAGCTTGTCAAAGCTTAAGTCAAATATGTGCAAGTATACAAGGATACATACATACATACATACACATTTCCAAAAGCCGATGCCGACGTTAAACAATGCTGTAAAGAGGCAAAGGATTTGGTACGGTTTCTTTCACTTTTTACCATTTTAAAAAACATGTACATCTGTCAGTTGCATGCTGCTGGTTTTGTCTCTGCAGTGGCGGTTTACATACAACTTCAGTCGATCTGAAGGGCTGGAATCTTGCCGTTTCCGTCCGTGCAGGGAACCCCTCATTATCACGGCTATGCATGAGGCACCAACATCAGGAGACAATGAAGGGAAGGGAGGAGGGATGAAGAGGGAGAGAAGCGGGCTGCATCAGGCTGCATCAAGCTGCATACGTCTCTGGATATATATATATGCATGCATGCGAACCTAGGAGTGACTGAAACACTAACAAGGCTTAGGTGACTGACGACTTTGCATGTTGTTTCGCTCTTGGTTTTGTTTTGAGGGAGACCCTCACTATATAGCCAACACGTGTGATTTCTATGTCTTTGGTGCAAGGGCGGGACGGGACGTCAATGCAGGCCCAGGCCCCATGGAGTGAGTGGTGAGTGTGTGGTCTGTGGAGGGACGGGCAGCATGACAACTCTTCAAGGGATCCACACATGCATCTACACATGTAACTGATGCACGAAAACAAAATAGATACATCTGTACGTAAGTAGATGCGGACGCACGTGAATGCATAGAGCCGAAATAAGAGGACAGGGAGGCGCAAAACCCGGAGAGCCCAAGAACCCTTGGTGAAATGGGGAAGGAAAAAAAAAAAAAAAAAAAAAAAAAGAAGAATAAAAAATAATAAAAAAAAAGGTCTGGGTGGAACAAGTGCGGGGGTGGGCGTTGTCATAGCCGGTTGTGTTGTTCTCTATACAGCTTAGGAAAAGAATATCACCGTAGTCTGCGACGTCATCAACCAAATACTGGCAGTTCATAACGTGAAAGGGAGGAAACGAGCAAGAGATAGTTTTAATAGTAGAAGGAAAGAAAAAAAAAAGAAGAAACCTCCTCCGTCCCTCCCCAAAATCCTGAAATGCGTCGAGCCAGTACATAAAACCTCGCGTAACCCTCAACACAACACAAACAACAGAAACATGGAGATAAGAAACGAACCAAGCAAAGCTTCCAGGCTAGACAAAAAAGAAAACAGGCGAAATGTGGTGTACAAAGGAATGTATGTTATAATCGGTTGAAAGGGAAACAAATCAAGGCAGATGGGTCCTAGAAATGAGACAGGAGGGTGTGATTGATGGATGATGGCAAGAATTGGGGGAAAATGAACTTGGTAGACAAAGAGAACACGGGGCAAGGGAGCGCGTATGTAAAGAAATCAAATAACAACAAAGGCTACGCAGAGGTAGGAAAAGTAAAGAACTCTGGCCTTTGTTACAAAGAGAAAGATCAACAAATGGAAACATAGAGGATAGAGAGAGTTAAGCAGAGCGTGCTAGGAATAGCAAGCCCGTAGCCGCGCCACTGTCATCGTCAGCAGTTGAGCAGCCCGCTATCTGTTTTTTCGGAGTGACTACGAGCTCCGCCTCGGTCTCAGCCTCGGTCTCGTCACCAGCAGTGTCAGCATCACGATCATCGCCGCCTTTTTCCCCTTCTTCTTCTTCCTCTTCTTCTTCTTCTTCTTCTTCTTCGACGTCTGGCTCTGGCTCTGACTCTGTCTCGTCGCCAGTCAGCTCTATCTTGAGCATTTGCAATGGCGTTTGTCGTGGTAGCTGCGGTTGTTGCTTTTGTTTTTGTTTTTGTAATTGTCTCTGCCTTTCCTGGCGCTCTTCTTGAGACGCCATGGGGGTGGGCAGTTGGACTTGTCGAGGGGCAACAGCAGAAGCACGAGGAGGTGTAGTAGCTGTCACACCAGGAGCAAGACCGGTAGCCGCTACGCGATGCTGACGCTCGCGTAGTGGGCTGGGCTGAACGGGAGATGATGACATCATGGCGGATGTTGAGGTTGACATGTGACCAAGGGCCTTGCGGGCAGTAGCAGCCATAGTAGCGAAAGTGGGCGGCGAACGGGGGTTGGGAAAGGAAATGGAGTGACGGAATAAGCGGCATGGGCGCATCTGGAGTTCATCGAGAGGCACGTCAGCCTGGCCCGTACGGAGCTTGTAGTTGGCTAAGCCGAGACGAAGACGGAGAGCATCGGCTTTCTACATAGGCGAGAGCAGCACAGTTAGCGAGACAGAAGAGCAAGCGAGAAGCAGAGGAGATATTACCTGGCGAGTTTCCTGTCGTGACATGGTGCGCGAACGAGCTCTGGGAAGCGAGACAGTCGGAGACGAGGCACACGCTGTCATAAAGGCCCGCGACGCGTCCGGCGACGAGTCAAAGGACGTCATCCCGAGGTTCATGGATGGGCCGGCTAGTGGTAGGTCAAGTTCCGTGTCGTTTAGCGAGAACTTGGACAAAATTGGCGAGGGCTGCAGGCCGTTAGCAGCAGTAGACATCTTGTGAAGGCATGCTCGCTTGGAAGGAGTGGGCAATGAAGGGATGTTGTCGAACGGTCTCTTGCGGACGTCTGAAGCCGGCGTTTTGAGAGACTTGATGGGAGAGCGCGGCGAAGCGTTGACATTAGCATCAAGCAAGCCGAGGGCGCGTCGCTTGCTTGGGGTCTCCATGACGAGACAGACTCGAGCTAGTGGGTGAGCAGGTGAGCAGCGACTATCAAGCGTACACAAAGCGGAACTTGTAGACGCGATCTAGCCTAATATATATCACAAGTTTGTATTTTTCGTTTCTTCCTAGGGTAGTATGCCAACCAAGGTAGTACGATAATTGGGGCAGGAGGTAGAGCGGGGAAGGGCTCAAAGATGCGACAAGAAGTTTGGAAAGGCTGTTTAAGTTTAGTGTTTTGGTATGAAAAGGAAAGAAAATAATGGAAAGGAAACGTCGAAGCTGTAGAGTTGTGGTGACGTGCGTGCGAGTGGACGGAGTGAAGTCACGGGTTAAACCTGGCACCTGGCTTAGCTTGACCTGATTTGATTTTGGAGTAGGCCTGGGCGTAGGTAGGCCTGTACAGTGTAGCAGTAGCAGGCCCGTTATATCAGAGAAAGTCTGAGACGCGAGGCTGCTTGTTGGTATGACGCCTGAGTTATAGATGAAAAGAGGAAAAAAGAAAAAAAAAAAAAAGAAAGAAAGAATATTGACAAGAAAACCAAATTCAGGCACGGGATTGGGCAGCGGAGCTCTTTTTTTTTTCTTTTTTTTTTTTTTTTTTTTTTTTTCAGGGCCTGTCACAGGCTCGATATAGTTGGAAACCAGCGTAATGAATGTTGTTTTTTTTTTCTTATTCGTCTTCGTTGACAACCAACAAAACAAAACAATCACTAAAAAAAATTTAAAAAAATATGCATCTTCACGAATGCGTCCAGTTCGAGACTCCAGATTTATATCCTGCAGAAACAGCACCGCAACCAATATCCACTGTCAAATACAAGTCAGAGACATGTACATTCGGTCGGTTGGTCGTAGGTACATACGAGCGCAAGCAAGTCCTTCCTTCAATCTTCGGTCTCCAAGAGAGAGAGAGAGAGAGCAGGCACGCGTCATGAAAAGTGGGGATCCGTACGAGGTGGGTGCAGCACAATTGCAGCTTAGAGCCCCGTCGCTGGAATGGAACCCGCGGTCTTTCCCTGTCCTGCTCTGCTGTCTTTCCTTGTTCCCTTGTAGGAAAGGACAACCCCGGAAGCCAAGGGAGAGAGAGCGAAAAGCCCATCACCGTCAGACGGGATCAAGGCCAGAAGAAGAGAAGGAAATGCAAAAGTGAGGACCATATCAAGAAAAAATTTTCCTCTGCAACTAACTAGTAATTCTGCTTCCGGTAATTGCTCACCATCCTATTGCTTATCTCGTTCTCTAGAACCTGCTCGTCTCGTCCCAGCAACTAAAGTGGCAGAGACGAATAGAAGGAGAAACAAGATGACAGAATAGGCTAGCTGCCCTATAAAAAAAAACGCGTCTCCACTTTGCTACAACACAGCAGGCTCACTTCCTTCCATTCCATTTCGGCCCCTGCAAGTCCAGAAGCCTTGGGCTAGCTGGCCCCTGTTTTAGGTTCTTGCCGCATGCTGTCTTTCAGGCATCTACAGGCCTCTTGTGGACTCTTCTGTGCTTGTACCCTTGACCGACCGACCGCACGCTCGGCTCCTTCGTGGGCCTCAATCCGCCGGTCATTATTAAATGAGTCCGAGGTAATAACATGATGACTTGCGATCAACTCCAATGACTGCTAAGCCCTACACTACCCACGTACATGGCATCATGCCGGTCTTTGTCCCGCGCCATAGAATAGTAGACGCCTATCGCCACTCCAACCTGTTTCTGGCCAATACATCTAGGACAACTAACTCAACTATCCTCCTCATCTACTGCACTGTACAACAAGACGAAGCCTCTACGAATAGATCCAAGAGATTCATTCACTGTCACTAAATGAACAGGGTATGGCGGACAATGCTCTACAAGGTTGAAAGAGAGTCAAATCAACAGAGCGAGCATACTTTGTATAAAATCGAGTCTATCGGGCTGGGAAGATACCTGCGTATCATATCTCTGACAACAAACAAGAAGGCTTTTTTAAAAGAAAAGAAAACTATAATAACCAGGAACACGAAAAGAAGAAAAACAAAAACCCACGATTAAGACGACGGCTATGACGCCCAGAAGATGTAGAATCATATAAAACGCCCCGCCTTGCAACCACTTCAAAGACAAGAGCAAAGGCAAGATAAAAAGACAACAATGAACAAATAGCACAGGAAATATTAAAATGCGGAACAAAACCCAGTAAAAAAGAAGCACAAAACGGCCCTCCAGCAGAACAAGAAAAGGACAGGCACAGAAAGCCATCGTATCGTGTGCATTTCTGTCCATAATCAACCCACGCCGGGGAGAAGAGAAGAGTGAAGGGGTATAACAATGCTATTCCGGACCAGTGAGACTATCAAGAAAACGAATTGGGGGAAAATGAAAAAAAAAAAGAAAAGAAAAGAAAAAGGGAACAAGATTCATCATTTGAAATGAAAATGAAAATGAAAGAAAAAAAGAAACAAGAAAAATCGAAGATGGACGTGATAATAAGACAAAAATCAAAAACTAGCAGCAGGAATCAAAAATAGAAAAGACAGAAACAGGTACATGGAGGGGGACAGGTAGCCAGTTCGGGGATATTAAAGAGGATATCACTGCAAAAAAATAAAGAAAAAAAAAAGAAATAGATAGAAATACCAAGAGGAGATGACGAGGGAACATTGAGTGTATAGCATAGCCACTCACCAATTCTCCTCACCATCACCACCCCCTCGCCCAAGTGGCAAGGATTTTTCAGGCACCTGCAGCTGGGAGAAATGAACCCAACGAAGTGTCAAGGCTCTTGAGATCCAGATCCTCATACTCCGCGCGTCCATAAAACATATCGCGACCTATAAGGTCCCCATCATCTGGAGGCATGTCAAACGCAAAGTTATGACTACCCCAGCAGTCAAGGAGCATATCCTCGGCTTGATGCGCCTTTTGTAGCAGCTCCGTATCCAAGTCTTCTGGGAGTGCCAGGTCAATAGGTCGGAGCGGATCATCCACATCAAGTTCTTGTGGCTCATTAAGTGACTCAGCAGTTAGGACATCGGGCGTTCCAAAGTCGTTCTCATCCGGCAGATTAAAAATCTCAGCTGGCGCCGCATGCAGCGTATTGAAGAGATCAGTCGGGCTAATCAGCGGCTGGAACGTGTTAGGCGCTCCAGCCAGGTTATCAGCCTCGGAGAGCGTAACATCCTTGGTAGCATTCTCTTTGCCAGTAGTCGCCTGAGAAGACGTGTTGGCATTTCGGCCTTGCTCGTTCGATGCAACATACTTTTCGCTGTATTCAAGAAGGCTTTCGTGAAGATATCCCATGGGGTCTTCTTCGTGCTTACGGTGCTCCATGTCAACATGTTGATCTCTCATATCCTCCGTAGCAAAGCCAATGCGCGCAAAGTCACAGCCAGACTCTGTGCATGGGAATGTCGGCTTAGGCGTAACGACCTTGGGAGTAGCAGTCTTAGCCATATCAACCGGGGTAGCCACGGGTCCCGGTGTTGCAATAGGGGTTGACTTCACGGCTTCGGGCGAGCTCAGCTTGACTTGTGCAGGCGATGAGTTTGCTCCCACATTTGCCGAGGAAGCGGCGCGAAGAGCCGCTGCTGCTGCTGTCGTCGGCTGAGCCTGAGATGGATCACCAGCAACTTGTCCTGAAGCCGTCTTGGACTTTTTGCGAGGAGGCAAGTGAAGATTCACATTCTTAAGGTCTTTAGAATAGCTGGGTGCTCCACTAGGCGATGTCGAGGGAACCTGAAATTCAGTGTTACTGCCATTCTTTGACATGCTAACAGCGGTTCCGCTATTAGCAGGGGCGGCTGAGGAAGCAGTAACAGTAGCATTAGAAGCCCCCGTACCGGGAAGGCTTGTACTAACGGCAGCAGAAGGGTGAGGAGCAGGCATGCTCTGACTAGGTCCAGCAGTCACAGGTGCAGCTGCAGGCGTATCAGCTGCTGATGACGGGGTAACTCCTTGAGGCTTATTCTTGGCAGCCACCAGAGCCGCCTGTATTGCGGCAGTGCCCTTCCACATACGCTCAAGTGAATGAAGATAGCCATTGATTTCAGGGATATCAATAGTTAGAGTTTCCTTGAAGGTCATAGAAGTCTCATCCACAAGTTGCGCAGAAAGACGGTAACGGCCTCGGAAGTACTGGACAATTGCCTCTTCATCACCGCTAAAGACATACCAGTGAGGCACTATCTTACCAGTCCGGTTTAACTGATCCTTAAGAAGTTGCAAAGCCCCAATAACTTTCTGTTTATGCTGAGGCTCCATCTTAATCTCAGCGGCTAGCTGGGCCGAAACAGACTTGATAGTCTCGCCTCCAATGCTCTTCAGGTTACTGATTCTGAACGCCTTGAGCTCAGGTGAAATATGGAGATTAGTGTTGGGAGGAAGCTTGATTTGTTGCCCCCCTCCCTGTTGAGAAGATCCTGCATCGCCATCAGGCGGGTTGGTAATAGCAGCGCCGCTTTGCTGGCTTTGACTAGGCTGAACAGGAGGGACCTGAAGAGCATCGTCAGGCGAGGATCGCTTCAGATTACGGTTGCCTTGAGCAGGAGACATATCGGGAACCCGCTGCTGACGCTGCTGAGACGACGCAGATCGTTGCACAGGATTAGAAGCTGATGCCTGATCGCCACCTGCGGCAGCTTTCTTGCCCACAGGAACTTGGCCGCCTGTTGGCTTGATTGCCATGCTTCCGTTTCGAAGAGCAGGGCTAGCGACAGGCTGAGCTATAGCTTGAGCAACAGGCTGCTGAGGCGACATTCGGGCTATCTGTGACATTTGACTCCCCTGAGCCTGCATGGGAACAGACTGTTGAGGTCCACTGAAACTCATTTGGCCATTGATGGGCGTCGAGACGCTCTGGCTAAGTGGTGTCATTGAAGGTCCAGGCTGTAGGCCTTGTTGCTGTTGCTGGCCTTGTTGGGCCATCGGCTGTTGCGTCATTTGTCCAGCTTGTTGCGCCTGCAAGTTGTGCTGCAAGTTTTGATGCAAGTTTTGTTGGTTCAACAAAAACTGTTTCCGTTTCATTGGCAAGTACATGCTTGTAAGCCTATCATCAGGCGTATTAGGGTATCGCTTACGGAGCTCGATCAGATCACTAGCAGACACGGTGATGCTTTTGAATTGGGCGGCAAGATCAGGGCGATTAGTAAAATTTGGGTTGATGCCTTGCTGCAAATTCATGATATGTGCACCAGAAGCCACACCCATGGGGCTTTGGTTTGCCGGTGCCTGCCCGGGCTGCATGGGATTTTGGAGCATTTGTTGCTGACCTTGACCCGTCAAGTTTCCACCACCCATCTGGCGGCGTTGAAGCATGTTGAAGCTAGTCCACTGCTTGAACTGAATCTCCGCCAACTTGCTTTGAATGGCTATCAGTTGAGGAGGAATCGAGTTTTGGTTCTTCGCAATCCACATCTTAAGTTGAGCCCAGGTTTTTACCTCAGCGGGTATGTTGATACTTCGGAAAATAGGCGGTAAATCCATCAGATCCATTTGTTGTTGCTGTTGTTCCCGGAGGCGCTGCTGTTGAATGCCAGGCGGTACACCATTGGCCATGTTGCCAATACGCTGCGGATTTGGCTGTTGAAGGTGGTTCATGGTGTTGTTTGCACCCATACCTCCAACTCCAGGTTGGCCGTTAGCTGCTTGCATCGCCATGCGTTGATTTTGCATAGTACGGTGCTGAAGAAGCTCCATAAGCTTTTCCTGAGGCATGTTCTGCAGTCGTGCCTTTTGCTCAGGGGTCATAGTTGAAAGAAGCTGCGCAAATATCGGATTAGCAGCAAGGCTACTTCGCTGTTGTCCAGGAGATGCCTGTTGCTGATTGAACATGGGGTTAAGATTGTTCGTGAACGGAGCACCGTTGTTCGCCATTACACCAGATTGTTGCTGTGGGCCGGACCCTGGGGTCATTCCAAGATTTAGCTGGGCATTTTGGCCTTGCAGGCGAGCTTGCGCTAGGGCCGCAGGACCAATAGCTGACTGGTTACCCAAACCCGCCCCATTTTGTTGCGAAATTTGGTTTTGTCGCTGTTGAAGTAAAGCTGCAGCATTTGTTTGCTGTTGTTGCGCTTGTGACATTCCATTCTGCATCATAGGATTAGCCTGAGAATTAGGTCTAGATCCTTGATTAGACATGGGGCCCGAATGACCGGACATGGTTGACATTTGCTGAGGTGTCTGGATGACACCGTTAGGTCCAGATAGACCAATCTGATTTAAACCACCATCCTGGCCCAACATCCCAGTCTTAGGCTGACCAGTCATAGGATCGATTTGAAAATCGGCAGCATTAATACCGTTCATTTGCTTCATACTAGCAGCTATATTGAGAGCTTGCTGGTTCATGGCAGCTTGCTGTTGTTGTTGTTGTTGTTGCTGTAGTCGTTGTACTTGTTGTTGTTGGGCTTGATGGACTTGCTGTTGCTGTTGAGCTTGTTGTTGTTGCTGTTGTTGCTGTTGTTGTTGTTGTTGTTGAAACATGTTTGTGTTGTTGTTCATCCCTGCCCGCAAGCGACCCCTCTCTCGGGTGAAGTAAGAAATTGTTTCGCGTTGGATAGCCATCAAAGCGATATCCTTTCCTTGGTGTTCCAAAGTAGCAATGTTGGGATTTCCAGTTCTGCGCATGGCCTGGCGATATTGGTCTTTCTCGGCTTCGCTCATAGCCTTGAATCGTTTCATAGCCAACTCCAGGGCTTGCGCTCTCTCCGCCTGCGAGAGATCTGCAGGATTGGGCGGAGCGGCAGGTCTTGGTTGGCCCGGATTTAACCCCATCATTTGCGAATTTTGAGGCACCATAGGCTGAGCGTTCAGGTTGTTTGACATTGCCAAGTTGAAGTTCATCTGGCCAACATTTTGTTGTTGTTGTTGTTGTTGTTGCTGCTGTTGCTGTTGTTGCTGTTGTTGTTGTTGTTGTTGTTGTTGTTGTTGTTGACGTTGAGCAGCCTGGATTTGTTGCATCCTCTGCATATGTTGGTGTTGTTGCTGGGGAGTGGCGGGCATTCCGCGCCCCATTGACTGTTTCATCATAGCTTGAGCTTGAGGATTCATAGCGGCCATTCTTTGTACTTGTTGCGCCTGTATCTGGGATTGGATATTCACTGGAGCTTGAATTTTAGGATCGATGTTTTGGCGCCGAGCAAATGCGTCATCATACTTGCTTTGCACCCGAGCGTCGTAAGTTGCCTATTCAAGGAAAGAACATTCAGCGTTAGAATGTGTAGCAACAACTCTGATACCCCGTCGAGAAAAAGGGTTGATTTCATACAATAAGCCAAAACAAACGCGAAAGTTAAATGGACAAAAAAAAAAGAAAGAAAAGGGAAAAATGAACATTCAGTAAAAAGCGAAGCAAATACACAAAAAAAAATGTACAAAATGCAAAGGACGTACCTTGTCAGGGCAGTGATAAAATATTTCGCGTTCATACCGTAGACACCTTTCAATGAGTGCGGGCGCATCTTTATACTCATTCGCAAGGGCCATGGTCGTAAACCTACAAAGTGAGAACGCGATATTAGTCAATGTGCTGCTCCCTTGAAACATGCGCAGTCGTGTTCGTAGTGCAGGCAAGATTTGCCTGCACAAAAATGTGATGTGGATATATGGCACGCAATGAAAAAGTACCACCATACCATGTTGGTACGTATGCATGCGTTGAAGAAATGTAAAGAAGCTGAAAAAGCTCTGCTGAGCATCGACCCTGGTAATTCAGGTGGTGGCTTAGGGATGGAAAGAGAATAGGCGGTTGAAGATATTGGAAACTGTGTAGACTATGAAAGAGGGAGGAAACGTGAGGGTACAAAGGGAATAAGTAGAGGGGGCTGTGCTTGTAATTCTATGGCTGTGGTGAAGTAGGCAAGGACGAAGGCCAGAGCCGGAACCAGAACCGATGCGAATACATAAAAAGACAGGACTTACAATTTAAAGACGTTGATGGTGCGTTCGGGGTCTGTAACAGTAGCTTGCCAGCCTTGGGTAGGGCGCGGTTGTGAAGATATTTCCTGCAAGATGTATGCTTGCGTGCCGGACGAAGTAAGAGCCCGGCCTTGTGGCCGCTGCATCTGCTGTGGCATCATGTGAGGGTGCATGTTGGCAGCCAATGGTGAATTATATGTATAGGGGGAGTCGGACTAAAGGGGAAGTAAGGGTTGGTTCCAGACACGAAGTGGGTAGCCAACAGATGGCCGTTTGCCGATTTTCGTGAGCCTCTGACAGAATGACGCGACAAGTATCGAGTGAGAATAGTTGTGTCTGTCTGTAACGCTATAGTGACAAGCAGAGTCGCCCGAGTAGTAATACTGAAAACGGGAGGTGCTTTTTTCCAATGCAGAATACCGCGAAGAGGAAAAAAAAATTAGAAAAAAAAAAAGGTAAAAAGACTATTGAGTGGATCCGAGCCTTGAGATATAATGTTACTGTTGCCGACGATCTCAGGAAGAGGGACAATCAAAGGCGGCTCGGTTTGTAAATAGAATGCGAATGGGCCCGTGACAGTTGGAACAAGCTGAGACACTTGAAATGATTCGGAAAGAAAAGGGATCGCTGAGAGATAGAAGCAGAGTGCAACTCAAGCTACGGACTCGATAAAAACGGCGGAGGACGATTAGAGAAGCTCTGTATCAAGGATACAATAACTCCGATATTCATGAGACAAGGCGCTGGTGAATCAACGGGGCCGACAAACCGGAAATCAAGGCGGAGGGATGCGGCGACGCAGAGAGTGACGGCAGCGAAGATTTGGGTAGAATATGGGGTATACAAGGCGACAGTAGGAAAACTGGCGAGTTCATGAGGTAGAAAGGAGAAGAGAAACCATGAAGAAAAGAATGGCGATACAAACAAAAGCCGTAGAGTAGCGTAGCGTAGGGAGGAGTGAACGCGGACGGAGAAAAGCAAGAAACAAAGAAGGGAAAGGAAGATATGGTTCGAGCCGGTTCAAGAGAAGAAAGAGGATACAACAAAGAAGAAGAAGGAGAGGAGGAGGAGGAAGAAGAAGAAGAAGAGGAAGGCGTGAAGATATGAAGGTTCGGAGTAGCAAAGAAAGATACAGGGCAAGGCAAAAATCCCTAACAGCCTACTCGTAGATTGAGGCGTAAATGTAAATGATGGAGAACGTGGATGAGGAAGAAGAAAGGATGAGGTTGTAGGAAGAGAGTCTTCTAGGAAGGCTATGGAGGGACTCTTGAAAATGAAACCCAAGAAAAATAAAGGAAAAAAAAAAGAAAAAAAAAAAGAAAAAAAAAAAAAAGAAAAGAAAAAAGAAATCCCGATTTAAGGATAGCTCAAGAAGGAAAGGAAGAGGAGGAGGAGAAGAAGAAGGGGAAAAGGGAAAATAAAGATTAAAAAGTTGAAAACTGAAAGAAGAAAAAAAAAAAAAAAAAAAAAGAGTGGAAAGAGTGGAAAGAGACAATACCACCAAAGCAGCAATAGCAATACAGCACCACCACCAGCAAAATAAAAACCCAAGAACAAGGTAAGTGCCAGGATTGCTAGTGGCAAGTGCTAATGGCAATTACCAGGCTATCTGGGGGTCTGGAAGCAAACAACAGCAGAAAAAGAAGCTAAAGCGAAAAGGAAGGCAAGGACTCTGGGGGGGAGGAGGGGGAAGGTGCTCGCAGCAAATCAGAGCAGGGCCAAAGTTCAACAAGAGGGAAGGAAGGAAGGAAGGAGAGGATGAGGATGAGGATGAGGATGAGGATAGAGAGCTAGCTGGTGGTGACAGGAGAGCGGAGAGCAACCGGTACATAGAGGCGTAGTGAGAACTGCAACCGAACTGCGCCATACAGAAATGCCTTGGCTGCCCACTGCTAGACCTCGCGAGACCTTGCAGTACCTCGCAGTACCTTACAACACCTTAAAATACCTTAAAATATCCTACAATACGCTACAATAATCTACAATAATCTACAACACTCTACAACGCCTACTGCTACAATACACATGCTCTGTACACGCCTGTAAGCGCCTGTAAACATGAGATGAAGGGTTTCTTCGAAATTCGAGAATCCCAACAACCTTGTCATCCGGCCCGGGAGATGACAAGGGCACAAGGAAAGGCTCATTCAGAAGGACAAGGGAAGAGGACAGAACCAGCATAGCAACAGCTAGAGGAATCTGCCAGGGAGGTTGAATTTTCCCTTGATTTTGGAGTAAGAGTAGGCAGAAACTTGGCCTAGGAAGCGAGCCTCTGGCTGGAGTTTGGGAGGGCGGAGAAACGTCAGTCGGACAGATATAATGCAGCAAGTGTGCGATGAATGGATGGATGGATAGCAAGAGAGCAAGAGAGGGACGAGGAGCGAGCCAATCAACGACTCTACCACAAATACACACAGCCGACAGCAACGACACCCACCATAGCACGGATAGATGGTAGAAAACAGGGTAACAGGGAAAAGAAAAGAAGAATAGGAAGACCAGGAGGGATGAGGCACCTGGGCAGACAATGAAGGACAGGGTATTTACTGTCTCTGTCCTTCCTCTTCTCCAGGCGTGTCAGCCTGTCCATGGCCCTGCCGTTTTCTCAGCCATATTTGTCTTCTACAGCTTGAAATAGAGCCAGAAGCAGGCAAGGAATGAAGAAAAAAAAGATACAATTAGATTGTGGGTTTCTTACTAGTCAGTTTTCACTTTTTTTTTTTTTTTTTCCCTTTTTGTGACAGTTGCCCTTTATGATTTAACGACTATTTTCAGTGTGAACATTAGGGTTATAAACTAACGCAACCACCCACAAAGCTTCGCAATAAAAGACACGACTACTCACTACCTATCCTTCTACCTGAGCAAAACAGGCTGCATTTCAGCGGCTAATCAGCGTTGAAAGGTAGATGAAGTCAAGAAAAGAGTGAGTTGGTGATGCACTCATTCCAAGAAGAAGAGAAAAAAAAGGAAAAAAAAAATGGTAGCAACTGCAGGCAGAAGAGAAAAAGAAAAGGGACAAGGAGGGGAAAGCTACAAATTCGGCAAATGTGGCCGAAGGGGGGGGGGGGAGACAGAATTTGCTGGGCTTGGTCTGCTCGTTCCCCTTCTCTCTTTTTGAAGCCAGAGCCGTATCTTGCCTCTAGCTTTAGCACCTGCTTGGAGCTAATCTACTGACTACATGTTGTAATATAAAGGAGCAAGAAGCTAACGTCTCGTGCAGGAAAGAAAGATGGGAAGGGAGGGAAAAGAGGAAGAGGTAGAGGAAATCTGAGAAGAAACCAACAAAAAAAAAAAAAAAAAAAAAAAAGCCCCAGTAACACAGGCGAGCCTGCCTGGCCTAGCTAGGTTAGTCTTGGGAGCACAACAAGCAGGCATAATGAGATATGCATGCATGTAGCAGCAGCTGAGAGCAGAAGACAGACTCAGCCTAGACCTAGACACGAGGCCCGGAAGCAGGAGCAATGCTATGTCTTCTGCTAAAAGCTTCAAAGGTTAAAAGGCTGGGTGGCTGCTTGTGCATGGAGGGAGGGAGAGGGAGGCCCTAACACTAACAGACCCGTCCTTTGTTGGGTGTGCACGGAACCATCCACCACCAGTGGGATATTACAGCGGCTGCTATCGCTGTAACCAAGCATCTGTGCCTCGTTCACTGACCCTTCTATAGTGGCCAGCAAGAAACAGCAAAGAGCAGCAACAGACTTAAACAAGACAGGAAACGCCGTGCGTGCGGAATGTATCTTTTATTGATGTTTTGGTTACTGGCAAATACGAGAAACGACGTAAAATGTCACACCAGCCAGGGAAATGAAGAAGAAAAAGACGTCGTTGTCCCGGCGCGATCCGCAAGCCTGATAGCGCCAAGCCACTGCCCGATCGGCCTCAGTTACAGGGTATACTACTGTTGTCGTACGGATGAACGAACCTCTTCGCTCCCACAGCCCTCTTCACCGCCATGCTTGCGCTATTTCTCTATCCCATCTTGGACGCCCAGAACGCATGCATGAAAATCACATAAATAGCGAGAATTGGCACCGCAAGGCACTGGAGGAAGCGAAGGAAAAATATGTACAAACAAGAGCAAGTCGCATGAGATTGATCGTTCGTCCGCATTTTGACAGGTCCATATGTTGATAGCCCCAGCTCAACGCTAGCCTTGGTCGACGATGGCAAGCCCTAGAATAAAACAACAGGCTCTCTGTGCCGACTATTTACTCTTCAGAAGCTCAGCTTTTCTTTGGCCACGGGACAGATATGCCGGGTTATTCCATTTTCGTCCCAGTATGTCTCGTCCTGGTCGTGCCGTCTGCTTGTTTTGTCTTCTCTAGGCCCCGCATCTTGCTCTTGCGCCCACCGCCGGGGTTCTTTTCTCCTTTCCCTTGGCCTTTGCCGTCCGTCACTTTTCACTCCATGGCTTGTCTCTGCTGCTCTTCTTCCTCCTCCTCCTCCTCCTCTTCTTCTTCTTCTTTTTTTCTTCTGCTTCCCCAGATAGCCCCAAGCGCGCTCTGCTCCCCCTCCCCCTCTCCATTCCCCCTCTCCCCATCTTTAATTGCCCGTGTGCGACTTGAACGAAAACATCCAAGTACGGTGTGCGCACGCGAAGCTGATTAGTCATCAAGCCGGCTCTGTCGTCTGAAAGCATCAAGAGAAAACAAGAAAATAAAAAAAAAGAGGGGAAAATAATATTCTGGGACCAAGTTGCATGCTGCTCTGCTCCTGAAGACTGTTACTTGCCTGCACCTGACCATTGCCGCGCAACTCTATGTAGATTCCTAGAACGAATCCTGCGAAGCTTTGTTTCCAAAGGATATGCAAGGCTTCTCTTCCCATCTTCTCTCCTCACAAAAGCTTGCCCGTGGAATGTATGTGGAAAAGACCATGGTCTAGTTAGGGGGTTCCCAATGTCTTCTCAAGGGGTTCTTTGTGCGCCTATCTTTCTCCTCTCTGTCTCTCCCTCCCTCTCTCTCTCTCTCTCTCTCTCATTGTCATATCCAGCAATAACAAGCCATGCCATTGGCGATCTCGTTCCCACTGTACATCTTGCCTTTCGTTCTCATCTGTCCCGACTGCTTCTCTTTGTCGCGCCCTTGTCCCTGGCTGTTCCCTCCCCTTGCATCAACCTCTTTCTTGTGTTATGCTGGGATGCTGCGCTGAGAAGGGCTTAAAAGGATTGGGCGAGTGTTGTTCTGGAAAAGCCCAAATTAATTACTTGGTGGGGTTTAACACACAGGCCCATTGTGAAACAAGTCGAACATCTGTGTGGTATGTGCATACGCCTTTTTGCCTAGGTCTCTTTTGTTCATCATGTTCTATTCTTTTTTTTTCGTCGCTCTGAGGTTTTCTTCTGTTCTTATTCTTTTGCTTCTTCTCCTATTCCTATTCCTTGCAGTTCGTACTCTTCGACTCTTTGTTTCTGCACAGATGCCTAGAACCCAGAACCCTGCCTTCACCTACCCTCCATGCGCCCTTGCTTCTCGCCTCTTGCCTCTTGTCTCGCGCCTCGCGCCTCTCACTCAGCAAGATCTTCTAGTTCTAACTTTCAACCAGCTGCACTCTTTTATTATAAGTAAGCTGTCGCTGTAATATGGGATGAAACTCCAACAACGCTACAGGCCCTTCTGTAAGTCGAAGCGTTGTGTGTGTTTTTTTTTTTTTTTTTTTTTTTTTTTGGAGCGACTGTTAATACCGCCATGCATATTTGTAGGGGGTGTTGACCCTGTAAATATAGGGGTATACGCGGTGTCACGGGAGCGAGCCAAAGTACGCCTTGCTGTGGATTAAAAAAGAAAAGAAGAAAAAAAAACGAGAGCATAGACTAAATGAAACCTGCTATCCATGTATGTGAAAGCCAGTCACCAAGACGCGCATGAGAATGAATCCTATGTTTTATCAGTGTATAGCAAGAACCGTACACCAGTCTAAACATGAACAAGACGGCTATGGTATGGGTCATTTATAGCACCTAACACAGCCAAGAGCAGGGTCTGAGAACAACAAGACTTACAGGGGCGGGACACATGCCAGAAGAAGCAGCCTCCTTGCCATCGTCGCTTCTGCGCGTCTTTTGACCCACGCAGAGAGAGAGAGAGAGAGAGAGAGAGAGAAAGCAGAGAATAGTAGAGGATTGGGCCGTATGCACGATGAAACGTGAATATGGCGAAAGAATAGCATAACAGCTCTGATCCTTTGGTTGAGCCAACTCCCCCCGCCTGCTGCTTCACCTACCAGCTTGTTTCCTTGTAGCTTAGGAGTTGTCTTGGAATCAAACATGATGAACAGCCTGCCCAATTGCAGCGAATGTTCGCCTAGGTAGTCCGTCATAGGTATCCGCCATCTACCAAATTAGCACTGCCTCTTTCCGATCTCTGCCTTGTTGTTATATCGGGGACTTGTTGACTAATTGGAAAGCTTTCGGCTTCTCCAGTAACGCGGTTCAAGGTTCGAGAACTCGACATAAACCCTGCAAATTCTATAAACCCTGTGTTTGCCAGGGACCCTGGCTCATACATGCATACCTAGAGCACCGCTGTTTATCAGGGGAGACGAGAGGGCGGCGTTATCACCTCTTGTCTTGTTTTATGGATGAGAAAACAAGAGAGAGAGAGGGAGAGAGAGGGAGGCGTTAAGAGGACACCCATAATAACTTTGTGAAGCGCATGGCGCAGTACACATCCAATAAAATGAACAAGAAGATCGCCCGCCTGTCCTCACATCGTGGTAACTGTAGTTAGGGTTGCTGTGTCTTTAAATGCTGTCGCGAGGTCACGGTGACAATGTGTGCACACAGATTCATAGGAAACCCACGTCAGCAGGTTTCCGGCACTTGTCCATATCCCAGCTTGTTAATTTTAATTTTAATTTTTCTCGCCTCCCCCATCACCTACCATCTAGGCTGTTGATCTTCGGATCCAAGCCCAAGCCCAACAATAACGTAACTCTAGTGTACAAGAGCCCCCTACACATATACTTGTACATGCGTGTATGTATTGAACATGCAGGATGCAGCATATACATCCAAACAAAGCCTCGGAATCCCAGGTTCCTCGAGTTTATCCTCCCCCCCCCCCCACGACAGCGACGAGATAATGGCTATTTACGTCTGGCCAAACGACCGTACGACTGGCCCAAGGAAAGACAAAGTCCGTGTCCCCCTCTCACAAAGCATTGTACAGGGATAAAATGCCCATACTTCAAGTGTTTATAGTAACCTAGGCTCTTGTTCCTCCATATCAAACTGAAGTGTCAAGATTGACGCACACAAGACTATCATCATCACCAAATCACAACTTCAGGCGGGCAGAAACAAGATGTGCCATTATTACGTCATATCTCACAAATTGAAGAATACTTTGCCTGAATATACAGCACTTGGTTCCATTGGTTCTTTGTTTCCCCTGTTTACATAACCACAACTACGCAGCCTGACGTACATTGACACATCACAAGCACATGAGGATGGATGGCTGTGCTGTTCATTGTCGCAGATACTATGACAGCTGCAAGCACCTGCATGCAGACGTCACATGGCTATTTGGAAATAGCCAGCTCATGCCACACGGCCTGACTTTATACCAGGTATCTGTACACTAATTGTCCACTAAAAGTCTATGTGAGCAAGGTATATATACATAGCTGCGTACTTATCTTATCAGTCAACCGCCTGCTCCATTCAGCAGCCAGCGGCTTAGCGATTCAACCACACAATCTCGCAGTAATCGATTCCAACGCCAGTTCACCAATTTTACTTTGACGTTTGTCTTCATTCGTATTATTCATCCTCTCCGGTTTCTTTTGTCTGTTTTTACTTGCTAGAGCTTCTCCCCCTCCCCCCCTATCCATGCTATCCAAGATTCTTGGTAGCAAGTCTCTCACGGCCTCAGTATTGATCCACCAAGTGTCACAAGCACCCCGCACCCAGCTCGCTATCCTTCATCGTCGCACGCTCTCCACTATGTCTTCCACTGGTTTTTCATCGTCTGCGCAGGACTTTGTTGACTTTGTCAATGCGTCACCTACTCGTGAGTTCATCTACATGATCCATAGGGATACAAGAAGCCTGCTCAGTGCTAACCCATATGTCCGAATCTACGCGTATTCACAACAGCCTACCATGCCGTCCAGTCCGCCTCGGTCCGTCTAGAAAAGGCTGGCTTCCAGAAGCTCCGCGAGCGTGAGCCGTGGGCTGCCAAGATTCAGCCCGGTGGGAAGTACTATCTGACTCGCAACGGCTCGTCCATCATTGCCTTTGCCGTCGGTGGCCACTGGAGTCCCGGAAACCCGGTGGCTATGGTTGGCGCCCACACCGACTCGCCATGCTTACGTATAAAGCCTGTCTCTAAGAAGCAAAATTCCGGCTTCCTGCAAGTTGGTGTTGAGACGTATGGAGGCGGTATCTGGCACAGCTGGTTTGACCGTGACCTGTCAATTGCTGGTCGTGTCTTGGTGCGTGATGGAGAGGGAAACTTTGTACAACGTCTAATCAAGGTTGATAAGCCGCTCTTGCGTATTCCTACGCTCGCTATCCATTTGGATCGTTCAAGTAGCTTCGATCCTAACAAGGAAACCCAGCTGTTTCCTATTGTTGGTTTGGTGTCTGAAGAGCTCAACAAGTCAGCTGATGAAGCAGCCGACAACTCCGCTGCCAGCGACAAGGAGGACTTTCAGCCACTAGCCTCCATGGACACTCGGCACCACCCTCATGTGCTAGATGTCATTTCCAAGCATGCTCAGTGCCAGGTCGAAGATATTGTGGACTTTGAGCTTGTATTGTACGACGTGCAACCCAGTACTATTGGTGGTCTCAATGACGAGTTCATCTTTTCCCCGCGTCTAGACAACCTTGAAATGACGTACTGTACTATCACGGGCATTATAAACTCTACCGCCGACAATGACGCACTTCTCAAGGACTCATGCATCCGCCTAGCCACCTGCTTTGACCACGAGGAAATTGGCTCTACCTCGGCCCAGGGTGCCAATAGCAACTTCCTCCCCTCAGTTCTTCGCCGTCTTGTGGCCTCTGACATTGCTGCTGCTGCCATTGGGTCTGTTGACAGCATGACGCGCGAGCCTGACGAGAGTGCAGCTTTTGAACAAACACTGGCGAGATCATTCTTGATCAGCGCCGACATGGCTCACAGCGTGCACCCCAATTATGCCGCAAAGTACGAAGCGAGCCATCAGCCAGCCATGAACAAGGGCACAGTCATCAAAATCAATGCAAACCAGCGCTACGCCACCAACTCGCCTGGTGTAGTGCTGTTGCAGGAGTGTGCCCGCCGCGCCGGCGTGCCGCTACAGCTGTTTGTTGTTCGCAACGATTCCCCGTGCGGAAGCACAATTGGGCCTATGCTGTCGGCCAAGATGGGCGTTCGGACCCTAGACCTTGGCAACCCGCAACTTTCGATGCACAGTATTCGGGAAACCGGTGGCTCTAAAGACGTTCTGCATGCCGTCAAGTTGTTTGAGCAGTTCTATGTATCGTATGGCGCTCTTGAAGCTAAGATACTAGTGGATTAAAGGGATCACAAAGGTATTTCCTTTGTAGAAAGGTATTTGTCCTATGTTTAGTCTAGATATGCAGTTTATCAAGCTTGAATACTCAAATCATCAGTATAACTATCCAAATGAAAACACAGCAAGTTCGTGTGTGTACACAAGAGTCATGAGGTCGTTGCCCATAACACTGAAGCTATGACTATTTTGCATAGGCATAATGTATATCTCTTTTCGACCGAACCGCGAACATGTTAGCCGCCTATATCCAGATTGAAGTCCTGAGCTCGATATCAAGCAAACAACCTGACACTGGCTAGTCCGTTTGTTGGAGTTATCCTCGTGACAATACCACAGACAGTGCCGCGGCGCTAGAGGGTTTACACGCGAGGCAGCGGTCCGCTACGTTTAGTGTTGTAGCTTCTACCGGCCGAGGTGTGTGTGTGAAGCATGGATAGGATTTGATTTGTAGTGGGATGAGACGATAGGGGCGTGCGATTGCATCAGTTAAGAATAGAGCCATCATGCACTCGAACTCGTGAGGCGGTGACTTCCAGGATACAGAGGCCTTTTTTCAGTTGCATATCCAAGCTATTTCTACAACTATGAAAGATACTAACACTTGGATTGGGACACGAAGCAAAATAGAGAGCGTCAGAAGCTAGCCGCTTCGCACTCCTGTTTCCTTCCCCAGCCGCAAGACCAAGGGAGGTGCTACAAAGTTCGGGCAACACCAAGCGCATCTATTATTATCAACATCGTGAGCAGGTGGCTTGAGCTCTTTAAAAATAAATTTACATGCAATACAAGACAAGACGTCTGTGGCGTAGGCGACGTCATCCTTGGCTGCGGACTGTGAAACTTGGCAAGCCACGAGCATTATATTCACGTGAGACGAGTACCTATTCCAGGCAGTATTTTCATTGCTGAAGTGGAAATAGACCTGAGAAGAAAAAGCCCAATGTCTGAGGGTAAAATAGACCAAATCAACACCCTTCCTACGGAGAAATTTGGTTGAAACAAGACAGCTGAAAAGAAACAAATCCGCAAAGTATAGGGTGTTGGAAGAAAGCAAGGGAATATCTTGATACACTTTGTGGTTCCTAATTTTGGGGTGAATGGAAAAAATGAGGACAAGGGCAGCCAAGATCTCAGCTTGGGGCACGTGATATGGAATAGAGGAAAAGCCTGGCGTTTGGGACGCAACTCTAGATGAACCGGGCTAGGCAGAACATGCACAACTTGATTGTCTGCATAACACGATGCTAGACCTCGAGAGCCTCTCTCCAGTCAATGGTGTGGCGCTGGGTGTGGCGCTGGATGGAGACGCCCCCCTCCCCCTTCCCCTTCCCCTTCACCCTTTCCCCCCGCCCCATATCCGTAGGCAAGACAGGTGCGAAAATACGGAAATTGCACAAGTCAGTAAAGCAAAAGCCCCAGGTGGGTAAGTACCCAAAGAAAGTGAGAGATAAACAGGCAAAAAGACCATCGGCTTTTAACATTGGCCGAAGCACTAAGCAAGGTACGAGAAATAAGAGAAAGAAAACTCAGTACTAGGCTAGCCTGCATGATGCAGACAGACGCTCGAACAATGCAATCTTGCGGGCTGTCTTGATATACAGAAAGAAAAATTAAAACGCAACACAACCCGCTATCCACCCTATCGTAAATCTTGAGCCCGTGCAGACAATGCAAAGCACACCTGTATGTCAAGATACTACTGGCCCCTTCGTTCCAAGGGTCTTATTTCGGTAATTGCTGATCTGTGCATCCATGCAATTTCTGAAACCGGCTAGATCCACAATAACCAGCCAATCGAATGTTAGACACACCACAGATGACAATTCGAAGCAATCTCGAGGACAGACTTCTCACTACAGACGCACAGCTGATGGCCTTTTGGTCGCTTTAACGCATATCAATTCAGTAACTAAACAAGCAAGAGATAAGAACTCATAGCAGAAAAAACGAATAAGAAAAAAATGAAGCATAAACAAAAACGGATATCCCAAAAAGAAATGCTGTATTGAAACCCTGAACTCGGTAGCAGCTGTTCGCCGAGAAACACACTGTCATTGTCATTATCGAAGCACAGGAATTGCCTGGCCCGCTCTAAGTCTTCATCTGAAATCCCCTAGCAAATTGCCCGAAGAGTCCATGGAAGCGGTGGTCTATAGTTTGTCCGCTTAAACCAGGGCGAAAGCAGCGACGGCACCGGCAACAGCCATGACGGCGGAGCCGGCCAGAGACATGGCACCGGCAGTGACGGGGACACCGCTGGGAGGGCTGTAGGATATGTACTGTTAGCTCGTGTCTTGCAATTCGACTATTGGTTGCAGAGATTAACTTACGTGACAACACCAGTGCCGGAAGGAGAGCCACCGGAGGGAGCGACGGGCTTGTTGGGAACGGCAGTCTCGCAGGGAACATCCTCAGTGACGGTGATGACAGTGGGGACCATGGTGGCGATGACCTTGACGCGGGCGGTCACGCACTCCTCCTCAGCGGGAGCAGCGGGCAGAGTGGTGCCGGGGACAGCGGCGTTGCCAACAACACCAGTGCCAGCGGGGCCAGCGGGAGCCTTGGGAAGGCCGGTACCCTTGGCGGGCTTCTCGGGCTTGCCAGCGGGGGCAGTGCCAGTGGGGTAGGGAGGCACCGAGGAGACGACGGGAGCATAGGGACCAGCGGGAGCAGTGGGACCAGCGGGGGGAGCAGAGGGCTTAGACTCCTCAGCGTCGCAGATGGTGGTAGACACAGCAACAACGTTGGTGACAACCTTGGTGGCATGGGAAGGGCAGTCGGTGACGTAGTCAGCGCAGTCAGTGATGGTGTGGAACTCCGTGCGGAAGACGGTGGAGGTGACCTGAGCAGGCTTGCCAGTGCCAACGGGGGCGCTGCCGTAAGGCAGAGCAGCCATGGCGCCAGCGGCGGCAATGATAGCAACGGTAGAGAACTGCATTTTGAAAGATTTGGAAGTTTAAAAAAGGGTAATCGTAAAGACGAAGAAAAAAAGGTATTAAGATGAAGCGAATGGAATAGTTAAATAAAAGTGCTTGTTAAAGAGTGGACGACCGAAGTCAAAAGAATTGAGCGAAGCGGGAAGAAGCTTTGAATATTGAGTTCTGAGCTGAAGAACAGAGAGAGAGAGAAGGATGTTGAGGAGGGGAATTGTGTTCCTATTAATACTTGAAATCGCCTCGCTGAGCCAGAACAGAAAATAGAGGAGGCGAAGTGAGGCACAGTTACAATTAGTGCCCTCTCTAGTCTCAAACCCTGTGAAGCCTACTACTTCTAGCTCACTGGCACATACACTGCAGTGTGGCATCAACTGCCCACACGCCCCTATGGGTCCTTCTGACCCTCTACTGCATCTCCCGTTTCTGCCCGTGGCCAGGTATTCTTCCACCCCCCGGTCTTTGCTGACCTGTCTCTCAGTGAGTTGTCCATAGTGGCTCGTGTCTCGTTTTGCCGCCCTCTGTCTCTTCCTCGGGCTCTTCCCCTGGCTCGCTCATCCTCATTTCCCCTGTGAGATTGACCTTGTCTCCCCCTCCCCTCTTCCTTCACTGCTTAATTTCCACCCCTTGTGCCTCCACCCCTCCATTGCCTCACCCCTCTCTTTTCTTCCTCCTACCCCTGCCGCCACTTCTTTGTTCCTCTCTGCCAACTTCACCGGCTGTCTGTGAGTTGGCGTGCCTGGTCTATCGTCCCAATAATTGCCCTTTTGTTGTCCTCTATTGCCTATACTGTAAACATGTGTCTCGTTGGGCGCCTCGTAGGGGCTTCCCTTCTCTCCCTTCTCCTGCTCAGCCCTCTTCCACACTCTGAGAAACAGCATTATGTTGCTCTTGCTAACACTGATCAAATTACTCTCTCCACTATTCTAATGATAGATACGCTAAGAACCTGACGTTTTGGTCCTTGGCGAGCCTTTGCTCTCTCTCTCTCTCTCTCTCTCTCTCTTTCTCTCTCTCCGTCTCTTCCTCTTCCTCCTAACTTGGAGGTTTTTTTACTCTTCTCTTTTTTTAGCCAAACTATCGTCTCCGATGACTAGTCTAAGTCTCCGCAGTACCCGTAACAGCCCAGAAATATTCTGAAATGTTCCAGAGGCGTACGCACTGGAGCTCCTGCATCGTGATCTTAATTTGGAAGAGCCTTTATTATCACAACTTTTCGCTATTGCCGAGTTTGATCAAGTGTCTTGCCTTAGGGTTTCTTGTTCCAGCCCCCACTGACCTTCTGTCTTTTGTCTAATCTTCCTCTTCTTCCCCCTCCAACTACCCATGCTATCCTCTGGGTAATGCCTATGCAGAGTCCTATCCTCCTGATTGTTGCGTTTTCATTATGCTAAATAGGCGGTGAGGGTCTAGTCCAGGGCAATCTTGCCCGGCTTGCATATTTGGCCTTCACTCTCTTACCCTGTCTTTGCCCGCATTCTGTCCTGGGTTTTCGCTTCTCGCTTCTACTTCCTAGTCTGTCCTGTTGATATTAGGCCTTGAGCTTAGTGCAGCCCATGCTTTTGTGGTAGTATCTGGTGGTTGGAGGGAGGGAGGGGGGGAAAGAGGGGGAGGGGAATAGTGATGGTGAAGCTAGTGGGAGCTAGTTCGGATCAGTTCTCTTCTTGTATCTGCATAGCTCCGGGCTGCGGATATGAAATGTCTTGAGTTTGGGGCGAAATAATAAAAAAAAAAGGAAAAGGAGCCAGCCACTACATGAATGACTAGGCTCGTTGCTGTATCTCCGGCATAACAGTCGGTACATGCTGTTTGTACCTATGCGCCTCAAAACTTACCTAGCCGCCTGAAGTCTGTTGTCGGTACATCTGTCTGCAGATCTGCGAGTAGTATCCCGTCCTGCCTCTGCAAAAATTGGCGGTGAAACACACCCACCAGGGAAATCATCGACGCACATTGGAACATCCCATTGAGATTATCCCATTTTCTCCCTCCTGTCCTCCTTACCCTTCTCCCTCGACCATCAGTTGCCAATCACGGCGGCCCTGCTATAGCATGTATCTAAGAGCACGGTCCTTGCCATGTCACTGGAAAAGGTTATTGTAATCAATTAGATTGAAAATTAAATCGTGATTCGAGCCCTCACACACCCCCTAATCTCATGCGTCCAAAGTTCATGCCTATCAAGCCCCTCAGGAACCTAGCTCTGTCCTTTAGAGTTAGTTTCTGGTCGAAAATGTAACACCACCCCCTTTTCTTTTTATTAGTTTACTGAGCTAAGAAGAAGCCTCATTTCTCTCCAGCATAGAAGGAATCTAGCTACCAGGTGATAACTACTATCATATCAACCTTCTGGCTACATTAGCCACAGAGCCATACAAAGCTCCCGCTCGTTCTCTCGTCAATCTCTCTTATGTAGTTCTGCTTCTAACCGTAATTTCGTACAGCTGGTAATTACTTTCGAATGAGATGCAATTCGCCACAATAGAGACAAGAAGGGAAGGAGCGCAAGTGCCTTGTTGCCTCGTTTTGTTTGTATTTGATTTGATTATTTGAATATATTTAACTTGACATCTACTGAGTGTTTACATTTCTCTGCTTCTTTTGTTTACTTTTTTCCTTCTTTTTCCTTCTCTCACCTTCTCTGTTGGTCTGCGTCTAGCTAAGTTGTTGTTTAAGCAATACAGGCAAGGCAAGGCAAGGCAGGCTGAAGCTGCCGAGCCATTGTTACTGGCTGCCCATAAATCGCGCCTTCCTGTTTCCATAGGTAACACCCTCGGCTCTTGATTGGCTCAAAACAAGCCACTGGTGGAACCAACCTCTGGTACCTGCATTAGCGTAGCGTTCTGCCTATGTCCTTTAGTGACAATGCCAGTATACATTGAATCCACAGAGGCCAATTCGTGCATAAATTCGGATGAAGTTGTGAAAATTTGCCTCCTTCCGCTGTAGGTAAGTGCTCATTATTGATAGCTCAATGTAAGCAAACAGCGTCACAAGTAAACAACCGGGGAAAAGTGGGTGAAAATTTGTCCAAAATGTCACTTTGGGAGACATCTCCCACCTTGGCTTTGACCTTGCGGTATTCTTGGACCTCTTGGTGCGTCTGTTCTCGTCCCTCTCCTTCCTCTCTCTATTCCCCCCTCTCTCTCTCTCTCTCTCTCTCTTTCTCTCTCTCTCCTCTCTCTTGGCCATTAAAACTGTCAACCGTCAAGCCTCCTATCCCGCATGCCCAGGCTTAGGCTCAGGCTCAGCCTTGTCCGATTTGTACCAACACAGCCTCAATAACGTAGCTTATTTTGACATGTCCTAGGGCAAAACCTCGCCTAACACTCGCGTTAAATAGAATGTAGACGGCACAAGGCTGTGCCTCGTTTCCTATCTATCTTTATATCGTGCAAAGAGCCTTGTCCCGATGCCTGTTGACAGGTGAGCTTGTTTTCTTCTTCTCTCCGCTCACCGTATCTTCTCATTCTTTTTCTTCTACGGCCATGTGCGTCTCCCTTTGACTCTCTCCCTTTCAAACATCTCGTGGCTACCCGTCTTGGTAGAATCGGCCTTTAGCGATAGGCCGTCCCTATATGAAACAGACAAGCATGCCGCGTCTAGCACTGCCGACCTTTCCAGAAGCCCTTTGAATTTGCTTTTTTTTTTTTTCGTGACCGACTTGTCCTAACAAGAAAGGCCCAATTCTACGGTATTTTACTGTCAGTTGTCATCAACACTATATCCATCATGCGCTACAAACATTGTGGACGATAACAAACATGCTCTCCGCCTTTTCAACAGCAATCTCCCAAGCAGATGGCCTGTTCTCAAACCTCCCAAACCTTTGTGACTCAGCATAATTTGCATAATTTGGAGGAGCAACAGTACTGCTCCAGCTCTTTGGCCCCGAACCCCCTGCCGGAATATGGATAGGGAGCAGGCAGGGTCCAAGACCGCCCTGTCTGACCTAGTGCCTCATCCCTGGCGATTACCCTGAGAAGGGCAAAGATTCCTCGCAGCTGCTGCTGTTTTATATATATAAATATAAAATGAATGGTGTTATCTTGCATATGTAGTAGGACTTTGCTTTTTCTCAGCGTCACAACAAGTGACAAGTGGTCCATCACAATGCAATGCTATGGTACCAATGAGAAAGTATCTTTGTCTTTGTCCGGTACGTGAGTTGCTGTAGGGGGCACAACTACTGCTGCTGCTGCTGCTGCTGCTGATTTACCAGAAATTCTTTTTCCTTTTTTTTTTTTTTCTTTTTTTTTTTTTTTAGATGTTGCATTGAACAAAAGCTATTTCCCCATAAGGAAGCTTCCTTTTTTTTTTTTTTTCTGTCGGGCCTTCCATGTGGCTGCAGCTTTTTCTCTCCGGCCTGTGGCTTTCCCTTTCTCATGCATGCCCAAAAATTTTTCTCCTCTTAATTTTCCTCCACATCTTCTCTTTCTTTGCTATTCACAAGAGTTCGTTCATCATGTAATCCTGTTACTTCTTTTGATGCCAACGGCCACGATCTATCGAAATATTCCGTGATCCGACATGTCTAGAACGAGCACAGGCGCTTTAGCTTTTCTCATCGTGCGATAAAACCAGCTGCAGTATCAACAGGATCAACAATAACAACAACACTTGAGAGCGGTAAACAAACATAACAAGCCATGACCATCCCGTACCCCGCTATGGGACAAGCTAGTTGGGCAATTCAAGCACGGGCGAGGGAAGCCCATCAAAAAAAAAAAAAAACGGTTTCTTGACCGCCTTCTATTCTAGCTTTGGAGAAGCGAAGATGACATTTGCCTTTGGCCTTGGCCATCCGGCTGTCGCAATGTGGAGATGCCGTATGCAATAGAGGCTTATCCATATGCAGGACAACAAGGACACCTGAGAACAATGAGATGCAAACGGGCATTACCAACCCCCCAACTGTGCAGCATCATCCTCCCTGGACCCTAGGTAGGATTTGCATTGATTGTTAAATGTCGAAAGAACCTGAAAGGGTGGTGGAAGATGAAAAGAGTCCTACCGGTCATTGATGACCTGCAACGGCATCACTACCTCGTTTGATTTGCCTAAAATTACCTATCTCGTCACGCCAGCAACGGGATACCGGTGTTGATCTTGTTCCCCTTCCATACAAACACTTTTCATACCAACCATCGATGGTCTCCTGCGATCCATGATTCGTTTTGCAATAAGACTTTCCACACCCCCCATACTCAGCGCTATGTTAATCCTTCCAAGTCCGGTGGTTCATGTTTTCCTGAGATTAATGTGAGGCTTTTTTTTTTTCTAGCTGGTACTGTCTGGTAACTGACTGTCTAAATGGCTCTATCCAGTGTCTTTTTGTAAGTGATTCTAGCCAAGACGTGCTAAGGAATAGCTACTACAGTGCAATAGGCTCCAAAGAACCAAAGCAACAAGAAGTATATGCCATCATTGTACTCGGTTCTACCTCGCTTTTGCGGCAAAGGAAGAGATAAGACGTCTACTCTCACTAGTGAACAAAGAACAAGACCAGCCAAGTTACCGAATTGTCATAAGCTCGCCCCCTTTTTCTTTTTTGTCCCGCAACCAAGTAAAACGGCTCGATGGAAAGACAAAGGGCGACATCTATCATACTGCGCTTCCAACTAATAAAAAAAAAAAAAAAGACTCACAAAAAAGTTATTTGCGGATCCTAATAGTAAGCAAGTTTCACTTCTTCTCTTGGCTTCCTAACAAGCCCTTTAAGTTACAGGAGCGGTTAGCTAATCTTTATAGGGGTTAGTTTAGACGAGCACTTTCTGTCATGGAGTATTTCTTTTAGAAAGAGGGGGCTCTCAGGATCGTGCACCTCGCGCACTTCACACTTTGGCGAAATTGGAAATGATTTGAAAATGAAGGTTTAGAAAAGGTTAAGGGCAAGATAAGGTAAGAGGAGAAAAGAACAAAGCGGGTTAGATTCTCGCTCCTCGCTTCTCGCTTGTTGTCCTTGTGGGATGGAAGGGCAAGACAGGGAGGGGCTAGAGGCCGGTCACGATCCGGAATAAGCTTGTGTTCTTTCTACAATCATCCCCCTTTTCGTGGGTTCTTTTTGATTGGTCAATTTGATGGTTGGTTGAGCTTGGGTCCCAGCCCTTTGTTTTATGACCAGTGGGTGGTAGCAGAGGGGCCAGATGATGAAACTTCATCAACGTACATTGCATGATGTGACCTCGTCTTGTTCCCACACTTCTTTCACTGTGTCCTTTGGTGTCAAGGTATGTAGTTACAACGGTACCGTAATGACCAAGGCAGTGAGAGGGCGCTGTTGGTCCTTTTGTATTTGTTTATGCGTTGGTTGATTTGTTTGCTGTCTGCTATTTCTCTACTCAAGGGTCAGTACATCGCCCCCCCCCTCTCCCAACGGTAAACAGCTTAAGTCGTCTCCCATATAGCCATCATGCTTCCAAACAGCACCTCCATTCAGAGTTTGAAAATGTCACATCTCAAACTTTGCATCAAAAGTCAAGTATTTTTCTTGTGTCAGTTATAAATAGAGCTATATGTATAGGCCAAGATGCGTAGCACACGAGGCATGTGGCCATATGTGTATAGACATGATATGATACAGGGAACCTGGCAAGTCTTTGCTCATTTATCTGTACATGTATCATGTGCCGAGTCAACCTCTGATGAGATGAGAATGAGAATGCCCCGCTCAATGACGTAGTAACGCCACTGTTTTTGAGAGCAATATGGATAACGTAGGCTGTGCAATAGTAGGGTTGCATAGGGTTTACAAAAAAAAAAGAACGAGTATGTGTTGCTAGAGGGAACACCGAATTACACAAGCCAATCATAGCCAGAAATAATTATGCCGTTGGGAGTCATATCTTATCATGCTCAGATACTGTGTGTAGAGCTCAAGTTGTAGGACAGACGTTGAGGCCAGGATTACCCGACCATTACCCGAAAAAGTCAAGTTCAAGGCTTTCCTATCCGGGTCCTGGG
This sequence comes from Ceratocystis albifundus, assembly GCA_002742255.2. Lineage (NCBI taxonomy): Eukaryota > Fungi > Ascomycota > Sordariomycetes > Microascales > Ceratocystidaceae > Ceratocystis > Ceratocystis albifundus. The sequence goes on from MAOA02000038.1 coordinate 1,078,936, forward strand.
CTCTAGCATAATAAGGTTTGTGGTGGTTGCACTCTAACAAAATGCGAAAATTGCACATCCAGAATTAACCCCACCAAAAAGCACAAACTTGAGATGGGCTATGAAGCTGTAATTTTCTATTAGGCCTGAAGCCTTGTGATCTTTCCTCCACGTCGCTCTCCATTTGAATCTGCCGCATTGTTTCTGCCGTGCTCACCGCCAAGCCGTCATCTTCGCGCTCCTCTTTCGTGTCCTGCGTTTTTGTTTGTGACTGTGGCTTCTTTGGTCAGACCAGACTCTGTCTATATATCTATTAACTGCGACCTCTTCAAGCACTTTACCTGGCACAACTCTCTATCAACAGGCTCAATACTATCCCCTTATCGAACAATCCGTTTCAAGCGGGCTGAAGTACCCTAATACACACCCATTCCGCCCCTCTCGTCCTTATCTGCAATAGATAGCAAGCGTGCTTCACTTGCGACTTAGCTTAATAGCACCACCCTCTTCCGTTTTGTTAATACTGCATACTATTCTTTCTTGTATCGGCCTATCAAACGGCACAAAATCATCTATATGGACGCCGAGGTGAGTTTCTCCTCATCATTGGGGACTATCCCCTCTTTTATCTTCTCTTTTGCCTGTTATAGCAGGTCTTTGCTGGTGAATCCCTCATGTTTCTATGGGTAGTCTGAACAAAGCGACCGTAAGAGGCTAGCAAAGATTGCCGGATTGATCTCTTGGAGAATCTCTGAATGTCTATGCAACTTGGTTGGCTACGGTTGTGATAGTCGTGACACTGCATGATGGAGGGCTCACTATTCTGTGATATCATATACCTTGTCAAAAACCCCCGTCTATCTGTCATTTTCTCTTCACATCCCCTCTGTCCTGTTGTCGTCACTGCAAATTTAACCTCACCGTCTCTCTGGCATCTGTGCTGACCCTTTGTCTCTCCTCGTTTCATTTAGATTGAAAACGCGGTTCAGATCGCTGGAAACCCTCACTCAGACCGTGCCCTCCAAGAACAGGCCATAGACTACATCCTTCAGCTCCGATCCAATACACAAGCCTGGGAAGCTGCCCTTCGACTTTTCACCCGAGAACCCAGGGCATCGGAGCTGACACGCCTGTACAGCCTTGATATCATCAACTATGCCATCCATAACCACAATCTGGACAACCAGAGCTTAGGGTACTTCAAGGACACCCTGTTCCAGTATGCTCAAAATGTCTACGGCTCTGGTGATCCTACCCTAATCGACAGCGCCGCCATTCGTAACAAACTCTGCCAGTCATTAACTTACATCTTCGTCTTCCTCTACCAGACTGGCTGGCCATCCTTCATTGGCGATTTTATGGCCTTGACTCACCTCCCTGGAAGCTCACAGCCCGACAATGCCTCCGGTGTTGTATTATACCTCCGTATTCTCACATCCATCCACGATGAGATTGCCGACATGATGCTATCTCGTGATGTTCAAGAAGCAAAGCGCAACACGGAACTCAAGGATCAGATCAGAGCGCAAGACATGCAAAATATTGCACAGTCTTGGCGGGAGCTGTTGGCCTACTATTCGACTAGCAACGATGCAGTGGTTGAAATGGTTTTGCGTGCTATAGGCAAGTGGGTAAGCTGGATGGACATTTCCCTAGTAATTAGCGAGGACATGCTCAGCTTGCTACTTCCCGTTGTTGGCCGATCGAATCCCAACAGCAGCGAAGACAAGATCAGAGATGCTGCTATTGAGACTCTGACCGAGATTGTTAGTAAGAAGATGAAGTCTTCAGACAAGATGGAGCTTATAACCTTCCTAAAGCTTCGCGAAATCTGCACCGAACTTGTTGCGAGCCCTCCGCTTAACGAATATAAATCAACACCGAAATACGATACAGATCTTGCCGAGGCTCTGGCCAAGATGGTGAACTCGGTTATGACCGACGTCGTCAAGGCCATTGACGACAGCAACACTTCTGTTGAAATCAAGGCGATGGCTGAGCAGCATCTCCGGAACTTTCTGCCTCTTCTCCTGCGTTTCTTTTCTGATGAATATGACGAGATCTGCTCAACCGTCATTCCCTCCCTGACGGACCTTCTCACAGCCATCCGCAAGTTCAAGGCTGTCCCTGAATTCTACAGCGAGATGCTTCCCGCCATCTTGAACGCTATAATCTTCAAAATGCGCTACGATGAGACATCGACTTGGGCTAGTGAGGATAGCCAGACAGACGATGCTGAGTTTGAAGACCTGCGGAGAAAGCTCCACAATCTGCAAAAGTCTATCGCTGCCATTGACCAGAATCTGTACATTGAGGTTTTGAGCAATGTTGTTGGTAGCGCCTTCCAGACGCTGGATGAACAGGGTGCACAGATGAACTGGCGTGATCTTGATCTGGCACTTTATGAGATGTTCCTGTTTGGCGAGCTTGCGCTACCAAACCAAGGCTTAACAGCCAAGAATCAGCCGTCAACAGCAGCGTCTGAGAGACTAGTAATTTTGATGAAGCGCATGATCCATTCCGGTAAGTTGAAATTTGCGGGCAAAGCTTATTAGTGTCTATTTCAATTGAATCTACTGATGATAATCTCGAATATATACTAATATTGATGGTCTATAGGGATCGCGAACTACCCCCACCCCGCCATTCTCATCCAGTACATGGAAATCTGCGTTCGCTATTGCGCTGTTCTTGAGGCCAATCACGATCTGATACATGTCGTGCTTGAGAACTTCATTCACCTGGTCCACCATAACCACATTCGCATCAAATCCCGCTCTTGGTATCTGTTTGCTCGCTTTGTGAAGCAGCTGCGCGGGCAGATTGGCAACGTGGCTGAGGGCGTGATAAAGTCGATTGGCGATCTGCTGCCTATCAAGGCCGAAGTCCCTAACAGCGATGACGCTGACGACCACATCTCCTCAGACGAAAGCGACCATTCTGCCGATGCCTTGTTCACCAGCCAACTGAACCTTTTTGAGGCTATTGGTTTTATCTCATCGACGAGTGCGACACCTGCAGATCGCCAGGCCTTTTATGCTAGATCCATAATGGAGCCTATTTTTACAGATATCCAGGCGCATATCCCCAAGGCTGCTGGAAACGATGCACAGGCTCTTTTGCAGATACATCACTCGATTATGGCGCTGGGGATGCTCGCTCCTGGCTTTTCTGACGCTATAGCCAGTGCTAGCAAGGCCGAGAACAAACCCAAGGTTGCCCCTGCTGAGGTGGTACAGGTCTTTTCCCAAGCCACTGAGGTTGTGCTAGTTGCTCTAAGCCAGCTGAAATTCAATCATGACATCCGCCAGGCTGCACGCTCAACATTCTCGCGTTTCTTGTCTGTCATGGGGTCCAATATGCTGCCTCAGCTTCCCCAGTGGATTGATGGCCTGATGTCAGGCAACTCCGCCAACGATGAGATTTCGTTTTTCCTACGTCTAGTGGGCCAGCTCATGCATAACTTTAAAGGTGAGATTCTTGAGATTCTCGATGTGCTCCTGGTTCCCCTAGTCGAGCGCATCCATACTGGGCTTTATGAGCCTGTGGCTGGCACCGACGATGAGATCCAGCTTTTGGAGCTTCGTCGTGAGTACCTGACCTTTGTCCAGGTAATTCTCAACAATGGTCTGGAGCGTGTCTTCATTAGCGAAAAGAACCAACACTTTTTTGAGACCATTATCTCTTCAATCCTTAGCATTGCCCGGAACCTTGGCCAGAACGTTGGACAGAGTCGTCTGGGCTTTAACGTCATGACCCGTATGACTCAGATCTGGGGTGGTCCTGATCTGGCTACCATCTCCGACCCGCCCACTGCGCCCTCAGGCAGTCCAGCGCCCGCCATCCCTGGCTTCGATAATTTCCTTATGGAGCGTTTCCACACTGTTGGCTGGGAGGTTATTCAGGACGCGCAGTTCCGCCCGGACACCGATGCGCAGTTCAAGCAACTTCTCAATGAAGTTATCTCGCTTGAACAGACAATCTATCTCAAGATCGGCGAGGCATACATTCAGAATATGCAAACCGTGGTAGCACCACAGCTCGGCTTCGACGGTGCCGAGTTCTTGACACGCCTGGCAAGCTCCAAGGACCGCAAGGCGGTGGGTCAATATTTGTTGCAGCTGATCAAGAGCCGTAGACAGCAGTGAACACCGAAAAGCAATAAAAGAGGGGGAAATAAGAGAGGATAAAAAGAGAGCATGGGTACAGTATATTGAAACTTTGGGAAGAAGCCTACACGGGACGAGACAAGAGAAGCAATACAAAAAAAAAAAAAAAGAAAGAAAGGAACTCCCAAAAATAGGGTATCATGGTGAAGAAGAAAAAAAGAAACCAAAAAAAAAACAAAAGAACACACACACTTTGGATGTTGGACAGACGGACGGGGTTGGAGAATGAGGCTATGGAAATGGGATCTAGATACTGTGGTTTAGGAGTTTTCCTTTTGTTTTAAAATCTTTTTTTTTTTCTTTTTTTTTTTTACTTCTTCTTTTCTTTTTTGTATCTTAATTCCAATCAATTCGGTTGATCAATAGAAGAAATCTAGTTTCTGCTCTATCTATTGTTTCTAGACAACAACAACAATAACAAAAAAGGCCTTTACCTATTATACTAAAGAAAGTCAAAAAAAAAAAAAGAAACAAAAGAGAAAACTAAGCAAGCCGCTGCTGATGTACTCTCATAAATCTATATCTAAATGTTTGCTCTCCATCTTATTCTCCTTCTTCTTCTACTCGTGGTCCTCCTCGTCCATGCTCTCCTCGCTTGATGCGCTCGACTCCTGGTCATGTAGTGTCTCGAGCACATGCTGAATCTCGTCTTCACTCATTAGCTGTACGGCCGTTCCATCACTAGCAGACATGACTGTACCCCCACTTCTCCGCCGAGACTCCAACCGGCCGCGTTCAACTCGCCGTTCGACAGCGAGCCGGTTCTGGACAAACTTGAGCGTAGGGAAGGCACTCTGGCGGCCCTCATGAATCATGCGCGCGAGGATGGGCCAGTCTGGGTCTGACAGAATACGAACAAGGTCATACGGTCTACTCTTGGGCCAGATAGTGATGGTGCCGTTGAAGGATTGGAGCCATAGCTGTGACCAGTCTTGGCCAAGCGGTCGTGGGAGCAGCTCGGTACTACGAATGAAACGTAGCCACTTAATCATGTCTAGGCGCAAGAAGTTTTCAATGGCTGAGCCGATGTAGCCGCCTCGCCAGCCCTTGCCTTTGCGGTGGGTCACGGGATGACCGACAGAGCCGCGGGAATGGAAAAAGAAGACATTGATGTGTGGGTTGGTCTGGCTGACAATGGTGAAGTTGACATTGAAATGTAGATTTAAGGCACGGATGGGGATGTCAGTGCGTAGGCTGCCATCCTTCCAGCGATGACCGAACGAGTACGGAACTAGGCTGCCGTCTGACGTCTTCATCATGAGAACAACCGGGTTCAAGATGCCGGGAACCGCTGCCGATGCAATGACAGCAGACCAAATTACGCAATCGGGGCTAGTTAGATAATTGCAAAGTATTGTAGGCGAGTGTGGGTCTGCAGGAACACAGGTGATGTTGAGAATCCGCCCAGTGCGTTCGTATGCTTCACGGAACGTGGTTGAGCCGCGTGTCCACCACTGGCACTTGCGAGCCCAGTCAACTGCGTCGAAGCGAGCGCCCGTCTTCCACCAGCGCGGGAGCCATGTGGTAATGGGCTCGTTGCAGGCGTTGATTTTACTCTCCAAGTCAGGGATAAGCAATCGGTTTAACTCCTCGTTGGTGCGTGTAGCAACAAGCGCTGCTACCATGGCACCGCCACTAGTACCGGTGATGACGTCAGGGAGAAGATCGGCATCAAGGAGGGCTTTGACGACTCCAAAATGGTAAAATGAAAAGGTGGCGCCTCCTGAGAGACAAAGGGCGGTTCGGCCATAGTTTGTCGAGAGGTGTTTGAAGAGGACGTGGCGGCGATCGTCGGGGAGCGAGGGCGACTTGGCTGCCCAGTCAATACAGCAAGACACTAATTGACAACGGATATGTGTTAGCGAAGGAATCCACCAGAAGCACATCTAATTAACGCCACCAGCGCAACTTACGCTCATCCAGAAACTCTTGCACCAGGTTCTTCGTCCCATAGTATGTCTGGCTGTATAACCGAGTATTTTCAACACCGGCAAAATTGTTTTTGACACAGCTCTGTAGCAATGCGGCAAGCTCATTCGCTGCCAATGACTCCGTATTGCCCTTGGACTCTGCAGCTTCGGCAATCGCCCTCAGCTTCTTGAGCTGTGAATATGCCCTGCGGACGGTAACCGAATCGTAGTAGGCAAATTTGTCATCCTCTTTCCACTTTTGCCTGTCGAGGAACTCGTCGAGACGTCTTGCGCCCTCAACCCACTCATCGTATGTTGTTGCCATTTGCAGGCGCCGACGCAGTGCATTTCGTGGGCCACGCCATGTGAAGAAATGTTCGTACCACCAGATATAAAACCGGGTGAGCAGATATATAAGCCACTCAAAAAACAAGACACTTAGGATACCCGCGAACAAGGGCCACTTGAGGAGCGAGTAGAAGACACCCTCACGAGTCTCATCTTTGGTGCGATGGCCTTGAGACAAAGCATGTGGTCGCTTATCTTTCTTTGGTTTTGACTTTAGCTTCAGTTTCGTCTTGGCTCCCGGGCGTTTAACCTTTTCGTTGATGGGTGCCCAGTCGTTCTTTGCTGAGAAAAACATGGCCTTTGTCGGTGTGAGGAGGTCTGAGGGGGCCGCAGCATCGGGGCCGGAGGGGGCCACAGGCGGGGAGAGCATGCCCAGAGTCGGGGGTATGGGAGAAGTTTGATCTTGCAGGAAGCTCTGGCGTCGATACATAGTGGGGGAAGCTGTCTGTGTATCATATGGTGAGGAGATGGTAGGCGAAAGAAGCGAGTCTGGTGCTGCAAGAGCCTGCTCAAACGCTTCAATGTGAGCTGCATTGCAGAAATCTGTGACAAAATCAGCTGTTGTCGAGGGTGTGAGGTCGGCACGATAGAACCCGTATAAAGGCGGATATCCTGCATACTGGCAGGTTTGTTTGTCTTGTTCGTTCTTCAAGCTATCGCGGCTCTTGCGAGCACCTGTGGTTGGTTTAGCGCCCATTGACGCGGCTGAAAGGGCAGTTTCTGTGGATATAGAGCTCGGGTGCGGGAGATTGCGTCACAATGCATACAATGCCGACAAGCGGCGTATATATTTTGGCAGCAGGAGCTGTGTATGTGGTAGTGTACAGCACGTGAGATGAGTAAGTTGCTATTGGGAGGGATAGAAGATTGTTAAGAAGAAAAAAGAAAAAGAAAAAAGAAAAAAAAACCCGCAAAGAGAAAGCAGAGGAACACAAATGATTAGTAATTCAAGCCAAACGAGAGGAAGAAAACAAGGTGGCTTTGATGAACCGGATAGTAAGTAGCAATTGCTCAAATGAAGGTTGAAGTTTGTGAAAGAGAAATTACGCGACGGATAAAGAGAGAAAAAAGAGAGAATAAGAAGGGAATAAAAGTTTATAAAGTCCATGAACTGCCAAACAAGAAAAAAAAAAAAAAGGTCAAAATGCGGCAGGTGACGTCGTTGGCTCCTTCCCCAACGAAACAAAGCCGATTCTCTAAAAGGCGATCAGCTTCTAGGTATGTCTTCATCTATTGGCCGAGAACCAACCTTAATTTAGTTATTAGACAAGGAAAGAGAAGAAAAAAAAAGGAAAAAAAAGGTACTTAAACAGTGTACACTTGTACATTGTATATGCCACAGTACTTAGTCACAACCAGGTAGGTACCTACCTACCGTTTATTTTAGCCTTTCTTCCGGTTGCTTTCCTCTAGATCCTTCTTGCTGGAAAGTTGACTGCCTCTCAAGATATCAAGATTACACAGATTTTCTCATGTCAAAGAACTGATAATCATTAACGCGCACATGGACAAACAAAAAAAAAAAAAAGAAAACCCCGAAAAACGAAAAGGCCAAGTAAAAACCAAACGTGGCATACAAGCTCAACAGCTGCAAAAGAGAAAGAATACCACCTTCCCGCCCGAGAGTCAATGGCTAGAAGGTCTCTGCCCTGTTGGGCCTAGATACATTCTATTCCGCCCCGCCCCTCGTCTCGCCTCCATCAATCAGTAGCTGTTATCTTTCCGATCCCATTGTTGCTTGTATGTCTGCCGCTATCGGTTATACCAGACAACAAGGGAAACATCGCTACCACTGCCACTACCACCACCACCACCACCACCACCATATCCATGCTCATGTCTCAACGTCCTCGAGGTATCATCGTATCCGGGACAAAAAAGTAATCGTGTGTCGTATCGCATCGCCCGACTATATTGTTGTCGTGTAGTGTATACAACATGTATTTCGGATCTGTAGAATCGACAAGTGCTCTGGTCCAATGTAACTGCTTAGACGTACTGTGACAGCCACCGGATGCCGTCGCCATATCCTATTATTCCTTGTCAGCAGTCTTTCGTTTGAACAAAAAAACCCCAATAGGCCTCTTACCTTGTCGCATGACGACAGAGCACATGAAAACTTCAATGGGGCGGATGCCCTCCAGAGGCATCTTGCCCTTGCCGGTAGTCTGGTAGAGACCCAGCTGATGACGCAGCTCATCTTCTGACACGGCGTCGGGGTGGTCGATCTTGTTGCCCAAAACCATAAAGGGCACTTTACTCAACTCCTCCATAGCCAACAGAGCATCGAGCTCAGCCTTGGCCTCAGGGAAACGTTCGTGGTCCTTAGCATCAACTAGGTAGACGATGCCGTTTACTTCAGGGAAGTAGTCCTTCCACAAACGACGAGCTATATGCAAGCAATAAACGTTGTCAGCGAATTTCCTTTCTAGGGCCAAGAATGTCCGTTGCATTATTTATTCGTACCCTGCTGATGGCCACCAAGATCAAAGGTGGTGAATTTGACGTTTCCAATGGCAAGCTCCTCGGAGTCTAAACGGTGGGTAATGTCGGTTAGTATTCTATCTTATAAAGTTTCCCCGCGTGGCATCGACAACATACTGGGATGCAACGTAGGAGGCAAAATGGCAACACGATCGTTCTATTTGATATAATGCTCGTGTCAGTAAATGGCCAAATCAAAGCACGGTGTTTCGTGATTCCAAACCATCCAAGGTAGATCCCAAGCTAATAGCCGTCAGTTCTTGATACTTCGGCAAGAACTTACCTTCAGCATGTGAAGAAGGGTTGTCTTTCCAGCATTATCCAAACCCAGGAAAAGTAGCTTAGCATGCTTGTTCAGCAGACCAAGCGATGACAAAACATCGTAGACTAAAAGCCGATTCACATGTCAGTTCATACCATAATTGAAGATGCAAGCGCTCATCAAGCGATGATCATACAGGCCTCTGTCGCTTCTTTTTCTTTTTTTGCATGATTGGAGGGGGGGGGGGGGGAGCTATGACATGGCAACGCACACCAGGCCTTAGTCGCAAAAGCCAAATACAACGTTGAAGGGCCATTGCTAAAGTTGGTATGGCATGCGCACCCACGACCAGCATGTCCAGAGACTCCCCAGTGTATTGTCATGCTTGACATGAAGAGATTTTCCCCCGTTGACATCCCGGATAAATGGTACGGGTATGCCCATGGGGTTGTCCTTCACAGCCTTATTGGCAGGCCACTACATGACGCACCATGTAAAGCTAAGGAAGGGGAGGGGAGGGGAGAAAAAGCAACAGAGGCCGCGAGATATCCAAGAATCAAACAAAGTTCATTGTATCGGACCGTACGTACACCAGTTAATAATCCACATGATGCCGAACTTCGGAGTTGTTGTTGTTGTTGTTGTTGTTATGGGTACTGCTCTTGGTCTGTCAGGTGTGTTCGGAGTGTGGCTGCGGATGGACAGGTTTCGGATAACGCTCTTTGTGTGGAATTGGTAAAAAATTCAGAGCCGCGGTAGAAGCTTCGATAGACAGGAATTTAGTAAGGATTAACTACAGGCTCGACACCATAGACGTATATAAGTAATCAGATTCACTTGGTCTCAATAAAGCAAGCGATAAGAGAAGGGCGTTGGAAAAGGAAAAGGACACCTAGCCCAAATGATGAGCAGCAAAACAAATGTTCCAGAGTCCAGGGTTTGGGTATAGCATAGCAGCAAGAAAAGACCAAGGGCTTTGGGATGACGATGGAGAGAGGGGGGGGGGATATGGGGGTATGACCTACACTCTCTTTCTTTGGCACAAGAACGAAGAAAGGGAAATAAAGATTTAAAGAAGAGATGGAAAGTCAGGAAGACTTAAAGTAATAAAAAAAAAAAAAAAAGAAGGAAAAAAATCCGGAGAAAGCTTGCATCAAAAGAGCAATAACTCCAAGTAAGAAAGCCAGTAGCATAAGAGCGTACAGTGGCTCCCAGTGAAGCCTCCTAGAGGCAAAGCTAGCCTAAGCTCCACTAACTGGGCCTAACTAGACGTGGGAGACGTGGGGAAGGGCCTCCCTAGCTAAATTCCCATCCGCTCCAAATTTGGCTGGGTGGCCTGAGGGGCTGGGTGTCACCCAATTTTTTTAGCTGTCTTCCATCAGGTGGAGCAGCGTGTCAGATGAACGCAGCTGGCAAGCCCTATCACGGCACTCGTTCGCCGCAATCTACTGATTTTCATAAGGGACCACCACTATTATATATAAAATAACATACACATATCTGCTACTCCAAGTTCTGCATTTGAAATAAAGATATTCTCATGATTCATTATAATGTCATGGCTATTTCTAAGGGGTAAAGGGGTACACCGCATTGGCAAAATCAAGATAGCAGTACAATACCAAAAAGATTCCCAGGTAATACTTCTTAACACCACAAGTAAAGTAGACAACATGCTTCGTCGAAATTATTGCCTATTTCGTGATGATGAAGTGAGATGAAGGAGGAGCAAAAAGATTAAATGGCTGGCAAGTAGTTATTTTATACTGAAAAGTATGTACAACTATCAGAGAAAGGCCACCTGTTATCCAGCAAATGAACGCCTTGTCGGGACCAAGTGCTACGTGATAATAACATGTAGTAGCATATCCTCTGACAGATTAGAGAATTGAAATAAAGCAAAATACCAGAGGAAATAAAAGAGACCAAGACGCTCTTCCGGACCAAGACTCCTCTATACAGTGTAAGAAAGCCGGCAGTTTCTGCTCAGACACTTTGTTACGGGTCAAAAAAAAAAGAAAAAGAACAAGTCCATAGTAAAGAAGACATGAAAACTCCCCTCCCAGAAAATAAAAGAGCAAAACAGACAAGGTGCTATGTTTGAGAAGAAAAAGGAAGAAAAAAAATCAAAAATCAAAACCGACCACCGTAAAGAAATGTCCCATGAGCAAAAGATCAGGATATTTCGTATGTTGCAAGTAGATGGGAAAAGGGATCAAGAGAGAACAAAGAGAATAGGCGGAAATATATGTGCCAGCCCGTGTTTGTGAGGAGTTTGGGCAATGGCCGAAATGAGTGTATGAATGGAAGAGGGATGGCATGGGCGGGATACCAAATGTAAGTTTGGTTTGAGCTTTGACAGGAGTGACCCAACTACACAGACATCATGTAGTTTCCGCCCGGCTGGGGAGCCAGAGGTTGTTGGAGCTGTGCCTTGACCTGAGATAGATTCTTGCCCGACTGTAAAAGTCCAATCACCTTCATCTTCTCGGCTCCCTGGCCAGGCAGCATCTTGCAGCTTTCCTTCTGGCCCTTGCGCGCACGATTACAGTACTCCTGGTAGATCTTTTCCTTGCGCTTCTGACGCTTGCGCTCTAGACCCTTGATGATGTCAATAGCTCCACGGACATGCTTCTTATTAGCTGGACGTCCTTTGCGGCACTTTTGTCCCTGAGGATGAGCAAACATAACGCCTGCTCGGGGCAGTGATTTGGTCTGAGCCAGCTCATTGATACGAGTCAATGGCATTGCTAGAAGACGCCCGTGAGTGGGTGAAACTAGAGGAGATATGGGCACACGACAGTGAGTAAAAGGCGCTGGAGATCGTGCCCGCATCTTGGGCGATTGGCGGTCTGCCGCCCGTCGAGCCTTAGGCGGGGGAGAGAACATGCGTCTTGGAGCAGGAGACTTGGCATGTTGTCCCTTGGGAGCGGGAGAATGGAAACGTTTGGGTGACAGAGGCTTGCTCTTGCTCTTACGACGGCCGCGGCGGTCCTGATCATGGTTGAGATCATCCAGATCTCCATGTAGCAGCATGTGCTCGCCACTACTAGACTTGAGCGCCTCAAAGATGCTTTCAGTCTCATCTTCAGGGTCTGAGGCAGGGAAGCTAGGATCAATGTCCTGAGGGATAGTGCGTAATTTCTTCAAACGGCGTTGTTCAATGCAAGACAAATAAGCACTTTCCATGGGACGATCTTCATCAAATGTGCCACACACAAAATCAGTGCTGTCGGGTAACTCGGGAGTTCCAGGGCGAATGGAAGGACGTCTAGTTTTCTTCGACATACTGCGGGATGCATATGAAGAGCTAGAACTAGTAGCCTTGGAAGAAGACTTATGGGTGTTTTTGATAGGCACAGAGCACGGTATAGGAGTACTATTAGTAAGAACCCATAGATGGAGATCATCATCTTCGTCATCAGAAGAAGCGAACCCAGTCTCTTCGTCGGTATGATAGCCGTCCGAGTCATACTCTCCGTCACTAATTTCGGCATCACCAATATCGTCATTATCAGCATCCAGCTCGTCGTCATCGTCTTCGTCAACTTCATCGTCATCGTCTTCATCTTCCTCGTCGTCGTCGTCATCATCCTCGTCCTCATCCTCGTTTTCGTCGTCGTTGTCATTCTCCTCATCCTCAGCATCTTCTTCTTCCTCAACCTCTTTGGCAAGACGGCGAATGGCGTTTTCCTTTACAAGAGTATCATTGATGGTGATTTTCTTGCCAATGGGAGTTTGTGGCTCCATCCAATCGTCCTGGTCATCGATGTTTCCGGCAAATGTGTGGAAATACTGAGGCTTCTTGGTCTTGACAGTAGATTCATCTACCTGGAACTTTTTAGGTCCGGAAGGCAGAGGAGCAATCTGGCGAAGGATGGCATTGGGTGGGGATTTGATGGGAGTTCGGGAAAGCGAGGCATGGATAGTCGAAGTTGAAGCGGGGTCTCCCGATGGAACGACAACGGGAAGGCCTGTGGTGGCTTGAACAGAAGAGCTGATGGGAATTGGGGGAGGTGGTGATACACAGCGGTTCCTAGATACTTTGATAGCGGAAGCCTTGGTGTCACCACAGGCAAATTTGATACAAGGACGGCGGGGAGCAGGTTCTTCTACAGGAATCGTAGGCTTCTTAGCTGGGTTGGTAGAGGCGAAAGAAATGCGCCTCTCCTTGGGTTTTTCGGGAGCACCGCAGGCAAAGGAAATGCGTTTCTTGGGGCCAATTTCGGAGAGAGCAATTGAAACACGACGGTTGGGGACAAAGTGAACCATTTCGGGAGGAGAAGGACTGGGGGTGTTGGCACGGGAAGGGCTAGTTAAGCCAGTATCACTGGTGAGGTCAGCAGCAGAGGACATGCTAAGCGAGCGCTGACACTCGATAGGAGGACAGTTGCTGTCGTAGATGTTGTTGAGATTATCAGCATTATTGTCATGGGCCTCCACATCATCTTCCTGATCGTCATCTTCGTTGTCGACGTCGTCGTTGTCATCATCATCATCCTCCTCCTCCTCCTCCTCATCTTCCTCTGCGTCGTCGTTCTTAAGGGCAAGAGTAAGGAGAGAACGGGCCTGGAGGAATGAAGGGCGGCGGATAGCCTCTTTGCTGAAAAGGGAAGGTTTTTGCTTTCTATTGTCCGGAGGCTCGTCAACGTCTGCAGAAGCTTCCTCTTCTAATACGGAAAGAGAGGAAGCTTGTGAAGTCCAGGCCGAGGCACCGGCCATGCTAGTATGTGAAAGATGTTCAGACATAATGAACAAGAGGTGATAGATAGCAAGTACGGGGGGATAGGGTAAGAAGGATATAAAACAAAGGAAAAGAGTCCAAGATACGACTAAGACTGAATAGCTTTATGGAAAGACGACAACAAATTGAGAATGTGGCCAGCAAAAGAGAGGAGTACTCGTATGTAGCAGTGCGAGTGAGTGGTGTGTATAGCCGTCTATTGGCCTGTGTAAGGTGGGATTGAAAAGGTCGGTCGATGGTTAAACGATATAGCTGTTGTTATTGAGTGAGGCCCAAGCAAAGCGCATCAAGCAGCAAACACTTAGAAGACCAGTAAAGCTGAGGGGATAGAATATGTGCCCGTCGACGGACAAAGTGGCTATTATTGCATCAACATGATGGCTACCACAAGGAGAAGACAAGATTGAGGGCGCCTCTTAGGCAGAAAACAATAGTATAGAAGTGGGAAGATGGAAGAAACTTCCAGATATTGGGCAAGAGCGAGGAAGTGAAAAGCGAAGGAGGTCAAGACTCGTGAGCAAAAGAGAAAAGCATTGGGGGAGTTGAAAGGAAGTTATTTGAAGGTGGGATGGTGGGATGGTGTGGGACCAAGAAAGCAAGCAGTACGAGTAGGAATAAAAAAGAATTTAAAAAAAAAAAAAAAGGGAAATAACAAATAAATAAATATAAGAGAAAAAAAAGAAAGAAAAAAAAAGAAAAAAAAGAAAATAGTAAAAGTGATGAAAAATTGATAAAATAAAGTCAATTAATTAGTGGGGAAGAAGAAGAAAAGAAAAAAAAAAAGAAAAGAAAAGGAAAACACCAGAGCACCGGGGGTGTGTAGGCTGCCCCAGGTCAGCTTAGCCTAGGGCAGGCCGCCCAACAGAAAAGGAAAGGGAGAAACAGAAAGGGAAGGGGTGTACTATAGCTTTAGCAGGTACATGTGCGTTGAAGGGACCACTAAAACGGAAGAAAGGAAGAAAAGAAGTAGATAAAGTGGGGAAGGAACATGGGGGTCCACCAGATGATGAATCATGTACATTGTACATACAGTGTCGAGTGGGGGGATGGGGCACGGAACGTGTCATCTGAGAGCCCCATTCGGACGAACAAGGAAAAGGACAGAAGAAAAAGACGACAGGCAAGACGCGCAGAGATGAGCAACAGTGACTTGATGTGCAATAGGTATAGGTCTTGGCCTCTCTCTCTTGTTGGCCCATCTTAGTCGACTTTACTTTACTGCCTTGGTGCTCACATGAGCCCTCTTCCCCTCCAAAAAGAAAAAAAAAAAAGGGATTACAGCTAAACACAAAATGGATAAAATAGCCAAGAGCAGCAAGAGCACAAAAGCACAGAGATCTCGGCAGTGGCTTTTGCGAGTCTTGGCAGAAGCCTCGTTAAGGGCAAGCTAGCACCTGCTACCTCTGTCTCTTGTTTTGTTTGTATTTTTTGTCTTGGCTGTGGCTTTTTATGCGACCTGCTGGCCGCATGCGTCACCGCAAAGCTCTGCTTATGTCTCCGGCTATTTACATAACATAATGTGGCACAAAGAGAACGACGAGAACGGGAACGAGCAAAGTCGCACGATGCTGGGCGCGACAAACTGGCAACCAATTGCCACAACTTATTTTTCTGTATCTCTTCCTTGCTTTTCTTTTGTCTGCGTACAGACATGCCACCCAGCGGTTTCCTACAGATCCACAAACTCATAGGACCTTTAGGAAACGAGGGTTAGAGCAATTGTATTAAAGCCCAATAGCCCATGTATACCCTAGTTAACCCTATAAGCTATGGCGCGCCTTGTATGCTCCTAGTGCTCATGGTCCTAAACTAACAAACATCCCGCAACACCGGGAGGAGTGCGAGAAATGAAGACAAGCTTCATCGGGGATCAGCTGCATTTCATTACATACGCGAAATGAGTTGGGTTGAAGCGCTAAACAAGACTCAGTCATATGTGGGCACCCTTGCTTCGGGCTAGGATTACTTCCTTTTTCTTTTTTTTTTTTTTTTTCTTCTTTTTTTTCCGTCTTCCTGATGACTTTTCTCGTTCTAGGGCTTACTCTCAAGCCTAAACCTTGCCTTGCTTAGGTCTACGAGGCTAGGCGGATATTTCTTTCCCCTTCTGGTGCCTTAGGCTCTGCGGCGTGAGTGGTGGTGCCATGACCGTCGGTTATACATGCACATGTACAACATTCTACGACACCTTTCAGCTCTTGACATCGTTTAGAGTCTCGCCGTAGGCACCATTGATATGTTTGCTACCCATTGGTCTTTGGTATGCATAAACTCGTGCTGCATCTACTCATAACTTGTTTCCTGCTCTATCTCTATTCTACAAGGCAGGCATAGGGGGCTAATATACAAAACTTGTGAGAATTTAGTCAGGGACGAGCAGACGACTGACTGCCTTGTCGTTTACAAGGAGCTTGCCGTAAAATAGTAGAATAGGAACAGGAGTTTGGCGACGGGTGAGTGCTTGGAAATAGCAATGATCACAAGTGAGCTGGTTTTGGTGAGCTTTGCCTCAGTTTTGATTTGGACGCCCAGCATTAATCAATTCATTCAACCCTCAACCTTTCCTGGTCGTTGTAGGGCCCCCTCTCTCTCTCTCCTTCTCTCTCCCTCCCTCCTTCCCCCCTATGACCTTTCACCTTTCTCGTCAAGCCTTGGGCGCATAATTAGAGCGCTACAGGAGGCATTGGCTTTTTTTTTTTTTTTTTTTTTCGGCCCCCAGTTTTGATCCACTATAATTTGACCGAAAGGCGGTCTCAGCTCTCCTGAGGCTGATTTTTTCCAACTTTTATATGGAGACCAGGCGTAGTAGAAAATGCCCTGTAAAACATAGTGATGGATGGTCATTCTGTGCTCCTAGGAAGAGTGGAGAATTGGTCAGGCATTTCTTTCCATGTCCATGTCTAGGCCATTCCAAACGCTGCAAGTGGAGATATGGCTTTTGCCCAGTTTTCTAGTCTTTGACCGTATTTTCGTCGTTCATAAAAGAAAAACAGAAAATAAATATCAATTTCGGTTCCCGGCTGGTAAACAAAGGAGACGGTAGAAAGCAACATGCATAGAAAAAAAGGTCCGTGCCGTGACCAGATGTAGCTGGGGTTGTAGCAAATAAGAAAAAAAAAACAAAAAAAAACAAAAAAAAATCCCACCAAAAACTGCTGCTCTCTCCTTGAAGGGCAACGCCGAAACTTGAGTTTGTGCATGAATTCAGAAGAACAGGAAAATAAAATAAGGACACAAAAAGACCAAGCCACGAAGGGCCGACAACGCCATGTTCTGGGCCTTGAAACACCCCCATATGCTGTGCGTCTGTGGACACAAAGCATTATTATCATTATTATTGTTATTTTCATATCACTGCTGCGAGATGGTCGTTTCAATGTCCAATATGAACCCGTTTTAATATGTTCACTTTCGTCGTTATTTGTTAGCTGCAACAACATAGTATGGCCGATCTGCATGCGATATCGCGTCACTACCTAAGCTTTGTCGTGTTGTTTGTTGGCTTTTTTAGAAAAAGCTACTTACGCGTTGTACCTAGGTTTTTGGCTAGGTATTACCTGTGGAAATATACGCATAGACAACTTGACAGCCATTGTATAGTATAGCCTCTCGCCTAAAGCCTGATCCATGTTTCATTGTATACGACGGGTGGGTGACTTCAAAACCCCTACCAGCTTGGAGCTTGGTGGCTTGATACTTCTACATGTATTTTACCACGATGGCCATCTGGATGGCTCCTAATATCAGCAGCCTCTGGCGCAGAGCGCCATTGCACGGAAAAAGAGGCCGAATCTATCAAACCCACTTGCTTGGTTTGTGGCCAGTGAATTAGCGCGCACGCAGCCAACCATGCATGGGCTTATTGCCATACCACACAGTCCAGAATATCAACTTCAAAGAGTTCACTCAACCAAGAGATAGCGTCTCGGTGTCATCAGAATCAGCTTAGAGTGGGATTGACAGGCAACTTTGATAGGTCTTGTGTACTTTGATTGTCCGTTTCGGATGGGCAGCTAATGGAGCGTCCCCCTTCCCCTTCCCCCGAGTCCTTCAGATTATTCAAGCCTGAATGCTATTTTTACGTGGTGACAAGCTCGAAACATTTGGTGTGTATGGTTGTATAAGTTTAGCTTTCCGATGTCACTAGTTCCCTCAAAAGAAAATCTTAGCAATACTATTCTCCGGCAGTCATTTTGCAGTCAATTCTTTTTGACAAGCATATCAGTCTACTCATTTCATTTCTCTTCTGTAAGCTCTTGTGATCGGTTGTGACGAGTCGGAAGTATGCCATGTGGCCAACCAAGGAGATCACATGTTTGGCAAGCCTTTTTCTACTTGGCCAAGGTCTGGGTCGGATCTATAGAGTAAAGTAGTAGGATAGTAGGATAGGAAGCACCAAAGCATCAAAGCTCCAACCTCGTCTTGTGACCTGCAAAAAGCCAAAAGGGCTTTTCGTCTTTGGGTTGTCCAAGTCCTCAAGTCCTGGCCACCGTGTGAGGCGTGCGTTCTCCGCTGTACCTACCGTTGCCGAATTGCCCTAGGGCTTCTTTTATAAGTGGGCCACACTTTGCTCCATTCCTATTTGCTGGTGGGTTTTTTTTTTTTTTTTTTTTTTCTTTTTCTTTTTTCTTCCTTTTTACAGGGAACGTGCCGAAGCACTGTTGACGGAGCTTGTCCGGATGACATAACGAAATAGTCGTGTGATTTCTGAGAGGAAACTACCCAAAAAACAAAAGCCCCACTTTGAAGTTTTTTTTTTTTTTTTCTTTTTTTTTTTTCCCGTTTCGTTTTCTCCTTGTTCTCACTGCCATTCTGACGGCCGCTTTTTTTGGGTTTGGGCTTTCTCTTCATTTTTCCTCATCGAATCAGGTTATGCTTATGGGCAATGGAAACCTCAGCACTAGAGAACAGAGAGCGTGTGATCTCGGCCCGTCAAAGCCGTGCAAATATCACTCAAAAGTAAATAAAGGTACGAGTTGCAAGTTCCTCTGCAGAAGAACTTGAAAATAAAATATTTCTTTTTTTTCTCCTCGTGTAACTTTGGCCATGTTTTGTTTTTCCTGGCCCTGAGTTTGCAAAAGGAAAATGCTACTTGATAACAAACCTCGCTCTCAAATATGGGAATTACCTGGTCAAAGCCTCCCATAGAATCTAAAATTTCTTCGAGTGTTACTTTTTACAGGTCCCCTCGGGCTTTGCTCCGACTGTGTGACCGTAAACACCCTTAGTACACCGTAAGCTTCTTGAGCATTCAGCCGATCAGCCGCGGTTTCACTTATTAGGGTTGCGTGCACCGGGAAAGGGTTAGAGGGATAGATAGAATCAGGTTTCCAAAACATTACTTGGTTTACTGGATTTGATAGAGGGAAATACCGCTCGCCTACTGTAAGGTGAAGATGTGAAGAGACATTGACAAGACCAGGCTCAGCTCGTACTCAGAGGGCTAGAGTAACCCGCAATTGATAGGCTGTTCAAGGCGTCGAGTGGTGAAACTACAAAAAGACCAAAGATGCGTGGATAGTCATCGATATGGACTCACCAAAGGACAGTGCTTAATTCCAGTTTCTTGGCTCTGCAAGAACGAAGCATTGGCCTATTGCAGGCTTTGGGCATCATGGTCTTATATGCCTTTATTTTGCTCTCTTTTATTTCCCTTTGTCTCATTTGGAGCTACGCAAGCAAGAAAGAAGCGGAACTGACCGTACGTTTATAGCGATATTTGGCTCAAGACTTCGTACTCCTATCGCTAACAAGAGGAGGTGGAGGATCATGGAAAGAACACGAGGATAGCGTACGAAGAGTCTATCGAAGGAAACAGCAATAAGACAAAAGCTGCAGATAAGTCGCATTTCCTTACACAAGAGGGACGTGTACAGCTTAGCTACGGGTATGCGGATAGCTGCTTTGTTTGTTTCCTGCAATAGATTTGTGTAATTAAACAAGGCAGAACTAAAAACCACCAGTCAGGCTCATTTTACTTACTTTTGCAACGTCGCTTGCCAGGAACGTTGACTCCCCCATTGTGCTTGTTCGCCCGCCTATTCCCAAGAGGAAGTCCAATTCCCGTGGTGTAGGCAGCGCCCGCTCCCCAGCCCAAACCACCCAATGATAAAGCGCCGTTTCTACACGTTGAAGGTACATATGTATACAGAGTATGAGTAGGCACGCATATGTATGTACAAGTGCCAATATTGCTACATTTACTCACATGAACACACACCAGAGGCCTTGTTGGTCTCGCTAACAAGACCACACCTTGCCTTGTCCTGCCCTGCCCCGCCCCGCCCTGTCTCGGTATGTAGAGATGGATGAGCTCCTAGAATATCGCTCATTAATGCCTAACAAAAAAACAAGAAATGTCATGTAAGCTGCATATGTATAGAGCCCTAGAGTGCAAAGCCAACAAACCAACAAGAGCAGAGCGCTACATAATGCAATACCACTATAATTGACACACAGACTTATTGGAGCATGAGAACGGTTAAAGGAATGGACCTTCTGTGATGTGAATCATGTTAGACGATCAACAACTTGATAACAGGGTTTCAAGGATATTCATGGCGTTGATAGGTTCTGTGGAGAATGAAGGGGGAGGGACGACTAGGGTACGAGTTGATCTAGGTTCGTAGGAAGAGAGGCTGGAGAAGAGGGGAAGGGATAGCGTTACACCTTTGGTTTTGGGCTATCCGGTTCGGTTCGACGGCGAATTGGAAGCAAGTGGATAGTCACGAGCAAAAAAGACAGAGATAGAGATGAGGGGTGTGGATTACATAATATAAAGGGTTGTTTGTAACGAGATCAGATCATCCAAGCTGGCTAACAGCGGCAACTGCCCTGCGAGAGCGTCAGTGAGATGAGGTGTCGAGATGACACAGTGTGCAGCACAGTATACACACACACTATGAGTGCTGTCAATGGAACAGGGTAGAAGATGGAAGGTTGAATCTGTATGATGGAATGGTGCGGTGCAATACAAAAGGGCAGAGATAAAAAACGAAGCTAAACTGGTTTCCTTGTGCTGGAGGATTGGTAAAAGCTCCAGCAACAAGACGTCATTTTAAAATGACTGGCCAAAAATGTCTCAATTCTTTTTTTATTTTTTATTTTTGGTGATGAAAGGGGGAACTTGGTGTTTGATAAGACATGACATAACTGGGGGATTTGGTTATCCTGCTGACCCGAACAGCCCATTTTTCCTGTTACCTTCTCTCGAATCTGGGACGGGGGGGAGGAGGAGGATGAGGAGGAGGTACTTGAGAGGCCGCGTGGTCTAGCTCTGTTCACGCGAGTAGTTGGGAGCAGAGGGAAAGAACGAAATAAGGAAAGAAGGAAAAGGAAAAGGAAAAGGAGAATGAGAATGAGAATGGGAATGGGAAAATGAGAGGGGGCGTAAGGAGAGAGGAAGACGAGACGAGACGAGACAGGACATAAGACATGGGAAAAGGAAGGAGAGAGAGACAATAAAGGAAGCTGCGAGTGTTTTTTGTTTGTAGCGTTGTAGGTATAGTGGAGAAGCACGAAGCAGTTGAAGTGGAATTGGAGAGGAGGTGACGGATCGTTATTTGCTTATCGGCCGATTGTTTGAACCCGTCCGCGGCCTGGTCAGGGAAGGTAGCAATGGGAAAGAAAAGCTGCTCGGACCTATCCTGCTCTTTCCTTTGAGCCGGTGCTGCTGCTGCTGCTGCTGCTGCTGCTGCTGCTTTCTCTCTGATTCTGCCCAATTGAAAACAAGGCGCTCAGGCAGCACGTTATGCAGATAAAGGGGATATGCATTTATAGCGATATAAGAAGCTTGGCTCTAAATGAGGACTGTCCTTGGGAGTCGTGACAAAACGCCTGCATAGGCTCGCTCCCATGTATCAAGTAAAACACGTACACCTAACTCTCTTGGAACACTAGCTGGATGGTGACTAGCCATCTAGGCCTGGTATTTTGCGAGGCAGCCTCTCGCCTCCTCTCCCACATCAGTCTGTGTGCCTATTTCACCTCACGTTGCATCCTAGCCTGCATTGCATTGCATCATGGCCTGTGTCTGCATGGCAAAGACATGGTCCAGCTGTGTATGTATGGAATTGCATGGCATTGCATTGCATTGCATCGCATGCGTTACGGGATTTGAATTGTGCTGTGTTGCTAATTGCTGCCTACAACTGCTAGCATCCTGGTGTGGTCGTCAAGCGGTGATGCTGCAGAAATGGACCTTAACTTGGTAGGGGGAGAAACTTTCTTACATGAAGCCTGCAGCCGCGATGCATGCAACATGCGTGGCGTGGACCTTAGCGCCAGCATGGAAGGGACAAGAGAGAGAGAGAGAGAGAGAGAGAGGTCTCTACCTCAAGCTGCTGTGCCTGCAGCCCATTTCCCCCCATTTCTCCGTTTCCCTCCTCTTTGTCTCTTTGTCTCTCTCTCTCTCTCTCTCTCTCTGCAAGCAAAAATTAGGCACAACAAGACACAGACACAACATGAAATGGTGCCCCTTCTGTTACTGATCGGTGTCCGGTGTCTTGCGCCTCTGACTTCGCTAGAGCGGAAAACGGGGGAATATAAAGCAAAGACACTACAGCGAAGGGTAGGCAACAAGAAAAAGGAACAAGAGGAAGAGGGCAGCTGATCACGCAATTGGACACATGGGCATATAATGATGGCTGACGTTGGCTGCTGGAAGGAGAGGCATATCTGCATCAAGGTCACGAAGCAGTCATTTAGATTCCTTTTGTCTCCTCCTTGTTTGTTTCTCTTTCGCTTGGTCTCTGGTCACGTTCATACCATCGATGATTGCATTAGCGACGCGTTTACATGCTAGAAACATGCCCTGTCCCCTGCTCTCTTTATTGAAAGCTTGGGGCAAGCGGAGCAAAAGGGTTGTCCGTTCCGTGGCATATGTTTGATGCGATTAGAAGACCGGGACCGCTTTGTCGGCTGGAATTCACGGACTAAAGCTTGCTCCATGCCAACCCGCGATAAACAAATTCAGTACAGTAAACACAGTGCATGACGTTGTTGGCTAAATAGAAGAAGCCTCCTTATCCTAAAATCCATCAGAACCTTGACTGCAGATGTAAATAACGCCGATGCCTGTGAGAGCGCATTGTTAGCCCGACGCCCCTCTCCCTATTGTCTTCGTCCTTCTCATATATACGCAACAAAAGAGACAGAACACAAGCTAGAAAGCCCGTAACACGCCTATCAATATTTCCTGCCCTCGTAACGCCCACATACTAGACAGTCCGAGCCAGCAGGAAGAAAGGAAGTAAGGAATGGAAAATAACAGCTGGTTCCCGTCCTTCTCCAACAGGGAGACCAGAAGATACCATAAAGATCCTATTGCTCTCTTAGTTCTTCACCAAGGGCCTGCTTGAGCTTGATGTCGGCCGAAGCAGGCGGCTGCATTCTATTACACATAGTGTACATGGTGAGTGAGCTGGTGAGTAGCAGTAGCTGGCTGTCTTGCATGCACATACATGTCACCAAACCTCGACTGCGTGTTGGGCCTTTTTGACAAAAGTTGAAAGCTGAAACTGAAAAGGGAGGAAAAGTCCTAGGAACTCATCCACTCAGAAACGGCCCGAGGATAGGCCCCAATGACTTGCTGACTGGGCTGGGCCAGCCTGCCCTGGGTTTGTTGGCCATAGTATGGTCTTGTCTGGCCTGGCCCGGTATCCCGCTACATGCTCTCTGCTTCGCTATTCGCTATATCATTCTTTTCCCATGTCTCCTCTTATCTTGTACACCTTGCCCTAACAACAATTGGCGGGCGGCGAGCGAGAACCTTGCGAGAGCTTTCGTGCTACTAGGCCTCAGATTCAACGACCAAACATGGCTATAATGTATAGACCGCAATGCGCCAAACGCCCCTCGTGGCGAGCTGCTCGATAGATATCGATTATAGAAGACTATAGAAGCCAAATTCCCCTTGGCTTGAATGACTGCAGGCAAGTCCTCACCATGGTCGACTGTACTATAGACAGTCAGGCCCGTCGTGTTTAGGCTTACTACTAGTGCTTTTATTGACAAAAAAGAAACAGTTTTTCCCTATGACCAGCTTTGTTGAGCCTAGACTTGTGTAATAATATCGGCGTAGCACAAGTATCGCTGTTGGCTTACAGCCTAACACAATCACCAACGTTGCCCTCCATCCTATATTTATGTCCCAATTTCTCGTACTCAGCCCCCCCCTCTAAGCTCTGCTGAGTAGTTCTTGGCTTCCATTTGCGGAAAACAACATAACCTGGATATATAGTACTAATGTGAGAATATAGAAAATAGGTCAAGGTGTAAGACCGAATGGCCACATAACCTTCCCTCGCCGCATTACCGCCACCTGTTTGCCCTGGCGATTACGTCTGAATTACATGGTCATGTATGACTGGCGGTATTATACCAAAACCATTCCCAATACATGGTAACGCGCTTCGGGTGGGTTTCTTCCACTGATCCAAACCGCCATCATCGTGGCTAAGAGCGTCTTATCATGACTGCACACCACCACCACCACCACCATCATGATCATCATCTGAATCCTTTCACATGATGATGTCTACAGTGTGCTTATCAACGCTACTCCTAAAGCGAGGGTGCCATTTACGTACTACCTTGACTTGAGCTGGGTTCTTTTGCGGTTTTTGCTGGCCTTGAGATATCATAGTATATGACGTCTATTCGAGGGTAGTAGAACGGCGAGAACAAGGAGGGCCTGTGGCACTTATGTATCTTAGTGGCGGCGTGTGAGGCAGCTTCTTGAAACTAAGGGGGTTGATATACATACACGGGAGTCGAACTGACAAAACCCGCTGCCACACCCCCGACAAATACATGAATGTGGTACAGAGAAGCAGTGATGGCTGACCAATGCAATGGGGGTCGATATATCAGCACCCGAAACGGATCTTAGGCATACTAAAGCGATGTTAGAAGAAAAGGTATCAACGCCATATCCATTCTATGATCATCGATGTTCATATGATGTGCCTGATTTAGTTAATGGAGATCTTGTTGGTTATCGAATCAACCATAGGTCCGTTTTGCATACAGGAGAGACAGGCTTCGTGAGAGTTTCATATAAGCCTTGGCATATGCTAGAAGTGAATGTCCGTAGCTTAAAATGTATGTTGTAACTATTGAGAAACGAGCACTCGTACTCTGCTAAAAGCCTCACCAATCGATGTTCGTTGTCACGCAAAACTTAGGCGAAGGGCAGTCTAATATCGTGTCTAAATAGGGTTATAAGGGTTATATCGAATATGAGACAACACACCACGTGACCTTACACGTGACTATCAGCCTACTCCTCCCGACGAAAGCTTTCATTCCGAGTCCAGCCTGATTCACCCAGGAAATAACCGGGCCAGTGTCGATTTCGCTCCGAACATCACCAACTTCTATTGTCCCTCTTCTTACGAGCCCGACTTCCTCGTCTTGCCTTGTCCCAACCCCAGAGTCCCCAATCTCTGGCTTTCTTTTTTCTCTTTCTCTCCCCTCCATCTCACAAATTCTTCACCATGAACTCCCTCCGTGTGGCTCGTGTGGCGCTTCGTGCTCGGCCAGTTGCTGCTGCTCGTCTGCCTTTTCAGCGCAGAGGATATGCTGAGGCTGTCTCTGACAAGGTATGTCTTCTTTGTAGTAGTGTGTTTTCAGGAGTGAAAATTTGGTAGTCTTGCTTGTTTTGCCAAAGCAATTCTTCGGACAGTCAGGACGTTATAACAAATGATAGGGAGGGGCTTTGAGCTAACAATACTTTTTACAGATTAAGCTGAGCCTGTCGCTCCCCTTCCAGGTATGATAAATGAGGCCTAGGCCTTTCTTCTACTTTGATGTCCTGCTTCTTGCTGCAATTGGCGTTGAACAATGGGTGGGTGGACATCCTGCCAGCGATAAAGATGATGCGATTCTGGGCGATTGTAGAAATTGGCTTTGTCGAAAAATACCGTCCGACACCGAGCGCCCTGCTCGATCTGTACTATGATATACCTCGACAACTCGGCATTGGTATCCAATTTTTTTTTTTGGCTATAGCCAAGCGCAGTTTCTATGTGGCTAATTGTTTCTGCTCATCATTCTACGACTTGACGAACCACTGCCCACCCATTGCCTTCTTAATACTCCGATCTTGCGAGCTTAAAATAATGCCAGATGAGAAGGCCTAAGCGCTAACTGATTGCATCTTGCTCCTCGCGCTCTATAGGCTATTTACAAGTCTGAGGATGTTGTTCAGGTCAACATTCCCGCTGAGTCGGGTGATATGGGTGTTCTCGCCAACCACGTTCCCTCCATTGAGCAGCTGAAGGCTGGCTTGGTTGAGGTTGTTGAGGAGAGCGGTGCCAACAAAAAGTTCTTCCGTATGTATTGCCTACACAGCGTTAACCGACCGGTATCAGTCGAAAATCGGCGTCCTCAGGTGGCCCCTGTATACCTTCTGTTGCTTTGAATTTTAGCTAACCGCTTTGCATGTAGTGTCTGGTGGCTTCGCTGTTGTCCAGCCTAACTCATCTCTGTCTATCAACTCTCCCGAAGCTTACCCCCTGGAGGACTTTTCCGCTGATGCCGTCCGGGCCCAGATTGCCGAGGTGTCCAAGGTTGCCAGCGGCTCCGGTAGCGAGGTCGAGGTTGCTGAGGCCAAGGTTGAACTTGAGGTTCTGGAGACTCTACAGAGCCTGTTGAAGTAAGCACTTGGCTGGATAATGGAATGAAATACAGGCAAAGAGCCAATTGAATTCGTCTGCGCTTGATTTGACGGCTCAACCATACTACCTGTTTGCCTTCATTGCTCTCCTCTGTCGAGTATCACGTCCGAGTGTCGCGCCCCTACTCTTTTGTTGTCTCCCCCCCCCCCCCCTTTCCATCTCTTCACGCTTGCCACCATGTGAAGCCCCGCAGAAACACATTGTGCCTGATATCCTAGGATGTTTTATCTAGGAGCATGTGGATGTCACGTCACGTCACGTCTGCGTCTCCTGTCTGTACAAAATAACATATCACCAATTCACACAGTCCTTGAGATCTCATGAAGTGCTATTGAATAAATCATGGTATATTCGTTAGAGATGATGGCTTTGTCTTGATAACGCCACTTTTCTCTGTTTTTTTTTTTAACTTCCATTATAGTAGTTGGCTGTGAGTTGATGTAATGCCATTGAAGAATGGAAGTTCCTGTTACGGGTGTTTGTAAATAGGCTTTGAAAGGGTTATAAGGCCAAGAGAGTATAAGTCATGACGGCATATGTAAAGTTGTGAGGGGGGGGGGGGTATAGGTGAAATGAGCGAGTGCGAGTGCGTCTCGGCGGTACGATCAAGAGAAAGGGAGAACAGGTGTGTCTAGCGGTACTAAAGCGCTAGGCAAAGAAAAGAACAGACAAAAGCCCCTAAGACTCCATGGGGGGCATCTCAAACTTCTTGCCCTGGGCTTCGGACGTGAGGACAATCAACTCTTCGTACATGAGTTTGCGGACCTTTTCGCAAAGTGCAGAGACGTCGTCGGCGGTCAAGCCCTTGGTAGGGATGGGGTCAAGGACTAGAGATCAGGACGAAAGAGAGGGTTAGCATGAGATTGTAGTTGTATGGATCTAGGAGACACCACCACATATATGAGAAGTTTCTTACCCTTCACAGGAATACGACCGGCATTGAAGACCCAGTCCTTGGCATACAACACATGGCTGTAGTTGGCTACAACGCAGGGCACAATGGGAACGCCGGTCTCCACAGCTAGGTGGAAAGCGCCCTTTTTGAAGGGTAGTAGCATGGGCTCCTTGGAGTAGCTGCGTGTACCCTCAGGGAACATGTAGACGCTCTGGTTGCGCCGCTTCATTTCCTGGCCAGCAGCTGAGACGGCACCACGGGCACCCTGGCTGTTGGTACGGTTGATGAAGATGGCACCGCTAAGAGCCATGAACCAGCCAAGGATAGGGACCTTTTTGAGTGAGGATTTGGCGGTGATGCTGCAATGGGTGGGGAACATGCAGCCAAGCATCAGGACATCGAGCTCAGTTTGATGGTTACCGACGAAGACAGCAGGTCGTACAGTTCCGAGGTGGTTCTTGGGGTCGATGACTTCGAAGCTTAGACCTAGCAATGTGCTGCAGATATGCTTCATGACACGACCTCCAAACCACTGAGCACTATGGTTCTGGCCGACCATGCGCATGACAATGGCGGCAAAAAAGCCAGCGGCTGAGGCAATCATGCCACTCATATAGACCGCCATGGAGCGGGCTATAAAGCCGGGTTTGGAGAGACCGAGCACGGACAACATGAAGAGTGCAAGAGTAGCCAGTACATAATACTGGAAGAACAAGACTATCCACATGGTAGGAAGAAGAGAAGAGAAGAAGAGGAGGAGGAGGAGGGAGAAGGAAAAAAGGATAGCCCTATTATAATTAAAGAATTAAGAGGGAAGAAAGAGGAAGAGACAAGGCTGTGGCGGTACGACAAATCACAGGTATTTGCGGATTTGCGGATGGCCCGTTCAGGCTGAACTTTTTTTTTGGTGGGGGATGAAGAAAAAAAAAGAATTTCTGGTGGGGTTAATTTTTTTTTTTCCTTTGGGTAACAACCTTTTTTGATTTAATTCTTTCTTTTTTTTTTGAGGGGGGTTTCAGGGCTTAAGTAGAAAATAATAAATCGTAGGTAAAATGTTGGGGAAAGAGGACTTGTGAACATACAAAGTTGGGGGCATTATTTGGAGGGAGATCTGTAGAGGTGTAGTAGTGGTATATAGTTGAATACAGTGGGACATAGCAGGGGCCAATAGTGGACTGCTGCTGAACTGCTGCTGAACTGCTGCTGGACTGACTGCTGAAATATTCCTCTGCCATCTGATTCATGATGCATCGAAAGTGAAATTAGTTGTTGCACAATCCACAAAGCTTTGTTGTTTTAGTCTTCTTGATGCTGTCGAAAGCCTATCTCTAACATGTGATTGACAATCAGCGTAATATAGACCAGCTGTCACCAGCTGACAGAAACTTATCGCGGCAGCTGTCAGAGCTACAACAACAAGCTCAACTTTCAGGGCTTACAACACATCAACCGGTTTACACTATTTTCTTGCCGTTACTTCGCCCCGACGCTTGGCTTGAAATTCTCTCTCTTCCCGTTCATAATCCCGCTGTCTCATATTCTCGTTGGCTCAGTTTGCAACTGATCGTCGCGTCTGGCTCGTTGCTCTTGTTGTGATAGTGTTTCTATTGACAGCAAATAGGCCCCCGTTCCTCCGTTTATAGCTTCCTCTTCCTCAGGTGCCTTGCCCTTGTTGTCCATGAGCGAAAGCTGCTAACAATCATTATAACCGCTGCATTTCTTCCTTTTTCCACCAAAGGCTGCTTTGTTTTCTCATTTCATCTGATCCTTAAACACAACACCGTATACATACACCTGGAATGTCGTCCTCAGTCGCGACCTCAGCTTCCAATCCGCCGCCCCTCTCGGCTCTCTTCCTCATCGAATTCGACGTTAAAGCTGGCTACACGATCCTCTGGAAACGCGCCGTCTCGGAAGACATCCAACTTGACGATGTGGTCGAGTTCAAGTCGCTTCCCTCAGGCCTGCACGAGGTGGCTTCTGACTTAGTGTACTTTGTGCACGAGAGCGGCTATGCTGGTCTAAGCGCATTTGCCAACGCACAAGTCGATGATGAAGCGATGCGAAATGCGCGCATGATTGCTGTTGGTGTTTTGGTGCCTTTGAGCTACGGAAGACTGGGCCGCGCATGGCAGCATACCGCCGAAATCCAAAGGCTGGCACAGTGAGTGCCCCGCTGGCCCACAAAGCTCCTTGAATTCTGTATGCGCGAGTGAAAGCGGTTTGCTAACCCTCCCCCCTTTATTTGTAGGCAACTTGCCAGCGACAAGACCAAGATCTCTCTTTTAGAGTCCTACTGGAAATCTCACACAGCAACTTCATCTTCAGACCCCAACACCGCCGCAGCCATCGCAGTAGACGCCAGCAGTCCATCAGCGCCACTATCATCGCCATCAGCTACTACATTTGCGACGTCCACAAGCCTTGAACGCCACCATCCCGCGCATAGTTTATCTAGATTGCTAGACTCGTTTGGCCCGCTGATATTTCCACTGTTTCGCGCTGCGTTGCTGCGCAAGCGCATCTTGATATCGTGTCATGCGCCAGTGCATGAAGTGAACGACTTTGGTATAGTCTAGCCCTCATGAATGAATGCATGCAGAAACAACTGCTAACTGCCAATTTGCTGATTGTCTGCAAGTTTACGATTTTTCTATTCTTAGCAATATCCCCTCCTCTGTTCTCGACATTCTCCCTACAAACTCTCCCACCCAGAGCCTCCGACCACTTTTCACAGTCGGAGTCCACGATATCCCTCTTTTGGCTTCAAATCTCGAGCCTTTGCTTGTCAATACCTCTGAAGATTCGGGATCTGGCTGGATTGCCTGTACCACCGACAGCATCCTCGCCTGTAAAAAGTCGCTCTGGGATATTCTTGTGACTATTCCACCCCCGGCCACATGCTCCCAACCAGATATCCCCAAGAGATGGCCAAACCTGCAAACCTCGGCAGGTACGGTTATCAAGGCCACCCAGCGTGACCTCCGGCGCTACATGGCCCTGAAAGCAGGCCTATCTCAAATAGCCACCAGCGCCTCTGTGGCTGCTGCCCCTTCTTCCCTATCCACATGCCCTGCGCACTCCTCCACGAACGATGACACATCTCGCTCTGGTTCTGCAATCACCCCACCCGAGGCCTCTGATGCCAGCATTGCTGAGATCGTCGAGCCCATGACTTGGACTGCTCTCGCTTATACCGGCTTTATGTGGTGGGCTAGCGCCGGCGAACAACATCACAGCGAGGAACTCGACGAGGAAGCTGCCGACGCCGCGCTGTTGGCAGATTTAATCTCTCCTGTGCCTACTCCTGGAACCATCCCACGTTACCACGATGACCCGCAGCATGCAGGGTTTGAGGCACTGCCACCATCTAAACCTGCCACCCTAGAAACTAGCCAGGACACGGACACACGTGTGAGCCTAGCCATTGTCGCGTATTTCCACCGATTGACGACACAAATTCTCAGTGTCGCTGCAGACGTGGCTACATCTGCCGTACCATCTAACGGCGCATCCAATTATGCTGAGTCGAGGGAGTCACAGGCTAGCGAAAATGGCGATAGAGTCGATGGTGAGTCAATTGTGGAAGATAACGATGGAGAGGCACTGTTGGCGCTAGACGACGACGACGACAACGACAAGGATGAAGGCACGCGTGTAGGAAGCCATGTACTAGAGGCCATGGGCCTGGATATATGGAGTGTTGCGGATACGGAGTTTGTCAACGCCGCATTGGACATGTACTTTGAGCGAAGCGTGTACGTAGAGACAAAGGGGGTGGAAGTATGTGGTGTGCGGGTTTGCTAGAGGGGGAGGGAGGGAGGGAGAGGAGGTTTGAAGGTTTGAGGACTGTAGAATATGAAGGATGTCGGGGGAAGAGAAGAGCAAGGACAGCAGCGGCTTTACAATGAATGGCATGTCTTTCAAATAGCGAAACCAAGACAGCTAACATCAACATGGGTTTTCTGCCCCCCCAACATACACGCACTCACTAATTGCATGGCCATCATGGAAACCAGACATGACCGAGGCAAAAAAAAAAAAAGAAGAAGAAAAAGAAAAAGAAAATTAACATATCAACATATCAAACTAAGAAAATACCAAAGAGTTGAAGCTGAAGACTAGAAAACCAACCAGATCAACCCCCATTTTCATGTTTTCTCTCTTTCTCTTCTTTGTCTCTACAGAAGAAAGCTAGAGAGGGAAATCGAGAACAGGAATAATTTGAAGTAAAAGCTAGTCGTGCGCAAGAGAAAAGCCAAAAAAAAGACCAAAACAAAACAAAACATTGAACCGAGAGAGCTATATAAGAAAGAAGGCTGCGGAAAAAAAAACAAGCGCCGTGTCATACGATACTGCGACAATATACTAAGAAATAACAGGGTACAGGCACAGTAAAGTGCACAAGGGGATGATGATGATGATGATGGATGAATTAAATTCAAGAGAAAAAAAAGATGGAAAAAAAAGCTGACAATAAAACCTGAAAGGACAACTATAAATCGCCCTCGTCTTCCGTGTCAGTGTTAGTGTCACTAGTATCATCGTCTACATCATCGTCTGTGCCCGACTCGTCATCTGATTCGGCAGGGACACTCGGCATCTTTCCGGTCTTAAGCATATGCATGGCTCCAGCAATAGAATCTGCGATAATAGCAAAAAGTCATGTGTTAGCAAATCATCGTGATATCCCAAGTGTGAGAACTTTTTTTTTTTTTGGTTCACAGTGAGTAGGTGAAACTTACCCTCTTCAGGTTCGCTAATCTCGTCTTCAGCCTCGATTTGCGCTGCCTTGCTTCCGTCCTCTACATGCAACGTCACCTCCATCTTGGTATCAAGGCCAACATAACTATCGCACACGAGGTGCATAACAAATGTGTAGTCACCAGGCGAAGGGGGTGCTGCAAACACAGCCTTCATGGTCTGCACGTTGAATGTCGGCTTGCCGTCGGCTCCTACAATTGGCTGATCCAAAGAAGAAAATTTGAATGGCGGTACGGCCATCTTGCCCTGCTTCGAGTCCGTCAGGAAAATATACCAGCTGGGCGTAAAGTCACGCGCAAACCGAGGAGCGTAGGTCAAAGTAGGCAGGATGTTTTCCTCCTTAATCGAAATCACCTTGCCATTGCTGTCCTTAATAGCCTTCTTCTTGCGTCCAGTAAGGGCCTCCAGGTCATCTTCAGCCGGATCAAGATCTTCAAGCTCACTCTCATCAACCTTGGGGACATTCTCACAGCCGGGGGGGATCACACGACCCTTAACAACAAGGCTAACTAGAGAGGAAGGAGTGACGAAGCGCTCGCCAGTAACCTTGAAGAAAGCCTTTTCGACTTGGAAGTCGGGGAATTGCTTGGCAACGCCTATGGCAGTCTCATATTCATCGTTTGTCAAACCGCCCTTAGTCACAGCCAGATGTTTGCGGTGGGAATCGGGAAGAGACATGAACTGGCGAAGGCTCACATGAGTCTTGGAGTCACCGTCAATAGCCTCAACAGTCTTGTTAGAGAAGAAAGGAAGCTGGAGCAGAGCCGATGCTTTAGGCGGAATGGCCTGCACAATGTTCTGGGCTGTGTGGAAGGAGGCGAGAATGGGGTTGGTAAAACTGTAGGCCAGTGTCATACCAGTGAAGGCTTGAACCAAGCTGCGCGCTACCGGGGCAACTTCATACTTGGCCTTGTTTAGCGCAGCATCTTCCAGGTCGACACGATGAATGTAAGCCCATAGAAGCGCTAGAGACTTGCGACGCACAAGGTCATCCATCTCCTCGAGCTTCTCGCGATTTTTGGTCGTCAGCAGGGACGAGATACGAGCCTCAATTTTGGCGAGGCCGTTGTCTGCCTTGTCCTTGCGAATCATCTCCTTGTACTCTGCGCCGGAGCTAAGAATGGTGATGATGCCACCCTCGTCAATGTCATCGGTGTACTGGCGGAAGAGGTTGTTGGCACTTTCCATTAGAACGCCCTCTTTGCTCATGCGTTGAGTTCCGTACCACCAGCGACCAACATAGTAAGGCAGAAGAACGCCGAGGAGGAGAGCATATGCGAGGACGACATATTTGCCATTGCCTTCAGAAACAACCCACTTTGGTAGGGCAATGCCAAAGGAGAAATCCAGAGACTTTCCGTCAGGGTGGCCGTATTGGAGCCAGTTATTGCGGATTTCCTCGTTGGTTAGAGCCTGATAAGCCTTGGTGAGCTCGACATAGTGGGCATTCAAAGACTCGATGGTTTCGTTCTTGGCAGTGTCGGGGCGGATTTTGTCGGGGTGGAAGCGAAGGGACAGCTTGCGGTACTTGCTCTTGATTTGCTTTTCTGTAGCGGACTTGACGGGAAGAAAGGTTAGCAAAGCGACAAAGAAGTTAGCCATGTAATGGGGGGGGGGGGGATATTCTTACCTCTCCTATACCGAGAATATCGTAGGGGTTGTAAAGCTTCACATCTTCCTGGACTTTGCGTGTACAGATGAGATAAACAGAAACGGCCACGGCAGCCCAAGCCAAGATAGCCACCAGTGCGGTCTTGACCTTGCGTTTCTTGCGCTTCTGCGACACCCGCAGACCCTGTATCACATCGTGATGCTCTGCCTTGAAGTCAGTCACAATGTGAGGGGTGGTAGCAGAGATGTCTTGAGAAGAAGAGAAAAGGTTGATAGTTAGGGGAATGGCGACAACGGCGGCAGCAGCGCCAGCGAAGAATGGGAAGAATTGAAGCTGTGAAACCCGAGAAAGAAAGAAGCGTTAGAAAAGACTAGAAAAGGGACTAACGTAGAGAACAAGAAAAAATTACTTACATCTTCATCGTAGGAGTATTCGGAACTCATGGTGAGAGGTGGGAAAGCAGTTGTTGTCCTGCAAAGCGACTGGCGCCTTTAGTAGCAGCTAGTTGGCTTTTTTATTTTATTTTTTTCTGTAACAAAGTGGCAATGGGAGAAAAGCAGGTGACTAGGGAAGAGGACACGAAGCCAGTGAGGCCGACAAGGAAGCGAAATCGCCAGATTTCAGTAGAGAATGGTGTAGACGATAGTAGAAGATGAAGAGTAAATCTAAAGAAGGAAAAATGGAATAAGTGCTAAACTGGCCTCTTGGACTGTAGAGGGAGGAAGTTGCGAGGTCGTGTCCACTAAAGAAAGGCTTTTGCTGCCTCGTTATTTGGTTGTTTATAGGGCCTGAAATAAGGACACAGCAGAGCAGAACAAGTGCCAGTCTTCGGCTTGACTTGGGAGAAAAAGTATAAAGAAAGGAGAAGGAAAGAAAAAGAAAAAGAGAAGGTAAAAAAAAAAAAAGACGACGACGACGAACTTGTAGATGTGGTCTTCAAGATCGAATTAACAAACAGAGCGCCAGCCAGCCACAGAGATAGAAAGGCTGAAGGTGGCCTTCTCGCCAACAAGGCCAAATTGGCATATATGAACAATCTAGAATATCTGGCTTTCTGGCAGCAAAAGCTCAAAAGCTCGCCTACGCTAATACTATTTGGGCAGTTAGCCGGTGTCAAAATTCATATACACGTGACTTTGCAGGGGCTAAATATGCTGCAGTCGTGTTCAATACGATATCCACATGGTGCCAACAAGACAGATGAAACTTACAGGCCACATAATGTATAGGGTTAGCAAATAATATAGGTGCTTGCCTATATGACATGACTTAACGTCAGAGGCACTGAGCAGCCCATGTTAAAAGTGGAGCTTGTATTGCCGTGTATTAATTAACCTTGTTTTAGGGTTAAATGTAGACGCAGATGCAGGGTTCAGTTGCCATAACACAGTACTCACATACACACACAGACAACGCATGTGAAAGCCAAGAAAAGTCTTTTGAGTTTTAATCAAGTAACCAAACAGCACGCATACACAGACGATGAAGGTAGCAGAGAGAGCCCAACTTGGAGGATCTGGTCGGAGCTACCTCGAGCCACCCGTCGTCCACATAAACCTCTAGACGATATATATACACTGCAGCTTTAATCTCTAGTCTCTCTCTCTCCCTCTCTCTCTCTCTCTCTCTCATGTCTTATACTCCTCCATCCATCTATGCTTCCTCTTCATTGGCTCTCGTCTACTTCCACGCCTCACTCTAAGAATGCCTGCAATGCATGTGACAGCGGTACAATGCGCAAACTACGTGCACGCTTGAGTCCCGAGCCAGACTCGGGCGCTGAGGCCATGGCTGTCGGGCTTTTATCATCAGTCCACTTGCGGAATACACCTTTCAGATCA
Source organism: Ceratocystis albifundus (assembly GCA_002742255.2). NCBI lineage: Eukaryota > Fungi > Ascomycota > Sordariomycetes > Microascales > Ceratocystidaceae > Ceratocystis > Ceratocystis albifundus. The sequence goes on from MAOA02000038.1 coordinate 1,114,621, forward strand.
CGCGGGATGCCTTCAAGCACAACTGTGGAAATTGGCACAAACGGCCGATCTTCCATACCACTGGCTAGAATGGCATACTCTTGGGCAAAGTCAAGCGCATTACGGAATGACGCATATTGAGTCTGTGCCTTGGCGCCGACAATAATATACATCTCGAAAAAGGCATCGATGACGTAGATGTTGGTTGGTTCCAGGTCAGCCTGGTTAAAAGGACTCAACTCGATGATCTAAATCAAGGGTTAGAATAAGAAAGACTAGGCCAAACCTGGGTAGGCCATCTAGTTATCGATGGTCAATAGATCTCTGTCTCACCTGTTGCTTTGTCGATGCGTCCGACTTGAACAGCCGCGAGCTATACATGTCATAGTTGGGTTTTAGCCGCCAGTGGTCAGCTGAGTGTGGCTTGGGACTGCCACCAAACATCGACCATAGTGACTCTGGCTCGTGGCCATCATCCACCTCTTCCAGTTCGCCCATCAGCGTCAAGTCCATACCAATCAGCCGAGCGCAGCTTAATTCCTGGACATCGCTGCCTTTACCCTTCCAAAGAACGCAACGGCCGCCCTTGCTAATTAAATACGGAAAGCCAGAGCAGAGATTGGCTGACGAGAAGTCAATCTCGTCAAAGATAACCTGGCCTAAATGTTTACGACCGCAAAGCATGCTGGGCGATAGAGAGTCAAACTTGTTGCTGGATCCCCGTCGAATAATTAAAACGCCACCAAGAGCATCGATGAATTCTGCTGTTTCCCGACCTTGGGCCATGCGAATAAGTTTAGCATCAGCGGCTTTGGCCTCACGGTTGGCGAAAACCTGGGCGTCTTCAACTTCAGCTATCGGCACGTCATCGCCGGCCCAAAAATACACCTGCGCAATACTTCCGCCGGTCGCAGAGACAAAGCTGTGTATGCAAATGTACATCTCCTGTTCAAACAAAATCCGCTCATTATGGGGAGGCACGGGGATTTGGCGGCCATCGCCTGATAGTTGGAAAAGCTTGAGCGCATGGGTTTTGACGACCTGAGATGCCTGGGGACGCTTCATCAGAATATCTGCCGTGTCAACATGGTAATCACGCTGGGGTTTGTTGTCCCCAAAGAACTCTGAAAGAGCAGCGGCGGCGTCCATAGCAGGCTTCGTCAGGGATCTAGGAGTGCCAGAGCCGCTATTGCCAGTGGCATGAGCAGAAATGGTCTTGGGAGGTGGGGTGGCATGGCCGCTACGAGCCGTAAAGTCCAGAGTGACTTCCTTGGATGGGGTTTTGGCACCCCATGTTTTAAAAGATTGAGGGGTCATAGGAAGACTCCGTTCGGAATCATTAAAGCTTGGTTTCGGGGATGCGGTAGGTGGTGTTTGTGCGGGCTTTATCGGAGTATCAGATCTATCCTTGTTTTCCATCCGTGACGAGTACGAAGCATTGACTCTGGATGAGAAAAACCCCTTGCCTTCTGGCCTGGTGAGTGCAGGTTTGTTGGTTACCGTTGGCAATGGGCGGGCACCCACTGGAGGCGAGGGTTTGTCAACAGTGGAAGTTGGTGTGGTAACAGGTTGCCAGGGCTTACGACCATTAGGGAGAGGCTCGTTTCTGGGAAGGGGGGAAGTACCCCGAGGCTGCTGCGGTCCTGAGGGTGCCAGTGCTTCCGCCTCAGGCTTGGCGGGTAAGGTACGGGTAAATCTTCGGGGGTTGACGTCTGTCTCCTTGACACTTGGCGAGTCAAGGACATGATCAGCGTCTTCAGAGCTGAGTTTAGATTCTTCAGTGGCTTGAATAGTAGTGGACTTTTCACTGGGAGGAGGGGCCACCGAAGTCACCGACTCTTCCACAGCGGGGTCACTTGAGATAGTGACGGGCTTGGAGGACGGTGCCTTTCTGCGAGGCCCACGGGCTCTGCCCTTGGTTAGATGTGTAAGCTGTGGGCCAGGGGCAGTAGGGGCCTCTGTAGTTCCAGACAAAGAGGCGGAAGGTTTGTGAATGTCAGACTCTTCTAGGCTGGTGACTTTGTTACTGGCACTAGGTGTCATTGGAGGGGGTCCACGGGCTAGCAAGCCTGCTAGAGAGTTATTAAACGCACCATCCAGGCCGCCGCCTATGGAGCGTCCAATAGTCTTAGTGGGGGGTTCCGCTGCTGGCTTCGAGACACTGTCCTGGACCTTCTGGGTGAGCTTATTCGTAGCGGTTTCCACTGACTGGATATTTTGCTGCATAGAGAAGGATGCTGGCTTGGCCGGGGTGTGCGGGGACGCCGCAGATTTAGACAAAGGAGAAAATGGAGATCCAGAGACAATAGAAGCCCGGTTCAGCTGTTTGAACTTCTCTAATCCTTCAGGAGCGGGGGCTTCCGTTCGCGTTATTGAGCCAGAGTTAGTCCTGATTCCCCGGCCTTCCTGTTGTGCTTGCTTGAAGGACTCGCGCTTTTTGAGAATGTCTTGTTTGAACTCATCCTTGGTCTCACTCTTCTTTGGACCACCAGTGAATGCAAGGCCGCTTTTCCCCTTGAGAATGGTATTCTTCAACTCGTCAGGAGCCACATAATTCTGGGTGGTTGTTTTACGCAAACTCCCAAAGACGGCCTTCAGCTCTTCTGGGCCTCCACTACCTTCAGATACAGATGGCGATGTTTTGCGAGTTTTAAGTGTGGATCGAAAGTCAAGCTTGTTTGAGGTAGAAGGGGGGAGTTCTGGCTTAGGCTTTGATGAAACTAGAGGTGCCAATGGTTTGTTGACCACAGGCCTGGTCTCTTCGGGAGCTGCAGTAATAGTAGGAGACACAGGTTTTGCGTGGGTGTTTGCGGTGACAGATGTAGTAGGAGGGGGAAATACACCAGAAACGGGTGTCGGGGAAACAGTTGAACCCATGGGGAGGTTGCGCATAAGACCACCAATTTTGACTTCATGTTTCACCACAGGACTCTTTGTGTTTTCAGGTTCCGGCTTGGCACCACCGGTTTTGTGGGCTTTAGCCTTGTTCAACTCAACCATCCAGGCAGGCTGTGACAAGGAAGGTGTATGTGTTTTCTTGGGAGATTCAGGCTTGTTGAGAGCGGTTTCGAGCCAGCTAGCCTTGGTCGGGCTCCAACGTCGCGTGTCCATTGTCTTTGAAGGGCTCGATGGAGGGGTAACTTCATCAGTGCTTTTTGAAGCATCTTGGGCCTCCCTGTCGGTGGAGTTAGGCACTGAGATCTTGGAAACATACGAGGGGTCGAATATAGGATCTGAAGGCTGCAGAGCAGGAGACGGGCTTTCCATTGACTTTTCTCTCTCGTCGGAGCTTTGGCGGGATGAAGGAAGGGATTTGTGAAACGCCGTAGACGGGATATCGCGGATCGAATTACTCGGGCGGCTCCCTGTGCGATTTGCGGCGATGGACTCGGCACGTGCAAGGCCTGCGGGGGATGTGACACTCCAACGCTTAACGCTGTCAGATCTTTTCATCATAGCACTTTGCACAAAACCACCAAGACCTTTGGTGGGTGATATAGGTCTGTTAGACGCAATGCGGCCAGTGGGTGAGCGATCAGCACGTGCATAATCTAGGCCCTCCGCATTGGTTGAGTATGAAGGGGGATCAAGCTTGGGCGAGGCAGCGAGATCGAGGATGCCATGGCGCGGACTTATAGGGATAGTTGGGTGTTCGGGAACCATTCCAGGGAGTCCTTTTCTAGAAGATCCAACGTCAGAACGGTCGTCATCCTCGACTTGATTTCGACGATATGCAGCGGAATTAGCGCCACGATCGGCTGTCTGGCGAAACCAGTTCGAGTCTTTTGAACCTAGAGCCTGGGCAATTTGGTCTTTGGTTAATGTCTTGTCGCGGCTAGGAGACACTGAGGTGTCGGTGGACGTATTAGAACGGGCATATGCGTTCTCGGTGGCGAGTACTGAGAGCGGCCTAGCACGACGGTCTTGCTTATCTGGAGACTGCGACGGCCGACGTTGCCATGAGGGAGTAGAAGGCTCGCGAAAAGATCGCATGGTTTGGGATTCATCGTGTATCTTAGAGTTGATGCCGTTGCTTCCGCGGGATTCGTTTTCTTTGGTCGAAGAGTTTGAAAACGAGTCCATTTTAGAGTCTTCAGACTTAATTGAAGTGCTACGGTGGGATGGGGGCTCCATGCGGAGGTTGTCTGTCACGACTATGCTGGAGCGATGTAGTATGGGGGGTCTGGTAGCGGGAGACGATGACTTTTGAGGAGAGATGGACCTGGCCCGTTCTAAACAGTGAGAGTTTAAAAAGTCAGCTTGAGGAGACGCGGAAGGGGCAAGGCATGTATGGGATGTTGTTTATCGCAAATCAAGGTCTAGTTGTCAGTACAAAAAAAAAAGTACTGAGTTCTTAGGCTTAACAATGGAAAAAAAAAATAAACAAAAAAATAAAAAAAATAAAAGACAACAAAACAAAGACAAGTAACCCCACTGTAGAGTAGCAGCTGTGCTGAAAGCACCTTAATTGTATTGACCCGTGCTGGCCCGGAAACCAGACAAGCCTCAGCGACTAGAATGAGAAATATGGGAGCTTGGACGGGGGTGGTGGGGGTACACAAGACTCAGAGAGCCAGCTGCAATTGTACTGCTGACACACACGGAATCACAAACACGTTCATATAACAGTAGACGACTTACCAGCACGGCGGGCAGCTCTTTCACTTCTTTCTTGTAGAATGCGCTCCTCCAGTTCTCGCGAACGAGCTTCATCCTCTTCTATGCGGCGACCCTTGAGCTCCTCGACCTGTTGGAGGAACTGTGAGACGTCGTCTGACATGGCTGAGTGGCAGTCTATGTGTGGGAAGACTCGAAAGGATGGGAAACTGACAATGCAATAATTTTGTAGAAACCCGCACCAGATACGATGTTGTAGACAATAGTGAGGGGGAATGGGATGGTCGAGTCAGATAGATGAGGGAATGACTAAGTATGTGGCAACTAAAATGCAGCAAGCAAGCAAGTCTTGTCACAAGCTACTGTGACATGCAAGCTGGTTGATAGAGACAAGAGATGATGTTTCACTTGATTTGAAAGCAACCCCAACAAGAGCCAAGAAAAAGAAAAAAAAACATCCAAAAAAAGAAACTCGATGTGCCGTTAGGTAAGGAGATGAAAGGTATATGTATATGGGCGTCGCAGTATGTGGAATGGCTAGACGAGGACAGAGAGGGACATTATAGTCCTGACCAAGGCGAAGAAATAAAAATCGGCCCAGCAAACAGAGCTAAAAGGTAAATCGCGGGAAACTGGGAGCGGTAGAACGAATGATGAAGGCGTGACGATGCGTGTGGGCGAGATAGAGATAGACGGAAATGAATAGAGACGGAGATAGAGATAGGCGGGAGCCGGCAGCAGAGAGAGAACAAGGCCGGGTCACAAAATCACAGTAAAGAATAGAATGAATAAAGAGAAAGAAAGAAAGAAGAGAAGAGAAGAGAGAAGCAAGAATAAAAAGAAAAAAAGTATGAATTATGTGAAGCGGGAAGGACACAGAGAGAAAAGAAACTTGACAGGAGAAGTGCAAATCAAGGAGAAGTAAAAGTAGAATAATAACAATGATAATAATAATAATAATAAATTCAAATTCCAGCCGCAATTCAATTCAAACATGACAACAGAGCAACAAGGCTGACGGTCAGTCAGGAAGGACAAGGCAAGGCTTCAGAAAAAGGGTTGACATTAATACAAGAAGAAGCCGCTCTTGCCTTATCGAGTTGCTATGCGAGAAAAATAAATAGGCAACCCGCAAGTGCATATTGCATATTGCACAATGTACACACATACTGCATCAGCGGGTATATCGTTATGCCTATATAGCGCAAGCGACAGACAGGCAGACCCCCTTATATTGAAATATATGACAATACCTGCTTCAATGGCCCGTTTTGAGCACAAACTGGTCCGACTCAAACTCTCTCCTCCTGAAGCAGTCGTGACATGACCCAAGCTGCCTGCCACGACTGCTAGTGCTGCTGCTCCTGCTCTAGACGTCTGGTAGTACAGCGTATAGTATGCCAACAAAGTATTTATATATAGCCTTGACAGCACAGCGCCTTGCGCGGTACACATGTCTCCTCAGCATTCTCATTGTGGTGTTTTCATCGTGACCACCATGCTATGTCCGTGTATTTCCACGTATGCTGCAGCTGTCACACCCACCCATTCAGGTTCCCCTCCGTTGATGGGGGCTGTTTAGCTGTTCTGTCCTCTGTTCTGGCATTTAGGTTTCGTACCTAACGTGCAGCCTTCTATAAATTATAAATCCTCTCCCAGCAAAAGAGAACTAGAAATAGAAAGAATAAAATAAAAAAAAATAAAAAAAGTATTAAAAAAAGCGCCCGCCAATCAGCGTCTAGGCCTCTCCACAGTCCGGAATGCCACTCGAGGACGCTAGGCAACCTTTCTACCACCCGCCGAATCAGCCCAGGGTCTGGTCTGCCTTTGTTTATGATCCCATCTTGCATACTCAATGCATTTTTCTCTCAGTACAGAAACAGCCTTTGCTTGGCATCCTCCACGACCCACGATAGCCCTTCCTTCAAATTCACCCCCGTCATCGCACTACACTGCAGAATGTGCCACTGGTGCGTCCGAATTGCGTCAAGCTCCAGTCCCTATAACCCATTGAATATTAGTTTTAGACCCAGCAGGGCAATAACAACGTCGAGTTTATTATATTGTCTCGACGTGAAATCACTTACATTGATGATCTCTTCCCCCGACATGCACCCATTGACGTCTGTCTTATTTGCAAACACCAAAAGACTGGCTCCCGACAATCGCTATGACGCTGTTAGCATATGAGACCACATACTCATCCAACCACCTCTGATATTCACCGTCCCTGCTTACCTCTTCCTCTAGGAGCATGTGAAGTTCTTCCTTACAGTCCCCAATCCGTAATTTGTCCGTGGCGTCAACCACCCATATCAGGGCATCGGTCTTTTCAAAATAGTTTCGCCAGTATGACCGCAATGTTTTCTGACCGCCGACATCCCCTGGATTCAATCAGGTGTCAGCTTGCTTGTATGGATTTCTAATGGGAAACGGCAAATAAGCCACTCATTGCGACCGACTTACATATGTTCAGTTTATATCTAGCAAATAGCCTGTTAGCACTGTACACTCTTTTGCGTGGCGTGTGGTATGGATCAGTGCCATACCGGTTCATGTTCATACATGTACAGGACAGCCATGTGAGCTCATCACCCACAGGAAAAAAGAAAAAAAAAAACCTTGCTAGCACAGCTGCTTCAAAGAACTTACCCGTCGTAATCAATTGTTTTAATAATAAACCCCAGGGTTGGGCTAACAGTATTTACATCTTCACCCATGATGCGTTTAACAATCGTCGTCTTCCCCGCATTGTCGAGTCCACTTTGCACATAAGTCAGCAAGTGTTCTCAAGTTAGCCCAAGCCCAGAGTCTCCAATGGCGACTTACAGCATCAGGATGCGCATCTCCTTGTCCTTCAGTCTGGCTTTTCTCAATATAGACAGCATATTTCAAGGGATGTCTGGATAGTGACTGAAGGAATGACAGCGACTGAGAGAGGGGGGGAGGCAAGATATGGATGGCAAGATAAGAGTGCAAGGCGTTCGAAACACAGACTAAATAAATGAAATGCGTTCCACACAAGGAATTTTATGTGCATGAGACTATGTCGTGATATGTGTAAGATGTCTTTCGTCAAAGTACACATGGATGTTGAGCCATTCATTTAGCCTTGACATTCTAACCCCCTTCAACTAAATGTAACCCTATCGTGAAGAAAATAATCTTGTGCCACTTGAGAAGATATAAAACCCTTGTCACGTCTTTCGGTCCTTAGGGTTAATAACTCCCGCCTTCCCGCCTTCCCCCCCCCCCCCTTCCCCTCCATTAGAATCCGAGATCGGCTGTGACGGTTTACTTTGAAATCTGTCTTGTTAATGTATTAAACGATAGCACAGGAGTTTGTGCATTTTGCATATTCCAAGCAGCAATTAACATTGCCTTGTATCAAGCACCTCAATATAGTCCAACGTTAGAGGATTATCAGGAAAGATTTGATCCTTGCAAGCTTTTGTGACTCTCTCGAATTTTTACTGGGTCATGTCCCATTTTGTGCTTTCAGCCTATCAACACCAAACTTTTATCAATTCATCGTCTTCTCCCTTAGTCAACCTTATAAAAAAGTGACAGCAAGGCGCTATGTCAGCTTCAATCCCCGGTCCGCGAGAACTCCCCGAGTCTCAGTATGATCTCCAAACATACTGGGGCCGCGTGCAGCACGCCGTAGGCCTTACCGACCCCAGGTGAGTATATACAGAACAAACTTGGAGTCCTAGTCATTTGCGTGAAAAAAAAAAAAAAAAAAAAAAAATTGGCTGTGACTAACGACATCTGCAGAACACTTCTGGTAGGTAACGCTGGCCTCGAAAAGGCCAAGCAGCAGCTTGCAGAATATAAACAGGGCAGAATCTCGCATATGACCCCCGAGCTATGGATGGCTAAGAAGATTGTAGACTCTACTCTGCACCCGGGTATGTTGAAATGTACACTGGCAAGGCCATAAGTAATAGCTTAGATATCGGCGGGGAGCAATAGTATGCGCCATCGTGTTTGTGCTGACTTTGATGGTAGATACTGGAGAAAAGGTCTTCTTGCCCTTCCGCATGTCGAGCTTTGTTCTATCTAACCTTGTCGTGACGGCAGGCATGCTGCAGCCAGGCTTAGGTGTAAGTATTGCAACATGGTCAGACATGCCTTTCGTATACTTTGATTCGCCGTAAATGTTGCATATTTTCGGAATGTATCACTGACTTTATACATCAACGGCCTTAGACGATCGGGACCATTGGCTGGCAGTGGGGAAACCAATCTCTAAACGTGGCCATCAACAACGCCAACGCCAACAAGTCCTCTCCATTATCCTGGGGCCAAGTTGCGCAGTCATACTTTCTCGCTGTTGGTGCCTCATGTACCGTAGCTGTCGGTCTGAACAAGCTAGTGCCTCGCCTCAGAGGCATTTCGCCCAGCACTCGTATGATTCTAGGTCGCCTGGTGCCTTTTGCCGCTGTAGCATCAGCCGGTGCCCTCAACGTCTTCCTCATGCGCGGCGAGGAAATCCGTAGGGGTATTGACGTTTTTCCTGTTCTTGATGATGCTGATAAGGAGAAGCTCAAGGCCGAAGGCAAGGCTGAGTCGGACATCCAGTCTCTTGGACGCAGTAAGAAAGCTGCTACACTGGCTGTTGGGGAGACTGCGCTAAGCCGTGTGCTTAATTCATCGCCCATCATGGTGATCCCACCGCTGGTGCTAGTCAAGCTCCAGCAAACCCAATGGTTGAAACAGCGCCCCAGATACACCACGCCCGTCAACTTGGGTCTAATACTGGCAACATCGTTTGCAGTCCTGCCTCTAGCCTTGGCAGCTTTCCCTCAGAGGCAAAGTATTGCCGCTGATAGTCTGGAGCCCGAGTTCCATGGTCGCGGGGGTCACAACGGGCTTGTCGTTTTTAATCGTGGCATTTAGAGTACCAATAACAACATAGAATGCCGAGCTGGTTAATTGTGTAGAATTTCAAGGGCGTTGGCCTTGGCAATGTCATGACGTTGTGACTGACGTCGATCTTTGGTAGGGTTAGGGTATATGCATATCATATTACACTGATTATGTCAGCGCTAGCCTGGGGAAGGGAGACTATGGAAGTGCTCCGATAATTCATAAGACTGAAAAAATAGCCAAGGCTAATGAAAATGACGGCTCGATACATTACCACTGTTCGGCACCTGAAAAAATGTGAATTAGGCTGTCTATCCATGTTTGCATATGAAAACTCATTGGAATCGTCGTCAATAGACACCTTGGGCAGCGTCAGTGCGTTTTTTTGGGCAATCAAACAAGGGAACAACAATTGCAAGACGCGTCTTTCACGCAAGGTCAAAGACGAAGGAAGGGATAAAAAACTAGCCTTCCGGCAAGGCTTGTAACAAAAACAGAAGAAAGGTGAAAGCAAAGGTTCTAAAGCAAGGGATATTCAAACACTGAAACCGTAAAAACCCCCAAAAGCCGCCAGCCAGCTAGCCACCTAGCAGCCTGCAATATTGCCGGGCGGTTTCATGACTTGTCACAAGCTTCACCACATTGGCAAAGCCCTCCAATCCAACCAGGCTTGATAGCCAGCTGGACTTGCTTTATCCTGGGATAGAGCCTAGCAAAGCACTAAGATGGATAGCGAAAATTGAGCAAGGCAGTTTGTAATTTGTAACTTGTAACTTGTAGTTTGTTGGCTTTTTGTTCTTTTGTTATGGATATAGGCGCCTACGTGGTGGGTTTCCATCCAGCATATATTGAGGCTGCGCTGTGCTGCACATTGCATGCTAAATGCAAGAATACAGTTAAATAGAAATATACAAACCGCAGAAAAGTCACGATAGCATGGAAAGATAGATAAAGCGAGGATCACGCTGTGAGACAATCTCCCAGGTTTCAACCAAGCAAAGAGGAGGAGGGAGTGGTCCGCAATGAGGAATGGGGAGAAGGAAACCCGAACCCTAATGAAAAAGGGAGTTGTATGTACCGTGAATCTACCGTATCCAAGGGTTTGAGATAGTAATACTAAGTTGCAATTCTTATTTGGTTTGGCCTCAAAAAGCTACACACGGGCCCAGTCTGACTTTTTTCTCCTGTTCTTTGGATCTGCGTTTGCATTTTAGGCAAACTCCCATCATTTATGAATGCAATCAATAGTTAGAGAACAAGAGAGCTCCGAGGTTGTAATTTTATGGGGAGAGGGGGGAATAGCACAGTAATTAGGGTTATGTGGATGGTGGTTGCTACAGAAAAAAAAAAAGCAACGTCACGATGGAGATGAGAGAAGAAAAGAAGAGAAGAGAAGGGAGAACGCGTGTATCACAGCACGTAGCACGTATAAGGCTAAAAACAATTGGTCGAGTGAATTTCAGAAGGAGAAACATATGGCATCACGGAATTAGGAGGTAAGTGAAGGGGTATTTTCCAGACTATTGAGGCGGTCTCTAGAACTTTCTTGTCTTTGCAGTGCTAATGCTACACAGTACACAGTACAGTAGTATGGCTTTTTTTTTTTTACTTCCTCAGAGGGCTCCTTCTTCCTCATGATCATCATGGATGCCAGCAGGCTGGATCAAGAACCAAGCTAGGATGGGGCCAGTAAACTTTACTATTCACTCATCCGACTTACCTAAATGGTATGTATTTTTCTTTCCAGGGAACAAGGACGGGAAAACAGTGGCAGACCAGTTGAGACAACCCTGGCAGAACAAGAACAAGAAAAAAAAAAAAAAAAAAAAAAAAAAAAAAGCCAAGAATCTGGGCTTATGCATATGATGTAGAGATGAATACGCACAAGATACAAGATACATGCAATGCACGCCGGTCCGTTACGTTACCCCTTCTATTCTTCCTGGTTTTGCTGTGTAGCGCATCGCATGACCAAAGACGGATTTGTTAGTAATCTTCTATACTTGACAGCACAGAATAGCAGTCATGTTTCAGCTGTACGATGTGATTGATATGCAATGTGTACATTCAACACGAATAACATAAATATATGTGTAAATTGTACATTACATACGCTCTGTTCTCTTGGGCACCGCATAACGGACGCAAGAAACACTGACTTTATCTTGATCAAATCTCGATGACAAGGGCGGAGGCCCCGGCTTCAAAGAGGGAGAGGAGAGAGAGCGCTTGAGTATTTGCTGTCCAGGAGAATGTCCTAAATGTGACGGACCAAACGAAAGAGGCAAAAAGAAAACGAAGGACAAAGAAAGGGATGATGCTCGCCCGTAGCCACAGACTCCTCTCCTCCTCCTTCTGGTCTGGCCGATTGCCCCTTCCCATCCTCCATATAGAGGCAGGCAGGCAGGCAGGCAGGTAGGCAGGCAGGCTGATGAGGCTATTATCGCTTTTATGAAGGTCATGACGAGAGGAGCTTGAACTCGACGGGGCTTGCTTGGCTGGCTTAGCGTATTGTATGTAGTTCACCGTTGTTTTTAGTGAGTTGGAATGGCTAGAATGCATTTTGGATTCGCTGTTCGCTATTTGGCTTTTGGATCTTGATGCCCATCGTTGGCTGTTGTTGTCTTTGTTCGCTTCCACAGTCGGAGAGAATATTCTTGTTCCTGATCTCAGCCAATTTCTTTCCTGCGCCGGCCTCCTCCCAGTATTTCTCGTCTTGTGAACGAACTTATTTCTTGTTCATTATTATTTAATTCCCTATTTTTATCTTGGCTGCCATCGCGAGATAAAAAAGCACATTGAGTTTGGCTCTTCAACGGCTTGTTCTTTGCGTTACTCGTATGCCTTGTGCCTTGCTTGTCACTCTGCCTGCCTATCACGAGGCTTGGACGAACCTGACAAGGCTAAGGCTAGAGCAAAGGTTGCTGCTGCACCCACAGAACCTGACACCCTGACACTCAGATTCTCGTTTTCTTGCTTTGATTTTCTGGAGCCATTTTCACCCGCCAATTCGTTCTAATTGCTTTTGAGTCTCCGGCTTTTCTTTCTTTGGGCGTTTTGCTCTATTTTTCTGCTCTCATTCTGTGTCTATGTAATCTTCCATCCCGACATCGTCCAGCCTACGCGAAAATACACCACGAAGCGACCGACATCCAGCCCGCACGACAGTCCACATAGACGCAACTTCAGCCAGCCTAAGCCTAGCCTTTGTGATAAGAGTCTGGAGCAGCAAGTCGTCAAGGGAAAACCTTCTGATAGACCGGCTGACTAGTTTGCTTGACAAACGAAGCAACTCGATAGAATAACGCTCTACAAAACACGGCTCCGTCAATAAAAAAATAGTCTGATAAAAAGGGAATATAGCAAGGCTACATCTCGGTTTCCCTTAACATTCACGCCCTAAAACCACGAGGAGACGCCCACCAAAAAGCTGCAGTGATTCTTTTGCCTTTTACTATACCATTTCCTCGTCTATTGCTTTTTTTTTCTTTCTTTTTTTTGCCCTGTCCGTCTGAATTTTGTCTGTGTTGCCAGCCATTTCTCCATTAATCTGTGCTGAGAAAAAGCGAGGACGGAAAAGCGCATCTGCAGCCCCAAAAAAGGCTGCAACTAGAAGAACGCTCGTCATTACTCTGCGGAAAGAAAAAGGAAAAAAAAAAAAGGCTCAAAGAGGGATTGCGATAAAAAAAAGGCTCAAAACCTCGAAAAAAAAAAACCATAGCAATGTCAACTCCCACAACGGCCACGGCCACAACACTTCCTCACTATCGGCCACGCCACTATCCGCAGTATTCACATACATACAACGAACAACAGCAGGACCAACAAAAACAACACGAACATCTTCATCATCATCATCACCACCAACAAAATCCGTCAAGCTCTCAGAATCCTGGTGCCAGTATTGGTGCAAATTCCGCTGCAAGTGGGTCTGTAATCACAGCGCCTGTCTCAGCATCTACCGTCACCGCTACTACAAGTGGTGCTGTTTCTGCTACTTCTGATAGCGCTACCGCCAGTGCCGTCACTGCTATAGCCTCCATTACCACCCCCTCTGTTAGCGCTGGTTTCAGCACTGCTGCCACCAGGTCCAGCGTTCCTTCACCACTGCCAACCGCTACTGTTGCTGCCGTTCCTATCCTCCCAGCCTCAACCTCGACCCCTTCGTCCACCACCTTTGCTTCCTCCTCTTTTGAAAACACTAGGTCGACCTCAATCGTCACGTCTGGCTCGGCTGCTGCCATCTTGTCCGCTGCCGCCTCGGCTATCCCAGCAACCCCTACTACTACGGCATCAGCTACTATTACTTCTTCTAACCTTCCCTGCTTGAACTCCAACAACGGCAGCACGAGCACCAACTCTTCCAGCACCAGCAGTAACAATAACAACAGCGCGATCTCGTCCTCGGCAGCCTCGTCCATTTCTCTCTCGTCAAGAATTCTCCCACCTTACCGTTCGCTGCCAAAGCCATACCTAAACGGCTATAATAGCCATAGTATCAATAATATCTATTCGCACGATTACGAAAACTACGACTACGATTACTCCAGCCATAATCATCATCATCATTCTACCCTGCTACAATCGCCAGTCCATGCCCCGGCCCATATGGCACTGAGCCAAAAAAACTATAACCACAACCAAAACCACACCCACGGTCATAGCCATAACAGCGCCTACAACGCTTATACTGACCACCACATTTCCCATCAGTCCCAAATCCAAATACCCGTGTTGTCGCCTGCGCAGCAGCACCAAAAGCCATATTCGCCCTTGGGAAATTCTGCTTCTGGCTCTTCTACCTATACTGCCCCTTCTGCTTCTGCCTCCTCCGCTACTGCCGCTGGTGAACCCTCTGAATCATCTGTAACATTGCCTCCTCTATCCTCTCTTCCTTCCGTCTCAGCGCTGCCGGGACCTAACCACCATCGCCTTGGCCATATTTCAACAGCTACTGCTTCTCCTAATCTAGGCTGTCTTCAATCTCAAACAATGGCCACAGCCTCTCAGTCCTCCCAGTCCCAGTCCCAGCCCCAGTCACAACTAACTCCTGCTCGTAAGCGGAGACGATCGCGTGAGCCCGACTGGACTGACTTCTATAAAAATGGCCTTCCAAAAGAAATCATTGTCATTGACGATGATTCGCCTGAGAATGGCCCTATCGATTCTGGCACTTTAAATACGTCGAGCACTGTGTCTATGCCTCTTCCCCATCACCCACAGACACAGAATGACCAACAGGCGACCAAGAGACGGAAACGCGACGATGATGAGGCTGTCTATGATGCTCTATACCACAACACGAAATACTCGGCTTCCCACACAGCCACGCCGCGTCTTAATGCCACCCCATTGAGCCACTCTGATAGAGCTTCTGCCCTTCTTAACAGTTCTGCAACATCTATTTCGGCGCACGATCTGGAGATTGCCCAGTCGGGCCAGAAGCGCAAGCGGGCGACCCGTCAACAGATTGCCCACGAAGCGCGTTTGAAAGAGGCCGAAATCCATCTTGACAGCCTTGTGCCATATGTCCCGCCGCCTTACCCTCCACGGAAAGCGCCAGATGTGCACATCCGTGTGGTCCATGACGTAAGTAACCTGCCAATTATTTCACTAGTTCTATACATTATTTTTTCTGCTTCTTTTTTTTTTTTTTTTTTTTTTTTTTTTTTTTCCGTTTTCATACTTTTAGCAGTCTTGAGTTTCGTTTCACTGACACACGCCACAGCACTATCATCGTAACCACAAGGTCGATGACGACGATGGCCACTACATTGTTGTGCCTGAGGGCGAACTGACCGAGCGATGTAAGTCACATAAGTTGACGAGGACTATTTGCTCCCAGACATTTTATGTTTCCTGGAATCTAACATATCGCGTCCGTAGATCAAATTGTTAAGCTTCTTGGCCAAGGCACATTTGGAAAGGTCGTTCAAGCCAAAGATCGCCGTCGTAACAAACTTGTTGCCATCAAAATCATCCGCTCTGTACAAAAGTATCGGGACGCGTCCAAGATTGAGTTGCGGGTACTTGCTACTCTGAAAGCTAACGACGAAGAAAACCGCAATCGGTGCATCCACTTGCGCGATTGCTTCGACTTTCGCAACCACATTTGCATTGTCATGGATCTCCTCGGTCAGAGCGTATTCGATTTTCTTAAGAGCAATAGCTTTGTGCCTTTTCCAAACAGTCAAATCCAAAGCTTTGCCCGTCAGCTCTTTACAAGCGTTGCCTGTAAGTCCCTGATATTCCTCATAGTACTGTTGCTACGTTACCTTGGCCTTTCTAATCGTTTACATATGTTTGTATCTTTAGTCTTGCACGACTTGAACTTGATCCACACAGACCTTAAACCAGAAAATATCCTTTTATGTGACAATACCTATCAGACATTCACATATAATCGGAAAATTCCCTCGGCATCCTGTAACACACCCCGTCAAGCCAACCAAAGACGGGTCTTGCTGGACACAGAGATTCGCCTTATTGACTTCGGATCGGCTACCTTCCAGGACGAGTATCATTCTTCTGTGGTTTCGACAAGGCATTACCGCGCTCCTGAAATTATTCTTGGACTGGGCTGGTCTTATCCGTGCGATATCTGGAGTATCGGCTGCATTTTGGTTGAGTTCTTTACAGGCGATGCTCTTTTCCAAACGCATGATAATCTAGAACATCTTGCCATGATGGAGGCTGTCGTTGGGAATCGGATCGACAGCTCACTTGTCCAAGCCGTTAACCGAGCTGCTTCTAGATCATCAGCTGGAAACCCTGCCTCAAAGTAGGTTCAGCCAAACGGACAAGGATTTGCATGACTATCCACTAACATGCTTATAGATTCTTTAAACGTTTAAGGCTAGACTTTCCCACTCCGGAAACTTCTAGAACGTCCAGGCGATTCGTCAAGGCCATGAAAACTTTGGAGGTGAGTTGTCAATATTACTATACTGCTTGGCTAGTAATGGGTAGTCTCGTGCTAACGGAATTATATCAGGATATCATTCCGGCCAATAATGCCTTCCTTAAAAGCTTCCTTAACCTACTACGCCAAATATTTGTTTACGATCCGGCCAAGCGAATCACTGCCAAAGCTGCACTGCAGCACCCCTGGTTTAGGGAGTTACCTAACCCAGATGATGGTACCGAGGCATTGAAGATTCGCGCTGAACGTATGCGTATTGAGCAGCTTTCAAGGTCTGCCTCAGCCTCCGTTCCTCATTCTCACATGGACAATCGCACACTTGCCCCTATTCGGCCATGACTGGCGGTGGTGGGCGAGTGAGTGTACGATAAAAGAGAGCGCAATTTCATGCCTGGGAGTGGCAGGCAGTATGCAAAGTAGACAGCGGCAACTGATTCTGACACAGCCTTGAAAAATCTGACGGCGAGGTCTGTCGGTATGTTTTGGTTAGTGACTCTCCTTATGTATTGGTGGCTACAACCATTTTTCCCCCCTCTATATATATACTGCCACCATTTCCAGTATGTATTAGGGAAAGTTGGCTTGTCCTGAGCGTTGCCGGGCCTCATGTCCTTGAGGGCACCTAAAGCATATTTTCCTAGCTTCCCACTATACCGGGAGGTCTTATGGATAGCTTGACCTATGATTATACATACCGGCGTTTGTGATCAAGGAAGAAAGAGAGTGTTTGGGGAAAGGGGCATAGGGGTAACGGTAAATGAGGTAGAGGTATGGCGTACTTTGATTTTTTTTTTCTTTTTCCTTGTTCATTTTGATGCGAGCTTTTCTGCTTGGTTTTTCTCATTCCTACGGTGTATTGTTCTTATGGGTGAAGTGTGTTTATATATATACCTAGCAGATCATTTCTCAACCATCCTCATCCTTTGGTCACTAGAATGAGTCTTGCTCCTGTTTCTATTTTGCTGTTGCTTTATCTGGCATACTGGCCTGGCGTCTGAGAGTGTAGTAAGGGCGAGCCTAACGTCGATTTTTGTTCAATATTATCATTTGATCCAAGTTTGTCAACACTAAGATGTAAATGATGAGAGGAATTAGCCAACTTGAGTGCCATGTTGTCATTTGTGAGTGTCAAGCTGAAGAGTGGTGGTATTATGACGCCACAACCGCTATGGCCGATATGATTCCGCGTAACTGCCGCGTTTTCCATCACGAGATGGTATTTATGGCATTAGGCAGGACATCGGCTTAGGGCTTAGGGCTTAGGGCTCTAGGCTTTCTAGGCCTTGTTTACTTCGTGTACCTTCCTTGGATGAAAACAACGGGGGATATGGTGAGTGATGAATAAGGAAGGTAGGTTCTTGCTTGCCTCATACTTGGACGGTAGAAGTATGCAAAGAACACTGCTGTAGTTTCTTTCTTAACCCAAACACGTTGCTATATAATCTACCGCTCACGATATCGCTTTTACAGACAGGTAGAGCTCTCCACACAATCAACTACAACGTAAGCATTATGAAAGCAGATGATGTCAATCTCAGGTAATGAAATATGATAGCTCACAGGTATACAAGTTATAGTTATTTCTCAATCTCGAACTATACGGAACCACCGTCTCCCGACAGACCTAGGCCCAAACGATACAACATAGCCCTCAAATGTACACCCATCCGGCACATTTCTACAACGGCCCCTTGGCGCCTATGACAGCCTCAGGTGAAGTAGCATTCTCTAATGTTCCTTCCAACCAAGGCGGCGGATATAAGGGTATAACGGACAGACGCACTGAGCTCGAGTTTCCAATATATAGCCCCGAGCAGTCTGTAACTACTAGCCAGAGCAACGCAACCAAGCGGATTGATCCTATCACACCCATTATTTTCAGTCCATCCGGTCATACTCCGGAGAAACCAGATTGTTGTCTATTCCAGACACCACCCCAACGCCCGCCTTGCTTGGATACACCTACCCCTATCCATGAGTTCTCTGCAGGCTCGACTATGAGCGACGTTATTGAAGCTCGTGATATCAGATCCAGCGATATAGAAAGCTCACCTGATACTGTACCTCGGCAACAAGACCAGGACTCATCTCAAGTCACTTTTACGATAATGGAAGATGATGATCCTTTTATTGAGCATGAATCAAAGGACAAATCACCTGCTCTAGAAGCTACAAGGGCTATGCAGCAAGAGGAGAGAGACCGGCTCCGTCTCCGGTTCGGGTTGTCTCCACCACGCTGGAATCATTCAACGTTACAAGGCATTTCTGGCAACACTGTTCACAACAGGCCCTTGGTATCTCAGACACGGAATAGTCTTCCGGGACCAAGCAGAAGAGGCTGCCGCCTATCGCGGATTACTCCTATTCATCGTGGGCTGCTACGGCCAGTACAGGAGCCCATTGAAAATGCTGTAACACCAGGATGGGGAGGTACTTTCAATGGGAGTCATGTTATGCCCACGCGGCACGTTTCCCTGTACACCACAACGTCATCGGGCTACAATGAGTACCTCATGGATCATGGAGCTAATATGAGATATGGCCATTTGGGCGGACCTACAGCTCCCATGCAACCGATGATGACTGATGCAGAATTTCGCGGTCTTCCTGACTTGTGTGTTAGAAGCTATGGTGCAGTTGAAAGGCCCCAACCAACCTTTCACGATAGAAGCTATTTTATCGGTGAAGCACCAGGATTTGGCCAGTCTCAATGCAGCAAGAGAAGGCGTGGGAGATAAAGCAATTGGAGGGGACTTGCTTAAGAGGCGAATGTGGCATATTTTGCAGTTGCATCCAGAAAGCAAAGGGACGGATGATTATTGCAGGGTTTGTAGATCACTAGTAAGGTATAGTGTATCTGTTTGAGATGAAAGTCATGAATTCAATATTCTATAAAACGCCTATTACATAAAGGCACCTCTAATTCATTAGATGAGTAGGTAGTGTTCCTATATTCTTTTTTTTTGTTCTTCTATTTGGTATTCAGTCTTTTTCTTCAGTCTGAAGGAACTGTAGAACGGCCGGCAAAAACTCGGCTGCCTGCTGGAACTCGCCTAGTTTGACCGTCATTTGGTCGCAGCCCATAAGAACCACGCGCTGTTTGTCAAACCAGCGCCGTTGTTTTTCTTGTTCATCCAGGCCCTCTAAATCCTGCTCGGTAATCTCATCGCGTTGTTGGGCGGGTAGTTTAGCGTACCGCTGCGAGAAATGTGTGAGCATGACTCTGCGTGCACGCATCATGCTAGCAATGTCCAGCGCCTCGGCCATGGTGGAGTGGCGCTTGTTTATGGCATCTGCCTGCTTGTCGCTCTCAAATGTGCATTCGTGGATCAACAGGGTACTATCACGCCCCATGCGTGCAAAACGCGGGCTAGGCCGGCAGTCTCCACTGTAGCTGATTTTGAGGCCAGAGGGCCAAGTGAAGACGCCGGCGTGTGCGTCCTTGCAGTGGTTGACATTGACGTACTGGGCATTTGCAAGACCGCTGGGGTGGTCGGTTGGGAAGACCTCCTTAAAGTCATTGTCACCAATATGAAGACCGCTGAAGATGATGTTGGAGAGATCAAGGTTGCGTGCGTTGCAGTATTCGTCGAGGAAAGTCTTCATAAAGCGCGTGCAGCCAATAGTTAGCTTAGGTGCTGGAGTTAGGTGTTGAGTAGCGTTGATCCATTCCTCAACCACGGTAATGGTTCCTAAGTGGTGGTCGGCATGTAGATGGCTGATGAACAGAAACTTGAGGTCGGCAATGATCTTGCATGTCTCAGTCTTGCCGTAGAGACGGCGAATTTGGCCGAGAGTGTTCTCACCACAGTCAAGGAGATAGCTCCCGACACCCGGAACGCGGATTAGTGTTGCAGACACATTGCGGTATTTGGAAGGCACAGCAGACCCAGTGCCTAGAGTAATGATTTCAGTATCACGGTTAGGAATGTCCTTTTCGGACTCCTCAACGCGGGCCTTGAACTCGGGCTTGTTAACAAGCTCACGCGCTTCATCGGCCATCTTCAAAATCTCAGGGTCCATCTTGTTCACTAGTGACATGAGGTCAGGGAACGGAAGCACATTGGCAGGCTTTTCCTCGCGCTTGGGCATTGTTTGCATCCGCATACCAACACGACCAGCTACAAACGGAATATCACCTGTGATTTTAACCTCGGGCATTGCATTGTCAAACTTTAGTATCGGATAACGATCGGGATCCAAACGATGCAGAGCTGTGAGGATTGTACCGTAAGACTCAAAGGCCATCATATTTGGTGAAGTGTCGGGTGAACAGACAATATGTTTGATGTGGGAGTTCTCACGCATGAAACGGAGCACATTAGGGTCTTTGACAAGCTCTTCGGGGAGAATCCAGTAGAAAATGCTGACGTCAGACATGATTTCCGGATTAGTCCATTCGGGCCGGGCAAAGAAGGACTCAAGGTAGCTGCGATCCGGTATGTCGGCGACAACAAAGCCCTGACCAGGGATGGGTGGATCCATGACCATTTCAGGGGTCACTGTTGTGTTGTTCACCTCGATGGATTGGCCAGCAGTCAGTTTGCTATTAAGTTTTGGAGGGACTCCAAGGGCTTTGGCAGCCGCTGGGTTGAACTTGCCGCGACGCTGGTGGTTCTTGGCAATATAACAGAGCGATTGGCCTGTTGCTAGAGGTGCAGGAAGCACGCCTACCATAGTTGCCGGCCAGGGGGAGCGTACGAGGACTTCAACGTTAGGGACATTCGAGTTGTTACCATCCATACTTGGCTTCGGTCCAGTGTAGAGCCTGATGATGCCATCTTGGTCTTTGATAAAGATCTTGGCTGGCATCACAACATCGTGAAGCATGGTTGGCTCAAGTTTGTCCATACGCCACGACGAGTTGAACATGTTCTCCACAACAGCTAGAAGCGCATCTCTATCACGGTTGCGTTGGGCCTTGGCCTCGGGCGTTTCTAGGCTCGAATCCGGAGAGGCAGGCGTACCATCATGCCGGCGCTTGTTAGACTTGGGGTAGATGGGCAATTTCCACACCCGTAGGCAATCATCCTCCCAGTCGGGCTTGCTCAAGGTGGGGTTTTCTAAACGCAAGTCTTCATAGAGTTCAATAGTCTTGAATGGAATGCCAGTGCGGAAGATAAAGCTCCGTGCTGTAGCCATTATATACGAAAGATTGTCAGACCCATGCATATGAAGTCTCTCAAGAAGGTCAATTTTGAGGGGGGCCCGGCCCTTGGAAATACGATCTTCGTTGTCCAGCTGCATGGCGTCGCGACTGGTATTGATGACATCAGAGATGGTCATGATCATGCCCATCATACCACCTAGCGTTTTCCATGACATTTCGCCCGTCACGAACAGCTGCTCAAGTGAAGACATGGCATACTTGCGCTGGCCCAGCACACGTTGTGTGCCTTCAGCCAGACGGCCAAAAACGTATCTTCGCTTGTCAAAATGAACATATAAGCATGAGCCTGGTGTATCAGCAGTAGGCGTGCTGACAATGTCGATATGGCTAGTCATGGGTTCTCGTACAGGACTGATTTGTTTCGGCACAAATCTAGTAGTTGGAGTTTCGGAAGCGTTATTCTTGCGGGCAAGCTCGATCCGCTGAGCACGTGGATGGTAGGCGAGTGGTTTATTTGCGAGGACAAAAACACTGTTGGCTGAAAAGCACTCGGTGTCGAAATTTGGCTGGATGGCAAAAACTTGGTGGGCGTCGAGATTGAAGCTTTTGTGATCTACAGGGACGCTTCGTGGGCGGACGCTTGAAGAAGCACCGAAAGGAAAGGCGGAAGGATATCTTTGTGATTTTTTCGCGCTACCAAGAGGGGGTGTAGTCTCGCTTGAGGCTCTAGAGACTGAATATTTGGTTGAGCCAGAGACCTGTGATGCTCGTGATGTGACGCCTTTGTAGCGAGGGCCTGGGTTAGTGCGAGAGCTGAGCTGTAGAGCCTTGGATTGATGAAGAGATATCTTTATCACGTTGAAGACTCCTTTAAAGGTCATTGGTCACAGAAATAGAAGCAGGCGAGCATTTCAAGGCACAACCACAGTGAGTAAGGACAAGAGGGGTATGGTGTGCATATAGAAAGTTGTAGAGGCTTTGAAAAATAATCGTGAGCTTGCTTATCGACAAGGGTCACGTGACGATAAGATAAGCTTATATTGTTAACGCGGGGGAGGGGGGGGCAGCTATATAGCCTCACAGCCGTGTGTGGTACTTGGCAGCTTTAGTTTACCACTACAGATAACTTAGTTCAATTAGCACAAGAGAGTAAGGAGGGGATGATTTTACTCTAGCTCCTAGAAAAAAGAATGGAATATAAGAAAGCAAACTCTATATTGAAGTAGCACAATTCTTATTGAAATCTGTGACAGGACCGTCCTAACTGGTTGTACGTTGGTGCTCGTGTACTGTACATTAGATTAGTATGCATTTTAGCGCACTCACGTACACACAGCAGGCATTAATCAAATAGGGCAGGCGTGGGTAGCCAGGCTATGATCGGCTTTCCCGCCATTTTGTGGACGTGAAACTTCCCCGCGTTTTCCCTCCCTTCACAACACATCACATGCAGTACCATTCCTTTCTGAAACGCTGACTGCGCTGTTTTAGCCCCTACGTTGTCCCGAAGTCTAGCTTTGTCCTTCATCGATTCCTTTCCCGCCAATTCTCAACCCACGCTCAAACCGCCACCACAATGGCTGCTCACAACACGCGCAACCCCCACCCTGACTTCAAAGAGGTCGAGCGGACTCGCCCGGACTGGGATTCCAGCTCATCGTTCCGTTATTCCAAGACCGCTTCGCCGGAATGGCAGCTTGGCACTGGACCTAACCACACTCATGCCTCAGCCGGCTCCGGCCCCACTACGAACCATGTTTCCATTGATCCATATGCACCGGGACGTCCAGCCGGCCTTAACTACAAATTCCTGATCAGCTCGGTAGTACCCCGACCTGTTGCTTTCCTGTCAACGATATCGGCCGATGGACAGCGTAATCTAGCACCCTTCAGTTACTTTAACATGGTCAGTCACGATCCGCCCATGTTTTGCATTGGCTTCTCGCGTGGCCTGGATGATGGCAAGGACTCGCTACGAAATCTAGCTAGCACTAAAGAATGCGTCATCAATATCATTTCCGAGGGCTTTATCGAGGCGGCCAACGCAGCCTGTGTCAATGCGCCAGCAGGAACTAGCGAGTGGGAAATTTCAGGTCTTACACCTGTCAACGACACGGTGACAGTCAAAGTGCCCAGGGTCAAGGAAGCTGTGGTTAGTATCGAAGGCATAGTTGATAGCATTCGCGAGTTTGATAGCAAGGCAAAGCCTGGGACCAAGAGTGGAGCTCTAGTGGTCATTGAGGGCACGCGTTTTTGGGCGAGGGAGGACGCTATCAATGAGGAGCATAGCATTGTCGACCCTGAGGTAAGTTCTGTTTTTTCTTTTTGTTCCGGGTTAAGAGCCCAAGGCTAATTCGTACTTGTATAGGTTCTACGCCCCATGAGCCGTCTTGGTGGTATCACCTACGGCCGTACAACAGAAGCCATTGAGATACCTCGTCTGGACTTTGAAAAGGACGTTGGCGGCGCGGAAGGCTACGCTAAGCTAGTCAAGAAATAGAGTAGTCTCAAACACTCAAGAATATGAGGCCTTCTCGATATCTGTTTTTTGCAGAGTGTTCCTTTCTGGAAATGCTCGTTATCATTATGGAGTCGAAAAGCTGGTATCAGAGAGATAAGTCATATATCTACGCATGAAAATAATGCAAGCAAAATCATGGGAAAAAAGAAGAAAAGAAAAAAGAAAAGAAAGAAAAGAAAAACCCCCAAAACAGCCGTCTCCAAACCCGGAACACCCCAGTTTGCTCTCCCATATCCTTCCATCTATAAAGCCGTAAGAATCAAACAAGAGGACGAACAAAAGAAGAAAATGCAGAAAAAAAAAAGCTCGGTAGGCGTGGCCGTAGCCCCTCCCCTCATATAGGTTCTTGAGCATCACGGCAGTCGCCGTTTTATAGGTAAAGGCTTTGCCCTGAGTACGAGATGATGAATTCACAGCCAAGCTGAAAGGCCGCTTCCAGCTCATCAAGCTCCTTCTTGATAGTAACACCCACATCGTCCTCATCGGTAAACTTCTCCTTCATATGGATGATAACCACCTTGACGCCCCTGAGCGGAAAATCACTCTTGCTATCAATGTGGGGTTTTGTGTCGTAGCTTTGGATTGCTGGAGGCAGAGGTGATAAACTACCAGGCAATTCCTCGGCATCATCGAGTAAGGATAGTTCGGATACAGGTGAGGAAATGTGCGATGTCCTTGAGCCCTCTGGCGTGGCCATAGCCACATGTGATACGGGCCGCATTGACTTGGGACTCACGGGGTCCTGGTCTTCGAGTGAGGGAGGGGGCGGCTTGCGTTGTTTTACCGTAGTCAGCATCGAGTTGTGCTCACGTTTGCGTTTGCGCGATTCGCGTAGCACCGAAGTGTCAACCCGTGCAGCCCGCACCTGTTCTGCCAGTGCTTGCAATTCCTCCATGATGTATACAGGCTTAAGATGGCCAAACAGCCGCTCGTCAGCTTGGCTATTATCGTAGCTGCATTCGATAAATATGGCGGCAAGATGGCCCTGGGCAATTTTTGGGCCAGCCTCAAGCCAGACTTGGTGGTTGCGCGGAGATAATGAGAGGCTGTCAGGCTCAACGTCGCCAAAGATGAGGATTTCCCGTGCAGTCGCTACATCACGGATAAAGTAAGCGCTGCTGTCGTATACGCAAATTCGCTCACGGCACTCGCAGCTTTGGGCAGCTAGTGCTGTCGCTTGGTTGATCAATCCAGGCGGCCGTACTAATCCGTTGTGATGGTTGGTGTGGCTTGTCCCATTTGATATCGAGTTCTTGATGTGCGAGGTGCCGTTGACAGTGGTGGAATGTAGCAAACTGCCCCGGCCAGCATCCACACTACCGCCACTCCCAAACCCGCCCTGGCTGCTTGTTGAGCCCCGGTGGCTGTGGCGTTCCATGCAGTGCCCGTGGCTGACACTCCACATCTTGACAGCAAGTCCATCATTAACTTCAACATAGCCCTTGCCATCGCCCTCGCCCAGCGCTGGATTGCCACCCTCGACAAGACGCATGTACGTCACAAGACCGACTCCATTGTTCTCATCTGACAAGTTAGGCCAAATGACATTGTTGAAGATGTGCTTTTTAAAGGCTGATATCGTCGTTGGCAGACCTGCTAGCTTTTTTGGACGTGTCCCAGACAGAGCAGCTGTGTTTACCACAAAGCCGCTAATATGGTCCAAATGGGGATGGGTAATGAGATAGGTGTCGATCAGGTCACGGGTGATGCGGGCGCCATTAGCTAGGGCGCTCTTATTTTGAAGCTCCAAGCCAGCAAAGGGTCCCTGTTCTAAAGTATGAGGCAGCATTACATCAGACCCAAGAGAACTTGGCTGTGTTTCTTCCAAGATACGACTTATAGCACTAAGATGGACACCGGCATCAACGGCTACAATAGAGCCTTTGGACCAGCCCGAGGCTACTGAGCGCACAAGAAAAGCAGTAGTATTGCTCTCAAGAGGGCCACCGCCAGATCCCTAGAGCAGTAGCAAGTTAGTATGATGGATATACCAGTAAGTAGTGTTGGGGTGGCTTACCAAAACAATCACCTGCAACGCAGGAGCTTCGTTTGGGGCTAGCATGGTAAAGCCTAGATTCTTTTTTTTTTTTTTTTTTTTGAAAAAAAAGCGAAGAGCAAAGGAGAAGGGGAGAAATGATAGATCTTGAAGTGAAAAGCACTGGGCTTCAAGGGCCAAGTAAGACCACAGGATCAGTAAATATGAGGGAGGAGTGAATGAAGACAAGGGAGAAAGAACATAAACAGACGAGAGAGTGATCGTGTTAACAATGTTCAAGGACAGCTGATGCTGGTGAAGGACACTAAGGCGAGGGGAGGGTGAGTAGACTGGTTTCCCGATGAGTTGATAGGCTACTAGAAGCCTATGATAAGAGAATAGTCGAATATTCGGATGGAGGGGGGAGGGGGGGGGCTAACGAAGGCGTAGCATTCGTGCCGTCCAAAGTAGCAGGCTTTTTTGCTTTCAAGGGGGAGGACTCGAGACTAGCGAGGGGGAGAGAGTGGGAATACTGAGTTGATATAAAAGGAGACAAATCAGAAAGGTACTGCGCTTTAAACAAAAGGGAAATATATGACAGGATATATATATATATATATGTGTGTGTGTATATAAATATAAATATATATATACATATACATATATAATGGAGAGATGCAGTGTTGCGGGCGGATATTGTTGTTGGCGTAGAGGCGAGGCAAAAAATAATTAAATAAATAGGAAATAAAATAAAGGGTCTGAAAAAGGATTAAAAAAAAAAAAAAAAAACTTTATTCGCAAATTAAAAGGTAGCAGCAAAATGTAAGCGGGAAGGTGCGAAGCAGAAAAAAGGGAAGGGACTTGATTTGTTTAGATCAACTCAACAAAAAAAAGGAAGCTACCGTTTTCTGAGAAATCGTAAGTGGGAAAAGAAAAACTTTTGGCTGGGCCTTTCGCTAGACTAGGCTAGGCTAGTCTAGAGGCGAGGGAGAGAGAGAGAGAGAGAGAGAAAACAAGAGAAACGAAGGAAAAGAAGGAAGCAAGGTCAGACGAAGAGAAAGCAAAAAGCCAACTCCGCAAGAGAGGACGGAACAAAGCAAAAGTTGCAGGAAAAGATAAAGTCGAGAAAGAGGAAGCAGAAGTCATGGAGCGGAAAGATCCCCCAAGAATGAATGACCTGACGACAGGACAGACAAGAGGCAGAACAAAATCTCTTTGGTGTTGTACAGAGCAGCCCGGTCGTGCTCTGTCGAAGTGTGTGTCGGTCGGATTAAGGCTTGAGGAAGAAGTAGAGGAAAGGTGAGAAAACAGACGAAGGACAGAGAGCGGTTCGCGCTTAACAATCGAGTGCCGGCTGGGCAAGAGAGGAAAAGGAAAGTGCCATGTACTTGCAGCCAGCTTCCCAAGTTGGAAGGTAGAAAATGGAAAGCGGGCAAGATCGAGATACTAGTAGCACTTGAGTCGCAGAAAAGAGCAACTACCTAGACCTCGAGTCAAGGTGGAATGACGCCAATCTGATAAACATTATAATTGCTGATCATGAAAGCGTGCGTGTTAATGGGCGCTCTCCCCCTTTGTTCCTGCGCCTTCAAATTAGTCGCCCTTCCCCCCCTCCTTTGTTACTCGAAGAGTTGCTGTCTTTTTCTCTTTTTTCCTCTCTCTCTATCTATCTCATCAGATTGTTTCCATTGTTCTCTGATCCCCTGCCCCTTCCCTCTCAGAGTCAGTCACCCAGAATGATCGTCTTTCTTATTTTCAAATAGGACAAGCCTAGCAAGAGCTTCGCCAAATTCTTGAATGTAATGCATGCTGCCGAGTCCTTGCTAGGAACAGCCCTGGTGATCTTGAGCCAGCTTCCTGCACGATTTGCTGCCGCCACCGTTTTTTTCCTTACTTTCCCTTTTGTTTTGGGCTCTTCTCTTTCGCCTCGTTTTTTTTTCTCAGTTCATGTTTGGGCAATGGGACTGCAAGCTTCCAACTTTTAGCCCTGAGCTTATGCAAAGAACCCAGAGAGGAGGTCGCGGAGCTTTGTTCAAAGGTGCAACCAAGGCCAGGGTCAGGGTCAGGGTCAGGGCCAGGGCCAGGGCCAGCACCAGCACCAGCACCAGGATTGCTTTGTCTGTATTTGGAGAGGGGAGGGGAGTGAGTGGCTGAAATAGAGATGAGAAAAGCAAGAAGGATCAACAAAACAGACAGTCGTTCTGTTCTGTTCTGTTCATCTGTTCATCCCGTAAAAACAACTTGTATCAAGAAGAAAGAGGTAGCCACAAAAACAATCACGAGACGCATTGAACGAATGAGAAAACATTGATTTTCATTATGCCCAGGTTTGGATTAGGGCTTGATTGCGCTTGTTTGGGGGGGGGGGGGGGGCGTGCTGCTGACGATTTTGTCCCTTTGAACTTCTCTGGTGTCCCGTTCCAGATTAGATTGGAAACGTCACATTTGTAGTACACATATGCATGCCTACATGAGAATGTTGCAATACAAATATCACCAGCCTCACTCTCCTCACCTCCCAAAATATTAAATAGCTCTGTCAAACTGAGATGAAGGCTACACATGGAACCCAGATAGAACAGTGCTAGTTACCCTCAACCAAAACACTTGGAAATTTTCAGGTCCCAAGGTTAGACAGCCTCGTTGAGCCTTTCGGGGCTGCCGATGCAGCATTTTCTGTTAGCATGCAATATGCAACTTACTGAGACCGCAAAATGCAGGTTTTCTGCAAGGCACAAGTTGGGCAACATGATAGGAAGAAAAAAGGGAAAAGAAAAAGGGAAAATAAAAAAAAGAAAAAAAAAAAGGCAAGGGAAAGGGAAGGAGAGCCGGCCAGCCCCAGGAACAGTGAAGATTAAACGAAATATTGTGAGCTCAGCTTCAAGGGGGGGGAGGGGGGCGCACTACCTACTGGGCGATTTTCTTTTCAAGCTTGGAGGTGAGCAAAAGGACAAGAAATTGGCCAAGAGCTTCACGTTCCTCTTCCCCCGAGGAACGTCGATTACAGAGCTGTCAGAGGCCAGGTTCAGGTTCATGAAGAGCCACAGGAAAGACAACAAAAGAGGTCACCAAGAGGAGGGGGAGGGAAGACGCCAGCAATGCGCTCTATAGCGTTGGGAGAGTTCAGAGCCCCTGCGGGTACACACACCCACAGATAGGCTTTCATGCAACAGAGAATTTTGGTTCTGAAAAAGCCTGAAAAGCCACAATGACATCAGCCTGGCTTTCACTACGGGAGCAAGCAGACTCCGGCTAGAGCGATAGGGCAGAGAAGACAGGAGGCATGCCCAGCCAAGCCAGAAAAAAAAGAGAAGAAAAAAAAAGGGCTCCATCCGGGCTTGCCGCAGCCTTTTACCGCCTGCGCATTATTACATATACAGTTGACCATTTAGAAGTGCTATACGAGCAGAAGGGATGGATGGATATCACGATAATCCTACATGAATCGACAAACATGACGGCAGGCAAAAGTAATCCTGTCAGCCCAAGAGGAGAGACATCAAACTTCATAATCAAACAGCAAGGGGAAAAGAAAAGAAAAAGGAAAAAAAAAAAAAAAAAAAAAAAAAAAACAAAGGACTGAATTAAACTAATCAAGTTAGTTTGGTATTTGACCCAAGTGCGTGGCGTGGCGTCTCACTTGACACAGAGGAACAAGGGCAGCCCAGGCTTTTGCCAATAGACTCGATGTGGCTTTGTGAGTGGGCTATACCAGGCTGCTTCTAGACTCCTTCGATTTCTATTCGCAGTCTCCGAGAGAAGCCCTACTCTACTGCTATAGCCACATCACTCACATACATCTCTAGTCTTTTAGCGTCGTCTTCTTTTTCTCCACGTTGTCATAGTCAGGCATGGGATCCTTCTGCTCCGGTGATCTGCTGGAGAGGCGCCTAAACACCGTTTTACATACCAGAGGTATTATCACATTGCATCACCATCACCACGGAACACACCAATAAATCAATCATGGCTATGGCTGGCTGTGTTGTCACCCAGTAAGCAGAAATTCACCAAGATGTTTACGTTCTCTAACCCTAACACCATAACCCTATGAAACATTGTGTCACAACCACCGTCTCGATCTCAACGTCAGGCGCACGCCAAGCTGGAACTGAAATTCTATTTTTAACAAGTCGTGACATGAATAGAAACAAAAGCCGAACTGGTAACCCATCCTACAAGAACCAGATCCTGGGAGTAAAGCGTAGAGAAAAGATGAAAAAAAAAAAGAAGAAAAAAACTCCGAATCTAAGCCCAACTAAGACCAAGCCAGGCCCCAATGAATCCCCTCCCCCCCAAAGCTAAACAACCGCAAAGACTATAGAAACAACACCAGAGCCTGTAAAGAAGAACTTGGTACCACTAACTCATTGCCGTGCTGGGTTGGCACGGCAATGCTAATACTGGATAACAAAACAATGTTCCGTTCCTGGGTGAAAGTTGGGAGTTTGTAGCCCGCGTCTAGGTAAAGGATTTGTGCCAAAAAAGACGAGAAGAAAACAGACCAGGAGAACAACAAGAAGATAAAGGAGGAGAGGGAAAAAGAAAAAAAAAACAAGGCCAATCAATGAAACACCAGATGCAATGCAACACAGCGCAAACTCAATGTGCTACAAAGGGCAAAGACAAGAAACGAAAAGAAAAGAGAAAAACGACAAAAGAAAACAGTCGCAGACAATGCACAAGTACTTTGGTTCTTATGGTTCAGCTCTAGCGGCTAATCATGGCTAGTGTCATGAATGTAGTGCTACAAGAAGAAAGGAAGAGAAAAACACAGTACCCAGGTGACCGGAAGGCCGGAAGGCCGGGAAGCGGAAGACTAGAGCATTGTGGCGGGGCGGTAGGAGACAAAAAAAAACAAAACAACAAGACGCAGTGATGAATCTGTCTCTAGAATATGGCATAGAGCTCATCGCTCTTTGGAGCCCATGTTTCGTAGCCGTGAATCCCATGTCCTGTGCATGTTTCTGTGGCTCCCCCCGTTCATGTTGTAATAAGTGCCAGTGCCTTTGCGATAATCAGGATCCTCGTCTGTATCATCTGGACCATGGGCAGTCCGCTTTGATGAACGAATAGAACGATGTCTTTTGACAGAGGGAGACTCAGCATAAGGCGCGGCCCGCTTGCGCTTGCCCTTTACTGCAGATCCAGTAACTGGCGTTATGTATGCAGCAGCGGATGGGTCTTTATAGCTACTGCCACTTGCGTCAAGCGATGAGAGGGGGCCAGATTTTGTGGGTGTTCTCAACTGTGATTCAAGGTCTACCGGGTGCAAGTCGCTCCCATCGCGGACTTCATTGTCCCCGGCCTTAGTAGCCTTGATAATCTCAATGACAGAGTCGCGGATCTTATATCCGCGTTCTACTTGAGGTGCTCGTCGAGACTGTGTAAAACTGTCAAGGTCGCCCATATGTTTGACTAGCGCGTTTGTGCCCTCCGAAAGATGCTTCCGAAGACGGCTGGGCATGGAATCAACTAGCGTCTGGGTCAGTTGGAACCACAAGTTGTCCTCGTGCTCAATCACGCGGTAAACGCCCTCCCGGTCAAAGCTTGCGAGGGTCTCCTGGGCCCAGGAACGGAAGGTTTGGCGAAGAAGAATGTTGCCATTGTCAAGCACAAATGGGTTTAATCTCTCAAAAGGAAATGTGCGCTGGTCAGCCACGGCAATCCCAAGAGAGTGAAGTTGTGCAATATCAAAAACCTTCTCAAAGCAATGCAGGTGCATACATCCAGTTGTCGCAAAGGGATCTAATTCCTCCCCACGCAGGGCTGGGAACTCGTCGAAAGCTACACGGAAGAAGCCCTCGCTGATTTCATAGCCCGGCGCTGGGCAGTCTGCCCATCGGCACTGTAGGTGCTTGGATTTCTTTTTCTCTGCTGGCGTATATTGAATCCACGCTTTGAGCTGGCGACGGGTAGAGCTCCTTTCACTGACAAAGTCCTGCACATAGCTACGCAACTCTTCATCAGAAAATTTAAGAGAAGGAAGCCACTGGCCCTGACCTGTGTATCTGAATAGAGTGGGTCTTTCGGGGGGAACCCATGGCAGAGGTGCTGCGGGCAGCTTCTGGTAGGGCTTTAGAGCGGAGGTCGGTGTTTGCGACCGCATCCACGGGGTTTGAAGGATTTGAGAGTCGTTGACCTCGGATATTAGACCATTGACACGTGAGCCCTGAGGTAGGCCATTTGTTTGTAGAGGGTGTAGTCTAGGCCGCTTGGATTGCTGCTGGTAGTACACCTGAGGAGGCTCAACGGCATGGTAGAACATTGGTTGTTGTTGGGTAGGAGGTAGTGCACTGCTGTTGCCCCATTGGTAGCCCATGCTAGGGACTGCGTAAAAAGTGTTTCGCCCATCTATAGACATGACGAGCTGAGGATCGGCAGGATATACCATTCCATATGGAAGTCCAGGGTGCATGCCACTATAAGGGGCATTCACGGGCATTGACGCTATTTGATTAGGTATAGGGTTTTGGCGATCATGGCGTGGGGTGCCATTAGTATGTTCCATAGAAAGGCACTGTTGCTTTTGTATATCATGGGAATTCTTGGCTTGACGAGCCTCATCATGAGCAATAGTAGAACCAGAAAACCGCACATTGGGCGGTGTAAACATGGAAGGCTCCATGGGATAGACATCACCACTGGGCGGGAAAGGTTCTTGACGGGCATCGGTAGCGGCGGAAGAGTAAATAGAAGAGAAATTGGCTGTTTGTTGGCCGCCAGACAAGGTTTGAGACTGGCACTGTTGTTTTGTTTCGATAGTAGAGGGCAGGGAGTATAGAGGTGACTGTTGAGTGTACAGGTCTTGACTCTGCTTCGGCTGAGTTGGAGACGGGTTGCCATGCGAGCTCTTGCTATACAAGGACGAGATATTCTGTAAAGAGATAATGCTCGACGCAGTTGACTGGGTGGGAGGTTCAAGTAGAGGCAAAGACGAAGCGAGTGAAGAAGTGACTTGTGGTGAGTGTGGCTGTGGGTTGGCCTCAGACGGTGGTTTCTCTGGAACTGGGAGAAGTAGTGTGAGACCACCGTCTTGATCGGCTTGTTTAGAGGCGTCATGTTGGCTAGGGACAGAGGGGTGGTGAATACCGAGACCGAGAGCAGAGAGCTGCTGGTTTTGATCGGTAGAGCGAGCGTTGCGGGGACTGCCAAAGAGCGAGCTGAACGAGGAGGCTGATTGTGGAGTTTGAAAGCTAACTTCAGGTGAGTAGATAGTCGTGGTAACTACATCAGCAGCTTCAGGCTGAGGATTAGCGATGAAATCATGAGTAGATTTGGAACTAGAATCACGATCGATTTCAGCTACAATCTCGTCGAAATGTGCCTGGTCGTAGAGCGAGTCTTGTTTGGTAGTCTGGGCGTTGGAAGAGGGGCTCATGATCTCAACATTAGTTGTAGACAAAACTCGAATGAACAAATGAAGCGATACAACAGAGTAAACTTGGCCGGATACAGCCTAAAAGGCCAAGGCAAAAAAGGAGGCAAATCACACGAGAACGGAAGTCTGAAGATTGGTCAAGTTATATAGCAAGGCAACAAAGACGGGTTGATATTTTGAACGGTGAATAATGATAGAATACGAGAACAAGCAAAATAGTAATGGGTGCGGGAAGACATCGTCGTCTTTATGCTTCAAGAGCACAAAGAAGAAATGGTCAATAGTGCTGAAAGGCAGCATTCAAAGGCTAGAAAAAACCTGCCATGACGACTGTCTCATAGCTACTGGATCACGAGACAAGTAGGCTGGCTTTGACCGAGGGCCCTTTTCTTTCAAAGGAACCTGAGACCCACGAGAGAACAACGCTAGAAAACTGCCAAAAAGCCAGCGCAGGACGTAGTTGAAACATCAAAGAGACTTCACCTGACGGCTTGAAAAACAGACATGGGCGGTGCAAATTGTGACAAGGAGAACAAGCCCCGAATTAAATATAGATATTTGGAAGATTGTCTAACGCGTCGCACCATTGGAAATGATGTCGTTTTAGTGGCCTGGTGACTTGTTAGTCAATGTTCTTCGAAGACAAAATACAAAGAAAGTCTTGAGAAAGGGGGAATAAATCAGAACAAAGTACATCATTATCAACAAAGAAGTTCAGAACAGGTCTGTGAATTAATGTTTTGTTTCATCATGATAGAGGTGGGAAGAGCGGAGGAGGGGGAGCATTTTATTGATATACCTTTTGAGGGGGCCTGAGGCAAGGCATAGAAGAAATTGTTTACTCAACTAAGAGGACAATAACAATTGCGATGCCTCAGACCTGCACCAAAGCAACTGAATTTGGCTTTGGGTTTTACCATCATGAGATTTCCCTCGAAACCATGTCAGCCTCTTGGTCTGTTCTGGGTAATAGCGACAAAAAAAAGATCTGAAGACTGGCAAGGTGAAAGAGAAGCATCACATAGCTATAAGGCGCAAGCAAAACGGCCTGGTTGCGGCTCATAGAATAAATAAACCACAGCGGTTCGCGTAATGGATGGCTTTGCAGCTTGATGGCGAGGTTAATAGGAGAGACGGATGCCGGCCGTCAGAGAACGCAGCTGAAGATTTTTTTTATGCTGGAGCGGCAGAATGGTGGGGCTCTTTCTGTAGCTTCTAAGCGGTGAAGTGTGGTAGAGTGGAGCCTGTGCATTCACAAAGAAATAGATGGACCTGCGTGATAAGCACACTATTGAGGGTACACAGATCAACTAAGATAAGAGTTAGGGTTAGCAGGGATGATAGCCTCCAACTTCCCCACTTTTGAGCTTAGGGCGGTACGGTGAAAGACGAGCGCCGGGGATTATTGAAGACAGTTGATCTGGAAGTAGGCTACACGGAAGAGGAATTAGAGCTCTTTGAGGCAGTAAAATGAGCCACAGCTTGTGAAGACACCAGGGTGATCTGGCTGCATCGGAACAAGAGAAGTATTAACGGGCCGCTGTGTTTACGGCCAACCGACTGGGAGCAGCACACCGCATCCGCTAGTTAAACGTGCATGATATGATACCTTCAAGGCTATGAAGCTGAAGGGTTGCTGGAAGTCTTCTAAAAAAAAAAAACACCAAGGCGACAAGTCATATTGTCAGCATTTCTGCTGCAGTTTCAGGTTAATATAGGGAAAAAAGGGCTGGAGCCTGCGATGAGCTACTCGGGTCCTAATAGGAGAACCTCCTCTTGAGCCACGTGGAGTGGTAGGCCACTGCCCCACCACCCCAGCAGCAGCAGGGAGCTTCTACATCACCGAAGGCAAGCATGATCCGAAAGACCAAAAGGGGATGTCGAGGGATGTGGTGTAATCTGCCGGTGTCTATTTCTTGGGTCAAAAGTCACAGTCTTTCATTCTAATTTGCACGCGATCGCCCCAGAAGAAAGGCGTCAAGTATAGCGAGCCGTGCTGGTGCTGGCTGGCCTTGGTGTCGGACCCTAAAAGCTACAGAAGATGACGTTAGCATTGCGATGAAAAGAGACTGTGAAATTTGGCCAAAACAGTGCTGCTGGTGCTCTTCTTGAAGACGACGACGACGACAACAACAACAACAACAACAACAACAACAACAACAACAAGCTTGCTTCCCTGTAGGTAGTCAAATCAACGGGGGAGGTTGGTTGACAATAGAAGGGGGACGGGAGAGGAAAAGAGGCCTGGCCCAGTGTTCTTTTAGTGGGTCCCTGGTCTCTGGCTGTGGAAAGACAATAAAATAGGCACTTACTCATATCAGCATAGATAACCAAGGGCCGAGCAACAGAAACTTCATCTGCACTATCTGGCCGCATGCAAGAGGCCTCTCGCCATGCATCGCAGGGCTCCCTACTTCATCCGCTCGCTCGCCTCATCGCCAGTTGCTTCAGAGAATTCTTCGATTTCGACTTCTCCGGCCAAAAGTCGTCGGTTACGTCACGTCACGGCTTCGTCTTCTAAATATAGCAGCGCAATCCTCTCGTCTCGTTGGCATCTCTCACTCAGCCTTTTTTTTTTTTTTCCTCTGCTAGACTAAAAACATTAATGCCAAATCTCGCCCTGTCAAACCTCCCCTCAATCCCTTCCCCCTCACTGTATTGCGGATTTATACGGCTGAGTTAAGGCTATTCAACGCACAACTACGGGCTTTCGCTTTCGCTTTTGCTTTCGCTTTCGATTTCACTCTCACTTTCTTATTTTGCCGCTTGTTTTGGCAGAAGGCCGGGGAAAATCTCGTCTCCTCAATCCAAGCCACAGATCGGCTGTTGTGGGCCTTGCCGCTACTAGCAAGGCAAAGGCAGGCAAAACGCTCTCTCTATTTTTCTCTCGTTCAACTTGATTGATTGCCCATCTGCCATACTATCATAGGCCAATATTTATCCTCATCTTCCTCTGTTTCTAACCGCCTACTTCCAATCTACTCTGAATCTCTCCTTCTTGCTTCTTTATCCGCCACCATTTGTGCTGCTACCATGGCTGACTACCCACCGGAGCTGCTGCAGCAGCTGGCCGAACTGGACCGTGAACTAGAGGTATGACGTGACCCCTTGCAACCATACTGTCAAACGCCGTGGCAAAGCCTCGACTGAATTAACAAGCTAAGCTGACTGACTGACCTGTCGTACTGATGTAGGAGGGCGATATCACACAGAAGGGGTACGACTAGGCGATGCTTCCTCCATTTCTCAATCATCACTACTACTATTGCTACTACTACTACTACCCATCATCTAGAAACCCAACAGCTGACCCGTGTTTTCTCCTTCCCCTTTTGCAGCTATCAGAAGCGCAAGATGCAGCTCTTGGCGCAGTTCCAATATGCCGACTCTAGCGCTCCCAACTCGCCTCCATTCATTTCCGAGCCCTCTCCACACCGCCGGGGCGGTCTCAAGATCCACTCTCCCGAAAACTCGTCGCATCCTGCTAGCGTTAGCCATAGACTCTCTATGACCCCGCAGCCCGAATCCATCATCGGCCCAAGCGACGAGAGCCGGCCTTCACCAACCTTTCACAACAACGCCCGCCCAGACTCCTCATACAGCATGCGGCGGGCCTCTTATGCTCCTTCAGAATCTGCCTTTCAGGCCATCTCTTCCCTGCGGCCTGGCGTGCCCATGGCAGTGGACCATACCGCTTCTAAGAGACCAGACTCGCTGTTTTTGAGTGCAGGCCTGGGCCAAGGTTTGCCCACAATAGACCCGTCACGAACCCAGACAATGGTCTCGGCCGACTATGCCTTCAACCCGGACCACCAAATGGCCTACGGCGACCAAATCGGCCAGGGCCCTCTGCCGCCACACCAGAGAATTCACCATCAACCACAGCAATCTTATGACAGCCACGCCGGAACAATGGATTCGCAGACATACTTTCCCGACTTTGCCGGTCAGCAATCCCACGATCAGGGCGACGACTATGGCGGCCCACAGCGGTACTCAGTCAATGAAACCTTTTCGCCAACAGCCGCTATTGCACCCCCCATGCTTAGCGCTAGAGACCTCCCGCCTCCCGAGGCTCTGGACTACCAGATGCCGCTCGAACCTCGAGACGTCCCGTTCGCCATATACGACCCCCATGACCTAAACGAGCCCATGTCCAAGTTTGATAATATCGCTGCTGTTCTGAGATACCGCGGCCGTACCAACGCCAAACTTCCTGCATACTGGGTGCTAGACAGCAAGGGCAAGGAAATCGGCACCATTGCCTGGGACAAGCTGGCATCCAGGGCAGAAAAAGTGGCCCAGGTCATTAGAGACAAAAGTACCCTGTACAAAGGCGACCGAGTGGCGTTGGTCTACCGTGAGACCGAGGTCATTGACTTTGCTATCGCACTCTTGGGCTGCTCTATTGCCGGCGTTGTAGCTGTTCCCATAAACGATTTGCAGGACTACCAGCGTCTCAACATGATCCTTACCTCCACACAGGCCCATCTGGCCCTGACCACCGATACTAATCTCAAAATGTTCCAGCGTGATATCAACATGCAGAAGCTATCATGGCCCAAGGGTGTTGAGTGGTGGAAAACCAACGACTTTGGTAGCTTTCATCCCAAAAAGAAGGACGACGTTCCAGCCCTCCTAGTGCCAGATCTTGCCTACATTGAATTCTCCCGTGGGCCAACTGGTGACCACCGTGGCGTAGTGCTCAGCCATCGCACAATCATGCATCAGATGGCTTGTCTGAGCGCCATTACCACGACCGTACCTAGCAACAAGCCCGGAGACACGTTCAATGGCACCAATCTTCGTGACCGAAATGGCAAGCTCATGGCCAACAATCCGGGTAGCGAGATTCTGCTATCATACCTTGATCCGCGCCATGGCATTGGTATGATTCTTGGTGTTCTCTATGGTGTTTATGGAGGCCATACGACAGTGTGGATGGAGAGCAAGGCTATTGATGTCCCCGGTCTCTATGCCCACATCATCACCAAATACAAGGCAACTCTCATGGTAGCCGACTATTCAGGCCTCAACAAGGCTGTTAGTAACTATCAAACCGACCCCATGTCTACTCGAAACTACAAGAAAGGTGTGGAGCCAAGCTTCCAGAGCGTCAAGCTTTGCCTGATTGACACTCTGACTGTAAACTGCGAATTCCATGAGATTCTGGCTGATCGTTGGCTGCGACCGCTGCGCAACCCAAGGGCCCGTGAAGTGGTAGCCCCTATGCTTTGTCTGCCTGAGCATGGTGGCATGGTTATTAGTGTCCGTGATTGGGTGGGCGGAGAAGAGCGCATGGGCGTT
Source organism: Ceratocystis albifundus (assembly GCA_002742255.2). Lineage (NCBI taxonomy): Eukaryota > Fungi > Ascomycota > Sordariomycetes > Microascales > Ceratocystidaceae > Ceratocystis > Ceratocystis albifundus. Next base: position 1,153,305 of record MAOA02000038.1, read on the forward strand.
CCTCTAAAGCTTTTGAATACCGAAGAGGATCTTGATGATAGTGAGAGCGAGAAGGAAAAGGAGGAAGAGAAGAAACCAGCTACGAGCGGCTTTGGCAGTCTTTTAGGGGGTGGAAATACGACCAAGACGGAGTCCCGGGCTAAGAATGAACTGGGCGAAGTACTTTTAGACCGCGAGGCTCTCAAAAGCAATGAAGTGGTCGTTGTGGCTATTGGCGATGAGGCACGCAAAGAAGGTGCTGGAGATGCTACCACAGTACGTGTAGGCGCTTTTGGCTATCCCATTCCTGATGCTACGCTGGCTGTGGTCAACCCTGAAACAGGTCTGCTAGCTTCCTCACACGCCATTGGTGAAATCTGGGTAGACTCACCATCGTTGTCTGGGGGATTTTGGGCCTTGCCAAAGCACACGGAGCAAATATTCCATGCTCGTCCGTACAAATTTGATCCTGGGAATCCAACTCCAACATCCATTGAGCCCGAATTTCTTCGGACTGGTCTCCTAGGTACGGTCATTGAGGGCAAGGTGTTTGTGCTTGGCCTGTATGAAGACCGTATCCGCCAAAAGGTTGAGTGGATGGAGCACGGCACAGAAGTAGCAGAGCATCGCTACTTCTTTGTACAACATTTGGTGGTCAGCATCCTCAAGAACATGACCCAGTTGGTGTATGATTGCTCCGCTTTTGACGTCTATGTGAACGAGGAGCATCTACCCATCTTAGTAGTTGAGGCTAGCGCTGCATCTACAGCACCGTTGCAGCAGGGCGGCGCCCCCAAGCAGCTTGACCCTCCCCTGCTGGATAGTTTAGCGGAAAAGTGCATGGACGTTTTGATGCAAGAGCATCACCTACGACTGTACTGCGTCATGATTAGCCCTCCAAACAGTCTACCTAGAGTTATCCGCAATGGCCGACGAGAAATCGGAAACATGCTATGTCGCCGTGACTTTGATCTTGGCAATCTTCCATGTGCTCACGTGCGATTTGGCATTGAGCATGCTGTTCTAAACCTGCCTATTGGTGTTGACCCCATTGGTGGTATTTGGTCGCCCCTAGCCTCCAGCTCTCGATCAGATATTCTTATGCCGGCAGACAAGCAGTACTCAGGCATTGATCGCCGAGAAGTTGTCATGGACGATCGAACATCTACACCCCTGAACAACTTTATGTCTATCACAGATCTTATTCAATGGCGCGTGGCCAGACAGCCCGAAGAGCTGGCCTATTGCACTATTGATAGTAAGGGACGCGAGGGCAAAGGCATTACATGGAAAAAGTTCGATTTGAAGGTGGCTGCCGTCGCGATCTATCTCCGTAACAAGGTCAAGGTCAAGGCGGGCGATCACATCATTTTGATGTATACACACTCGGAAGAGTTTGTATTTGCTGTCCATGCCTGCATTAGCCTGGGACTAATCATTATTCCCATGGCGCCCCTAGATCAAAATCGCTTGCGAGAAGATGTCCCGGCTTTGCTGCACTTGGTCTCTGACTACAAGGTCAAGGCCGTTTTAGTCAATCAAGATGTCGATCACTTGTTAAAGATGAAGCTTGTGGCTAGCCACATCAAACAGTCTGCTGGTATAGCCAAAGTTAGCCTGCCGAATGTGTACAACACCACAAAGCCTCCACGCCAGAACAGCGGCTCTCGTGACCTTGGCCTCACTATGAATCCGGCCTGGGTGCAACCAAAGTGGCCGGTTGTCATTTGGACTTACTGGACACCCGACCAACGACGAATTGCCGTGCAGTTAGGCCATGACACCATTCTAGGCATGTGCAAGGTACAAAAGGAGACATGTCAGATGACTAGCTCCCGGCCGGTTCTGGGTTGTGTGAGAAGTACCACGGGTCTAGGCTTCCTGCATTCTGTTGTCATGGGTATTTACATTGGCACTCCTACATATCTTCTATCGCCCGTTGAGTTTGCCCAGCAACCACTGTCGCTTTTTGTCAGCCTATCCCGGTACAAGATCAAGGACACTTACGCTACGCCTCAAATGCTAGATCATGCCATGGCATCTATGACAGCCAAGGGCTTCACACTACACGAGATGAAGAACATGATGATTGGAGCAGACGGCAGACCTCGCGTTGATGTCTTCCAAAAGGTGCGCTTACACTTTGCGGCTAGCAGCCTCGATCGCACGGCAATCAATACGGTATACTCCCACGTTCTAAATCCCATGATTGCATCCCGGTCCTACATGTGCATTGAGCCCATTGAATTATGGCTAGATACGCGGGCACTCCGTCGTGGTTTAGTCATCCCATTAGATCCCGGCACAGATAGCAAGACAGCCTTGTTGGTACAGGATTCCGGAATGGTGCCTGTGTCAACACAGATTGCGATTGTCAACCCTGAGAGTTGCACGCTTTGCCACGATGGCGAGTATGGCGAGATCTGGGTTGACAGTGAGGCCTGTGTCAAGTCATTTTACGGCTCCAAGTCTGGCTTTGATGTCGACCGTTTCAACGGTCGCACAGTGGATGGCGATCCGAATATCGCCTATGTTCGTACAGGAGACCTAGGCTTCTTGCACAGCGTCAGTCGGCCAATTGGACCTGGGGGTGCGCTGGTAGAGATGCAAGTCTTATTTGTCCTAGGAAGCATTGGCGAGACCTTTGAGATCAATGGTCTTAGTCATTTCCCTATGGACATTGAAACATCTATTGAACGTTCCCATCGTCGTATTGTGCCCGGTGGATGGTAAGCCCAAAGCTAGATGACTTGACGATTTATTTTCCTTCAAATGCTAACCTTTTTTTGAATAGTGCGGTGTTCCAGGCTGGCGGGCTCGTGGTTGTTCTAGCCGAAGTCCCGCGCAGCCCCTATCTTGCCTCAATTGTGCCTGTTATTGTCAACGCTGTTCTCAATGAGCACCAGATTATCGTTGATATTGTTGCCTTTGTCGAAAAGGGAGCCTTCCCTCGCTCGCGCCTCGGCGAAAAGCAGCGTGGTAAAATCCTAGCTGGTTGGATTAAGCGCAATATGCCTACCTTGGCCCAGTTTGCCATCCGCAGTACTGATCCCAGCATCTTGGATGGAGGACCGCTTGGCCATGGGGGTGACGCTGTTGGCAGATCCTCCATGAGCAGCTTCCAGAGCAGCCAAGAACCATCTCTAGCGAATAGACGCATGTCGACGGTTAGCTCTTCCGCAAGACTGGACACGATGAGAAACTCTCAAGTACCCCCTATGCCGATGGTACCTCAGATGATGGCCCAACAGCAGCAGATACAAGCACAGACACAGCAGCAGCAGCAGCAGCAGCAACAGCAGCAGCAGCAGCAGCATCAGCAGCAGTACTCGGCCCAAGCACAGCATACAGATTATTATCAGCAACAGAATCAGCAGCAGCTACAGCAGTCGCCTGTGGCTTCAATATCCACCCAGCCCATACAGCATGAAGCAGATGCCTCTGCTTCGATGCCTACAACACATTCCGAGGGGGGCAACCTTCCAGAATTCAACTTTGGCCTTGAAAACCAGCCGGAGGCGTCTACAGCCGGCTCCTCTGGTCCCGGAGAGCCCATTTCTGCCCTGACTTCAATGAATAGTCAGGTCATGTCAGCCACTCTAAGTGGGCCTCTGCCTAGTATTGATGGTCGGGATCCCCTATGGCTCAACAGCGGAGCGCCAGTCGAGTTGTCTGAAGATGAATGGACTAAGGATGCAATCATGAATATGAAACTCGCGGCGGACATAAAAGAGTAGATACTAGAAAGAGAAGAGGGAGGGAAATAGGGAATGTCACAATCATCATCTATAGAAGTGGTAAAGGACAAGATGTAGGACGCCCTTTACTTGTGCATATATTTCCTTAATATCTGATATTTTGCATTGCTTACAGGCTTCATACACTATGACACTGTCTTGAAGGAACTCTTGTTTCAACACTGAAATGCCAAGAGCCATAAACACCGACAGACGCCGCCGCTTGGATTATTCGAGCTGTTTTCTTTTTGCTCCCATAATGTAGACTTAGTCCCACTTTTCATCCGAGATAGCATAGCATCTAACCAACAACAGCCTCGGTAATAGCAGACATCACATCACCACAAGACAAAGGGAGATAGGAATGAAAGAAGTGTGGATGGATAAAAGAAGAAAGAAGAAAAAACTAATGATACAGAAAAGCAAAGTATGAGTTTAAACGCCGTCTAAAACAACAACACAAGCAAAGCAAAGCAGACAAAGAAAAAGTAAAGCCAATTTTCAACTCGTGACGGTCTACAGTCAATCTTCGGGATCGACAGTTACGTTATGTTACGTTACGTACAAACATATAATCCCTCCATACAGCACTGGCACGGCTAGTCGCTCCCAACCGACATAAAACTTGCCGCCAGGGCAAGACATTTAGATCTAGAAAGCCTAGCACACTGCTGCTTAAAACACCTTAATCATCCCATTCTTCGTCCAGCTGGTCGATGAGGCGATTCTCGTCTTCACGGCTGCGAGTTGGGGAGCGGGCCAAACGGCGATAATGGGCCGTCCCGTACGAGTTGGAGGCGGGAAGAAAACGGGCGCATGAGGCCACGATAATGGTAGTAAAGTCCTGTATAATGGGAGAAAAAGATTTTGGGTTTACTTTGTCAGAGCCGTTTCGTATATTTTTGAATGGTAGGAGTGTAGAGAATGGCGGCGGCAAGATTATAGTACGCGAGATATCAAAGGAAGTGATTCCGGGGACAGGGTATCTATACACGAAAAAAACAAGAATGGGGGATCAAAGGCAAGACATGGCATGACAGGGCACATGCAAATGGGCCTAGACTTAAGAGCCGCAACATGGCTACAAAGAAAGCTGGGAAGAGACACACCACGAAACAAAAGAGTAAAGGGGGCAACAAGAGATCAAGAAAACGAAAATAAGGGCAACAGGCAGGGCGGGAGGCTACCACCGACGCCGGCGGTTGCCGCAAGACACACATACGCAAATAACACTCCAAACGCTAGCCCACAGTGAGTAGTTGGGCAATTGGCGCCAGCCACGCGCATGGGTAACCGTACGGTTATAGAAAACACCGCCAAGAACATAGACCATAAAAGCAATGATTGCAATTAGAGTGAAGACACTCCCAGGGCCGACGGATCCCGAGCCTGGGCGTTGTGGCTCTGCCGAAAGACAGGCATGAGATGACCGGGCCTCAAAGAAATAAGCACATTGGTCGGGATCGGCGCCAACAAAGGTCACAACGAGCGAGGTTACCAGCGGGTCGCTGGCACAAAGAAACGAAATAGTGGCGGACTTGCGCCTGGTCGCCGAGGAAGAAGATGACGAAGATGACGGAGATTCGCACGGAGAACCATCTTTGTATTGCAGGACGAGTTTACGGCCACGGCTTTGTAAGTCCATGGATTCTTGCCTATATCAGCGGAAGGACGAATTTGGTTAGTTTTCTGACAGGTTCTGGGGCGTTAATGGACGGGGATATAGGACTAGAACAAGAAGACAACAAGCATGGAAGCTAAATATGGGCAAAGAAGACAGACAAAAAAAGAACAAGAGAACTCTCACCCTAGAGAATACACCCTATCCTCATGCGTATAATACGCACTCACGTTCTGCCACTGTGACTTCTCAATGCCGACAACATCCTTCACTGGTGCCACCACCGATGAGCACACATTGAGTGTGAAGTTGTAGCCATAGTCCCAGCCACGAGCCTCATAGTCTGTATTGCGCACACCCTTAACTTTGGGCGCGTCCTTAGGCGCTGGAACGGCAATATCTGGTCGTAGGTCGAAAAAGCCACCGACAGTTGAAACGGATGTCGCTGTGCAGGCCGCGGGAGCAACTGTGGAGGAAGAGGGGAAGGACGATGTTGAGGCCGATGCAATGTTGGCGCTTGCAAGGGATAGAGAGCCGCTGCCGAGTAGAGCGACTAGCAAAGAAGTGAGCGATATGCGCGCCATAACTGCGATCGAGACTTTGATGATGTGGATTGGGCTATATCAAGGATAATTGTTGTACTGCGCCTCTGGTTGGCTGCGATGCTATCGCTGAAATGATTACCGGAACAGATAGAGTTGCTGGAGCATAGAAGAAGAAGAAGCCGAGACAGAAGCAGATTTTGTCGTAATCACGATAGAGCGTAAGTGACTGATCGAATCTCGCGCAAAAAGCAGGGACAAAAAATATCATGAGAAGATGGAGAAAACAAAGTATCTGACCCGGCTCGTGATAATGCAGGCCATTTAAGCAACCAAGCAGTCTGTGTGCTTTAAATATAGCATAGCATACATGGCATACATGGCATATTGTCGCGTGGCGGCAGCAACGGACATGAGTGGCACAGGGGCTACTACCGACACGTGACCACCGGGCTTTCTCAACCCGAGGTCACGTGACGCACATAGACTATATAATCTACCATAGCACTGGACCGCCTAGTCAGAAAAGTAAAACTGCTGGATCATCGGATTTCAATAATAAAGTATTCCTCAACAGGTTATGAGCCCGCGCTACGCGTCAATAATCCAAACATAATAACTTGAAAAGATATATATTTTTTTTCACAACCATTACTTTATAGAGACATGCGCCGATCGACAAGATTGAATCCCAGTCTGTCCACAATGTCAACCCAAGAAAGTCCCTCTGCCCACGAGCAGAACTTTACCGCCTCCACGCAGGCACCCTCTGCCCCCGAGCAGAACTCTACCGCCTCCACGCAGGCACCCTCTGCCCCGAGCAGAACCAGAACGCGCCAGAGCAGGCGCAACCCAGTGGCCTCATGACAGACGCAGTCATGATGGCCAATTTCACAAACTTCATGGAAATGTTTCAATCCGCCATGAAGATCAAAGCGGAAACGGATAACAATTTGATACAAAACCCCAGAAGGTTAACAGCTGCACAACTGCAACAAAGCGGCTGGAACCTTTCGATGCGGCCAGAAAAGATGCTGGCGTCAGAACATACATGGCCCACGTGGTATGCTGCGGTGAAGGCCTCCCTCGGGGAGCTCGACCTTTCGATGGAGGACGTGGACGACCTGCCGAGAGACACACGTTGCCGGATCATCCGGATAGTGAAGGACACTCTTTCACTACGCCTTCAGCAACATGTTGTCAGCTGCGAGTCCTTCAAAGAAATGATCGACCAGCTTCGGACAGAAACCGTTGGCACCCTCAAGAACCCAGGAGCGCAGGTAGAAAGGGAATTGTGCACCATACGCTTCAAGCCTGGCGAGAATCTCCTCGAGTTTCTCGAAAGATATCAGATACTGCTTGCCAGGGCATCCGCAACTGGTCTAGGTCTTAAGGACATGACCAAGACAAACTACATGATGGCAGCGGTAGAAGAACACTACCCATCTTTGAGACCATACGCGCAGATCTTGAACAACTTCCCTGACATCTTCAGCCTGATGAAGTCCGAGGCAAGGTCACCTGACTATCGCCGTCCCCCATCCCCCGAGTGACGCCTAGGACATCTAGATCAACCACAGCCAAGAACCGCTCGGGATGCTGGAACTGCGATGCAGTGGGACACCACTCCAGCAAGTGTCCCGAGAAACGGAATGACGAGAAAGTGAGGAGCAGAGCGAACGAGAACAAAGCCCAGAGGAGGCTCGCTCCGTCAAATAGCACCCGTCAGTACAACAGGAGCGTCGCCGTTTCGGCCGCGGAGTCGGACAAAGAGGAAGGTACGCGAGACAACCAAGAACCAGAACTTCCATGCACATACACCATTTCCGTTTGCACAAACACCAATGACCTGAAGGAACGCGAACTGACCGGAACTTATGACAGATCAATGAGCTGTTGGCTGGCAGACAGCGGTGCAAACACGCATGCTGTCAAGGATCTGGAAGAGTTCATCCCAGGGTCAGTGGTGGACGTAAAGGTAGGCGTCAAGACAGGAAATGGGAGGTTGGTGGCCAAGAAAATGGGAAACATCGCGGTATATATACCAGGGACAAATATAACAATGCTTCTCAAAAAGGTTTTATTCCTACCCGAAGCTCCAGTGAACCTTCTCTCTCTGCAGCTATGGTATGAAATTGGTGGGACATTGAACGGCATGAAAATGGTCCACGACAACCAAGTAAAAATCATGATCTCACGAAATTTCCAATTCCACGCTGTGAACGTCTCCAAATCTTGGAAAGAAAAACAAGACGCAGAGAATGACGACATGATCCTCTTCCCCTTTCAAAGACAACTTCCCAACACGACAACATTGGAACGAACAAGGCTGGCCCATATGCGGGCAGGGCACATCAACGATGAATCTTTGCGGGCGACATGCTCCACTGTCAGAGGAGCAGCCGTCGAAAAGCCCAAATTTGACGAAACGTGGCCATGCGAGACCTGCATCAAGGCCAAAGCAGTCCACTACACACCACAGGACAAAAGACCTCCAGTCTACGCCGTCATGGACTGCATACATGTGGATGTTGCGAGTGTAGGGTGGTCATCAAGAAACGACGCAAGGTATTTTGTAGTGATCACGGATGAGTATACAAGGTACAAATCAGCTATAGCCATACCCAGGATGACAAAGCAAGCAGGCGATATAGTGATCTCTGAAATCAAAGCCTGGATACTCCAGACCGGACGCAAGCCCATAAAGCTTATGATGGACAATGGGACAGATGTCAACATATCCAAAATGAAAAAGTGGGCAGCTTCTGAGGGAATCACCGTACATACGTCGCCGACTTACTCGCCAGCTCAGAACGGGATAGCTGAGAGGGCGGTACAGGAGGTAACTCGCAAACTGCGCTGCGCTGTCGCTGATGGATTACCGGAAGATTTCTGGGACGTTGCCCTCCCGTCCATAATAGCTCAAATGAACAACGCCGTACCCGCAGGGAGCAAAACCAAACAGTCGCCTCAATGGGAGTGGGAGAAAGAAATAGCAAGGTTAGCAGGACGACCCAAGCCGGAAGCGCCGAGCGTTGCGCACTTTCGGGTCATCGGATCCAGGGCAGTGGTCACACTATCAGACCAAGACATAGCCAAGCTGAAGATTCCAAAGATCACACCGAGAGGTACCGAAGGAATACTGATAGGCTATGAAGGGACACACATGTACATTGTGTACATACCATCCTTGGACAAGATTGTGAGAACACAGAACGTTCGCATCCTGGAAAACATCAGCAGACCAGACACGACGACGTTGGTTTCACGCCCCCAAGGAACACTGCGACAAACCCCTGCGGACATGAAAGCCAACGCATCCGTGCAATCCACAGGTGGGACTAACACCGGCGACCTTCTGAGCGACAAGATGGAGGGCAATCTAAGGGCCCTATCAATTTACACCGAGCCAGCTACACCGAAGCAAGCGCTGGCAGCTAGTGAGAAATGGAGGGACGCCATCAACAAGGAAATCGAAAACATGCTGGCGTATGACGTCTTTGAGTTCGTCAAGGCCCCTAAAGATCGGACTTTGATCCCAATGAAATGGGTGTTTAAAGTCAAGCTTGACGGGAAATACAAAGCAAGACTCGTCGCAAGAGGGGACAAGCAAAAGGAAGGGATAGACTACAACAAGACATTCGCATCAACAGCTCATACGGACAGCTGGAGGATCCTGATGGCATGCGCCGTGACTACTGGCAGAGTAGTCAGACAAGCAGACATAACGGCTGCATACCTGCATGGCATAATACAGGAGGATGTCTACGTCAGACCACCGATGGAGCTGCAAAGCTATTTCGAACAGTTTCCTGACGCTGGGAAGAAGGTTGGGTTCGCACCAGGGCTGGTCATTAAGCTCAAGCGGACGCTTTATGGCTTAAAGCAAAGCGGACACGAATGGCAACAAGTCCTGAAATCCAACCTGAAGGACATGGGTTTCCAACAAATACCATGTGACCCAGCCACATACCGTGACGACGCGAGAGATGTAACGGTATGCACCCACGTTGACGACCTCCTATACGATGGACCCGACGAGAAAACAGTCAAGGAGTTTGAACGCGAATTGTGCGAAAGGTTCCACACAAACCTCAGCCAAATCCCGAAGTGGCTCCTCGGAGTCAACCTCGCCTTCAATCCCAATGGCATTTCCCTGGACCAGATCACCCTGATTGAGAACATCCTGGAGGAAGCGGGCATGCAAAACTGCAAGCCATCGTCAACTCCAGCTGAAATTCTGGCGCCCTGCCCATGGCAAGAAAGTGGCGACGACACAGAAGACTATGAGTTGGGGAAACAGCTGGCGGACAGGTACCGGAGACTGGTTGGGCGGATGATGTACGCGAGTACCATGACACGCCCTGACATTGCATATGCCCTCGGAAGACTCGTGGCGGCTTTTAAGGCACCAAAGCTGTCGGATAATAAAGCTCTCACGAAGCTTTTGCAGTATCTGTCTGCAAACAAAAGCTTCAGAATTGTCTACACGGCACCAGTCAAACATCCCAAGGGCAAACCCATAAGCTGCTATATGTACACAGATGCCACATGGGTTGATGGCCCTGACGGAAGATCCACGAGTGGGATCATTATCTTTATAGCAGGAGGCCCCGTGATGTGGACGTGCAGAAGACAAAAAGTGGTCGCCAGAAGCTCACTGGAATCCGAGCTCATCTCTATGTCGGAAGGAATGGCCGCCGCTACATATGCCAAGAATTTCGCAAACGCCATCGGTCACAACCTGAAGATCGAGGTATTCGCGGACAACAAAGGTGGAATCTCGACCGCAACCAAGCCCGATGCGACGTCTAAAGCCACCAGGCACATTAGGGCAAGTGACATGTACATCCGTGACAAAGTAGCTGACGGAACCGCTGAGCTCGGATATGTGAGCACCAAACAGCAAATTGCCGATGCCCTGACGAAACCATTGACAGGACCACTGGTGGAGAAGTACAACAAGGTGATATTCGGAGGATTAAACTCACACGCACCCCCTCATCAGTCCGTGGCAGCCTGACAATGATACACACCTGTCGGTGCGAGGGGGGTGTCGCGTGGCGGCAGCAACGGACATGAGTGGCACAGGGGCTACTACCGACACGTGACCACCGGGCTTTCTCAACCCGAGGTCACGTGACGCACATAGACTATATAATCTACCATAGCACTGGACCGCCTAGTCAGAAAAGTAAAACTGCTGGATCATCGGATTTCAATAATAAAGTATTCCTCAACACATATTAGTACGTACTTTATTATGAAGCAAATAGCAGGCGGGCGTATCGGCTAAACTACGGTTATCTTTGGAGCTGAGGTGGGGACTCCTTCTAACCCTCTTCTATATAACCCTAAGCCTGTTCCTGAAAGGAATAAAGCTTGAACAGCTCAAGTGGGTCTACCCCTATGAGCTTGACAGATCACGAACACGAATACTAACCAAGACGAGGAGGACTACCTTCTGGCAACTGGGGCTTGGCATTCTGTCTAAAATCTCGAGTGCCTATAACCCAGAAGCTGTTTTTATCTTCGCCTATTTTTTTTTTTCTCTATTTATCCAAATCAAAATCATCAACACCACACACTGCAATTTGAAGAATCTACAACTCGGCCATGCCCGCAAAAACACCCGCATCAGCACTGGCGGCCCGTCACTACGAGTTTGGCGGCCCGTAAGCTTTTTCATTCCTCCATGGCTTCTTCACGACTATCGTGACCGACGATCTTTCAGTGTCAAAAAGGCTAACAATCCCGCGCTCATGTGCGTTGCTTCTGCTTAGTCTCGGTGTCTTTGGAATCTCCTTCGGCCTCCCTATTCTCCTCTACGTTTTCTGGTTCTTCTGCAATGATATTTCTGGGTGCCCTGTACCGTCGGCCTTGAGCCCTAGTACCCTTGACGTAGAGCGCCTCAAGGTCGAGATTGGATGGCCTGAGAATGGCCTTCTGGGCTTTTTCGATCTGGGCGTGTTCAGTGTCACAGTCGCCTACTATATCGTGAACCTGTTTCTCTATGCCATCCTCCCAGCCGAGATTGCTCTGGGTACTGAGCTTGTCTCTGGCGGCCGTCTTAGATATCGCTGCAATGGCAAGTTGAATACACTTCACTACATGCTATCCTTACTGTTGCTAAAACCGCTTGATCTAACATTTCTCACCTCTTGCTATAGCCTTCACTAGCAATATGGCTATTCTCGCCGGCTGTCTTTCTGGGACAATTTCCGAGGGCGCTGACTTTATTGTGTGGCGTTATATCGACGACAACTACCTACAAATCATGACCTCGCACTTGATCATTGCCTATGCCCTCGCGACCTACTCATACATTGGAAGCTTTAGCGTCAAACCTGGAAACAAGGAAATGCGCGAGCTTGCCATTGGTGGACAGACTGGCAACATTCTCTACGACTGGTTCATTGGCCGTGAGCTGAACCCGCGTGTGACCCTTCCATTTTTTGGAGAGATCGATATAAAAGAGTGGTGTGAGCTGCGTCCCGGTCTGCTGATGTGGGCTTTGTGCAATTTCACCTGGGTTGCTAAACAATACCGCAACTACGGCTATGTCTCTGACAGCATGGTGTTCCTCACTAGTATTCAGACATTGTATGTTATTGATGCTTGGTACTATGAGCCTTCCATTCTCACCATGATTGACATCACGCTGGACGGTTTTGGAAACATGCTGTCTTTTGGCGATTTGGTTTGGGTTCCCTTTTTATATTCTACACAGACTCGTTACTTGGCGACCTATCCCGTGACCCTGGGCCCCTATGGGCTGACAGCCACATTCATTGTCCTGTTGACTGGCTTTATGATCTTCCGTTCGTCCAACTCAGAGAAGAATGAATTCCGCCGTGACCCAAAGTCTCCAAAGGTTGCCCACCTCAAGTATATCACCACCAAGACTGGCAGCAAGCTACTGATTACTGGATGGTGGGGCATGGCACGTCACATCAACTACTTGGGCGACTGGATCCAGAGCTGGCCGTACTCGCTGCCCACTGGCGTTGCCGGATACACCATCATGGCTGCTGGAAGCGGTGTTGAGGGTGCATTAATTATGCTGGACGGCCGTGAGGTTGTGCAAGGTGCCGCTCGGGGCTGGGGTATCCTATTCACGTACTTTTACGTCTTCTACTTTGCGACCCTGCTGCTTCACCGCGAAGGCCGTGATGACGACAAATGCTACAAGAAGTATGGCGATGATTGGCTGAAGTACAAGCAGCAAGTGCCCTACAAGATTATTCCGTACATTTACTAGACGGCGAGATTAGCCACAACAGCGTCTGTATGGAGTCAATAGACAAGTTGACACCCACTCAACTTTAAAGTATTTTCATTCACTCTTTTCACATTAATATAATTGCCCGGATGTATGGGAATTAGACGGGAATGAATCGGAAAGGAGGAAAGGAGGGTCTATGTGTGTCGATTGGAGTGCTGGGTGAATCTGCGATGAGAAATAGTCTTTGATTCAAGATTCAATAAATCTCAATGTAAATTATATAAAAGAACACGTGAGCTGACGGCGCTTACTCACGATGCTACGTAGCTGACTGTTATAAAGCTAGGAGGGTCTGACGGTTCCAAGATTCGTAATAAGGGTGCTCTGATCCGGCGTTCACCACTGCCGAGCCCATAACGACGGCTTCTAGGCTCCGGCTGTAAGCCAGTTGTAGGATGGCACGCACGGACACACAAACACACACGCACCCTGCTGGGATTCAGGTAAGTGTTATGCCCATGAGTGTACAGGATCTTGCTGGTAGTACGCATGCATGATGGCCGGCAAAATCCATCAAAAATATCTCAAATCAACCGGCTGCGACTCTGCAGTAGAGAAAACAAGGGAACCAATAACAGTTTAAGTCGACTTTAGACACGACTCGACAGACAAGGATCACCAGGAGAAAAAAAAAAAGAGACTGGAAAGGCGGGGGAGACAATAGGGGGATCGAGATGACCGGATAGAGGGTAGAAAGCAGACAGACGCGCCGATAATAGGCTGATGATACTTTGAGCAAACGGGCCGATAGAAGAGATGGGACGGCTGGGGAAAATAGGTCCTCCCCATTCTAAAGAGGGAGTATGGAAGGGGTCTTAAGAGTACGCAGCGCAGTATCGAGTCCGTAGTCCTAGATTTGATTTGATTTGAATATATTTGCCGTGTACGGGCATCAAATGACGTCATTGTTATTGTTATTGTTATTGTATTCTTTAACGTCTACCTACTGATATCTCGCAGCAATACGACGGCGTATTCCGGTCGGGGACTGCTGGCTGATGTCATCTTCCAGTACCTCCTGGGCGGTCAGCAATTGCAGGTTTGCTTAGAAGTTGAACGTCTCCTATGACTTTTTAGGGTCCGGCGCTTAGGCCAGGAGGGCTCTCCATCCAGCATAGCCCTAGGGCGTGCCTGCGGGGGTTCCGGGGTTGGATACCCGGTGTTTTTGGTCTGCGACGACCGCGTGTAAACTAGTCTAAAAGGCCGCCGGCTTTCGGCACGGGGAGTAGGCCCCGGCGGAGTACAGCGGTTTTGTCCTTTCCTGTGCATGGCTGTTGCCGCATCTTTTAATGTTTTCCGTTTTGCAGGTGGTCGGTAGTAGAACTCCTTCAACACCTTCTCACGGAGCTCTCCTCGACATCTCCTCCCTATCCTGCAAAAGTTTCCTCTAACTATCCTCTCTCCGTCCCTCTCCTCCTTTCTCCCTTCCCCTTCCATACTCCCTCATCTTCCCCCTCCTCGACCCCTTCTTCGTTGCTGTCGTTGCTGTCCCGGAGTTGGTTGTGTCATGCCAGGCTGCCCCTGCTGTGGTCTGTCCTCTGTAGTCTGCGGTGGCAGTGACCTGCCTCTCCGCGTTTCCAAAGCGGGGGTTGCCTCTGTGGTCTCCAGACAGCTCAGATCGGGCTCGGGTTGCTGTGACTCTTGGATGAGCTTGAGGTTGCGGCGAAGCACGTTGGCGACGTAGCTCGTCGCTTTCGTGTTTTTAAGGAGCTTGTCCGCAAACCGTTGGCTCCAAGGTCTAGGCAATGCCTTGCAGGTCCACCAGTGGCCTCGTTCCTTTGCTTGGTTGCATGCCCTGCATCCAAGCGGACAGTTGTGGTTCCAACGCTCATGATATTTGTCAAAGTCACCATCGCCCGTTCTAGCCGCGAGGATGTGACCCAGCTCTATTCTGGTTAGCCCCTTGTAGCGGGAGGTACGGAATGGGGGTTCGGTGGGGACACCGGCTCCAAGTGGACGGTATCCTTTTTGTTCTTTCCACCACCCTTCGTAGTCGAGACGTAGGCGGTCTCTCCTCCATCTCCGTGCTCCTGCGAGGCTGAAGCGGTGTTCTGTTACCGAACCTTGGCATCCCAACTTGGCTTGGGCGTCGGCTAACTCATTGCCCTTAATGCCCATGTGTCCTGGGACCCATAGCACTCGGGCGAGCCTTCCGGGTGTCTTGTCTGCCCAAGCTTTTAGGATTTGTCTTGTCTTGTCTACCGCTTCCTGTGATGTGCTGTTTGTGGTGGCAGCGTTGCGGAGTCGATCCACGACCCCTCTGTTGTCCAGGCACAGCCAGATCTCTCCAGCTCCTTCGCGGGCGGTCGCTCGCTTGGTTGCCTCGAGAGCCCCGACTGCTTCGGCGTCTGCCACCTCCATCCACTTTCCCAGAGCTTTGTGGTCTACTTCCTGGGTAGCTCCGTCTTCGATGATAGCCCATCCTGCGCCCGCGTTGCCATCAAATGACGTCCCGAAAGGCCGGATCCCTTATAACATCTGATAAACAAAAATCAACAAAAAAAGGTAATCTACTATCTCGGGCTGATGGTCTAGTGGTATGATATTTGCTTTGCAGTATTCACTACAAATATGTAAATGGTCGGGGGTTCGATCCCCTCTCAGTCCAAGATACCGCCTTGAAGCGTCCAGAACTCCGATTAAAGAGGCCTGGATGTCTTCGATTTTTGGTGTTTTTGTCCACACCGGTCTTTGTTCTGCTCCGAGCCATTCTTCCTTCCATCTAGGATTCCTTGTCGATCAACTTCTCTTTTTTTCAACTCTCCCTCTTACAACCCTCGGGGGGCCCGCCGATCGAACTCCTGTGGGAGGACGAAAGGAGGAGGGAAGCTATACGCTGGCACACACTGGACATGGAACATACTCTGCGAGGAGCCCAGTACAATCCAGTGGTTGTGAGACTACGGAGACTACTTCCGGCGGAAATGGAAACACACAAGACACTGAAGCCAACAACCGCCGGACCATGCATGCCCCCTCGAAAGTGGCTCAGCAAAGAGAAAGAAGCTGAGAAACACAGAGAGGAGGTGGACATGGCCCCCGTAGGAACTCTCATAGCATACTCTGATGGCTCAAAAGACGCAAAAGGGAACACAGGAGCAGGATGGGTGACCACCATGGATGGAGCCACCCTGGAAACGGGACACATGGCTCTGGGGAAATGGATGGAGGTTGCAGACGCTGAAGCTTACGGAGCGTGCGAAGCAACCATGCGGGCCGTTGCGCATACGGACGCCGAGGAAATCTGGATATGTCTGGACAACCAAGGAGTAGTCGACCGACTGCGCAACCCGCAAGCGCGAAACAGTACCTCTCAGGGCATCATAGACATGACGAAACGGGTCCTAAACAAGTGGAAGAACAGGAAGGACGGGAGACGCGTCCAAGTGCTTTGGGTCCCGGGACATGTAGGCCTGGAGGGAAACGAACAAGCTGACGCTCAAGCCAAGCTTGGATGCCTCGGTTACTGCCGCGAACCCCGTGCCAGTCTGGCAGGGGCAAGGAGGTGGAGACGACAACAACTGCGTGCGGAGTACGAAAAGTGGTGGAAAGAGCAGAAAGGATATCGTCCACTGCAGGACATTCCCTGCAGCCCCCCTTTCCGAACGCCGGGCTACAGAGGCTTGGACAGAACGGAACTGGGGCATATCCTGGCCGCCAGAACGGGACATGGAGATTTCGATCAATACCATGACCGCTTCGAACACCAATGCCCACGCAAGTGCATCCACTGCAACCAGCCAAAGGAACGAGGACACATGTGGACGTGCAGGACTTTACCAAGGCCGTGGAGCCAAAGGTTTACGGACAAGCTACTGAAAAACATAAAGGCGACAAAGTACGTTGCCGGCGTGCTACACCGGAACCTGAAGTTTCTACAGCGGAAGTGAGTAAAACAGCCCGCACACGCACACGACATGGCTTCTTCGCGGTGAAGGAGAGAGGAGGAGAGAGGAGGAGAAAGGGGGTTGATGGGGACGAAAGGGGGGAGAAGGGAAGAGAGGAGTGAGGAGAGAGGAGGTGTGTTCTCTTTAAAAAAAAAAAAAAAAAAAAGAAGGAAAAACAAGACAGGAGCGCATGGAGATGTCGAAAGGACGCGGAAGAGAGATCGGAAGCTCCTTTCTCGTGACGCACAGGGTCTACTAAAAATGCGACAACCACCTCGCTGAGCAGAGGACAAAACCGACGTACTCCGCCAGGGCCAACACCCGGGCCGACAGCCGTTGGCCTCTTAGACTAGACTACGAGATAGATAGGTAGGGCGCCGCAAGCCAAAAACACCAGGTAACCAATCCTGGGAACCCAACCAGCAGGGTAGCCCTCGGGCATCGTCTTACGGAGAAGACTCTTGGCCGCAAGGCCGGACCCTAAAAAGTCATAAGAGCAGTTCGAAGTAGACGCAAACCTGCAACCGCTGACTGCCCGGAAGAGGGGTTGGAGGACGACATCTTCCTACTCCCCTTCCGTCCAGAACATGCCGTCGTATTGCTGTGGAAAACCAGTAGGTAGACGCTAAATAAAACAAACAAACAAACAAAAAAAACCCTCGGGGGGGTACCTTTGAGGTCTGGTGCCTCCCCCTCTCCCGGGCTGCCGGAGGACGACGCCTATGACACTGATGGGCGTCTTTCATTCTTTTCTTTTTCTCTGACTCTGTCATGGATCTTGACAATGAGCTGTGAAGCCTTGAGGCCGCGCTTTCCCAACTTTGAGGATAACCTCGTCGTCGACTCGCCCCCCTTTTTTCACGACAACTTCCGCGATCGCCAACTCCTCATCCCCACAACACCACTCCAACTCATGGAGTTCATCTTCACGTTCAGGACTGAATTTTGAGAGTTCACACAGTCCACATCTTTTTCTTTTGTTTTTTGTTTTTTCTTGCGTTCCTCTGTCCTCGGACAGACTGGCGACTGTGGCAGGTCACCAGAAAGGGGGCTGCCTTGGGTCACATCCACACCGTTCAAGGCAGCGGCCAACAGGGTGGCGGAAGGACAGACCATGAGCCCTCGGATGCTCACACAGTCCGGTTTGATTACTCTCATCGCCTGAGGGCGAAGGGAAGAGTCCCCAGACTGCGCTGGAATCTGCTGTCCTGTCCCCATGATCTTCATGGCCTCAGGACACATGGCAGATTTTTCAGGAGAACGAATGTTTGTGGGGAAGCGGGAGGTCGACTCCACTTCTGGGTTTAGGGTTTGTCTGGGGTTATGATAGTGGGGGCAAGGGGGAGGATGGATAAATAGGAAAACCAGAGGTGCTGCAGCAGCCATGCAAACGAAAGGACAAAACCATTGTACTCCGCCGGGGCCAATACCTCGTGCCGACAGCCCGTGGCCTTTAGACAAGAACTTCACGCTGCTGCCACCTACCAAAAACACCAGGTAACCAATCCTGGAACCCGACAGGTACGTCCTCGGGCCGCGCTGGACGGAGACCCTCCTTGCGATGACGCTGGACCCTAAAAAGTCATAGGAGACGGTCGAAGTTTATGCGCTCCTGTCACTGCTGACCGCCCGGGAGGTGCTCCCGTCCGGAACATGCCGTCGTATTGCTGTGGAAAACCAGTAGGTAGACGTTAAAAAATACAAACAAACAAACAAACAAACAAACTTCTCTTTTTTTTGCCTCGGCAAATTCATTTCTCGTCCGTCTCTAGTCTTCTCCGTTTTGCCAAGCTCCGAAGTTTGGCCTAGTTAGTACTCGTTGTCTCTTAACCACGGACAACGGCCGAGTTTATTGGCTCTCCGTGTACTGTTGCATCGTGGAAACTTGACTCTTCTGGTAATTCTAGATCCTGTCATCTAGTCTTACTTGCATGTATGGTTCGATGACTTGTGTGCCGGTTCTATGCAGTGTCTCCTATTAGCAGTGCGATCTCCTCATTTATGCCTTTCTCCGCGTCTCTCTCTCTCTCTCGCTTTTGACTTGTGGCTGACTCCGGCTTGTAAATGCAAGCCATATATGCCGGCATGTCTATTCTCCTCGTACGCCACCTGGGCGTTCTCTTCCAATTTACATGCAGTAGCAGTAACCTGTAGCACAAGCTCAGCACCTCACTTCATAAAAAGGAAAATAGCTCGAACGAAACGAGAACAAGTCCTGCTAGGGGCGTCGTGATGCGCGTTAACACGCTTTCTTATACAAGGCTTATCATTCCAAAACAGCATCCATAGCGTGTCGCCCTTTTTCTCTTTCTTTCCCACCACGGCAGCAAATCCCGAATTCCTTGGGAATGCCATGCCATGACTTGTCTGTTTCCCTTCCCCAGCCCCGCCCTGTCCCGTGATGTCCAATGGCTTCATTCATTCCAATTTGGCTATCCAAGGGGCCTCTATTCTCGTTTGGGTAGAAATAGGGAAAGGAGAAAGAAAGGTAGGCTAGGCTGATTTGGTAGTTGGGCGGGGGGGGGGGGGCGGCTATTCGTCAAGTGTCATGCGGGTAAAGGCGCAGTCATGTTTTGGCTACGTTGTTGGGGGGTGAAGATTCTCATCACCGTCATTTGTCCCAACGGCGTCTCTTTCGGCCTTTTTCACGTTTAAATTAGACAGCCAGGAAGGAAGACGCACTGCAATATCTTCCCACTAGCAAGTGTCATGTGTCATGAGGTAGCTGCCTCCAACATTTCGATCACCAACAATGGTGAGGAAGGTAAATAGGCTGAACAGGAACAGCAAGGGGACAAGGGATAGAGGGATGGCGGGTGTGGAGTTTCGACCTTGGCACTGGGAGCTAGATGGCCGGGGACTCGTTTCTATATTCAATAGACTCCAAAGACACGTGGGATAGTATGGCGGGCTTTGGTGGCTCAAGCTCAGCTCAGCTCAGCTATTGGCGAGTGCTGTGAATGCCATTCCAAGCTTAAAACAACAAAGACGGGGCTGTCTCTGCCCCAATGTCTGATGCTCAGACGGCGGCGGGCAAGCAATGATGGAACGAACTATGAGATTACTACATAATACACTCTTGCCCTTGTCTCGGCTGGTGTCAATGTTGTGCTTGAAAGGGCGGAATTATGCATAGATACACAGCAGCCAAGTCTTCTGACAGGCCTGTGCATGCTGTATCCGGTTGAGCTTTGCCGTGGTAGTGAGCTTTTCCCCGCAAGCTCGGAGCTGGCTTGCTTGTACTTCCCTGCTGCTGTTACATCCTCCTCCACAATTCTAGCGCCTCTTCTTCCCCACAAAGATCCAACGAGGCCCTTTTGAACCTCTGCAACTAGATCCGTGTGCTAGTAGTGGTTGTCGGCTTTTTCTTCTTCTCTGGATTGTTTACATGACGACTGCTCCCGGCAAAGGCGCCTCTTCCTCTACTTGACGTGATCCTCTTGTCTCGATGAAGAACCGGAGAATCCTTGTTTAGGTATGATCTTGTGACTGGAGTTATTTGTGTCCCGTGCAGGGGCGGCTGGTCATTCATTGGTATAGAAGGAGAGACCACAGGCTTGGGGTCTTTGGGGAAGAATGTGTAGGGGTGTGTGCTATGGGGATGGCCATTAGCTTTGTTGCATACCAAAACCCGCAAACTTTTACTTTTCATCTGTAACTTACACGCACGGAGTAAGAGTAGATGTTGCTTGTATAGAGCTTAAACCTAGACTACACTGGATCGAAGTCCGACTGGTAGTGGGTGTATCCCACGCCTCTTGGCACTGTACTGCTGCTCCCAATATAGGCTGGGGGCAAGACGTCCCTTGGATCATACGTAATAGTCTTGAAGGCCGATTACACAATGTCTCTACCTATAGGGGCGGTCTAGATACGTATATGCACAGTGATGCAACTACCACGGCTGCGGCCATGGCTCAGAATCTGCAACTACTTCGAGAGAGGGGAACAGGGCTCGCTAGAGACTCGGCGGTGTTAAGTTCAAACTCGAAGGAACTACAAACGGAGAAGAATAATATATAAAGGGACGGCAACTGCCTCCTTTCATTCCTCGTCTTGGCTTCCTTCCCTCGTTAACCAACAACAACAACAACATCATCCTTGAGCACCTTCCAATTTCACTTTCCAGGGAGCAAGGCAGATCCCCCCGTCTTGAGACTCCTTTGTTGATCTGTTGATCTGTTGATCTCAAGTCAGCCCTTGATTCTGCTATAAAGCCTTTCCTTTTCACCCTCCCATCTTCTTGGAGCTGCTCTGTTGTCGCTCCAGCTGGTATCTTGTTATCTCCTTATATTGTCATTCCAGTACTGTTTACAATATGCATAAGCTCACCGTTTATGCTTCGGCTCTATTAGCCGCGGTGGCCCATGCCTATCCTTCAGAGAAGGTAGCTCGCAGCTACAACAACTCGACACTGGCTCATTCGGAGTCATTCTACCCTTCGCCATGGATGGACCCCGAGGCCATTGGCTGGGAGGAGGCATACGCCAAAGCAAAGGACTTTGTTTCTCAGTTGACACTGTTGGAAAAAGTCAATCTGACCACTGGTGTGGGGTGAGTAATTCTTGGTGCGCACATATTCCTCTGTTTTCTTTTTATACTAACTACTTGCTCCTAGTTGGGAATCTGAGCGTTGTGTCGGAAATGTGGGCTCCATCCCCCGTCTTGGTATGCGGGGCCTCTGTCTTCAGGACAGCCCCGTTGGTGTCCGGATGGCCGATTACGTCTCTGTATTCCCCTCGGGCCAAGTTGCTGCTGCCACGTTTGACCGCTCTCTGATCTTCAAGCGGGGTGAGGCCATCGGCAGAGAGCATCGTGCCAAAGGCATTGACGTCATGCTGGGTCCTGTAGCCGGTCCTCTTGGTAGAACACCGGCAGGCGGGCGTAACTGGGAAGGCTTCTCGCCCGATCCCTACCTGACTGGTGTTGGAATGGAGGAAAGTGTGCGCGGCATCCAAGAAAAGGGCGGTGTTATTGCGTGTGCAAAGCACTGGATTGGCAACGAGCAGGAGCACTTCCGCCAGGCTCCCGAGTCCATTGGCTATGGTGACAACATCACTGAGTCTCTCTCATCCAACATTGACGACCGCACTATGCACGAACTTTACATGTGGCCCTTTGCTGACGCCGTCAGGGCAGGTGTTGGCTCGTTCATGTGCTCTTACCAGCAAGTCAACAACTCATACTCGTGCCAAAACTCCAAGCTCAACAACAACCTGCTCAAGGGCGAGCTCGGCTTCCAAGGGTTCATCATGAGTGATTGGCAAGCGCAGCACACCGGTGTCAGCTCTGCAGTAGCTGGGTTGGATATGACGATGCCTGGAGATACAACCATGGGGAGTGGCCGCAGTTTCTGGGGTGCCAACCTGACCTTGGCCGTAGTCAATGGTACATTGCCTGAGTGGAGAATCGACGACATGGCAATGCGGATTATGGCTGCCTTCTTCAAGGTTGGCATGTCCCCCGATTCCATGCCCGATATCAACTTTTCATCGTGGACCAAAGACACGTACGGCTACGTCCACAACGCTGCCAAGGAGAACTACGAGATGGTAAACCAACACGTCGATGCCCGCAATGGCAAGGAACACGGCGACCTAATCCGTGAGATTGCTGCCAAGGGCACTGTACTCCTCAAGAACGATGGCATCCTTCCCCTAGACAAGCCCAAGTTCGTAGCGGTTGTTGGCGAGGACGCTGGTCCCAACCTCTGGGGCCCCAACAGCTGTAGTGACCGAGGATGTGATAATGGAACTCTGGCAATGGGCTGGGGCTCTGGAACGGCTGACTTCAGCTACCTTGTGACTCCTGATACTGCGCTTCTGATGCAGGCACTGGAGGATGGCTCTCGCTACGAGAGTATCTTGAGCAACTACGCCTGGGCTCAGACTAAGGCGCTAGTCTCCCAGCCTAATGCTACTGCTATTGTCTTCGTCAATTCTGATTCCGGGGAGGGCTATATTTCTGTGGACGGGAACGTTGGCGACCGCAACAACTTGACCCTGTGGCACGACGGCGATGCCCTGATCCAGAACGTGTCTTCAGTGTGCTCTAGCACCATTGTTGTTATCCACTCGACCGGTCCTGTGCTGCTCAACAACTTTTATGACCACCCCAACGTTTCTGCCATTCTTTGGGCCGGTCTTCCTGGCCAGGAATCTGGACGGTCCATTGCCGATGTTCTTTATGGCCGCGTGAATCCTGCTGGCCGTTCGCCCTTCACGTGGGGCCGCTCTGTAGAGTCTTACGGCGCTCAGGTCATCTATGAACCAAACAACGGCGGCGATGCTCCTCAAGACACTTTCTCTGAAGGTCTCTTCGTAGACTACCGCTATTTTGACAAGGTAGCTCCCAATTCCAACGACTCGGGCGCTCCCGTCTACGAGTTTGGATACGGCCTTTCATACACCACGTTTGAGTACTCTGATCTGGAGGTTAAGAGCCTGGACGCCGAGTCATACAGCGCTACCACTGGCGAGTCTATTGAGGCGCCTGTTCTCGGTAACTTCAGCACTGATCTTAATGACTATCTGTTCCCCGACAACATCCGCCCCATCTACCGCTTTATCTACCCGTACCTCAATAACTCTGATGCGGCCAGTGCTTCAGATGATGACCACTACGGTCAGGCAGCCGACGAGTTCTTGCCACCCAATGCTGTTGATGGATCCAGCCAGCCCCGTCTCTCGGCCTCTGGAGCCCCAGGTGGCAACCCACGACTCTACGACGTGCTCTTCCAGGTATCGGCTACCATTACCAACACTGGGGATGTAGCAGGTGACGAAGTGCCGCAACTGTACGTGAGTCACGGAGGGCCCACAGACCCGGTCAAGGTATTGCGTGGCTTTGACCGTCTCACTATCGAGCCTGGTAGCAGCGTTACCTTCTCGGCCAATATTACTCGCAGAGATCTGTCCAACTGGTGTGTAGTGAGCCAGGATTGGGTCGTTACCAGATACCCCAAGACAGTGTATGTAGGTAGTAGCTCGCGTAACCTGCCTCTGAAGGCCAAGTTACAACTATAATTAGCGAACCTTGAGGCGGAGACTAGATTTGTGTATAGCGTTTTCACCTTGGAGACTAGAGTCTGGCCTCCTGTTTTCAGTCCGCCCCCTTTTTAACGACTCAGTAATTAATCCGCACTCTTCATTGATAATACATAAGTTCATGTCCACTGTGTGTGTAACTTTGTGAGTCTTGTGTCACCGTTACCTTGGTATTATACATGGCAATGAAAAGGGAAGTTGCCAAACACTATGACTGTGAATATTCAAATTCGCCAATTGCCCATCCGGTTTCTATTTCCAGTGTTACACAAAAGAAAACTACAAACCCGTAGCCGCGAAGCGAAGACAATGCCGTTTAGCTGTGCGACTTCCTTTTTGTTTGTCGGCACGGTAACCTCTCTCTATACTAGGGTCACCACACAGCCCTGTTCTGCTCAAACAGTTTCACTATGGAAGAGGAG
Organism: Ceratocystis albifundus; assembly: GCA_002742255.2. Classification (NCBI taxonomy): domain Eukaryota; kingdom Fungi; phylum Ascomycota; class Sordariomycetes; order Microascales; family Ceratocystidaceae; genus Ceratocystis; species Ceratocystis albifundus. Next base: position 1,177,824 of record MAOA02000038.1, read on the forward strand.
AGAAGAGGAGACAAGTCTGGTTATTTGTTCGAAGTTAAAAGGTCAACGGGCCAAGTTGCCAGATCTCGACTCTATGCTATAGCTTGTGTCTTTGATATACTCAGACAGCAAGTAGTCCATCTTTTCATCGTCCTTGCTACTATGTCTTCCAGCGAATTACCCAATCTTCGTCTCCGCAAGCCCAATGATGGTGTCAGCGCTACTTCTCCAGCTGTGGCGCCATCTGCCACCCCTTTTAGTAATCTATATTTTCGCATCTACGACACTTCGTTTCTCACGCGATATGACTACTGGGTTTTGAACCTCTCCTGCAGCTACATCTGGCGTGTTTCCACACGCAACATCCAACTGCCATTCTTCGCGAGTCACTTCTCTGCCAGTCACCTCGACATCGGCGTCGGCACCGGATACTTCCCTGCTACCAGCCTGGGTCTCGGTATTGCCCCAGCGTGCAGCTCGCCAGCCCCACGTATCGCCTTGTGGGATTTGAGTTCCCAGGCTCTTGCTACTGCCCGGGAGCGTATTCTCTCTGCTGCTCCGGGTGCCCAAGTAACCACAATTCAAGCCAATGCTACGCAGCCTCTGCCTCCCGCAGCAGAAAGAGAGTTGCTGCTCACAGGGCCCCGGCTAGCAGAATGCAATGGCCCTGGGTTTGACTCGATCTCGGCTTTCTTCTTGCTGCATTGCATACCGGGCGACACATATTCCAAGACGCAAGCGTTAGCACGCAACGCGGCGAGCTATTTGAATCCCAGCGGAGTCTTTTTCGGGTCTACAATCGTGTGGTCCACGGAACGATTGACAAGCCGGCCTTCAACGCAGGGACTTAGGATTGGGACAGGTAGTGAAGACACTATCGAGGGTGATTCCAGAGAGGATCACGGCTGGTTCCTTCCAACCCTTCTGATGTGGGTTTACAATCAAACAGGCATCCTTCACAATAAGGGCGACAACCCCGATGCCGTCATCAAGGCACTAGAAGATAACTTCGAGAGCGTTGAGTCCTGGATAGTAGGAACGGTTCTCTTATTCCGTGCTAAAACCAAGATATCCAGACCCAAGTAGCGACGACATGGGCTATTTCTTCTGTCGTCAAGATAGATTTATGTTACTTTCAAAAGTACTGGTATCACACGCCTGAACAAAGCACTTCTGGTCCGATATCGTTTTGGTGACCCTGATGAGTCTTGTATCTAAGTTAATAAGAAAGGAGATTGGCAGGTTTTTTTGCAATGGGTTTAAATAAAATAAAAGAGCATATTCATTTTCTGTTTATTTAGTCACGTAAGGGACTTTCATATTTCATTAATATCGATGCAGCCAGAACTACTACAACGTATGTCCAACCGCCTACTACCAGTCGCACCAGTCTTTCGCTTCCTGCGACGACTCCTGGAGATTCGGCTGCACTTTATTGAGGATCCACCAGTTCAGCAGATCCCTTGATGCCAGTGTATCTTCTAGACTGTCATGTGCGCCCTCCTGAATAATCCGATTCAGCCTCTGCTTGGACAATGTCTTGAGCGACCGGCTAGGCTGATGTCCAGGGTCATCGGGTTTGGTTGGCGTCGGAGGCCGCGGCTTGCTTTTGTCGAGCATGTGCTCAATAGCCATCGACTCGTACGCAGCAAATTCCTTAGTTTTAATATCACGCTGTCGCTTATCCTCATAAAAGTCAAGTAGGTAAGTGTCGACTATACGATAGTGTATCCAGCGTAGCGATACTAAATCGTTATTGACCGAGTGACCCACGAGAATGGTATCCCGATCAACAAAGTTGAGAAGAGCATCTCGTGCGGCATCTCGGCCTAGAATAGCAGTGCCGTTCTGGCGCGCAGTGTTCAGGTCGACAAAAGAAACACCGGAAAAGCGGGTGTTGGGGTGTAGCAATGGATTGTCCGGGAATACAAGCTTGTCCAGAAGAACCTCTGAGGAATAGTAGTCTATTGCGGTGATGCGGATCAGTTCCGAGTCGCCGTCCATTCCAACGCCCATTTCACAGTCGATGACAACACAGGGACGGGGATCGCGGGTCTCGTGAGACGTTTCGTACATTTTCCAATTGCTTTGAAGAACACTGATTTCTAACTCCTTAGCCTCATGCTCTTTTGCCGTCATGCAAGGCTTGGTGAACTGGTTGCCGCCACAGCATGTGTACTTCTAGGGATTGTTAGTAGCAAGTCAAACAAATGCATAGGCGTCGACATAGGAAACCTACTTTGTTGGCCATTGTGCCAGGGTGATAAAGACACTTGGGCTTATCTTCGCTGGTGTCTTTATCTTTGGCCAACTCTCTATGACCAGCATCCTGGAAGACTTCCTGGGGCTCTTTTGTTTGGCTCTGGAACCTACCACGGTTCCGATGTCGAACACGCCTAGCCGTTGTAGATTTCAGACACCGACTACAGCGATTGTTTTTGCGTTCAAGCTCTTCTGTAGTCAGCTGACGTAAAGGATAGCCCTTATCCATAAGGACTTTAGCCGAATGGCATAAGCTTTCCATCATGGAGACATAGCTGGAGTCAGACGGAATACCAGAGCTGCATGAACGATACAAGATAGTACCATCTTCCTGTATCAGTGGCTCATTGCTGCGGAGGATAGAGGCTATCTTCTCCGAGTTGTGACGCCTGTGTGATTGAGTCATCTGGGACGGCTCTGGTTCTTGTTCAGACAAAGGATGGCTAGTGTTGGCCTGGAAGGTTGGAGATGGGACGGTATTGGAATTAGGTAAGGAATGAGTATAAGATTGCGGAATAGAGCGAATAAATGGGATTATAGATTGCGGCTCAGTACAAAAATCGAGACTTTGATCTTGACTCGGGACGAAAGACAGGGTCTCTAGTTGTGGGTCATCAACGGTTAGCGGGGCAGTTGGATTAGCGTTATGGACTCCAATTTGTTGAAGATATGGCCTTGCAGTCTCTTTTTGGGTCCCCATTTTGTGAATTTGCTGAGACCACGTCTGCGCCTGTGGATGGAGCTGTCCCTGTGTAGCATCTAGCGGTGGTGAAGGCCCATGCTGAAAGCTCTGACTCGGTTGCGGCATCTCACTAGCAGTCACATGGGTTTTAGTATTGGAGTTTCTAGTACTGCCGTCACCAGCAACAAGGCTACTAGTCTTTGATGAATTGACCGGATATCTGGCTCGACCCTTGCCTATCTGCCTGTTCCCGCCACGGCCTGTCGATTTAGGGTTTACATAGACCGCAGATTTATCACCTGCAGAGGCCTGATCACCCGAGACCATTGAGTAGTCAGTCGGCGACAGAGTGGGATTCGAGACGCAAATTTTGGTCAAAGAGTGTTTGTGGCTGGAAGAACAAGAGCAAGGGGACGAGGGAGCAGGCTTTATAGGCGCTATAAAGGATCTCGTAATCACGGCACAAATAGAAGTCCCAAGCCGAAGCTGGGGCGGGTGAAAGTCAAGACGGGGGGGGGGGGAGAGAGGGGGACGGGTGGACCAGGGGTGGTGATGGTAAGATGCTACTAACCAAACGATGAAACAAGGCGGAAAGGCCAGTTCCTGCTATAAAATGATTGATTAGGACTAGTAAGGCTATGAAATCAGTGTTGCAAAAGGGGGGAAAGAAAAAGGAAGAGGAAAAAAAGGTTGCTAGCCAGATGACAGACGGGGCGTAGAGTAGAGAGAGGCACAAAGGTACAAAGGTACAAGGGCAGATGGAGCCATAGAATATTCAGGGACTAGAGGGCAACTTGAAAGCGGGGACTGACGAAATGGCATCAATGCAGGCAGGCAGACTATTCGGGCTCTCACTCATTCACGGTCACACTCACAGTCACACTCACAGTCACAGCAGCACTTCTCTTCTTGGCGCTGGAACGTTGGTAGATGATATTCCAGCAGGCCAATGATCAACGCCAAGCAGAGTCGTAACGTGGCGGAAGACCGGCGTGCGGTGTGTGCCAATGGCATACCAGCATCAAATCTGTGATGTGAGTTTTGCGATACTATGTCGATATAGCTGCATGTATGAATATACAACTAACTATAGCTCGGGTTATCTAAGCCATTAGAAAGAACCTTATGGAATCCGATGCAATGAGCGGTGTATCACCAACTCGGGGGGGCGTAGGAGACAGCGGGACTCCGTGCCGAGGACCTCTCCACGAACTACACACCACAATACGCTACCCCACATCCTACCTTCGTCAATTCCTACCGCCCTCACACGTGTGTTATTATGGAGAGACAACTATGCGCCGGCTTGGGCATTTGTGGCGCCGGGCAAGGCATGGTTGAATGATTGACTTTCAGCGCAACGGGGCCTGTAGCTTGTAGAGACCGCCTCGTGTCCTGCCAGTCTCTTAGTAACAACATTGCTAATGGTGCTGGTGCTATCCAGAGCATTTGAGCAGGGTTTAATAGACAGCGACAGCAGCCTACTGGCATGTATAATTGTAACGCAAATGCTACACGGAGCGGGTTCCAAAGAGATACATTGGACCTGAACGCCAAGGTCTGGATGAGATGGCTAAATATCGAAGAGAACCATTGATATGATATTGTTTAAACAGCTCTGTCTACTAGCCGCCATTGCAGAGAATGGATAGATAGCAAAAAGAAAGGGGGCCTTTGCCATTTGTTCCAGTCTGCTAACATGCAATCATTCCTTGGGTGCCAAAGCCTAATTTGGTGAGAAGAGCTTGACGCCCTAAGGAGAGCTTCCCCCCCCCCCCTTTGGACTGACTACTGTATCCAATTTTGCAGCGGGGAGTGGGGCCGCCAAAGCCAAAGGCGGAAAATCTGCACGTGAAAGCGCACGTGAAACTGCACGTGACCCATTGCCGAGCTCCTTGAGAAAAAAAAAAAAAAAAAAGACTTCCTCTGACTGGACCTTTGACCCTTTGTCCCCCTTTAGCCGAAAACACTGCGAAGACTGCGAAACGACAGCGAGAGCGGGCCGGTCGAACGCAACAACGAATTAGAGATTTTCAGGCTGACCATCAGTAACCCTTGCGCGGTGGGGTGGGGGGGAGGGGAGGGGAGAGCCTTGACATAGCGGGCTAGCTGACTGTAGGTTGTCCATACCAAACGATCAGCTCGTCAGCGCCAGCCAGCCTAGCCTATCAGCGTGCAATCATTTTTGACTGATCTTTGACTACACCTGTCTTGCGTGACCCCCAAACTTGGCCGTTTGTCCTATACAAGGGGCCTAGAATCAACGGGGCTGCAGAATACTCAAAGGGATTCCCACTCTCCATGATTTCGCCGAAGCCCCCCGTGGAAGGAACTTTCTCTTTAGTGAGCCAGGTGAGCCTGTGTTGAGCAGGAGAGAAAGGCCTGACTCTTGACTCGTATCGCTCCTCCGGTTGCCGGCCAGGGGAGACGAACAAGTGGAAAAGCCTGCTTTGTCGCTCGACTGTGCGTGCGACGCGGGCCGTTTGAGTCTTCCTATTAATCTTGGGGGGGGAGTTTTTTTTTTACCCATGATGTGACTCGATGCTCGGATTGCCGCTTACTTAGTTCCAGTGATTCCTTCCCGTACATGTAAGTGTTCCCACGAGAACTTGACGATGGCTGGCTCAACCAGAGACTTTGGGCGTGCTGGCGGTTTTATTTTTTTATTTTTATTTTTATTCTTATTTTTTATATTTATATTTATTTCCTTCTGTGTTGCTGTTTCCCTGATCGGATCAACCACCGGAGGTTGATTTTGTGCCGTATATGGCGATACCTATACCGCCTTTATAGCGCATAACTCTGTTTTACCCACTGTTCCCACCACCAGCTCAGGGTGTCCATTTTCGGCTTTGCCCCCTGTCGCCCGATTTTATACAGTGGCCAGCTAGCTACGCGATACCGCCCAACAGCTAAACATTACTGTAGCTGTCTGCTACGGACGGCTAAGCATTTAGCTGGGGGTTATTCCAGCTCCAAGTCTTTTTTTTTTTTTTTTTTTTTTTTTTTTTTTTTTTTTTTTCCTCTTTATTAATCATGCTCTAATCTAAATATGGCCGACCCACCGTATTAGTACAAACACAAGCAGGCCTTCCACACTCCCTCAGCTGTCGCTTTTCTTTTCCTTCTAATTCCCGGCCGTCTATCCGTCTCTTATCTCTCTGTTTCTGCGGCTCAGGCCCTTCTTTGCTTCTTCATAACATATCTGCTTGTCCGTTGTATCTCCATCTTTTGTTCGCCATGGAGAAATCCATGCAGGAAGTCCCCGTAGAGGACTTGACCCCCGAAGAAGCCAATCGCATCATTCATTCGCATCGCAAAGTTCGTTATGGTATGTATTGTTTTCTCTTTCTCTCCCCCCCCCTCCCCCCCGCAGTGTTCGGGCTTGACCGCGTCTCTTCTTGTTCAATACCGCTCTCGTACCGTACGAGGCCGGGCGGGGGGGGACATGAAGCCGCTGGCTATGCTTGATCTGATCTTGGTGTCGATTCTGCTAGCTCCCAAGTGTTACATCTTGCTGGCTGTTTCGTTAGAATGCCTTGATGCTTGGATTTGCCTCCATCTTCTCGTCCTCTATTGTGTAATTCCGAATGTTGGACTCTATTCTTCCGGTGCCATCTTCGCTGCGCCAGTCGGGGATTCCACAACATAGTTGCGTCCTCTGTCCCGTTCTCAAGTCCTCCTCCCCATTTATCCGACTGCTAGCCACAGCTATGACTTCATTGTTCTTGGCCTCTCACACTACCCATCCCATATCTGCTACGCCAAGGCTTCTTTCTACTCTGCCCCTCACACTCTCATGCTAACGTCTACTGCCTCTTTCCAGGAACCGCCTGCTGGCCGTGTCGCCAAAGAAAAGTCAAGTGTGATAATAAACAGCCATGCGAAAACTGCGTCAAACGCGACCATCCCAAACTGTGCAGCTACAAGCCCAACCCTCGATCCAACGCCCCAAAGTCGACGGCCTCTTCTGATGGCTTGCTTGCCCGAAAACGCGAACACTCTCCCGACGAAATCCCCCATACCAAGGCTGACAAACGACAGGGAAGCTGGCCACGCTCAATAGGTACTGTTGTCTGTCGCTATGTCTGCCTTTGCCTGCCTCCTTGGTCTTTGTCTATATGTCCCCTGCTTTCGCTGTCCTGATGCGGCTCTCCTTTTTGATTGTTGGCTGACAGAGGACCGATCTCGATATAGGTGTCGACGAATATGAAGGGTCTCAAGAAGCCCGGTATCTAGGTCAGAATAGCATTCCTGAGCTGCTGCGCGAGCAACAACAGTCCCCCAAGGATGATGACGACAATAGCATACGCTATGAAATGAGACCCATACTAGGCCTCGATACCTCGGCGCCTTTTCCCTTAATGTCGGCTGCCCACATAGATCGTCTTGCCCAGGATATTCTAGCAGAGCTGCCGTCAGATCGAGAAGTCATGAAGTATGTGATTGATTGCCCTCTCCCTATTTCCAGGCCGCCCAGAAGAAGCCACAAAGTCCCGAAAAATCAATGGCCACCCGCTAACCCTCAAGTCTTGTTGTTGCCTTCTACTCAGACTCTTTCGGACGTACCGCGAAATCTGCCAGCCGTTCTGGGGCTTCGTCATCGACGTTGGCGATCTAGAAAACAAGCTTATGGTGTATCTAGAAGAGCGTGCCCGCAATGCAAAGAACTCTACCCGCAGCTCAAAACCCATATCAGCCTCTTGGCTTGCCATTCTCTTTGCAGTCTTGGCCGTTGGCTCTCAGTACCACGATTCACCGTATCACATTCGCACGCGAGACTCGCAAAAATACATTCAGACGTCGTTCCACTTCTTGCGAATCGGTAATTTTCTCTTGCGGTACGTTTCTTCTGGCTCTTCCCACTGTTAAAGGCTACTAACTCTAATTTTATTTTTGCTCGCCGTTAGCCCTACGTTTGATGCGATCCAGGCGCTCCTTCTCACTAGTTTCGTGCTTCTCAACGATATGAAGGCCGAGGCTTCCTGGGGGCTCCTGGGCCTGACCTGTCGCCTGGCACAGTCGCTAGGAATCCACCGCCAGACGATGCATGGAAGCGAGCCGATATCTTCATTCTCATTATCAGAGCCAAATCCCCGGGAGATGGTCCGTCGTAAGCTGTGGTGGACTTGCGTGTGGCATGATAGTCTCACATCACTATCCTTTGACCGCCCGCCAATGACAAATATGCCGTGCTGTCCCATCCCAGTGCTAGCCGGCCAGCCCAACGCCAACTGGAACTACCTTGAAGGTCTCTACCACCTTATCCAAATCATCCGTGATCGACTGAACCCTGATGTAGCTGCTAGAGCCACCTACCAGACAATTGTCAAGGATTGCCAAGAGATTGAGGTTCTTCGCGCCCATATGGCCCCCAACATTCGCGACAAGGACAAGTGCCGCACTGCCCTCGACCGTCTCCAGCACTACGCCATTCGCCTGCACACATCTTTCATAGTATCTGTTTTTTGTCGTCCGGCACTCCGCCGCGATTGTAGCATGAACAGTGAGCAAAAGGCTGCGCTTGGATCCCGGTGTAAGGACAGCTTAACGGAAACTGTTCGCATGTTCTTAGCCATGCACCAGCTTTCCGTCATACCCACGAGAAGCTGGGCTTTTACATACAATGGGCTGTCATCAGCGCTGCTGCTCGGCATATTATGTGAAACCAAGACAGACCCCGAAGTCCGCCAATTGCAAGGCGATCTGATTGCAGCGTTATCTGCAACGGCCGCTAAAGAACAGTCTCCTCCTCCACCAGGCCCTGTGCGCAAAACGGACCGTGACATAGAGTTATCTGGCCCGCTATGGCGTGCCCTTACCGCACTGAAAAACATTTACGATCACGGCTGCATTACCGGGTCCAAAAGAAACTCCGAATCTGCACCCTGCGCCAGCGGCAGTAGGACGCCCGCCGGCTATACAATGATCTGCCAGACTCCTCCAAATGGATCGTTTAGCGTCACTCGACAAACTAGCGCTGGCGCTGATACTAATACTGCAGTGTCCTTGGCGGATATCCAGAACAACGGCTTGTCTCTGCCGACTGCCGCTCCCGACTTCACTAGGTAAAGCCACACCCACCCACCCACCCGCCTATACAGCTATGACTGTGTTGTGCCGCTTCCCTTTTTTTTGCCGTTCTTGAATCTTGATATGGACCCCGCTAACGGTCGCCACGGCCTCACCAACAACAGCCTTGCTACCACAGAGCCAAACGTCCAGGGCACTGTCCCGCTGGATGGAATGACAAGAAACGACCCCAACCCCAACAACATCTCTCCCATGGATCTCTATGAGTCGATTTGGTGGGAGTCCCCTGAATCGTGGAATGCAGCTGTGGACCAGATGCCCTTTGACTTTATGCACCAGCCACCACCGGGCCAGACTCCGCAACAGCAGTTCTACTTTTAGTGCCCTCAGGGTCAGTCAGGTATAGGACACCCAACCTCCACGGCAGTATCATCTCAGGGAGGTTGTCTCCTTGTCCGCTTGAGGACAACTATCTATATAAAATGTAAAAACCCAAAGTAACGCGGCGGCTATACCCTTCACTCGGACTCTTCCAGAATTATCGTTTTGTTTATTTGTTTTAATTCTTCTTCCTCCTTTGCATCCCTCGTCTTCTTCCTTACTCCCCCCGGGAAACGGCATCTATCATCATATCAGCACCATGCCATACTCTGCAACATTCGACCTTGTTGTTCTTATAAACTGGTACCATTGCATATCGCCCATTACCTGCCTGCTACTGCTACTCCAACCATCTTTTTTTTTTCCCCTTTTGCTACTAGATCTTCACCGATGTTTGCTTTTGTTTCCTTCATCTTTTTTCCTTTTTTCCAGCCTGAATTTAGATTGATCGTTTTAGCTTAGAAGTAATCTATTGCCTCACATTGTACACTGTGCCATCCTTCCTACCCATATCTGCCCTGTAATACATGGAGAGCATGCAATGAATGTTGTAGATAGTTGGTAATCAAGGAGGTGGACAACCATAGATGGTTGGGTTTGGCCTGGCACGGCCGGTGGCGCATAGTTTCACAAACTTGTAGAGGCTCTCACCGCCTTGCACCAAGGCTAGATGTATGTACAAAGCAGCCATGGTTTGCTTGCGTATAAGTGCTGCACTGTCCTACACTACCTGGCTTGTCAAGCTAGGCAGGTGACGAGGCATATATATCCTGGCTGCAGACAAAAGCCCGGTGCTTTGCTATTTTACGACGTGTTGCTGTGCGCAGAGCGGACAAGAGACAGGAGACAGGAGACAGGAGACAGGAGACAGGAGACAGGAGACAGGAGGAGACGGGCAGTATGTCCTGTGGCTGTGCTGCTGATCACCTCGGAGGACAAAATCATGTGATCCCGGTCAATGAGATGACAAGAGAGAATATCATTGGGAAACAGACCATTTGCGTGGCAATCCTGGCGGTTGTTTGAAGAGTTTATATGGATGGTGAGGTCAGAAGAGATTGCTTGCCAGCATAGGGGTGTACATGCACACATATACAACGTACGCACAGGCAAAAGAGCTAGCATCTACCACCAATACACATACTGCAGCTCACATGCAAACCCAAGAAGCACAATCACGAACGTGCGAGAATTACACACGCAAAGCACCTGCAACATGTGGACCAATATATATATATACACGTAGATTCTACCTGTCATGAGGCCCATTGCGCAAACTAGCATTCTTCAGTCTGTGCAACGTCTTTGGGCATGTGGTTGAGGGAGATAGATGCAGGGCGACCTGTGCCTAGTATCGTCTATATACCACCCGAAATCCCGACATAGTCATACAGCCTACAAATAGAGCAGACTTGTCCTTCTCATCTTGTGCAACCTGGCTTGACGGAGCCGTCAACTCTTGTACTGGAAACTTTAAGAGAAGAGAAAGGGCGTCAGTAGCAATAGGATGAAAGAGCTGGGGGTTGGAGAGAGAGGGGGGAGAGGAGAAGGGACTCGACATGTAGGTCACAGATGTAAAACACGTGGATGGAACGTGAATACACGTAAAGAAAAAGGATAGAGGGAGACAAAGGACAAGTCCCACAAGGCATCAGTGGCCCATGTTTTTCTTTCTTTTCTCTCCCCCTCCCCCTACCTTTTGTCCTCCTAACATAATCTAGTGTCCAGACTGGCGGTTAGACGGCACTGTCTATGATCCAGAAAACGGTACTGGGTCACGCCAGTGTAGTGTCCTGCTGCTGCTCTAACCAATGCACCGCTCACTCCTGGCAGTTGTCCCGCGCCATTACCTAGCCTGATGCTGATAGGGCTAAACAGCTATGAACGGGCTCGGTGATGAGCATACCTATAGAGTGTGTAACAATGGTATCAGACGTGCATAAGCGAGGCGAACTCGGCAACATGCAGCAGCAAGAGAAAAGAGCATGTGCACGAACACTGGAGACACTGGAGACTGAGCACTGAACACTGGGCACTGGCTAGTGGTTAGTGAGCACATAACAAGGGATAGGCTTTCAAGCGGTCCTTTGCCATCACTACCTGAAGAAATATAAATGCCCATCCATCTGTCTACGTCTTTTGCCTCCCTTTGTTGCACGCAAATAAAGACATGAAATTGCTCCTTTGGCTTAGCCCAAGCGAGTTTGCAAAGGCTAATCGATCTCATGACGTATCCATACATAAACCAGCCAAATGATCTCAAGTCTATCCTGCTCAAGGCCTTTCGCACTTTTGATCTATCCAGTGGTATTTTGAGGCTGGGGGATGCAGCCGGGAGAGAGGGGGAGGAGGTATCTTCAGACCAGTGGCATAGCACTCAGCACTTCCTCCTCCTCCTCCTCCTCCTCCCCATACATGTGTGAGCAAAGACAGAGCTCAAATTACTCAGTCGCACAAAGTAGTCAACCTACCTATCTAGAGAACGGAAATCTCTTGACAACTTTGTCAAACCTTGAGCCCTTTGATCAGATACGACATGGCTAGCCAACAACTCAGGCAGCACCCCATCTCCTCCGTCCTCCCTGGCGAACAAGTTGTGCTGTACCATCTCTGTGGCTTCACCCCCTTTGAACCCTCCTCTCTGCTTCCTCAGGAGTGTTCGAACTATCTGCTGGAGCCAAGGCACAAGTCCTTCGTTCCAAGTCCCTGTTTCTGCCCAATAGCCACTAAGCCCACACCAAGTCTCGCTATAGCGCGATGGTCCCTGAGCTAAACCACAGGCTAGGCCTCTAATGCGATTCCTCTAGAAACAATCTTATCCCCCAAAGAGTTTGGGCTGCGGTTCCTTCTAAGGGGCAAAGCACAAAAGAAAGACGGAGAATAAGACCCTTGCTTGGGTCTGAGGAAGGGAAAGGGGGGCATGGGGATTTAAATCCAAGACTCGAGCGAATGACGCTTTGTGATATGTGTTGGCAAATGCGCCTAGAATAAGAAGGCTAAAGGGGCGGCATCACTACATAGTTGAACGGACGGCTGAGCTGAGTCTGGGCCAAGGTCGAGGCTGCGGTCCCAGACTCACTGAGCCAAGGGTCAAGCCTGGCCTGGAGAGTAGTCAAATAGGCAAGATTATCCAACACTACCACCTTGGTTTAATATCAAAGGTACTTCCAGAAGGAGGCAGGCTCGTGGCTCTGCATTGCATGTGCTCTTTTGAGGCTACACAAGCAGAAATGATTATAAACGGTGGTATACTACATGTAGTCAGACAGCGTCACTGGCACAGCGCGAGCCATTAACCTCGCCGCATGTTCTTCTTACTTTGTTCCATTGCCTCCTTGTTTTCAACTGGTAGGAAGGAATGCAGATCCCAAGAACTTTGACTCTGTTTGAGACGTCTGTACTTGTTCTAGTGATGCGTACTAACGGCGAACCTTAGCTAGGACGTAGCTAACGTAGCCAATATCAACCAAGTCCGGTACTAGTACCAACGCCAACTCTCGCATCCTGACTCTGTGGCTTTTCCTTTGGCCCTTGGCGTCTGATAAATCATTCTGTCGATATAAAATACCTGTGCTTCCGCCGTCCGGTATCTGCCCCGTCTATTCTTCCTGTTCTTTATAATAGGTTAGCTGCGCTGCCTTGCTGCCCCTCGTCCTTTGTCCTTTGTTTCTTCCAGCATACTTGCCATTCCATTTTGTTCTTTCCAACCACATAAGCATATATACGCATACGCATAGGCATACGCATACACACACATACACACAACACACAACACACATCGCCCCAAACCTCTCCCTCTCTCTTGGCCCTCGCAGCTGTGGCTAATCGCACGTCCCATCATCCACTGTGATCTTCTCTAGCCCTGTCCCCTGCCTACTCCTCCTCTCACGTGCTCAACACCATGTACAATTATAGTGACTCGGAAGAATCCGACAATCCCTTTCGCCCCCGCTCCCCTCCTCCTGGCTTCGATCCCAAGGAACACAAAAAGCCAATTCTCAAGCCTTCCTCTCCTCAAGATGCTATCAACACTCTCTGGAAGAGATTTTCTGTCCGCAACCCTGCCAAAGTTGCCTCCGTCTTTCCCTTTGACCCGGTCTTACCTCCTGCTGCCAATGAAGAGCGTGTCAATGAGCCCGTAGATGCTAGCTACGAGCGTGCCAAGGAAGAATGCACTCGCCGAGTCGAGAAGATTATCCAGGAGTGCAAGAGAATCAACACTCGATACCGCGATCTTGGCTTTGATATAGTAAGTATTCTTTACCTCTTTGGTCCTAGCCGGTCCTTTTCTTCAGTGCTGACATGGCCTTCATCAGAGTTGGGATCTCCAAAGAAGCATCGGGAATACACTCAATTCCCTTGGTTCCGATACTTTCAAGGTCAGTCCGGAGGCTCGCCGTAACCACGCCATCCGCGGACCAAAGGCTGTCAAGCGCGTCTCTGAGATCTTCCAAAAACCTACCTTTCTGGAGAAAATCAGCATCGATCAGGCTAAGCAGGGCGCTCTGGGTGATTGCTGGGCGATCAGCGCTCTCACCGGCCTTGCTTGCGTAGAAGATGCTGTCAAACGGCTGTGTGTATGCTATGATACTCGTAAGTCGACAACCCCTCATCCTCTCTCCCCTGCTACATCCATCTTCCCAAACCACTGCAGCGCCCGCTCTATTAACACCATAGTCTAGGAATCGGCATCTACGGCTTTGTGTTCCATCGTGATGGCAAGTGGATCTATAGCATCGTCGATGATCGTCTCTTCCTCACTTCTCCCGTCTGGGACGCCCCTTCCATGCAACGCGATCTTTTAGAGCAAATCGACAACAACATAGACGTCGAGGAAAAGTACAACCAGACCTATCACACCGGATCCAAAGCCCTCTTCTTCGCCTCCAATGCTGACAACAATGAAACATGGGTTCCCTTGTTGGAAAAGGCTTATGCCAAGGCTCATGGCGACTATGAATCCTTAGACGGCGGTTGGATCGGTGAGGCTCTGGAAGACATGACTGGCGGTGTGACAACAGAGCTTTTGACAGGAGACATCCTAGATACAGATTCTTTCTGGGAGAATGAGCTGTCACGGGTCAACAAAGACTTCCTCTTCGGCTGTTCGACCGGATTCACTGATGGGGGCGGCACGGGCGAGAGAAATGGTATCGTCGAAGGGCACGCTTATGTCGTCACCGAAACCCGTGTGCTCAAATCCGGTGTGCGCCTAGTCAAGCTCAGAAACCCCTGGGGTACCACACGTGCCGGCCTCTGGCACGGGCCGTGGTCAGACGGCTCCAAGGAGTGGACAGCAGAGATGCAGCAAGAAATTGGACACACCTTTGGCACGGATTCCTCCTTTTGGATTTCTTACGAAGATTTTCTCCGCAAGTGGCAACAGATCGATCGTACACGTTTGTTCCGTGATCCTGGGTGGTACTGCTCGCAACATTGGATCAGTGTCGACGTCCCATGGAAGGCACACTATCACGAGCGCTTCCGCTTTGAGCTAACCAAGAATTCGCCTGTCGTTTTGGTTCTGTCTCAGTTAGATTACAGATACTTCCGCGGCCTCGAGGGAATGTACCGCTTTAGCCTGCATTTCCGCCTGCACAAAGTCGATGACCCCTCCGCCGAGAACTACATTTTCCGCAGTCACGCGACCCATCTCCTTTGCCGCTCCGTCAGTATTGATATTCCCGAGCTAGAAAAGGGCCGATACAGTGTTTGGGTCATGGTCAAGGGTGACCGCATTCCTAATGCTAAGAGCGTCGAGAAGGTTATATCCTATGAGTGCTCCGACCGCTTATCAAACAGAAAGCTAGAGCAGGTTGGCTTAGCCTATGATCTAGCTCATTCGCGTGCGGCTGCCTACATGGCAGAAGCTGACCGGGCCAAGAAGATGTTGAAGGGGAAGAAGGCTTCTGAATGCAGGGCTAAGGAACTTCGCAAAAGCTGGGAGCGAAGATCCAAGCTACGCGAAATCTCTCGCAAGCAACAAGAAAAGAATAAGCTCAAAATGGAGCAGCGCAAGAAGCTTGCCCTGGAGAAAGCCAAGAAGGACGCTCCTGGAGACGAGGATTCTGCTTCGTCCTCCAGCGAAAAGAAGCGCCCGAAGAAAACGAGTGCGAGACCGTCCAAGACCAAGCATTGCAAACATTGCCCATTCTACAAGTCCAAGCAGGCTGAGAAGTCGGGCGAATCAGACAGCGAACGCAGCAAAACTTGCACTGTCGAAAAGGCCGAGAAAGAAAGCTCCGGTAGGGCCAAGACAGCTAAAGCCTCTCAGGATAACGGTGTGGCCGACGAAGCCCAGCACGAAGCCCAGCACGAAGCCAATAGTGCCAAAGAGGCGCCAGGCAGTGAAAACGCTAAGCCTTCAAAGTCTAACAAGGGAAGCAGTCGCCGGAAGGCCGCCGCTTCACCAAAGGCCAATGCAAATTCTGCAGTCTCCATCACCAGCGAAAGCGAGTCTACTTCCAAATCGACTGATACCGATACCGAAAGCGAGACCGACCAACAAGGCAAAAAGACCCGCAAGTACTGTCGATGTGCCAAGACCTCCTCTAAAAGTCCAGCATCCCAACCTCCTTGCGAAACATCCAAGACGGGCGATGCCAAAATTGAAGAGTCCTCTGACTCGCCTATCAGTGATTGGGACGAGCTGTACTCGTCCTCCGACTACACACGACGCCCTCGCACCAACCCCGTCTCCAAGATCCCTCGTAGCTTTTTTGAGGTTCCCGAAGACCCCAAGACTCCCGAACCCTGGAACGCTATATGCATTGTGGGCTTTAGGGTGTACTCCAAGGACCGCCGACTGTCCATGGGCGTTGTTATCCCCAACGGCGAGGAATGGGGCTGGGCTAGAGGCGAGTGCGACCTAGACAACGCCCAGATGAATGCAGGCGGCGAAAGGATTGCCGGGACAGACAAGGAAGAGGAGGTTGTCAAGGTTGTCAAGATTGATACCGACGTCAAGGAGATTGACGCCATTGACATGCGGCGGCGGGGATCGCAAGACTCGGAGGAAAGTATTTCGGACAAGTCGGCCGAAAGCCCTTCCAAGTCGCCAGAGGAGAGGCCCGCTAATAGCGGTCCAGCTAAGGAGCTACCCGCCCCTCAGCTAATAGCACAAGGCGAGGGCGAAGATGGCGATGATGAGGGTGACCGCGACGAAAACTGCTCCGCATCCGAGCGATCGCGGGAGAAGCACAAGTCGACTCCAACGAAGCGTTCCGAGTCGGAATCATCCACTGATGGTGGCGTGTTGACTCCAACCTCTGACCAATCCGCCACGTAGCCTTTCTCAGGTGATCTTTTTTTTTTCTTTTGGTTTTGATGTGTATACACCATATGTTTGCGTTTCTGTTATTCTTTTTCCCATCATTGTTCTTGCGCCGGTCCTTAAATTTCCTTTTTTCTTTTCTTTCTTATTTGTATCATAATAGCCGGGCTTATCCCAATTAACCTAATCGCTTTTATACATAATAATATGTGAAAACCCGTACGCCTCGTATGAGCTATATTAATCTTACACTTTCTATCCGTTTTTGTCATGTCATCAGGGGGACTACACGCCCTCCGCAGCCCTGGTCGAAGTAGTGGTCACAGCTTTCTTGCCTGGCAGCGGCTCGGCATCGTCAATTAGTCCTTCCTCAGATTCGTCAGGCTGCCCCGGAATAGGAGCATCACTGCGCACGTAGGCAGGCATATCTCTCTCCACGCGACGTCTCCAGGGCCGATAGAGGAAGATACTTCCAACGCCAACCACCAAAAAGAGACCGCAAATGCTGCCGCCGACAATGTCGAAATGGTCGCTGAGGTTGGTAAGGCCATCCCAAAAGGGTCCTTCGGGTTCGGCAGTATTCTGTATCAGATTCAGAACCTGCACAATGCCGATGAATAGGGCAACAACAACGGTGATTGCAGTCAGCACAATGCTATAATACAGAATGGCTACGCGGTCGCGAGAAAAGGCTTTGGATGTATAGAGTGCCATCATCAAAGCGCCATCCGTTGTGTCCAGCATACACATGCCGCCTAAATGAAGATAGTTGGTTAGCATGGGTACTCTTACATGGCTTTATGTATACTGGCAAGACTAACTTGTAAACAAGGCTGGAAAAATGAGTATCAACCAAAGACTGGTGCCGCGCATAGCCTGGATACTAGAAATACCCAAAAGTGCAACTTCTGAGCTAGTATCGAAGCCAAGGCCAAACAAAACACCGAGAGGGTACATCTTCCAGGGTTGATCGATCAACACAAACAGCTTTCGAAACACAGAAGCCAAAAAGCCAGGGCTGTCCAGATGCAGCTCCCTCGCGGCCCCATCGCTATCAATGAACCCAGCATCGTTACCAGAATGGCCCTGTCGTCTAGCTTCAAGAACATTGTGTAGGTTCGTTACGAGCTTGTATAGCACCCACATGTTGCCAAAACATAGGATCAGTAGGAAGACAGCACTGACAGATGTACCAATAATGTTCCCTACGCGGGTGAAGTCTCCAAAGCGATCGCGTAGGGCGCCTGATGTAGCGGCAAGAACAATACAGGTGATGATAACAATAGTCGAGTGGCCAAGAGAGAAGAAGGTTCCCACAGTTACAGGTCGTTGTCCTGACGCAATCAGCCGACGCGTTGTCAAGTCGATTGCAGAGATATGGTCGGCGTCCAGAGCATGACGAAGCCCAAGGGTGTAGGACAAGGCAGCGTTGCCAATAAGCTTGGGATGGGTATGTAAAGGATAGGCAACAGCAGCCCAGACAATCAAGTTGACCAACACCAAGCACAATATTATACGGATGCTGGCGACGGGGACGCCCTTAACTGTGCGTGAAATGTGAACCCACGGCAGGGCCTTTTTGAGATCCGAACGCTGTATCGAAAAGCCCATGACGGAAACTGCAAGACCTATCCGGTCCTTAGCAGGGTAGCTCTTGAAAAGACAAGGGATAAACTGGTAGGTCGAGATTCCTGTTTCAGGACGCCTTCCTTGAGCTAGTTTGTGCAGAACAGGACCAGGACCACCAAAGACGCTTTCTATCCGCGGGAAGGGGGAGAAAAAGGATCGGTTTAATCTGGCCTCCCACGATAAAACCAAGCGGCTGTTAGACTGAAAAAAAATAGTCTCTATCAGCCAAAGAGCTATGGCAAGGCGCGAAAAGAGGATAGTTAACAACGAGAAGAGCAGTTCCTCAGAGAAACCCTGGGGAGTGAGGGGATTATTAAAACAGCCGAAGGAGAGATAGCATCTCCTAGATAACCTTCTCAGGATCTGCGCGCCCTTTTTTTCTTCACTTCTTCTCGGGCTCACCCTAGTGCGGTTTTCTAGTGTCGGATGGAGGGATGAATCCTTAATGGGCGTATCTTATATGATAAGAAAATTCTGGCGGACAAGTTACGCTCAACAGCGTTTAGGACTTGGTTTACCCTGGACAGTACGGCCATGGAGGGGTAGCTCTCGATGCGACCCCCTCTTCCCCCCCCCCCCCCCCACGAGGCTGGGTGTGACACCCCCACAAAGATAATTGGGGGGCTAGCCATGGCCATGCTGAAGAAGGTGAGATAGTAAAGCTGCCGACGGCGAACCAAACAAGAAGAAGAGGCAAAGGTGCAAAAAGAACGATAATGATTGGCGGGACTATTCCCAGCTTATCACATACATACGTATTCATGTATGTAATGCCTGTACCTCCATACACGTACATCCTAGATGAGAGAGGAGCCAGTAGGAGTAGATAAGAATATGCATATACATATGCATGTTGATACATCCGAGATGCAGCGCCTTGGGGTGGATATTCAGGCGGCTATAGCTCCCCAGCGTCTGTAGGCCCATCAGCAAAAGAAGCGAACTTGCTCATCCCAGACAAGCAAAAAAGAGGGCATCAAGCCAGTGAGATGAGAAAAGTCAAATATGACGCTCGCCAATAACGTACAAGGAGAGTAGTAGCTAAAGCTTTATAACAAGACTTTAGTTTGGAGAACACATCGCCATTGTAGGTAAAGGGGATCCCACAGCTCAACAATATAGCAGCATCCAGTCTCGCCTGCACAGTTTCCTACATACCTCAACTTGAACTTGGGCCCATCTACCAAGATCGCCAAGGTTAAGAAAGCCAAGAAACAAATCCCAGTGCAGCATAGAGACCGACCCACTACAAACGACTAGGGGGTGAGAGGCCCAGACTATACGAGAATCGGAGAACAGCAGATGAGTGCAGGCAGCGGGAACTCCCAAAGCACAGTCCTGAGCTCCATGATGAACTTCTTAGGCTGAAGCCGTGTTGCGGCGATGAAGAGTTGGCGATCGTGAAAGATGGAGCAGATCAACAAAGAGGCTATCCTCAAAACTTAGGACAGCGCAGCCTCAAGGCTCTATAAGTCATTGTCAGAATCGTCAACAGACTCAAAATATAACAATAAATGGATAGCGCTTATCAGTCTCTATTATGAGATATATTGTTGATATTGTTGTCCAAATTCGATCATCCATTAACTTTTGCTTTCTGATGACTATCGTAGAGCATGTAATATGTGTATGTCACGTGACCTAGGGTTGAGACTTGGATATGCAAAATTGGCCCTGAACTTTTTTAAAATAGTTATCCCGTACTTTTGCCTTCTCCTCCAATATGTTTACCCGAACTTCGCCCGGAGCTCTTTGGAAGTCTGCTTCGGCAGAATGAACGAGACCTAACGGTCACGTGTCCCGTTAATCTTGCCACGCTGCAGTTTCAAAGCGTCATTCTCAGCAGATCGGAAAAAAGAGGAGGCACTAAACCCTAGAGGTGTTTCCACCCGGCTATAGGCTATAGGAGGACGAGCATTTTAACCCTAGACCTTTGACTCTGATCCCCACTTACAATATAAAGCCCCATCAACGTATATCATGTTGTAACGTCAACTCTCCCTCCTACAACCCTCGAGGGGGTACCTTTGAGGTCTGGTGCCTCCCCTTCCTCCGGCCTGCCGGAGGATGACGCCCATGATACTGATAATTGTTTTTCCTTTTCTACTTCTTCTTTGACTTTGTTGGGGATTTTCATAACGGGCTGTAGAGCTTTGAGGCCGCGCTTACCCAACTTTGAAGTTAACCTGGTCGTCGACTCGCCCCCCTTTTCACGACATCCTTCGCGGTCGCCGGCTGCTCATTGTCGCAACACCACACCATCTAAAGGACTTCACCTTCACCGTCACGACTGAATTTTGGTGGTTCACACCGTCTACCCTCTTTTTTTTTTTTACTTTCCCGTGCTGCTCTGTCCCCGGACAGACTAGTCACTAGAAAGACGGCTGTCTTGGGTCACATCCACACATCACAAGGATAGACCATGAGCCCTTGGATGGCTGTTTTTTTTTTTTCGTCGCTTGAGGGGTATCCCCAGTCTGCACTGGAATCTGCTGTCTTGCCTTCATGGTCTTCATGGCCCCAGGACTCAAAAGATTTTTCAGGACAGAATGCCTGTGCTACCCCGCTTTTGGATTTAGGATTTTGGAAGGGTTTATTGGTGGGGAAATGGAAAGCAGGAAAAATCAGAAATACTTTTTCTCTCTTTCACTTCTTCTCTTAAGTGAATCCACCGGGTCTACTGGAAGGGTCCTACCATTGGACCTGGACACATGACAATGTATTCGACTTCCCATCCCAAGGTCAAAACGGGCCACACCGGACTTGGATTCATTTTGTGTTTACAGGGATCAAACGACGCCGGGTTGGCTGCCGAAAAGAGTTGATCCTCTGAACGCTTCACTTTAAGGTTTTGACGAGTGAAGCGCAATTGCTTGTATGAGAATCCGAAGGCTCATGATATATCCTTCCACCTTTTTTTGTGGCCGCTGCCTTGAGGGTATGGATATGATCTATGGCAGCCCCCTTTCTGGTGACCTGCCACAGTCGCCAGTCTGTCCGATGACAAAAGAGCCCGCGAAAAAAAGCAAAACAAGAAAAATTAAATGGTGCGGACTGTGTGAACTCTCAAAATTCAGTCCTGAGTGTGAAGGTGAACTCCTTGAGGTTGAATGGTGTTGCAGTGATGAGGAGTTGGCAATCGTGAGGGATGTCGTGAAAAGGGGGCGAGTCGACGACGAGGTTAGTCTCAAAGCTGGCTAGGTGTGGCGTCAAGGCTCTATGACTCATTGTTAGAGTCCGCGGCAGAGTCAAAGAAGAAGAAAAGAATGAAAACTGATAATCAGTGTCATGGGCGTTATCCTCCGGCAGGCTGGAAGAAGGGGAGGCACCAGACTTTAAAGGTACCCCCTCAAGGGTTGTAAGAGAGAGAGTTGTCCATTATAGTTAGATGAGAAAGAGAATAAATAAAGCAACAATAATGACAACAATACTGTACAGCTATCAAGCGACTCTAGGTATTTCAAGACAAAACCAAGCCCATACTCGCAATATAGCCCATATACAAGAACATCTCTCGTCATAGCGGACGTAGAGATGACTGACCAAGCGGACCAGCCTCGCGAGACCAAAGGCTTATACAACAAGGGAACCCAAAAACCCGAGACCCCCAACGCCGAAACGAACATAAAAAGGCAAAGAAGTAATGGCGCTCACCAAAGCGACACGAACGGACTTGGCGTCATGAGGGCGCACTGGAAACTATTAAAAACATCCTGGAAGCTTCCTCATTGAAAAGGAAATGATATGGGGCAAATGCATCGTGAAAAGAAAAAGTCACCCGCAATGCACATGATGCCACGGAAAACAGCAGCAAGGTCAGACGGGCCACACTGGAAGATGTTCGAGAAGGCATTCAGGACGCATTTGGGGGGGGGGGGGGGAGATTTTTAAATTCCGGGAATACTAGAACGAGACACAGGACGTAAAAATCGAACATG